>OX451737.1:1346857224-1348334724 GCA_948472305.1 Vicia faba
GGCCTATTGCAGCGGTATAACGGCAAGCAAAAAGTAAAGTATCATTTTTATCAGGAGATATTTAGGTTATATTGTATCGTGTCCATAGAGATTGGTTATCGAGTCGCCATTCGACAATCTCTCATTAATGAGTTTGGTTTTAAATGGGTTGTAAAAGTTATCAACAAAAATTAAATGTATAAAAAGGAAAAGGAAAGACAAACTTATCTGGTACGAATGTACACTACTCTTCACAAACTTAAACCTATTGTCCAATTATACTCAACCTACAATATTCGTCAATGTCACCACGTATCACTCAAAACCTAAGTAATTTCTAACCCAAATTAAGAGGCCGAATGTATCACCACAATAGCGATCTCTCAACCACCTCAACAACACAGAAGTTAACTATGATAATCGCGTCGACGATCTCTCAGAGCCGCACAACCAACACATATGCATTAATCACAGACACTCAAGTGAATGTCAGCTCTAAATCGATCTCTAGAATCCAGAAACTAACAGACTATCATCCTAGAAAAGAATTCGAGCAGTATATGTCGATAACAACCCAAATCCCGAGCATAGAGCAAAAATCAAGGATAACAATCGATACAGATTTGTAAAGCAAATTAAATATAACGCCATGGGAGAGTTTTAAGTAAATATACATAAAATACCCAACAAAAGAGAAATACATAGAAATGAGAAGAGATAAACCAAAAATCTCTCGGTTTGTCAGTGCCGTTTGACGAGAAATCCACCTCCAATCATCCATAATCAAAGCCCTAGTGTTGTTTTCTAAGCTAACCTATCAAAAATATGAGCTTGATGGAGTTGGGAGATCAAAAACCACCCCCAAAACCATAACCCTTCCAAATTAAATGAAAAGAAAATATATACAAAAACTGTCTAGACACCGTCGCCCGGCGAGCCAAATGCGTCGCTCCGGGACGACCTTTATTTACTTGGCCCACATTATGCCACGCATGCAACTGGTCACAAATATCTACCCTCGCCCGACGAAGGGAAGCTTTGCCCGACGACTCAACCAAAACTCGCCTGACGATGATGACGCGAGGACAAAACATAAGCTACTGGAATTTGATCAAAACCTCTCGCTCCATGCTCACCCAACGAGACTGAAGCACAAGCCCCTCGCCCAAGCTTTTCCCGACGAGGATTGACAAACAACACTTCTTTATTTCTTTTTCTGACTTTCTTTCTTTGACTTATTCAATAAATCTTGCATCTTTGGAGTTGCCCTTTGGACTTTTATTCCTCAATGCTCCAAACATACATAAATTTCTACAAAATAGATACAAAACTATCAAACGATACACTTTGTACACAAAAACAAAAATATATGCAAACTAAACGAATTTACCACAAAACAAGGAATTATTCACAAAATATTAACAAAAGAATTGATAAGTGCAACAAAAAGTATATATAAAAATAAATACAATTTGAACTTATCAATCTCTTCCCAACTTGAACTTGATTGTCCTCAAACAAGGCAAAACAAACTTAAAGAAGCAAAAGTAATCAACCAAAGAATCATGAATCAACAAGTTTCGGAAAATAAAAACAAATGTATGGTTCAAACCAAAAACGCACAAGCAAGGTAGACACTTACCATAATCCTACAACGACACCATGTAAACAAAGCGAATCCTATGTACAAAAATTATACAAAAAATGCTAAAACAAAACCAGCTCAATCATGAATCACACCTAGCAAAAATTCATCGGTAGATGAAGAACATATAAAAGTGAGGGACAAAAACACTCATCCACAATTTTGAAAACAAAAGACTAAATCATGAGTTCATCCAAAAATACACATTGAACATACAAAGGCAAGAATCACAAGGGCTTTTCAAGGTTGTGATATGGCTTGGTTAACAAACAAGGCGTAATTCCTAAAGCTAATCGAAATAAAAATTTGCCTAAACCTAAGGGAGTGATCAACTCACAAAAGTTCATACACAAAATTTCAATCAAACTTCTTCTTCATCCTACAAAATTTCAAAGCTGCTGGAATTTGATCAAAACCTCTCGCTCCATGCTCGCCCGACGAGACAGAAGCACAAGCCCCTCGCCCAAGCTTTGCCCGATGAGGGTTGACAAACAACACTTCTTTATTTCTTTTTCTGACTTTATTTTTTTGCCTTATTCAATCAATCTTGCATCTTTCGAGTTTCTCTTTGGACTTTTATTCCTCAATGCTCCAAACATACATAAGTTCCTACAAAATAGATACAAAACTATACAACGATACATTTTGTACACAAACACAAATATATGAAAACTAAACGAACTTACCACAAAAAGGGGAATTATTCACAAAATATTAACAAAAGTATTGATAAGTACAACAAAAAGTATATACAAAAATAACTACAATTTTCACTTATCAAACTCTCCCCAACTTGAACTTGTTTGTCCTCAAACAAGGCCAAACAAACTTAAAGAAGCAAAAGTAATCAACCAAAGAATCATGAATCAATAAGTTTCAGAAAACAAAAACAAATGTATGGTTCAAACCAAAAATGCACAAGCAAGGTAAATAATTACCTCAATCCTACAACGACAACATGTAAACGAAATGAATTCTAAGTACAAAGATCATACAAAACATTCTAAAACAAAACCAACTCAATCATGAATCACACCCAGCAAAAATTCATCGGTAGATGAAGAACACACAAAAGTGAGGGACAAAAACACTCATCCATAATCTTGCAAACAAAAGACTAAATTATGAATTCATCCAAATATTCATATTGAACATACAAAGGCAAGAATCACAAGGGCTTTTCAAGGTTGTAATGTGGCTTGGTTAACAAATAAGGGGTAATTCCTAAAGCTAATCGAAACAAAAACTTTCTTAAACCTAAGGGAGTGACCAACTCACAAAAGTTCATACATAAAATTTCAATCAAACTTCTTCTTTCATCCCAAGTGTTACACCAAACACACCTTACTTATTAGCACAATTATTTGATACTTTTTTGTCTTTCTTTTTCGAAGCTTTTTCAATTTTTTCTTTCTCTTTTTTCTTTTTCTTTTATCTTTCTTTTTCTCTTTTCCCCACTTATTTTTCTCTTTCACAACCTCATAGAAATCAACACATGAACACATAAACATTCCTCTCCCCAACTTGAATTCAACCATCATCTTAATGTGAATACTCCCTACTTTTTATGGAAAGACAAAAATTCGAACTAAAAATCATAGTTGAGGGTTCAAGAAAACAAAGAATCAATGTCCATTCAAAAAGGAAAACTAAACACTCATAGACAAACATCAAGTTCAAAAAGAACAAGGACATTGACAAAAAGCTCAAAGGGATTACTAATGATCACACACTCACAAGGTGAATTGACTATTTGGCTAGGTAGTTGTGATCAAAGCGAAACAAAATTCCTTGATCACTTTCATGATTTCATACAATCAACACAAACAAAATATTAAACATAATAAAATCCATTTAAAATAAGAATTGCAGACTCTAACATATATGAACAATGAAAAGCTTCCTCACATTTGGGGGCAAAAAGGGAACTAAAGTGATTCAAGTCATGAGCAAGTAATGCAAAAAGAATGAATGGTATGATAATTATACAAATGGAAATTTTCTAAACATGTTATGCTATACAAAACGATAAATGAGTACCTGGCGTGTACCAACTTCAAAACATTATCATTACCATACATCCGCAAGTTGAAACACTAAAATTCAGACAATCACCAAAAGCTACCTCAAGCCATCGAACCAAAACTCGAGTCCAAACAAATAACAAAAGAATTGACACAACTAAAAAAATGGGTGAAATTGATTAAATAAGTTGAAAAGTGAAGACTTGAGACTTTAGAGCAGGTCCAATTTCAACTTATTTAAGCAGAGATCACCATACTACCTAATAAAAAACAATGAAAAAGAATAAAACATGCTTGTTTTACGTTATAATCTCGACGCCTGTTATTGAAGAACATTCCTCCAAGTTGCTTCCACCCGATTATTCCTAACCAACACACACGCAAATGTGAAAGGAAGCAAACAATGATATAAAAAATTCACAAGTATAGCAATGAGAAAGAATAAACCAATCCCTGGAAACGGTGCCATTTTGTTGCAGCGGTATAGCAACAAGCAGAAAGTAAAGTATTATGTTTACCGGGTGATATTTAGGTTATATCGTATCGTGTCCATAGCGATTGGTTATCGAGTCCCCGTTTAACAATCACTCGTTAATGAGTTTAGGTTTAAATGGGTTCTAAAAGTTATCAATAGAAATTAAATGTATAGAAAGGAAAAGGAAAGACAAACTTATCCGATACGAATATACACTACTCTTCACAAACTTAAACCTATTGTCCAGTTATAATCAACCTATAATACTCGTCAATGTCACCACATATCACTCACAACCTAAGTAATTTCGAACCCAAATTGAGAGGCCGACTGTATCACCTCAATAGCAATTTCTCAACCACCTCAACAACACAAAAGTAAACTGTGCTAATCGCATCGATGATCTCTCAGAGCAACACAACCAACACAAAGACATTAATCATAAACACTCATCCTAGAATCCAGAAACTAACAGACTATCATCCTAGATAATAATTTGATCACTATATGTCTATAGCAACCCAAATCTCGAGCACAAAGAAAAAAATTAAAGGATAACAATCGACAAAGATTTGTAAAGAAAATTAAATATAACGCCATGGGAGACAAATATACATGAGTTCAAAGTAAATATATATACAATACCCAATAAAAGAGAAATACATAGAGAGGAGAAGAGATAAACCATAAATCTTCGGGTTTGTCAGCGTCGGTCGATGAGAAATCCACCTCCAATCATCCATAAGCAAAGTCCTAATGTTGTTTTTTAAACTAATCTATTAAAAATACGAGGTTGATGGAGTTAGGAGATCAAAAACGACTGCCAAAACCATAACCCTTCCAAATGAAATGAAAAGAAAATATATACAAAAACTGTCCAAATATTGTCGCCCGATGATCCAAATGCGTCTGTTGTACCCCAAAATTTTCCCTCTCATTTCACTCAAGACATTCCTGTAGAGGTCCTTAATTGCTCAAGGATGACTAAGGATTGACCAGACAAATCCTCCTCCTAAGGCAACAAGCTTCAAACTAGGGTTTCACTCCTCATCAAGATGGTTGAAGTCCAAGGGTCCAAAATTCATTCCATGGTCCCAATATGTTCTCAAGATCATCCGTGTCAAGTTTCATGCCCTGCACAAGAAGTTTGCTCAGTCAACTGCCCAGATGCCTAAAAATCAACTGTACTAGGTCAAAAGTCAACTGTGGCCCACATACAGTCAAACTTCAAGATTTTTGTTCAACATCAACATTTTGAAGTGTTATACATCATTTGATCAAGGGTTGATCATGATTCCTCAAGGAATGCCCCAAATTCATCAAAATCCAGAAGTTGCTAAATTAGGGTTTCATAGGAAAAGTGAACCAAACTTTGACCAGGCACAACTTCTTCATACTTTATCAGAAATTTTCCATCCAAGGCTCATTTTGAAGAGGATTAAATTACCTATAACTCATCCTCATCCCTCAAGTTCAAGAAATGCACCCATGAAAAGATATAAATTCAGACATTATAGGTCATTTAAAAAAGTCAACAAAAACATCTTTTGGGTCAAAGATTATTACATGAACATGAAAGATCAAATTGAGATGAAACCAAAAGGGTTGTTAAGAGAACATCCTAAGCTTTCTAAAAAGTCCAAGAACACCCTCTTAGGGTTAAAATTGAGGGAGATATGTATTGTCAAAGTTGACCAATTTTTGGAAATGTGCATGAAGTCAACATTGATCAAAATGACTTTTTTTCTAAATGGGCCCATGTTTTCTTGTTTGAAACATGTTCCTAAGATGGTCCACGACCCCTGATCTTATCCACCTATTATTTTATTATTTTTATTATTTATTTTGATTTTTTATTCATTTAAAGAAAAATAAATCAATTTAAATAGTAGAATAATCAAATAAAATCAAAGATTTGATTTTATGAGCATATTACGAGTTCATGGACAACTAGAAAATAAAAAAATTCGTGCAAGAGCCAATTGATTGGAAACGATCTTAATTTGATCTATTTTGGAAACAAATCATACAAGACAAAGAATGAAATCAAATCTCCATAATTTGCAAAGATATGATTAGTTTTTATTGACCTAATTCATTCCAATATAAGGACATAACATTCTCAAGGAAAAAAAAGAGGATTGGGGTCGTGAAAGAAGGAAAACAAGTCTCAATTTTTTGTCAAAAACAAGTGCAAGTCGGTTTCGATTCTACAGGCCGTTTCAAGCAATTCCAAGGCCAACAATCCGTTCCTGGACATCTTCTGAAGCCATTCCAATCATCCTCAAGCCTTAAAACATTCAGAAATCACGCCTCACAGTGTCACGGTTTGCATCTTTTTCAAGATTCGTTTTTAATGATTTATCCATCATAAACATGTTTTGATCATATATCCATGCTTGTTATCATATTTGCAATGTTTTTGATTGCTTTGATTGAAGTTTAAGTGCAGGAATGGCACAATGCCATTGTTAGGGTTTTGACGTCCCAAATTGGGAATTCTATATAAAGGCAAAATTGGACAAAATTAGGGGTACTATCATGCTCAGAAGACGATTTACAATTGATCCATGCCTTTGGTTTGAATTTATTCTGCTTGTGTTCCGTTTTTTTAATTTTGCAAGTTTTTAGTTACGAACAAAATCTGTCACTACAACCTATAGTGACGAAAAACCGCTGTAGGTAAAAGTTCCCCATCTAAAACGACAGATCCCTGAAGAAGGTGATGGCGTGGTGCTCATTGATTCGTCCATTTAAACCATTGGGGACCCACAACGCGCGCTGTTGTACCCCAAAATTTGCCCTCCCATTCCTCATGGATTTCTCATCACAAAGCCTTTGAAGCTCAGGATCCAGTTAGGGTTTCATCTGCTCAAGACCTCTCCTTGCACTGTTGACTCAAATTAGGGTTTGTGTTTGCACAAAGATATTTTGACCCAAAATGCCTAAGATGACTTTCATGTTTCATATTGGACTCCCAAGTTTACCCATATCAAGTTTCAAGTCCTGACTCCAAGTTTTGCCCAGTCAATTGGACAGTTGACCTAGAAATCAACTGTATTGGGGAAAAAGTCAACTGTGGCCAATTGACAGTCAAACCTCATGAAAATTGATCCACATCAACATATTCAACTCACATGAACAATTTGATCAAGTTTGGATCACAATTCCACAAGAAAATTGATCAGATCACCAAAAGGGCAAAATGGTCATTTTTAGGGTTTTGACTGTACAAAGGCAATTTTTGACTGTTTGACCTAGCCAATGGTAAACCAAGCTCACACATGGACTCAAGGACCCTATGGAATTATCTTGACATGATCAACAAGCTCAAAAGATCCCAAGTACACAAGGTTGACAGTTGAATTTCCCAGTCCATTGATCAATTTTGACTGTACACTGAAAAGTCAAACTTTGACTTTTTTTGGGTCAAAATCAAGAGTCAAGATTCATTTTTCATCAAAACATGCTAAATCATGAAACTTGTTCATCAAGAAATCACAAAATGCAAATTAGGGTTAGAAATTTGAATTTTTCATAACTTAGAATTTTTCTAAGTTATGAAAAACCCTAATTTTTCCCAACTTTGCCCCACTTTTACACCAAGATCCATTTGGATTCAAACCAAAGTCAAAACATGAAAGTTGTAGCTTGTTGCATAATCTACAACTTTGGTTCACAAAGTTTTCTCATTTGAAGCTTGTATCTCAAGTTACAATTTTTTGAATAAGGGCACTAAACCATTTTTAACTTAGTGAATTTTAACCTATTTTGACAAGGTTTTCTACCCCACTTCAAGGCCATTTTCCACACACTTCCACTTGGAATTTCAATTTTCATTTCAAAGATGGATTGTAGTACACATTCCAAGCTTTCCAAAATGTCAAAGAACTTCTCAAATAACCTCATGGTTAGAGAGAATCGAATTTCACAATATAGCAAAAAACCACTTTGTTCATGACCAAGTTCCATGTCCATAACTTTGCAATTTGAACTCAGCATGCTTTAGGTTAGATTACAGGTCCTTAAACCAAGTTGCACTCAATAATTTAATGCATATTCATTGTGTTAAGATGTTGTTCTATGAGTTTGGACATTGTATGAAAGATTAATCCCAAATTAGATAAAGTGAACTATCCATTTTTGCTAAAATTCACTTTATGTCAATTTAGAAATCCAACAAGTACATTACAAATCTGAATGGCACAAGTTTATGAGCATAACACACTGATCAAGGAGGGATTATGCAGCACATTAGGGGCCCTCTACATGCCTAGAAACTCAAGTTGCATTTTGTTGCTTAAGTGTGAAGAAAAGTTCCATATCTCACAACAACTCTCACCTCAGCATTAGAACACAAGAACAAACTTATCAAACACACTCAAGACAACATAACCAAGCTAATACACGACCCTTGCACCTCTAAAACACCCTCCATCTCAGAATCATCCTCAAACTGCAAAAACAGAGTTGCCTCTGCAGTTTGAGTGCCAACTCCCATTTCTCTCGAGCATTCTTGCCAAAACCTGTTCCTCTACCTTCCTTACAACCTATGCAAACTATCCAGAAGCTAAGACACAACCTGTAACACCTCTAAGCCACTTCACCATTTTTGTTTTTCTGTTTTGCAGTTGAAGTTCTCTAGCTTGATTCAGAAGCTCTCAAGACAAAGTAAGCATTGAAACAGCATCCCTGGACCTCAAGGAAGCTTTTCCAATCATTACCTTGCACTGAAGGTTCCTACATCTCCATATAGAAGTTCAACTGAATAGGTAAAATTTTGAATTCATATCTCTCTTATTATGCATCATTAGTCTTAAGTTTGTGAAGAAATAATGTCATACTCATGCCACTGAACATGTCCATGTCTTTACTTTTCATTTCTTTTGCCTGAGTAGAGAGAATTTGGAGTTTGAAAATGACAGAAAAACTAGGTTAGGATTTGGGGGAGGATAAATTCTCCTTCATCTTAGAGAGTTAGGTCAAGTTCTATACATGGTTAGAATCGTCTCTTCATGCTGAACATTTTTTATGTTATGAGTTTTTGTTAAAAAGCCAGGAATCAGGAGTTAGCAGCTGGAGTACAGGGCGCGCGTTTTTGAATGTTGTTGAACGAAGGTTGAAGATGAAGCCACATGGGCTGGGCCTGTGTGGTTTCTTCTTTTTACACCCTGTTTCCATTTTCTTACCCCCCAAGCCCATTTGCTTCATTTTTCATGATTTTTGACTTTTTCTTTTCTCATTTGACTCATTTATTTTTTCTCAGCATATTAAAAATTTGAAAATATTTTTCTCATCATTTTTTTGATTTTATTTGATTTTATTTGATTTTCTTTTGTTTATACATAAATAAATACATATTATTATTTAGGATAAATAGAAAAATATGTAAAAACACTTCTATTTTTATTTTTATTTTATATTACCCTCTGAAAATATTTTATATAAAAAATACTATTTTCTAAAAAATTAATTATTATTATTATTTATATATATAGTACATATTTAAAATAATATAAATATACATATATATATATATATATATATATATATATATATATATATATATATATATATATATATATATATATATATATATATATATATATATATATATATATATATATATATATATATATATATATATATATATATATATATATATATATATATATATATATATATATATATATATATATATATATATATATATATATATATATATATATATATATATATATATATATATATATATATATATATATATATATATATATATATATATATATATATATATATATATATATATATATATATATATATATATATACATATATATATATAATGCATTTAGAGTAAAAACACCAAAAAATGTACATATTTTATTTTTTAATATTTAATACTAAAAATGCCTTTTTTACATATATATCATATTTTATTTTATTTTTGTATGTAAATAATGAATATTATATGAATTAATTAATTAATATACATTTTGATTAAAATTAGGGTTTTTGCCCTAAATTTGAAAATACTCTAAAAATAATACCTTTTTATTTTTTCTTTTTTTCTTTTAGTTTACATGAACAATACTTTTTTTCATATACATAAAAACTCCTTTTATATTTTGCATATTTATGTCAATTTCCATTTAATTATGCAATTATTTATCTTGTAAATATTCCTAAAAATGATGTAATAGCTTAGATTTAAATTCTTGCCCAAATAAACCCCATTTGAAACATTGTACCCCCCTCCCCATATTATGGTGATGTAATAGCCTAGGAATTTAAATTTCGCACTTTTAATGCTTTCTAAACATACTATGCTAGAATTAGGGTTTTGTATGCGAATAAAAATGAACAAAAATAGTTGGACCTAATACAAGATAAATGAGCATGAAAATAAACAACACATCTCACACTTGCACCCCCTAGGGTATTCCACTTTGTTGTCTTTCAAAAATGGGCCATATTGCATGTTGAATTTCTTTGGGTAAAACAAACAATCAAATGATCATAGTCCCTCAAAATGTTGCCTAAATAAAATGATCAAGTCCCTTTTAAAGAAAATTTCCCAAAGACATTTAACACTATTGCAACTATGGTCTAAACGATGACCCGCGCCCGTCCCTTTCATCTCCTAAGACAAGATTGTCCACCAAATGCAATGGTGGAACAAAATTGTCAAAAGGCTTAAAACATGACAAAAATCTTTGAGCAAACTTTAGGGTAGATGAACTCTTAGGTACTTGTCAACCTTCCAAGAAAAACACTTGCCTTATTTCAAAAACCCACTTCACAAACACTTTCAAAATCAAACTTTTCAAACCCTTGAAACATCTTTTCAAAAAGACAAACACCTTTGTAAAACATTCGAGTAAAGAATTGTTACGAGGGTAGCCTATGCAAGGCATCTTTTTCAAAACCTTTTCAAAGCCACACGCAAAGCACCATTTCAAACAATTGAAAACCAAGGCAAGTTGATCTAAGCAAGTACCTAAGAGCCCATGGATAACCATGGATAGAGGGGGGTGCTAATACCTTCCCCTTCTATAATCTACTCCCCGAACCCAAGAAAAAATCTCAAAGGTTTTTGCTGTGCTTTTTAAACCTTTCCTTAGGATAAAATAAAAAGTCGGTGGCGACTCTTGCTCAACCGAAACACTTGCGAAAACAAACGCAAAACCCTAGTCAGTTCTCCCACCGTATCACAGAACTGGCGACTCTGCTGGGGATATTTTAAAGTGGAGTAACCTTAGGGCTTAGATCACCCTCTTGCATGACTAATTGTTTGATTTGCTTGCTTTATACTTTGGCTCTATTTGTTTGGGTTTACAATCCTCCACCCGGATTTTGGGAAACATTCATAGATAACAATATGTTGTGGAAACTGTGCGGGGTATACCGACACGGTCTAAGCAATAGCTATATTAGTGCGACATATTTGTGAGTACCGGTAACCCTTGAGTTCAATCAAGGAGAGTACGGGGCCGCTGGGTGATGTCACTAAGCACTAATGACCTAGAACCTTACTTGACCATCTTGGCCTTTTATTAGGGGTAGTGAGATGACCGGCTTTGGTGCAGTCCGAAGTTGGTAGATACTCGATACTACACTCATTGAGGGTTGTTTTCTTGGAATATTTTGGTCGCTAGTTAAGTGGCTAAATCAAAACAATGAACATTGAAAACAATCCAGTGATATTGAGCTCCTTAGAACCCGGTTACTATTTATAGGACAGGTTTTTAAGCCAACTACACTCAAGAGGGTACTTACCTATGAAACCCCATGCAAGCCTGAAATTAGGGTTTGGTGTGATTTGCTTGTACATATGTTTTGTGCATACATCATAAACATCATAAAACATCATATGCATTCACTAACCATTTCAAGGGTTTTGGATCTTCAGCTTTGTTCTTGTTTTGTAGGACATGGAAATACCTCGCAGAAACACCATTCAAGTCAACCTTGTGAGAATCTCTCCTCAACTCAAGGAGATCTCTTCAAGAATTCCGGAAAATTCATCCTTCAGTGAAAGACATGGTAGACTGCTCAGCCTAGTCAACACCAACATTGAAGAAGACATGATGAAAGTGCTATTCCAGTTCTTTGACCCTCTTCACCACTGCTTCACTTTCCCTGATTATCAGTTGGTCCCCACTTTGGAGGAGTTTTCTCAACTCCTAAGAATCCCTATCCTTAATCAACTACCCTTCAACGGTACGGAGAAGGAACCAAAGCCTGAAGATGTTGCTCGAGCACTACATCTACAACCATCTGAAATCAAGGGGCATTGGGAAACCAGAAGCGGCGTCAAAGGATTCTTAGCAAAATTCTTGTTTGAGAAGGCACAAGAATGTTGGAACTCATTGGACCTACAAGCCTTTGAAGAGATTGTGGCACTCCTTATCTACGGGTTGGTCTTGTTCCCAAATCCTGACCAATTGGTAGATGTCAACGCCGTCAAAATCTTCTTGTCCAGAAATCCAATACCAACATTGCTTGGGGACATCCTTCACTCATTTTACACACGAACAATGAGAAAGAGGGGTGTTCTCATGTGCTGTACTCCTATCCTCGCAAGGTGGTTTATTTCGCACCTTCCACAATCCGTCTTGAAGAATGACCAAGGTATAAGGTGGTCCCAACAATTGATGACTCTTACTCATTCTGATGTGCATTGGTGTTCTCGGTCCAGAGAAAATGTCATCATCGTCGATCGTTGCGGAGAATTTCCTAATGTTCCTTTACTTGGAATTAGAGGAGGTATCACCTACAACCCTTGCCTAGCTTTGAGGCAATTTGGATATGCACGGAGGGATGGCCCTCATGATATGTTGATTCCTAGCCTAGTTTTTGACTTCGACAACGATGCGCAAGGACTTCGCCAAAGATTCATCAGAGCTTGGGGAAAACTCAACAAGGTTGATAGCAAGACTCTGGGACACAAGAACTCCATCCTTCTTGAGCCCTATCTCAAATGGGTACGAGCCCGAGCCCAAAGTCTAATAATGCCTTATCCTCACGTACTCCCAGTGATTAAAGAGCCCGTCAATGAAGGAGAGGTTCCCTACACCATCCTGCATCCAGACATGCCTACATCGTGGGAGGAAATGCAGAAAAGTTGGATTCAGCTCAAGGAGGAACGGAACACTTTTGAAGCTAGCTACTACGCCAGTGAAAAGAAGGTTCTAGAGCTTACCCGCCGACTCCATGAGCAAGAAGCCCTCAACACCTACATCGCACCGAAGAGGATGCGCAATGTCTTTCTGCCTTGAGAAGTTTATTTTGTAACATTTGGCCCATGGGGCATTTATGTACTAACAAATTTCTTCTTATTAATACGACGTGCGTTCTTCTTTGTCTGAAACAATTTTGAACGTCCTAAATCCTTGAATGCATTGCATACATCAGCATACCATTCATCATGTGCACAAGCAGGTCTCACTCCAGGTTTCCTTATCTATCTGCTGTTTATTTCAGTAGGATGGATCTCGAGCAAACAGTCAAAGACCTACAAGCCCAGAATGCACAGTTCCAGCAACTTTTGATGACCTTGGTCAAGAGTCAAGAGGATATCAAAGCTCATCTGGAGAATAAGGACCCAGTGAAGAAGAAAAAGAGGGTCAGAGTGGCTACTTTGGGGAGAAGGTTTGACAGAGAAGCTCGGAGGGTGCTTGAATTTCCTCCTACTTCTGATGAAGGGACTAGTAAAATAGATCGAGTTGCGGTGCCTTCCGAGTCTGATGCAGAGGAGGAAGAGGTTGAAGAGGATGAAGATTATTCTGACCAGCAGTATCCTCCAGCTGATGACAAATATAAGGGTTTAGAAGACAGATTGGCTGCCATGGAATTGCAAAGGGTACCGGGTTTGGATTTTGAATACATGGGCTTGGTCGCCGGAATTGTGATTCCCCCAAAATTCAAGGTGCCAGTGTTTGTGAGGTATGATGGGCTGTCCTGTCCCAAAATGCATCTCAGGTCCTACGTGAGAAAAATTCAACCCTATACAGCAGATAAAAATCTCTGGATTCATTTCTTTCAAGACAGCCTGTCGGGAGCTCAGTTGGAATGGTTTTATCAGTTAGAAGGAACCAGTGTCGGAAATTGGGAAGATTTGGCCACCGCTTTCTACAAACAATACCAGTATAATTCTGATCTTGCTCCTACTCGTACCCAACTTCAGGGTATGTCACTAGGAACAAGTGAGGGATTCAAGGAATATGCACAAAAATGGAGGGATTTGGCTGGCAGGGTGCAGCCTCCTTTAACTGATCGTGAGCTCGTTGATATGTTTCTTGGGACCCTATCTGGGCCATTTTTCAATCATCTAATTGGTAACTCTTCCGCGGGGTTTACCGATTTGATCTTAACAGGTGAAAGAATAGAAGCTGGCATCAAATCAGGAAAGATTCAGAAGGGTGTCGCTGCAAGTGTTGAGAAGAAGCCGTTTAAGAAGGAGACAACTATGGTATATTCTCAAAGAAGAGCAGGGAAGATGGAGCGTCGGCCAACTGTGGGGGCCGTAATGATTCAAAACACTCCAAGTGAGCCGCCTCACTACAACCAATCTAGACCAAACCAGCAACGGGTGGAAAGGCCACAACGGCAGTTCACCCGTATTAATATGACTCCAGCGCAGGTGCTTCCCCATCTATTGAAGTTGAATCTTGCCACCATCAAGGAGGCGCCAAAGAATGTAAATACGTCCTCCCCGCATTATCATGCCAATGCTAAGTGCGCCTATCATTCAGACAGTGTGGGACACGACACCAATGATTGTTGGGCACTCAAGAATAAGATCCAGGACCTGATAGAGGCTAAGGAGGTAGAGTTTGACGCTCCAGAAAAACCCAATGTGATATCTGCACCTATGCCGAAGCACGGTCGGAATGTCAATGCCATTGAAGAGGATCTGTATGTTGCTGACATTAGTGATCTGACTACTCCGCTGCTAACCATTAAGTTGAATTTGTTAAGGGCCGGGATCTTCCCGGGATGTAAAGAAGACTGCTACTGTTGCCACTCTCTGCCGTTTGATTGTCCGCTGTTAAAGAAAGGCATCCAAGGCCTCATGGATAGCCGACAAATTTTGTTCGAAAAAGTTCCTGCTGTTCCAGTTCATGTTGAAAATATCTCAATCATAACCATTCACGCCAATCTTTCCGGGGCCGTCAAAAAGCCAGTTAAGATTACACCAGCTACAAAGTCTATACCTTTGAAGATAACAATGCCGGGGCCTATTCCCTATGTTTCTGAGAAGTCGATACCTTGGAACTATGGTGGTGACATCTACTACCATGGTATCAAGCAAGTTGAAATAATTGAAGGAAATTCAGATGATGAAGAAGCCAGCATTAGTAACATTGCGGGCACCAGCAAAATCACCAGGAGCGGGAGAGTATTTTCTTCAGAGATTGCCCCTCCAAGAGCAGTCTTTGGACCCTCATCAGCTAAAGAAGTCATCCCCGCACCAGTAAAACTCTCTGCTAGAACTCCTTTGGTTGAAGAAGTTGTCGTTCCTAGTGCTGTCTCTCCTACCATTACTGATAAAAGAAAGGGAATACAAGATGAGCCCGTCAGGACGAGGGTTCAACCCTTGGTGATCCCGGAAGCCTCCAAGAAAGAAATGGACGAGATTTTGAGGATAATCAAGAGAAGTGATTACGATGTGGTGGAACAGTTGGGGCAAACCCCATCCAAGATCTCCATGCTGGCACTGTTGCTTTGCTCAGAAGCGCACGCTCAAGCTTTGATTAAGTTTCTAAAGGCAGCTCATGTGCCCCAGGAAACCTCTGCAGATCAATTTCAACATTGCGTGGCTAGTCTGACTGCAGACAATGGATTAGGTTTTTCTGATGCCGACCTGACCCCTAAAGGCCGAAACCACAATGATGCGTTGCATATTTCGATCGAGTGTCGCGGAACCACCCTTGCACATGTTTTGGTTGATACCGGTTCATCGCTGAATGTTTTGCCTAAAAAGGCCTTGGACCGGCTAGATTGCGAAGGGTTGGAATTGAAGCCGAGTGATATTGTCGTCAGAGCTTTCGATGGGTCGAAGAGAATGGTCCATGGAGAAGTTGAAATTCCTGTCAAGATAGGTACTGAGGTGTTTAAATCCACTTTCTATGTAATGGACATCCGTCCATCATACTCCTGCCTGCTGGGTAGACCTTGGATACACCATGCTGGGGCAGTCACCTCCTCCTTGCATCAGATGTTGAAGTATCCTGTAAAGGGAAAGATCATTACTGTCCACGGCGAAGAAGAGTACATGATTAGCCATTTAAATTCTTTCCGGTATGTGGAGGTTGAAGGAGAGTTCATTGAGACACCGTTTCAACATTTTGAAGAAGTACTTCCTGAGATAGCAGTGGCGAAGTTGGCAGCTGAGGCACCAAGATAGATGGCCAGGATGGCATCTCTGGAGGATGCAAGGGCCGCAATGAAAGAAGGGAAGAATTCAGCGTGGGGGCAGTTACCCGACTTCCCGCATAAAACTGACAAGTTTGGATTAGGTTTCACAGCCGCTGGCCAGAAAGCTATGCGCCATTCAAAGATTGAAAAAGCGCCGGTCAAAATTTCTCCTTACAGAATCAACGCCCTGGAAGATGAAGACAAGGAAAGCAGCATTGAAGAGTGGATTTATCCAACTGTCAGAGGAGGGTTGAGCAATTGGGAGGCTAAAGACTTTGTCCCCATCACTTTTATTCATCAGTAATTTATCTATTAAACATTTCCTATTTGGTCTGTAATATTTTACTTTCAAACAATCCGTACACTATCTTTTCGCCTCCTGCCTTGCCCGGGGCATGTAGGTCCACTTGTAAGGGTTTTGACTATTTTTCATATTCATATGCCATGTTTAACGATTCATTGGACGTTTTTCATTTGATAAACTGCTTATGTCCATTTTCTTTCTTTTTGCATTTTTGTTTAAGGATGGCTATCCCTTACACACACCCACACTCACCAATGCAGGTACCCATCCACTCCGGATTCCATGGGCGACTATTCTGCTGTATCTTTCAATAACTCTGAAGATCTGGTCAATCTAGCCGAGTATGAGGATGACGAAGGTTGTGAAGTACCCGGGGAACTAGCCAGACTCCTGCAACAAGAGGAAAGGGCCATCTTACCGCATGGAGAGCCATTGGAAGTTGTCAACTTGGGAACCGAGGAGAATCAGAAGGAGGTGCAAGTGGGTGCAAACCTGGAACCAGAAGTCAAGGAACGCTTGGTACAGTTACTGAATGAGTATGTTGAAATCTTCGCTTGGTCCTATGAAGACATGCCGGGTCTAGACACAGACATCGTGGTTCACCGTCTCCCCACAAGAGAAGACTGTCCACCAATCAAGCAAAAAGTTCGCCGAATGAGGCCTGACATGTCCGAAAAGATCAAAGCAGAAGTAATGAAGCAATTCGATGCTGGCTTCCTAGCTGTTACGTCCTATCCTCAATGGGTCGCTAACATCGTACCGGTACCAAAGAAAGATGGCAAAGTCAGAATGTGTGTGGACTACCGGGATTTGAACAGGGCCAGCCCTAAAGATGATTTCCCGCTACCTCATATTGACATCTTGATCGATAATACAGCTCAGCATAAGGTGTTTTCCTTCATGGATGGATTTTCGGGCTATAATCAAATCAAAATGGCTCCCGAAGATATGGAGAAAACAACTTTTGTCACACAATGGGGCACTTTCTGTTACAAAGTGATGCCGTTCAGGCTGAAGAACGCTGGGGCAACTTATCAACGCGCCATGGTAGCTTTATTTCATGACATGATACATCATGAGATTGAAGTTTACGTAGACGATATGATAGCTCGGTCACAAACAGAGGAAGAGCACCTTGAACATCTGGAAAAGCTGTTTGCCAGATTGAAAGAATACAAGCTCAGGCTGAATCCGAGTAAATTCACTTTTGGAGTTAGGTCTGGTAAACTCCTGGGATTCATTGTAAGCAACAAAGGCATCGAAGTCGATCCGGCAAAAGTAAAAGCAATACAAGAGATGCCTGCTCCCCGCACTGAAAAGGAGGTTAGAGGATTCTTGGGGCGCATAAACTATATTGCCAGATTCATCTCACATCTGACTTCTACCTGTGAGCCAATTTTCAAACTCTTGAAGAAGGATCAGGTAGTTGAATGGAACGACGACTGCCAGGCCACTTTTGATAGAATCAAGGAGTATTTGCTAAAACCTCCTATTCTGATGCCACCCGTCGAAGGAAGACCATTGATCATGTATTTGACCGTCTTGGATAAATCAATGGGGTGTGTTTTGGGCCAGCATGACGAGTCTGGTCGAAAAGAGCATGCTATTTATTACCTTAGCAAAAAGTTTACCGACTGTGAGACTCGCTACTCCTTGCTCGAGAAAACTTGCTGCGCTTTGGTATGGGCTGCTCGCTGACACAGACAGTATATGCTGACTCATACTACCTTGTTGATATCCAAAATGGACCCTATCAAGTATATCTTCGAGAAGCCCGCTTTATCTGGAAGGATAGCTAGATGGCAAATGATCTTGACCGAGTATGACATCCAGTACACCACCCAAAAAGCTATAAAAGGGAGCGTACTAGCTGACCATCTGGCTCATCAGGCTATTGAAGACTATCAACCCATGAGATTTGACTTCCCAGACGAGGACATCATAAATTTGGACAACATCGAAAGTGACGGACCATATGACGGACCCGAGAAGGGATCCCGGTGGACCCTGTACTTTGATGGTGCTTCAAATGCACTTGGAAATGGTATTGGCACAATACTCATTTCTCCAGAAGGTTGTCACACTCCTTTCACGGCCCGACTTTGTTTCAGCTGCACAAACAACATGGCTGAGTATGAAGCTTGCATCTTTGGTCTCGAAGCTGCTATAGACTTGGGGATCAAATCTTTGATCGTATTCGGGGACTCGGCTTTGGTCATCAGCCAAATCAAAGGAGACTGGGATACCAAGCATCCTAATCTTATCCCATACAAAGAACATGTCCTGACATTGTTGCCTCATTTCGAGCAAATTACCTTCGAGCACTTCCCGCGAGAAGAGAATCAACTAGCCGATGCTCTGGCCACAATGTCCTCCATGTTTAAACTCAACTGGGATAACGAGGCTCCCCAAATCACCATCAAGCGAATGGATGAACCGGCACATTGCCACGAGATTAATACTGAAGAAGTAGTGGAACAGCCTTGGTTCCATGAAATCAAAAGGTATCTCGAGACTAGGGATTACCCTGAAGGAGCTTCCGTGAATGACAAGAAGTTCTTAAGGAAATTCGCCGCTAAGTTTTTCCTGAGCAACGACATCCTTTACAAACGAAGCCATGATTGTGTACTACTCCGATGTGTGGATAAAGTTGAAGCAGAGTTGATCATGACTGATATACACAGCGGCACATTTGGCACTCACTTGAGCGAGCATACAATGGCTAAGAAGATCCTAAGGGCAGGCTATTATTGGTCTACTATGGAGGCTGACTGCCATCAACATTCCCGTACTTGTCACAAGTGTCAAGTCTATGCTGACAAAGTTCATATCCCTCCGGTTCCCCTCAATGTCCTGACTGCTCCATGGCCCTTTGCAATGTGGGGCATTGATATGATTGGAGAGATCAAGCCCACGGCTTCCAACGGACATCGCTTCATCCTGGTTGCCATTGACTACTTCACTAAATGGGTCGAAGCAGCTTCCTTCGCCTCTGTTACTAAAAATGTGGTTGCCCGCTTTATCAAGCAAAATCTCATATGTCGGTATGGTGTTCCAGACAGGATCATCACGGACAACGGTACGAATCTGAATAATACAATGATCACTGCATTATGTGAACAGTTCAAGATTTATCATCACAATTCATCTCCCTATCAGCCGAAGATGAACGGTGCTGTTGAAGCTGCGAACAAGAACATTAAGAAGATCATTCAGAAAATGACAGTCACTTATAAAGATTGGCATGAGATGTTACCGTTTGCTCTGCATGGATACCGTACGACGACACGTACTTCAACTGGGGCAACCCCATTTTCTTTGGTTTATGGCATGGAAGCTG
Organism: Vicia faba; assembly: GCA_948472305.1. Lineage (NCBI taxonomy): Eukaryota > Viridiplantae > Streptophyta > Magnoliopsida > Fabales > Fabaceae > Vicia > Vicia faba. The sequence goes on from OX451737.1 coordinate 1,346,877,414, forward strand.
TCTTGACTATGGAAGTCCAAATCCCATCTCTGAGGATTATGAAGGATGCAGGTTTGAATGAAGATGATTGGATGCAGACCCGACTTGATCAACTCAATCTGATCGACGAGAAGCGACTTGCTGCTATATGCCATGGTCAGACGTATCAAAAGCGGATGATCAAGGCCTTCAATAAGAAAGTCAGACGTCAAGTGTATCAAGTTGGGGATCTCGTAATCAAGCGGATTATCTTGCCGCAAAGTGATCCCAGGGGCAAATGGACTCCTACATATGAAGGACCATTTGTGATCAAGAGTATATTTTCTGGTGGTGCAATGATTCTGACCACCATGGACGGCGACGATTTGCCGCACCCTGCGAACGCAGACATAGTCAAAAGATACTACGCATAAAATAACCCGACAAGTCGAAAACCCGAAAGGGCGGCTTGGGCAAAAATGGGCATCCCGGTGAACCGAAAACCCGAAAGGGCAGTTCAGGCAAAAATTAGGGATAAAAAACAAAAAAAATCTGTACACCCGGCAAGTCGAAAACCCGAAAGGGCGGCTTGGGCAAAAAGGGGTTTCCCGGTGGATCGAAAACCCGAAAGGGCGATTCAGGCAAAAGTTAGGGAATTAAAGCGTATGACTATGTCTCGTCGGATCACTTCAAAGACAATCTCTTCATCAACCAGTTCCAGACTTCTGATCAATCCAGTCATCGTCAAACGAAGCACTGAACGGGAAGATATTCAGAGTTGGGAAAGCTATAGCAGAATGGAATCCCATGGAATTATTTCACATAGCCATCCTTTATTTTGTATAAAATCTTTCAATGTTTTCGACAAAGTCCTCTTACTAGGATGATTGTTTCCTTTGTACAAATATACTCAAAAGAAAATCAATACAAATACTTTTCCCAGAAATTTGTGTCATTTCCCTTTTCTTTTTTCTCTTGCACTATTTGTTTTATTTTGAGAAACGTCCAATGTTTTGTTAAATAGGCATATGCATTTGAAACATAATCACTTCCTAAAGTGAACCTAAGAAAAAGAGGATTACTGATAGGATGAAGGTACAGATGAATACCTTGGCATCCTCTCGAAGGAAACCACCAAGAGATTTGAAATCCACATCCCTAGCAAACCCTGAGACATACCTCCAGCAGACCCTCGAAGCTTATCCCCAGTAAGATTCTGGAAGGTACTCCCCCGCAGAGCACGAACGTCTCCCCCGTTTTTATTCAAAGTTATTCCTCACAAAGGCTTATAACTGGGTTATCCTCAGCTAACAGCCACAGAAGATCACACTCGTCAGAATTCTTTCTATCCCCGGCAGAGTTCATCGAAATTCCCCAGCCTAACTTATCCATATGATCCCCGGAGAAGCTTATCTTTGTTATCCCCAACCGAGTTAAAATTTCGAATTATCAACCCCCAGCGGAGCCAGACTAATGAGCCTTCTTTCCACAGAGTCTTAGAAAGAGAAATCTTGAGTTCCCCAGTGAGATCGCCAGAGTTACTCCCCATCAAATTAAAGGTTCTCAGTCTTACCTCCTCAGCATGAGTCTACTAGTTTGATACTCCCCAGTAGAGGTCATCAGGAATTTTCTTCCCCAGTAGTAGCCAAGGATTTGTTTTCCCCAGCAACAGTCAAGATGCTTTTATCTTCAGCCACCTCGAATCCATTTATCCTCAGCAAGTTAGCTCGTCAGCTTACATGCGCATTCATCACATTCATGTCATAAAACATTGATGTCACGTATATCGCATCATGCATCATAACATTGCATGCAACTAACTCTTTACCTTTTCAGGTAAGATCAGTCGACAGACTAAAATCATTCAGTTTATGGATTCTTCCCAACAACAGATGTTAATCTATCGACTTGTTCAGATGCAACTTTTGAAAACAGTTTATGGACGCTTCCCAACAACGGATGCTGCTCTATTGCTTATTCAACTTCAAGATTTCTGAAAACAGTTCACGGGTTCTCCAAGTAAACGGATGTTAACCTATCACTTGTTCAGATTCTTCTTTAAGACTTCTGAAAACAGTTTATGGATTCTTCCCAACAACGGATGTTAATCTATCAACTTGTTCAGATGCAACTTTTGAAAACAGTTTACGGACGCTTCCCAACAACGGATGCTGCTCTATTGCTTATTCAACTTTAAGATTTCTGAAAACAGTTCACGGGTTCTCCAAGTAAACAGATGTTAACCTATCGCTTGTTCAGTTTCTTCTCCAAACCACTGAAAACAGTTTACAGATTCCTCCCAACAACGGATGTCAATCTATTGCTTGTTCAGACCCCCCAGTTCAGAGATGGTCCCAAGCCTGGACACCTTCCTGATATTCCCTTCCAGATGGCATCTCTAAGCCCATCCCCGACAAGATTTCTGTCACTCTCCCAGATGGCATCATTAATCCCATCTCCAAATGGCATCTCTAAGCCCATTCCCGTATCCATTGCTTTGACGAGTGCAAATTTCCGGGCACTCTAGTGTCCAATCTCCTTTTACCCTCGAGTCACGAAAGGAAAGCTTGCCAATCTAACTCTTCGGATTCAAGAAGATTGAACAGGGGCAACTGTTGTACCCCAAAATTTGCCCTCCCATTCCTCATGGATTTCTCATCACAAAGCCTTTGAAGCTCAGGATCCAGTTAGGGTTTCATCTGCTCAAGGCCTCTCCTTGCACTGTTGACTCAAATTAGGGTTTGTGTTTGCACAAAGATGTTTTGACCCAAAATGCCTAAGATGACTTTCATGTTTCATATTGGACTCCCAAGTTTACCCATATCAAGTTTCAAGTCCTGACTCCAAGTTTTGCCCAGTCAATTGGACAGTTGACCTAGAAATCAACTGTATTGGGGAAAAAGTCAACTGTGGCCAATTGACAGTCAAACCTCATGAAAATTGATCCACATCAACATATTCAACTCACATGAACCATTTGATCAAGTTTGGATCACAATTCCACAAGAAAATTGATCAGATCACCAAAAGGGCAAAATGGTCATTTTTAGGGTTTTGACTGTACAAAGGCAATTTTTGACTGTTTGACCTAGCCAATGGTAAACCAAGCTCACACATGGACTCAAGGACCCTATGGAATTATCTTTACATGATCAACAAGCTCAAAAGATCCCAAGTACACAAGGTTGACAGTTGAATTTCCCAGTCCATTGATCAATTTTGACTGTACACTGAAAAGTCAAACTTTGACTTTTTTGGGTCAAAATCAAGAGTCAAGATTCATTTTTCATCAAAACATGCTAAATCATGAAACTTGTTCATCAAGAAATCACAAAATGCAAATTAGGGTTAGAAATTTGAATTTTTCATAACTTAGAATTTTTCTAAGTTATGAAAAACCCTAATTTTTCCCCAACTTTGCCCCACTTTTTCACCAAGATCCATTTGGATTCAAACAAAAGTCAAAACATGAAAGTTGTAGCTTGTTGCATAATCTACAACTTTGGTTCACAAAGTTTTCTCATTTGAAGCTTGTATCTCAAGTTACAATTTTTTGAATAAGGGCACTAAACCATTTTTAACTTAGTGAATTTTAACCTATTTTGACAAGGTTTTCTACCCCACTTCAAGGCCATTTTCCACACACTTCCACTTGGAATTTCAATTTGCATTTCAAAGATGGATTGTAGTACACATTCCAAGCTTTCCAAAATGTCCAAGAACTTCTCAAACAACCTCATGGTTAGAGAGAATCGAATTTCACAATATAGCAAAAAACCACTTTGTTCATGACCAAGTTCCATGTCCATAACTTTGCAATTTGAACTCAGCATGCTTTAGGTTAGATTACAGGTCCTTAAACCAAGTTGCACTCAATAATTTAATGCATATTCATTGTGTTAAGGTGTTGTTCTATGAGTTTGGACATTGTATGAAAGATTAATCCCAAATTAGATAAAGTGAACTATCCATTTTTGCTAAAATTCACTTTATGTCAATTTAGAAATCCAACAAGTACATTGCAAATCTGAATGGCACAAGTTTATGAGCATAACACACTGATCAAGGAGGGATTATGCAGCACATTAGGGGCCCTCTACATGCCTAGAAACTCAAGTTGCATTTTGTTGCTTAAGTGTGAAGAAAAGTTCCATATCTCACAACAACTCTCACCTCAGCATTAGAACACAAGAACAAACTTATCAAACACACTCAAGACAACATAATCAAGCTAATACACGACCCTTGCACCTCTAAAACACCCTCCATCTCAGAATCATCCTCAAACTGCAAAAACAGAGTTGCCTCTGCAGTTTGAGTGCCAACTCCCATTTCTCTCGAGCATTCTTGCCAAAACCTGTTCCTCTACCTTCCTTACAACCTATGCAAACTATCCAGAAGCTAAGACACAACCTGTAACACCTCTAAGCCACTTCACCATTTTTGTTTTTCTATTTTGCAGTTGAAGTTCTCTAGCTTCATTCAGAAGCTCTCAAGACAAAGTAAGCATTGAAACAGCATCCCTGGACCTCAAGGAAGCTTTTCCAATCATTACCTTGCACTGAAGGTTCCTACATCTCCATATAGAAGTTCAACTGAATAGGTAAAATTTTGAATTCATATCTCTCTTATTATGCATCATCAGTCTTAAGTTTGTGAAGAAATAATTTCATACTCATGCCACTGAACATGTCCATGTCTTTACTTTTCATTTCTTTTGCCTGAGTAGAGAGAATTTGGAGTTTGAAAATGACAGAAAAACTAGGTTAGGATTTGGGGGAGGAGAAATTCTCCTTCATCTTAGAGAGTTAGGTCAAGTTCTATACATGGTTAGAATCGTCTCTTCATACTGAACATTTTTTATGTTATGAGTTTTTGTTAAAAAGCCAGGAATCAGGAGTTAGCAGCTGGAGTACAGGGCGCGCGTTTTTGAATGTTGTTGAACGAAGGTTGAAGATGAAGCCACATGGGCTGGGCCTGTGTGGTTTCTTCTTTTTACACCCTGTTTCCATTTTCTTACCCCCCAAGCCCATTTGCTTCATTTTTTATGATTTTTGACTTTTTCTTTTCTCATTTGACTCATTTATTTTTTCTCAGCATATTAAAATTTTGAAAATATTTTTCTCATCATTTTTTTGATTTTATTTGATTTTATTTGATTTTCTTTTGTTTATACATAAATAAATACATATTATTATTTAGGATAAATAGAAAAATATGTAAAAACACTTCTATTTTTATTTTTATTTTATATTACCCTCTGAAAATATTTTATATAAAAAATACTATTTTCTAAAAAATTAATTATTATTATTATTTATATATATAATACATATTTAAAATAATATAAATATACATATATATATATATATATATATATATATATATATATATATATATATATATATATATATATATATATATATATTAATGCATTTAGAGTAAAAACACCAAAAAATGTACATATTTTATTTTTTAATATTTAATACTAAAAATGCCTTTTTTACAAATATATCATATTTTATTTTATTTTTGTATGTAAATAATGAATATTATATGAATTAATTAATTAATATACATTTTGATTAAAATTAGGGTTTTTGCCCTAAATTTGAAAATACTCTAAAAATAATACCTTTTTATTTTTTCTTTTAGTTTACATGAACAATACTTTTTTTCATATACATAAAAACTCCTTTTATATTTTGCATATTTATATCAATTTCCATTTAATTATGCAATTATTTATCTTGTAAATATTCCTAAAAATGATGTAATAGCTTAGATTTAAATTCTTGCCCAAATAAACCCCATTTGAAACATTGTACCCCCTCCCCATATTATGGTGATGTAATAGCCTAGGAATTTAAATTTCGCACTTTTAATGCTTTCTAAACATACTATGCTAGAATTAGGGTTTTGTATGCGAATAAAAATGAACAAAAATAGTTGGACCTAATACAAGATAAATGAGCATGAAAATAAACAACACATCTCACACTTGCACCCCCTAGGGTATTCCACTTTGTTGTCTTTCAAAAATGGGCCATATTGCATGTTGAATTTCTTTGGGTAAAACAAACAATCAAATGATCATAGTCCCTCAAAATGTTGCCTAAATAAAATGAACAAGTCCCTTTTAAAGAAAATTGCCCAAAGACATTTAACACTATTGCAACTATGGTCTAAACGATGACCCGCGCCCGTCCCTTTCATCTCCTAAGACAAGATTGTCCACCAAATGCAATGGTGGAACAAAATTGTCAAAAGGCTTAAAACATGACAAAAATCTTTGAGCAAACTTTAGGGTAGATGAACTCTTAGGTACTTGTCAACCTTCCAAGAAAAACACTTGCCTTATTTCAAAAACCCACTTCACAAACACTTTCAAAATCAAACTTTTCAAACCCTTGAAACATCTTTTCAAAAAGACAAACACCTTTGTAAAACATTCGAGTAAAGAATTGTTACGAGGGTAGCCTATGCAAGGCATCTTTTTCAAAACCTTTTCAAAGCCACACGCAAAGCACCATTTCAAACAATTGAAAACCAAGGCAAGTTGATCTAAGCAAGTACCTAAGAGCCCATGGATAACCATGGATAGAGGGGGTGCTAATACCTTCCCCTTCTATAATCTACTCCCCGAACCCAAGAAAAAATCTCAAAGGTTTTTGCTGTGCTTTTTAAACCTTTCCTTAGGATAAAATAAAAAGTCGGTGGCGACTCTTGCTCAACCGAAACACTTGCGAAAACAAACGCAAAACCCTAGTCAGTTCTCCCACCGTATCACACGCGCGTTTTTGACACGTGGCCATAGATCTTTATTTTCCTTATATTTATTTTGTATTATTTTGTTAACAATTAACACGCTTGGTTCAGTTGGCAAGGCAGAGAATGATAAGGCTTTAGTCCAAAAGGGGGTGGGTTCGATCCAACCCTTTTTGCAAAGTTAATTTTCACTAATTTGTGTCTTCAGATCCAATACTCCAGGTCCCTGCGTGCTCCTCATGCACTTCCATCACCATACCACAAGATCTCATCATATCCAGATCTAACACTCAACACATGCAGACCATGGTGAACCCTCAAACGTGGCCAACACTGGATCCAAACGCCTGATTGGGCCAAAGAATTTGGGCTCAATGAAATTCAGGCGTCACACCTCCCATTCAGCTTTCATCACAGGCCCAAGTTCTTTTTCTCTTTTCTTTATTTCTTTTTTAATTATTTATTAATTACTTCTTTTACAAAAATAACACAAAAAATCATTTTTTTTATTTAATAAAAAAAATCATAAAAACATTAAAAATCATTTTCATAAAAATATTCTATTTCTTTAATTAATTAGTTTAATTAAAATTAGGGCAATTTAATTTTTTTCATAATTTAAAATAATTAGAATTAGGGTTTAATTTTGTACATAATCTAATTTTTCTCAAAAAATAACCTAAATATTTTTCAATTAGATTTTTTAGGTTTTGCTAATTATTCTCGCATTTAATTCGCCGCGCGTTTTTAATTTCCTTTTTATTATTATTGTAACTGCTCCGAGTTTGTAATAGTAATTAGGGTTTTCAATTCCGCATTTTTATTTTTAGTCCAAAATAATTATGTATCTGCAAAAGCCCTGTAATAGCTAGGACTTTAATTTCTCGCATTTTAATTTCCGCAAACTATAAACTGCTTAGATGAATGTTAATAGGATTGTATGGAAAGACAAATTGAAAATTAATACGGTAGAAAACCCTAAATGTGAAAAGATAAATTAATTGAAAATTACACTCGCACATGCTCACTCCTAGGGTTTACTCCACTCCGGTTGCCTTCGATAAACGGTCATGAAGTATAGGGTTTGTTAGTGGTTGTCCTCTAGCCCCGAAAGATCTAAAATGACCCATTCGGATGTTACCTCGGAAAAAGATCTTTAAGGCTTTAGGATGATTACTAACATTTCCTAACATTGCTTTTGTGATCGTACTTGTCCGTTAGAATGTCCCTAAAAAACTCCAACGACGATGCTACCTATTCCTCAATAGTGGGTTGCATTGTCTAAAAGGAAAATGAATAGACTTTTTTCGAGTAGGTAGATTAGTTCCTAGGTACATGCTCAAACAAATAAAAACTTTTTCACCAACACTTTCCCAAACAATGTTTTCAAAAACAACTTCGTAACACTCTTGAGGACAGAAACAAGGGTTAAAACGAAGTAAAAAAAACTTTTCAAAGCAAATACACACAAGCAATTTCATAATGAGCAAGCACCTAAGAGCCCATGGAAAACCACAGATAGAAAGGGTGCTAACACCTTCCCTTTCTATAATCTACCCCCCGTACTCAGAAACATCTCGAAAAAGGTTTTTTCTGTTCTTTTTCCTTTTCCTGATTGGATAAAATGAAAGTCGGTGGCGACTCTTGCTTACCGCGACATTTGCGAACAAAAAACGCAAACCAATATTAACAGTCGGTTCTGCCACCGTATCACAGAACTGGCGACTCTGCTGGGGATACAATATAAAGTGAGGTAAACCTTAGGATCTAGGTCATATTTAATTGCTTTCTATTGATTGTCTTGCTTGCTTTATATTTATGGGAACTGTTTGGGTTATTTGATCCTACACCCGGATCTGGAGACACATTTTAGGTAAGTAGCAATAAACTATGAGGGAGCTGTGCTGGGGTATACCGACACGGTTGAAGCATTAGCTACATTGATGTGGCACTTTGGTTGGTACCCGTAACCCTTGAGTCAATCAGGGAAATGTACGGGGCCGCCACGTGGTGTCATAAAGCATCAACTGACCTTAGAACCTTTAATTGCACAACTTGGCCAGTAGGACGTAGCAAGATGGTCGACTTTGGTGTATGCCCAAGGTCGACAGATACTCGATGCTACACTCATTGAGGTTTGACTTCTGAGTTTTGTTTGATTACGAGTCAATCGTCGATTGAACAAGGCTTGGGGGAAAGATCAGTGATATTTAGATCCCTTAGAACCCGGTTACTATTTATAGGACATGTTGAACTAATCTAGCTTCAAGAGGGTATGACCTTAAAACCCATGCAAGCCTAAACCTAAGGTTGTTTGTGTGACTTGTGTGCTTTCAACTTGAACTACTTGCAGAGTTTTATTACCTGACAACATGAGTTCCTTGCAGGTTTTGTTTACAGTTATTATCTGTGATTGGTGGGGGAGAACTGACTGTTTTGGAATGCTGGTTCGCGTTTGCGTTTGTTTTCGTAAAATGTCGTGGTAAGCAAGAGTCGCCACCGTCATTTATTTTATCCAACAAGGAAAGGACAAAAGCACAAAAAAATTCCTTTTTGAGATATTTCTCGGGTTCGGGAGGTAGATTATAAAAAGGGAATGTGTTAGCACCCTTTCTATCCGTGGTTATCCACGGGCTCTTAGGTACTTGCTCATTATGTTTTCAAAAGTTTGCTTTTCTTTGTGATTGTGGGTTTGAGAAGAGTTTTTGTTTTGAAAAGGGTGTAAGTGCGAAAAGTTTTATTTTTGTTTTTAAAAGGAGCAAGTACTTAAGAACCATCTACCTACTCAAAAAGGAATTAAATTGTGCAAGTGTCCTTTAGACAATGCTATCCCACTATTGAGGAATAGGTAGCATCGTCGTTGGAGTTTTCGGGTCAATTCGATTAAGGGATGTGTGGTCACTAAAGCAATGTTAGGATGCCTTAGCGGTAACCCTAATGTCTTAGATCATTTTATCTGAGGCAACTGTTTGGTGGCAACTTTGATCTTTGGACAAGAGGGCGACCTCTAAAACTTCCTATACTCAATGACCACGTTCGAGGCAACCAAGTGAGGTGTACCCTAAGAGTGCGCATGTGCGAGTGTATCGTTTTTCAGTTATTTATCTTTGTACATGTTAATGGTGAGCTACTGTTGATTTTAAATTAAAAGTTGATCTTTTCATGCATTGCCTATTATTCAAACATCTAACAGTTAATGGTTGCGGAAATTAAATTGCGGAAGATAAATCTAAGCTATTACAAGGCGTCGAGTATTTACATTGCCAAAGACAAACCCTTTAAAATTAAATTGCGAAAAGTAAATGAAAGCGATAAATAAATAAATAAAGTCCTAAGTTAAAAACTATTACATTCTCGAAGCAGTTACAATATTGAAATATGGATAAAAAATAATACGCGCGCGAGAAAAATAAATCGGAGTGTCTTAGGGTTTTGACCCTTTTTTATTAAATAAAGCATATTTTTTGTTATTTTTTGAATTAAAAATTAGTCTAAGTTAATAATTGAATTAATTAATTTAATGAAAATATTTTTGGTTTTTTATTTTAATTAAGGAAATAAAATAAGAATGATTAAAAGATATTAAAAACCCTAATTCTATATTAATTTTAATTTAATGCAAAAGATATTAAAATTGTACCTAATTAAAAAAAACTAAATTAATTGACTAAAATTTATTTACAAAAATAATAAAATAGTGAAATTAATAAAAATATTATTTTTTGGGTTTTCTGATTTTATATAAAAAATGTTAATTGGTTAATTTTTGATAATAATAATTAAATAAAATAAATAGAGAGAAAAAGAAATAAACCAAAATGGGGGGTGTGGGCTTAATTTGATGGTAGAGTCAGCAATATCCAGGCCCAAATTCAATCAGCCTGCTTTGACTTTCGCATTCCAATATGCGCTGGTTGACTTTAGTCCATGGTGGATCTGCAACTCTGAATCACTGGATCTGCCTGGTGGGCCACTTGGCAGTTGAGATCTAGAGGCATATGGTGCACCACACCCTAAGTGCACATGAATACCTGAAGAAAAAATCAAATAAGGTTTTGGGGGACCTGGGATTCGAACCCAGGTCCCAAGGGGTTTTGCAATAACACGCTCACCAACCAGCCAGCTTATTCAATTGTTATTGGAATAAGAAATAAATAATATATGGGCAAATCAATTAATATGCTGGAAAATAAGAAAATATGGCGCGCTATTCAAACACACCAATCTGGCCACGCCACGTTATCATCCCTGTCATGGGGACTGTGGCTAAAAGTCCTTTTACCTATACCAACGGACGACTGTCCATAGCTATATGTCATGCTGTCTCAAAATCCACAACGAGCCACTAAAATGCAAACTAAAGGCGTGGTTCTACTCGCCTCTCCGCCCCGGTTCCAACCATGGTCCTTTTATTGACCAATTCCCGCTATAACGAAAATCCCTGAAAGAACCCTAAAACCAGCTGCAATGGCATTTTGTGATATATGGCATGATAATGAAATTGACTAATGCAGAAATTTCGCAAATGATGCAAGGAATTCAAATATGCAATTATCTCAAAGAATGGATGCAAGACTGAAGCTTTACGATTCCATGAGTATGGCGGTTTTGGGCGACACTTACAGGGCTTTTGGAGGCAAGAGAACGCGCGATAATGATTGGTATTGCTTCAGTGAGGTGCAAGGAAGCGATTGGGACCTTTATTTGATCCTGAAAAGGCCTCTAAGCACGATTTCAGATCCAAGGTTTTCAAGCTTTTTTCTCCAATTCTTCTGGCCGTTTCTACAGAGCTTTTTGCGTCCTTTTGGTCTGCCTCTCTTGTGTGCATATAATATAATGTGTTTAGGTCAAAATTTGGGCATTAAACCTTATGCATTGAAGAATCAAGATTTGCTTTTGATCACCATAATCAAGTTGCCATATTTGCATCAAATTTGAGATTTTGTGCTTGTTTTGACTTGACACGAGTTTGATTGAGTATCACATGATATTTGCAAGCTGTAATGATCACAAGAATCCCCTTACATCAATTTTTAGATTTTATTTGATTTAATATTGATTTAAAGTGAATTAAATCAATAAAAATTAAATAAAATAGAAAAATAAATGAATGGCCATGAAATTAAATATGGGACACGTGTGTGGCATGACAAGACTATATCAAGTGGAAAAAAGTGGTCCCTTTTGTCAAAAATTGGAGTTTTGAGGATAGTTGACTTTTGGCAAATTTGGAAAAATGCCCAACTTCAACAATGCATAACTTCTTCAATTTTGAACTTTTGGAGGTATTATTGGACTTTTTAGAAACCTTGAGATTTCTTTTAATCAAACCTTTTGGTCTCATCTCATTTTGATGTTCCATTCTCAAGTTATAAGCTTTGGAAAAAGAGGTGTTTTTGTTGACTTTCAAAAATGACCTATAATGTCCAAATTAGTAACTTTTTGTGAGAGCATTTCTTGATCTTTGGGTGTGAAGATGTATTGTAGGAAATTGCATCCTCTTAAAAATGAGATTTGGATGGGTCATTTCTCATAAAGTATGAGAAAGTTATGCTTGGTCAAAGTTGAGTTGACTTTTCCTACAAACCCTAATTTAGCAACTTTTGAATCTTGATGAATCTTGAGCAATCCTTGATGAATCATGATCAACCCTTGATCAAATGATGAATTAACCTTCAAAATGAGAATGTTGACAAAAAATCTTGAGGTTTGACTGTATTTGGGACACAGTTGACTTTTGCCCTAGCACAGTCGATTTTTGGGTCTCTTGAGCAATTGACTGACCAAACTTCCTCTGCAAGGCTTGAAATTTGACATGGATGAACTTAAGAACATATTAGGACATTGGGGAGCACTTAGGTAATTTGGATGTTAGGACCTTGATGCAACACAAAACCCTAATTTTGAATTGACTGCCTTAGGAGGTGATTTGACTGTCCAATTCTTGAGCCAACTTGAGCAACTTGAATATTATTCTTGACATGTCTTGAGGAATATGGGAGGGAAAATTTTGGGGTACAACATTATCCAATAACTTGGATTTCTTGCAGAGTTTACTTGCTTACATCACTTCTCACATTTGCTTAAAAGTATAGCATACACATCATAACATCATGCCTTAAAACTTCCTTAACCATTTCAAGGATCTCGAGGGCCTGTGATGCAGATTATGATAAATCAGACGTCTAGAAAGGGGCAAGGGGATTTATTTTCCTCTAGCCAATGTTGTCAGAAGATCAAAACTCAACAACTTGAGTCAGGGGCTATGACCCACTTGATATGGTGAGCTTGACTCTTGTATAAGGACTCTCAACGATACAAAGTTCTTCAATCAAAGCTGCAAAATTCAACTTCTGATATTTTCTTGTTTACCCCGCGAGATCCTTGAAAACATTTCATACATATATAATACATATCATTGCATAAGCAGGTTTCAAAGCAGGTCACTCATGTTCTCGCTGTTTATTTCAGCAATGGCTCTCCAACAAGACAACAAAGATCTCCAAGCTCAAGATGCCCAGTTCAAGGAATTTCTCCTGAATCTATCCAAGGGGCAGGAAGACCTGAAAACACTCTTCGCCAGGAATCTAACCAAGGAACATCCTGACAACAACAAGGATGAACAATTGGAACAACTGCAAGATGAGGTAGAAGCAATGAGAATCCAGATGCTGGGGCAGATGACTCTTATCCAAAACTTAGCTCGAGGACAAGAAGGGCTAAGAGCCTTCCTCAATAAGCTTCACCAAGATGGATGCAGATCCATAAAACAAACAGTTAAAATTATGGATCAAGGCATTAACCAACCCCCAGTGAGAGAAGAGGTTGGTTTGGTCAGGAACAGACCTTTCCAGATTGCTACTACATCACAAGCCCAACCACAACCTCGCCAACGACAACGGGGAAATCGACATAAGAAGAATACATTCGAAAGATGCTTCACCGAGATCAACATGTCATTGGCTCAAGCATTGCAACGCCGGTTGAAGGCCAAGTTGGTTATGTTAAGGGACCCTCCTCAAAATCCCAACATATCCTCCCAAAGGTACAATCCAAATGCAAGATGTACGTACCACTCCAACAGTCCTGGACATGAAACCAATAGCTGTTGGGCATTGAGAAATAAAATTCAAGACTTGATTGATGAAGGAGCGCTAGAATTCGCACAAGACGGTCCGGCTGAGTTCTTCTGCCATCCCTCCAAGGCATACTATCTGAAGTGACAAGTTCTCACAAGAAGACTTTTCGTTCATTAGAATTTTCAATTTGTAATTTTATTTTGATTTGTTTGAACATTTATTCATATCAAACCTCCTTATTTCATCAATGCATTGCACATGTTTGTCTTGAATCAATTCATTCGTATTCACTATTTCAAAAATGTGTTCTTATTTCCTTTTGTGATATTCAACTCTCGATTAAAAACTCTAATCCTTAGAGGGAGGATGACGAAAATGATACCACAATCTCTACAGTATGCTTTTGAACAGATCCCGCTGACGATGTACAAATGTTGTTTCAAATCCTAAACAGTGGAGTTATAAGGAAGATAATCCCTAGTTAACCCCTTCGAGCCAAAGAAGTAGGAGTTTTTCTTTTCACACAAATTAAAACCCTTAATCATAACCTGGGGCAGGGTAGTTTTCTCAGTTGATTCAGAGGCGCATTCAGTCACAATCTTCCGCTTCGTACACAATGAATGGCATCAAAGACGTCCTTCCAAAACAAAAGACGGTGATGGTTCCGTATAATCGTCAATACAGGCAGTCATTATCTCTCGAGACAAAAGCCCATTAAGTCAAAACCTATGAAGGAGACTTAAGAGAAAAATTGGGGCATCCCGCTGACTGTAATCACAAAAGAAACAGTTCAGGAAAAAGAAGGGATAACAAAAACCAAAAAAATAAGTTACTACAAATCCTCGACAAAAAGAAGATTACAAAAATGAATGCCTTTTCAAAACAAATGTTCAATTTCTGAATCATCACCAAGTATCAGAGCAAAAGATCCCAGACTCAATCGGGATCTAAAAGCGCAATTAACTGATTATAGGACTGAAGAACATCACGAAGAGCGGGCTGGGTACAAATAAAATTTAAGCCTTTATCCTTTGTTTCTTGAACCGTAAACCAGGCCACGTTATAATCCTTAAAAGTCCTAGCTGAAGCATAGGTTAGTTTGAGAGCATACTGTTATAAAGGTATCCTGACTCCTGTAGGCTTTGTTATGAATCCTGAGTTGATATCACATTCTTGCAAATTTCGTTTTACTACACAAAACAAATTTTTAAAAAGTTTTTCAAGACAAACATGAGTTTTGCATTCTTTAAATGACATTGTTTGACAGCAGAGAAATCCGCACAATGGATATTCAATGAACAGACATCCTCTCAATGGACAAAATCACCTCAGCGGGAAAGACACTTCCAATAACAGGTCTTCCATAAGCAAGGGGCATGACATGATGTCTAAACACACCTGGGGTAGTCTCTCCAAAAGTGCCAAATAACCAGGGGTAGATCTCCATCTGAATCACTTGGGGAATTACGCACGCATTCCAGCAACGAATCATGTGCCATCAAGAAAACATTTTTGATAGTACTACAACACAACACTATGGACAGTGACAACTCTCTACATCCTGAAAGCGCGGACATAGTCAGAAAATACTGCGCATGAAAAAAAGACCCACTAGGTTGACACACCTAAGCAAAAATAAGGGCATCCCGGCGAACCAAAAGGGTTCGGGCAAAAATTAGGGATAAAAAAATTAAAAAATCTGTACACTCGGCAAGTCGAAAACCCGAAAGGACGGCTTGGGCAAAAAGGTATCCCGGTGGACTGAAAACCCGAAAGGGCGGTCTAAGAAAAAGTTAGGGATTTAAAACGTACGACTTTGTCCCGTCACCTGTCTATCAGTGGAAGACTTATACCTTGATCAACATTCATCAAGAGCACCAGAATCGAGAAACGGTTCAGATACGATCCAGATACGGATGTCATTCTGCTACTTATTCAAGATTTTCATACATCGAGAAACAGTTCAGATACGATCCAGATACAAATTTCATTCTTCTACTTATTCAAGATTTTCATACATCGAGAAACGATTCAGATACGATCCAGATACGGATGTCATTCTGCTACTTATTCAAGATTTTCATACATTGAGAAACAATTTAGGTACGATCCAGAGACGGATGTTATCCTGATACTTATTCCAGACTTCTCTTCTAGAAACATGTTATCCTAGTACTTATTCCAGATTTCTCTTATAGAAATAGTTCAGGTACGATCCAGAGACGGATGTCATCCTGATACTTACTCCAGATTCTCCTCTAAATACAGTTCAGATACGATCTAGAGACGGATGTCATTCTGACACTTATCCAACACATGTTTCAAATACAATTCAGATACGATCCAGAGACGGATGTCATTCTGACACTTATCCAACACATGTTTCAAGTACAGTTCAGATACGATCCGGAGACAGATGTCATTGTGGCACTCATTCAACACATGTTTCAAGTATAGTTCAGATACGATCCAGAGGCGGATGTCATTCTGACACTCATTCAACACATGTTCCAAGTACAGTTCAGATACGATCCAGAGACGAATGTCATCCTGACACTCATTAAATACATGTTCAAGTACAATCACGATATAGATCCATCCACAAAATCTCCGCATGTACTTTTTCCAGCAATGTACAAGGGGCAGAGACAGTAGGAAGCAAAGTCACTATCACATACAAGCCAGTGATACCTATATTCCCCACAGATCCAAGACAACCAAGGTCCGACCTCCGTATCCCTAAGAAGGAATTCCTTCCCCAACAGGTTCTTTCAAAAAGCTAATGTTTGTATTCCCCAACCGAGTTTTATAACCATTAGCAGTTTATAAAGCCATCTCCCGAGCAGAGTTTATTTCTCTGACAGCGGAAGCTCAATCTCCAACAAAGCTCTTCTCTCCAGCAATGGAAGTTCATCCCCAGCTGAGTTTATTTCTCCAAATCAGCAGATCTTCCAACAGAGTATCTCTCTTCCCCACAGAGTCATTCCCCCGCAGGATTATTCTCAGACAGATTCTCCTCCGGAAGAATGTTCTCAAGCATAATGGATGTAAATCCCCAACTAATCATCTTCGGTCATTATCCCCAGTGGAAACAAAGAACTCAACTCCTTATACTCTCCAACAACAGTCCAGGATTTATTTTCCCCAGCTAGAGAATATCACAATAGCATTGCATATCCATACATCATGGCATGTGCATACATATTATACATCACAATCTCATTTATTTTGAGAACATCATTACTCAATATATTTCATATATCATGACATTACATACGACTAACTCTTTACCTTTCAGGGAAAGATGCAATCAAGTTCTCACAAGTTCTCTCTGGTTCAGTTAAACCGACACCAAGGTTTCTATTCCAATTGAAGATATTCAACCACTTTTCAAGATTTTCTCTGGTTCAGTCAAACCGACACTAAGGTTTCTATTATAGTTGAAGATGTTCTAAGATTTTCGTCTGGGTCAGCCGAATCGCCGCTAAGATTCTCCTGATTTCTATGCCAGTCATAGTCAATTCGAGACCTTCCCCCGATTCAGTCAAATCGATGCTAAGATTTGTTTCCCGGTTAAAGAAAACTCGAGACCTTTCCCTGATTCAGTCAAATCGATACTAAGATTTCTATTCCAGTTAAAAAAGCTATGAAGCCCGGAAACTGACCAGATAATAGCTTAATTTCCCCAAATTACTGAAGCCTGGAGCACGACCAGATAACGGTATAAGACGCTGTGAAGTCTGGAGCACGACCAGATAGCGGCAAGAGACACTGTGAAACCTGGAGCATGACCAGATAATAGTATGAGGTACTGTAAAGCTTGGAATTCGACCAGATAGCAGTTTACTCAGCCAATTACTATTGAAGCCTGGAAACGACCAGATGTTAGTATACCTTAAATTCAAGTTGAAACCCGGATGCGACCGGATTACCACTTAATTCCTTCTGAATCCTAGAGCACGACCAGATAACATTTTTTGAGATTGCAAAGCCTAGAGCACGACCAGATAGCAAGTTTAATCTCATCTCCCCAGTAAGTCACTGTAAAACCTGGAGCACGACCATATAGCAGTTAGTCTTATTATCCTCAGCAAATCACTGTAAGGCCTGAAGCACGACCAGATAGCAGTCCATTTTTATCTCCTCGACTAAGAGATGATTCCCCAGTAGAGTAACGAACAACTGAAGTTCCTAAAATTCCATTTCTCCCAAGACAGAGACCAACATTCCTCAGCAGATTCCTCCTCAACGACAGGAACAATAATTCTCATCAAAGGAATATCTCGGGAAATCAACATCCTCTAGATGGCATCTTTAAGCCCATCTCCGACGATTCTCCGTCATATCTTCCAGATGGCATCCTTAAGCCCATCTCCGGTGACCTTCCGTCATCTCCTCCAAATGGCATCTGTAAGCCCATTCCCGATACTACCTACACAGTCCAGCACCATCTCAGACGAGTGCAAATTTCTTGGCACTCTAGTGTTCAATCATCTTCCACCTTCAGATTATGAAAGGCAGACAACCAATCTACATCCTCAGGTTTAAGAAGATTGAACAGGGGCAGATGTTGTACCCTAAAATTTGCCCTCTCATTTCACTCAAGACATGCCAATAGAGGTCCTCAATTGCTCAAGGATGACTAAGGATTGACCAGACAAATCCTCCTCATAAGGCTACAAGCTTCAAACTAGGGTTTCACTCCTCATCAAGATGGTTGAAGTCCAAGGGTCCCAAATTCCTTCCATGGTCCCAATATGTTCTCAAGATCATCCATGTCAAGTTTCATGCCTTGCACAAGAAGTTTGCTCAGTCAACTGCCCAGATGCCTGAAAATCAACTATACTAGGTCAAAAGTAAATTGTGGCCCACATACAGTCAAACTTCAAGATTTTTGGTCAACATCAAAATTTTGAAGTGATATCCATCATTTGATAAAGGGTTGATCATGATTCCTCAAGGAATGCCCCAAATTCATCAAAACCCAGAAGTTTCTAAATTAGGGTTTCACAGGAAAAGTCAACCAAACTTTGACCAGGCACAACTTCTTCATACTTTATCAGAAAGTTTCCATACAAGGCTCATTTTGAATAGGATTCAATTCGCTACAACTCATATTCATCCCTCAAGTTCAAGAAATGCACTCATGAAAAGATATAAATTCAGACATTATAGGTCATTTAAAAAAGTCAACAAAAACACCTTTTGGATCAAAGCTTCTTACATGAACACGAACAATCCAATTAAGATGAAACCAAAAGGGTTGTTGAGAGAACATCCTAAGATTTTTAAAAAGTTCAATAACACCCTCTTAGGGTTAAAATTGAGGGAGATATGTATTGTCAAAGTTGACCAATTTTTGGAAATGTGCATGAAGTCAACATTGATCAAAATGACTTTTTTTTTCTAAATGGGCCCATGTTTTCTTGTTTGAAACTTGTTCCTAAGATGGCCCACGACCCCCGATTTTATCCACCTATTATTTTATTATTTTTATTATTTATTTTGATTTTTTATTCATTTAAAGCAAAATAAATTAATTTAAATAGTAGAATAATCAAATAAAATCAAAGATTTGATTTTATGAGCATATTATGAGTCCATGGACAGCTAGCAAATCAAAAAATTCGTGCAAGAGCCAATTGATTGGAAAAGATCTTAATTTGGTCTATTTTGGAAACAAATCATACAAGACAAAGAATGAAATCAAATATCCATAATTTGCAAAGATATGATTAGTTTTTATTGACCTAATTCATTCCAATATAAGGACATAACATTCTCAAGGCAAAAAAAAGAGGATTGGGGTCGTGAAAGAAGGAAGACAAGTCTCAATTTTTTGTCAAAAAAAGTGCAGGTCGGTTTTGATTCTACAGGCCGTTTCAAGCAATTCCAAGGCCAGCAATCTGTTCCTGGACATCTTCTGAAGCCATTCCAATCATCCTCAAGCCTTAAAACCTTCAGAAATCACGCCTCACAGTGCCACGATTTGCATCTTTTTTCAAGATTCGTTTTCAATGATTTATCCATCATAAACATGCTTTGATCATATATCCATGCTTGCTATCATATTTGCAATGTTTTTGATTGGTTTAATTGAAGTTTAAGTGCAGGAATGACACGATGCTATTGTTAGGGTTTTAAAGTCCCAAATTGGGAATTCTATATAAAGGCAAAATTGGACAAAATTAGGGGTACTATCATGCTCAGAAGACAATTTGCAATTGATCCATGCCTTTGGTTTGAATTTATTCTGCTTGTGTTGCGTTTTTGAATTTTGCAGGTTTTTAGTTACGAACAAAATCTGTCACTACAATCTATAGTGACGAAAAACTGCTGTAGGTAAAAGTTCCCCATCTAAAATGACGGATCCCTGAAGAAGGTGATGGCGTGGTGCTCACTGATTCGTCCATTAAAACCATTGGGGACCCATAACGCGCACGTTTTTGACATGTGGGCATAGATCTTTATTTGCCTTATATTTATTTTGTATTATTTTGTTAACAATTAACACGCTTGGCTCAGTTGGCAAGGCAGGGCATGATAAGGCTTTAGTCCAAAAGGGGGTGGGTTCGATCTAGCCCTTTTTGCAAAGTTAATTTTCACTAATTTGTATCTTCAAATCCAATGCTCCAAGTCCCTGCGCGCTCCTCATGCACTTCCATCACCATACCACAGGATCTCATCATATCCAGATCTAACACTCAACACATGCAGACCATGGTGAACCCTCAAACGTGGCCAGCACTGGATCCAAACGCCTGATTGGGCCAAAGGATTTGGGCTCAATGAAATTCAGGCGTTACACCTCCCATTCAGCTTTCATCACAGGCCCAAGTTCTTTCTCTTTTATTTATTTATTTTTTAATTATTTATTAATTACTTCTTTTACAAAAATAACACAAAAAAACATTTTTTTATTTAATCAAAAAAATCATAAAAACATTAAAAATCATTTATTTTCATAAAAATATTATATTTCTTTAATTAATTAGTTTAATTAAAATTAGGGCAATTTAATTTTTTTCATAATTAAAAATAATTAGAATTAGGGTTTAATTTTGTACATAATTTATTTTTCTCAAAAAATAACCTAAATATTTTTCAATTAGATTTTTTAGGTTTTGCTAATTATTCTCGCATTTAATTCGCCCCGCGCTTTTAATTTCCTTTTTATTATTATTGTAATTGCTCCGAGTTTGTAATAGTAATTAGGGTTTTCAATTTCGCATTTTTATTTTCAGTCCAAAATAATTTTGTATCTGCAAAAGCCCTGTAATAGCTAGGACTTTAATTTCTCGCATTTTAATTTCCGTAAATTATAAACTGCTTAGATGAATGTTAATAGGATTGTATGGAAATACAAACTGAAAATTAATACGGTAGAAAACCCTAAATGTGCAAAGATAAATAAACTGAAAATTACACTCGCACATGCTCACTCCTAGGGTTTACTCTACTCCGGTTGCCTTCGGTAAACAGTCATGAAGTATAGGGTTTGTTAGTGGTTGTCCTCTAGCCCCAAAAGATCTAAAATGACCCATTCAGATGTTGCCTCGGAAAAAGATCTTTAAGGCTTTAGGATGATTACTAACATTTCCTAGCATTGCTTTTGTGGTCGTACTTGTCCCTTCGAATCTCCCTAAAAAACTCCAACGACGATGCTACCTATTCCTCAATAGTGGGATAGCATTGTCTAAAAGGAAAACGAACAGACTTTTTTCGAGTAGGTAGATTAGTTCCTAGGTACTTTCTCAAACAAACAAAAACTTTTTCACCAACATTTTCCAAAACAAAGTTTTCAAAAACAAATTCGTAACACTCTTGAGGACAGAAACAAGGGTTAAAATGAAGTAAAACAAAACTTATCAAAGCAAGCACACACAAGCAATTTTAAAATGAACAAGTACCTAAGAGCCAATGGAAAACCACTGATAGAAAGGGTGCTAACACCTTCCCTTTCTATAATCTACCCCCGTACTCAGAAACATCTCGAAAAATGTTTTTTCTGTTCTTTTTCCTTTTCCTGATTGGATAAAATAAAAGTCGGTGGAAACTCTTGCTTACCGCGACATTTGCGAACAAAAAACGCAAACCAGTATTAACAGCCGGTTCTGCCACCATATCACAGCGTCGCCTGAAGACAACCTTTATTTACTTGGCCTAGCCTGTGCCACGCACGTAACTGGCCACAAATATCTACCCTCGCCCGACAAAGGGAAGCTTCACCCAGTGACTCAACTAAAACTCGCTCGGCGATCACGACACGGGGAAAAGACATAAGCTACCGTAATTTGATCAAAACCTCTCGCTCCACGCTTGCCCAACAAGACAGACGCGCAATCCCCTCACCCAGGCTTCACCCAACGAGGCTTGACAGACAACACTTCTTTATTTTTGTTTCTGACTTTATTTATTTTCCTTATTCAATCAATCTTGCATCTTTAGAGATGATCTTTAGAATTTTATTCCTCAATGCTCCAAACATACATAAATTCCTACAAAATAGATACAAAACTATCAAAAGATACACTTTGTACATAAAAAAACAAAGACATGCAAACTAAACGAATTTACCACAAAGCGGAGAATTATTCACAAAATATTAAAAAAAGAATTGATAAGTGCAACAAAAAGTATATACAAAAACAACTACAATTTGAAATTATTAGGGCCACATTCCCCCTATTCTTTGCTTTCTTTCATCTTTAGCGGCATACGACCTCAGAGGGTCTGTTCGGCTGGGTTTCCTTGAAGCAGTCGAGGAAGCTGTTCAAGGCGTACTCGAAGTCTATCCAAACATTCAAGAATAGGTATTATGTGATCTTGCCCGTGTCTGAGAGGGCAATCGCTTCCTTGTTCAGTCGGGAGGTTATGACAGATGAGGCGGGGAATCCCCTCCTCAGCGAGGGTGATAGGAGGAAGAGATATCATGTTCAGAGATTCTGTTTTTCCCGGAGTCGGGATTATTTTGACCAATGTTTCAAGAAGTATATAGTTCACTCGAATAACTTGGAAGAGGAGGACTGGGCAAATTATAACAAACTCGTGGCTTTTTTCGACAGCTTCATCCCTGCCCAGTGCGTGACTAAGCACAAGGAAACTACCTTTGACGATGATAATGAGGCTATGATCGAGGCTTAGCTCATTAATGAAGGGGCTCCTAGATTGTGCCACTCACGAGGATTCCCTGACACTCTTAGGTAGCTTTTTACATTGTTGACTCATTTTTTATTGTCTTTTTTGTTTACTGACTTTTTCTTGTCACTTGTTACAGGTAAAATGCCGAATGCTCAGAAGCGCATGGTCAGGATGGTAGCATCCAACAAGTAGAAGCAGTTGAAGAAAATTTAGCTTCAGAAGAATAGTCTAGGCGGCACAGTCCTGCCTCCGATAGGGTTGGAGAACTCCTCTTCTTCTCCTACTGGCGAGCATCCTTCTCCAAAGCAAGTGAGTTCGGCTAGAAAGCGTTACCAAGTTGGAGAGGAAAGCGTGGATTTGACCTTGGAGGGGACTCTGGAAAAGTACGAATTTCCTCCCTGTTGGTTGCAAAGAGGCTACTTTGAGGGGGGTCTCTCTTTGAAAGTCCCATGGACAGAATCCTTGCATTTAGAGGGTCTGGATCAGTCTAGTAAGAGGAAGAGTTTTGCTCAGGATGCCTCTGCTACGATGAAGATATTGGAACTGACGGTCATTCATATTAAGGAGGGGACCCTTACTCTCAAGGAGGTGAAGGATATTCGTGTGACCAACGTTGCTCTCGAGGAGAGAATAACCAAGTTGAAAGCTGAGAAAGAGGAGATGGAAAAACAGAAGGCGACATGGGTCGACCAGACTGAAGAGGTGGCCCAACTGAAGTATGATAATAAAAAGCTCGAGGATAGGGTTACAACTTTGGAAGCTGACGTGATCTCGATTGAAGATGAGAATAAGGAGTTGAGGCAATTGAGAATCCATGCCAAGTTGGTTTCCTGCATCCGTCTAGCCAAGGAAGATTGTGTGGCGATTACCTAGAACAATTTTAACAATGCGGTGGACCAGCTTAAGATTGCGAATCCTAATGTCTAACTTAACATGGTTGGGACCGAGTTCCTTTACAGTGTGGTTGACGGGCGGATCTTCATCCCCGAGTTCCTCAATCTTGGCGGAGAAGATGAAGGGGGCGAACAACCTACCCAGAAAGGATGACCACCATCGAATGATTAAGTTTGTTATTTGTATATGGCCGACATGTGTACCGTGTTTTGTAATCTTTTGAATGGGCTCTGCCCGATTGATGTAACTTTCAGACAATTTTGGCCCTCGTGGTCGTTTCTTTTACCATTTTCGATTGGGGGTATGGCCTTTTTTTGTAATATTTAGACAATTGCGGCCTTCGTGGGCGTTTCAGCTCATTTAGCCTTAATTTATATTTTTGCTCGTTTTGGCATTTACTTGTTTGTGCATGCTGGATTGTTTTATAAGTTATTTTTGCTAAGTGTTTAAAGGTTTGCTCGGTAGTATTGATGTTTGCCAGTGAGGGGAACTGGTCAAATGACCGGGGTAGATTTTCGAGCGTGGGGCGGAGCTCAGGTCCCATTCGAGGCCTAAGCTCTACGGTGTGAACTTACCATCGCGAGCCGGAGTTCTGCTAGCGTGGTACGACGATGGTGGAGCTCGTTTGAGTTTTCCCCTTCGAGCTAAGAATCTGCTCGTCATAAAGAGTAGAAACTTTCCTTTTCTTCTGGGTTTGGGGTGTTATGCTTGTATCTGAGCATGCACACGTGGTCGAGAATGCTGTGTTCGTCGTCTTGACCGAGCACACCGACTGTTTCTGCATCTTAACTATAATATTGTTTTAGTTTTTCGGTGTTCCATGGTCGACCAAGTTATTTTCCGTGTAAATTTTCTAAGTAGTAGGCTCGGTCTTCTGTTTTTGCTCGAACACGATAAGGGCCTTTCTAGTTTACGGCGAGCTTGCCTTCGTGAGAATCTTTGTGATTTCTTCTTAAGACCAGGTTGCCGACTTCGAATTCTCGTCGTATAAGAGAGATAGAGAGAGAGAAGAGAAAGAGGATTGATTGATTTATTTATTTTTATAAAGAGTTTAAAGATACTGCACTGTCAGTGTAAAACAACTTTACACATATAACCAATCAAAACTCTTAAATTTATCATGTTATTTCAGTATTTTAAAAATAAAAATAAAATTTATTATGATACATATCTCTCATTGATTGACATTAAAAATATTTTACATTATTAGTGTATTTCCTTTTTCTTTTATAAATACGTAAAATTAATAAAAATTTTAAATTAAATTATTATAAATATATAGAATCAATACAGATTGTAAATAAAATTATTATTTCAACAGCTCTTTTTAATATTTCTAATTTTTCCTAGAAAACATAGAAAAAGGGACAAAGATTGGTTACGAGACTAACACCAACACCATGAGCCAGCATAGTAGGTTAGTATGTTAAATTAATTGTCATATCGTGATTATATCTAGTCTACTATGCATATATTGGTGTCGAAACTTCATTGTGCCAAGGCTATTTTGGTGTTGATATTTGATTGGTTTGGCATGTTTATTAAAGTAGGATTGGCACAACTTATCGATCATATCCCATTATCTCATATTCACTTCTCAACCACTCACTTCCATTCATGATCGTTTATGTCCATGATTTAAACGTGTTTTCTATAGGGGTGGATCTTGCCCAACTATTGCTTTGGATTACAACTAACTAAAATGTTTAAAAAAAAATTTTTATTTTATGTTAGATAATATAAATTTGGTATTTGAAAAAGTTAATAAGAGAAAGTCGTGAATAATTAGATAGTTTTAAGGTAATTCATAAATTATTTAGCAAAAGATAAATATGTATTTTCCTAATTGTTATAAATAGTTGTTATTATTTGAAATGAAATGAAAAGATCATCAAAAAGAAAGTGAAAGTTAAAACAATAAAAAAAAAAGCTCTTGTAAGTTTTGTTTTGTGCTTAGAAGAAGTTTGTTTATGATACTATTTTCAATATTATTCTTGTAATAAACATAATTATATTAAGACAATTCAATTTATTTGCTAATATTTGGCATCAGAGCTTGTTATATTAAAATGACTATAAATTCAAGCACTAATCAAGTTTTGTCGGTGCAAATAACCGTTTTCAAATTCAATGTAGATTAAATTTTTCTATGTGGAAACGCTTGATGGAACGTTGTTTAGCAACCAACGGGTATGGAGAAATTATGAAAAAAGATTTTGTCGAACCAATTGAAAAAGATAAAGAAAAGGTTGACGAGAAACAAGTTGAGAAAGATCATCAACTCAACGAAAAAGCTTTATTTTTGATATGTCAATCTGCGGAGCTATCTGTTTTTGTGAAAATTTTCCATGCTAAAACAATTAAGGAAGCTTAGGAAATATTACTTAAAACATATAAAAGTGCTGTCCCAGTTAAGCGAACGAGGTTGTAAGGATTAAAACGCCAGTTTGAGCTAATGGAGCAAGGAAGAGATGAAAGCATTCATGACTATTTTTCACGAATGGATAGACTAATCAATGAAATGAAATCCAACGGTGATGGCATAAAGGAGAAAGATGTTGTGGAGAAAATTATGCGCACTCTTTCAACTCGTTTTGATTATGTAGTAGCAATAATCAAAGAAAAGATGTTACCACAATGACTTTAAATGAATTGCAAGTATCTTTGGAGTCACGTGAGATGTAGATGAACGAGAGATAAAGTGGCACATTTATGCAAGCTTTAAAAGCTCAAACAAATGTGAGAAATGATGGACCTGTTTAAAGAAGGCCAAACTACTTTTAAAGAGGAAATAGTTCCAAACGTAGCTGGAGGAATTCTCAAACTGACTTAAGCCAAAGCACACGCGGTAATGGCTCTTTTAAAAATAAATATAATATTCAATGTCAGAAATGTCAAAAGTACGAATATTTTCAATTAGAATTCAAATATCATATTCAGTGTCTTAATTGTAAAAATTATGGTCACTATGGTCGAGAATGTTGTGCTAAATCATTGAATATTAGAGATATCCATGCTCGAGTTGCAGAAATTGAAGATGATATGAAAATGGTGCTTACAACATATCATGTTGTAGCCGATAAACATGATGACCAATGGTTGCTAGATACTGGTTTCATTAACCATCTAAGTGGGAATAAGGAACTATTTTCCAACTTAGATGAAAGTTTCTGCAACATAGTCAAACTCAATGATAATTCAAGACTTCAAGTTTTGGGAAAAGGAAAGATCGCCATCAGATTGAAGGATTGATCTTTGAATTATATTTCAGATGTATTCTGTAACGCTCGTAATTTAATTAATTATTTAATTAAATTATTTTTGGATTATTTGCGAAGTTGTGTTATGATGATAGATATTGTGTTTTGATTATTTGAATTAATTTTTTTGGTTAAGTTGTGGAATAATATTAGAATAATACTATTGTTTGATGTGAGCTTATTTTTAAGGATTCGAAGTAGTAGAAAGGGGGTGTAAGAGTTTAAGCCCATTAAGACATAATGAAAATTATAGGGTTATTATATTAGTTATTTAGAATTAATAAGTGTTGTACCCAAAAATTTGCCCTCTCATTCCTCAAAGGATCATCCTGGACCCTCAGGTTTTCTTTCATTCAATTTCAAGCCTTGAATTAAAATTTTTCCAAGAGAGTCATTCACAAGGGCAAAATGGTCATTCGCACACTGAAAAGTCAAACTTTGACTTTTAGATTAAAATCAAGTTTCAAGAATCATATTTCATCAAGGCATGAAATTTGTCTCATCAAGGAAATCATAAGTCAAGATTCATGTTGAAAAAGTCAAAATTCTAAATACTTAGAATCTTTCTAAGTGTTTAAGAAGTATGACAAGCTCAGAACTTCTGGCCAGAGTTTCACCATGATGCAAGCTGATTCTGGAAGAACTTCTAACACAAGAGTTTTAGATCTCAATGACCTAAAATATTGCAGAACAAAACTTCTCATGGAAATGCTGGAATTTCAAGTTATAAATGTTTAAAGACACGTCCATGAAACTGAAGCACTCATCAAATTCTGGACATTTTCAAGACAGAGTTTGGTTAGAACTTCTGGGCCAGTTTTCATGAAGGTTCAGCCAGAGTTTGCAAAAGTAATTCAAAGAAAGTCTACAAAGCGTGTTACAAGCTTTCAGAAAAGTCTGAGAACTCCTTCAGAACATGCTGGAGCAGAGAGATTCCAAGATCAGAAGTTGGATGTTTATTCTAAGTTATGCTGATGCTTAACTTCTGACCCAGACTTAGGCTATGATGCACAATCTCATAGCGCAGGATTTCTGATTTGATAAATCTCATCATCATTTAATACACATAACCACTTTTGAGTTTTTATCCAAAGGATTTCCCCACGTGTGAAAAAGAAGTACCATTGCTGTCCTTGAAAAGCAAACTTTGGTACAAGTTTATGCTAGGCCCATGCTTTGCTTTTTCCTCTGAGGGTACTTTTCCTTGATTCATGCTTACAAATCCAGCTTAGGCACGGCTAAAAGCTGTTAACCACCATACTTGTTTATCTTGTTTCAATAACAAGCCAGCACGCTAGCATGGTGTTAGTACTTTTGACTTCTCCAAGCTACAAAGTTCTTGCCTATAAATTGAACTTCATTGGCAACTGTAAAGGGGTCGAAAAACTGAAAAGAAAAAGCTTTGAAACCTTTCTAAAATATCCATAAATCTGAAACTGCAAACACAAATACAAAACCTGCTAGTTTTTGATTCTTGCATTCAAACTTCAATTTCCCTCAAGAGTTTCTTGACCAAATCATCCATTCACCTTTCATAAGCCAAGCTAAAGTTTGTCCCAGTCTGCTGAATACGTGAGGAAGCTGATCAGAACATTACAAGCAGTCAGAACCAGACACAAGCTCATAGAACATTTTCCAGTTGCAAGGTAAGCTTCTGCTGACTCTCATCATATTACTTAGGCATTGTTAGATTTGCATGTTCAAAATACAATGTAGACATCCTGATTATGTTGTTGTACATATTCTGAAGTTTCATGTATTTGTCTGCCTAAGTAGAGAGAACATCAGTTCAGAACTTCTTAAGGAAACTAGGTTTAGCAGATACATGTTTGTTTCTGATTTATAGTATTAACATTTTTTATGTTTCTGAAACCATAATGAAACTTGCCAGAACTATTATGTGTGCGTTTTTGTTTTGTTGAGAAATGAATAAGCTGAAGATGCTCTGATTGGTGTGGAGAAAGAGATGAAGCTCATCATCAGAGTTTACTTTATGTTATATGTTTATGCTTTTGTTTCTAATACCGAATGTACAGCCACCCCAGTGGTAGAAAGCGTGCGCATAAGATATTAGTGCTAAGGGTCTTGGGTTCTAACCCCAGGAGCTTTTTTTAGGTTTATTTATTGACATTTTCACCCATTTATCTGTCAGATGATACTCCTAGATCAGAACTTCTAGAAAACCTTACCCAATAGCATTATCACCTTACTCTCTCAAATAGCCATAACTTCTGACTTGCCAGCGATACATGAACTTCTAGGTTCCCAGCTACACTACAACTTCTGAACCCCCTCAACAATCAGAGCTTTTAGGTTTTCCTCTATTCCCAGCAACCTCAAAACTTGGTGTATCCAGGCCCATAACTTCCGACCTTCTGCTTGCCTACTAACATTTTCTCTCTTGTAGCGTATCAGAGTCAGAACTTCTGTTCCTCCTCATTTCAGCAATGTGCTGATTCTGACTCCATTTTCTTATTTATCTTATTTTTGCTTTTAATAACCAAAAATACCAAAAATATTTCATATTCACATGTTTTATTTCATTTCTTTTAGAACAAAAAGATCAAAATATTTTCTTAAGTAAATTAATTTTTTAACAAAAACAAAACAAGTCCATTTTACATTTCTTGTATATTATTTCAATATGTTTATAATAGATAATTAGGACCTTAATTTCTTGCAATCCCCATTCATAAATTTGTACCCCCATCCCCTAAAGCTTTGTAATAACTTAGTATTTTTATTTTCTGCAATTTAATGCTTTATATACCAATTGCTAGTAATTAGGGTTTGTATGGAAATATTAAAACCAACAAATAGCAAACCCTAATCAAGACAAATCAAACGTGTAAACCAATACATTTGCACACTTGAACCCTTAGAGTAAACCCACTTTGTTGCCTTATAAAATGGCCATATTATGCATGTGAGGTATCTTAGCAAAAACAAACAAAATACAAGATCATAGTCCCTCGATGATGCTATCCATGTTGCCTTTCAAAATGATCTTAGTCCCTAAAGAAAATGCTAAGATATCTTACAACATTGCTAATCATGGTTATACGATGACCCACGCCCGTTCCTTTTACATCAAAAGATAGGGTTACTTACCAAATCAATGGTAAGATAACCATGTCAATGGAAAGAGGAAATGAACATGAAACACATTTGAGTAGGTAGAATGTTCCTAGTTACTTGCTCAAAATCAAAACCAAAAACATCCTTTCTATTTTCAAAACAAACACCAACACTTTCAAAACATATTTCAAACTTGAAAATTTTTTCAAAAGATCAAACATTTTGTATACATTCTTACAAACGAGAATCATTACAAAGTTCGCCTAAACGATAGTGCCTTTTCGAAATACTTTCAAAAACCACACAAAACACCTTTTCAAACAAAAGCAAGTGATATAGAAAGTAACTAAGAGCCCATGGAAAACAATGTTTAAAAGGATGCTAATACCTTTCCTTTTCATAATCTACCCCCCGAATTCAAGAAACAATCTCAAAGGTCTTTCCCGTGCTTTTTCACCTTTCCTTTTGGATAAAATAAAAGTCGGTGGCGACTCTTGCTAATCGCAACATTTGCAATCAAACGCAAAAATATCAAGTAAGTTCTCCCACCGTATCACAGAACTGGCGACTCTGCTGGAGAGATTGAAAAAAAGTGGGGTTACCTTAGGGCTAGATCACATTTACTTGCTTTCATTGTTTGATTTGTATGCTTTACATTTTTGGGTCCTTGTTTGGGTTATTGTTAAAGATCCTACACCCGGATCTGGGGCACCTTTTAGGTAAGTAGCAATAAATCATGGAGGTTGTACGGTGTAGACCGATATGGACGAAGTGATAGCTATGTTAGCATGACACTTTGACTTGTACTAATGTTCCTTGAGTCAGTCAAGGATAACATTAGGCTTCCTTAGCGTCATTAAGCGCTAACTTACCTTTAGAACCTTTTAAATTGAGTCATCCTAAGCCACTAGAAAGTAGTGAGATGGCCGACTTTGGTTCCGACCAAAGATTGGTTGATACTCGATGCTACACTCATTGAGATTGAACTTTTGGGATATTCTGTCCATAATACTTCGGTGCTTGAGCTAGAACAATGCCTAAAAGAAAGGTCAGTGATATGAGACTCCTTAGAACCCGTTACTTTTAATAGGATAGGTTGAGACAACTAAACTTCAAGAGGGTACTTCCCTTTAAAGACTCGCGCAAGCCTTTAAGCCTAGGGTCTTTTGTGTGACTTGTTTGATATGTCTGTGATTTCAAAGCATAACCATAACATCATAAACATCATGACATATATGCTAACCATTTCAAGGGGCTAGAGATTTATCTTTCCTTTTTGTTTTGTAGAGTATGGATTCAACTCGCAGAAAGACCATCCGAATCAATTTTGTAGAGGTCCCTCCCAAGCTCAAAGAATTGGTCCTGAAAGTTCCCGAGAGCTCATCGTTCAATAAGAGATATGGTCGCTTGCTCAATTTGGTTACTATCGGGTTTGACGAAGGCCTCATGAGTGTTCTGTTCCAATTCTTCGACCATAAACACCATTGCTTCACTTTTCCAGATTATCAGTTAATGCATACGCTGGAAGAGTTCTCCAAAATACTCGGGTCACCTATATTGGAGAAAGTACCTTTTACCGGCCTAGAACAAGATCCAGTTGCTGAAAGTTTCGCTATAGCCTTGAATTTGAAGCCATCTGACATCGAATCCAATTGGGAAAGAAGAAGTGGAGTCAAGGGTCTCCTTGCAAGTTTTCTAATGAAGAAAGTTCAGATATTCTTAGATGCCATGAGTTACCACGCCTTTGAAGATGTCCTAGCTCTATTAATCTATGGATTAGTTATGTTCCCCAATTCAGACCAGTTTATAGATGTCAATGCCATCAACATCTTCCTTGCTCGCAATCCAGTGCCTACATTTCTCAGAGACGTCCTGCATTCACTCCGCATTCATACTATGAAGAAACGAGGGACTCTTATGTGTTGTACGCCTTTACTCTATCTGTGGTTTATTTATCACCTCCCTCGGTCAATGTTGAAGAATGAATTAGGATTAAGGTGGAATCAAAGGATAATGTCCCTTTCTCACTCTGATATCTATTGGTGCCCTCTCTCTCAAGAAGATATCTCTTTTATTGATCGTTGCGGAGAATTCCCTAATGTGCCACTTCTTGGCGTTAGAGGGGGCATCACTTACAACCCTTGTTTGGCCCTACGTCAGTTCGGCTACATCCGGAGGGATGGTCCCCATAATATGCTCATTCAGGGTATTGTGTTTGACTATTCAAATGATCTGCAAGGTTATTGCCAGAGATTCATTCGCGCTTGGGGCATGGTAAAGAAAGTCGATAGCAGTACTTTGGGACGCAAAAACTCCATCCCCTTGGAGCCTTACCTCAGATGGGTAAGGGCTCGTGCTCATAGTCTTACAATGCCATATGCTGCTATACTGCCAGTGATCATAGAGTCTGTTGGTCAAGAAGACGAATCTCATATCATTTCTCATCCTGATATGCCAATAAGCTTCTAAGAGTTGCAAAAGTCATGGATCCAGCTCAAGAAAGAATGAGACGCCTTTGAGAATCAATTCTACGCCAGCGAGAAGAAGGTTATGGAACTCACCAAGCAACTTCATGAGGAGCAGGGTCTGAATGCCTACATCGCACCAAAGAGGATGCGTTCAACTTTTTTATCTTAGAGTTTTTGTATTTTTTTGTAAGCCCAAGGAGGCATGATGTACTTAAACTTTGATTTATTAATATAACGTGTGTTCCTTTTTTTCTAAAGCAAATTTAAGTCTCTAAATTCCTTGAAATCATTGCATATGCATCTCCATTCATCATCACCACAGGTCTCCTTATCTTTCTATTGTTTATTTCAATAAGATGGATCTCGAGCAGACAGTAAAAGACCTCCAGGCATAGAATGCTCAATTTCAACAGATGTTCTTGACTCTAGCCAAAGGACGAGAGGATTTGAAAACTTTGCTGATTGAAGAAAAGAAGAAGAAAGAAAAGAAAGTAACCGGTGTTCTGAATCTAGGAAGAAGGTTCCCAGGGGCATCCAGAAAGATCTTAGACTTTGCAACATTATCTGGTGAAAAAGATAATCAAGAAGGGAAAGGCAAGGAAGCGACTGCCCAGCCAGAATCTGAAGAGGAAGAAGAAGAGGGTTACTCTGAAGAACAGTATCCTCCGGCCGATGACAAATACAAACATCTGGAAGAACGTCTAAGTGCAATAGAGATTCAGAAAGTGCTCGGGCTGGACTTTGAAGAGATGGGTTTGGTGTATGGGATTGTTATTCCACCAAAGTTTAAGGCACCAGTATTTGCTAAGTACGAAGGGGTTTCGTGTCCCAAGATGCATCTCCGATCTTATGTGAGGAAGATACAGCCTCATACTGCTGACAGAGATTTATGGGTCCACTTCTTTCAAGACAGTCTATCAGGGACTCATCTAGATTGGTTCTATCAACTGGAAAGGGCCAACATCCATAACTGGAAGGACCTTGCTGCTGCTTTTTATAAACAATATCAATACAACGCAGACCTTGCTCCCACCCGTACTCAACTCCAGAGTATGGCTATGGTTTCAAGCGAAGGTTTCAAATACTATGCTCAGAAATGGAGGGACTTAGCAGGAAGAGTCCAGCCTCCCCTGTCTGAATGAGAGCTAGTAGACATGTTTCTGGGTACCCTGTCCGATCCTTTCTTTAATCATCTAATTGGAAGCTCCTCAGCAGGCTTCACTAAATTAATCTTGACCGGGGAAAGAGTGAAAGCTGAGATTAAGAGTGGGAAGATCCAAAAGGACGCATCCTCCAATGCTGTGAGAAAACCATTTGTTGGGAAAAAAGAAGTTGGTGTTGTGTACCCTCAAAGAAATTAGGATAGAACTGAACATCGTCCAATGGTAGGGGCTATCATGATCCCTAAACCTGCACCTACTAAACAAAGAAGTAACCAGCCAAGAACAGAAAGACCAGTAAGACAATTTACCCGGATAAATATGACACTGTCTCAAGTCCGGCCACATTTATTGAGATCTAATCTGGTAACTTTGAAAGAAGCCCCGAAAAATCCCAACACAGCCTCTCCTCATTACCATCCTAATGCTCGATGTGCTTACCATTCAGAAAGTCCAGGCCATGATACCAACAACTGTTGGGCTTTGAAGAACAAGGTGCAAGACCTTCTCGAAGCAAAAGAAATTAAATTTGATGCTCCTGAAATTCCAAATGTTATCACTGCCCCTATGCCCAAGCATGGCCGTGATGTTAATGCTGTTGAAGATGATATGTTTGTTACTGTTGTTGATGAACTTGTTACTCCTCTCCTGACTGTCAAGAGGAACCTGTTGAGGGCCGATTTATTTCTGGGCTGTGAAGAAAGCTACCACCTTTGTTTATCCCTACTAACTGGTTGTCATTTATTGAAAGCAGGTGTCCAACGCCCAATGGATGACAAAGAGATTTTGTTCGAAAAAACTCCCGTTCCGACCATTTCTTATAATGATGTTTCAACAGTAACCATTTCCACCAATCCTTCTGGGGTCTCCACCAAAAGACCCGTTAGGATTACATCAGTTCCTAAAGTGGCTCCACTTATAATTACTATGCCAGGGCTGATCCCGTACTCCTCAGATAAAACTGTTCCATGGAACTATGAGGGCAACATCTACTATCACGGTGTCAAACAGGATTGGCTGGCTGATGAAGACTCAATTTTTGAGAAGGCTGACCCCGACATCAGCAATATTGCAGGAACCAGCAAGATAACCCAAAGTGGTAGAGTATTCTCTCCCGAGATTGCTCCTCCGAAAGCTGTTACAGGTCCTGTGATCATCCCTGCTTCTATTTCTGTTGACACTACTACTACTACTACAATTCCTATAGTTACCCCTGCTGATACCCCTACAACTGAGTCAACCAAGACTCAGGTCAAAGGCATTCTGGTTGAGCCTGTTTGGATGAAGGCACAATCAGTATCTATCCCAGAGGCCTCCCAAAAGGAGATGGAAGAAATTCTGAAAATTATAAAGAGAAGCGACTACAACGTAGTCGAACAGCTAGGGCAGACTCCGTCAAAGATTTCCATGCTGGCTTTATTGTTGTGCTCTGAGGCTCATGCGAAGGCCTTGGTGAAATTTCTTAAAATTGCTCATGTGCCACAAGAAATCTCTGTTGATCAGTTCCAAGACTGTGTGACCTGTTTAACCGTTGACAATGGTTTAGGCTTTTCTGATGCTGACTTAACACCTAGAGGGAGGAAGCACAACGAGGAATTGCATGTCTCTGTCAAATGTCGGGGAACAACTTTGGCCCATGTCTTGGTTGATAATGGTTCATATTTGAATATGATGCCTAATAAGGCTCTTGATAGACTCGACTGTGAAGGTTTGGCCTTAAAACCCAGCAACATAGTGGTGAGGGCCTTCGGCGGTTCAAAGAGAATGGTGCATGGGGAGGTGGACATCCCCATAAAATTTGGAACTCAAACCTTTGATTCAACTTTTTATGTGATGGAAATTAGACCTTCTTATTCCTGTTTATTGGGCCGACCATGGATTCACAATGCTGGTACCGTCACCTCTATATTACATCAGATGCTGAAATACCCAACCAAGGGGAAAATCATTACTGTCCATGGAAAAGAGGAATATATGGTCAATCACTTGAACTCCTTCAGATACGTGGAATTGGATGGTGAATTCATTGAAATTCCATTTCAGTATTTAGAGGAAGTCCCACAAACCGTGGCAGTAACAAAGGCTATTTACCAAGTCTCAAAGATTACAAGACCTCCGCTAAATATGTCTTCTTTGGAAGATGCCAAGGCAGTGATCGAAGAAGGTGGGTGTACTATTTGGGGTCAACTCCCAGATATCCCTTACCAATCTGACATTTGGTTTGGGTTTCACTTCAGGAGCCCAGGAAGTTGTTCGTCGTGCTCGTGCCGGGGGACCACCTTTGAAGATCAGCAACCACGAAGTCAACACAATGGAGGATGATGATGACAGCTACAACCTGGAGGAATGGATTTTCCCAACTGTCAACGGAGGACTCAACAAATGGGAAGCTAAATATTTTGTCCCAATTACTTTCATCCAACAATAATTGTCTTTAAATTTTTATCGGACCTGTAATAATTAAACAATTCAGACTTTTAAAGCCTTGTGTCTTACCCGAGGCACAACGGTCCATTTGTAAAGGTTGTTACCTCATTTTCATATGTCCTCAATGAATCATGGACGTTTTTGCATACAAACTTTGTTCTCTTTGTCTTTCTTTCAAAGATAGCTATACTCTTACACACACTCACATTCAAAATGCAGATATACATCCACTCAGGATCCCATGGGTAACGATTCTGCTATGGCCTTTTGTGACTCTGAAAATATAATCTACCAATCCGAAGACGAAGGTGAGGAATATTGTGAAGTGCCAGGGGAACTATCCAGGTTACTACAACAAGAAGAAAGGACCATACAACCCCACGAAGAACCAGTGGACACAGTTAACCTAGGTACCGAAGAGGACAAGAAAGAAGTCAAGGTGGGTGCCAATCTGGAACCCAGTGTCAAGAAGAGTCTAACTCAGTTGCTACATGATTATGTTGAGGTCTTTTCTTGGTCATACGAGGACATGCCGGGACTTGATGCTGATGTCGTGGTCCATCGTCTATCGACAAAAGAAGATTGCCCTTCGGTAAAGTAGAAAGTCCGTTGCATGCGGCCAGACATGTCAGAGAAGATCAAGACTGAAGTCATGAAACAATTCAACACCAGATTCTTAGCCATTACCTCCTATCTACAATGGGTCGCCAATGTTGTTCCAGTGCCTAAAAAGAACGGCAAAGTACACATGTGTGTGGACTACAGAGATTTGAATAGGGCTAGCCCTAAGGATGATTTCCCACTTCCCCACATCGATACTCTGGTTGACAATACCGCACATCATAAAGTGTTCTCATTCATGGATGGTTTCTCAGGCTACAATAAAATCAAAATGGCGCCTGAGGACATGGAGAAAACAACCTTCGTCACACAGTGGGGCATATTCTGTTACAAGGTTATGCTATTCGGGTTGAAGAACGCTGGGGCAACTTATCAGCGTGCCATGGTAGCTCTATTTCATGACATGATCCATCACGAAATAGAGGTCTATGTGGACGACATGATAGCCAGATCTCAAACTGAAGAGGAACATCTTGACCATTTACAGAAACAGTTTGAGAGGTTAAAGAAATACAAGCTAAGGCTGAACCCGAATAAATGCACATTTGGGGTGAGGTCCGGTAAACTCCTAGGATTCATCATCAGCAGTAAAGGTATCAAAGTGGATCCTGCCAAGGTGAAAGAAATACAAGAAATGCCTGCTCCTCGTACTGAGAAGGAAGTCAGAGGATTCTTAGGAGGGCTAAACTACATTTCCAGATTCATTTCTCACCTGACCGCTACTTGTGAACCAATCTTCAAATTACTGAAGAAAGATAAAGTAGTCAAATGGAATGATGAATGCCAAGATATCTTCGACAAGATCAAAGAATACCTACAAGAGCCTCCTGTTTTGATGCCGCCAGTCGAGGGAAGACCCT
This sequence comes from Vicia faba, assembly GCA_948472305.1. Taxonomy (NCBI): domain Eukaryota; kingdom Viridiplantae; phylum Streptophyta; class Magnoliopsida; order Fabales; family Fabaceae; genus Vicia; species Vicia faba. The sequence goes on from OX451737.1 coordinate 1,346,915,128, forward strand.
TGATCATGTATCTAACTGTTTTGGAAAATTCAATGGGGTGTGTGCTGGGGCAGCATGACGAGTCTGGCCGAAAAGAGCATGCTATTTATTACCTGAGCAAAATTTTTACCGACTGTGAAACATGAAACAAGATATTCACTGCTCGAGAAAACCTGCTGCGCTTTGGCATGGGTTGATCGCCGGCTAAGACAGTATATGCTAACCCATACTAACTTATTGATATCCAAGATGGATCCAATTAAATACATATTTGAGAAGCCTGCCCTCTCTGGGAGAATAGCGAGATGGCAGATGATCCTGACTGAATACGACATTCAGTACACTACCCAAAAAGAAATAAAGGGGAGTGTGTTAGCCGATCACCTTGCTCATCAAGCTGTGGATGACTACCAGTCCATGAAGTTCGAATTCCCAGATGAAGACATCATGATGGTAAACAACTGTGAAGAAATCAGACCATATGACGGACCCTAACAAGGATCCCGATGGACCCTGGTTTTTGATGGGGAATCCAACGCACTCGGCAATGGCATAGGTGTTGTAATTATATCCCGTGAAGGATGTCATACTCCTTTCACTGCAAGACTTTACTTCAATTTTACAAATAACATGGAAGAATACGAAGCGTGTATTTTTGGTCTCAAAGCTGCCATAGATTTGGGAATCAAGTCCTTAAGTGTGTTCGGAGATTCAGCCTTAGTCATCAACCAGATCAAAGGAGAATGGGATGCAAATCACCCTAACCTCATACCCTACAAAGAACATGTGTTGATATTAATCCCACATTTCGAGGAAATTACCTTTGAGCATTTTCCACGAGAGGAAAATCAACTGGAAGACGCGCTAGCCACAATGTCATCCATGTTTAAACTCAAATAGGGTAATGAGATTCCCCAGATCACCATTGAATGGATGGATGGACAAGCTTACTGTCACGAGATCGATACTGAAGAAGTAGTGGACTAACCTTGGTTCCATGAAGTCAAGAGGTATCTCTAGGCTCAATGTTGTACCCCAAAATTTTCCCTCTCATTCTTCAAGGCCTTTCTCACAAGGTTTCTCAAAGTTCAAGCTTGCACAAGTACTTTGGAATTTTCCAGTACCAAAATTAAAAGGAAACTGTCAAAAAGGGAGAAAACAGATAAAAAAAAATTACTTTGACAAAATTTGGAGAAATACAAGTGTTCTTCGTTTCAGCTCTTTCGACTGGCCTTTTGGCCTCTTTCAACACAAGCTTGGCTTGCGTCCTTCGACTGGGCATAGGCCTCTGGCACATTTTGGTTTGAATTCAAAAGGAAAAAGCCTCTTGTAATCTTTTATTTCCAAGGCAAAAGGCTCTCTTTTAACATCCTTCGATTTTCACTTTTCGTTCCCTATATGCCTCTTTCGAATGTGAACATTTTGCCCCCCTGGCATGCAAGCTTTCGATTGGACGTGAGCCACCCTCACACAAAAGATTCGATTGGAGTTTTGGTTCCCTTCAAATCAGCATCTTCCAAACCCAACTCTGAATCCTTTGACGCAGTCTTCTTTGAGTACATCTCCAGAAACCTTCGACACAAGTGGAAAATAGGATTTTAAAAGGACAATGATCAAATCTGTGGACCCTGCTACATGATCTTACTTTACAAACCTTAATGCTTGTATTTCACTCCATAATTAATTGCTTACATTTTGGATTAAGCTATTGTCCAGGTGATTAAGCCTTTGTCCAGAAGTTTTTTGCATGAAAGTGAACTTGCTAAGTACAAATCCTGTCCCAAGCCCATGCTTTGCTTAAATCCTGTTTGTACTTCACCATAAGTCAGGAAAGTCAGCCCCTTTTAACCAACAACTTCAGTACTTCACCTTGGGATCTTGGAAAATCTGACATAGCTTAATATTCACGTTTCAGCCAAGCCACATCTTTGTTTAGACTTCCAAACCTTTTCTCTATAAATAGAGGAAACATTGACGAAGAAAGGGTCCAAATTTTTTCTGAGAGAAAAATCATAAAAATTCTCAAGCACTCAAACTCTCCCATATTTTCAAACTCCTATATTCTCAAACTCTCCAACATTCTCAAACCTTCAAAACTCTAAGATTTTTTTTCATAAAAAGTCTCAGTAGTGTAACTTTCAATTTACTTCCCCTAGACTGAAGCAACCTCCGATTCACCTTCCACCATCATATACTCTCTTTCGATTCATTGACTTCCCAAACCAAGCAGTAACAAAACTAGTTTCAGGAAGATCCCAGTGAAACTCCTTCCACCATCAAAAAAGTCACCTACAACTCTTTCAACTAAACACTTCAAGAGGTAAGTTCTCTCTAACTTGGAACTCTTTCATTTAAACATCATATGCACCTGCCAATAAAGAAAATGTAGATATCTCTAGACCATGTTTTAGCATTCGATTCTGACTTCCCACATGCTGAAAACTCAACCTTAGTTAGTTATATTTTGGACTTTGAGACCCATTGGTTTTTGTGCTAACCCCTGAACTGTAGTTATGTTTGGATGTTGCATTTTAAGAACTTGAGACAGGTTTATTATACCCTTCGACTGGCTAGTATAATTTACATTTCTTGTATATTATTTCAATATGGTTGTAATAGATAATTAGGACTTTAATTTCTTGCAATCCCCATTCATAAATTTGTACCCCCATCCCCTAAAGCTTTGTAATAGCTTAGTATTTTTATTTTCCGCAATTTAATGCTTTATATACCAATTGCTAGTAATTAGGGTTTGTATGGAAAGATTAAAACCAACAAATAGAAAACCCTAATCAAGACAAATCAAGCATGTAAACCAATAAATTTGCAAACTTGCACCCTTAGGATAATTCCACTTTGTTGCCTTATAAAATGACCATATTATGCATGTGAGGTATCTTAGCAAAAACAAACAAAAGACAAGATCATAGTCCCTCGATGATGTTATTCATGTTGCCTTTCAAAATGATCTTACTCCCTAAAGAAAATGATAAGATATCTTATAACATTACTAATCATGGCTATACGATGACCCACGCCCATCCCTTTTACATCCAAAGATAGGGTTACTTACCAAATCAATGGTAAGATAACCATGTCAAAGGAAAGAGGAAATGAACATGAAACACATTTGAGTAGGTAGAATGTTCCTAGTTACTAGCCCAAAATCAAAACCAAAAATATCCTTGCTATTTTGAAAACAAACACCAACACTTTCAAAACATCTTTCAAACTTGAAAACATTTTCAAAAGATCAAACATTTTGTATACATTCTTACAAACGAGAATCATTACAAAGTTCGCCTAAACGATGGCGCCTTTTCAAAATACTTTCAAAAACCACACAAAAAACATTTTCAAACAAAAGCAAGTGATCTAGCAAGTAACTAAGACCCCATATAAAACCATGGATGAAAAGGATGCTAATACCTTCCCTTTTCATAATCTACCCCCCGAATTAAGGAAATAGTCTCAAAGGTCTTTCCTGTGCTTTTTCACCTTTCCTTTTGGATAAAATAAAAGTCGGTGGCGACTCCTTCTAACCGCAACATTTGCGATCAAACGCGAAACCATCAAGTCAGTTCTCCCACTGTATCACAATAAGGAAAACGAAGTAGCAGTAAGAAGAAAAGAAATAAGGGTTGGAAGAGAGAAAGAGAACGTGAAAGTTGCAGAAAAGGAGGAAAAAAGGCAAAACAAAATTTAATCGGAAAATTATAGAGCAACCTTCAATCCAAGGTAAGGGTGGGGTTCTGACTCTATAATAGGATTTATGATGAGTAGTGTGTGGGATTGGATTTGAAAAGTTGTTTTGTTTATGATTGAAATATATATATTGTTGTTTGATGAGGATCAATGATTTAGAGATGAGTAATGATGCCCTAATGATGTATAATTGATGTAGAAACATAGAATTATTATAATTGATGATTACCTATGATTAGAGGATGTTTTTAGGACCTAGGGCAGGGAAATCATAGTGAAAATGCAGTGAAATTGCAGAATATATTCAGCACAGATCAGTATGAGTCTACCTTAAAGGCCATGCCTCGACACATGCATGATTTAAGACGCAGGATGTGTCGATACAAAGTATCATGCGTCGACACATGTAGTGTTTCAGACTCAGTATGAGTCGACACAAGAGGATTACACGTCGACTCATGCAGGATTCTAGACCAGTACGCATCGACTCAAAGAGACACGCGTCGACTCATGCAGTCCAATTTTTGACAGATTTTTCCAAAGGCTGTAACTTGAGTTTCCGGACTCCGTTTGAGGTGCCGTTTGAAGCGTTGGATAGATAACGCGATGAAATTCATTCTTAAGGATTAAAATGAAGGATAAGAATAATAATCCTAGTATCCAAATTAGGATAGAGTTAGCTTCCCGTGTTAATCACTATGATGATTTTGTGAAGTATGATGAGGATAAGATGATCTTAGTCTATTGCTTGGTTCATAAAAATAAGATTAACAATAATAATAATGATGTAGTATTATAGTATAATAATATGTAGAGGTTTGTTAATTAGAGATAAGCATTAGATGATTAATTAATTTTAGGCATTATTATGTTATAGACCTATGGACAACATTGAGGGATTGTCGATCTGTCGTTGTATTTTTGTTATGGATGAGTTGCTGTGGAATTACGTTGATGAATTATGTTGATAAATTATGTTGATGAATTATGTTGATGAATTGTGTTGATGAATTATGTTGATGAATTATGTTGATGAATGATGTTGAGATGCCTCTAATAATTGGCAGCTATTGAGTTGTAGGCTTCTGGCCAACGATGATGTTGTGTTGAGATGTTTTTAGTTGTGGTTGTTGTTACTACATTCATGATTGTGTCGCATACATTGCATATCAAGATGGAGATGATGCTCGTTAAAATGGTCTGTATTGGTGAATATTGAGATGAAGGCTTATGCCTTGTTGAATGCCTCTATTTATTGGCAATTATTTTAAGATGGGAGTTCTGCTCCAATGGTACCACAAGCATTTGCATAGTATTGAGTTGCATTATATGATTGCATAAAGAAGTTGTGTATTGATCCGGTAAATATTATATATTGTTAGTGTTCTGTTGCGATTATTGTTGTTTATAAGATGTGGAGTGGTGATATTATATGATCTGATCTAACATATTATTTATCATAAGTTTTATTATATTGCTAGATATCTCACCCCTTCTGTTTTAATGTTACCCTTACGTTGGTACCGTGCAGGTAATCTAGAGTGAAGGCAGTATACCTTCAGTAGTTCGAGTCAGTGTCATTGCTCTGATACGTAACACTCGGGGATGAACGCTTGTTACTTTTAGTTATTGTTATTCCAGTTGTTGAACTTTAATTTGATTGTTGCTAAGTATGTGTTATTTTGAAGTTGCTGTAATGTTGGACAAGGATGTTATTATGATTCCGCTGCGTAGTTGTTCAAGTTCTTAAATTAAGAGATTAATTTATTTTGCTGTTGGTTCATCCGAAGTTTTAAAGTGTTATGTATCCATGTTGAATGCAATGTGTTTTTGAGTTAAATTTGTGGAATTATGATTTAGTTGTATGAACTTTATAACTATGATTTACATTTATAATTGCTGGGTAGAATTGGGGTGTGTTGTACCCAAAAATTTTCCCTCTCATGTTTTCAAAGGTCATCCCTTACATGGTTGGTCACAAATCCTTGCCTAAGGAAAAAGAAATTTTTTGAGTGGTGCTTTAAGTACCTTTCGATTGGCATTCTGAAAGACCCTTCGATTGGCATTCTGAAGGAGCATTTCGATTGGCATGGACAAGGCACTTCGATTGGCATTATGTCAAGCACTTCGATTGGCATTCAGAAAGACCCTTCGATTGGTATTCTGAAGGAGCATTTCAATTGGCATAATGTCAAGCACTTCGACTGGCATCCAGAAAGACCCTTCGATTGGTATTCTGAAGGAGCATTTCGATTGGCATGGCCAAGCACTTCGATTGGCATTATGGACGAGCACTTCGATTAGCATTATGTCAAGACCTTTGATTGGCATGTCAAGGGAACCTTCGATTCAGCATTGTGTCCAGGCAGCTTTGACAGGGGCATTTGAAGAACTCCTTCTAGGCCATTCGAAAGAGGACATCAAAAGGGCACTCAAAAAACATGTCCAGGTACACTGAACATGAGAAAATGGCATGTTTCCCTTGCAAATATAGAAATAATTAAATGCTGTTTGTGGATTTAATTCCTGAGTTAAAGGCCAGATTCTTGCCTTTTCTGTTCCTAAAGGGCTGATTCGACCAGAGTGATTCTGTGCAACTCAAGACCATTCGAAGAAGCATTCAGCAGGCCCATTCGAAGGGTACATAAGAAGTCCATTCGAAGGAGGCAAATCAAGACCAATCGAAGAGCAGGGCCTGAATGCATTCGAAATTCAAAAGTGTCCAGGTTCATTCAAGGGACACGAATGTTTCAAAAAAGGAAATACTTTAATGTGTCTGATTCTTGTCTCATGGCTTTAATGGCCTGTTTAATTGGCTGTATCTTGCCGTTACTAAACCCCCACACTCCTATAAATACAAGGGCCAATGGCACATTACAGAGGACGGAAAATATACAGAAAAAATAGAGAAAAGAAACAGGGAGAACTTGGAGACACGCTGCCAAAAATCATCAGCACTTCCAGGAAGCCATACCCAATCCTTGCACCAGCCATTCCAAACTCAGAATCATAGATCAAAGCACTTCTGTTTGGTAAAAGAAAAATCTAATCTCAAACTCATTTTTAAATTCATTTTGATTGCATATTCATATTATTACTATTGTTTGTGAATGATTTAATGTGATACATATAAGCTACAGCGCAAAGATGAGATTGTGCCATTGCTTGGGCACAATCTGAGTCTCTCCTTCGAATCCCAGGATAAAACAAACCCAAACCCAGATTCAGAAGGTGCGAATAAGGGGGAGATTCGAATTAGGGGGGTAAAGTCCCTCCCCCCTGGACCTTTAACATCTGTTTCATTTTGCAGGAACTACATTCTCAGATTCCTGTTCAGAGTTTCGAAGCTCAGCAATTTAGCTTCGAACTGGACCCAGGATTTCCAGATCGAAGGATGACATGTCCAGATCGAACACCCTCAGAGTGCAGCCCCTCATGCACCTTCGATCCAGCCTCTTCACTGGGTCGAAAGACAACCTACACCTCTTTCTTGATTTACTGCCTGATTTCATTTTCGTTTGGACCATTTTATTTGTTTTTCTTTAATCAACATAACAATCATAAAAATAAGTAACTTAGAATTAGGATTTAATTTAGTTAATTATTTTAACTTATTTTCTCCAATTTTAAAATCAGTAGACTTAGGATTTATTTAAATTCAATCCTTTTCATAAACCAAAAAATGCAAAAAATATTAGGTTTGTTTTAGAGTTAATTTTAATCAGTATTTTTTAATTAATTAAATTTGACTTAATTGAACATTTAGCATTTTCCCAAAAAATAAAATAAAACAACAAAAAAGAGTTCTTATTCTTAGGATTTTTTAGATTCACGCGCGTTTATTTTATTGTAACTGCTTATTGGTTTGTAATAGCTTAACTAAGGCCTTTTACACTTTACTATTTTTTTTATTCCCCCAATTTTTGGACATGTAAATAATCCCCCTCCCCAAAGCCTTGTAATAGCGTAGGATTTACAATTCCTGCACTTTAAATTCCTGTACATATGTTAACTGTTTAGATGTATGCTAACTAGGCTATGCATGACAAGATTAACTCTTAACTTAAAATCAACATTAGCTCACTATGACATGTACAAAGATAATATAAACTGAAAATTGACACACTCACACATGCCACTCTTAGGGTACGCCTCACTTGGTTGCCTCAAACGTGGTCATTAAGTATAGGATGTTTTAGAGGTCGTCCTTCTGTCCAAAGATCAAAGTTGCCTCGAAATGGTTGCCTCGATAAAAATGATCTAAGACATTAGGGTTACCACTAAGGCGTCCTAATATTGCTTTAGTGACCACACGTCCCTTAAACCGAATTGACCCGAAAACTCCAACGACAGTGCTACCTACTCCTCAATAGTGGGATAGCACTGTCTAAAGGACATTTGCACAGTTTAATTCCTTTTTGAGTAGGTAGAGGTTCTTAAGTACTTGCTCCTTTAAAAAACAAAACAAAACTTTTCGCACTTACACTTTCTTCAAAAACAAAACTCTTTTCAAAACCCACAAACACAAAGAAAAGCAAACTTTTGAAAACATAGTGAGCAAGTACCTAAGAGCCCGTGGATAACCACAGATAAAAAGGGTGCTAACACCTTCCCTTTCTATAATCTACCTCTCGAACCCGAGAAACAATCTCGAAAAGGAATTTTTCTATGCTTTTGTCCTTTCCTTATTGGATAAAATAAAAGACGGTGGCGACTCTTGCTTACCGCGACACTTTGCGAAAACAAATGCAAACGCGAACCAACATTCCAAAAACAGTCAGTTCTTGTTCCCACCGATCACAGGGTGTTACAAAGTTTGTATCAGAGCAATGTTGGTTCGTTCGACCAAGTTGTCGAGTCGTAGTTGTCTAACAATCGAGTATTATTAATTTGAGTTCTAACCGTTGTTTATGTTATAGTGATAACTTGAGATGGATGGAAGGAATGATGCTACACTTGCTGCTACTTTAGAAGCAATGGCGCATGCGATGGAGAATCAGCCGAATGCTGACGGGAATACTGGATCTCGTAGTTTGGCAACTTTCCAGAGAGAGAATCCGCCTACCTTCAAGGGCAAGTATGATCCTGATGGAGCGTTGGGTTGGTTGAAAGAGATTGAGAGAATCTTCTGTGTGATGGACTTCACTCCAGCGCAGGAGGTTTGGTATGGTACTCATATGCTAGCAGTCGAGGCTGATGACTAGTGGCTAGAGACTTGTCAGAGATTGGAAGCTGCGGGTGTAAATGTCACTTGGGATGTGTTCCGTAGGGAATTTATGAGGAAGTATTTTCCTGAAGACGTTTGTGGTAAGAAGGAGATTGAGTTCCTTGAGCTGAAGCAAGGGAGTATGTCGGTTGTTGAGTATGCTGCAAAGTTTACTGAGTTGGCTAAGTTTTATCCACACTACGGTGAGGCAGATGCTGAGTTTTCGAAGTGCATCAAGTTTGATAACGGGTTGTTCCCGGAGATCAAGAAGGCAATTGGATACCAGAAGATCCGTGTCTTTGCTGATTTGATTGATAGTTGCAGAATCTATGAAGAGGATAATAATGCTCATTACAAGATTATCAGTGAGAAGAGGGGTAACCACCAAAAAAATTGTGGTAAGCCTTATGATACCCCAGCTGGTAAAGATAAACAGAAAGTTGCTCAGGGTCAGCAGAATAGTGGGGGAGATGCTCTTGCTGGTGTGGTTTGTTTCAAATGTGGAAAACCTGGGTATAAGAGTAATGTGTGTACTGCTGAGGTAAAGAGGTGTTTCTGTTATGGTAAGACTGGACATGTTGTATCTGAGTGCAAGCATAAGGAGGTGATTTGTTTCAATTATGGTGAAGAAGGGCACATTGGTAGTCAGTGTCATAAACCAAAGAGGGCACAAAAAAGTGGTAAAGTGTTCGCTTTGGTTGAGGATCAGGCAACTGCTGAGGACAAACTTATCAGAGATACATGTTTCATTAATAGTACTCCTTTAATTACTATTATTGATACCGGTGCCACTCATTACTTTATTGCTGCTGATTGTGTTGAAATATTGGGTCTCATGTTGTCTTTCTTGAATGGAGAGATGATCATCGACACTCCAGCCAAGGGGTTGGTGACTACTTCTTTTGTGTGTTTAAAGTGTCCTTTGTCGATTTTCGACAGAGACTTTGCTGTTGATTTGGTTTGTTTATCGTTAAGAGGGTTGGATGTGATTCTGGGTATGAATTGGTTAGAGCATAATTATGTTCATATTAACTGTTATGACAAGTCTGTGAGGTTTTCTACTCCCGAGGAAGAGGAAGATAGTCTGTTGTCTGCTAGACAGTTGCGACAGCTGATGCTAGAAGAAGCACAAATGTTCTCGTTGATGGCATCACTATCTGTCGAGAATCAAGCTATAATTGAGGAATTGCAAATGGTGCGTGAATTTCCTGAAGTTTTCCCTAATGAAATTCCTTATGTACCGCCAGAGAGGGAAGTTAAATTTGCTATTGATCTTGTACCTGGTACCAGACTTGTGTCTATGGCACCATACAGGATGTCTGCATCTGAATTGTCAGAGTTAAAGAAGAAATTGGAGGAGTTACTTGAAAAGAAGTTTGTAAGACCAAGTGTATCACCGTGGGGAGCTCCAGTGTTGTTAGTAAAGAAGAAAGATTGGAGTATGAGGCTTTGTGTTGATTATAGACAGTTGAATAAAGTGACGATTAAGAACAAGTATCCGCTTCCAAGAATAGATGACTTGATGGATTAATTGGTGGATGCTCGGGTGTTCAGTAAGATTGATTTGAGGTCGGGTTACCATTAGATTAAAGTGAAGGATGAAGATATCCAGAAGACGACTTTCAGAACGTGTTATGGACATTATGAGTATTCGGTGATGCCTTTCGGTGTTACTAATGCACCGAGATTATTCATGGAATACATGAACCGTATCTTTCATACTTATTTGGATCGGTTTGTAGTGGTGTTCATTGTTGACATTTTGATTTTATCTAAATCATAAGAAGAGCATGCAGAACACTTAAGAGTAGTATTGCATGTTTTGAAAGAGAAGAAGTTGTATGCAAAGCTGTCCAAGTGTGAGTTCTGGTTAAAGGAGGTTAGTTTTCTTGGTCATGTGATCTCAGGTAGTGGCATTGCTGTAGATCCAACGAAGGTGGATGCTATGTTACAATGGGAAACTCTGAAGTCAGCTACTGAGATTAGAAGCTTTTTGGGATTAGCTAGTTATTATAGGAGGTTTATAGAAGGTTTTTCTAAGTTGGCACTTTCGTTGACTAAGTTTACCTAAAAAGGTAGAGCTTTTGTGTGGGATGTTCAGTGCGAAGAAAGTTTTACAGAATTGAAGAAGAGATTGACGTCGGCTCTGATTTTGACGCTGCCTAATCCAGGAGAACCTTTTGTGGTATATTTGTGATGCTTCTAAGATGGGTTTAGGAGGTGTGCTTATGCAGAATGATAAGGTAGTTGCTTATGCGTCAAGGAAGTTGAGAACTCATGAGAAGAACTATCCTACACATGATCTAGATCTTGCTGCAGTTATTTTTGTGTTGAAAATTTGGAGGCATTATATTTATGGTTCTAGATTTGAAGTGTTTAGTGACCATAAGAGCTTAAAGTATTTATTCGATCAGAAGGAGTTGAATATGAGGCAACAGAGATGGTTGGAATTGTTAAAGGATTATGATTTCGGTTTGAGTTATCATCCAGGAAAAGCAAATGTGGTAGCTGATGCGTTGAGTCGAAAGACTTTACATATATCCGCAATGATGGTTAAAGAGTTGGAATTAATTGAACAATTCATGGATATGAGCTTAGTTTGCGAGGTGACACCGCAAAATGTTATGTTGGGTATGCTGAAGATTAATAATGAATTTCTAGATAGTATCAGAGAAGCTCAGAAGTTGGATGTGAAACTGGTAGACTCGATGGTTGGGATCGATCAGTCTGAGAATAGTGATTTTAAGTTAGATGCGAAAGGTGTGTTGAGATTTCGTAATTGGATTTGTATTCCTGATGATGCAGAGATGAAGAAAGTGATCCTTGAAAAGGGTCATAGAAGTAAGATGAGTATTCATCCAGGAGCTACAAAGATGTATCAAGATTTGAAAGGTTTGTTTTGGTGGCCTGGGATGAAGAGTGATGTGGCTCGGTTTGTGTATGCATGTTTGACTTGTCAGAAGTCGAAAGTTGAACATCAGAAGCCTGCAGGGTTGATGCAACCGTTATAAGTTCCGGAATGGAAATGGGATAACATTTCAATGGACTTTGTGACAGGGTTACCTAATACTTTAAGAGGACATGATTCGATTTGGGTGATTGTTGATAGGCTTACAAAGTCGGCTCATTTTATTCCTATTAACATTAGTTTTCCAGTTATAAAGTTGGCTGAGATTTACACTAGTGTAATTGTGAAGCTGCATGGTGTTCCTTTGTGCATTGTTTCGGGTAGAGATCCGAGGTTTACTTCTGATTTTTGAAAGAGTTTGCAAGAAGCGTTGGGTTCTAAGTTGAGGTTGAGTTCGGCGTATCATCCTCAGACGAATGGTTAGACTGAACAATTTAGTTATTGGAAGACTTGCTGAGGGCATATGTTCTTGAGCAGGGAGGTTCGTGGGATACTTACCTTCCGTTGATAGAGTTCACTTATAATAATAATTACCATTCTAGTATTGGGATGACACCTTTTGAAGCGTTGTATGATCGAAGATGTAGAAATCCTTTATGTTGGCATGAATCTGGAGAGAGTGTAGTACTTGGACTTGAACTTGTTCGTGAGACTACTGAGAAGGTGAAGTTGATTCGAGAAAAGATGAAAGCTTCCCAAAGTAGACAGAAGAGTTATCATGACAAGCGAAGGAAAGATTTAGAATTTCAAGCGGGTGACCATGTGTTTTTGAGAGTTATACCTGTGACTGGTGTTGGACGAGCATTGAAGTCTAAGAAGCTTACTTTCTCGTTTTATTGGTCCATATCATATTTCAGAGAGAGTTGGGAATGTTGCTTATAGAGTGGCCTTTACCGCCTAATCTTTCGAATTTGCATGATGTGTTTCATGTGTCACAACTCTGAAAGTATATTCCTGATCCATCTCATGTGATTCATATGGATGATGTGCAAGTACGGGATAACCTTACTGTGGAGACGATGCCTGTATGGATCGCGGATCGTGAAATAAAGACTCTGAGGGGCAAATAAATTGATTTGGTGAAAGTGGTTTGGCTAGGAGCTGTCGGAGAAAGCATGACTCGGGAGTTGGAAAGCAAGATGAGGGACTCCTATCCTGAGTTGTTTGATTAAGGTAAATTTTCGAGGACAAAAATATTCTAAGTGGGAGAGAGTTGTAACGCCCGTAATTTAATTAAATTATTTTTGGATTATTTGCAAAGTTGTGTTATGATGATAGATGTTGTGTTGTGATTATTTGAATTAATTTATTTGGTTAAGTTGTGGAATAATATTAGAATAATACTATTATTTGATGTAGGCTTATTTTTAAGGATTAGAAGTAGTAGAAAGGGGGGTGTAAGAGTTTAAGCCCATTAAGACATAATGAGAATTATAGGGTTATTATATTAGTTATTTAGAATTAATAAGGAAAAAGAAGTAGCAGTAAGAAGAAAAGAAATAAGGGTTGGAAGAGAGAATGAGAACGTGAAAGTTGCAAAAAAGGCAAAACAGAATTCAATCGAAAAATTGTAGAGCAACCTTCAATCCAAGGTAAGGGTGGGGTTCTGAATGTATAATAGGGTTTATGATGAGTAGTATGTGGGATTAGATTTGAAAAGTTGTTTTGTTTATGATTGAAATATATATATATATATATATATATATATATATATATATATATATATATATATATATATATATATATTGTTGTTTGATGAAGATCAATGATTTAGAGATGAATAATGATGCCCTAATGTTGTATAATTGATGTAGAAACATATGATTATTATAATTGATGATTACATATGATTGGAGGATGATTTTAGGACCTAGGGAAGGGAAATCGCAGTTTAAACACAGTGAAATCGTAGAATATATTCAGCACAGATTAGTATGAGTTGACCTCAAAGGCCATGCGTCAACACATGCAGAATTTAAGACGCGGGATGAGTCGATACAAAGTATCATGCATCGACACATGCAGTGTTTCAGACTCAGTATGAGTCGACACAAGAGGATTACACATCGACTCAAGCAGGATTCCAGACCAGTACGCATCGACTCAAAGAGGCACGCGTTGACTCATGAAGTCCAATTTTTGACAGATTCTTCCAAAGGCTGTAACTTGAGTTTCCGGACTCCGTTTGAGGTGTTGTTTGAAGAGTTGGATAGATAACGCGATGAACTTCATTCTTAAGGATTAAAATGAAGGATAATAAGAATAATCCTAGTACCAAAATTAGGATAGAGTTAGCTTCCCGTGTTAATCGCTATGATGATTTCGTAAAGTATGATGAGATAAGTCGATCTTAGTGTATTGCTTGGTTCATAACAGTAAGATTAATAATAATGATTGTGATACAGTGGGAGAATTTACTTGGGATTTTGTGTTTGTGTTCTCAAATGTTTCGGTTTAGCAAGAGTCGCCACCGACTTTTTATTTTATCCTAAGGAAAGGTCAAAAAGCACAGGAAAGACCTTTGAGATGTTTTCTTGGGTTCGGGGAGTAAATTATAGAAATGGAAGGTATTAGCACCCTTTCTATCCATGGTTATCCATGGGCTCTTAGTTACTTGATTAGATCACTTGCTTTGCTTTTCAATTGTTTGAAATGGTGCTCTTCAATTGTTTGAAATGGTGCTTTGTGTGTGTGGTTTTGAAAGATGTTTTGACAAGAGGCCATCGTTGTGTAAACCTTTGTAATGATTCTTGTTTGAATGTATACAAAGGTGTTTTTGTCTTTTGAAAAGTTTTCAATGTTTGAAAGTAGGGTTTTGAAATTGTGTTGTGGAGTGTGTTTTGAAGATATCAAGGATGTTTTTGCAAGCTTTGATCAAGTAACTAAGAGTTATCTACCCTATTTTACTCATTCTTAAGGATTAAAATGAAGGATAAGAAGAATAATCCTAGTATCCAAATTAGGATAGAGTTAGCTTCCCGTGTTAATCACTATGATGATTTTGTGAAGTATGATGAGGATAAGATGATCTTAGTCTATTGCTTGGTTCATAACAGTAAGATTAATAATAATAATAATGATGTAGTATTATAGTATAATAATATGTAGAGGTTTGTTAATTAGAGATAAGCATTAGATGATTAATTAATTTTAGGCATTATTATGTTATAGACCTATGGACAACATTGAGGGATTGTCGATATGTTGTTGTATTGTTGTTATGGATGAGTTGCTGTGGAATTACGTTGATGAATTATGTTGATGAATTATGTTGATGAATTATGTTGATTCATTGTGTTGATGAATTATGTTGATGAATTATGTTGATGAATGATGTTGAGATGCCTCTAATAATTGGCAGCTATTGAGTTGTAGGCTTCTGGCCAACGACGATGTTGTGTTGAGATGTTTTTAGTTGTGGTTGTTGTTACTACATTCATGATTGTGTCGCATACATTGCATATCAAGATGGAGATGATGCTCGTTAAAATGGTATGTATTGGTGAATATTGAGATGAAGGCTTATGCCTTGTTGAATGCCTCTATTTATTGGCAACTATTTTAAGATGGGAGTTCTGCTCCAATGGTACCACATGCATTTGCATAGTATTGAGTTGCATTATATGATTGCATAAAGAAGTTGTGTATTGATCCGGTAAATATTGTATATTGTTAGTGTTCTGTTGCGATTATTGTTGTTTATAAGATGTGGAGTGGTGATATTATATGATCTGATCTAACATATTATTTATCATAAGTTTTATTATATTGCTAGATATCTCACCCCTTCTGTTTGAATGTTACCCTTACGTTGGTATTGTGCAGGTAATCTAGAGTGAAGGCAGTATACCTTCAGTAGTTCGAGTCAGTGTCATTGCTCTGATACGTAACACTCGGGGGATGAACGCTTGTTACTTTTAATTATTGTTATTCCAGTTGTTGAACTTTAATTTGATTGTTGCTAAGTATGTGTTATTTTGAAGTTGCTGTAATGTTGGACAAGGATGTTATTATGATTCCGCTGCGTAGTTGTTCAAGTTCTTAAATTAAGAGATTAATTTATTTTGCTGTTGGTTCATCCGGAGTTTTAAAGTGTTATGTATCCATGTTGAATGCAATGTGTTTTTGAGTTAAATTTGTGGAATTATGATTTAGTTGTATGAACTTTATAACTATGATTTACATTTATAATTGCTGGGTAGAATTGGGGTGTTACAAAGTTTGTATCAGAGCAATGTTGGTCCGTTCGACCAAGTTGTCGAGTCGTAGTTGTCTAACAATCGAGTATTATTAATTTGAGTTCTAACCGTTGTTTATGTTGTAATGATAACTTGAGATGGCTGGAAGGAATGATGCTACACTTGCTGCTACTTTAGAAGCAATGGCGCATGCGATGGAGAATCAGCCGAATGCTGACGGGAATACTGGATCTCGTAGTTTGGCAACTTTCCAGAGAGAGAATCCGCCTACCTTCAAGGGCAAGTATGATCCTGATGGAGCTTTGGGTTGGTTGAAAGAGATTGAGAGAATCTTCCGTGTGATGGACTGCACTCTAGCTCATGAGGTTTGGTATGGTACTCATATGCTAGCAGTCGAGGCTGATGACTGGTGGCTAGAGACTTGTCATAGATTGGAAGCTGCAGGTGTAAATGTCACTTGGGATGTGTTCCATAGGGGATTTCTGAGGAAGTATTTTCCTGAAGACATTTGTGGTAAGAAGGAGATTGAGTTCCTTGAGCTGAAGCAAGGGAGTATGTCGATTGTTGAGTGTTGTACCCCAAAATTTGCCCTCCCATATTCTTCAAATTTGCCAAATCAAAGCTTCAAAATCTCCCCAAGGGTTGCACAGTTCAAGGGCCTCCTAACAGTCAAAATTAGGGTTTTGGTTCTGACAAAGAAAATGAAGTTTCCAAGGGTCCAATCAAGTCCCACATGCCTATAAACATGGTCAAGCATCCTCATACCAAGTTTCAAGACTTACAGCACAAAATTGCACAGTCAAAAACCCTAATTGCACTACAGTCAACTGTAGGGGAAAAATGGTCATTTGACAGTCAAAAGTTCAAATTTTTGGTCAACATCTCATTTTGAAGCCACAAACATCATTTGATCAATGCTTGATCATGATTCTCAAAGCTTCGCTCAAAAAGTCTCAAGATGCAAAAGTTTCCATATTTGGACAGTTGAAAAAGTCAACTGTAACTTGACCAGGGCATAACTTCCACATGGATTATCAGAAAAATTCCATCCAAAGCTCATTTTTAAGAGAAAGACATTTCCTACAACTCCTCTTCACACTTCAAGTCCAAGAAATGCTCTCACAAAAAGTTATCAATTTCAACATTATAGGTCATTTTCAAAAGTCAACAAAAAGGGACTTTAAGTCAAAGGCCATAACTTGAGATTGGTAAATCAAAATGACATGGGACCAAAGACATTGGTTATAGGACTCAAAGACCTTTCCAAAATGTCACTGAACATGATCAAAGCTTAAAAATTGAGCAAGTTATGTCTTGTGGAAGTTGGGAAATTTTTGGATATTTTGAAAAGTCAACATTGCTTCAAATGTCCTAAAATTGCTAATGGGCCTCTTTTTCTTCCACAATTCATCATCCAAGGCATGTGCACGACCATTTGGCCCAAAGGGAAGTTTTTTTATCATTTTTATTTATTTATTTGGATTTTTAACTATTAATAATTCATTTAATTAATTAAAATACATGAAAAATACTAAACCTAACTTTTCAAATCTTTTTGTGCATGGAATAGGCTTAAGATTTCGTGCATGATCAGATATGGAAGGAATTGAAGTGATTGGCCATGATTTGTACCAAATAGGCATGAAGAAATATTGGAAAAGATCCTTGAAAATCAAATCTTGAAAATCATGAATGCAAAGGTTTTTGTTTGATTTCTTTGACCTAAAACCTTCACACATATATACATAGTGCAACCCTAATGCCAGGAGTCTCCCAGCTGCGCCAGAACCTCATCTTCACTTTTGCATTTTTTGTGAAAAATCCCAATACTGAAAACTAGGTTACAGCACGATTCAGAGGCCAAGAGTAATTCCAATTGCTTGCAAAAGTGACAAGGAAGCTTCCTGCACTGTTTTTCAACCCTTACACGCCCAGAATTGGTATAGGGAATTCAAACTGTTTTCAATCTTATGCATAATCGTGTTTTAATATTCAAGCATTTCTATTGCATTTTTTTCATGGATTCATACTAATTGGATGATTCTGGAACTAACCATATGATTTAATTGAGTTTTCACGCATTATATGAAGAATTGCCATTGAAGCACCTTAGGGTTTCAGACTTGGAAAATTGGGGCTTTACATTCAAAGAAAAATTAAGACTCGAGACCCATGCCATCAGATTCAGAAGCTTCATGCCAATCAAATCCATATGTCGCGCCTAATTTCTAATGCAAGGATTCCTAATCGCTATTTTGAATTATGGCAGGTTTTGGGGACGGTTCAAAACCGTTGCTAACCCTTTTGTTTCAGGGAACAGGGAAGAAGAAGACCAGGTGGCGAATGATGATTGGGTCATTTGAACTGCAGCGCGCGTTTTTTCTATTTTAGGCCATTAACCCAGTTTCTTTTATTTTATTTATTTGTCATTACGTATTCAGAACGCGCGCTTGGTATGATTGGTAAAGGCATTGTCTCATAAGGCTTTGGGACCTGGGTTCGATTCCCAGGTCCCCTCATTTTATTCATGTATTTTGTTCTAATCTGATCCCATGCAAATCAGGCTTCAGCGTCCACAATGAGCTCACAATCTCTGCTTGCCACGCATCCCATGATCACAATCCAATGGTCAGGATTCACAGCCTATGATGTACTGCAGTCAACGCGTATCCATGCTACCCTGGAAGGTCAACCAGGCCAAAGGTTATTGGGCCTGGATTGCTGGAACAAAACCTCCACTTGGGGTCAACACCCCCCTAGGGTTTGCATCTATTTTCTTTTGTTATCTTTTATTATTATTTGTTTAATTTAGTTATTTCCCATTAATTCTTAAATTAACATTTTCATAAAATATAAAAACAATAAAAAATCAGAAAAGACAAAATTAAAAATATATTTTATTTTAATATTTTTTTAAATAAATATCATTAATTAATTTAGCTTTGTAAAATTAGGTTTAAATCTTAATATTTTTTTTCTAATAACCTTAAAATTTGTAGAATTAGGTTTTAATAATTTTTATTCCCTTTTTCTCTTTTTTACCATAATTAATTATTAAATATTATTTTTGTAATTAAATCACCATGTAAATAATTAGATTAATTTTAGGTTTAATTTTAACATGTTTTCTTAATAAATAAAAAAAAACAATTAGAATTAGGGTTAATATTTTAATTTCATTTAATCTTTCTCATAAAATTCACAATTCCAAAAAAACTCAAAAAATAATTCCTTTTTTATTTTAATTTAATTAATTTAATCATTTAATTTAATTTCATTAAAAAGGGTCCAACGCCCTCGTTTCCAATTTTAATTCCTATTCGCGCATTTTATTTATTTCCTTCTTTTATATATTTATGTAATTCCCCCAAAGCCATGTAAATATTTATCTTTCACACTTTATTTCTTTACTTTTTGTCAAATCGGGTCCTGAATTTAATTTGGCGATGTGGACCCGCGCCTTTGTAATAATTTAGGAACTTTACATTTTCCGCAATTTTTTTTAACTGTTAATAATGGCATGCAAGAATGAATGACCAAATAAAAACAATGCGAAGCTCACCATGTCATGATCAAAGATAATTGCTAAACATGAAAATAACACACAAATTCACACACCACCCCTAGGGTACGCCTCACTGTTGCCTTGCCTCGAAAGGTGATCGTCGAGTAGAGGATGTCTTAGTAAGTCCTCATGATCCGGGAACCTGGCATGAGGGTAGCTTCTAAGGTATCTTCCTATTGCTCCGGTGATCACCATGTCCCGAATCTCGAATTGACCCGAACACCTCCAACGGTGGTGCTACCTACCTCTCAATGGTGGGATGGCACTACTTTAAAGGACATCTACACAGACGAATTCCTTAGGGTAGGTAGACGACTCTAGATACTTGCTCTAAATTTCAAAACAAATTCAAAAAATACTTTTCACACCGACACCTTTTCAAAAGCTTTCGAAAGCAATTTTTCAAACACTCTTGAGGACCGATACAAGAGTCGAACTGAAAATTTTCAAAGAAACTTTTTAAAACCCACAGTTGAAAAGCAAACAAACCATTTTTGAAAACACAAATGAGCAAGTATCTAAGAGCCCATGGATAACCATGGATAGAAAGGGTGCTAACACCTTCCCTTTCTATAACCTACCTCTCGAACCGAGAGCAATCTCTTTAAGGAATTTTTCTGTGCTTTTGTCCTTTCCAATTGGAGAAAATAAAAGACGGTGGCGACTCTTGCTTCCACGACATTTCGTGAACCAGCGTTAAACAGTCAGTTCCAGATCCACCGATCATAGAACTGGCGACTCTGCTGGGGACTTCTTTTAAAGTGAGGTGTACCTTAGGGTAGTTCATAACTGTGTTTTCAATTGTATTGCTTTGCTTGCTTTAAATTGTGGATTGCATGGGAGTTACATAGATCCTAACCCGGATCTGGGGATACCCTGTTTAGGTAGCATAAGCTGTGAGGGACCTGTCCGGCGTATACCGACATGGGTGAAGCAGTGGCTACGTTGGTGTGGCGCCTTGGTCTGTACCGATATCCCTCGTGTTGAAACGGGGAGAATATGGGTCTTCCAAGGAGTCATTAAGCACCAACAGACCTTAGAACCTTAAATGACCCAACTTGGCCATTAGAACAGTAGCAGTATGCTACGCCCATTGAGGCTAAACTCTCGTGATGGTTCTGGCTGCAAGAAAAGATTCCGATGCTGGAGTTATGACCGATTGAGGGTAGTCAATGATATTGGGATCCTCTAAGAACCCGGTTACTTTGATAGGACAGGTATGAACCAACCAACTGAAAGAGGGTAACACCTAGACCTCATGCTGGTCTAAACTCTAAGGGCTTCTCTTGTGTGACTTGTGTGCCTTCGTACTTGACTAATTGCATGCGTGTTATTTGACACATAAGCTACTTGCAGGTTTTGTTTATAGTCCTTAACTGGGACTCATAACAGGGTTTACTAGGTCTCTTGCAGGTTTTGTTTATGGTCCTTAATGGGGACTCATAACAAAGTATACTGAATTTCTTGCAGGGTTTTGTTTATAGTCCTTAATGGGGACTCATGACAGGGTTACTTACATTACCCCATGCATAGCATAACATCATACCATTGCATACATCCTAACCCATTTCAAGGATCTCGAGGGCTTGTGATGCAGGTCATGATAAATCAAACATCTAGCAAGGGGCAAAGAGGATTTATTTTCCTCTAGCTAAGGTTGTCAGGGGCTATGACCCACTGGATATGGTGAGCCTTTGACCCTTGACGAAGGACTCTCAATAATATGCAGTTCCTTCAATCAAGCCACCGAATTCAAATTCTAACAGTTTTCTTGTTTACCCCGCGAGATCCTTGAAAACATTGCATGCATATCATACATATCATTGCATTGCAGGTACCCTTTTGACAGGTTGCTTACCTTCTTCGCTGTTTATTTCAGCCGGTCGTCATGAATCCTGAATCATCCACTGAGCAGACTATCAAGGCCCTCCAGGTTCAGAATGCCCAGTTCCAAGAGCTGATCATGAATTTGGCCCAGGGGCAACAAGATCTGAAGACCCTGCTCTTGAAAAAGAAGAAGAAGAGGACTGTGTGGTTCAACCCTAGACGCAAACCTGGGAATGGCACACAAAATGAAGCTGAGAGGACTACTCCATCTGTTGGGGAAGGCAGTCATCAAGAGGAAAGGGTTCCCAGCCCAGTGGTCTCCGACAACGAGACAGATTCCAACGACGAACAATACCCTCCTGCCGAAGACAAGTACAAGCAGTTGGAAGACCGTCTGAATGTAATGGAAATTCAACAAGTGCCTGGTTTGGATTTCGGAGACTTGGGTCTAACTTCTGGTGTGGTGATCCCACACAAATTCAAAGCACCCACTTTCGCTAAGTACGATGGGGCATCCTGTCCCAAGCTGCATCTCAGGTCTTATGTGCCGAAGATTCAACCGTATACTGTGGACAAGAACTTGTGGATCCACTTCTTCCAGGAGAGTCTTTCAGGGACTCATCTCGAATGGTTCTATCAGCTGGATGGAACCAAGGTTCGTAACTGGGAGGAGTTGGCTACTGCTTTTTACAAGCAGTATCAGTACAATGCCGACCTCGCTCCTACGCGTACCCAACTCCAGGGTATGTCGCTAGGATCGGGAGAAGGTTTTAAAGAGTATGCGCAGAAATGGAGAGACCTGGCCGGTAGGGTACAACCACCGCTGACTGACCGTGAACTTGTGGACATGTTCCTGGGGACCCTGTCTGGTCCATTCTATAACCATCTGATTGGGAATTCGTCTGCTGGATTCACAGATCTTATCTTGACTGGAGAGCGAATAGAAGCTGGCATCAGGTCTGGGAAGATTCAAGAGGCTGCACCTTCTGATAAAAAGCCTCATCATGGAAAGAAAGAGTCCAATGCTGTGCACGGTAGAAAGAGCCATCATGAGGTAGGGGCAACCCAGATCTCCAATCCTAGACCTGCTCAACAAGGAAAGGGGCAGCAGCGCAAGGAGAGTGCACCCAAGCGACAGTTCACCAAGATCAACATGTCGCTGGATCAAGCACTACAACAAATGTTGAAGGCAGGGCTGATCACCTTAAAGGCTCCTCTTCGGAATCCGAACACTTCTGCTCCGAACTACCATCCTAACGATAGGTGCGCATATCATTCTGATAGCCCGGGGCATACTACAGACAACTGCTGGCCTCTCAAGAATAAGATTCAAGACATGATCGACGCCGGAGAGATTCAGTTTGAAGTACCTGAGACTCCGAACATAATCCATGCTCCTTTGCCCAATCATTGAAGACCTTTTGTTTATTTGAATTTCCGAGTTGTATTTTTCTTTGCTTATACAAACAATTAATGTCATAGCAAACTCTTTTATTCTATCAATGCATCGCATATGTCTGTTTTTGGAATTAATACAATTGTTTTCATTATATTCAAAATTCTTTTCATTTTTCTGTGATGATCAACTCTCGGTTAATAATTCTAAGCCTCTTGAGGGAGGATGACGAAAATGATACCGCAATCTTTACAGTATGCTTTTGAACAGACCCCGCTGATGAGGTACAGGCATTGTTTCAATCCCTAAACACTGGAGTTATAAGGAAGATAATCCCTCGTCAACCCCTCTGAGCCAAAGAAGTAGGAGTTTTTCTTTTCGAAAATTAAAACCCTAATCATAACCCGGGGCAGGGTAGTTCTCTCAGTTGATCCAAGTGCATAACAAATGGCACCAAAGAGGTCCTTACGAAAAAAGAAGACAATGATGATTCCGAATAATCACAAGGATAGGCAGTCATTACTTCGCAAAATAAAATCCTAACAAGTCAAAACCTATGAAGGAGACTTACAAAACCGGGGCATCCCGCTGACTGTAATCACAAAAGAAACAATACAAGCAAAAAATAACGAAATAAAAAAGAAAGAGGCCCTACAAACCCTCAACAAAAAAGGAAATGACTGCCTAATCAAATAAATCGTCAGTATCCGAACCATCACTGGTATATCAAAGCAAAGACTCAACAAGGTCTAACGCACGATTAACTGAGTTTAGGTTTGAAGAACATCACGAAGAGCGGGTGGGTACAAATAATTTGAGCCTTTATCCTTTGTTTCTTAAACCATGAACCAGGCCACGTTATAACCCTCAAAAGTCCTAGCTGAAGCATGGGTTAGTTCGAAAGCATACTGTTACGAAAGGTATCCTGACTCCTTAAGGCCTACGGTAAATACGAAGTTGACGTCACGTTTTACAAACATTCACTTGTTTTATGAAAAAGAATGCATTTTCAAAATCTTCAAGACAGACATAAGCTTTGCATTTTTGATATAACATTGTTTGCATATGGCTTTTTGTTTGAACAGTATAGAAATTCACACGACGAATGCCTAATGAACAGAAGTACCTCCAATCAAGGGGCAGACATGACCATGGTCCATTATCTGGGGCAGTCCAATCAAGATTCGGAGAATCTCTCAAAGACCAAATAGCCTGGGGCAAGTCTCCGCCTGAGTCACTTGGGGCATTCCAACAACAAATCTTGCCTGATCAAATACCTTCTGGTGGCATGACAAAACACTGCTAACAGGGGCAACTCCCTACATTCCCTGAACATGGACATAGTCGAAAAATACTACGCATAATCAAAGACCCGCTAGGTTGACATACCTAGGCAAAAATTAGGGCTTCCCGGCGAACCAAAAGGGTTCGGGCAAAATGAAGGGATGAAATGAAAAATCTGTACACCCGGCAAGTCGAAAACCTGAAAAGGCGGCTTGGGCAAAAATGGGTATCCCGGTGGACTGAAAACCCGAAAGGGCGGTCCAGGCAAAAGTTAGGGATTAAAGCGTACGACTATGTCCTGTCATCTCGTCACTGGCCTACCAGAAGAAGGTTGGTCCATCAACAACTATCAAGCACCTCCACCAGGTATCTTCCTCTCCCACATCAGAAACAGGGGCAATAAAGAGTTGTTTAAGCCATCTGATTGTTCCGTCCTCCAAGGTACCAATATAAGTTCCGTTGAAGAACATAACCAATACAGTTCAGTACTTCCCCAGGAGAGTCTAATCCAGTTCCCCCAAGAAAGTTGGAATCCATCTCTCCAAGCAGTAAGCTTATCCCTAGTAGATTCTGGAAGCTTCTCACCCGCAGAGCACGCGCGCGTCTCCCGGTTTTATTCAAAGAGTTATTTCCTCACCAGGATATAACTGGGTTATCCTCAGCCAAAAGCCATGGAAAGATCGTCCTCGACGAAGCCTTCTTATCCCCAGCGAAGTCTATCAGCAACTTCCAACACAACCAGGGTATCCCCAGCAAGTTATTATCAACAACTCAACAAAGTACCTCTCTCCCCACGGAGTATTGCTTCCCAGCAAGATCGCTAGAGTACTTTTCTCCCCGCAGGGTAATCCATTCGCCAAGTTTATTCCCCAAAGGAGTTATCTTCTCCTACCGGTATTCTTGCAACTATCATCCCCAGCGGAAGCAAAAAAATCTATTCTTCACATCAGCCCAGGATATGACTTCCCGGCACCCGTCAAGGATTTACTTTCCTAGACGAAAAACATACATTCATAAACATCACATTTCCATACATCATTATAGCATGCATGTACGCATCACATCTTACAAATCTCATCAATCTTGAGGACATCTTGAAATCATGCAGTTCATGTATCATGATCTTGCATACAACTGATGCTTTACCTTTTCAGGAAAAGTCAATACAAAGATGATTACTATCAACTATCGCAACTCCTTCTAGAAATAGTTCAGATGTGAACCAGAAATGGCGACGTTCTGATACTTCTTCCAGATCACCTTTCTAGAGATAGTTCAGATGTGAACCAGATATGGCGACGTTCTGATACTTCTTCCAGATTTCCTTCTAGATATAGTTCAGATGTGAACCAGATATGGCAACGTTCTGATACTTCTTCCAGATTTCCTTCTAGATATAGTTCGGATGTGAACCAGATATGGCAACGTTCTGATACTTCTTCCAGATTTCCTCCTAGATATAGTTCAGATGTGAACCAGATATGGCAACGTTCTGATACTTCTTCCAGATTTCCTTCTAGATATAGTTCGGATGTGAACCAGATATGGCAACGTTATGATACTTCTTCCAGATTTCCTCCTAGATATAGTTCATATGTGAACCAGATATGGCGACGTTTTGATACTTCTTCCAGATTTCCTTCTAGATATAGTTCAGATGTGACCCAGATATGGCGACGTTCTGATACTCCTTCCAGATTCCCTTCCAGAGATAGTTCGGATGTGAACCAGGTATGGCGACGTTCTGATACTTCTTCCAGATTCCCTTTCAGAGATAGTTTGGAAATGCTCCAGATATGGATGCTGTTCTTTTGCTTATTCAACACTCCTTCTAGATGTAGTTCGGATGTGACCCAGACATGGCGACGTTCTGACACTTATTCCAGTTGAAGATTTCAAGACCTAGACCGATTCAGTTAAATCGATCCTAAGATTTTCTGTTTCTTATCCAGTCCAAGGCCTTCTCTGGTTCAGTCAGATCGGCCCTAAGATCTCCCTGTTTCTTATCCAGTTGAAGACATTTCAAGACCTAGACCGATTCAGTTAATCGACCCTAAGATTTTTCTGTTTCTTATCCAGTCCAAGGCCTTCTCTAGTCCAGCTAAATCGACCCCAAACAGATTTTCCTGATAAAGACTCAGTAGAAGATACCCAAGATTCTCTCAATGATTACTGTTGAGGTTGAAGTCGCCCAAGATTCGCTCAGCGTTACTGTTGAAGTCGAAGTTATCCAAGATTCTCTCAATGATTACTGTTGAGGTTGTAGTCGCCTATGGTTCTCTCCCCGTTACTGCGGAGGTAGTAATTGCCCCAAGATTCTCTCAATGATTACTGTTGAGGTTGAAGTCGCCCCAAGATTCTCTCAATGATTGCTGTTGAGGTTGTAGTCGCCTATAGTTCTCTCCCCGTTCCTGTTGAGGTAGTAACCACCCCTGGTTCATTCATCACCTTTTGAAGATCCAGATCCAGCTCCTGTAACCATTCAGGGCACATCTATACAAAGAATCTGAAGACCAGCTCCTGTAACAGGTCAGGTAATCACTTTTCTTTGCAGGTACGCAAGTTCTCGCTAAGGAATCTCTTATACGATTGACATCCAGATGGCATCTATAAGCCCATCCACCTTCCATCATTTCTCAGCATGGCATCTATAAGCCCATCATCCTATCCATCAATCTCCAAATGGCATCCGTAAGCCCATTCCACCACCACACTACTATGTGAGCGCAAATTTCTGGGCACTCTAGTGTTCAATCATCTTCCACCTTTGGATTACGAAAGGCACGTCAGCCAATCTGCATCCTCAGGTCTAAGAATATTGAACAGGGGCAACTGTTGTACCCCAAAATTTGCCCTCCCATATTCTTCAAATTTGCCAAATCAAAGCTTCAAAATCTCCCCAAGGGTTGCACAGTTCAAGGGCCTCCTAACAGTCAAAATTAGGGTTTTGGTTCTGACAAAGAAAATGAAGTTTCCAAGGGTCCAATCAAGTCCCACATGCCTATAAACATGGTCAAGCATCCTCATACCAAGTTTCAAGACTTACAGCACAAAATTGCACAGTCAAAAACCCTAATTGCACTACAGTCAACTGTAGGGGCAAAATGGTCATTTGACAGTCAAAAGTTCAAATTTTTGGTCAACATCTCATTTTGAAGCCACAAACATCATTTGATCAATGCTTGATCATGATTCTCAAAGCTTGGCTCAAAAAGTCTCAAGATGCAAAAGTTTCCATATTTGGACAGTTGAAAAAGTCAACTGTAACTTGACCAGGGCATAACTTCCACATGGATTATCAGAAAAATTCCATCCAAAGCTCATTTTTAAGAGAAAGACATTTCCTACAACTCCTCTTCACACTTAAAGTCCAAGCAATGCTCTCACAAAAAGTTATCAATTTCAACATTATAGGTCATTTTCAAAAGTCAACAAAAAGGGACTTTAAGTCAAAGGCCATAACTTGAGATTGGTAAATCAAAATGACATGGGACCAAAGTCATTGGTTATAGGACTCAAAGACCTTTCCAAAATGTCAAAGAACATGATCAAATCTTAAAAATTGAGCAAGTTATGCCTTGTGGAAGTTGGGAAATGTTTGGATATTTTGAAAAGTCAACATTGCTTCAAATGTCCTAAAATTGCTAATGGGCCTCTTTTTCTTCCACAATTCATCATCCAAGGCATGTGCACGACCATTTGGCCCAAAGGGAAGTTTTTTATCATTTTTATTTATTTATTTGGATTTTTAACTATTAATAATTCATTTAATTAATTAAAATACATGAAAAATACTAAACCTAACTTTTCAAATCTTTTTGTGCATGGAATAGGCTTAAGATTTCGTGCATGATCAGATATGGAAGGAATTGAAGTGATTGGCCATGATTTGTACCAAATAGGCATGAAGAAATATTGGAAAAGATCCTTGAAAATCAAATCTTGAAAATCATGAATGCAAAGGTTTTTGTTTGATTTCTTTGACCTAAAACCTTCACACATATATACATAGTGCAACCCTAATGCCAGGAGTCTCCCAGCTGCGCCAGAACCTCATCATCACTTTTGCATTTTTTGTGAAAAATCCCAATACTGAAAACTAGGTTACAGCACGATTCAGAGGCCAAGAGTAATTCCAATAGCTTGCAAAAGTGACAAGGAAGCTTCCTGCACTGTTTTTCAACCCTTACACGCCCATAATTGGTATAGGGAATTCAAACTGTTTTCAATCTTATGCATAATCGTGTTTTAATATTCAAGCATTTTTATTGCATTTTTTTCATGGATTCATACTAATTGGATGATTCTGGAACTAACCATATGATTTAATTGAGTTTTCACGCATTATATGAAGAATTGCCATTGAAGCACCTTAGGGTTTCAGACTTGGAAAATTGGGGCTTTACATTCAAAGAAAAATTAAGACTCGAGACCCATGCCATCAGATTCAGAAGCTTCATGCCAATCAAATCCATATGTCGCGCCTAATTTCTAATGCAAGGATTCCTAATCGCTATTTTGAATTATGGAAGGTTTTGGGGACGGTTCAAAACCGTTGCTAACCCTTTTGTTTCAAGGAACGGGGAAGAAGAAGACCAGGTGGCGAATGATGATTGGGTCATTTGAACTGCAGCACGCGTTTTTTCTATTTTAGGCCATTAACCCAGTTTCTTTTATTTTATTTATTTGTCATTACGTATTCAGAACGCGCGCTTGGTACGATTGGTAAAGGCATTGTCTCATAAGGCTTTGGGACCTGGGTTCGATTCCCAGGTCCCCTCATTTTATTCATGTATTTTGTTCTAATCTGATCCCATGCAAATCAGGCTTCAGCGTCCACAATGAGCTCACAATCTCTGCTTGCCACGCATCCCATGATCACAATCCAATGGTCAGGATTCACAGCCTATGATGTACTGCAATCAACGCGTATCCATGCTACCCTGGAAGGTCAACCAGGCCAAAGGTTATTGGGCCTGGATTGCTGGAACAAAACCTCCACTTGGGGTCAACACCCCCCTAGGGTTTGCATCTATTTTCTTTTGTTATCTTTTATTATTATTTGTTTAATTTAGTTATTTCCCATTAATTCTTAAATTAACATTTTCATAAAATATAAAAACAATAAAAAATCAGAAAAGACAAAATTAAAAATATATTTTATTTTAATATTTTTTAAATAAATATCATTAATTAATTTAGCTTTGTAAACTTAGGTTTAAATCTTAATATTTTTTCTAATAACCTTAAAATTTGTAGAATTAGGTTTTAATAATTTTTATTCCCTTTTTCTCTTTTTTACCATAATTAATTATTAAATATTATTTTTGTAATTAAATCACCATGTAAATAATTAGATTAATTTTAGGTTTAATTTTAACATGTTTTCTTAATAAATAAATAAAAAACAATTAGAATTAGGGTTAATATTTTAATTTCATTTAATCTTTCTCATAAAATTCACAATTCCAAAAAAACTCAAAAAATAATTCCTTTTTTATTTTAATTTAATTAATTTAATCATTTAATTTAATTTCATTAAAAAGGGTCCAACGCCCTCGTTTCCAATTTTAATTCCTATTCGCGCATTTTATTTATTTCCTTATTTTATATATTTATGTAATTCCCCCAAAGCCATGTAAATATTTATCTTTCACACTTTATTTCTTTACTTTCTGTCAAATCGGGTCCTGGATTTAATTTGGCGATGTGGACCCGCGCCTTTGTAATAATTTAGGAACTTTACATTTTCCGCAATTATTTTTAACTGTTAATAATGGCATGCAAGAATGAATGACCAAATAAAAACAATGCGAAGCTCACCATGTCATGATCAAAGATAATTGCTAAACATGAAAATAACACACAAATTCACACACCACCCCTAGGGTACGCCTCACTGTTGCCTTGCCTCGAAAGGTGATCGTCGAGTAGAGGATGTCTTAGTAAGTCCTCATGATCCGAGAACCTGGCATGAGGGTAGCTTCTAAGGTATCTTCCTATTGCTCCGGTGATCACCATGTCCCGAATCTCGAATTGACCCGAACACCTCCAACGGTGGTGCTACCTACCTCTCAATGGTGGGATGGAACTACTTTAAAGGACATCTACACATACGAATTCCTTAGGGTAGGTAGACGACTCTAGATACTTGCTCTAAATTTCAAAACAAATTCAAAAAATACTTTTCACACCGACACCTTTTCAAAAGCTTTCGAAAGCAATTTTTCAAACACTCTTGAGGACCGATACAAGAGTCGAACTGAAAATTTTCAAAGAAACTTTTTAAAACCAACAGTTGAAAAGCAAACAAACCATTTTTGAAAACACAAATGAGCAAGTATCTAAGAGCCCATGGATAACCATGGATAGAAAGGGTGCTAACACCTTCCCTTTCTATAACCTACCTCTCGAACCGAGAGCAATCTCTTTAAGGAATTTTTCTGTGCTTTTGTCCTTTCCAATTGGAGAAAATAAAAGACGGTGGCGACTCTTGCTTCCGCGACATTTCACGAACCAGCGTTAAACAGTCAGTTCCAGATCCACCGATCACAGAACTGGCGACTCTGCTGGGGACTTCTTTTAAAGTGAGGTGTACCTTAGGGTAGTTCATAACTGTGTTTTCAATTGTATTGCTTTGCTTGCTTTAAATTGTGGATTGCATGGGAGTTACATAGATCCTAACCCGGATCTGGGGATACCCTGTTTAGGTAGCATAAGCTGTGAGGGACCTGTCCGGCGTATACCGACATGGGTGAAGCAGTGGCTACGTTGGTGTGGCGCCTTGGTCTGTACCGATATCCCTCGTGTTGAAACGGGGAGAATATGGGTCTTCCAAGGAGTCATTAAGCACCAACAGACCTTAGAACCTTAAATGACCCAACTTGGCCATTAGAACAGTAGCAGTATGCTACGCCCATTGAGGCTAAACTCTCGTGATGGTTCTGGCCGCAAGAAAAGATTCCGATGCTGGAGTTATGACCGATTGAGGGTAGTCAATGATATTGGGATCCTCTAAGAACCCGGTTACTTTGATAGGACAGGTATGAACCAACCAACTGAAAGAGGGTAACACCTAGACCTCATGCTGGTCTAAACTCTAAGGGCTTCTCTTGTGTGACTTGTGTGCCTTCGTACTTGACTAATTGCATGCGTGTTATCTGACACATAAGCTACTTGCAGGTTTTGTTTATAGTCCTTAACTGGGACTCATAACAGGGTTTACTAGGTCTCTTGCAGGTTTTGTTTATGGTCCTTAATGGGGACTCATAACAAAGTATACTGAATTTCTTGCAGGGTTTTGTTTATAGTCCTTAATGGGGACTCATGACAGGGTTACTTACATTACCCCATGCATAGCATAACATCATACCATTGCATACATCCTAACCCATTTCAAGGATCTCGAGGGCTTGTGATGCAGGTCATGATAAATCAAACATCTAGCAAGGGGCAAAGAGGATTTATTTTCCTCTAGCTAAGGTTGTCAGGGGCTATGACCCACTGGATATGGTGAGCCTTTGACCCTTGACGAAGGACTCTCAACAATATGCAGTTCCTTCAATCAAGCCACCGAATTCAAATTCTAACAGTTTTCTTGTTTACCCCGCGAGATCCTTGAAAACATTGCATGCATATCATACATATCATTGCATTGCAGGTACCCTTTTGACAGGTTGCTTACCTTCTTCGCTGTTTATTTCAGCCGGTCGTCATGAATCCTGAATCATCCACTGAGCAGACTATCAAGGCCCTCCAGGTTCAGAATGCCCAGTTCCAAGAGCTGATCATGAATTTGGCCCAGGGGCAACAAGATCTGAAGACCCTGCTCTTGAAAAAGAAGAAGAAGAGGACTGTGTGGTTCAACCCTAGACGCAAACCTGGGAATGGCACACAAAATGAAGCTGAGAGGACTACTCCATCTGTTGGGGAAGGCAGTCATCAAGAGGAAAGGGTTCCCAGCCCAGTGGTCTCTGACAACGAGACAGATTCCAACGACGAACAATACCCTCCTGCCGAAGACAAGTACAAGCAGTTGGAAGACCGTCTGAATGCAATGGAAATTCAACAAGTGCCTGGTTTGGATTTCGGAGACTTGGGTCTAACTTCTGGTGTGGTGATCCCACACAAATTCAAAGCACCCACTTTCGCTAAGTACGATGGGGCATCCTGTCCCAAGCTGCATCTCAGGTCTTATGTGCGGAAGATTCAACCGTATACTGTGGACAAGAACTTGTGGATCCACTTCTTCCAGGAGAGTCTTTCAGGGACTCATCTCGAATGGTTCTATCAGCTGGATGGAACCAAGGTTCGTAACTGGGAGGAGTTGGCTACTGCTTTTTACAAGCAGTATCAGTACAATGCCGACCTCGCTCCTACGCGTACCCAACTCCAGGGTATGTCGCTAGGATCGGGAGAAGGTTTTAAAGAGTATGCGCAGAAATGGAGAGACCTGGCCGGTAGGGTACAACCACCGCTGACTGACCGTGAACTTGTGGACATGTTCCTGGGGACCCTGTCTGGTCCATTCTATAACCATCTGATTGGGAATTCGTCTGCTGGATTCACAGATCTTATCTTGACTGGAGAGCGAATAGAAGCTGGCATCAGGTCTGGGAAGATTCAAGAGGCTGCACCTTCTGATAAAAAGCCTCATCATGGAAAGAAAGAGTCCAATGCTGTGCACGGTAGAAAGAGCCATCATGAGGTAGGGGCAACCCAGATCTCCAATCCTAGACCTGCTCAACAAGGAAAGGGGCAGCAGCGCAAGGAGAGCGCACCCAAGCGACAGTTCACCAAGATCAACATGTCGCTGGATCAAGCACTACAACAAATGTTGAAGGCAGGGCTGATCACCTTAAAGGCTCCTCTTCGGAATCCGAACACTTCTGCTCCGAACTACCATCCTAACGATAGGTGCGCATATCATTCTGATAGCCCGGGGCATACTACAGACAACTGCTGGCCTCTCAAGAATAAGATTCAAGACATGATCGACGCCGGAGAGATTCAGTTTGAAGTACCTGAGACTCCGAACATAATCCATGCTCCTTTGCCCAATCATTGAAGACCTTTTGTTTATTTGAATTTCCGAGTTGTATTTTTCTTTGCTTATACAAACAATTAATGTCATAGCAAACTCTTTTATTCTATCAATGCATCGCATATGTCTGTTTTTGGAATTAATACAATTGTTTTCATTATATTCAAAATTCTTTTCATTTTTCTGTGATGATCAACTCTCGGTTAATAATTCTAAGCCTCTTGAGGGAGGATGACAAAAATGATACCGCAATCTTTACAGTATGCTTTTGAACAGACCCCGCTGATGAGGTACAGGCATTGTTTCAATCCCTAAACACTGGAGTTATAAGGAAGATAATCCCTCGTCAACCCCTCTGAGCCAAAGAAGTAGGAGTTTTTCTTTTCGAAAATTAAAACCCTAATCATAACCCGGGGCAGGGTAGTTCTCTCAGTTGATCCAAGTGCATAACAAATGGCACCAAAGAGGTCCTTACGAAAAAAGAAGACAATGATGATTCCGAATAATCACAAGGATAGGCAGTCATTACTTCGCAAAATAAAAGCATAACAAGTCAAAACCTATGAAGGAGACTTACAAAACCGGGGCATCCCGCTGACTGTAATCACAAAAGAAACAATACAAGCAAAAAATAACGAAATAAAAAAGAAAGAGGCCCTACAAACCCTCAACAAAAAAGGAAATGACTGCCTAATCAAATAAATCGTCAGTATCCGAACCATCACTGGTATATCAAAGCAAAGACTCAACAAGGTCTAACGCACGATTAACTGAGTTTAGGTTTGAAGAACATCACAAAGAGCGGGTGGGTACAAATAATTTGAGCCTTTATCCTTTGTTTCTTAAACCATGAACCAGGCCACGTTATAACCCTCAAAAGTCCTAGCTGAAGCATGGGTTAGTTCGAAAGCATACTGTTACGAAAGGTATCCTGACTCCTTAAGGCCTACGGTAAATACGAAGTTGACGTCACGTTTTACAAACATTCACTTGTTTTATGAAAAAGAATGCATTTTCAAAATCTTCAAGACAGACATAAGCTTTGCATTTTTGATATAACATTGTTTGCATATGGCTTTTTGTTTGAACAGTATAGAAATTCACACGACGAATGCCTAATGAACAGAAGTACCTCCAATCAAGGGGCAGACATGACCATGGTCCATTATCTGGGGCAGTCCAATCAAGATTCGGAGAATCTCTCAAAGACCAAATAGCCTGGGGCAAGTCTCCGCCTGAGTCACTTGGGGCATTCCAACAACAAATCTTGCCTGATCAAATACCTTCTGGTGGCATGACAAAACACTGCTAACAGGGGCAACTCCCTACATTCCCTGAACATGGACATAGTCGAAAAAATACTACGCATAATCAAAGACCCGCTAGGTTGACATACCTAGGCAAAAATTAGGGCTTCCCGGCGAACCAAAAGGGTTCGGGCAAAATGAAGGGATGAAATGAAAAATATGTACACCCGGCAAGTCGAAAACCTGAAAAGGCGGCTTGGGCAAAAATGGGTATCCCGGTGGACTGAAAACCCGAAAGGGCGGTCCAGGAAAAAGTTAGGGATTAAAGCGTACGACTATGTCCTGTCATCTCGTCACTGGCCTACCAGAAGAAGGTTGGTCCATCAACAACTATCAAGCACCTCCACCAGGTATCTTCCTCTCCCACATCAGAAACAGGGGCAATAAAGAGTTGTTTAAGCCATCTGATTGTTCCGTCCTCCAAGGTACCAATATAAGTTCCGTTGAAGAACATAACCAATACAGTTCAGTACTTCCCCAGGAGAGTCTAATCCAGTTCCCCCAAGAAAGTTGGAATCCATCTCTCCAAGCAGTAAGCTTATCCCCAGTAGATTCTGGAAGCTTCTCACCCGCAGAGCACGCGCGCGTCTCCCGGTTTTATTCAAAGAGTTATTTCCTCACCAGGATATAACTGGGTTATCCTCAGCCAAAAGCCATGGAAAGATCGTCCTCGACGAAGCCTTCTTATCCCCAGCGAAGTCTATCAGCAACTTCCAACACAACCAGGGTATCCCCAGCAAGTTATTATCAACAACTCAACA
The DNA here is from genome assembly GCA_948472305.1 of Vicia faba. Lineage (NCBI taxonomy): Eukaryota > Viridiplantae > Streptophyta > Magnoliopsida > Fabales > Fabaceae > Vicia > Vicia faba. The sequence continues at coordinate 1,346,950,308 of OX451737.1, forward strand.
AAGTACCTCTCTCCCCACGGAGTATTGCTTCCCAGCAAGATCGCTAGAGTACTTTTCTCCCCGCAGGGTAATCCATTCGCCAAGTTTATTCCCCAAAGGAGTTATCTTCTCCTACCGGTATTCTTGCAACTATCATCCCCAGCGGAAGCAAAAAAATCTATTCTTCACATCAGCCCAGGATATGACTTCCCGGCACCCGTCAAGGATTTACTTTCCTAGACGAAAAACATACATTCATAAACATCACATTTCCATACATCATTATAGCATGCATGTACGCATCACATCTTACAAATCTCATCAATCTTGAGGACATCTTGAAATCATGCAGTTCATGTATCATGATCTTGCATACAACTGATGCTTTACCTTTTCAGGAAAAGTCAATACAAAGATGATTACTATCAACTATCGCAACTCCTTCTAGAAATAGTTCAGATGTGAACCAGAAATGGCGACGTTCTGATACTTCTTCCAGATCACCTTTCTAGAGATAGTTCAGATGTGAACCAGATATGGCGACGTTCTGATACTTCTTCCAGATTTCCTTCTAGATATAGTTCAGATGTGAACCAGATATGGCAACGTTCTGATACTTCTTCCAGATTTCCTTCTAGATATAGTTCGGATGTGAACCAGATATGGCAACGTTCTGATACTTCTTCCAGATTTCCTCCTAGATATAGTTCAAATGTGAACCAGATATGGCAACGTTCTGATACTTCTTCCAGATTTCCTTCTAGATATAGTTCGGATGTGAACCAGATATGGCAACGTTCTGATACTTCTTCCAGATTTCCTCCTAGATATAGTTCATATGTGAACCAGATATGGCGACGTTTTGATACTTCTTCCAGATTTCCTTCTAGATATAGTTCAGATGTGACCCAGATATGGCGACGTTCTGATACTCCTTCCAGATTCCCTTCCAGAGATAGTTCGGATGTGAACCAGGTATGGCGACGTTCTGATACTTCTTCCAGATTCCCTTTCAGAGATAGCTTGGAAATGCTCCAGATATGGATGCTGTTCTTTTGCTTATTCAACACTCCTTCTAGATGTAGTTCGGATGTGACCCAGACATGGCGACGTTCTGACACTTATTCCAGTTGAAGATTTCAAGACCTAGACCGATTCAGTTAAATCGATCCTAAGATTTTCTGTTTCTTATCCAGTCCAAGGCCTTCTCTGGTTCAGTCAGATCGGCCCTAAGATCTCCCTGTTTCTTATCCAGTTGAAGACATTTCAAGACCTAGACCGGTTCAGTTAATCGACCCTAAGATTTTTCTGTTTCTTATCCAGTCCAAGGCCTTCTCTAGTCCAGCTAAATCGACCCCAAACAGATTTTCCTGATAAAGACTCAGTAGAAGATACCCAAGATTCTCTCAATGATTACTGTTGAGGTTGAAGTCGCCCAAGATTCGCTCAACGTTACTGTTGAAGTCGAAGTTATCCAAGATTCTCTCAATGATTACTGTTGAGGTTGTAGTCGCCTGTGGTTCTCTCCCCGTTACTGCGGAGGTAGTAATCGCCCCAAGATTCTCTCAATGATTACTGTTGAGGTTGAAGTCGCCCCAAGATTCTCTCAATGATTGCTGTTGAGGTTGTAGTCGCCTATAGTTCTCTCCCCGTTCCTGTTGAGGTAGTAACCACCCCTGGTTCATTCATCACCTTTTGAAGATCCAGATCCAGCTCCTGTAACCAGTCAGGGCACATCTATACAAAGAATCTGAAGACCAGCTCCTGTAACAGGTCAGGTAATCACTTTTCTTTGTAGGTACGCAAGTTCTCGCTAAGGAATATCTTATACGATTGACATCCAGATGGCATCTATAAGCCCATCCACCTTCCATCATTTCTCAGCATGGCATCTATAAGCCCATCATCCTATCCATCAATCTCCAAATGGCATCCGTAAGCCCATTCCACCACCACACTACTATGTGAGCGCAAATTTCTGGGCACTCTAGTGTTCAATCATCTTCCACCTTCGGATTACGAAAGGCACGTCAGCCAATCTGCATCCTCAGGTCTAAGAAGATTGAACAGGGGCAACTGTTGTACCCCAAAATTTTCCCTCCCATATTCTTCAAATTTGCCAAATCAAAGCTTCAAAATCTCCCCAAGGGTTGCACAGTTCAAGGGCCTCCTAACAGTCAAAATTAGGGTTTTGGTTCTGACAAAGAAAATGAAGTTTCCAAGGGTCCAATCAAGTCCCACATGCCTATAAACATGGTCAAGCATCCTCATACCAAGTTTCAAGACTTACAGCACAAAATTGCACAGTCAAAAACCCTAATTGCACTACAGTCAACTGTAGGGGCAAAATGGTCATTTGACAGTCAAAAGTTCAAATTTTTGGTCAACATCTCATTTTGAAGCCACAAACATCATTTGATCAATGCTTGATCATGATTCTCAAAGCTTGGCTCAAAAAGTCTCAAGATGCAAAAGTTTCCATATTTGGACAGTTGAAAAAGTCAACTGTAACTTGACCAGGGCATAACTTCCACATGGATTATCAGAAAAATTCCATCCAAAGCTCATTTTGAAGAGAAAGACATTTCCTACAACTCCTCTTCACACTTAAAGTCCAAGCAATGCTCTCACAAAAAGTTATCAATTTCAACATTATAGGTCATTTTCAAAAGTCAACAAAAAGGGACTTTAAGTCAAAGGCCATAACTTGAGATTGGTAAATCAAAATGACATGGGACCAAAGACATTGGTTATAGGACTCAAAGACCTTTCCAAAATGTCCAAGAACATGATCAAATCTTAAAAATTGAGCAAGTTATGCCTTGTGGAAGTTTGGAAATGTTTGGATATTTTGAAAAGTCAACATTGCTTCAAATGTCCTAAAATTGCCAATGGGCCTCTTTTTCTTCCACAATTCATCATCCAAGGCATGTGCACGACCATTTGGCCCAAAGGGAAGTTTTTTATCATTTTTATTTATTTATTTGGATTTTTAATTATTAATAATTCATTTAATTAATTAAAATACATGAAAAATACTAAACCTAACTTTTCAAATCTTTTTGTGCATGGAATAGGCTTAAGATTTCGTGCATGATCAGATATGGAAGGAATTGAAGTGATTGGCCATGATTTGTACCAAATAGGCATGAAGAAATATTGGAAAAGATCCTTGAAAATCAAATCTTGAAAATCATGAATGCAAAGGTTTTTGTTTGATTTCTTTGACCTAAAACCTTCACACATATATACATAGTGCAACCCTAATGCCAGGAGTCTCCCAGCTGCGCCAGAACCTCATCATCACTTTTGCATTTTTTGTGAAAAATCCCAATACTGAAAACTAGGTTACAGCACGATTCAGAGGCCAAGAGTAATTCCAATAGCTTGCAAAAGTGACAAGGAAGCTTCCTGCACTGTTTTTCAACCCTTACACGCCCAGAATTGGTATAGGGAATTCAAACTGTTTTCAATCTTATGCATAATCGTGTTTTAATATTCAAGCATTTCTATTGCATTTTTTTCATGGATTCATACTAATTGGATGATTCTGGAACTAACCATATGATTTAATTGAGTTTTCACGCATTATATGAAGAATTGCCATTGAAGCACCTTAGGGTTTCAGACTTGGAAAATTGGGGCTTTACATTCAAAGAAAAATTAAGACTCGAGACCCATGCCATCAGATTCAGAAGCTTCATGCCAATCAAATCCATATGTCGCGCCTAATTTCTAATGCAAGGATTCCTAATCGCTATTTTGAATTATGGCAGGTTTTGGGGACGGTTCAAAACCGTTGCTAACCCTTTTGTTTCAGGGAACAGGGAAGAAGAAGACCAGGTGGCGAATGATGATTGGGTCATTTGAACTGCAGCGCGCGTTTTTTCTATTTTAGGCCATTAACCCAGTTTCTTTTATTTTATTTATTTGTCATTACGTATTTAGAACGCGCGCTTGGTACGATTGGTAAAGGCATTGTCTCATAAGGCTTTGGGACCTGGGTTCGATTCCCAGGTCCCCTCATTTTATTCATGTATTTTGTTCTAATCTGATCCCATGCAAATCAGGCTTCAGCGTCCACAATGAGCTCACAATCTCTGCTTGCCACGCATCCCATGATCACAATCCAATGGTCAGGATTCACAGCCTATGATGTACTGCAGTCAACGCGTATCCGTGCTACCCTGGAAGGTCAACCAGGCCAAAGGTTATTGGGCCTGGATTGCTGGAACAAAACCTCCACTTGGGGTCAACACCCCCCTAGGGTTTGCATCTATTTTCTTTTGTTATCTTTTATTATTATTTGTTTAATTTAGTTATTTCCCATTAATTCTTAAATTAACATTTTCATAAAATATAAAAACAATAAAAAATCAGAAAAGACAAAATTAAAAATATATTTTATTTTAATATTTTTTTAAATAAATATCATTAATTAATTTAGCTTTGTAAAATTAGGTTTAAATCTTAATATTTTTTCTAATAACCTTAAAATTTGTAGAATTAGGTTTTAATAATTTTTATTCCCTTTTTCTCTTTTTTACCATAATTAATTATTAAATATTATTTTTGTAATTAAATCACCATGTAAATAATTAGATTAATTTTAGGTTTAATTTTAATATGTTTTCTTAATAAATAAATAAAAAAACAATTAGAATTAGGGTTAATATTTTAATTTCATTTAATCTTTCTCATAAAATTCACAATTCCAAAAAAACTCAAAAAATAATTCCTTTTTTATTTTAATTTAATTAATTTAATCATTTAATTTAATTTCATTAAAAAGGGTCCAACGCCCTCGTTTCCAATTTTAATTCCTATTCGCGCATTTTATTTATTTCCTTCTTTTATATATTTATGTAATTCCCCCAAAGCCATGTAAATATTTATCTTTCACACTTTATTTCTTTACTTTCTGTCAAATCGGGTCCTGGATTTAATTTGGCGATGTGGACCTGCGCCTTTGTAATAATTTAGGAACTTTACATTTTCCGCAATTTTTTTTAACTGTTAATAATGGCATGCAAGAATGAATGACCAAATAAAAACAATGCGAAGCTCACCATGTCATGATCAAAGATAATTGCTAAACATGAAAATAACACACAAATTCACACACCACCCCTAGGGTACGCCTCACTGTTGCCTTGCCTCGAAAGGTGATCGTCGAGTAGAGGATGTCTTAGTAAGTCCTCATGATCCGGGAACCTGGCATGAGGATAGCTTCTAAGGTATCTTCCTATTGCTCCGGTGATCACCATGTCCCGAATCTCGAATTGACCCGAACACCTCCAACGGTGGTGCTACCTACCTCTCAATGGTGGGATGGCACTACTTTAAAGGACATCTACACATACAAATTCCTTAGGGTAGGTAGACGACTCTAGATACTTGCTCTAAATTTCAAAACAAATTCAAAAAATACTTTTCACACCGACACCTTTTCAAAAGCTTTCGAAAGCAATTTTTCAAACACTCTTGAGGACCGATACAAGAGTCGAACTGAAAATTTTCAAAGAAACTTTTTAAAACCCACAGTTGAAAAGCAAACAAACCATTTTTGAAAACACAAATGAGAAAGTATCTAAGAGCCCATGGATAACCATGGATAGAAAGGGTGCTAACACCTTCCGTTTCTATAACCTACCTCCCGAACCGAGAGCAATCTCTTTAAGGAATTTTTCTGTGCTTTTGTCCTTTCCAATTGGAGAAAATAAAAGACGGTGGCGACTCTTGCTTCCACGACATTTCGCGAACCAGCGTTAAACAGTCAGTTCCAGATCCACCGATCATATTGAGTATGCTGCAAAGTTTACTGAGTTGGCTAAGTTTTATCCACACTACGGTGAGGCAAATGCTGAGTTTTCAAAGTGCATCAAGTTTGATAACGGGTTGTGCCCGGAGATCAAGAAGGCAATTGGATACCAGAAGATCCGTGTCTTTGCTGATTTGATTGATAGTTGCAGAATCTATGAAGAGGATAATAATGCTCATTACAAGATTATCAGTGAGAAGAGGGGTAACCACCAACAGAATTATGGTAAGCCTTATGATACCCCAGCTGGTAAAGATAAACAGAAAGTTGCTCAGGGTCAGAAGAATAGTGGGGGAGATGCTCTTGCTGGTGTGGTTTGTTTCAAATGTGGAAAACCTAGGCATAAGAGTAATGTGTGTACTGCTGAGGTAAAGAGGTGTTTCTGTTATGGTAAGACTGGACATGTTGTATATGAGTGCAAGCATAAGGAGGTGATTTGTTTCAATTGTGGTGAAGAAGGGCACATTGGTAGTCAGTGTCATAAACCAAAGAGGGCACAAAAAAGTGGTAAAGTGTTCGCTTTGGTTGAGGATCAAGCAGCTGCTGAGGACAAACTTATCAGAGATACATGTTTCATTAATAGTACTCCTTTAATTACTATTATTGATACCAGTGCTACTCATTACTTTATTGCTGCTGATTGTGTTGAAATATTGGGTCTCATGTTGTCTTTTTTGAATGGAGAGATGATCGTCGACACTCCAGCCAAGGGGTCGGTGACTACTTCTTTTGTGTGTTTAAAGTGTCCTTTGTCGATTTTCGACAGAGACTTTGCTGTTGATTTGGTTTGTTTATCGTTAAGAGGGTTGGATGTGATTCTGGGTATGAACTGGTTAGAGCATAATTATGTTCATATTAACTATTGTGACAAGTCTGTGAGGTTTTCTACTCCCGAGGAAGAGGAAGATAGTCTGTTGTCTGCTAGACAGTTGCGACAGCTGATGCTAGAAGAAGCACAACTGTTCTCGTTGATGGCATCACTATTTGTCGAGAATCAAGCTATAATTGAGGAATTACAAATGGTGCGTGAATTTCCTGAAGTTTTTCCTAATGAAATTCCTGATGTACCGCCAGAGAGGGAAGTTAAATTTGCTATTGATCTTGTACCTGGTACCAAACTTGTGTCTATGGCACCATACAGGATGTCTGCATCTGAATTGTCAGAGTTAAAGAAGAAATTGGAAGAGTTACTTGAAAAGAAGTTTGTAAGACCAAGTGTATCACCGTGGGGAGCTCCAGTGTTGTTAGTAAAGAAGAAAGATGGGAGTATGAGGCTTTGTGTTGATTATAGACAGTAGAATAAAGTGACGATTAAGAACAAGTATCCGCTTCCAAGAATAGATGACTTGATGGATTAATTGGTGGATGCTCGGGTGTTCAGTAAGATTGATTTGAGGTCGGGTTACCATTAGATTAAAGTGAAGGATGAAGATATCCAGAAGACGACTTTCAGAACGTGTTATGGACATTATGAGTATTCGGTGATGCCTTTCGATGTTACTAATGCACCGAGATTATTCATGGAATACATGAACCGTATCTTTCATACTTATTTGGATCGGTTTGTAGTGGTGTTCATTGATGACATTTTGATTTTATCTAAATCAGAAGAAGAGCATGTAGACCACTTAAGAGTAGTATTGCATGTTTTGAAAGAGAAGAAGTTGTATGCAAAGCTGTCCAAGTGTGAGTTCTGGTTAAAGGAGGTTAGTTTTCTTGGTCATGTGATCTCAGGTAGTGGTATTGCTGTAGATCCAACGAAGGTTGATGCTATGTTACAATGGGAAACTCTGAAGTCAGCTACTGAGATTAGAAGCTTTTTGGGATTAGTTAGTTATTATAGGAGGTTTATAGAAGGTTTTTCTAAGTTGGCACTTCCGTTGACTAAGTTTACCTAAAAAGGTAGAGCTTTTGTGTGGGATGTTCAGTGCGAAGAAAGTTTTACAGAATTGAAGAAGAGATTGACGTCGGCTCTGATTTTGACGCTGCCTAATCCAGGAGAACCTTTTGTGGTATATTTGTGATGCTTCTAAGATGGGTTTAGGAGGTGTGCTTATGAAAAATGATAAGGTAGTTGCTTATGCGTCAAGGAAGTTGAGAACTCATGAGAAGAACTATCCTACACATGATCTAGATCTTGCTGCAGTTATTTTTGTGTTGAAAATTTGGAGGCATTATATTTATGGTTCTAGATTTGAAGTGTTTAGTGACCATAAGAGCTTAAAGTATTTATTCGATCAGAAGGAGTTGAATATGAGGCAACAGAGATGGTTGGAATTGTTAAAGGATTATGATTTCGGTTTGAGTTATCATCCAGGAAAAGCGAATGTGGTAGCTGATGCGTTGAGTCGAAAGACTTTACATATATCGGCAATGATGGTTAAAGAGTTGGAATTAATTGAACAATTCATGGATATGAGCTTAGTTTGCGAGGTGACACCGCAAAATGTTATGTTGGGTATGCTGAAGATTAATAATGAATTTCTAGATAGTATCAGAGAAGCTCAGAAGTTGGATGTGAAACTGGTAGACTCGATGGTTGGGATCGATCAGTCTGAGAATAGTGATTTTAAGTTAGATGCGCAAGGTGTGTTGAGATTTCGTAATTGGATTTGTATTCCTGATGATGCAGAGATGAAGAAAGTGATCCTTGAAAAGGGTCATAGAAGTAAGATGAGTATTCATCCAGGAGCTACAAAGATGTATCAAGATTTGAAAGGTTTGTTTTGGTGGCCTGGGATGAAGAGTGATGTGGCTCGGTTTGTGTATGCATGTTTGACTTGTCAGAAGTCGAAAGTGGAACATCAGAAGCTTGCAGGGTTGATGCAACCGTTATAAGTTCCGAAATGGAAATGGGATAACATTTCAATGGACTTTGTGACAGGGTTACCTAATACTTTAAGAGGACATGATTCGATTTGGGTGATTGTTGATAGGCTTACAAAGTCGGCTCATTTTATTCCTATTAACATTAGTTTTCCAGTTATAAAGTTGGCTGAGATTTACACTAGTGTAATTGTGAAGCTGCATGGTGTTCCTTTGTGCATTGTTTCGGGTAGAGATCCGAGGTTTACTTCTGATTTTTGAAAGAGTTTGCAAGAAGCGTTGGGTTCTAAGTTGAGGTTGAGTTCGGCGTATCATCCTCAGACGAATGGTTAGACTGAACAAACTATTTAGTTATTGGAAGACTTGCTGAGGGCATGTGTTCTTGAGAAGGGAGGTTCGTGGGATACTTACCTTCCGTTGATAGAGTTCACTTATAATAATAATTACCATTCTAGTATTGGGATGACACCTTTTGAAGCGTTGTATGATCGAAGATGTAGAAATCCTTTATGTTGGCATGAATCTGGAGAGAGTGTAGTACTTGGACTTGAACTTGTTCGTGAGACTACTGAGAAGGTGAAGTTGATTCGAGAAAAGATGAAAGCTTCCCAAAGTAGACAGAAGAGTTATCATGACAAGCGAAGGAAAGATTTAGAATTTCAAGCGGGTGACCATGTGTTTTTGAGAGTTATACCTGTGACTGGTGTTGGACGAGCATTGAAGTCTAAGAAGCTTACTTCTCATTTTATTGGTCCATATCATATTTCAGAGAGAGTTGGGAATGTTGCTTATAGAGTGGCCTTTACCGCCTAATCTTTCGAATTTGCATGATGTGTTTCACGTGTCACAACTCTGAAAGTATATTCCTGATCCATCTCATATGATTCATATGGATGATGTGCAAGTACGGGATAACCTTACTGTGGAGACGATGCCTGTATGGATCGCGGATCGTGAAATAAAGACTCTGAGGGGCAAAGAAATTGATTTGGTGAAAGTGGTTTGGCTAGGAGCTGTCGGAGAAAGCATGACTCGGGAGTTGGAAAGCAAGATGAGGGACTCCTATCCTGAGTTGTTTGATTAAGGTAAATTTTCGAGGACAAAAATATTCTAAGTGGGAGAGAGTTGTAACGCCCGTAATTTAATTAAATTATTTTTGGATTATTTGCAAAGTTGTGTTATGATGATAGATGTTGTGTTGTGATTATTTGAATTAATTTATTTGGTTAAGTTGTGGAATAATATTAGAATAATACTATTATTTGATGTAGGCTTATTTTTAAGGATTAGAAGTAGTAGAAAGGGGGGTGTAAGAGTTTAAGCCCATTAAGACATAATGAGAATTATAGGGTTATTATATTAGTTATTTAGAATTAATAAGGAAAAAGAAGTAGCAGTAAGAAGAAAAGAAATAAGGGTTGGAAGAGAGAATGAGAACGTGGAAGTTGCAAAAAAGGCAAAACAAAATTCAATCGGAAAATTATAGAGCAACCTTCAATCCAAGGTAAGGGTGGGGTTCTGAATGTATAATAGGGTTTATGATGAGTAGTATGTGGGATTGGATTTGAAAAGTTGTTTTGTTTACGATTGAAATATATATATATATATATATATATATATATATATATATATATATATATATATATATATATATATATATATATATATATATATATATATATATATATATATATATATATATATATATATATATATATATATATATATATATATATATATATATATTGTTGTTGTTTGATGAGGATCAATGATTTAGAGATGAATAATGATGCCCTAATGTTGTATAATTGATGTAGAAACATATGATTATTATAATTGATGATTATATATGATTGGAGGATGATTTTAGGACCTAGGGAAGAGAAATCGCAGTGAAAACACAGTGAAATCGTAGAATATATTCAGCACAGATCAGTATGAGTTGACCTCAAAGGCCATGCGTCAACACATGCAAAATTTAAGACGCGGGATGAGTCGATACAAAGTATCATGCATCGACACATGCAGTGTTTCAGACTCAGTATGAGTCGACATAAGAGGATTACGCATCGACTCATGCAGGATTCCAGACCAGTACGCGTCGTCTCAAAGAGGCATGCGTTGACTCATGAAGTCCAATATTTGACAGATTCTTCCAAAGGCTGTAACTTGAGTTTCCGGACTCCGTTTGAGGTGCCGTTTGAAGTGTTGGATAGATAACGTGATGAACTTCATTCTTAAGGATTAAAATGAAGGATAATTAGAATAATCCTAGTACCAAAATTAGGATAGAGTTAGCTTCCCGTGTTAATCGCTATGATGATTTCGTAAAGTATGATGAGATAAGTCGATCTTAGTGTATTGCTTGGTTCATAACAGTAAGATTAATAATAATGATTGTGATACGGTGGGAGAATTGACTTGGGATTTTGCGTTTGTGTTCGCAAATGTTTTGGTTTAGCAAGAGTCGCCACTGACTTTTTATTTTATCCTAAGGAAAGGTCAAAAAGCACAGGAAAGACCTTTGAGATGTTTTCTTGGGTTCGGGGAGTAGATTATAGAAATGGAAGGTATTAGCACCCTTTTTATCCATGGTTATCCATGGGCTCTTAGTTACTTGCTTAGATCACTTGCTTTGCTTTTCAATTGTTTGAAATGGTGCTCTTCAATTGTTTGAAATGGTGCTTTGTGTGTGTGGTTTTGAAAGATGTTTTGAAAAGAGGCCATCGTTGTGTAAACCTTTGTAATGATTCTTGTTTGAATGTATACAAAGGTGTTTTTGTCTTTTGAAAAGTTTTCAATGTTTGAAAGTAGGGTTTTGAAATTGTGTTGTGGAGTGTGTTTTGAAGATAGCAAGGATGTTTTTGCAAGCTTTGATCAAGTAACTAAGAGTTATCTACCCTATTTTACTCAAAGATATTTCTTATGTTTTTTAACCCTTTTAACAGTGTTGTTACACCATTGTATTTGGTGAACAACCTTGTGTTAGGATGTTAAACGGGATAGGCGCGGGTCATCGTATAGACCATGATAGCAATTGTGTCAAGTATTTTTGGCAATTTTCTTGAGGAACTTGATCATTTTGTTTAGGCAACTCAGATAGCGTCATCGAGGGACTATGATCTCTTGTTTGTTTTTGTTTTGCCAAAATATTAGACATGCATACCATGGGCCATTTTTGAAGGCAACAAGTGGATTGAAACCCTAGGGGTGCAAGTGTGCATTGTGTTTGTTTTCATGCATTGTTATCTTGAATTAGGTCAAACTAATTGTTGATTTTATTTTGCATACAAAACCCTAAGTCTAATCATGGCATAATTGAAAGCTTAAAGGTGCGAGAATTTAAACTCTACACTATTACAACATGATATAGGGAGGGGGGGGGGGGGGGGGGGGTACAAATTTGAATTTGGGATTATTTTGCAAGAAATTAAATCCTAAATTATTACAACCATATTGAATGGGTAAGGCATAATATTAAATATACAATATTTAAATAAATACAATAAATAAATATTAAATAAAGTGTATTATGCAAAAAATGTTTTTTATGTATGAAAAAGTATCTTTAATGTGAAATGTAAATAAATAAAAAGTTAATTTCAATTATTTTGTTTTTTAGGGCAAAACACTAATTTCTTAAATAAATAGTATTATTTATTATTTATATACAATAATGTATTAATTTGTGAAAAAATATAAGTATATTAAAAAAATGGTATTTTTAGTATAAAATATTAATAAAAATAAAAATATATTATTTTTGTGTTTTTTTGTCCTAATTAATTAATAAAATATGTATATATATGTATTAAATATATTAAATATATTAAGTGTGTATAAGAATAAAATAAATTATTTACAAAAAGGTATATTTTTCAAGAAAATGTTTTCAAATGTGTATAAAATAATAAATGAAAATAAACATATTTTTTACATTATTTTTAAGTTTTAATAAAAAGGATATAAAGTATTTAAACAATTTTATACTAGTAAAAAATAAAAATAAAAACCAAATAAATGTAAAAATAATATAAAAATAATTTTTGGCATTTTTTTATATTTGGACATAAAATAATAAAGTCAGAATAAAAAATAAAAATGCAAAAATGACAAATATATAAGAAATGGGCCAGGGGGGTGTAAAAAGAAAAGAGGGGGGGGGGAGGGGTGCCAAAAGCAAGCCTGTACAGGCCCAGCCCAGAAACAACTTCATCTTCTTCCTTTGAATTGAAATACGCGCATTCTGTACACAAGATGCTATCTCCTGATTCCTTGCTTTTTTGACAAAATTCATAACATGAAACTTGTAGAGCATCAAACAACGAGTCTAACCATATAAAAAACTTAAGCTAACTCTCAAAGACCAGAGAGAATTTCTCTGGCCCTAATTCTTAACCTAGTTTTTTCAGAAAGATCATGAACAAAATTCTCCTAGTACGATTAATATAAATGAAAACTAAGCACATGTACGGTTTCAGGGCTATGAATACAACATCTTTCATTCACAAACCTAAGTCTAACTATTCCTAAATAGAGAGATAGAAGTTCATGAAATACCTATTTCAGTTGACTTCGAACTGGACAATGCAGCAACTTCCAAAGGTGCTTGAGTTTCTTTTGAGCTTTCCTGAGGTCCAATGAAGCTTTCCCAATGCTTAGTTTGTTTTGAAGTAGCATGAATCGTGCTACAGAACTCAACCGGCAAAGCTTTGAAACAAAAATGGCAATGTGTGTTAATGGTGTTACAGCTAGCAATGGAGGTCTGGAATAGTTCAGGTGAGTTGAATGGAAGGTATTGAAACAAGTTTGAGGCAAAACGCATGAGGGAAAGTGGAGATGGGGGTGGTTCTGCAGGGCTTGCCCTGTTTTGCAGAAAAATGGTGATTTTGTGTACAAGGAGGTTTGAGTGGTGAAGAGCTCGTGTTTATGACTCAGAGGGTTGTGTGAAATGTGTTTGCAATGTTTGTGTAAGCTGACTATGGATGGTTTTTGAGTTAGGAAGATTTTGGACAAATTTCTTCTTCTTGAAGCAAGAGTGTGTAACTTGTGATTACAGGCCTGTACACTCTATCTTGTAAGCTGCATCTCTTTCCCTTGATACTTGCAATTTGTGGATTTGATCTTGCCTCAGAGATATGGCCCCATGCCTCAAGGATCTTAGTTTGACATAAAGTGTAACTTTTCAAAAATGGTAATATACCTTTTTCCAAATAGGGATTAGTTTTGCATGCAATGTTCAAATGGCCAAGATAATGCATTAGCTCAGTGGATTTGCATTCAATTAAGGAGTGTAAAATGGTTTAGAGGCCTGCAAGCTAGTACAAAGCATGCTGATTTGAAAATGCAAGTTGTATGAACATGTATTGGCCATGGATCAAAGTGAGTTTTTGCCAACTTCAAGCATTCGATTCTCCCTAACCACAAAGGTGTTTGAGGAGTTCTTGGACAATTTGGAAAGCTTGCAACATGTACTATAATCCATCTTTGAAATGCAACTTGAAACTACAAGTGGAACTATGTGAAAAATGGCCAACAAGATGGGTCAAAATCCTGCCTAAACTAGGGCAAAATTTCTCTAAGTTAAAAGTTTTAGGTACCCTTGTTCCAAAAATCATAACTTGAGATCCAAGCTTCTTTTGAGAAAACTTTGTGAATAAAAGTTGCATACTTTGTGATGTACTACAACTTTCATGTTGCAAGTTTTGTTTGAATCCATTTGCATCTTGGTGAAAAAATGGGACAAAGTTAGGAAAAAAAAATTTTATAACTTAGAAAAATTCTAAGTTATGAATTTTTTCCATTTTAAACCCTAATTTTCATTTTTAGGTTTCTTGATGAACAAGTTTCATAATTTGACATGTATTGATGAAAAATGACCCTTGGCACTTGATTTTGACCAAAAAGTCAAAGTTTGACTTTTCAGCATACCGTCAAATTTGATCAGTTGACTGAAAAATTTATCTGTCAATCCTAGGCATTTGAGATATTTTGAACTTGTTGAATGGGTCAAGACAATGCTATTGAGTCCTTGAGTCCATGGTTGAGCTTGATTTTTCATTGGCTAGGTCAAACAGTCAAAAATTTCCTTTGTACAGTCAAAACCCTAAAAATGACCATTTTGCCCTTTTGATGATCTGATCAAATTTCTTGTGGAATTATGATCCAAACTTGATCAAATGGTTCATATGAGTTCATAATGTTGATGTGGGTCAAAATTCATGAGGTTTGACTGTCAATTGGCCACAATTGACTTTTTCCCCAATACAGCTGATTTCTAGGTCAACTGTCCAATTGACTGGGCAAAAATTTGGATCAAGGCTTGAAACTTGGTATGGACAAACTTGTGAGTCCAACATGAAGTATGAAAGTCAATTTGGGCATTGTTGGTCAAAATATCACTGTGCAAACTCAAACCCTAATTTAGGTCAACAGTGCAAGAAGGTGTCTTGAGCAGAGCAAACCCTAACTTGTTCTTGAGTTCCAAGAGTCTTGTGGTGAAAAAAGTTGATGAAATGAGAGGGAAAATTTTGGGGTACAACAGTTGCCCCTGTTCAATCTTGTTGAACCTGAAGAGTTAGATTGGCAAGTTTGCATTTCGCGACTCGAAGGTAAAAGAGGATTGGACACTAGAGTGCCCGTAAATTTGCACTCGTCAAAACATAGATGCGGGAATGGGCTTAAAGATGCCATTTGGAGGTGGTAGAATCTTGCTGGAGATGGTATTAAAGATGCCATCCAAGAATGTTTGTTGAATTGTAATGTGGTAGGTCAGAAGAATGAGTATTAATATGGTATATGTGTCTGGAACGCATTTGAACTGTATCTGGAGACTAAGTATGTATGAGTGAAAGAATGGTGTCCGTGTCTGGAGCGTATCTGAGCTGTAACTGTATTTGAACTTTGAATGAATATCAGAATGACTGCCATGTCTGGAGTGTATCTGTGTTGTATCTGAATTCTGAATGAGCGACAGAGAAATATCAGTGTATGTAGCATCTCTAGGCTGGGGATAAATTCCGAATGAGTGACAGAATGGCAACCGTGTCTGGAGCGTATCTGGACTGTATCTGAAGTTGAGATCTGTATGAGTAGCAGAATGACTTTCGTGTCTGGAGTGTATCTGGAACTGTAACTGGGATCTGAATAAGTGACAAAATGATTTCCGTGGCGACTGCACTGGGGAGAATCAAACTGCTGGTGTAAAGGGCCAGAATGGCATCCGTGTTTGGAGCGTATCTGAACTTGTAGTTGAATCTGAATGAGAGATAGAATGGCTGTTGTGTCTGGAGCATATCTAGTCTGTATCGGATTGCTGATGTCTGAATGAGTAGTAGAATGACCACCATGTCTGGGGTGTATCCGTACTGTATTTTGACTTGGAGTTCTGAATGAGTAATAGAATGACCGCCGTGTCTGGGGTGTATCCATACCGTATCTAAATAATTGTTAATGATATCCTTTTAATCTTATCCTGAAAAAGGGTAAAATGTTAGCTAAAACACAAAGTTATGTTGCATGATATGTATGATGCAATGAATTGTGTTTCATCAATGTTTATGATATATGAATGTAATGGTTATGCATGTAAGCTGAGTAGCTGTCTTGCTGAGGAGACTAAATTCTTGATTGCTGCTAGGGATTGAAAATCCTTTGGCTGCTGCTGGGGAAAGTAAATCCCGACCGATGCTGAGGACTCAAAAATATTTTTTGAAGATGAGGAGCTCTTGCTGATTGCTTGGGGGTTAAAGAATCTCTGATTGTTTGAGAAATGAGAAATCCTGGGACCAATGCTGGGGATTGAAAATCCTTAGTGACTTGTGGGGATTTACAAGGGTTCTGTCAACTTCTACGGGGAATGAGGATCCTTCATGACTTTCCTGGGAACTAGGGAAAATTCTGAAAATCTCTATTGGGGAATCAAAACCTGAGAGGCTTTTGCTTGGAGAAATGAGACCGAGAATCTTCGATCTGCTGGGAGATAACTCTGTGGGGAAATTGGGGGAAGTTGAACAGTTTCCACCGGGGGTTGATAATTGGAAATTTGACTTCTCTGGGGAAGAAGGTTTAGAATATTCTGGCTTCACCGGGGATATATTTTCAGGTTTTTCGGGCTCCGTTGGGGATCGAGAGTTTGAACTCTGATGGGAACTTTGAAACTTAACTCAGCTGGGGAATCAAGTTCAGAATGCACTGGCTCGGCTGGGGATTTTGAAGCTTAACTCCGCTAGGGATACATACTCCAAGTTTTTAGCCCTGTTGAGGATATGAATGTCATATGGCAGGGGATTTCTTCTGGAATGGCACAAAGATATCTTCATACACCTTTAACCTATCAATAATTATCCTTTCTCAATTTCGTTTTATTTGTAAGCAGTGATTATGTTCAAATGCATATGCCTATTTAACAAAACATTGGACGTTTTCAAATAAAACATAAGTGTAAAAAGAAAAGAAAGGCAAACAAATTTCTGCACTTTGAAGTATCTTTGTATTAACTTTTGTAAGTATCTTTGTACAAAGGAGATAGACATCCTAGTAAGAGAATGTTATCATAAAAATTGAGAAAAATTTTATACAAAAGAAAGATGGCTATGTGTAATAATCCCATGGGGTTCCCATTCTGCTATAGCCTTCACGACTCTGAATATCTTGTCCATTCGCTGCTTCGTCCGCCGATGACTGGATTGATCAAAAGCTTGGAGCTTGTTGGTGAAGAGATTGTTCTTAAAGGGATCCGACGAGACATAGTCATACGCTTTAATTCTCTAACTTTTTCCTGAACCGCCTTTTCGAGTTTTCGATCCACCGGGAAACCCTTTTTTGCCCAAGTCGCCCTTTCGGGTTTTCAACTTGCCGGGTGTACAGCTTTTTTTTATTTATCCCTAATTTTTGCCTGAACCGCCCTTTCGGGTTTTCGATTCACCGGGATGCCCATTTTTGCCCAAGTCGCCCTTTCGGGTTTTCGACTTGTCGAGTTATTTTATACATAGTATCTTTTGACTATGTCTACGTTCATAGGGTGCGGAAAATCATCACCGTCCATGGTGGTCAGAATCATTGCCCCACCAGAAAAGATGCTCTTGATCACAAATGGTCCTTCGTAAGTAGGAGTCCACTTGCCCCCGGGATCACTTTGCGGCAAGATGATCCGCTTGATTACAAGATCTCTGACTTGATATACCTGGCGCCTGACTTTCTTGTTGAAATCCTTGATCATCCGTTTTTGATACGTATGACCATGACAAACAGCAGTAAGTCGCTTCTTGTCGATCAAGTTGAGTTGATCAAGCCGGGTCTGAATCCAATCGTCTTCACTCAAACCAGCGTCCTTCATAATCCTTAAGGAAGGAATCTGAACTTCCATGGGTAGAACAGCTTCCATGCCATACACCAAAGAAAATGGGGTTTCCCCTGTTGAATTACGTGTCGTGGTACGATATCAATGTAGAGCAAACGGTAACATCTCATGCCAGTCCTTGTAGGTGACTGTCATCTTTTGAATGATCTTCTTGATATTTTTGTTCGCAGCTTCAACAACACCGTTCATCTTCGGCCGATAGGGAGATGAATTGTGATGATAAATCTCGAACTGCTTGCATAAAGCGGTGATCATAGTGTTGTTCAAATTTGTACCGTTGTCTGTGATGATCCTGTCGGGGATACTATACCGACATATGAGGTTCTGCTTGATGAAGCGGGCAACCATATTCTTTGCAACTGAGGCGTAGGAAGCTGCTTCGACCCACTTGGTGAAGTAATCGATAGCTACTAGGATGAAGCGATGTCCATTGGATGCCGTAGGCTTGATCTCTCCAATCATGTCAATGCCCCACATTGCAAATGGCCAAGGAGCTGTCAGAACATTGAGAGGAACAGGAGGAATGTGCACTTTGTCGGTGTAGACTTGGCATTTGTGACAAGTACGGGAATGTTGATGACAATCAGCTTCCATGGTAGACCAGTAGTAGCCTGCCCTTAGAATCTTCTTATCCATCGTATGTACGCTTAAGTGGGTGCCGAATGTGCCACTGTGTATCTCGGTCATGATCAACTCTGCTTCATATTTGTCCACACAACGAAGTAAAACATAATCATGGCTGCGCTTATAAAGAATGCCATTGCTTAGGAAGAAATTGGCAGCAAATCTCCTTAAGAACTTTTTGTCATTGACGGAAGCTCCTTCAGGGTATTCTCTAGTCTGGAGATACCTTTTGATTTCATGAAACCAGGGTTGTTCCACTACTTCTTCGATATTAATCTCATGACAGTGTGCAGGTTCGTCCATTCGCTCGATGGTAATTTGGGGAGCCTCGTTTTCCCAGTTGAGTTTAAACATAGAGGACATTGTAGCCAGAGCATCTGCTAGCTGATTTTCTTCTCGCGGAAAGTGTTCGAAGGTAATCTGCTCTAAATGAGGCAATAATGTCAAGACGTGTTCTTTGTAAGGGATAAGATTAGGATGTTTGGTATCCCACTCTCCTTTGACTTGACTGATAACCAAAGCCGAGTCCCCAAATACGACCAAAGATTTGATTCCCAAGTCTATAGCAGCCTTGAGACCAAAGATGCAAGCTTCATATTCAGCCATGTTGTTGGTACAGCTGAAGCAAAGTCGGGCAGTGAAGGGTGTATGGAAACCTTCCGGAGAAATGAGTACCGCACCGATACCATTGCCAAGTGCATTTGAAGCAACATCAAAGTACAGGGTCCATCGGGATCCTTGTTCAGGTCCGTCATACGGTCCGTTACCTTCGATGTTGTCCAATGTCATGATGTCCTCGTCAAGGAAGTCGAATCTCATAGATTGGTAATCTTCGACGGCTTGATGAGCTAGATGGTCAGCTAGTACACTCCCTTTTATAGCTTTTTGGGTAGTATACTGGATATCATACTCTGTCAGGATCATTTGCCATCTAGCGATTCTTCCAGATAAAGCAGGCTTCTCGAAGATATACTTGATCGGATCCATCTTGGAAATCAGCAAAGTGGTATGAGTCAACATATACTGCCTTAGCCGGGGAGCAGCCCATACCAAAGCACAACAAGTTTTCTCGAGCAGTGAGTAGCGAGTCTCACAGTCGGTAAACTTTTTGCTAAGGTAATAAATGGCATGCTCTTTTCGGCCAGACTCGTCATGTTGGCCCAGCACACACCCCATTGAGTTATCCAAAACAATCAGATACATGATTAACAACCTTCCTTCGACGGGTGGCATTAGAATAGGAGGTTCTAGCAAATACTCCTTGATCTTATCAAAAGCAACTTGACAATCATTGTTCCATTCAACTACCTGATCTTTCTTCAACAGTTTGAAAATTGGCTCACAGGTAGATGTCAGGTGAGAGATGAACCTCACAATATAGTTCAAGCGTCCCAAGAATCCTCTAACCTCCTTTTCAGTACGGGGGCAGACATTTCTTGTATAGCCTTTACTTTAGCTGGATCAACCTCAATGCCTTTGTTGCTGATAATAAATCCCAAAAGTTTACCAGACCTAACCCCAAAAGTGCACTTGCTTGGGTTTAGTCTGAGCTTATACTCCTTCAACCTGACAAACAGCTTTTGCAGATGATCAAGGTGTTCTTCTTCTGTCTGTGATCGAGCTATCATGCCGTCTACGTAAACTTCGATCTCATGATGTATCATATCATGAAACAAAGCTACCATGGCGTGTTGATAAGTTGCCCCTGCATTCTTCAGTCCGAATGGCATCACTTTGTAGCAGAAGGTACCCCATTGCGTGACAAAAGTAGTTTTCTCCATGTCCCCGGGGGCCATTTTGATCTGGTTATAGCCCGAGAATTCGTCCATGAAAGTAAATACTTTGTGCTGAGCTGTATTGTCAACCAAAATGTCGATGTGTGGTAGGGGAAAATCATCTTTAGGGCTAGCCCTGTTCAAATCCCGATAGTCCATGCACATTTTGACTTTGCCGTCCTTCTTAGGCACGGACACAATGTTAGCAACCCATTGTGGATAGGAAGTAACAGCCAGAAAGCCAGTGTTGAATTGCTTCATTACCTCAACTTTGATCTTCTCAGACATGTCGGGCCTCATTCGGCGGACCTTTTGCTTGATCGGTGGACAGTCTTCTCTTGTAGGGAGACGGTGAACCACAATATCTATGTCTAACCCTGGCATGTCTTCATAAGACTAGGCGAAGATTTCAACATATTCGTTCAACAACTGCACTAAGCGCTCCTTGACACTTGGTTCCAGGTTGGCACCCACTTTTACTTCTTTCCTGTCTTCCTCTGTCCCCAAGTTGATGGTTTCTAGAAACTCTGCATGAGGCAGAATAGCCCTCTCTTATTGTTGTAGAAGTCTGGCTAATTCTCCCGGCACTTCACAGTCTTCGTCAACTTCGTACTCAACATGATTGACAAAATCTTCAAAGTTATCGAAGGTTAAAGAAGAATAGTCATCCATGGAATTCGGAGTGGATGGGTACCTGCATTTGTGAGTGTGGGTTTGTGTAAAGGATAGCCATCCTTAAACAAACAAAATTCAAAAGGAAAGAAAATGAACACAACAGTTTATAGATGAAAAACGTCCAATGATTCATTAAAACATGGCATATGATAATGAAGAAGATAAAACCCTTACAAATGGACCTACATGCCCCGGGCAAGGCATGAGGTGAAAATAGTGTGAGAATTATTTTAATTATTACAGACCATAAATGGGAAATTGTTCAAAGATAAAATTACTGGTTGATAAAGGTGATGGGAATAAAATCCTTTGCTTCCCAGTTGCTTAAACCCCCTTCGACGGTCGGAAAGATCCAATCTTCAAATTGGTTCTCTTCATCTTCATCTTCTACAACATTGATTCCGTGGCGAGTGATCTTGACGGGTGATCCTCCAACCTTGGAGTGACGCATAGCCTTTTGTCCTGCAGCAGTGAACCCTAATCCAAACTTCTCCGTCTTATGGGAAAAATCAGGCAACTTCCCCCACACTGTGCTCTTCCCCTCTTTAATTACAGCCTCTGCGTCCTTGAGAGATGCCATCCTAGATACATGCTTGGGAATGATAGGCACCTCAACCATTGTCTTCGTAACTGCTACCTTAGGAGAAACTTCCTCAAAATGTTGGAAAGGAGTTTCGATGAACTCGCCATCCAACTCCACATAGCGGAAGGAATTGAGATGACATATCATGTACTCTTCCTCGCCGTGCACTGTTATAATCTTACGCTTAACATGATATTTCAGCATTTGGTGCAAAGAGGAGGTAACTGCCCCGGCATAATGGATCCACGGTCTCCCTAACAAACAAGAATATGACGGACGGATATCCATCACATAAAAGGTGGAGTTGAAGACTTCTGTGCCTACTTTGATAGGAATGTCAACCTCTCCATGAACCATTCTTTTTAAACCATCAAAAGCCCTAACAACGATGTTACTAGGTTTGAGAGTCAATCCTTTGCAGTCCAAACGGTCTAAGGCCTTCTTTGGTAGCACATTCAAAGAAGAACCAGTATCAACTAAGACATGGGCGAGGGTGGTTCCCCTGCATTCAACTGAGACATGTAGCGCGTCGTTGTGTTTCCTTCCTTTGGGAGTCAAGTCAGCATCGGAAAAGCCAAGGCCATTATCAGCAGTAAGACTGGCTACACACTCCTGAAATTGGTCAGCCGAAGTCTCTTGGGGTACATGTGCCGCCTTCAAGAATTTGATCAGGGCCTTAGCATGGGCCTCAGAGCAGAGTAGAAGAGCCAACATTGAAATTTTAGAAGGGGTCAGCCCTAGCTGTTCCACAATGTCGTAGTCACTTTTTCTGATTATTTTCAAGATTTCATCCATTTCTTTCTGAGTGGTTTCGGGGATAACCACAGCATGAGCCTTCGTCCTGACAGGCACTTTTAGTATCCCCTTACCCTTGTCGGTAGTATCAGCAGATGGTCTTATTTCAGGAGTATCCAATTCTTCAATTATTGGGCCTTGCACAGATGGTCCAACAGGTACAGAAGCTTTCAAGGGTCCGAAAACTGCTCGAGGGGGAGCAATCTCCGGAGAAACAATCCGGCCGCTGCGGGTTATCTTGCTTGTACCCGCAATGTTCCCTATATCAGGGTTTTCTTCTTCAGAATTTTCTTGGACCGCCTCAATTTGTTTGATACCATGATAAAAGATTTCTCCTCCATAGTTCCATGGTATCGTTTTGCTGGATTGGTACGGGACAGGTCCCGGCATGGTGATCTTTAAAGGTACACATTTAGAGTTGGGTGTAATCCTGACAGGCCTTTTTCAAGCCTTGGGAGGATTGTCGGAAATGGTTATGATTGCAATATCGTTGGTTGAAGTAGCAAAAGTAACAGGAGTAACAGGATTAAAGGTATCAATAGGGGTTTTCTGGAAAAGTATCTCTTGGGTATCCATCAGGCGTTGGACACCTGATTTCAACATGGGGCAGTCAGCTTGTATGTTCAAACAAAAATAACAGTCCTTCCCGTGGCCTGGGAATATCCCGGCTCTCATCAACTTCTCTTTAATTACTAACAACAGAGTCAAAAGATTGGCAGCATCAGTAACATGGAGGTCTCCTATAATGGCATGAATATTATGGCCGTGCTTGGGCATCAGAGCAGATATCACATTGGGCTTCTCAGGCGCATCGAAATCTACTTCTTTGGCATCAATCAAGTCCTGGATTTTATTCTTAAGCGCCCAACAATTATTGGTATCGTGCCCAATACTGTCGGAGTGGTAGGCACACTTGGAATTAGAGTGGTAGTATGGGGAGGAGGTGTTAGGGTTCTTTGGCGCTTCCTTCAAACCAGTAAGATTCAGCTTCACCAAATGGGAGAGTACCTGAGCTGGCGTCATGTTGATTCGGGTGAACTGCTTTTGTGGCCTTTCCACCCGTTGTTGATTTGGTCTTGACTGATTGTTACGAGGTTGATCATTTGAAGAGTTTTGAATCATCACAGCCCCTATAGTCGGCCGGCGCTCGGTTCTTCCCTGACTATTCTGAGAGTAAACAACAGAGGCTTCCTTCTTAGCCGGGAAGGCTTTCTGGACAGCAGTGGACGCGGAGGCATCCTTTTGAATCTTTCGACTTTTAATACTGGCCTCGACCCTTTCTCTGGTCAAAATTAGTTCAGTAAATCCCGCGGAAGAACTCCCGATTAGACGATTGAAGAAGGGGCCAGACATGGTTGTAACACCCCTTCTAAAATACCCCGAATAATATTAATTATATCAATGATTAAAGACATATTCCATCAGAGTTAACACGGAACAAGGGATGTCACAATTATGAAATAAATAAAACTTCCAATAAAACAGTAGTCATGCTACACTGAGGGTCATTATTTAAATAATTCAATCAAATTAAGACCATGTCTTACACAGCGGAAAAATACCATAACCAAAACGGAATAAACCAAAACATAATTATTCCTAATGAAATTCAAAGAAACAATTGAATAATAACTAATTCCTCAACTAAACGTTCCCCAGTGTTACAACCTATCAGAGCACGACACTGACACGCGGACTTAAAGTAACATAGCTCTAGAGCCATCCTCACCAACTCCTGAGCTGCTAACTTTAATCTGAAATTGTTAAAGTAAGGGTGAGATTTCTCATAATTAACATGCATTATAAGTTTCTCATTCAACATTATATCACAAGCATATTATTTCACCCATTTTAGCATAAATTCAGATTCAACACGCAGTTCCAATCATACAAGTCATTATGCACAAATCAATAATCAACCAAAGAATTGTAACACTGGAAGACATCCTAACATGTTACAATTCCATGCAAACACAAATGCAGACACAATGCATGTGGTACCAACATGTGACCAAGTCACCCAACACTGATCCATCATCAACCGGATACAGCAACCATCGATTCGTCCATAAACACCCGGACACGAATCCAACCTAACCACCCATCATCACCCGGGTATCGGTTAACGGCAATACAAGTCAAATTCCACATAATGGGAATTAACTTCACCAAAACAATGCATATGCACGCACATCACTAGCATGCAACATCAAATCAGTCTATGAAATACATCAATTTATCATAACTGAACCAAAACCAAAAACATGATATCTCAACGATCATGCACACCATCATTAGCAACATAAACATGCCTTTCATTCATACAATACTAATACATCCATCCATCACAGGTTCACTGCTACATACACACCCATGTGCGTTAGCCAATAATCACTTATTCCGGGATTTGACTCATTTTTAAAATAATTACAGGTTTTAGGAAATCTTTTCATTTTATAAAATAGAGCATTAAATTTAAGAAATAAAGTCCAAAACGGCACTCAAAACGGACTTACGGTTTGAAAGTTATGAATTTTCAAAGTTTAATATTTTTCAAAAGTTACAGCAGAACCCGGTTCCTACATATGCAGGAACCGGTTCCTGCGAAGTTCAAAAATCACGCTTCTGGAAAAATGTATGGGAACCCAGTTCCTACCTATACAGGAACCGGTTCCTACGTGCATTTTTTCCAGTTTTTATAAATTCACACAGTGGAACCCGGTTCCTCCCCACTGGGAACCGGTTCCCACGACCTGCAGAGTCAAATTCTGCACTTTTGACAGCATTTATTCATTCTAAACCAATTCCAAACATACCCATATGAATTGAAACATGAGAAACACCAAAACACATCCATTTTGCACCATTTAACATCAAACAACATTATTTCATCATTCCTTTTTATCATCTGACACCCTAATGGTTTTCAACCTTCAATTCGACGCAATAGGGACAATTCTACGGAACCCTAGAATTCCAAACCGGGATTCCCTAACATACTATGATCCATACTATTGAATATCTAAATCGATAATACGAATTAACTAATCGAAATCACCCCTTACCTTGTGGGTTCTTCGAATTCTGACGCTTCCGGTTTTCTCCTTCTTTTTCCTCTTCTCAAATGCACGTATGATGAATATTCCAAAATAACTCTCTTTCTCTTCTTTTTCCTTTTAATACTCCTTTTATTATTCCAATAAAATAATTAAATTAGTAATTAGTAAGAGTAGAGTATTTTACCCCTCACACCCTCTAATCACTCTTCACACCACCAATACTTCTTTCCTTTAATTAATTAAATTAATTCCAATAATCCAAAAATACCAATAATTAAATTTCCAATTAAATTAATAATTAAAAATTCTAATTATTTAATAATCGGATTATTTGGGGTGTCACAACTCTCCCCAACTAAAAGAGTTTTCGTCCTCGAAAACATACCTTAGACGAACAGTTCGGGATACGAGTCCTTCATCTGACTCTCCAGCTCCCAAGTGACATTTCCTTCTGCTGGTCCTCCCCAAGCCACTCTTACCAACGCGATCTCCTTGCCTCGCAACTGTTTCAACTTCCGATCCTCAATTCTCGCAGGTACCGCTTCCACAATCAAATTCTCTCGTACCTGTATATCGTCTACCCGAATCTCATGAGACGGATCAGCAATGTACTTCCTTAGCTGAGATACATGAAAAACATCATGCAAATTTGCAAGTGACGGCAGCAAATCAATTTGATAAGCAACTTTCCCAACTCTCTTGGTAATCTGAAATAGACCAATAAAACGTGGAGTCAACTTCTTTGACTTCAAAGCTCGACCAATACCAGTCATCAGAGTAACTCGCATAAAAACATGTTCTCCTTCGCTAAACTCAAGATCTTTCCTCCTCTTATCGTGATAACTTTTCTGACGACTCTGAGAAGTCCTCATCTTCTCCTGAATCATCTTAATCTTTTCCGAAGTCTGTTGGACAATTTCCGGTCCAATCACAGCACTCTCTCCAGATTCATACCAACACAACGGTGTCCGACACCTCCTACCATACAATGCCTCAAACGGAGCCATACCAATGCTCGAATGAAAACTATTGTTGTAGGTAAACTCAATTAATGGTAGATAACTATCCCAAGCTCCACCTTTCTCCAACACACAAGCTCTTAACAAATCTTCCAACGACTGAATCGTTCTCTCCGTCTGACCATCTGTCTGTGGATGATAAGCGGAACTCAAACGCAACTTAGTACCCAAAGCTTCTTGCAATCCCGTCCAGAATTTAGATGTAAACCTTGGATCTCGATCCGACACAATACTAGAAGGAATACCGTGCAAACTCACAATCTTCTCAACATACAATTCTGCCAACCTTTCCATCGGATAATCCATTCTTATCGGAATAAAGTGAGCAGATTTCGTCAACCGATCAACAATAACCCAGATAGAATCACAGTTCTTCGATGTCCTTGGAAAACCAGAGACAAAATCCATAGAGATTCCATCCCATTTCCATTCCGGAATAAACAACGGTTCCATCAATCCTGACGGTTTCTGATGCTCAATCTTCGACTTCTGACAAACCAAACAAGCATACACAAACTCAGCAATTTCCTTTTTCATTCCCGGCCACCAAAACAACTTCTTCAAATCATGGTACATTTTAGTAGCACCAGGATGAATACTCAATCCACTACGATGTCCTTCTTCCAAAATACTCTTCCTAATCTCTGCAACATCCGTAACACTCACCCTATTACCAAATCTCATAACACCATTCTCATCAATCCGGAACTCGCCTCCTTGACCTTGGTTGATCAATGTCAATTTATCAACTAACCCAACATCGGACTTCTGTCCATTCTGAAATTCTTCCAGAATACCACTAGTCAGTTTCAACATACCCAATTTCACACTATTCGGAGTAGTTTCACATACCAAACTTAAATCTCTGAACTGCTCAACCAAATCTAACTCACGGACCATTAACATCGACATATGCAAGGACTTCCTACTCAAGGCATCCGCAACAACGTTTGCCTTACCAGGATGGTAATTCAAACCGAAATCATAATCCTTTAGAAATTCTAACCATCTCCTCTGCCTCATATTCAACTCTTTCTGATCAAAGAGATACCTCAGACTTTTGTGATCACTGAACACCTCAAATCGAGAACCATATAAATAATGCCTCCACAACTTCAAAACAAACACAACAGCTGCCAACTCCAAATCATGATTCGGATAATTCCTTTCATGTACTTTCAATTGTCTCGAAGCATAAGCCACCACCTGCTTATCTTGCATCAACACACCACCTAATCCCATTAATGATGCGTCACAATACACAACAAAAGACTTAGTCGGATTTGGCAAAATCAAGATCGGAGCACTTGTCAACCTCCTCTTCAGCTCTTGAAATCCTTTCTCACATTCAACATCCCAAATAAACATATGACCCTTCCTGGTCAACTTAGTCAACGGTAACGCTAATTTCGAAAATGCTTCTATAAACTTCCTGTAATAACCTGCAAGACCCAGAAAACTACGGATCTCAGAAGCATTCTTCGTCGCTTCCCACTGAGATACTGCTTCTACCTTCGTAGGATCCAAAACAATTCCATTCTTGGAAATTACATGGCCAAGAAAACTTACTTCACTTAACCAGAATTCACACTTGGACAACTTTGCATAAAGCTTCTTCTCTTTCAACAATTCCAACACAACTCTGAGATGTTCTGCATGCTCTTCATCGCTCTTCGAATAAATTAGAATATCATCAATGAACACCACCACAAACTTATCAAGATACGGATGAAATATCCTGTTCATATACTCCATGAAAACACCAGGTGCATTAGTAACTCCAAACGGCATAACAGAATACTCGTAATGTCCATACCTCGTTCTAAATGCAGTTTTCTGAATATCTTCCGACTTCACACGAATCTGATGATATCCAGATCTCAGATCAATCTTACTAAATACACAAGCTCCAACTAGTTGATCCATCAAATCATCGATCCTCGGCAAAGGATACCGCTTCTTGATTGTAACTTTATTCAGCTGTCTGTAATCAACACATAATCTCATTGAACCTTCTTTCTTCTTAACCAACAACACCGGAGCACCCCACGGCGAAACACTCGGACGAATAAACTTCTTCTCAAGTAACTCCTCCAACTGTTTCTTTAACTCCGCTAATTCAGATGCCGACATACGGTAAGGCGCCATCGACACTGGACTAGTTCCAGGAATCAAATCTATAGTAAATTCTACCTCCCTCTCAGGTGGCAATTCACTAACGTCTTCCAGAAACACCTCTGGAAATTCATTCACCACTGGCAATCCATCACTCTTTGCTTTTCCCTCCGCTTCTATTGCAGAATACAACATAAATACCACAACTCCATCTTTCACAGCTAGGTTCATCTGTTTAACCGACATAGTCACATCTTCAACAACAACCTCTTTAGGAAAAATAACCGTCTTCGCAAAACAGTTGATATGAACCTGGTTGAATTCCAACCAGTTCATTCCAAGGATGATATCAAGTTGTTCTAACGGTAGGCACACTAAATCCATACCGAAACCCCTACCAAAAATCACAATAGGACAATTCCTACAAACATACGAAGTAGTCATTGAACCCGACGCAGGAGTATCAATAACCATACTTCCATCCATATTAGAAATTTCCAAATTCAATCTTTTAGCACAATCCAAAGCAATAAAAGAATGCGTAGCTTCAGTATCAATAATCGCAATCAAAGGTATGTCATTAATAAAACATGTACCTTTAATCAGCCGATCATCTGGCTTAGTCTCTGACCCAGACAATGCAAACACTTTACCACCAGCTTGCTCCTTCTTGGGTTTTGTACACTGAGGACGAGTATGACCTTCTTCACCATAGTTGTAACATGTCACCACTCTTACTCTGCAATCATTGGCCACATGGCCGAATTTCCCACACTTGAAACACTTCTTATCATTACTTTTGCAATCCACCATACGATGTCCTGTCTCACCACACTTGTAGCACTTAATGGAAGAACTAGAATCTCCTCCACCAAACTTCTTCCAACCACCGGGTCTCTGATTACTTCTATCATAAGGCTTACCATGATCCATATGTTGCTTACCCTTCCTATCAACATACCCTCGAGCATTCGACTTAGTGCTAGCAAGATCCTCCTCTAAAATCCTACTACAGTCAACCAGATCAGGAAATCTTCGGATACGCTGATACCGAATACCCTGCTTAATCTCATCACGAAGACCATTCTCAAACTTGATACATTTGGAAAATTCTCCATCTGCATCGTTAGTATAATGAGCATAATACTTCGCTAACTCAGTAAACTTCGAAGCATACTCACTGACAGTCTTGTTACCCTGCTTGAGTTCCAGAAACTCAATCTCCTTCTTGCCTCTGATGTCCTCAGGAAAGTACCTCCTCAGAAAAGCCCTCCTGAACACAGCCCAAGTCAACGCAATACCATCTTCTTCCATTTCAGTTCTGGTAGCAACCCACCAGTCATCAGCTTCCTCTGCTAACATGTGAGTTCCGTATCTCACCTTCAGCCCTTCAACACAGTCAATTACTCTGAAGATCCTCTCGATCTCCTTCAACCACTTCTGAGCACCTTCGGGATCATGTGCACCCTTGAACAACGGAGGATTATTCCTCTGAAAATTCCCCAATTGTCGGTCAGCACCAATCACAGCTCCCTGTTGGTTCCCTCCGAGTACTCCAGCCAACATTCCCAATGCTTCAGCAATAACATCGTCGTTTATTCCTTTACCTCTTCCGGCCATTGTTCTGTAACATTACAAAACAACCTCATCAACACACAAGTATCGACAGTGTCATCTTACACTAGTCGCATACAAAAGGGATAAAGACACAAGACAAGACCGACTATGCTCTGATACCACTATTGTAACACCCCTTCTAAAATACCCCGAATAATATTAATTATATCAATGATTAAAGACATATTCCATCAGAGTTAACACGGAACAAGGGATGTCACAATTATGAAATAAATAAAACTTCCAATAAAACAGTAGTCATGCTACACTGAGGGTCATTATTCAAATAATTCAATCAAATTAAGACCATGTCTTACACAGCGGAAAAATACCATAACCAAAACGGAATAAACCAAAACATAATTATTCCCAATGAAATTCAAAGAAACAATTGAATAATAACTAATTCCTCAACTAAACGTTCCCCAATGTTACAACATATCAGAGCACGACACTGACACGCGGACTTAAAGTAACATAGCTCTAGAGCCATCCTCACCAACTCCTGAGCTTCTAACTTTAATCTGAAATTGTTAAAGTAAGGGTGAGATTTCTCATAATTAACATGCATTATAAGCTTCTCAATCAACATTATATCACAAGCATATTATTTCACCCATTTTAGCATAAATTCAGATTCAACACGCAGTTCCAATCATACAAGTCATTATGCACAAATCAATATCAACCAAAGAATTATAACACTGGAAGACATCATAACATGTCACAATTTCATGCAAACACAAATGCAGACACAATGCATGTGGTACCAACACGTGACCAAGTCACCTAACACTGATCCATCATCAACCGGATACAGCAACCATCGATTCGTCCATAAACACCCGGACACGAATCCAGCCTAACCACCCATCATCACCCGGGTATCGGTTAACGGCAATACAAGTCAAATTCCATACAATGGGAATTAACTTCACCAAAACAATGCATATGCACGCACATCACTAGCATGCAACATCAAATCAGTCTATGAAATACATCAATTTATCATAACTGAACCAAAACCAAAAACATGATATCTCAACAATCATGCACACCATCATTAGCAACATAAACATGCCTTTCATTCATACAATACTAATACATTCATCCATCACAGGTTCACTGCTACATACACACCCATGTGTGTTAGCCAATAATCACTTATTCCGGGATTTGACTCATTTTCAAAATAATTTCATGTTTTAGGAAATCTTTTCATTTTATAAAATAGAGCATTAAATTTAAGAAATAACGTCCAAAACGGCACTCAAAACGGACTTACGGTTTGAAAGTTATGAATTTTCAAAGTTTAATATTTTTCAAAAGTTACAGCAGAACCCGGTTCCTACATATGCAGGAACCGGTTCCTGCGAAGTTTAAAAATCACGCTTCTGGAAAAATGTATGGGAACCCGGTTCCTACCTATACAGGAACCGGTTCCTACGTGCATTTTTGCCAGTTTTTATAAATTCACACAGTGGAACCCGGTTCCTCCCCACTGGGAACCGGTTCCCACGACCTGCAGAGTCAAATTCTGCACTTTTGACAGTATTTATTCATTCTAAACCAATTCCAAACATACCCATACAAATTGCAACATGAGAAACACCAAAACAAATCCATTTTGCACCATTATAACATCAAACAATATTATTTCATCATTCCTTTTTATCATCTGACACACTAATGGTTTTCAACCTACAATTCGACGCAATAGGGACAATTCTACGGAACCCTAGAATTCCAAACCGGGATTCCAAATGGCCAAGATAATGCATTATATCAGTGGATTTTCATTCAATTAAGGAGTTTAAAATGGTTTAGAGGCCTGAAAGCTAGTACAAAGCATTCTGATTTGAAAATGCAAGTTGTATGAACATGTATTGGCCATGGATCAAAGTGAGTTTTTGCCAACTTCAAGCATTCGATTCTACCTAACCACAAAGGTGTTTGAAGAGTTCTTGGACAATTTGGAAAGCTTGCAACATGTACTATAATCCATATTTGAAATGCAACTTGAAACTCCAAGTGGAACTATGTGAAAATTTGCCAAGAAGATGGATCAAAATCCTGCCTAAACTAGGGCAAAATTTCTCTAAGTTAAAAGTTTTAGGTACCCTTGTTCCAAAAATCATAACTTGAGATCCAAACTTCTTTTGAGAAAACTTTGTGAATCAAAGTTGTAGACTTTGGGATGGACTAAAACTTTCATGTTTCAAGTTTTGTTTGAATCCATTTGCATCTTGGTGAAAAAATGGGACAAAGTTAGGAAAAAATAAGAAAATTTTATAACTTAGAAAAATTCTAAGTTATGAAAATTTTCCATTTTAAACCCTAATTTGCATTTTTGGGTTTCTTGATGAACAAGTTTCATAATTTGACATGTCTTGATGAAAAATGACCCTTGGCACTTGATTTTGACCAAAAAGTCAAAGTTTGACTTTTCAGCATACAGTCAAATTTGATCAGTTGACTGAAAAATTTATCTGTCAATCCTAGGTATTTGAGATCTTTTGAACTTGTTGAATGGGTAAAGACAATGTCATTGAGTCCTTGAGTCCATGGTTGTGCTTGATTTGTCATTGGCTAGGTCAAACAGTCAAAAATTGCCTTTGTACAGTCAAAACCATAAAAATGACCATTTTGCCCTTTTGATGATCTGATCAAATTTCTTGTGGAATTGTGATCCAAACTTGATCAAATGGTTCATATGAGTTCATAATGTTGATGTGGGTCAAAATTCATGAGGTTTGACTATCAATTGGCCACATTTGACTTTTTCCCCAATACAGCTAATTTCTAGGTCAACTGTCCAATTGATTGGGCAAAAATTTGGATCAAGGCTTGAAACTTGGTATGGACAAACTTGTGAGTCCAAAATGAAGTATGAAAGTAAATTTGGGCATTGTTGGTCAAAATATCACTGTGCAAACTCAAACCCTAATTTAGGTCAACAATGCAAAGAGGTGTCTTGAGCAGAGCAAACCCTAACTTGTTCTTGAGTTCCAAGAGTCTTGTGATGAAAAACATTGATGAAATGAGAGGGCAAATTTTGGGGTACAACAATGATGATGTAGTATTACAGTATAATAATATGTAGAGGTTTGTTAATTAGAGATAAGAATTAGATGATTAATTAATTATAGGCATTATAATGTTGTAGGCCTATGTCTAACGTTGAGGGATTGTCGATCTATCGTTGCATTGTTGTTATGGATGAGTTGCTGCAGAATTACGTCGATGAATTACGTTGATGAATTATGTTGATGAATTATGTTGATGAATTATGTTGATGAATTATGTTGACGAATGATGTTGAGATGCCTCTAATAATTGGCAGCTATTGAGTTGTAGGCTTCTGGCCATCGATGATGTTGTGTTGAAATGTTGTTATTTATGGTTGTTATACTACATTCATGATTGTGTCACATACATTGCATATCAAGATAGAGCTGATGCTCGTTAAGATAGCCTGTATTGGCGAATATTGAGATGAAGGCTTCTGCATTGTTAAATGCCTCTATTTATTGGCAATTATTTTAAGATGGGAGTTCTGCTCCAATGGTACCACATGAATTTACATAGTATTGAGTCACATTATATGATTGCATAAAGAAGTTGTGCATTGATGCGATAAATGTTGTATATTGTTGGTGTTCTGTTGCGATTATTGTTGTTTATAAGATGTGAAGTTTTGATATTATATGATCTGATCTAACATATTATTTATCATATGTTTTATTATATTGCTAGATATCTCACCCGTTCTATTTGAATGTTACCCTTACGTTGGTAACATGCAGGTAATCCAGAGTGAAGGCAGTATACCTTCAGTAGTTCGAGTCGGTGTCATTTCTCTGATACGTAACATTCAGGGGGATGATTGCTTGTTGCTTTTAGTTATTGTTATTCCAGTTGTTGAACTTTAATTTGATTGTTTCTAAGTATGTGTTATTTTGAAGTTGCTGTAATGTTGGACAAGGATGTTATTATGACTCTGCTGCGTAGTTGTTCAAGTTCTTAAATTAAGAGATTAATTTATTATGCTTTTGGTTCATCCGAAGTTTTAAAGTGTTATGTATCCATGTTGAATGCAATGTGTTTTTAAGTTGAATTTGTGGCATCTTGATTCAGTTGTATGAATTTTATAACTCTGACTTACATTTATAATTGCCGGGTAGAATTGGGGTGTTACATATTCTATGTACCTAGTATATGTCAGAATCTCTCAAGCGTTGGACAACTTGCTGAGAAAGGCTATGATTTAAACTTCAACAAAAAAGGTTGCACTATCAATGATGCAGAGATGGGCCTCATAGCAAAGGCAAACATGTTAAAGAATAGTCTATTTCCAATAAACATCAAATATGATGATAATATGTGTGGTACTGTGGGAGAACTGACTTGAAGGTTTTGCATTTGATTGCAAATGTTGTGGTTAGCAAGAGTCGCCACCGACTTTTCTTTTATCCAAAAGGAAAGGTGAAAAAGCACATGAAAGACCTTTGATATTGTTTCTTGAGTTCAGGGGGGTAGATTATGAAAAGGGAAGGTATTAGCACCCTTTTCATCCATGGTTTTCCATGGGCTCTTAGTTACTTGCTAGATCACTTGCTTTTGTTTGAAATTGTGCTTTATGTGGTTTTTGAAAGTATTTTGTAAAGAGGCCATTGTTTAGGCAAACTTTGTAATGATTCTCGTTCTTAAGAATGTATACAAAGATGTTGATCTTTTGAAAATGTTTTCAAGTTTTGTAAAATGTTTTGAAAGTGTAGGTGTTTGTTTTGAAAATAGCAAGGATGTTTGTTTGAAATTAAGCAAGTAATTAGGAGTATTCTACCTACTCAAAAGTCTTTCTTGTTCATTTTCTTTTCCTCTGACATTGTTGTTTTACCATTAATTTGGTAAGCAACCCTATCTTTGGATGTAAACGGGACGGGCGTGGGTCATCATATTACCATGATTAGCAATGTTGCAAGGTATCTTAACATTTTCTATATGGGACTAAGATCATTTGAAAGGCAACTTTAGATAGCGTCATTGTTGTACCCCAAAATTTACCCTCTCATTTTTATTCAAGATACTATCCTAGGTCTTCTCGAATATTCAATTTGACTCGGAAGTTGGGCAGACAAATTCTCTTCCTAGGAAGTAAGTCAACAATTAGGGTTTGACATTTCTCAAAGAAAACTGATTCTTCAAGGTTTCAAATGGTCTTCATAGATCTTCATGTCTCCTCAAGGATGTTCATGCCGAATTTCGAACCTCGCGTTATAAGTTTGCTCAGTCAATGGTTCAGACGACTGAAAATGACTCCATTAACCCAAAAAACTGACCTTTTTTGAGACCAAGTTCAAGAAATTGTAACTTCTTCATTATTCGATATTTTTGAGAGGTCCTTCTTGCATATGACTATCCTCGATGTTATCTCCAATTTCTCTTCACAAATCAAGAGTTGATTACGCGTAGAAGATCACCAAAATTCGAATGCGTTAAATGTCACTTCTTGGATTTTGACCTAATCTTAAACAACTGTCGCCTGATTTCTAAGGTTTGTGATTTCCCCAAATTACGAGATCTTGAGAAGATTATTTCGGTATATGGTCATAGGTGATTTTTCACACGAGTTTATCTTCAAAGATCGAAAGAAAATTGCGTTGGGAAAACTTTGAAAGTCATCGAATCGTCGCAAGTCATTTGTTTGATTTCAAGTGTTCTTAATCATCATTGTTCTTGAAATTTGTTGAGGTTGATGATGGTTATCAAAGCATGATTTGTTTGGCAATGAAGTTCCATTTTTTTAAACATTTATTTTGTTTATAAATTTGATTGGACTACAAGACGCATTGGTTATTTGACCATTTTTGTGATTGCTTGAAACCCAAGTTACCAAACCAAGATATTTTAATCCAAAACATTCAATTGAGAATTGCAAAGTTTAAATAAATTCAATTTTTGAATATTAAAATTCATTACACCAAATTTATTCAAGGACTTTGTATTTATTACATTACAAATGGAATAATTTACAAGTTTTGCTTTGTTACAAAGAATCACAAATTTTCTACAAAGGGGGAATATTTATTCTGTGTCTTCAAGTCTATGTTGCTTCATCTTCAAGTAATCAATCCAAGCTTCGTTTGCATCCACGCCTCGTGCCCATGAATCAAGAAAGGAAGTTAGCAAGCGTGTGAAAATTCAAGAATTAACTGCTAAAACAAGTTTGAATATTCATCATTAGGGTTTATATGTGGAATCATATTTAAAGGTTATTTGTTTTAATCATAATCCCTCTTCTCCCATTCTTGCAAATCACAAGGTTGGACCTTGGTTCACAAGAAGGAAAAGCAAAAATGCAAGCCCAAGGCTGCCCAAATCTACAACAAACAGGCTGCATAGCTTAACCAACAAGCAAAACCAGCAGGGCAAGCAAGCTGCCTACCCTGCTGTCAAACAAAAGCAAGCAAGTCAACAAGGCAAGCTGCAATGCAACAGGGCAAGCAAGCTGCCCATTCTATAGCAAAATACATAGCACAACAACAACAAATGAACAAGCAAAACAAGCATAAGCAGCAGGAGCAAGCTGCTATACAAGCAGCAAGCAACAATAAATTCTGAAAACAAACAAATATAGCAACAAGCCCAAGGCTACAAAAGACCAAGCTGCCAAGAAAAGCTACCAAGTCCTAGGCTGCCAAGCAGCAGCAATACATCAATAGGCAAGCTTCCAAGTCCAAGGTCAATATGCAAGGAGCATAAACAAAATAGCAGGCCTGCAACGCAAAAAGAACAAGGCAGCAGCAAGCTGCTCTACAAGCAGATAAAAAAAACAAAGCATTATTCATAAAAGCAGCAAGCTAGTTAGCTCATCAAACCCAAACATGTCATCATTTTCCTATAATCATACAAACCCTTCATAATTTTTCATAGAAAAATAAGCAAAATTGCTTTTTCATTGAAAGAGGAAAGAGGAAAGAGGAAAGGGACAAAAAGATACCACCTAGACAAGAAACAACCCCAAAACTGTCAAACCTGTATCATCTGCTATACCAGCCCAACATTTGTACACAAATAGCAATATGAAAATTGCACTCAAAGTGTTCAAAGTCAGCTTTCCAATACAGTCCAAAAATCTGCCAAAACCTGTTGCATAAACAACTAAATAATACAATCCAAAACTCTGCAAAATACCAAGGTCAGCCCTGTCCAAACTCATCCCAGGTATTGCACAAAAGAGGCAATTTAAATTCTGCACCCAAAGGCCACAAAGTGAGCTAACCCAAAAATATCCAAAGTTATATGATTTCCCCCCAAAACACAATGGGACTGTATATAAGAGAGAAATCAATTAGCCAGCAAGAGGATAACACAAGACAAAAAAACAAAAACTAGAAAATATAACACCAACCAACCAAACCAGCAAGCTGACGGTTAGAGAGCAAAAGCCAGCAAAGAACAATAGAACACAAGACAAAACAGCAAAAACCAGAAAATATAACACCAACCAACCAAACCAGCAGGCTGACTGTTAGAGAGCA
This sequence comes from Vicia faba, assembly GCA_948472305.1. NCBI lineage: Eukaryota > Viridiplantae > Streptophyta > Magnoliopsida > Fabales > Fabaceae > Vicia > Vicia faba. The sequence continues at coordinate 1,346,988,098 of OX451737.1, forward strand.
AAAGCCAGCAAAGAACAATATAACACAAGACCAAACAACAAAAACCATAAAATATAGGAACCAAGAACAAAAACCAAGCAGCATATCAAGAAAATATACAAACTAAGCCAGCAAACACACAAAAACGAAAAAACCAAACAAAAAAGAACATAACCCATAACAACTGTTCCTTTCCAACTGTTGGGACCTCATCATCATCCTCCTTCCTCACTCACCCTCAGTATCCATTTAACACCATCATCAACCTCACATCTCCATCCAGCAAACCCAAAATATCTAGCCTCCAATAGGAAATCGCAAACCTACAAAACCAACAAGCCAGCAAAAACCAACAAAAAGCAGAAAAATCAGAAAATAGACAATCCAGCCAATATTCAGAAAAATGATAAACTAAACCTCTTCATTCACAAACCCATTAGCATACATACTCCCTCTGTCTCATGAGCAAAACCTTAACCATCTCATCAAATCCAAAAGTGCACAAAAAATCATATGCAAATCAGAAGAAGAAGCAAAGCATAGATTCAGAACACACCTTAGAAGCTGAAAAAGAGGTAACTCATTGATTGTTCTTACCTTCCCTCACCCTTTTGCAATAATTGTACCAATTCGATTTGGGGCTTTAGGGTTTTCTCTGGGGATGAGGGTAGCTAGGAGATGAGAGAGATAACAGAGATGAAGGATGGTGAGCCATTAGAATAGAGGTATCGAGAGAGAGGGAGGAAGAAGATAGCGTAAAATTAGGAAGAGAGAAAGAGTTCTCTGTTTAGGGTTCCTAATAACAACAATAACAACGTTCGTTTCTGTTCAAGGTTTCCCCCCTTTCCAATTCACTCCTAAAACTGAGTTTGGGCCTGGTTTATTTTGGCCCAGCCCATTATTTAAATTTCAAAATACATATTTGTGAAGGCAATTAGAATAATGAATGAGCGTTTGGTGTGATGGTTAAGGCGTTAGCGTTTGGAAGAGGAGGTCCCGGGTTCGAGACCCCTGGGGACGTTTTTATTTCCCTCTTTTCAGATTTGTTTACTTCATTCTTTTTTTTTGTTAAAACAAAAAATAGATGGGCTTAAGTCTCTAAAGCCCATACTCAAAAAAACAGTATCACCCCTGTTCAACTTAACACCACCCCTCCATTTCATTTTTGTTTTAAATGTTTAATTTAGTTTTACTTATTTCCATTAATTTAATAAATCATAATTTTTGTTAATTAATTTTCACAATTTAGCTTAGTTCTAAATTAATTTAGAAAAAACCTTGTAATTATTTTTACTAACTAATTTTTGTACTTAAGCTTTAATTTGTTCATTTAATTTCTTAATAACAAAAACCCTAAAAAATAAAAATACATGCATTTGATTTAATTAATTTCCTTATCTTTATTTTGTTAATTAATTTTACTTCATAAACTTGTTGTAATTTAGATTAATTCCTCGATTCGAAAATTGTACCCCCATTTGTAAAATTGTACCCCCATTTGTAAAATTGTACCCACATTCCCGAAAACTCTGTAATAGCGTAGAATTACAATTTCCGCAATTTACTGTTTTCCTTATACTGTATAGTAATTAGGCGTGCACGGCAAGATTCGAAAATTAATCGCTAGATAACCTAATCAAAGAACAAAATAACTTGAATCAAACACACTTTTTCACACGCGCACCTATAGGGTAACCTCGCTCGTTGCCTCGGAAATACAGTCATGTCCGTCGAATATGGGACACTTTAGCAAAGATCCTTCGATAAAAAAAGATCATAGTCCCTCGATGTTGCCTTCGATAAAACGATCTAGTCCCTTACGAAAATTGCTAAAGTGTCTCACAAGTTGCCTTCTATGACTGTACAAACGTCCCGCGCCTGTCCCTTCACATCTAACGACGGAGCTTCTTACCAAATCAATGGTAAGATAGCAACATCTAAAGGAGGAAAAGAACATTTAAGACCTTTCGAGTAGGTAGATTCGCTCTTAATCGCTCGCTTGCTCACAACCAAACATTTTACATCAATACTTTCACATTAAAAACTTTTTCAAAAGACAATTTTTTTTGTATACGTTCTTATAGAGACGAGAACCATTACAAAAATATATCTTTTCAAAATCATCTTAAAAAAAAACACAATACACAAACATCTCTTTGAACTATTTTTCGAAACAACACTTTGTATACGTTCTTATAGAGACGAGAACCATTGCAAAGACATTTTCAAAATACTTTCAAAAACCACACCACAAGCACATTCAAACAAAAGCAAGTGATCTAGCGAGTAACTAAGAGCCCATGGAAAACCATGGATGAAAAGGGTGCTTACACCTTCCCTTTTCATAATCCACCCCCCGAACTCAAGAAACAATCTCGAAAGGTCTTTCCTGTGATTTTTTACCTTTCCTTTTGGATAAAAAAAAAGTCGGTGGCGACTCTTTCTAATCGCACAATTGTGATCAAATGCAAACGATCCAAGTCAGTTCTCCCACCGTATCATAGAACTGGCGACTCTGCTGGGGAATATTTTGAAAGTGGGGTTACCTTAAGGTTTAGATCACATTTACTTGCTTTCATTATTTGACTTGTATGCTTTACATTATGGTTCTTTGTTTGGGTTTGAATCCTCTACCTGGATTTGGGATACTTTATAGGTAAGTAGCAATACGTTATTGAAACTATGCGGGGTATACCGACACGGTCTAAGCAATAGCTACGTTAGTGCGACATATTTTTGGGTACCGGTAGCCCTTGAGTAGTCAAGGACAATACGGGGCCATTGAGTGATGTCATGAAGCACTAATGAACTTTTAGAACCTTTACTTGACCAACTTGGCCATTAGGACATAGTGAGATGACCGACTTTGGTGCAGTCTGAAGTTGGTAGATACTCGATACTACACTCATTGAGATTTGATTTCTTGGGATATTTCAGTCGCCATTAAAGAGGCTCACTCTGAAACAATGACCAAGGAAACATACCAGTGATATTGAGCTCCTTAGAACCCGGTTACTATTACTAGGACAGGTTTGAGCCAACTAAAACTTCAAGAGGCTACTTACCTATGAGACTCCATGCAAGCCTAAAACTAAGGACTTGTTTGCTTTGTTTATGTATATTTTACTTGTATATAACATCATGAACATCATAACATCATACTCATTCACTAACCATTTCAAGGAGTTTTGGGATTTATCTTTGTTTCTGTTTTGTAGGACATGGATTCTCTTTGTAGGAAAACTATTCAAGTCAACCTTGTAAGGATTCCCCCTCAACTTAAAGATCTAGCTTCAAGGATTTCTGAAAACTCTCCATTCACCGAGAGACATGGTCGCATACTAAACTTGGTCACCTCCAAAACTGATGAAGATATGTTGAAAGTGCTCTTCCAGTTCTTTGATCCTTTACACCATTGCTTCACTTTCCCCGATTATCAGCTTGTGCCAACTCTGGAAGAATTCTCCCAACTCTTGAGGATTCCCATTCTCAATCAACTACTTTCCAACTGTTGTACCCTAAATTTTCCCCCTAACTTTTTCAGTCGCACTTTCATACCATATTTTATCATCCAGTCAAAATCATTAATAAATAGCTTCATTCATCACATTTGCATCCTATCTTTAAGTTTTCTCTTGTGTTGTTGACTAACTTCTACTCAAAATGCAAAAAAATATTTGTCTTTGTCTTTGCATATTTGTGTTTTGTAGGTACCGAGTCTAAGCATATGGCAAATAAGGTTTTCCGGTATTATTTCCCTAAAATCTCTATTTGCAAAGAAAAAAGAATTAAAAAGAATTTCTTTTTTTTCACTGTACAATCGATTTCTCCTAGAGTGCAATCGATTGCACAAAGTGAATTTTGCGCAATTTTTGGAAAGATACACTGTGCAAATCGATTTGCACTGTAGTGCAATCGATTGCACAGTGTGAAATTTGAAAAAAAAACCAGCATTTTAAAATTTTCAAATTTTGGCTCCAATTTTTCTTCATTTTTGAAAGATGTATCATTAATTCAAATTTTAGTGCCAATTTTTCATTTTTAAGAAGAATTATCATTAATTCAAATTTTGGCTCTAATATTTGAAAGAATTATCATTAATTCAAATTTTGGCTCCAAGAATCAATTACCAAATTACCACTAATCCCAATCCTAAAACTCTATAAATAGAGCCCTCATTTCATTCAAATTTCAAGCTTTTGATAGCCAAATCCACCTTGCTAAAAAATCTCTCAATTCTCTCCATCTACCAAATTCACTCAAAGCTCCATTTTCAAAAAGTTAGTAAGCTTTGCATTGAAGCTTACTAATCTTTGAGCTAAACCTTCATCCAAACACTTTTTCTCCATCAATTCTCTACATCCAAGCTTGGTCAATTGATTCTTGTGGTTGAATTGAAGCAAATTCTTGAAGTTGTTTTGATAATTCTCTAGATCTACCTTTGGTAAGTTGGATAATTCATCTTTCACAATGTGATCTCTTGGTGATCTTTGGGATTGATTCTTTGAGCATTATTTTGTGATTTCAATGGTGTAATTTTCTCATAATTTGATGGAATTTTCGTGCTCAAGTGGATCCATGATCATAAGGTGTTTGATGGAAAGTTTAAACAAGAAATTGCCCTTTTAAAATGCTGTTTTTGCTACTTTAACTGTGTGCAATCGATTTGCACTGTAGTACAATCGATTGCACAGAAGCAATTTCACGCAGATTTTTGAAAACTGTACTGTGTAAATCGATTTACACAGGGACATAATGCACTTTTTTTGCCTTGTTTTGGGGCAGCTTTGATCCAAAATGATTTTTCTACTCACTCCTTTTGATTGTTGGTTTGGATTGAAATTTTAAATGTCCAATTTGTCTTTAATCTCAATGGACTTTGTGATGTAGATGAAGTTGGATAAATGTAGATGAAGTAGGATAGTCCCTTCATCTCCTCCCATCTTCTTTAATTTTAAAAACCTTCTCATCTTCTTTCAAAATCTTCTTTGTTTTTAAACTCGAACCGCTTTCATAATAAACCTCAACTTTGTTGAGTGCCTTTTCTTTTAAAACTTATTTTCTTTAAACAAACTTCAATTCATTTAATTATACTTTGACATTTATTTCAAAATTAACAAAACACTTCAACTCATTCAAACTCTTTTGTGCGCCCAAGCACCTTTTCCATTCAAAACTTTTTTTCAAGGTGAGACATGATTCATTGATAGTCGAGCAACATTCTGCTATCCCTATGGTTATAAAGGTGTCGAATTTTCCACTTGAGTACTAGAGGCGTTCTCAAACCCTCACTCTTGTTGACGCAGGGTCCATCTTTCTTACACCTTGTGGGCGTTAGTCGAGATTTCTCTCCTAACAATGACGACTTGTCTCCTTGTTTAAAAACAATCAACAAACAAGTCTTTTTCTAGAGGAACTACGTGTACCCTGATCCCCTATTGCACGAAAGGTGGTACGTAGGCACTAAAGGTTCGCAACCGCGGCGGGTGCAAAAATCATAAAAATATTTCTTTTGTCACCTCCACCATCCATTTTATATACAACACATTTTTATAGCCGAAATATACAGATTTTTCAAAGAGGTTCCTGTGGAGTACCGTAGATGTTTAGGGTGCTAATACCTTCCCTTTGCATAACCAACCCCCTTACCTTGAATCTTTCCCCCTCTTTTTGGGTTATTCGCTCTTTTCCCATTCCTTTGGAAACAAAAAAGCGTTGTGGCGATTTTTATTTTGATTTGTATAAAGTCTAGTCAATCCAATGGCTTAGTCTTGCACATTTCTACCGCTACAGAAAAAATGGCGACTTCACTGGGGAAAGATTGACCTCTTGCTGGTCCATCCCTAAGTGGGTTGAGCCTATCTTTGTTTATATCTGTATATGTGCTTTTGTGTTTATGTGTTTATGTGTTATATTTTGTATATATGTTTATCTGGATTTTCCTGGTTTACAGGGTGCTTGGGGATTTCTTATATGTCCTATACCCGGACTAGGGCAAACTTTAAGATAGGATGGGTGGTATAGTCATGTTAACTTTGAGGGAGTAATCCCAAAAAAGGAGGCATGAGATCCCCCACTTAGTGGAGGCCCCTTTGACTGTAGTATCATTTACCGAGTAATCGGGAAGACGTACTGCTTTCGACCTGGGAGCCTACTGAAGCTGAGAACCGTAGATTACCTAACCCATCTTGGCCTTTTAGGTGTAGTGCGGAAGCTGTGACGGAGTAATCTGGAAATAGTTGTCACGCGATACTACGCTCGGACGAGTCTTTCCTAAGAATATTGCTAATTACCGAGTTAATCGGGACGTTGGTAATATCCAAAGGAAAGATGTAGACTCTGGGAACCTATCAGAACCTTGTTCGGCAGGTGATAACAGTTAGTCCATACCTTATGGGTTGTACCTTTGACTCTAGGCTCGTGACTCTGAACCGTGTGATCTTGTTACTGTGCAGTGCATTGCATAACATTGCATATCATTTGCATCCTCTGCATCATTCTGCATACATCCAGGTTGATCAGGATCTTATTCCCAATTGCTTCTTCCTTCCAGTAAGTCATCTACCGTCAAGCTGATTCCTCAACATAACTACGGGACTAGAGCTGTTGTCAGATTGAGAATGGAAAACCAAGAACAACACAACATGGATGTCAGAATGGAAATCGACGAGTTAAAGTCAGGCATGGCCAAACTTACTGAGATGATGCAAGTCCTAATTTCCAGAGGAGAGCCACCTCTAAAGACTATGATATCTGAAATCCCAACTGCTGCTGTTGACACTCAACCTATCCAGCATACATCTACTACATGGCCAGAGTTTGGGTTACCTCAGAATTACTCTCCACCTGTTGTAATTACTTCAATGGTTGGTCAGTTTTCCCGACCAGTCTTTCAAGCTCCAGTTTTCACTGAACCTCGGCCAATCGTTCATACCGCTTTTCGTCAACCTGCTGCACAAGCTGCTTTTGGGAATCCTCTCTTTGAGCACCATGCTGCCAGTCCTCGAAGTGTGAGTCAAGGAGACTTCGGTGAGTTTGAAGATTTCAAAGAACAGTATCAAACTTTGGAGAAGAGACTCAGAGCTATGAAAGGAAATGAGTTCTTCAGTGTTGATGCTAACAATATGTGCTTGGTTTCTGATCTGGTTATGCCTGCAAAGTTCAAGACTCCCGAGTTTGAGAAATATGAGGGGCACACTTGTCCAAGAAGTCATTTGGTGATGTACTTTCGAAAGATGTCTTCTTACACCAAGAATGACAAGCTGTTTATCCATTGTTTCCAAGATAGTCTGAGTGGAGCTTCATTGAAATGGTATATGGGACTTGAGAAAGGTCGTATCCAATGCTTCCAAGATCTTGTTGATGCTTTCATAAAAGCAATACAAATACAACCTCGACATGACACCTGATCGTCGCCAACTAATAAATATGTCTCAGAATGAGAAAGAATCTTTCAAGGAATATGCTAAACGATGGAGAGAATTGGCATCTCAAGTTGAACCACCTCTGGAAGAGAAAGAGATAACTGGTTTGTTCATGGATACTTTGTCCCCTTTCTTTTGGGAGAAGATGATTGGTAGTGTGTACTCCAGCTTCACAGACCTGGTGACTATTGGCCAGAGATTTGAAGAAGGAATCAAGAATGGTAAAGTGTTTAAAGCTGCTGAATCTTCTAATGGTGCAAAGAAATACCTTGGGAACTTTCAGAAGAAAAAGGAGGTAGAGGCCAATGCTGTCTCGACTGAGAGAAGAGGACCTCGCCGTAGGCCTCAATACACTGATCAACCACAAGTAGCGACTGTTACTCCTACGGTCAATGCTCAACCAGTTCATATCCCTCAACGACAGAATATTGCGCAGAATCAGAATCAGAATAGGGCTCAGTTTGATCCCATCCCTATGACGTACACTGAATTGTACCCTGCATTGGTGCAGAAGGGATTGATTACAACTAGGCCTCTGATTCCTCGAAATCCTCCTCCAGCCGGGTTCAGATCTGACCTTCACTGTGAGTTTCATCAAGGAGCTGCTGGTCATGATTTAGAAAGTTGTTATGCTTTGAAAAACAGAGTGCAAGAATTGGTGAAAGCCAATATTCTCACTTTCAAAGAGGCAGGTCCTAATGTCATCAACAATCCTTTGCCAAAACAAAGTGGCTGAAGACTGAGTCGGGATACCCTCAAGTAACCTCCTAAAGCCAGTGTTTCAAACAGGACAACTCATCCTTGTTACTGATTAGTCACTAGGCCATGTTTCTTTCTATTTGCATTTGTCCCTTGTTTATGTTAAAATTGTTGCTTTCAAATTCTGTTTGTACTTTCATGTTAATTCTAATGAAATGAGCATTGCAATATTTTGATTCAAATCATTTTTCATTTACTGCTTTCAAATATATTTCTCTTGTTTACTCCCTTTATCAAGATTTTGTTTATGCAAAGATTTGAGGGAGGATGATGAAAACGAAATACCCATAATTATTGCTGGTATGCTTTCGAATAAAACTTTGCTGAGGAGTTGGAGTTTCTTTCTATACAGAAAAACCCGCAATCTTAACCCGGGGATGGGTAGTTCTCAATTAATTTGGTTATGCATTCAATTACAAGAGAAATCATGTAAGACACCTTTCAACAAAGGTTGCGATCAAGCTTTCCTTTGCACACAGCAAGAAGTGTCAAAGATGCTCTCAAACAAAAAATGACGAAGATGGTTCCCCGTAATCATTGAGCAAGGCAGTCATTATCTTTCCAAAAAAGGAAAAATGAAATGAAAATAAAAATCAACAGAAAAATCCCGCTAAGTCAAAACCTATGAAGGAGACTTAGGCAAAAAACTGGGGCATCCCGCTGACTGTAATCTCAAATGAAACAGTTCAGGCAAAAACTGGGGCATCCTGCTGACTATAATCTCAAATGAAACAGTTCAGGCAAAAGTTGGGAATAATAAATTCAATCAGAAGAGGTCTTCAAATCCTCAAAATTCTCCACCAGAATTGACAAAAGTCCTTAAAACAACAAAAATATGTAAGAAGAAATGACTGTCATTCTCAAAAATTCCTTTAGCTTCTGAGCCATCGTTATTTCTACCATCAGTGCAATTCCAAAATCTCTTGGAAACTGAATGCATAGTCTGAATTAACTGAACGTAGGACTGAAGAACATCAGGAAGATTGGGTTGGGTACAAATAAACTTTGAGCCTTTATCCTTTATTTCTTAAACCGTGAACCCGACCACATTACAACCCTCAAAAGACCTAATTGAAGCCAGGTTTGTTTTGAAAGCATACTATAGCAAGGTTGCGTAAACTGACTCCTATGATCTTCTGCGAATCATTTGTTTTGGTTTCATACCTTTATTTTCGCTTTAAAAGTATAAACCACTGTGTTTTAACCAGTGATGCATTTTCTATACACCAATAACATCATTTCAAAAATGATTTTGGATTCAAAACTTTTTCATGAACTTTGCATTAAAAATACCATGTTTGAATAAACAATTTTGCTTGCAAACAAGCTTTCCTCATCAAGGAATTTCAAACAGCTGAGAAACTTGGTCAGTGACCCTATCAGGGGCAAGTATCTTCCAGATCCTGTTGTGAATCAGTTCAAGATTTGCTGCTCAATGCAAGTTTTCTCAGAATTGGCCAGCCAGGAAATCATTTTCAAGACTCATACTGGGGCATTCCTTTCCAACCAACATTTCAAGAGCTGAAGCCATGATCAATTTATCTCCAATAGTCATTTCAGAGTTGAAGCCATGATCAGCTCATTTCCAGCAACTTTCGACTGAAGCCATGATCAGTTTATCCTCAACAGTCAACTAATCCGGGACAAGTCCCCAAGTAGCTCTTCATGTCCTTCCTCAGAAGATCATCAGTTCAATACAATTTACAAGTGTGACAAATTTGGGTTCAGGGTATTTTCTTTCCAATTAAATTTGGCAGAGTTGTCCATGTTGAGGAATTAAACTTCCAATCTTACCTTCACATTAGAGTCAAACTCCGTTGTCGTAAACGTCGGCATTACCTGTATAGATCATTCACATATCATGCATAACAAAATTCATACATAATGCATAACAAGAGTGTTTCATCCTCAGTTTCATTTTCCAAGGTCTTATTGCAGTTGACATGTCACCTTGAGATCAAAGTCCAACTTACTTGGCACCTACCAAAGCAAACATCAGTTTGAGTTGTTTCTCTTTTTTTCATCCAAAGCTAGTATTGGATGTTGTTACCTTTTTCTTCATTCAAAGCCAGTATTGAATGTCAAGATCCCTTTCACTCATTCAAAGCCAGTATTGGATGTTGTAATCTTTTCTCTCGTCTAAAGCCAGTATTAGACGTTGAGCTTTTCTTTCATTCAAAGCCAGTATTGAATGTCAGGATCTTTTGTTTCCATCCAAAGCCAGTATTAGACGTTGAGCTTTTCTTTCATTCAAAGCCAGTATTGAATGTCAGGATCTTTTGTTTCCATCCAAAGCCAGTATTGGATATTGTGATGGTTTCTCTCGTCTAAAGCCATTATTAGACGTTGAGCTTTTCTTTCATTCAAAGCCAGCATTGAAATGTCAATATCTCTTTCATCATTCAAAGCCAGTATTGGATATTGTGATCGTTTCTCTCGTCTAAAGCCATTATTAGACGTTGAGTTTTCCCTTCATTCAAAGCCAGTATTGGATGTCGTGTTTCTTTTCCGTCCAGCGTCTTTCCTGGACGACTCTGATGTAGCTTCAGATTTGGTCTCATCCTACATCTAATGTTCTTCTAGATGTTTCTGATTGCCTTTTCCAGAGAGTTGTTCGCCTCATTCGATGCCATTCTCGAATGTTGCTGCTTTCCTTCTTGAGTTTTATCTCTTTTTTCCAAGTATTGTTGGTTACTCCTTGTCACCCTGACAGATATCCAGAAGTATCTCGTTGCTCCCCGGTGTGTCTTTCCACTTCATTTCATCTAAACTACCACAAGTTTCCAGTTTCGAGTCTTTCCACATTCCCACAAAGTCTGTCTCATCTCATACATCATTCAAAAAATATATGTCAAAAAAGAGTTCATGCATTCATTCATAACATATGCTATCATCTCATCGCATCAGGGACAAAATTCAGGTTTATTTGTATTTAATTACTTTCCGCCTATCTGGCTAAAAGATAATTAAATAGGGGCAGCTGTTGTACCCTAAATTTTGCCCCTAACTTTTTCAGTCGCACTTTCATACCATATTTTATCATCCAGTCACAATCATTAATAAATAGCTTAATTTATCACATTTGCATCCTATCTTTAAGTTTTCTCTTGTGTTGTTGACTAACTTCTACTCAAAATGCAAAAAAATATTTGTCTTTGTCTTTTCATATTTGTGTTTTGTAGGTACCGAGTCGAAGCATATGGCAAATAAGGTTTTCCGGTATTATTTCCCTAAAATCTCTATTTGCAAAGAAAAAAGAATTAAAAAGAATTTCTTTTTTTTCACTGTACAATCGATTGCTCCTAGAGTGCAATCGATTGCACAAAGTGAATTTTGCACAATTTTTGGAAAGATACACTGTGCAAATCGATTTGCACTGTAGTGCAATCGATTGCACAGTGTGAAATTTGAAAAAAAAACCAGCATTTTAAAATTGTCAAATTTTGGCTCCAATTTTTCTTCATTTTTGAAAGATGTATCATTAATTCAAATTTTAGTGCCAATTTTTCATTTTTAAGAAGAATTATCATTAATTCAAATTTTGGCTCTAATATTTGAAAGAATTATCATTAATTCAAATTTTGGCTCCAAGAATCAATTACCAAATTACCACTAATCCCAATCCTAAAACTCTATAAATAGAGCCCTCATTTCATTCAAATTTCAAGCTTTTGATAGCCAAATCCACCTTTCTAGAAAATCTCTCAATTCTCTCCATCTACCAAATTCACTCAAAGCTCCATTTTCAAAAAGTTAGTAAGCTTTGCATTGAAGCTTACTAATCTTTGAGCTAAACCTTCATCCAAACACTTTTTCTCCATCAATTCTCTACATCCAAGCTTGGTCAATTGATTCTTGTAGTTGAATTGAAGCAAATTCTTGAAGTTGTTTTGATAATTCTCTAGATCTACCTTTGGTAAGTTGGATAATTCATCTTTCACAATGTGATCTCTTGGTGATCTTTGGGATTGATTCTTTGAGCATTATTTTGTGATTTCAATGGTGTTATTTTCTCATAATTTTATGGAATTTTCGTGCTCAAGTGGATCCATGATCATAAGGTGTTTGATGGAAAGTTTGAACAAGAAATTGCCCTTTTAAAATGTTGTTTTTGCTAATGTAACTGTGCAATCGATTTTCACTGTAGTGAAATCTATTACACAGTGTTGTACCCCAAAATTTGCCCTCCCATATTCCTCAAGATATGTCAAGAATCATCTCCAAATGGTTCAAGATTGCTCAAGAGTTAGACAGTCAAACCATCTCCTAAGCACTAGACAACTGAAATTAGGGTTTTGGTTCTTTCAAGGAATTTGGGGTTCTCAATGGTTCAATCAAGTCTCATAGGCCTATATACATTCTCAAGCACCTACATGCCAAGTTTCAAGACTCCCAAGTGCCAGTTTGCACAGTCAAAGGCTCCATTTGATCTACAGTCAACTGCAAGGGCAAAATGGTCATTTTGCAGTCAAAAGTCAGAATTCTTGGTCAACATCTTATTTTTAAGTTCACAATCATCATTTGAGCAAGTCTTGATCATGATCCCACAAGAATAGCTCAAAAATCATCAAGATGCAAAAGTTACTATTTTTGGACAGCAGAAAAGTCAACAAAAGTACACTTTGAGTCAAAGGTCATAACTTGATATTGGTAAATCCAAATGACATGGGACCAAAAGCATTGGTTAGAGGACATCAAGGGCTTTCAAAAATGTCCAAGAACATGGTCATATGATCAAAATTGAGCAAGTTATGCATGGGAGAAGTTGGGCAATTTTCATGAATTTGCAAAAGTCAATTTTGCTCAAAACACTTTTTTTTTGCTAATGGGCTTCAAATCTCTCTTTGAAACTTCACCCATGACCTATGCACGACCCACCAAGTTAAATTGGATTTATTTTCTTAAATTTATTGATTAAATGGATTTTTAATACATATTAATTCATTTAATTAATTTAAATTATAAGAAAATAAAAGGTTTGATTCTTAAACCTATTTTTGAACCAAATGTGATCCAAATATGCTGACCAAGCAATGCCAATTCGTGCACAAGCTAAAAGATACAAAAATATCCAATTTTGGCAACTTGTTCAATCATGAAAAATCAAGAATATTTAATTTGTCAATCATCATCAATATTCAAGATTCAAAGTTAAAAGACCATTCAAGAGCATATATATATATATATATATATATATATATATATATATATATATATATATATATATATATATATATATATATATATATATATATATATATATATATATATATATATATATATATATATATATATATATATATATATATATATATATATATATATATATATATATATATATATATATATATATATATATATATATATATATATATATATATATATATATATATATATATATATATATATATATATATATATATATATATACACACACATAAACCCTAGCAAGAGAGAGGAGAACAAGGATTATTGCCCTAGCCATAGCTACCAATTTCAAGAAACTTCAAAAAAAATCAAAACTTGTTCTTGCAATCTAGGCCAATTCAAGGTGCCTTGTCCATCCAAACACATTGCAGAAGGTACCAGGAGTGATTTGCAATCAAATTCAGGCACCAAAGCTCAAGGAATCACGAAATACCATCTCACGGTTTGCACTTCTGATTCAAAATCTGATCTCTTAATTCATATGCATTTGACATGTTTTTGTGATTGATTTGCGTTGCTAGAGATTATACAAAGCTAATGGAATGACTTAATTGAACCATAGTGCCCTAAACCGAGAGATGCCATGATTGAGTTTCTAGGGTTTTAAAGCTTTCAAATAGGGCTTTCCAAACCATGAAAATTTGGAACCAATGGGATACATGGTTGAATTCGTGAGACCAAGACGATTCCAACACATACCTCGCGAAATATTTCTTTTTGCTCTGTGTCTGTTCGCTATTTTTCGTGCAGGAGATAGTGGAGGTTAAAAACCCCCGCTATATGATTCTATTTATGCAGGACCAAGGTTGAAGATAATGACGTGTTGTCATCTGGTTCGTGGGTTTGAATTACGCGCTTTTATTTTATTTTTTTCAGGCATATTAGTTTGTTTCATATATAATCATTGCTTCTTATTTCTACAACAATTGAAGCAGCTTGGTTGGGTGGTAAACGCGTTGGCCTGTGAGCATTGGGACCTGGATTCGAATCCCAGGTCCCCCAAAACGTTTATTTGATTTTTTTCTTCAGGTGTTCCCATGTAATGCCCAGAAGGTGGTCTACCGTGTGCATCCAATTTCCAAGCGCCAAATGGCCAGCAAATCAAATCCAATGGCCAAAGCTGAGTATCCACCATACTCTACAGTCAACGCACACACATGGAAGTGGAGAAGTCAACAAGGCTTCCTACGTTTGGGCCTGGAATTTTGATGAATGAACCCCTTTCTAGGCCCATACCCCTTTTTTGTTTTGCTTTTTTTTTCTTTTCTATATTTCTTCTACTTAATTTATTTTATTATTTAATTAACCACTAACTAAAATAATTAATATTTTCCAAATAAAAATCAGAAAACCTAAAAAATAATATTTTTATTAATTTCATTATTTTTGTAAGTAAACAACTTAATTGACTTAGTTTTTTTAATTAGGCATAATTTTAACATTTTTTGCAATAAATTAAAAGTAAATTAGAATATTAGGTTTTAGCAATTTTAACCATTCTATTTTTATTTCCTTAAATATTCCAAAAAAATTCCAAAAAAATATCTTTTTTTTATTTAATTAATTAATTAACTTAGGTTTAATTTCATTTAGTTCAAAATAACAAAAAATCTCCTTCTTTCATAAAAAGGGTCAAAACCCTAAAACTCTCCGATTCAATTTTCTCGCGCATATTATTTTTTGATTCATATTTCAATATTGTATCTGCTTCAAGGATGTAATAGTTTTAGACTTAGGACTTTTATTTATCGCTTTCATTTACTTTTCCGCATTTACTTTTCAAGGGTTTGTTTTTTGGCGATGTAAATACCCGACGCCTTGTAATAGCTTAGTTTTATTTTCCGCAACCATTAATTGCTAGATGTATGAATAATAGGCTATGCATGACAAGATCTATCCTAACTTAAAATCAACCGTAGCTCGCCATAACATGTACAAAGATAACATAACTAAAAATTGACACATTTGCACATGCCACTCCTAGGGTACGCCTCACATGGTTGCCTCGAACGTGGTCATTGAGTATAGGAAGTTTTAGAGGTCGCCCTCTTGTCCAAAGATCATAAGTTGCCTCGAAACGGTTGCCTCAGATAAAATGATCTAAGACATTAGGGTTACCGCTAAGGCATCCTAACATTGCTTTAGTAACCACATGTCCCTTAATCGAATTGACCCGAAAACTCCAACGATGATGCTACCTACTCCATAGTGGGATAGCATTGTCTAAAGGACATTTGCACAGTTTAATTCCCTTTTGAGTAGGTAGAGGTTCTTAGGTACTTGCTCTTTCAAAACAAAACAAATTTTTCGCACTTATACTTTTCAAACAAAGTTTTCAACAACACTTCATAACACTCTTGAGGACAGAAACAAGAGTTAAATCGAAGTTTTCAAACAAAACTCTTTTCAAACCCACAATCACAAAGAAAAGCAAATTTTTGAAAACATAGTGAGCAAGTACCTAAGAGTTCGTGGATAACCACAGATAGAAAGGGTGCTAACACCTTCCCTTTCTATAATCTACCTCCCGAACCCGAGAAGTATCTCAAAAAGGAATTTTTTTGTGCTTTTCTCCTTTCCTTGTTGGATAAAATAAAAGACGGTGGCGACTCTTGCTTACCGCGACATTTTGCGAAAACAAATGAAAACGCGAACCAGCATTCCAAAACAGTCAGTTCTTTCCCACCGATCACAGAACTGGCGACTCTGCTGGGGACACGTATTGGTGAGGTGTACCTTAGGATTAGATCACTTGTGTTTTCAATTGTATGCTTTGTATGCTTTAAAATTTGTGGGCTTGTATCGGAGTTTTATAGTTCCTAACCCGGATCTGGGGGTACCCTTTTTAGGTAAGTAGCAATAAACTGTGAGGGATCTGTCCGGCGTAGACCTACACGGATGAAGCAGTAGCTACGTTGGTGTGACACCTTGGTCTGTACCGATATCCCTTGTGTTGGAACGAGGAGAATATGGGTCTTCTGAGGAGTCATTAAGCACCAACTGACCTTAGAACCTTAAATTGACCAACTTGGCCATAGAACAGTAGCAGTATGCTACACTCATTGAGACTAAACTCTCGCGATGGTTCCAGCCGCAAGAAAAGGTTGCCAAACTGGAATTATGACCGATTGAGGGTAGTCAGTGATATTGAGATCCTCTAGAACCCGGTTACTATTTTTAGGACAGGTCTTAACCAACTGAAACTGAAAGAGGGTAGTACCTAAACTTCATGCCTGCCTGAAATCTAAGGGCTCTTTTGTGTGACTTGTGTGCCTTTACCATGTTTGCCTTTTGTGAATACTTGTGGTGTGCCTTTACCAT
Source organism: Vicia faba (assembly GCA_948472305.1). Lineage (NCBI taxonomy): Eukaryota > Viridiplantae > Streptophyta > Magnoliopsida > Fabales > Fabaceae > Vicia > Vicia faba. The sequence continues at coordinate 1,347,004,789 of OX451737.1, forward strand.
GCCATCATAACATCATAACATTGCATACATCCTGCATAAGGACTAACCCATTTCAAATACAAGAAGGTTTCATCTTTGCTCTATTTTGTAGGACATCATGATGCCCATGCGTAGGAATACTATCCGGCTCAACTTGGTTCAACCACCTACTTTGCTTAAAGAGTTGGTTGTCAGGATTCCAGACACTACTTCCTTCATCAGGAGGCATGGTTCTCTTCTCGGTTTAGTCACCTCAAAGTGGGACCAACAAATGATGAGTGTCCTAGTCCAGTTTTATGATCCGCTATACCATTGCTTCACCTTTCAAGACTTCTAGCTGGTCCCTACCCTGGAAGAATTCTCTGAGTTGCTTGGTATCTCTGTTTTGGAGCAGACTCCATTTACTGGTTGGGAAAAGACTCTCAGGCCTGAAGAGATTGCTGCAACCCTTCACTTGACCAAAGAGGAGGTAATGGCTAACTGGGAGACTAGAAGTGGAGTTAAGGGCTTTTTGGCTAAGTTTCTGGTTGGCAAAGCTAATTGTTTCTGGGATGACTTAGACTTCAAAGCGTACGAGGACATTCTGGCTCTCTTAATCTATGGTCTGGTATTGTTTCCAAATCCTGACACCTTTATTGATGTTAATGCCATTAGGATCTTCATCTCTCGGAACCCTGTACCCACTCTCTTGGGTGATATCCTTCATCAGCTCTATGCTCGTACCGCCTGAAAGCGGGGAACTTTGATGTGCTGTGCTCCTTTATTGTCGAGGTGGTTTATTTCGCATCTCCCTAAGTCCGTACTGAAGAACAAAGAAGGAAGGGGCTGGGCTCATAGGATAATGTCTCTTACTAATAATGACATTATTTGGACTCTCAGAGGCTTAGATGAGGTGGCCGTCATTGATCGTTGTGGAGAGTATCCTAATGTTCCATTGATCAGAATCCATGGAGGAATCTCTTATAACCCATGTTTAGCTCTCTGTCAGTTTGGAAGAGCCAGAAGAGAAGGGCCTCATGAGATGTTGATACCTCATATCATCTTTGATTTTCAGGGAGATAGCGACGAGCTGCGTCGTAGATTCATCAGGGCTTGGGATAGAGTTCACAAATCTGACCCACATGAGTTGGGACCAAAAACTTCTCTGCCAATGGAGTCATATTTCAGATGGGTCTGCATCCGTGCCCAGAAGTTAGGTATGCCATACGAAGCTGTCAGGCCTATTACTCTTGAAGTTGCTGATAAAGACGGGGTTCCTCCAACTATTCTCCATCCTCATACGCCCACTGATGTTGGCACACTAAAGAGGTCTTGGGCGCAACTGCAGGAAGAACGGGATTCTTATCGAGAAAGGTTCAATAAACAAGAACAGAAGATCCAGAAGCTGACAAAGAAATTGGAGAACGAGTGGATCCTGAATGATTATATCCGCACTGAGAAGAAGAGGCCATGGGAGCATTGATGGACCTTTGATGATTTCTTTTACAGTTTTATTTACTTTTCAGTATTTCCATTCTTGTAACGCCTAAGGGCAATTTGTTGAACAATTTAAATTCTGAAGTTAAATCTAATAAAGTGTGTTTCCTTTCTTGTCTACAAATTTGAATCCCGATTGTCTTTGAAAACATAAATCATACGCATTTCATCTCATGCACCGCATAAACAGGTACCCTTTTACAGGTCACTTATCTTCTTCGCTGTTTATTTCAGCAATCATCATGTTTACTGAACCTTCCACTGAGCAAGCTATCAAGGCCCTCCAGGCCCAGAATGCCCAGTTTCAAGAGTTGGTTATGAGCCTAGCCAAGGGTCAGCAGGACTTGAAGACCCTGATTCTGAAAGAGAGGAAGAAGAAGAAGAAGAAGAGGATCGTCTTGTTCAACACTGGACGCAGGTTTGGAAATGGACTGCAGAATGAGGTTGATCTGACCACCTCATCTGGAGGGAAAGACAGTCCACAAGAGAGAAGGGTTCCTAGCCCCATAGTCTCCGACAACGAGACGGATTATGATGAAGAACAGTATCCTCCTGCTGAGGATAGGTACAAACAGTTGGAGGACCGCTTGAGCGCTATGGAGATACAGAACGTGCCCGGGCTGGACTTCGGAGACCTAGGTCTATCCTCTGGGGTGGTGATTCCCCATAAATTCAAAGCACCTGCCTTTGCCAAGTATGACGGAGCTTCCTATCCAAAGCTGCACCTCCGGTCATATGTAAGGAAGATCCAGCCTTACACAGCTGATAAGAATTTATGGATCCATTTCTTTCAGGACAGTCTTTCAGGGACTCAGCTTGAGTGGTTCTATCAGCTGGATGGAGCCAGTATCCGTAACTGGGAAGATTTGGCTACTGCGTTCTATAAGCAGTATCAATATAATTCCGACCTCGCTCCTACGCGTACCCAACTCCAGGGTATGTCAATAGGGACGGGTGAAGGATTTAAAGAGTATGCTCAAAAATGGAGAGACCTTGCCGGAAGGGTGCAGCCACCTTTAACTGATCGTGAACTTGTCGATATGTTTCTGGGGACCCTGTCTGGTCCATTCTTTAACCATTTGATTGGAAACTCTTCAGCTGGGTTTACAGACCTTATCTTGACTGGGGAGAGAATTGAAGATGGCATCAAAAGTGGGAAGATTCAAGAAGCTACACCTTCTGATGCTCAGAAAAAGCCTTACAGTGGGAAGAAAGAGTCCAATGCTGTGCACAGTCAAAAGAGTCGTCGTGACCAACACGTAGGGGCAGTCTGGATCTCTGGTTCTGCGTCACACCGACAATAGCAAAAGGGAAATCAACGAAGGTCGGACGAGCCTAAAAGACAGTTCACCAACATCAACATGCCATTGTCACAAGCTTTGCAGCACATGTTGAAGATGAATCTGATTAAGGTGATAAACCCTCCTCCGAACCCTAAGACTTCTTCTCCTAACTACAACCCAGATGTAAGGTGCGCTTATCATTCCGGTAGTCCGGGGCACGATACTGACGATTGTTGGGCGCTGAAATACAAGATTCAGAATATGATTGATGCTAAGGAGATCGAATTCGAGCCTCCTGAGACTCCCAATGTGATCACTGCTCCCTTGCCAAAACATGGCTAGGATTGAAAGCACTTTTGTTCATTTGAATTCTGAAGCTGTATTTTTTTGCTTATTCAAACAATTATTATCATGTCGAACTCTTTTATTTCATTAATGAATTACACGTGTCTGTTTTGAATTAATTATTTTCACTATGCTTAAAATTGCTTCATATTTCCTTTTTGTGATGTTCAAACTCTCGATTAAAAAATTCTAAGCCTTTTGAGGGAGGATGACGAAAACGATACCACGATCTTTACAGTATGCTTTTGAACAGACCCCGCTGACGATGTACATGCATTGTTTCAAATCCTAAACAGTGGAGTTATAAGGAAGATAATCCCTAGTCAACCCATTTGAGCTAAAGAAGTGGGAGTTTTTCTTTTCACAAATTAAAACCCTTAATCACAACCCGGGGCAGGGTAGTTTTCTCAGTTTAATCCAGGTGCACAATGAATGGCATCAAAGAAGTCCTTCCGAGACAAAAGACGGTGATGGTCCCGTATAATCGTAAGGACAGGCAATCATTGTCTCTCAAAATAAAAGCCCAATAAGTCAAAACCTATGAAAGAGACTTACAAAAAACTAGGGCATCCCGCTGACTGTAATCATAAAAGAAACAGTTCAGGCAAAAAGACAGGGATAATAAAATCGAAAAGAAAGAGGTCCTGCAAACTCTTATAAAAATGACTGCCTGTTCAAAATAAATTGTCAATATCCGAACCATCACTGGAATATCAGAGCAAAGATTCAAACAGGATCCAAATGCACGATTAGCTGAGTTTAGGATCGAAGAACATCACGAAGAACGGGTGGGTACAAATAAAATTTGAGCCTCTATCCTTTGTTTCTTAAACCGTGAACCAGGCCATGTTATAACCCTTAAAAGTCCTAGCTGAAGCATGGGTTAGTTCGAAAGCATACTGTTACAAAAGGTATCCTGACTCCTGTAGGGCTTGCTGTAAAATCCTGAGTTGACATCACATTTTTACAAAAAAAATTCGCTTGTTTTATTGAAAACTGCATTTTCAAAAAACTTCAAGACAGACATAAGCTTTGCATTCTTAAAATAACATTGTTTGCATATGTCTATTTGTTCAAACAACAGAGAAATTCGCACGACGAATATCTAGTGACCAAAAACCTTCTCAATAAAAAGAGTCACCTCAAGTGGAAAAAACACTTCCAACCAAGGGGCAGACATGATCATTTTCCATCATCTGGGGCAGTCAAGTCAAGATCAAGGAATCTCTCAAGATACCAAATAGCCAGGGGAAAATCTCCGCCCGAGTCACTTGAGGCATTGGATATGAATTCCAGCAACGAATCTTGCATGATCAAACATCTTCTGGTGGTATGGCAACACAATACTACCGACAGTGACAACTCCCTGCACTCTGAGAATGTGGACATAGTCAAAAAATACTACGCATAATCAAAGACCCTCTAGGTCGACTGGCCTAGGCAAAAATAAGGGCTTCCCGGCGAACCAAAAGGGTTCGGGCAAAAATAAGGGATGAAAATGAAAAATTTGTACACCCGGCAAGTCGAAAACCTGAAAAGGCGGCTTGGGCAAAAAAGGGTATCCCAATGGACTGAAAACCCGAAAGGGCGGTCCAGGAAAAAATTAGGGATCAAAGCGTACGACTATGTCTCGTCATCTCGTCACTTGCCTACCAGAAGAAGATTTGTCACTTCAATCGGCAATGACCAAGCACCTCATAGGTTGGGATAATACTAGATCCACAGGGCCTCCACTGGCACCTTCTCCCGCAAAAAACAGGGGCAAATAAGAATTGTCCGAACTGTACAAGTTGCTCTGTCCACCAGGTACCAAGGTATATATTCAACTGAAGAATATGGCTAAGATACTTTCACTCCCCGCAGAGTAATACAATAACGATAGCTCTCTCAGCTAAGACTTGCAACTATGAACGAATCAGCAATACTCTCCCCAAGCAGAGTTGGTTTACCATCAACCCTGAGAAGGTTGGGTATCCCCAGAAGGTCTTAATATTCCCCAGCGGAGTATAAGGATATTCCCCAGCAAGCATAAAAGTATCCCTGGCAGTATTAACGGAATATAAGAATGTTCCCCGACAGAATGCAAGGTACCCCTAGTGGAGCCATTTCCCCAGCGCAGTCTAAAAAAGTTTCCCCAATGGAGCTGAATCATCTTCCCTAGTAGATTCTGGAAGCTTATCCCCTGCAGAATACAAATGCATCTTCTCAGCCAAATTCAGAGGTTATTCCCACGAGAGTCTAACTGGGTTATCCTCAGCAAGTTGCAACTGAAAGATCATCCCTAGAGAAGTTCTTTCTATCCCCAGCGGAATTCATCATCAAAATCCCTAACAGAGCTTATCGACGGAATCCCCAGCGGAGTTATCGTTAAAATCTCAGCACAACATCTCTTCCCACAGAGTAATTCCCTGCAGAGTAATCTCTTCACCAGGTTTATTCCCCAACAGAGTCATCTTCTCCTACAGGTTTATTCTTGCAACCATCTTCGTGCATCATCCCCAGTGGAAACGAAGAATTCAACCATACTCTTCAACATCAGCCCAGGATTTAACAAACTCCCCGGCATTTGTCAAAGATTTATTTTCCCAGACGAAAATACATTCATAAACATTTCACATTTCATACCTCCTATTTTCATACATGATAAAGTGCATACGACACGATCTCATTTATTTTTGAGAACATCATGACATCATGCATTTCATACATCATGACATTGCATACATCTAACATTTTACCTTTTTCAGGAAAAGGTCAATCAAAAGATGGCTACCATCAACCTTCTTAAGTTCCAGATTAATACCTGTAACAAGCCAGGAAAATATCTGTGGACGACTGATTGTAGATTAATACCTGTAACAAGCCAGGAAAATTATCTACATGAAGAGATTGAAGATTAATACCTGTAACAAGCCAGGATAACTATTTTTCTTTCTCAGGTCAGAGATCAATACCAGAAACCAGCCAGGACAACTATCTCCTCGACCAACCTTTCTTAAGTTCCAGATGAATACCTGTAACAAGCCAGGAAAATATATGTGGACGACTGATTGTAGATTAATACCTGTAACAAGCCAGGAAAATTATCTACATGAAGAGATTGAAGATTAATACCTGTAACAAGCCAGGAAAACTATTTTTATTTCTCAGGTCAGAGATCAATACCTGAAACCAGCCAGGACAACTATCTCCTCGACCAACCTTTCTTAAGTTTCAGATGAATACCTGTAACAAGCCAGGAAAATATCTGTGGACGACTGATTTTAGATTAATACCTGTAACAAGCCAGGAAGATTATCTACATGAAGAGATTGAAGATCAATACCTGTAACAAGCCAGGAAGACCATCTTTCTTTCTCAGGTTAGAGATTAATACCTGTAACCAGCCAGGACAACTATCTCATTGGCCAATCTTTTCAAGTTCCAGATTAATACCTATAACAAGCCAGGAAAATTCTGTGGACGATTGATTGTAGGTTAATACCTGAAACCAGACAGGACAATTATCTACTTGACCATCATGAAGCAACCCTACACCGGTTCCTTCTCTCTTTCAGATGAAGTTTCACATGGACTCATCATCAAACAACCCTACACCGGTTCCTTCTCTTTCAGATGCAGTTTTACACGGACTCATCATCAGGCAACCCTACACAGGTTCCTTCTTTCAATTTACAAAATTACAATTCAACAATCACCCTTGGATGGCATCTTTAAGCCCATCTCCAACAGCTTCCTACCAACAATCTCCAAATGGCATCTGTAAGCCCATTCCCGACATCACATTGCTGATACTACACCATGCGAGTGAAAATTTCTGGGCACTTTAGTGTTCAATCATCTTCCACCTTTGGATCACGAAAGGCACGCAAGCCAATCTACATCCTCAGGTTTAAGAAGATTGAACAGGGGCAACTGTTGTACCCCAAAATTTGCCCTCCCGTATTCCTCAAGATATGTCAAGAATCATCTCCAAATGGTTCAAGATTGCTCAAGAGTTAGACAGTCAAACCATCTCCTAAGCAGTAGACAACTGAAATTAGGGTTTTGGTTCTTTCAAGGAATTTGGGGTTCTCAATGGTTCAATCAAGTCTCATAGGCCTATATACATTCTCAAGCACCTACATGCCAAGTTTCAAGACTCCCAAGTGCCAGTTTGCACAGTCAAAGGCTCCATTTGATCTACAGTCAACTACAAGGGCAAAATGGTCATTTTGCAGTCAAAAGTCAGAATTCTTGGTCAACATCTTATTTTTTAGTTCACAATCATTATTTGATCAAGTCTTGATCATGATCCCACAAGAATAGCTCAAAAATCATCAAGATGCAAAAGTTACTATTTTTGGACAGCAGAAAAGTCAACAAAAGTACACTTTGAGTCAAAGGTCATAACTTGAGATTGGTAAATCCAAATGACATGGGACCAAAAGCATTGGTTAGAGGACTTCAAGGGCTTTCCAAAATGTCCAAGAACATGGTCATATGATCAAAATTGAGCAAGTTATGCATGGGAGAAGTTGGGCAATTTTCATGAATTTGCAAAAGTCAACTTTGCTCAAAATACTTTTTTTTGCTAATGGGCTTCAAATCTCTCTTTGAAACTTCACCCATGACCTATGCACGACCCACCGAGTTAAATTGGATTTATTTTCTTCAATTTATTGATTAAATGGATTTTTAATACATATTAATTCATTTAAATTATAAGAAAATAAAAGATTTGATTCTTAAACCTATTTTTGAACCAAATGTGATCCAAATATGCTGACCAAGCAATGCCAATTCGTGCACAAGCTAAAAGATACAAAAATATCCAATTTTGGCAACTTGTTCAATCATGAAAAATCAAGAATATTTGATTTGTCAATCATCATCAATATTCAAGATTCAAAGTTAAAAGACCATTCAAGAGCATATATATATATATATATATATATATATATATATATATATATATATATATATATATATATATATATATATATATATATATATATATATATATATATATATATATATATATATATATATATATATATATATATATATATATATATATATATATATATATATATATATATATATACATAAACCCTAGCAAGAGAGAGGAGAACAAGGATTCGTGCCATAGCCATAGCTACCAATTTCAAGAAACTTAAAAAAAAATCAAAACTTGTTCTTGCAATCTAGGCCAATTCAAGGTTCCTTGTCCATCCAAACACATTGCAGAAGGTACCAGGAGTGATTTGCAATCAAATTCAGGCACCAAAGCTCAAGGAATCACAAAATACCATCTCACAGTTTGCACTTCTGATTCAAAATCGTATCTCTTAATTCATATGCATTTGACATGTTTTTGTGATTGATTTGCGTTGCTAGAGATTATACAAAGCTAATGGAATGACTTAATTGAACCATAATGCCCTAAACCGAGAGATGCCATGATTGAGTTTCTAGGGTTTTCAAGCTTTCAAATAGGGCTTTCCAAACCATGAAAAATTGGAACCAATGGGATACATGGTTGAATTCGTGAGACCAAGACGATTCCAACACATACCTCGCGAAATATTTCTTTTTGCTCTGTGTCTATTCGCTATTTTTCGTGCAGGAGATAGTGGAGGTTAAAAACCCCCGCTATATGATTCAATTTATGCAGGACCAATGTTGAAGATGATGACGTGTTGTCATCTGGTTCGTGGGTTTGAATTACGCGCTTTTATTTTATTTTTTCCAGACATATTAGTTTGTTTCATATATAATCATTGCTTCTTATTTCTACAACAATTGAAGCAGCTTGGTTGGGTGGTAAACGCGTTGGCCTGTGAGCATTGGGACCTGGGTTCGAATCCCAGGTCCCCCAAAATGTTTATTTGATTTTTTTTCTTCAGGTGTTCCCATGCAATGCCCAGAAGGTGGTCTACCGTGTGCATCCAATTTCCAAGCGCCAGATGGCCAGCAAATCAAATCCAATGGCCAAAGCTGAGTATCCACCATACTCTACGGTCAACGCACACACATGGAAGTGGAGAAGTCAACAAGGCTTCCTACGTGTGGGCCTGGAATTCTGATGAATGAACCCCTTTCTAGGCCCAGACCCCTTTTTTGGTTTGCTTTTTTTTGTTTTCTATATTTCTTCTACTTAATTTATTTTATTATTTAATTAACCACTAACTAAAATAATTAATATTTTCCAAATAAAAATCAGAAAACCTAAAAAATAATATTTTTATTAATTTCATTATTTTTGTAAGTAAACAACTTAATTGACTTAGTTTTTTTAATTAGGCATAATTTTAACATTTTTTGCAATAAATTAAAAGTAAATTAGAATATTAGGTTTTAGCAATTTTAACCATTCTATTTTTATTTCCTTAAATATTCCAAAAAAATTCCAAAAAAAAAATCTTTTTTTATTTAATTAATTAATTAACTTAGGTTTAATTTCATTTAGTTCAAAATAACAAAAAATATCCTTCTTTCATAAAAAGGGTCAAAACCCTAAAACTCTCCGATTCAATTTTCTCGCGCGTATTATTTTTTGATTCATATTTCAATATTGTACCTGCTTCAAGGATGTAATAGTTTTGGACTTAGGACTTTTATTTATCGCTTTCATTTACTTTTCCGCATTTACTTTTCAAGGGTTTGTTTTTTGGCGATGTAAATACCCGACGCCTTGTAATAGCTTAGTTTTATTTTCCGCAACCATTAATTGCTAGATGTATGAATAATAGGCTATGCATGACAAGATCTATCCTAACTTAAAATCAACCGTAGCTCGCCATAACATGTACAAAGATAACATAACTGAAAGTTGACACATTTGCACATGCCACTCCTAGGGTATGCCTCACTTGGTTGCCTCGAACGTGGTCATTAAGTATAGGAAGTTTTAGAGGTCGCCCTCTTGTCCAAAGATCATAAGTTGCCTCGAAACGGTTGCCTCGGATAAAATGATCTAAGACATTAGTGTTACCGTTAAGGCATCCTAAAATTACTTTAGTGACCACATGTCCCTTAATCGAATTGACCTGAAAACTCCAACGACGATGCTACCTACTCCTTCATAGTGGGATAGCATTGTCTAAAGGACATTTGCACAGTTTAATTCCCTTTTGAGTAGGTAGAGGTTCTTAGGTACTTGCTCTTTCAAAACAAAATAATTTTTTTGCACTTACACTTTTCAAACAAAGTTTTCAACAACACTTCATAACACTCTTGAGGACAGAAACAAGAGTTAAATCGAAGTTTTCAAACAAAACTCTTTTCAAACCCACAATCACAAAGAAAAGCAAATTTTTGAAAACATAATGAGCAAGTACCTAAGAGCCCGTGGATAACCACGGATAGAAAGGGTGCTAACACCTTCCCTTTCTATAATCTACCTCCCGAACCCGAGAAGTATCTCAAAAAGGAATTTTTTTGTGCTTTTGTCCTTTCCTTGTTGGATAAAATAAAAGATGGTGGCGACTCTTGCTTACAGCGACATTTTGCAAAAACAAACGCAAACGCGAACCAACATTCCAAAACATTCAGTTCTTTCCCACCGATCACACACAGAAGCAATTTCACGCAGATTTTTGAAAACTGTACTGTGTAAATCGATTTACACAATAGTTCAATCGATTTACGCAGGGACAAAATGCACTTTTTTTGCCTTGTTTTGGGGCAGCTTTGATCCAAAATGATTTTTCTACTCACTCCTTTTGATTGTTGGTTTGGATTGAAATTTTAAATGTCCCATTTGTCTTTAATCTCAATGGACTTTGTGATGTAGATGAAGTTGGATAAATGTTCATCAATTCAAATCTACCTAAGAGTGAATTATTTAATTCATTTTTGGTGCTTTGGATTAATGATATGTTTAGTGCTTTAATCCATCTAGAGGAGTGGTTGAATTTAAAGATGAAAGAATTTTGAAATGGTGATCCAAATTAGCTTATCATTCCCCTCCCTCTTCATCTTATCCCTTTCTTTTTTAACTGTGCTACATGTTAAGGGATGGTGATCTCTATATCATTTATCCAAACATGAAGTACATAGATTGCTATTGACCAACCTCAAAATATGTGTGACTTCTACATAAGTCCACTTACGATTGCTTAACATAGCGCTAAATTTTGTCACGATTCGAATAAATGATCATTCATGGCCCAAACTTATGATTGCAAGCCCAAGTATGTTAATTTGATCTCTTTGATCCAATAACCTTGAGATTCATTGTGTGGAGGCTTTGGTTCTACCAATCCTCTAATGGATCTACAACACCTTTGGTCAACGCGGATCACTTAAACATCGTTGATCATTACATGTTGCCTTGTGAGAATTCCAAAATGGATGATATACTTGACAAAAAGCAAATGCAACTTGTTGTGTGGAGGCTTTGGTTCTACCAATCCTCTAATGAGTTCCAAATGCAAGTTTCAAGATGGTCATCCAACTAACCACTAATTACTAACAACTAACTTTACTTTACGCTTTTATTTTCATGCTTTATGTACCATTTACTTTTAGCATTTTACATTTCATGCTATTTTCATCTTTGCTCACTTGAGCATTTACTTTTATGTCATTTTTATTTTGCTCACTTGAGCTTTTCTTTCTTTTTAAAGACACCTAATAATCAACATGAACCATAAAAATCATTAATGATACTTGGACTACATGGTTACTATCCTTTGCATTATGGAGTGATGGATTTCTTGGACTTAGGATTAGAGACCTTGGCCTATCTTGGAGACTTTGTGACTTTATTTGATATTTTGTCTGGAGTTCTTGAGGTTTACCTCAAGACATTGGGTTGTTTGTTTGTTTTGTGTGCAGGTTATTGTGATTACATACTTTGTTTGTAATCTGGAATTCACCCGTATACAGCCGTTACTCTGCCCAATTTTTGCGAAGACTAAATACACTTGAAGTTTGATTCTCTCAAGAGGTCTAGTATCTTTGCTTGCTTGGTTTCAATCCAAAGAATGGGAATTCTACATTGGCTTATAATGTCAAGTATAGGCTTCATGTTGGTTAGACGGTTCTCTTCCTTAGCTTTTACCTTATGCTTTAGGATAGTCCCTTCATCTCCTCCATCTTCTTTAATTTTAAAAACCTTCTCATCTTCTTTCAAAATCTTCTTTGTTTTTAAACTAGAACCACTTTCATAATAAACCTCGACTTTGTCGAGTGCCTTTTCTTTTAAAACTTATTTTCTTTAAACAAACTTCAATTCATTTAATCATACTTTGACATTTCTTTCAAAATTAACAAAACACTTCAACTCATTCAAACTCTTTTGTGCGCCCAAGCACCTTTTACATTCAAAACTTTTTTTCAAGGTGAGACATGATTCATTGAACGTCGAGCAACGTTCTCCTATCCCTATGGTTATAAAGGTGTCGAATTTTCCACTTGAGTACTAGAGGCGTTCTCAAACCCTCACTCTTGTTGACGCAGGGTCCATCTTTCTTACACCTTGTGGGCGTTAGTCGAGATTTCTCTCCTAACAATGACGACTTGTCTCCTTGTTTAAAAACAATCAACAAACAAGTCTTTTTCTAGAGGAACTACGTGTACCCTGATCCCCTATTGCACGAAAGGTGGTACGTAGGCACTAAAGGTTCGCAACCGCGGCGGGTGCAAAAATCATAAAAATATTTCTTTTCTCACCTCCACCATCCATTTTATATACAACACATTTTTATATCCAAAATATACAGATTTTTCAAAGAGGTTCCTGCGGAGTACCGTAGATGTTTAGGGTGATAATACCTTCCCTTTGCATAACAAACCCCCTTACCTTGAATCTTTACCCCTCTTTTTGGGTTATTCGCTCTTTTCCCATTCCTTTGGAAACAATAAAGCGCAGTGGCGATTTTTATTTTGATTTGTATAAAGTCTAGTCAATCCAATGGCTTAGTCTTGTACATTTCTACCGCTACAGAAAAAATGGCGACTTCACTGGGGAAAGATTGACCTCTTGCTGGTCCATCCCTAAGTGGGTTGAGCCTATCTTTGTTTATATCTGTATATGTGCTATTGTGTTTATGTGTTATATTTTGTATATATGTTTATTTGGATTTTCCTGGTTTACAGGGTGCTTGGGGATTTCTTATAAGTCCTATACCCGGACTAGGGCAAACTTTAAGATAGGACGGGTGGTATAGTCATGTTAACTTTGAGGGAGTAATCCTAAAAAAGGAGGCATGAGATCCCCCACTCAGTGGAGGCCTCTTTGACTGTAGTATCATTTACCGAGTAATCTGGAAGACGTACTGCTTTCGACCTGGGAGCCTGCTGAAGCTGAGGACCGTAGATTACCTAACCCATCTTGGCCTTTTAGGTGTAGTGCGAAAGCTATGACGGAGTAATCCAGAAATAGTTGTCACGCGATACTACGCTCGGACGAGTCTTTCTTAAGAATATTGCTAATTACCAAGTTAATCGGGACGTTGGTAATATCCAAAGGAAGGATGTAGACTCTGGGAACCTCTCAGAACCTTGTTCGGAAGGTGATAACAGTTAGTCCATACCTTATGGGTTATACCTTTGACTCCAGGCTCGTGACTCTGAACCGTGTGATCTTGTTACTGTGCAGTGCATTGCATAACATTGCATATTATTTGCATCCTCTGCATCATTCTGCATACATCCAGGTTGATCAGGATCTTATTCCCAGTTGCTTCTTCCTTCCAGTAAGTCATCTACCGTCAAGCTGATTCCTCAACATAACTATGGGACTAGAGCTGTTGTCAGATTGAGAATGGAAAACCAAGAACAACACAACATGGATGTCAGAATGGAAATCGACGAGATAAAGTCAGGCATGGCCAAACTTACTGAGATGATGCAAGTCCTAATTTCCAGAGGAGAGCCACCTCTAAAGACTGTGATATCTGAAATACCAACTGCTGCTGTTGACACTCAACCTATCCAGCATACATCTACTGCATGGCCAGAGTTTGGGTTACCTCAGAATTACTCTCCACCTGTTGTAATTACTTCAATGGTTGGTCAGTCTTCCTGACCAGTCTTTCAAGCTCCAATTTTCACTGAACCTCAGCCAATCGTTCATACGCTTTTCGTCAACCTGCTGCACAAGCTGTTTTTGGGAATCCTCTCTTTGAGCACCATGCTGCCAGTCCTCAAAGTGTGAGTTAAGGAGACTTCGGTGAGTTTGAAGATTTCAAAGAACAGTATCAAACTTTGGAGAAGAGACTCAGAGCTATGGAAGGAAATGAGTTCTTCAGTGTTGATGCTAACAATATGTGCTTGGTTTCTGATCTGGTTATGCCTGCAAAGTTCAAGACTCCCGAGTTTGAGAAATATAAGGGGCACACTTGTCCAAGAAGTCATTTGGTGATGTACTTTCGAAAGATGTCTTCTTACACCAAGAATGACAAGCTGCTTATCTATTGTTTCCAAGATAGTCTGAGTGGAGCTTCATTGAAATGGTATATGGGACTTGAGAAAGGTCGTATCCAATGCTTCCAAGATCTTATTGATGCTTTCATAAAGCAATACAAATACAACCTCGACATGACACCTGATCATCGCCAACTAATAAATATGTCTCAGAATGAGAAAGAATCTTTCAAGGAATATGCTCAACGATGGAGAGAATTGGCATCTCAAGTTGAACCACCTCTGGAAAGAAAGAGATAACTGGTTTGTTCATGGATACTTTGTCCCCTTTCTTTTGGGAGAAGATGATTGGTAGTGTGTCCTCCAGCTTCACAGACCTGGTGACTATTGGCCAGAGATTAGAAGAAGGAATCAAGAATGGTAAAGTGTCTAAAGCTGCTGAATCTTCTAATGGTGCAAAGAAATACCTTGGGAACTTTCAGAAGAAGAAGGAGGTAGAGGCCAATGCCGTCTCGACTAAGAGAAGAGGACCTCGCCGTAGGCCTCAATACACTGATCAACCACAAGTGGCGGCTGTTACTCCTACGGTCAATGCTCAACCAGTTCATGTCCCTCAACGACAGAATATTGCACAGAATCAGAATCAGAATAGGGCTCAGTTTGATCCCATCCCTATGGCGTACACTTAATTGTACCCTGCATTGGTGCAGAAGGGATTGATTACAACTAGGCCTCTGATTCCTCGAAATCCTCCTCCAGCCGAGTTCAGATCTGACCTTCACTGTGAGTTTCATCAAGGAGTTGCCGGTCATGATTTAGAAAGTTGTTATGCTTTGAAAAACAGAATGCAAGAATTGGTGAAAGCCAATATTCTCACTTTCAAAGAGGCAGGTCCTAATGTCATCAACAATCCTTTGCCAAAACAAAGTGGCTGAAGACTGAGTCGGGATACCCTCAAGTAACCTCCTAAAGCCAGTGTTTCAAACAGGACAACTCATCCTTGTTATTGATTAGACACTAGGCCATGTTTCTTTCTATTTGCATTTGTCCCTTGTTTATGTTAAAATTGTTGCTTTCAAATTCTGTTTGTACTTTCATGTTAATTCTAATGAAATGAGCATTGCAATATTTTGATTCAAATCATTTTTCATTTACTGCTTTCAAATATATTTCTCTTGTTTACTCCCTTTATCAAGATTTTGTTTATGCAAATATTTGAGGGAGGATGATGAAAACGAAATACCCATAATTGTTACGAGTATGCTTTCGAATAAAACTTTGCTGAGGATATACAAGCATTTTTTCAACTCCCAAACACTGGAGAAATAAGGAAGTTAATCCCTCGTTCACCCCTTTGAGCCTAGAAGTTGGAGTTTCTTTCTATACAGAAAAACCCGCAATCTTAACCCGGGGATGGGTAGTTCTCAATTAATTTGGTTGTGCATTCAATTACAAGAGAAATCATGTAAGACACCTTTCAACAAAGGTTGCGATCAAGCTTTCCTTTGCACACAGCAATAAGTGTCAAAGATGCTCTCAAACAAAATATGACGAAGATGGTTCCCCGTAATCATTGAGCAAGGCAGTCATTATCTTTCCAAAAAAGGAAAAATGAAATGAAAATAAAAATCAACAGAAAAATCCCGCTAAGTCAAAACCTATGAAGGAGACTTAGGCAAAAAACTGGGGCATCCCCCTGACTGTAATCTCAAATGAAATAGTTCAGGCAAAAACTGGGGCATCCTGCTGACTGTAATCTCAAATGAAACAGTTCAGGCAAAAGTTGGGAATAATAAATTCAATCAGAAGAGGTCTTCAAATCCTCAAAATTCTCCACCAGAATTGACAAAAGTCCTCAAAACGGCAAAAATATGTAAGAAGAAATGATTGTCATTCTCAATAATTCCTTTAGCTTCTGAGCCATCGTTATTGCTACCATCAGTGCAATTCCAAAATCTCTTGGAAACTGAATGCATAATCTGAATTAACTGAACGTAGGACTAAAGAACATCACGAAGATTGGGTTGGGTACAAATAAACTTTGAGCCTTTATCCTTTATTTCTTAAACCGTGAACCCGACCACGTTACAACCCTCAAAAGACCTAATTGAAGCCAGGTTTCTTTTGAAAGCATACTACAGCAAGGTTGCGTAAACTGAATCCTATGATATTTTGCGAATCATTTGTTTTGGTTTCATACCTTTGTTTTCGGTTTAAAAGTATAAACCACTGTGTTTTAACCAGTGATGCATTTTCTATACACCAATAACATCATTTCAAAAATGATTTTGGATTCAAAACTTTTGCATGAACTTTGCATTAAAAATACCATGTTTGAATAAACAATTTTGCTTGCAAACAAGCTTTCCTCATCAAGGAATTTCAAACAGCTGAGAAACTTGGTCAGTGACCCTATCAGGGGCAAGTATCTTCTAGATCCTGTTGTGAATCAGTTCAAGATTTGCTGCTCAATGCAAGTTTTCTCAGAATTGGCCAACCAGGAAATCATTTTCAAGACTCATATTGGGGCATTCCTTTCCAACCAACATTCCAAATCCTGACTAACTCATAGATGTGAACGCCGTCAAAGTCTTCATATCTCGCAACCCAGTGCCTACTTTTCTAGGGGACATCCTGCATTCTTTTCACACCCGCACTATGAGGAAAAGAGGTATCCTCATGTGTTTCACTCCTCTCTTGGCAAGATGGTTTATTTTCATCTTCCCCAATCTGTATTAAGGAATGAGCAAGGTTCAAGGTGGTCACAAAGGTTGATGACGCTCAAGCATTCAGACATCCATTGGTGTTCCCGATCTATAGAGAATGTTATCATCGTCGACCATTGTGGAAAATTCCCTAATGTCCCATTACTTGGAATTAGGGGAGGTATCACATATGAACCCTGTTTAGCTCTAAGACAGTTTGGTTATGCTTGAAGGTATGGTCCACATGAGATGCTCATTCAAGGTTTGGTATTTGACTATGAGAACGACGATCAAGGTCTTCGCCAGAGATCTATCCGAGCTTGGAGGATGCTGAACAAGGTAGATAGCAAGACTTTGGGGCACAAGAATTCCACCCCTCTTGAGCCTTACCTCAAATGGGTACGAACTTGCGCTCAAAGTCTTATGATGCCTTATCCCTCCATTCTCCCGGTAATCATTGAGCCTGTCACGAAAGGAGATGTTCCATACACTATCCTGCATCCTGACATGCCCACTTCTCTTGAAGACTTACAAAGAGATTAGATACAGCTCAAGGGAGAGCGAAACACTTTTGAGGCCCAATTCTACACTAGTGATAAGAAGGTTTTGGAACTCACTAAGCAACTTCACGAGGAGCGGACCCTGAATGCCTACATCGCACCAAAGAGGATGCGTACCACCTTTTTATCTTAGAGCTTTTGTATTTCTTTGTAAGCCCAAAGAGGCATTGATGTACTCAAGCTTTAACTTATTAATATGACGTGTGTTTATTTTTGTCTAAAACAAATTTGAATCTTTGAAATCCTTGAAATTATTACATATGCATATACCATTCATCATAACATAAGCAGGTTTCTTGCAACGAGTCTCCTCATATTTCTACTGTTTATTTCAGTAAGATGGATCTCGAGCAAACGGTGAAGGACCTTCAAGCTCATAATGCTCAATTTCAACAGTTGTTTTTAATTCTAGCCAAAGGACATGAACATGGGAATAAGATTTCATGGGCAGACAAGAAGGACCTTAGACTTTGCAACGAAATCCAGTGAGAGAGACAACCAATATGGAAAGGGTAAAGAAACAGTTGTCCAGCCAGAGTCAGAAGAAGAAGAAGAGGAAGAAGAAGACTATTATGAAGAACAATATCCTCTAGTCGACGATAAGTATAAGCATCTAGAGGAACGGTTAAATGCAATGGAAATCCAAAAAGTGCCTGGATTGGACTTTGAGGAATTGGGTTTAGTTCCTGGGATTGTCATCCCTCCAAAATTCAAAGCACCAGTATTCTCCAAATATAATGGGGTTTCATGTCCCAAAATGCATCTTTGGTCCTATGTAAGGAAAATCCAGCCTCATAACACTGACAAAGATTTATGGGTGCACTTCTTCCAAGACAGTCTGTCTGGTACTCAAATTGATTGGTTTTATCAGCTAGAAAGAGCCAACATTCACAATTGGGAAGATCTTTCTGCTGCCTTTTACAAACAATACCAATACAACGCTGATTTGGCGCCTACCCGTACTCAACTCCATAGTATGTCCATGGCCTCAAGTGAAGGCTTCAAGGACTATGCGCAAAAGTGGAGGGATCTAGCCGATAGAGTTCAACCTCTTTTATCGAAAAGAGAGTTGATAGACATGTTTTTGGGCACCTTGTCTGGTACCTTCTTCAATAATCTAATTGGGAGTTCATCGGCAGGTTTTACTGAATTGATATTGACTGGAGAAAGAGTAGAAGCCGGGATAAAGAATGGAAATATCCAAAAAGATGCATCCTCTTCCGCTGCTGTAAGAAAGTCATTCATCAGAAAGAAAGAAGTGGTTGCTGTATATCCTCAAAGAAACCAAGATAGGGCCGAACTCCGACCAATGGTGGGGGCTGTTATGATTCCTAAACCTACGCCTGATCAACAAAGAAGCAATCAGCCAAGGATGGAAAGACCAGTCAGGCAGTTCACCAGAATTAACATGACCTTATCTCAGGTATTACCGCATCTGTGAAAATCCAATTTGATGACCTTGATACAACCTCTCCTCACTATCATCCCAATGCTCGTTGCGCATATCACTCTGAAAGTCCTAACCATGATGCTAATAACTGTTGGGCTCTAAAGAACAAGGTACAAGACCTCCTTGAAGCTAAGGAGATTGAATTCGATGCACCAGAAAAGCCCAATGTCATTTCTGCCCCTATGCTCAAACACGACCATAATGCCAATGCCATTGAGGAGGATACATTTGTTGCTTCAGTTGATGAACTTGTGACCCCACTCCTAACTATCAAAAAGAACTTGTTAAAAGCTGGTGTTTTCCCAGGCTGTAATGAAAGCTGTCATTTCTGTTTGACCTCACCAACCAACTGTCTTTTGTTGAAAACAGGCGTTCAGTGCCTAATAGATAACAAATAAATTTTATTCGAGAAGACTTTTATTCCAGCTGTTCCTTATAATGATGTTTACATCATTACCATATCCGCCAATTCTTCCACGGTCTCCACCAAAAGACCCGTTAAAATTACATCAGTTCCAAAAGTAGCTCATTTGATAATCACAATGCCTGGACCAATCCCGTATATGTCGGACAAAACCGTACCATGGAATTATGGAGGGGATGTCTACTACCACGGTATTAAGCAAGATTGGCCAGCTGCCGAAGATTCAAGTTCTGAGAAAGTTGATTCCGATGTCAGTAATATTGCAGGGACTAGTAAGATCACCCGAAGTGGTAGGATTTTCTCTCCAGAAATTGCCCCCCCAAAGGCTGTTTCTGGACCCGTAATCATTCATGTTGTTGTTGCTCCTCCAAAGGCTGTTCCCAGTCCTACAATAATCTCTGCAAACACTCCTGTTGACAAAGCTGTTACAATCCCTGTTATCACCCCAACTGACGTTCCTGCTGCTGAGTCAACCGAGACTCGAGGTAAGAGTATTCTGATTGAGCCTGTCCAGACGAAGGCCCAATCGGTAGCTATCCCTGAGACCTCCCGGAAAGAGATGGAGGAAATTCTAAAGATCATAAAAAGAAGCGACTACAATGTATTCGAGCAACTAGGGCAAAATCCATCGTAAATTTCCATGCTGGCTCTCCTACTATGTTTCGAGGCTCATGAAAAAGCCTTGGTAAAGTTCCTTAAAACGGCCCATGTACCCCAAGAAACATCTGCCGATCAGTTCCAAGACTGCGTAGCCAGCTTGACTGCAAATAATGGTTTAGGTTTTTCAGATGCTGATTTAATGCCAAGAGGGAGGAAGCATAATGAGGCATTGCATGTCTCAGTTGAATGTAGGGGCGCGACGTTGGCTCATGTGTTGGTTGATACCGGTTCATCCCTGAATGTGTTGCCTAAAAAGGCTCTTGATAGGCTTGAATGCGAAGGATTGACATTGGAACCAAGTGTTGTACCCCAAAATTTTCCCTCCCATATTTCTCAATACATGTCTAGTGAGGTCCTCAAATTGCTCAAGGAAGTCCAAGAGTTGACTAGACAAACTCTCTCCTAAGACAGTCTACCCCAAATTAGGGTTTCACTTTGCATCAAGATGTTTGAGTCCAAAGGATACAAAATGCTCACCATTTCCCTAATATGTTCCCAAGATCATCCATGTCAAGTTCCAAACCTTACAGAGGAAGTTTGCTCAGTCAAATGCTCAAAGGCCTGAAAATCGACTGTGTTAGGGCAAAAGTGAATTGTGGCCCACATACAGTCAAACTTCAATATTTTTGGTCAGCATTCTCATTTTGAAGTATTATTCATCATTTGATCAAGGGTTGATCATGATTCCTCAAGGATTTCTCACAATTCATCAAAACCCAAAAGTTGCTAAATTAGGGTTTTGCAGGAAAAGTCTACTCAACTTTGACCAAGCATAACTTTCTCATACTTTATCAAAAATGACCCATCCAAAGCTCATTTTGAAGAGGATGTAATTACATACATTTCATATTCAGCTCCCAAGTTCAAAATATGCACTCACAAGAAGATATGAATTTGGACATTATAGGTCATTTTGAAAAGTCAATAAAAACACCTTTTGGTTCAAAGCTTTATACATGAACATGGAAGACTCAATTGAGATGATACCAAACGGGTTGCTTAGAGGACATCTTAGGCTTTCTAAAAAGTCCAAGAACACATCTCTAGGGTCAAAATTGAAGGAGTTATGCATTGGCCAAGTTGACCCTTTTTGCAAAATTGCCAAAAGTCAAATGTGTCCAAAATTGCATTTTTTGCCAAATGGGCCAACTTTTTATGCTTGCACTGAGTTTGTAATGTGATCAACGACCCATGAGCTCTTCCACTTATCATTATTTTATTTTTGTCATTTATTTTGATTTTATTTCATTTAAATCAAATAAAATCAAAATAAAATAATGAAAATATCAAAAACTAATTAAATATTGAGATTTTGTGAATAATTAGGTCCATTACACAGCTGGAGACAAGATCAAATCGTGTAAAGCTTCACATGGACACAAAAGATTGAATTTTCTCAATTTGGAAAGATTTGGTGCAAGAATTGAATCATGAATCAATATTCATAATTGGAGAAGATTTGAAACAAATTGTAACCCTAATACATTCTTGGATACATAAGGGACAAAGGCAGATCAAAAAAGTAGAGGCTAGAGGCGTGCAAAGGGAGAAAGCAAATCTCAAAAATTCAAGAAAAAGTTAAAGACCAATTTCCACATTACAGATCACCTCAAGGCATTCTAGTCATACCAATCAATTGCTGGACCCCCCAAGATAAAGATTCAATCGCTAGCAAGCTTCCCCATACTCAGAATCACGCTGTAAGGGTTCTTGCTTTGTGTTTAAGGGTTTCTTGTACAGGAACAATTAGGCATGGATAATGGTGCCATGATGCTCGTGAGGTTGAAACGAGTTGATTGGTACCATTGGTTTTGATTTATCATACACACACGGGATTTTGGAATGGACAAGGGTTATACCTACGCCTGGTGTCTGTAGGTAAAGGTCTTTTGTCTAAAACGACAAAAGCAATGAAGAAGACAGTGGCATGGCAGTATGTGAGTGGATCGTTTGAATCTGCGCACGTCTTAGGAAGCGTGGCACATGATTTGTATTGTATTTTATTTGTTGCATTATTATTACAACTAACAAGCTAGCGCAGATGGTAAGGTTATTGGTCTTTGATGCATACGTCCTGGGTTCGATCCCAGGCGTGTGCATTTTATTTTCTCAATATTCTCAGGGTAATTCAGTGTATCACATGGCAAGGCATCCACCGTGCATCATCAGCGTCCAACCATCAGATCATCAACAAGCCAGATCCAAGACTTCACCCACAAGGGTCCACCATGCGCCCAGTCAAGCGTACACACATGATCTGGCAAAGTCAAAAAGGGCTAGGAATTGTTGGGCCAAAAATTGCAAGCAGCACCCCCTTTTTTGCTAAAAGCTACCAGGCTCATTCTTTTTTCTTTTCTATTTATTTCATTTATTTAATTAGTTTAATTATTTTTTTTAACAAAACCAATTTCTTTTTTTCACAAAAAATCATAAAATCAAGAGTTTTCACAAAAATTAGAATTAGGTTTTATTTTATCAAATTTAATTTTAATGTTAGTTTAATTTAATTTAGGATAATTATAACCTCTTTTATATAATTAAAATCAATTAGAAAAATTAGGGTTCAACTCTTGATTTAATTTTTATTTCTTTCTCAAAATAAAAAATACAAAAATAAGGTTAATTTAATTATTTTTCTTAATTAAAATTAATTAGTGATTAGGTTATTTTTATTCAATTGAACTTTATTTTCTCAAAATAATCAAAAACGACAAAAAATGATTTTCCTTTTAAATTGCAATTAGGTAGTTGGGGTCAAAACCCTAAATCTCTCGTTTTCGATTCATCGTGCGCGTTTATCATTTTTGCAATATTAATATAACTGTCCATGGTATGTATTAGTTTAAATTAGGATTTTCTTTATTTATCGTCTTTTACGATTTTGTTTTTTGGCTATGTAATTAATCCCTACCCCGAAGCCTTGTAATAGCGTAGGTTTTATTTTCTTGCATTTTAATTCTCGCAAATATTAACTGTTTAGATGTATGTTAATAGGATTGTATGACAAGATTGCATAACAATTTAAAATGGCTAGAAAACCATAATATGCAAAGATAATAACTTAAATTAAATCACTCGCACATGCGCACTCTTAGGGTATACTCTCACTTCGGTTGCCTTCGGTAAACGATCATTAAGTATATGGTGTCTTAGTGGTTGCCCTGTCTAACAAAGATCAAAAGTCCCGTTCGGAAATGTTGCCTCGGAAATGTTGCCTCGAATATGATCTTAAGACTATAGGGTTATTACTAAGACGTCCTAACATTGCTTTAGTGATCGTACGTCCCTTTAGAATTGACCCTTAAAACTCCAATGACGGTGCTACCTATTTCTCAATAATAGGATAACGCTGTCTAAAGAAAACAAGAACAGAAACGATATTTTTTCGAGTAGGTAGATGCTAGTAGGTACTTACTCAAAACCAAAATTTTCACACTTACACTTTTCAAACAAATTTTTCAAAAAACAACTTCGTAACACTCTTGAGGACAGAAACAAGGGTTAAAACAAAGTAAAACAAAAACTTTTCAAAACAAACACACACAAGCAATTTTAAAAGATGAGCAAGTACCTAAGAGCCCGTGGAAAACCATGGAATGAAAGGGTGCTAACACCTTCCCTTTCTATAATCTACCCCCCGTACTCAAAATCTCAAAAAAGGATTTTTTATGTGCTTTTTTCCTTTCCGTTTGGATGAAATAAAAGTCGGTGGCGACTCTTGCTTACCGCGACATTTTGCAAACAAAAAAATGCAAAATGAAAACTAGCATTTCCAAAACAGTCGGTTCTGCCACCGTATCACAGAACTGGCGACTCTGCTGGGGACTTATAAGTGGGGTATACCTTAGGATCTAGTTCATCATAATTGCTTCTCTTGTTTGTTTTTGGTTACTTTACTTTTAAGGGTTTTGTTTGGGAGTTACTTTAGATCCTAACCCGGATCTGGGGACATCTTTTAGGTAAGTAGCAATAAACTGTGAGGGAACTTTACAATGTAGAGCGATACGGTTGAAGCAGTAGCTACGTTAATGTGGCACATTGGTTGGTACCGGAATCCCTTGTGGAGAAACGAGGAGAATACGGGGCCGCTACGTGTATCGTTAAGCATCAACTGACCTTAGAACCCTTAATCGACCAACTTGGCCATTAGAAAGTAGTGAGATAGCCGAACTCGATGTAAAGCTGAGAACTGGTTGATACTCGATGCTACACTCATTGTGATCATACTCTCGAGATAGTTTCGACTGCAAGAAAAGATTGTGTGAGCTGAAACCATGACCGATGGAGGATGGTCAGTGATATTGAGAACCTCTAGAACCCGGTTAATTTTGCTAGGACAGGTTGGAACCAACTGAACTTCAAGAGGGTACTACCTTTGACCTCATGCAAGCCTTAAACTTAAGGGCTTTTGTGTGACTTGTTTGCCTTTGCCATGCCTGTTATCTGCTATACCTGTTGTTTTTATCATGACATCATGCATCATAACATGGCATTCATACTTCATTATACTAACCATTTCAAAGACAAAGGTAATTTATCTTTGTTCTGTTTTGCAGATTATGACTTCCGTACGCAGAAATACCATCCGAGTTAACTTTGTGCAAATACCTGCTCAACTTAAAGAGTTAGCCTCAAGAGTTTCCGAGACTTCTATGTTCATTAAAAGACATGGTCAACTTCTTAGCCTGGTCACCTTAAAACTTGACGAGCAGATGATGAGTGTACTTTTCCAGTTCTTCGATCCTATGCATCATTGCTTCACCTTTCCAGATTACCAGCTGGTTCCCACTTTGGAAGAGTTCTCTCACTTATTGGGCATATCCATCCTTGAGCAGGTACCCTTCATAGGTATGGAAGAGACTCCTAGACCAGAAGACATTGCCTCGACTCTGCATCTGAAACGGGATGATGTAGTATCCAATTGGGAAACACGAAGCGGGGTCGAAGGTTTCCTAGCCAAATTTTTGATAGACCAGGCTCAGCTATTCTAGGATAATTTGGATTTTCAGGCTTTCGAAGATATCTTGGCTCTCCTTATCTACGGTTTGGTCCTCTTCCCAAATCCAGATTCCTTTATAGATGTACACGCTGTCAAGATTTTCCTCTCTCGCAATCTTGTGCCTACTTTACTGGGTGATATCTTGCATGCCCTCTACACTCATACTGTGCGAAGAAGAGGGACTCTTATGTGTTGCATGCCGTTGCTGTCGGGGTGGTTTATTTTGCACCTCCCCAAGTCTGTGTTGAAAAACAAAGAAGTTTTGGGATGGTCTTACAGGATAATGTCACTTGCCCATACATATATTCTCTGGAGCTCCCGGGATATGGAAAACACTGCTGTCATTGATTGTTGTGGGGGATACCCTAATGTCCCATTGCTTGGAATCAGAGGGGGTATAACC
Source organism: Vicia faba (assembly GCA_948472305.1). Lineage (NCBI taxonomy): Eukaryota > Viridiplantae > Streptophyta > Magnoliopsida > Fabales > Fabaceae > Vicia > Vicia faba. The sequence goes on from OX451737.1 coordinate 1,347,030,428, forward strand.
TACAGTCCTTGTCTAGCTTTGCGACAATTTGGTCATGCTTGGAGAGACGGTCCTCATGAGCTACTTCTTGAGGATATTGCATTTGACTACAAGGAAGACGTTGATGAGCACCACCGGAGGTTTATACGAGCTTGGGGCATGGTGAACATATATGACCCCCAATAGCTGGGACCAAGGACTTCCCTTCCTATGCAGCCTTACCTACAATGGGTCCGAGCTCGTGCCCAGAAGCTTGGGATGCCCTATGAGGCCGTGTTACCAGTGATTGTGGAGCCCACCAATGAAGAGGGCATTCCTTACACAGTTCTTTATCCTTACATGCCCACTGATCCTGGGGCATTGCAGAGATCCTGGATTCAGCTGAAAGAGGAAAGGGATACTTACCGGGAGAAGTACCATGAGAAAGAAAGGAAGATTCTGAAGCTCACCAGGCAGCTCGAGGAGGAAAGAGTGATCAATGACTACATCAGCATAAAGAGGAAGCGTCCATGGGACTTTTGATTTTGCTTTTCTAGTTTTAGAATTTTTTTCCATTTACTTCTTTGTAACGCCTTAAAGGCATTGTTGAACCTTTTACAAGTTAATCTAATAAAGTTTGTTTATTTTTGGTTTGCAAATTTAAATTTCCCAAAGTCTTTGAAATCATTACATACGCATCCCATTATCATGCACACCATTACATGTACCATTATAGGTTTCTCATCTTCTTCGCTGTTTATTTTAGCATAAATGTCTTCTGATCAAGCCATCAAAGATCTTCAGGCACAAAATGCCCAATTCCAGCAGATGTTCTTAAGTTTGGCTAAAGGGCAAGAGGATTTGAAGACCTTGATTCTGAAAGAGAAGAAGAAGAAGAAGAAAAAGGTTGGTATTCTGAACATGGGTAGAAGATTAGGAGAAAGGATAAGACAATCAGTTGATCTGACCTCCTCATCCAAAGACGGGGAGAACCAAGAAAGGACAAAGGACCCTAGTCCAGCAATTTCTGATAATGATACGGATTACGATGATGAGCAATATCCTCCTGCTGAGGATAGGTACAAGCAACTCGAAGACCTTATGAGTGCTATGGAGATTCAGAAGATCCCTGGTTTGGATTTCGGAGAGCTGGGATTGGTATCAGGAGTGGTGATCCCTCATAAGTTCAAAGCTCCCGTTTTTTCCAAATACGATGGAGTATCCTGTCTAAAACTCCATCTCCGCTCGTATGTCAGAAAAATCCAACCTCACATTGCTGATAGAAATTTGTGGGTGCACTTATTTCAAGATAGTCTGTCAGGGACTCAGCTTGAATGGTTTTATCAGTTGGAAGGAGCCAATGTCTGAAACTGGGAAGACCTTGCTGTTGCCTTTTACAGGCAGTATCAGTATAACGCCGACCTTGCTCCCGCTCGTACTCAGCTTCAGGGTATGTCTATGGGTGCAAGTGAAGGTTTTAAGGACTATGCTCAAAAGTGGAGAGATTTGGCTGGAAGAGTCCAACCCCCTTTGTCTGATAGGGAATTGGTTGACATGTTTCTAGGGACGCTATCTGGTTCATTTTTCAATCATCTGATCGGCAGTTCGTCATCTGGGTTTACTGAGTTTATCTTGACTGGAGAGAGAGTAGAAGCTGGTATCCGAAGTGGCAAGATACAGAAGGATACTTTATCAAGTGCAGTAAAGAAGCCTTTTGTTGTACCCCAAAATTTGCCCTCGTATTTTTCCACAAGAAATCACAGCTTCGGGCTTTTCCTGATTTTTTCAGAGTGGTTCAAGAATCGGTCAAACAGACTTTTCTTGTCAGTCAGACAAAATTTAAGGTTTTTCATTGATTTTAAAGCAGTTCAAGCAGATTGTTAAGGTTTGGTTGAGTTGGCTCAGGTTTCGATCAGGCAGGCGCTTCTCTGACATTTAATCAAGAACTAGGGTTTTGTGCGCATATTTCTCAGAAAGAATTAATTCTATAGTTCTTTTCAGTCTACTCTGAGATTTGGACTGAGGCATTTGGATTGAGTTTGCAGTGTTTGATTGAATCAGTAAAAGGAAAAGACATTTGGGCATGTGTTGTGATTGACTGTGCATTGTTATGTTTAATTCGGAACGCCAGACGTTTATTAATTATTTCTTTTTCTAAGTCAGAATAATTGGATTTACTTCCAATTGTTTTAATTTAAGAAACTCAAATAATTAAAATAAACAATTGAAAAGAAAGAAGGAATTAACTGACAAAAAGAGATTTTTATTCATATTTAATTGTTTGTTACAAATTATTATTTAAACAACTGTAAATTTATTTACATTTTGTTTCCAATGATAATGTTACAAATAATTGAAGAATAAATTGAAACTATCCTAAATTCCCAAGTCTTCATCTTCTATACTGCTACTCCTCTTTTGCTCCATTGATTTTTATCTGCAAAACAAAGAGAAAAAAAAGTCAAAAGCAGATGAAATGATAAAAAGTAGACAGTTAAAAAGATCATCATTAAAAGCGACTGGCCGGAATCAGTTGTTCCCCTCTCTGCAAATCACAAGATTTCTCTTGGTTCACAAAGAGGAATGGAAACATGCTTGCAAAAACATGAAATGCACAAAGTTGTAATATTCCACAATTTCAAAATGGTCAAACAAACTGCATAGTTCATGATTCAAAATTGTCAAGCAAGACTGCATAAAATGCCAAACAAAATCCAAATGGGCAACCAAAAAGGCAAACTGAGCAGTTACTGAATATACCAAAAGAACAATGCAAGTCACAATTTCAAACTAAGTCCAAAGTCAACTAGAGCTGCCCAAAGCCAAAGATATCCAAAAGCTGTCCAAAAGGATATGGAAAGATACCAAAGTACAAAATGCTGTCAACAAAGTATGCAGGAAAGCAGGAATCATGCAGAGCTAAGCAACTAATGCAAGCAAGGTTCAAATTCATCATGTTCAAGGCCAGTCACCTTTTCAGAAATAGTACAGTTCTAAGCAATATTTTATGCTTTTAAAACTGGAGAGAGAGAGAAAAAGAGAAAAAGAAGAAAGGCTTACATGGCTTAGGCTTTAAGATATAAAACATAACTGATATAGAACAGTAAAGGCAGGCAGAAAATATCAGAAAGAAAAACTCTCAAAAACTGTAAGACAAAAACATTGAAAACTGCCTCCACAAGCTTGAAGCCTAACACCAGACCTGTTACAAACCTGAAAAACACAGCCAAACTTCCAAGCCTTAAACTTGCTCCAAGCAAGCCTAAAAGCCAAAGGCCTTCACCTGCAGAACCAATAATGACCTGCCTCCAAAACCAACAAAGCCATATCCTTAAACATACAAACTAACACAAAATGTCAAACAAGCTTACAGCTTGCTGAAGCCCAAGCCTCAAAGCCCGGTCAAACAGCCAAAACCAGAACATCAAGCCTCAAGCTTAACAGCCAAACCTGTGTATAAACCAGAAAAATCTCTAAACCTGTAATATGCCTAAAGCCTGTTGAAGCCATCAAATCCTTTCAACCTGTCCAACCTTAAACCAGAAAAGGCACAAGGCATTCAAACAGCACCAAGCCTGTAAGTAACTGAAACCTGCATAAGCCTTCATCCAAACCATATCCAACATATCCAGACACAAGCCCTCAGAGTAGTCTCATCATTGGGCTAGCAATAAATCCTTACTCAGCAAGCCAACAAAAAGAAGAGAAAAAGAAGCATGTCAGCATACAAAGCTCTCAGATAATCATCATCAAGCATATCAATACCAGCAAACATATCCAACAACTCAAATCAAACACCCAAGCTCTCAGAACTCAAAGAGTTCATCATCGAGTAACCAACAAAAACAGGGACTCAGAGCAAACATCATCATCTCAGAACATACGAAGCATACATAAGAGAGCAAGCAATTAAAGGCATCAAGCAAGCATACAGAAGCGGGCAAAAGGGAAGAGGAAAAGAGAGTTATAAGGTTCTCAGACATCATCATCATAAAACCTAAAAGAGGGCGAAATACAGAGTACCAGGGAAAGTCACAAAGCAAGCTTGCATCACTATCTCTTCGCCCTTGGCCGCCTGAAGCACCTCCGGTCCGCCTCCTCCTCCGTCTCCAAAGGTAGTATCCCTCCTTTTTTTTCATTCACGCACCTCAAACGATGATAACACACAGAATCAGAACAAAGTAAAACATTCAAAATGGAAATCAATAAAAGCTTGAAACCCTAAATGCGTTAAGTACAGAAACCGTCACCTTACAATATCGCTTCGTTGGACCAAAGAGGGAAGAATGGACGAATGGTGATGCTTGGTGGCCCTGGGCGAAGTATGTCATTCAGAATCCATGGCTTGAGAAAGAATAAAGAGAACGAAGGAAGACGAAGGAAGAATGGTGCCGCGCTATAACTTGCCAAACCCTAACTCCAAGTTATGATACAAAACCATGAGAACCCTAAAACGTTTATGGATTGCGCTTGGGCCTTGCCCTCTTCAGAAGCCTTAAGCCCAATTGTTTTCTTGGCGTGCACCCCCCTCCATTTCCCCTCATGCTTCTGCTTTGCTTGGGCCAAGTAAATCCACCCTTAAGCCCATTCCTTTTTTTTTTGTACATAAACTGACTTTTTTTACTTATCATTATATTTTTCCTTTTATAATTTAAACTAACGTAATTTAATTTTGTTTGTAAATAAAAGTAATATAATAATCATTTTTATACATAATCTAAAAAATAATATTTTGTTAAACAAATCACACCTTTTTTTTTTAAATTTTCTTAATTATTTCTTTTATTTTATCTAAAGAATACATAAATATTAAAATATAATTAGGTTAATAGATTTGGTCTTAAAACTTTTAATAAATCTTTTTCATACATAAAACTTTAATTTTTCTTAAAACATTTATTTATTTTAATTAAAATTTTTGTATATAAAACATCAATTCACAAAAATAGAATTCTTAAAACACCTTTTCTTCTATTAAAACATTTTGTTTTGTACATATTAACAAAAACACAAAGGAAATACAAGAATACAAAAAAAGAATAAATACATGCTTAATAAATACATTTCGCACTTGTAAATATTCACATGCACTTACACAAATACATTGATACATACACATTTGTTTATTCTTGTACATTTGATACATTTTACATTGCGATCGATTCGATTTGGTTGTAATTATTTGGACACTACTCTCCTATTAAAGTCTCATCCCCATTTGTAAACATTTGTACCCCCACTCCCGAATACTTATTTGTAATAGCGTAGACTTTAAATTCCCGCAATTTATCGCTTTCAAATATACCATGGTTAGACCTAGGGTTTGTATGTACATAAAATCAAATGCTAGATAACCTAATACAAAGACAAATACATACAATCAATACACAATCACACTTGCACCCCTAGGGTAATCCCGCTTGTTGCCTTCCAAAATGGGCCATGCTTGCACGTTGAGTTTCTTTGGCAAAACAAATCAAAATGATCATAGTCCCTCGATGACGCTTTCGAAAGTTGCCTAATCAAAATGATCATAGTCCCTTCAAGAAAATTGCCAAAGACACTTGGCACCATTGCATTCATGGTCCATACGATGACTCGCGCCTGTCTCGTTAACATCCTAATACAAGATTGTCCACCAAATACAATGGTGGAACAAAATTGTTAAAAGGGTTAAAACATGAGAAAAACCTTTGAGTAAATTTAGGGGTAGACAACTCTTAGTTACTTGATCAAACTTGCAAAACACACTTGCCTATTTTTCAAAACCACACTCCACAAACACTTTCAAAACAAACCTTCAAAAACATTTTGAAACATCTTTTCGAAAAGATACACACCTTTGTATATACTCAAACACGAGTCATTACAATGGTTGCCTAGACAAGACGTCTTCTTCAAAAACATTTTCAAAACACACACACACACCATTTCAAACAATTGAAAATCAAGGCAAGTGATCTAAAACAAGTAACTAAGAGCCCATGGATAACCATGGATGAAAAGGGTGCTAATACCTTCCCTTTTCATAATCTACCCCCCGAACCCACGAAACATCTCAAAAGGTTTTTGCTGTGCTTTTTAACCTTTCCTTAGGATAAAATAAAAAGTCGGTGGTGGCTCTTGCTAAACCGAACAAGTGCAAATACAAACGCAAAACCTCAAGTCAGTTCTCCCACCGTATCACAGAACTGGCGACTCTGCTGGGGACTAAACTTTAAAAGTGGGATTACCTTAGGATTTAGATCACATTTGTTTTCAATTGCTTGCTTTGTTTGCTTTTATATTTGTGGGCTTTGCATCAGAGTTTCATAGATCCTAACTCGGATCTGGGGAATACCCTTTAGGTAGCATAAGCCGTGAGGGACCTGTCCGGCATAGACCGACACGGGTGAAATAGTGGCTACGTTGGTGTGACACCTTGGTCTGTACCGATATCCCTTGTGTTGCAACGAGGAGAATATGGGTCTTCTAAGGAGTCGTTAAGCACCAACCGACCTTAGAACCCTAAATTGACCCAACTTGGCCATAGAACGGTAGCAGTATGCTACACTCATTGAGGCTAAACTCTCGCGATGGTTCTGGCCGCAAGAAAAGATTGCGATGCTGGAGTTATGACCGATTGAGGGTAGTCAGTGATATTGAGATCCTCTAGAACCCGGTTACTTTTGATAAGACAGGTCTTAACCAACAAAACTGAAAGAGGGTACTTACCTACAACCCCATGCAAGCCTAAACCTAAAGACTTGTTTGCTTTGTGTGAATATGATTACCTGTATATACACTCACTTGCCTTTTGCATACATGTACATAACATCATAACACCATACCATAGCATTTTCAATAACCATTTCAAGGATCTCGAGGGTTCTTTTGATGCAGGGTTACGTTGAACCAGACATCTACCAAAGGGCAAGGGGGTTTCTCCTCTAAACAAATGCCATCAAAGATCAAGTGCAACAACTTGAATCAGGGGCTATGACCCACTTGACATGGTGAGCTTGATTCTCGTGGAAAGACATCCACCGGTGCAGAGTTCTCAAATCAAAGATCAAGTACAACAACTTGAATTAGGGGCTATGACCCACTTGACATGGTGAGCTTGATTCTCGTGGAAAGACATCCACCGGTGCAGAGTTCTCCAATCAAAGATCAAGTACAACAACTTGAATCAGGGGCTATGACCCACTTGACATGGTGAGCTTGATTCTCGTGGAAAGACATCCACCGGTGCAAAGTTCTCCGATCTAAGAGCAAAGTTCAACCTCTAACATTCTCTTGTGTTTACCCCAAAAGATCCTTGAAAGCATGCATCCACATATCATGCATTGCATCATGACAGTTTTTTTCCTTTTTCAGGTTTCCTTACTCTCATACTGTTTATTTCAGTAAGAGATGGCTCTAGAGAGGACTGTCAAGGATATCCAGGACCAGACTGCTCAGCTGCAGGAAATGTTCTTGAACCTGTCCCTGGGGCAAGAAGAAGTGAAAGCTCTCCTCACAAGGGGGATGGTCCAGGGGAATTCAAACAATGCCAGGAGTGATCAGTTGGAAGCACTGCAGTCTGAGCTGACAACCATGAGGATCCAAATGACGGGGCAACTGGTGGGCCAGATGGCTCTCATCCAGGATTTGGCTCAAAGACAAGAGGAACTCAGAGTTCTCGTCAACCAACTGCTTCGTAACAACCAACTGGGGCAAACATCTGAGGTTGAAGAGCAGGTCACCACTCAACCCCCATCCAGACAAGAAGACAAGGGGAAGGCTCCTCTGCTTGCTTCAGGGTCACAAGCCCAACAACAACCTCGCCAGCATCAACGGGGTAATCGGCGTAATCAAAATACGTCGGGAAGATAGTTCACAGAGACTGACATACCGTCATCTCTAATACTGGAACGTTTGTTGGAGGTCAATCTGACTGCTTTGAGGGATCCTATCCGGAAGCCCAATACCTCTGCTCCTAACTATCATCCCGATGCATTTTGTGTATACCACTCCTATAGCCCGGGGCATGACACCGACGACTGTTGGGCCTTGAAGAACAAGATTCAAGATCTGATTGACATTGGAGTGCTGAGGTTCATGCCAGACGGCGAGATGAAAATCTTCCGTTAAGGAGTTCTCCACCTGGAGTGACAAAGCTCAAGCTGAGAGACTTTTGCTTCATTTGAATTTTCAAAGTTGTAATTTCTTTTGTTCTCAAACAATTAACTGTTGATGTCAAAACTCTGTTTTCATTAATGCATTGCATATGTTTGTCTTGAATTCATCCATTCGTTTTCACTACTATTATGCTTTCTTTATGATATTTAACTCTTGATAAAAAGCTGCAAGCCTTTAGAGGGAGGATGACGAAACAATACCATAATCTCATACAGTATGCTTTTGAACAGACCTTGCTGATGATGTACAAGCATTTCTTTCAATTCCCAAACACTGGAGTTATAAGGAAGATAATCCCTAGTCAACCCCTTCGAGCCAAAGAAGTAGGAGTTTTCTGTTCTAAAAAATCAAAACCTTTGATATAAACCTGGGGCAGGGTAGTCTCTCAGTTAATTCAAAAAAGTGCGCATTGAAGTCGCAAACTCTCAGTTCGTAACACAACGAATGAAATCAAAAGCATTCCTTTGGAATCAAAAGACAAGGGTGGTTCCCTATCACATAGGCAGTCAATCTCTCAAAAGAGAAAAGCCCACCAAGCCAAAACCTGTAAAGGAGGCTTAAGAAAGCTGGGGCATCCCGCTGACTGTAATCCCGAAAACAGGAACAGTCAGGCAAAAGTTAGGGATAACAAATCAAAATCAAAATAGAGAGGTCATTACAAATCCTCAACAACATGAAAAATGTTGCAAAGAAAAAAGGAGATGATGATTGTCTTCCAAAATTCAATTGGTGAGCCATCAACCAAAAGTCGTTCCAAACTCGAATAGAGTGCGAAGCACAATTAACTGAGCTTAGGGTTGAAGAACATCACGAAGAGCGGGTGGGTACAAATATACTTTGAGCCTTTATCCTTTGTTTCTTAAACCGTGAACCAAGCCACGTTACAACCCTTCAAAAGTCCTAATTGAAGCATGGGTTAGTTCGAAAGCATACTGTTACAAAAGGTATCCTGACTCCTGTAAGGCTTTGCTCTAAAATCTTGTGTTGACTTGTCTTATAAAAAGTTTTCTGCTAAAAAACGCATTTTTCAAAACTTAGAGACAAACATAAACTTCGCATTGCTTGAATATCACTGTTTGCATTTGACTATTTGTTTGACAGTGAAGAAATTCATACAGCGAATGTTCGGAAGAATGAAAACTCTCTCAGTGAACAAAAATCACTTCAAAAGGATGACACTTCCAACGACAAGTCTCCTATCAACAAGGGGCATGGCATGTCACCATCCAGCACGCCTGGGGCAGTCCAGTCAAGGTTTCAACAGATCTTTCAAAGTTCAGTTAACCTGGGGCAGTCCAGTCAAGATTTCAACAAAATCTCTCAATTGCAGAGTAACCTGAAGAGACTCCTTCATCATCACTTGGGGCATTCGAATGTCAAAAGTGTTCAACAATTCCTTCACCACCTGCTGGAAATTACAACCACCAACAAAATAACGACCAATTCCAGATTCGATTCCTGTATCTAGCCAGGGCATATCTGTGAGTGATTTGATTGTGGATTCGACACCTGTATCTAGCCAGGGCATGTCTGCATGAAGAGTTTAGAGATTCGATTCCTGTATCCAGCCAGGGCATATCTGTAGACGACCAATTCCAGATTCGATTCCTGTATCTAGCCAGGGTATATCTGTGAGTAACTGATTATGGATTCGACACCTGTATCTAGCCAGGGCATGTCTGCATGAAGAGTTTAGAGATTCGATTCCTGTATCTAGCCAGGGCATATCTGTAGACGACCAATTCCAGATTCGGTACCTGTATCCAGCCAGGGCATATCTGTAGACGACTAATTCCAGATTCGATACCTGTATCTAGCCAGGGCATATCTGTGAGTGATTGATTGTAGATTCGATACCTGTATCCAGCCAGGGCATATCTGCACGACAAATTCCAGATTCGATACCTGTATCCAGCCAGGGAATATCTGTAGACGACAAATTCCAGATTCGATTCCTGTATCTAGCCAGGGCATATCTGTGAGTAACTGATTGTAGATTCGATACATGTATCCTGCCAGGGCATGTCTGCATGAAGAGTTTAGAGATTCGATACCTGTATCCAGCCAAGGCACGTCTGTAAGCAACCTTTTGAAGTTCCGGATTCGATTCCTGTATCTAGCCAGGGCATATCTGTGAGTAACTGATTGTAGATTCGATACATGTATCCAGCCAGGGCATGTCTGCATGAAGAGTTTAGAGATTCGATACCTGTATCCAGCCAGGGCACGTTTGTAAGCAACCTTTTGAAGTTCCAGATTCGATTCCTGTATCCAGCCAGAGCATATCTGTGAGCAATCGATTATAGATTCGACACCTGTATCCAGCCAGGAAATTATCTACATGAAGAGATTGAAGATCAATACCTGAAGCAAGCCAGGGAACCATCTTTCTTTCTCAGGTCAGAGATCAACACCTGAAACAAGCCAGGACAGTATCTCCTTGACCAACCTGATTAATACCTGCAACAATCAAAAGATTCTCGAGTTCCCCAGCCAGAGAACCTTCCAGAAGCTAACTCCCCTCAGAGTCAAGTTTCAAAATCCCCAGCGGAGCTAAAACTTCCAACTATCAATCCCCAAGCAGAATGAAGACTCTCGTTCTCAGCACCTTACAGAATATTCGAATATTCTCCAGTGAAGATCCCCTCAAGACAAGAATCCCCAGTAGATTGGCATACAAACCAAGCTCTGGATTCCCCAACAGCGGTCCCAGGATTTCTCACTTTCAACAATCAAAAGATTCTTGCCTTCCCCTGCAGCAGTCAAGAATTCACTTTCCCCGACAGCAGTCAAGATTCTCCTATCCCCAGCGGAGTTCATCAAATTCCCCAACATAACTTATCAGTGGAATCCCCAGAGGAGCTCTCATCAAAACCTCAGCGAAGTATCTCTTCCCACAGAGTAATTCCCCACAGAGTAATCTCTCCAACAAGTTTATTCCCCAACGGAGTCATCTTCTCCTACCGGTTTATTCTTGCAACCATCATCCCCAGCGGAAACGAAGAACTCCACTCTTCAACATCAGCCCATGATTCCACAAACTCCCGACAGTCGTCAAGGATTTATTTTCCTAGACAAAAATACATTCATCACATTATCATACACCATGACGCATGCATATACGCATCATATCACACAATCTCATTTATTCTTGAAAAACATCCTGACATCATGCATTTCATACATCATGACATTGCATACAACTTATGTTTTGCCTTTTCAGGAAAAGATCAATCCAAAGATGATTACTATCAACTGTCACGATTCCAGATTCGATACCTGTATCTAGCCAGGGCATATCTGTGAGTGATTGATTGTAGATTCGATACCTGTATCTAGCCAGGGCATATCTGCACGACAAATTCCAGATTCGATACCTGTATCCAGCCAGGGCATATCTGTAGACGACAAATTCCAGATCCGATTCCTGTATCCAGCCAGGGCATATCTGTGAGTGATTTGATTGTGGATTCGACACCTGTATCTAGCCAGGGCATGTCTGCATGAAGAGTTTAGAGATTCGATTCCTGTATCCAGCCAGGGCATATCTGTAGACGACCAATCCCAAATTCGATTCCTGTATTTATCCAAGGCATATCTGTGAGTAACTGATTATGGATTCGACACCTGTATCTAGCCAGGGCATGTCTGCATGAAGAGTTTAGAGATTCGATTTCTATATCCAGCCAGGGCATATCTGTAGACGACCAATTCCAGATTCGATACCTGTATCCAGCCAGGGCATATCTGTAGACGACTAATTCCAGATTCGATACCTGTATCTAGCCAGGGCATATCTGTAAGTGATTGATTGTAGATTCGATACCTGTATCCAGCCAGGGCATATCTGTAGACGACAAATTCCAGATCCGATTCCTGTATCCAGCCAGGGCATATCTGTAGACGACCAATTCCAGATTCGATTCCTGTATCTAGCCAGGGAATATCTGTGAGTAACTGATTATGGATTCGACACCTGTATCTAGCCAGGGCATGTCTGCATGAAGAGTTTAGAGATTCGATTCCTGTATCCAGCCAGGGCATATCTGTAGACGACCAATTCCAGATTCGATACATGTATCCAGCCAGGGCATATCTGTAGACGACTAATTCCAGATTCGATACCTGTATCTAGCAAGGGCATATCTGTGAGTGATTGATTGTAGATTCGATACCTGTATCCAGCCAGGGCATATCTGTAGACAACAAATTCCAGATCCGATTCCTGTATCCAGCCAGGGCATATCTGTGAGTGATTTGATTATGGATTTGACACCTGTATCCAGCCAGGGCACGTCTGTAAGCAACCTTTTAAAGTTCCGGATTTGATTCCTGTATCTAGCCAGGGCATATTTGTGAGCAATCGATTATAGATTCGATACCTGTATCCAGCCAGGGCATGTCTGTATGAAGAGTTTGAAGATCAACCCCTGTAACAGGCCAGGAAATTATCTTTCTTTCTCAAGTATGCAAGTTCTCGCTAAGGAATCTCTTACACGATCGACACACAATTCCAAATGGCATCTATAAGCCCATTCCCGACAAAGTTCCGTCACACCTCCCGATGGCATCTGTAAGCCCATCTCCGCAACTATCCATTACACTTCCAAATGGCATCTTTAAGCCCATTTCCAGATGGCATCTCTAAGCCCATCCCTCGACCAGATTCTGTCACATCTCCAGATGGCATCTTTAAGCCCATCACCAAATGGCCTCTGTAAGCCCATTCCCTCTACCATCACATCACCGAGTGCAAATTTTTGGGCACTCTAGTGTCCAATCTCCTTTTACCCTCGAGTCGCGAAAGGCAAACTTGCCAATCTAACTCTTCAGGTTCAAGAAGATTGAACAGGGGCAACTGTTGTACCCCAAAAATTGCCCTCGTATTTTTCCACAAGAAATCACAGCTTCGGGCTTTTCCTGATTTTTTTAGACTGGTTCAAGAATCGGTCAAACAGACTTTTCTTGTCAGTCAGACAAAATTTAAGGTTTTTCATTGATTTTAAAGCAGTTCAAGCAGATTGTTAAGGTTTGGTTGAGTTGGCTCAGGTTTCGATCAAGCAGGCGCTTCTCTGACATTTAATCAAGAACTAGGGTTTTGTGCGCATATTTCTCAGAAAGAATTAATTCTATAGTTCTTTTCAGTCTACTCTGAGATTTGGACTGAGGCATTTGGATTGAGTTTGCAGTGTTTGATTGAATCAGTAAAAGGAAAAGACATTTGGGCATGTGTTGTGATTGACTGTGCATTGTTATGTTTAATTCGGAACGCCGGACGTTTATTAATTATTTCTTTTTCTAAGTCAGAATAATTGGATTTACTTCCAATTGTTTTAATTTAAGAAACTCAAATAATTAAAATAAACAATTGAAAAGAAAGAAGGAATTAACTGACAAAAAGAGATTTTTATTCATATTTAATTGTTTGTTACAAATTATTATTTAAACAACTGTAAATTTATTTACATTTTGTTTCCAATGATAATGTTACAAATAATTGAAGAATAAATTGAAACTATCCTAAATTCCTAAGTCTTCATCTTCTATAGTGCTACTCCTCTTTTGCTCCATTTATTTTTATCTGCAAAACAAAGAAAAAGAAAAAGTCAAAAGCAGATGAAATGATAAAAAGCAGACAGTTAAAAAGATCATCATTAAAAGAGACTGGCCGGAATCAGTTGTTCCCCTCTCTGCAAATCACAAGATTTCTCTTGGTTCACAAAGAGGAATGAAAACATGCTTGCAAAAACATGAAATGCACAAAGTTGTAATATTGCACAATTTCAAAATGGTCAAACAAACTGCATAGTTCATGATTCAAAATTGTCAAGCAAGACTGCATAAAATGCCAAACAAAATCCAAATGGGCAACCAAAAAGGAAAACTGAGCAGTTACTGAATATACCAAAAGAACAATGAAAGTCACAATTTCAAACTAAGTCCAAAGTCAACTAGAGCTGCCCAAAGCCAAAGATATCCAAAAGCTGTCCAAAAGGATATGGAAAGATATCAAAGTACAAAATGCTGTCAACAAAGTATGCAGGAAAGCATGAATCATGCAGAACTAAACAACTAATGCAAGCAAGGTTCAAATTCATCATGTTCAAGGCCAGTCACCTTTTCAGAAATAGTACAGTTCTAAGCAATATTTTATGCTTTTAAAACTGGAGAGAGAGAGAGAAAAAGAGAAAAAGAAGAAAGGCTTACAGGGCTTAGGCTTTAGGATATAAAATAGAACTGATATAGAACAGTAAAGGCAGGCAGAAAATATCAGAAAGAAAAACTCTCCAAAACTGTAAGACAAAAACATTGCAAACTGCCTCCACAAGCTTGAAGCCTAACACCAGATCTGTTACAAACCTGAAACAAACAGCCAAACTTCCAAGCCTTAAACTTGCTCCAAGCAAGCCTAAAAGCCAAAGGCCTTCACCTGCAGAACCAATAATGACCTGCCTCCAAAACCAACAAAGCCATAGCCTTAAACATACAAACTAACACAAAATGTCAAATAAGCTTACAGCCTGCTGAAGCCCAAGCCTCTAAGCCCGGTCAAACAGCCAAAACCAGAACATCAAGCCTCAAGCTTAACAGCCAAACCTGTGTATAAACCAGAAAAATCTCTAAACCTGTAATATGCCTAAAGCATGTTGAAGCCATCAAAGCCTTTCAACTTGTCCAACCTTAAACCAGAAAAGGCACAAGGCATTCAAACAGCACCAAGCCTGTAAGTAACTGAAACCTGCATAAGCCTTCATCCAAAGCATATCCAACATATCCAGACACAAGCCCTCAGAGTAGTCTCATCATTGGGCTAGCAATAAATCCTTACTCAGCAAGCCAACAAAAAGAAGAGAAAAAGAAGCATGTCAGCATACAAAGCTCTCAGATAATCATCATCAAGGATATCAATACCAGCAAACATATCCAGCAACTCAAATCAAACACCCAAGCTCTCAGAACTCAAAGAGTTCATCATCGAGTAACCAACAAAAACAGGGACTCAGAGCAAACATCATCATCTCAGAACATACGAAGCATACATAAGAGAGCAATCAATTAAAGGCATCAACCAAGCATACAGAAGCAGGCAAAAGGGAAGAGGAAAAGAGAGTTATAAGGTTCTCAGACATCATCATCATAAAACCTAAAAGAGGGCGAAATACAGAGTACCAGGGAAAGTCACAAAGCAAGCTTGCATCACTATCTCTTCGCCCTTGGCCGCCTGAAGCACCTCCGGTCCACCTCCTCCTCCGTCTCCAAAGGTAGTATCCCTCCTTTTTTTTCCCATTCACGCACCTCAAACGATGATAACACAAAAAATCAGAGCAAAGTAAAACATTCAAAATGGAAATCAATAAAAGCTTGAAACCCTAAATGCATTAAGTACAGAAACCGTCACCTTACAATATCGCTTCGTTGGATCAAGGAGGGAAGAATGGACGAATGGTGGTGCTTGGTGGCCCTGGGCGAAGTATGTCATTCAGAATCCATGGCTTGAGAAAGAATAAAGAGAACGAAGGAAGACGAAGGAAGAACAGCGCCGCGCTGTAACTTGCCAAACCCTAACTCCAAGTTATGATACAAAACCATGAGAACCCTAAAACGTTTGTGGATTGTGCTTGGGCCTTGCCCTCTTTAGAAGCCTTAAGCCCAATTATTTTCTTGGCGTGCACCCCCCTCCATTTCCCCTCATGCTTCTGCTTTGCTTGGGCCAAGTAAATCTACCCTTAAGCCCATTCCTTTTTTTTTGTACATAAACTGACTTTTTTTACTTATCATTATATTTTTCCTTTTATAATTTAAACTAACATAATTTAATTTTGTTTGTAAATAAAAGTAATATAATAATCATTTTTATACATAATCTAAAAAATAATATTTTGTTAAACAAATGACACCTTTTTTTATAAAATTTTCTTAATTATTTCTTTTATTTTATCTAAAGAATACATAAATATTAAAAATATAATTAGGTTAATAGATTTGGTCTTAAAACTTTTAATAAATCTTTTTCATACATAAAACTTTAATTTTTCTTAAAACATTTCTTTTTTTTAATTAAAATTTTTGTATATAAAACATCAATTCACAAAAATAGAATTCTTAAAACACCTTTTCTTCTATTAAAACATTTTGTTTTGTACATATTAACAAAAACACAAAGGAAATACAAGAATACAAAAAAAATAATAAATACATGCTTAATAAATACATTTCGCACTTGTAAATATTCACATGCACTTACACAAATACATTCATACATACACATTTGTTTATTCTTGTAAATTTGATACATTTTACATTGCGATCGATTCGATTTGGTTGTAATTATTTGGACACTACTCTCCTATTAAAGTCTCATCCCCATTTGTAAACATTTGTACCCCCACTCCCGGATACTTATTTGTAATAGCGTAGACTTTAAATTCCCGTAATTTATCGCTTTCAAATATACCATGGTTAGACCTAGGGATTGTATGTACATAAAATAAAACGCTAGATAACCTAATACAAAGACAAATACATACAATCAATGCACAATCACACTTGCACCCCTAGGGTAATCCCGCTTGTTGCCTTCCAAAATGGGCCATGCTTGCACGTTGAGTTTCTTTGGCAAAACAAATCAAAATGATCATAGTCCCTCGATGACGCTTTCGAAAGTTGCCTAATCAAAATGATCATAGTCCCTTCAAGAAAATTGCCAAAGACACTTGGCACCATTGCATTCATGGTCCATACGATGACCCGCGCCTGTCCCGTTAACATCCTAATACAAGATTGTCCACCAAATACAATGGTGGAACAAAATTGTTAAAAAGGTTAAAACATGAGAAAAACCTTTGAGTAAATTTAGGGGTAGACAACTCTTAGTTACTTGATCAAACTTGTAAAACACACTTGCCTATTTTTCAAAACCACACTCCACAAACACTTTCAAAACAAACCTTCAAAAACATTTTGAAACATCTTTTCGAAAAGATACACACCTTTGTATATACTCAAACACGAGTCATTACAATGGTTGCCTAGACAAGGCGTCTTCTTCAAAAACATTTTCAAAACACACACACACACCATTTCAAACAATTGAAAATCAAGGCAAGTGATCTAAAACAAGTAACTAAGAGCCCATGGATAACCATGTATGAAAAGGGTGCTAATACCTTCCCTTTTCATAATCTACCCCCCGAACCCACGAAACATCTCAAAAGGTTTTTGCTGTGCTTTTTAACCTTTCCTTAGGATAAAATAAAAAGTCGGTGGCGACTCTTGCTAAACCGAACAAGTGCGAATACAAACGCAAAACCTCAAGTCAGTTCTCCCACCGTATCACACCTTTCATCGGTAAGAAGGAAGCTAGTGCAGTCTACGGCTCGAGGAGCCAAAGCAGACCTGAACACCGTCAAGTAGTAAATGCGGTAGTGATATCAAGACCCACAGTTGCTCCACAATGCAACAATCAACAAAGGGTGGAAAGACCACAGAGGCCGTTCACTCGGCTCAATATGACATTGGCTCAAATTCTACCATAATTATTGAAGACTAATCTGGTAACTCTGAGGGAGGCCCCGAAGAACCCCAACACCACATCTCCCCACTATAACCCGAATGCCCGTTACGCCTATCACTCCGAAAGTCCAGGTCATGATACAAACAACTGCTGGGCCTTGAAAAACAAGGTGCAAGACTTGATTGAAGCCCAAGAGATCGAGTTTGACGCTCCGAAGAAGCCCAACATCATAATTGCTCCCATGCCCAAACATGGTCATGGAGTAAATGTTGTGGACGATGATTTATTTGTGACCTCTGTAAAAGAAATTTCTACTCCATTGATGACAGTAAAGAAGAATTTGTTGTTGGCCGGTTTATTTCTGGGTCGTGGTGAAGGTTGCCACACGTGCTCAATTCTGCCTGCTGGTTGCCAGTTATTGAAATCAGGTGTTCAGTGCCTGATGGATAATAAAGAGATCCTGTTCGAAAAGACTATGATTCCTTTAGTTCCAATTGAAGATGTTTCCATCATAACCATTTCCGCCAATCCTTCCAAGGTTTCCTCGAGAAAACCTGTTAGGATTACACTTGTCCTAAGAATTGCTCCGTTAATAATTATTGTCCCTGGTCCTATCCCATACACTTCGGGTAAGGTTGTCCCTTGGCACTATGGTGCTGATGTATATTACCATGGAGTTAAACAAGACATAAAAAGTGAGGAAGCTGCTGTTGATGTCAGCAATATTGCCGGGGCTAGCAAGGTCACCAGAAGCGGAAGACTCTTTTCTCTCGAGATTTCCCCTCCGACTATCCACAAACCTATTGTCATTCTATCTGCTAGTACATCAGCTACTATCCCATCTCCTATTCCAGCCATCACCCCTGTTGCCGAGCCATCTGGGACTCAGGGCAAAGAAATCATAGGTGAGCCTGCCCGAACGGAGGCACCTAAGAAGATCATTGTAGAAACCTCGAAACAAGAGATAGAAGAAATACTGAAGATTATCAAGAAGAGCGACTACAACGTAGTCGAGCAGCTGGGGCTGACCCCGTAAAAAATTTCCATGTTGTCCTTGTTATTATGTTCTGAAGCCCATGCAAAGGCTTTAATTGCATTCCTCAAAACTGCGCATGTGCCGCAGGAAACTTCAGCCGATCAATTCAAAGATTGCGTAGCTAGCCTGACTACTGACAATGGGCTGGGTTTCTCAGATGCAGATCTGACCGCTAAAGGAAGGAATCATAATGATGCTCTGCACGTCTCGATCGAGTGCAAGGGCACTACTATGGCCCATGTACTGGTGGATACCGGGTCCTCATTAAATGTTCTGCCAAAGAAAGCATTAGACCGTCTGGACTGTGAAGGTTTGATTTTAAAGCCGAGCAATATTATGGTCAGGGCTTTTGACGGGTGAAAAAGGATGGTGCACGGGGAGGTGGACATCCCTGTTAAAGTTGGCTCTCAGACTTTTGCATCCACCTTTTATGTGATGGATATCAGACCATCATATTCTTTCTTGTTGGGTCGCCCTTGGATTCATAAGGTTGGGACAGTGACTTCCACGCTCCATCAAATGTTGAAATATCCGGTAAAGGGGAAGATTATCACGGTACAAGGTGAAGAGGGGTATATGGTGAGTCATCTCAACTCCTTTCGTTACATGGAGATGGATGGGGAATTCATCGAAACCCCTTGTCAGAACTTTGAAGAGGTCCCTCAGACTTTGGCGTCAACTGAAGTTGCTACCGACAAACCTCCGATGAAGATGGCTTCCCTCAAGGATGCCAGGGCTGTAATTGAAGAAGGTGGGTGTACCAATTGGGGTCAGCTCCCTGATTTCATGCACAAAACTGACAAATTTGGTTTGGGCTTTACTACAGGGGCTCAAAGGGCTGTTAGGCGCGCACGGAAGGATCTACCCATCGACAGCTGGATCTACCCAATGACCAATGATGGATTGAACAACTGGACGACGAAGGACTTCATACCTATTTCTTTTATTCCACAGTAATTGAATTTTGTTTTAAGAGTTGTAATAGACAGTTTGAAACTTTTACGGCCCGATGCCTTGCCCGAGGCACCTTGGCTTTGCTTGTGAGGGCTTATTACTTGTCATTTAATATATCATTAATAAAACATTAGACGTTTCTTGCATTAAAAATTTTGTGCTCCTTGTCTTTCTTTTCTATCTCGCACTTTATCAAAACAGTTATTCCCTTACACACACTCACATATCATAATGCAGATCCATATCCACTCTGGATCCCATTGATAACAACTCTGCTACTTCCAGTTATGACTTTGAAAATTCGATCAACCAAGCCGAGGACAAAGGTGGGGATGATTGTGAGGTTCCCAGAGAACTTGCTAGACTATTACAGCAGGAAGAGAGGGCCATACAGCCTCATGAAGAGCCAGTCGAATCAATGAATTTGGGTACAGGGGAAGACAGGAAAGAGGTTAAGATAGGTGCAAATCTAGAGCCTAGTGTCAAGAAATGGTTGATACGAATGCTACACGACTATGTCGAGATCTTCGCATGGTCCTATGAAGACATGCCTAGTTTAGACACTGATATTGTGGTACATCGCCTGCCTACTAAAGAAGACTGTCCTCCGGTAAAACAGAAGGTTCGCTGTGTACGTCCTGAGATGTCTGAGAAAATCAAAGTTGAGGTCATGAAACAGTTCGACGCCGGATTTTTAGCTGTCACTTGTCATCCGCAGTGGGTTGCCAACGTTGTTCCAGTACCCAAGATGGATGGTAAGGTACGGATGTGTGTGGCCTATAGAGATCTGAATAGGGCGAGCCCCAAGGATGATTTCCCACTTCCTCATATTGATGTTCTATTCGACAACACCATGCAACATAAGATCTTCTCCTTCATGTATGGTTTTTATGGCTACAACCAGATCAAAATGGCTCCCGAGGACATGGAGAAGACAACTTTCGTTACACAGTGGGGCACCTTCTGTTACAAGGTAATGCCTTTCGGGTTGAAGAACGCTGGGGCAACTTATCAGCGCGCCATGGTCGCTTTTTTCCATGACATAATTCACCATGAGATCGAGGTTTATGTTGACGACATGATAGCCAGATCCCAAACGGACAGAGAACACCTTGATCATCTCCAAAAAAATTTTGATAGGTTGAAGACGTACAACTTGAGGTTAAACCCGAACAAGTGCACCTTCGGAGTAAGGTCCGGTAAGCTGTTGGGTTTCGTCGTCAGTGATAAAGGTATTCAGGTGGATCCAGCAAAGGTAAGAGCCATACAAGAGATGCCAGCTCCCCACACAGAAAAGGAAGTCAGAGGCTTTTTGGGACGTCTAAACTACATCGCCAGGTTCATTTCACATCTGACTGCTACTTGTGAGCCAATCTTCAAGCTGCTGAAGAAAGATCAAGTGGTAAAGTGGAATGATGAATGTCAGACCGCTTTCGAAAGAATCAAAGAATATCTTCAAGAGCCACCAATTCTGATGCCTCCAGTTGAAGGAAGACCTTTTATTTTATACTTGACAGTATTGGATAGTTCAATGGGGTGTGTGCTGGGGTAGCATGATGAGTCTGGCCGAAAAGAGCACGCTATTTACTACCTTAGCAAAAAGTTTACCGACTGTGAGACCCGATACTTATTGCTCGAGAAACTTGATGCGCTTTGGCATGGGCTGCTCTCTGGCTGAGACAGTATATGCTGACTCACACCACCTTATTGATATATAAGATGGATCCAATCAAGTATATCTTCGAGAAGCCTGCCCTGTCCGGAAGAATAGCGAGATGGCAGATGATCTTAACCGAGTACAACATCCAATACACAACCCAAAAAGCAATCAAGGGGAGTGTATTGGCGGATCCTTTGGCGCATCAGGCTGTGGATGACTACCAATCCATGAATTTAGAGTTCCTGTATGAGAACATCATGTTGGTAACCGACCGTGAAAAACCTGGACCGGATGAAGGACCTGAGGACGGATCCTGATGGTCTATGTATTTCGATGGAGCATCAAATGCATTGGGTAATGGAATTGGCGCTGTAATTATATCTCATGAGGGTTGTCATACTCCGTTCACCGCCCGATTATGTTTCAACTGCACCAACAATATGGTGGAGTATGAAGCATGTATCCTGGGTCTTCGAGCTGCTATTGACTTGAGGATTAAGTTCTTGAGTGTATTCGGAGATTCTGCTTTAGTGATCAGTCATATCAAAGGCGAGTGTGATATGAAACACCCAAATCTTATTCCTTACAAAGAATATGTATTGACATTGCTCCCACATTTTGAGAAGATAACCTTTGAACACTTCCCGAGAGAGGAAAATCAGTTAGCGGATGCGCTAGCTACCATGTCTTCTATGTTCAAAGTCAGGTGGGACAATGAAGCTCCCCAGATCACCATCGAGAGGTCGGACGAACTCGCACATTACTGTGACATTGAGACTGAAGAGGTAGCAGATAAACCCTGGTTTCACGAGGTAAAGAGGTATCTTGAGGCTCAATAATACCCCGAGGGGGCATCTGTTAATTATAAGAAGTTCTTGAGAAGGTTCGCTGCGAAGTTCTTCATCAGTAATGGTATCCTTTATAAACGTAACCATGATTCAACCTTACTGCGATGTGTGGACAAGAGCGAGGCAGAAAGGATCATGGAAGCGCTACATGAAGGTACCTTCGGAACTCATTCCAGTGGACATGCCATGGCAAAGAAGATCCTACGGGCAGGATATTATTAGTTTACTATGGAAGCCGATTGTTATCAGTACTCTCGGACCTGTCATAAGTGCCAATCCTATGCTGATAAGGTGCATGTACCTCCAGTTCATCTGAATGTTTTGACACCTCCTTGGCCTTTTGCAATGTGGGGTATCGACATGATCGGCGAAATCAGACATACTGCGTCTAGCGGGAATCGTTTCATTCTGGTGGCTATTGATTACTTTACGAAGTGGGTTGAGGCAGCTTCCTTTGCTACAATAACCAAGAACGTCGTGGCGTGGTTTATCTGACACAATCTGATCTGTCGATATGGTGTACCAGAGAGGATTATTACGGACAATGGTACAAATCTCAACAATACGATGATCACCGAGCTCTGCAAACAGTTCGAGATACAACATCACAACTCTTCTCCCTACCGCCTGAAGATGAATGGGGCTGTTGAAGCAGCTAATAAAAACATTAAGAAGATTGTGCAGAAGATGACGGTGACATACAAAGACTGGCACGAGATGTTACCATTCGCTCTTCATGGGTACCGCACCTCAACACAGACATCAACAGGGGCAACACCCTACTCTTTGGTATACGGCATCGAGGCGGTCCTACCCATCAAAGTCTAGATACCCTCTCTCCAGATTATGAAGAATGCGGGTTTGAGCGAAGATGATTGGATCCAAACCCGACTTGACCAGCTGAACCTAATCGACGATAAGAGGCTTACTACTATTTGTCATGGTCAGACGTATCAAAAGCGAATGATTAAGGCATTTAACAAGAAATTCAGACGCCAAGAATATTAAGTCGGGGATCTGGTGATCAAACGCATCATACTGCCGCAAGGTGATCCCAAGGGCAAATGGACCCCCACATACGAAGGACCATTTGTGGTTAAGAATATTTTTTCGGGAGGAGCTATGATTCTAACCACCATGGATGGTGACGACCTTCCTCACCCTGTCAATGCAGACATAGTGAAAAGATACTACGCATAATCAAAGACCTGCTAGGTCGATTGGCCTAGGCAAAAATAAGGGCTTCCCGGCGAACCAAAAGGGTTCGGGCAAAAGTAAGGGATGAAAATGGAAATAACTGTAAACCCGGCAAGTCGAAAACCTGAAAAGGCGGCTTAGGCAAAAAAGGGTATCCCGATGGACTGAAAACCCGAAAGGGCAGTTCAGCCAAAAATTAGGGACCAAAGCATAACACTATGTCTCATTGGATCATCTTGCGGCCAGACCTCGGTATCGACTATCAAGCTCAGACGGTGCCAATCAATCTGATTCACCTTCGACCAAGTGGCAAAGTGATGAGACGCTTGAAGATACAAAGGCAATAGCAGAGTTGGAACCCGATGGGATTGTTTCACATAGTTGTTTCACAAATTGTATAATTTCTATCTTTCGGCGGCGTTCTCTTACTAGGACATCAGCCTCTTGTACAAAACGCCTATTATGGGCCAACCTCAAAATCAATACAATTCAATTTTACAAGAAATTTCAACTTGTTTTGCTTTTTTCTATTTTGTTTTGCAAGAACGTCCAATGATTCATTTTTGATATATGCATTTGAAAATAATTGCTGCTCATAAATATTTACATAAGAAACAAAAGACAATTACTCGTAATTCCAAGAACAGGGGAAAACAAGAAATGTCCAAACCTTACAGTTGCTCTACCCACCAGGTACAGGGATAGAGCCAGCTTGAGAATATGACTAAAGGTATATATACTCCCCGCAGAGTAGAAAGTATCCAAAGACAATGGTGTTAGCTCTTTCCAGCCGAGGTTCACAATCACGAATGAGTCGGTAGAAGTCTCCCCAAGCAGAGCTTATATATCACCAGCAATAGAAGTTCACCACCAGCTGAGTTTATTTCTCCAAATCGGCAACTTATCCAACAGAGTATCTCTCCTCCTCACAGAGTAGTTCTCCCACAGGGTTATTCTCAAACAGAATCTCTTCCGACGGAATATTCTCGAGCAGAACGGACGCAAGCCTCCAGCTAATCATCTTTGGTCACTATCCCCAGTGAGAACAAAGAACTCAACTCCTTGTACTCTCTAACAGCAGTCGAGGATTTATTATCCCCAGCTAGGTAATATCACAAGAGCATTGCATATCCATACATCGTGGCATGCGCATATGCATCATACAGAAAAATCTCATTTATTTTGAGAACATCATTACTCAATACATTTCATACATCATGACATCACATACGACTAGCTCTTTACCTTTCAGGGAAAGACGCAATCAAGTTCTCGCAAGTTTTCTCTGAATCAGTCAAATCGACACTAAGATTTCTATTCTAGTTCAAGCTATGAAGCCTAGAAATCGACCGGATATTATCTTGAGTTCTCCAAAATACTACGAAGCCTGGGATCGACCAGATAGTGATATATCTTAAATACAAGCTACGGAGTCTGGAATCGACCAGATAATGGTATATCTTAAATACAAGCTATGAAGCCTGGAAATCGACCAGAAAACAGCTTAACCCTCAGCAAGTTATTGTGAAGCCTGGAAATCGACCAGATAGCAATACAAGATACCATGAAGCCTAGAATCGACTAGATAATAGGTATAAGACACCGTGAAGCCTGACGCACGACCAGATAACGGTATAAGACGCTGTGAAGACTGGAGCACGACCAGATAGAGGCAAAGGACACTGAAACCTGGGACACGACTAGATAACAATATAAGGTACTGCGAAGCTTGGAATTCGACCAAATATTAGTTTACTCAGCCAATTACTATGAAGCCCGGAAATTGACCGGATATTAGTATGCCTTAAATTCAAGTTGAAACCCGGATGCGACCAGATAACCACTTAATTCCTTCTGAAGCCTAGAGCACGACCAGATAAGAATTGAGAAATTGCAAAGCCTGAAGGACGACTAGATAGAAAGTTTAATCTCACCTTCCCAGTAAGTCACTGTAAAACCTAGAGCACGACCAAATAGCAGTCAGTCTTATTTTCATCAGCAAATTATTGCGAAGCCTAGAGCACGACCAGATAGAAATTCATTTTCACCTCCTCGACTAAGAAATGTTTCCTCAGTAGAGTAACGGACAACTGAAGCTCCTAAAATTCTATTTCTCCCAAGACAGAGACCAGCATTCCCTAGTGAAGTCATCCTCAACAACAGAAATACAGGTTCTCACAAAGGAATCTCTTATGCGATCAACACTTCTTCGGTTGGCATCTTTAAGCCCATCTTCCTTCATTGAATTCCACATGGCATCAATAAGCCCATTCTCGATATCGCAATACCAGCATCACTTCATGCGGGTGCAAATTTTTGGACACTCTAGTGTTCAATCATCTTCCACCTTCGGATCACGAAAGTCAGACAAGCCAATCTACATCCTCAGGTTTAAGAAGATTGAACATGGGCAGCTGTGGTACCCCAAAATTTTCCCTCCCATATTTCTCAATACATGTCAAGTGAGGTCCTCAAATTGCTCAAGGAAGTCCAAGAGTTAACCAAACAAACTCTCTCCTAAGGCAGTCTACCCCAAATTAGGGTTTCACTTTGCATCAAGATGTTTAAGTCCAAAGGATCCCAAATGCTCACCATTGCCCTAATATGTTCTCAAGATCATCCATGTCAAGTTCCAAACCTTGCAGAGGAAGTTTGCTCAGTCAATTGCTCAAAGGCCTGAAAATCGATTGTGCTAGGGCAAAAGTCAACTATGGCCCACATACAGTCAAACTTCAAGATTTTTGGTCAACATTCTCATTTTGAAGTATTATTCATCATTTGATCAAGGGTTGATCATGATTCCTCAAGGATTATTCACAATTCATCAAAACCCAAAAGTTGCTAAATTAGGGTTTTGTAGGAAAAGTCAACTCAACTTTGACCAAGCATAACTTTCTCATACTTTATAAAAAATGATCCATCCAAAGCTCATTTTGTAGAGGATGTAATTCCCTACAATTCATCTTCAGCTCCCAAGTTCAAAATATGCATTCACAAGAAGATATGAATTTGGACATTATAAGTCATTTTGAAAAGTCAACAAAAACACCTTTTGGGTCAAAGCTTCATACATGCACATGGAAGAATCAATTGAGATTATACCAAAAGGGTTGCTTAGAGGACATCTTAAGCTTTCTAAAATGTCCAAGAAAACATCTCTAGGGTCAAAATTGAAGGAGTTATGCATTGGCCAAGTTGACCCTTTTTGCAAAATTGCCAAAAGTCAAATGTGTCAAAAATTGCATTTTTTACCAAATGGGCCCAACTTTTTATGCTTGCACTGAGTTTGTAATGTGATCCATGACCCATGAGCTCTTCCACTTGTCATTATTTTATTTTTGTCATTTATTTTGATTTTATTTCATTTAAATCAAATAAAATCAAAATAAAATAATGAAAATATCAAAAACTAATTAAATCTTGAGATTTTGTGCATAATTAGGTCCATTGCACAGCTGGAGACAAGATCAAGTCGTGTAAATCTTCACATGGACACAAAAGATTAAATTTGCTCAATTTGGAAAGATTTGGTGCAAGGATTGAATCATGAATCAATATTCATAATTGGAGAAGATTTGAAACAAATTGTAACCCTAATACATTATTGGATACATAAGGGACAAAGGCAGATCAAAAAAGCAGAGGCTAGAGGCGTGCAAAGGGAGAAAGCAAATCTCAAAAATTCAAGAAAAAGTTGCAGACCAATTTCCACGTTACAGATCACCTCAAGGCATTCTAGTCATACCAATCAATTACTAGACCCCCTAGGATCGAGATTTAATCGCTAGCAAGCTTCCCCACACTCAGAATCACGATGTAAGGGTTCTTGCTTTGTGTTTAGGGGTTTCTTGTACAAGAACAATTAGGCATGGATAATGGTACCATGATGCTCGTGAGGTTGAAACGAGTTGATTGGTACCATTGGTTTTGATTTATCATACACATACGGGATTTTGGAATGGACAAGGGTTATACCTACGCCTGGTGTCCGTAGGTAAAGGTATTTTGTCTAATACGATGGAAGCAACGAAGAAGAGAGTGGCATGGCAGTATGTGAGTGGATCGTTTGAATCTGCGCGCGTCTTGGGAAGCGTGGCACATGATTTGTATTGTATTTTATTTGTTGCATTATTATTACAACTAACAAGCTAGCGCAGATGGTAAGGTTATTGGTCTTTGATGCACACGTCCTGGGTTCGATCCCAGGCGTGTGCATTTTATTTTCTCAATATTCTCAGGGTAATTCAGTGTATCACATGGCAAGGCATCCACCGTGCATCATCAGCGTCCAACCATCAGATCATCAACAAGCCAGATCCAAGACTTCACCCACGAGGGTCCACCATGCGCCCAGTCAAGCGTACACACACGATCTGGCAAAGTCAAAAAGGGCCAGGAGTTGTTGGGCCAAGAATTGCAAGCAGCACCCCCTTTTTTGCTAAAAGCTACCAGGCCCATTCTTTTTTCTTTTCTATTTATTTCATTTATTTATTTAATTAGTTAAGTTATTTTTTTAACAAAACCAATTTCTTTTTTTCACAAAAAATCATAAAATCAAGAGTTTTCACAAAAATTAGAATTAGGTTTTATTTTATCAAATTTAATTTTAATCTTAGTTTAATTTAATTTAGGATAATTCTAACCTTTTTTATATAATTAAAATCAATTAGAAAAATTAGGGTTCAACTCTTGATTTAATTTTTATTTCTTTCTCAAAATAAAAAATACAAAATTAAGGTTAATTTAATTATTTTTCTTAATTAAAATTAATTAGTGATTAGGTTATTTTTATTCAATTGAACTTTATTTTCTCAAAATAATCAAAAACGACAAAAAAAAATGATTCTCCTTTTAAATTGCAATTAGGTAGTTGGGGTCAAAACCCTGAATCTCTCGTTTTCGATTCATCGCGCGCGTTTATCATTTTTGCAATATTAATGTAACTGTCCACGGTATGTAATAGTTTAAATTAGGATTTTCTTTATTTATCGTCTTTTACGGTTTTGTTTTTTGGCTATGTAATTAATCCCTACCCCGAAGCCTTGTAATAGCCTAGGTTTTATTTTCTCGCATTTTAATTCTCGCAAATATTAACTGTTTAGATGTATGTTAATAGGATTGTATGACAAGATTGCATAACAATTTAAAATGTCTAAAAAACCCTAATGTGCAAAGATAATAACTGAAATCAAATCACTCGCACATGTGCACTCTTAGGGTATACTCTCACTTCGGTTGCCTTCGGTAAACGATCATTAAGTATAGGGTGTCTTAGTGGTTTCCCTCCTGTCTAACAAAGATCAAAAGTCCCGTTCGGAAATGTTGCCTCGGAAACGTTGCATCGGAAATGTTGCCTCGAATATGATCTTAAGACTATAGGGTTATTACTAAGACGTCCTAACATTGCTTTAGTGATCGTACGTCCCTTTCGAATTGACCCTTACAACTCCAATGACGGTGCTACCTGTGATCGGTGGATTTAGAACTGACTGTTTAACGCTGGTTTCGCGAAATGTCGCGGAAGCAAGAGTCGCCACCGTCTTTTATTTTCTCCAACATGGACAGGACAAAAGCACAGCAAAATTCCTTATGAGAACGTTTCTCGGTTCGGGAGGTAGATTTATAGAAAGGGAAGGTGTTAGCACCCTTTCTATCCATGGTTATCCATGGGCTCTTAGATACTTGCTCTTATGTTTTCAAAATGTTTGCTTTTCAAGATGTGAGTGGGTTTGAAAAAGTTTCATTGAAAGATTTCTGAATGACTCTTGTATCTGTCCTCAAGAGTGTTTGAAAAAATTGTTTTGAAAGCTTTTTGAAAGTGTCGGTGTGAAAAGGTTTTTTGTTTTGTTTTTTAGAGAGCAAGTATCCATGAGTCATCTACCTACCCTAAGGAATTAGGCTGTGTAGAAGTCCTTAAGGTAGTGCCATCCCACCATTGAGAGGTAGGTAGCACCACCGTTGGAGGTGTTCGGGTCAATTCGATTGTAGGGACGGTGTGGTCACCGAAGCAACAGTAGGACACCTTAGAAGCTACCCTTATGTCCTTGATCCTTTTTTAATCCGAGGCAACCGTTTCGAGGCAACTATTTCGAGGAAACTGTTTCGAGGCAACTGTTTCGAGGCAACTGGATCATGGACATAAGGACCGCTAAAACGTCCTATACTTGACGACCACGTTTCGAAGGCAACGAGTGAGGCGTACCCTAGAAGTGGTGTGTGTATTTGTGTGTTGTTTTTAGTTTAACAGTTATCTTTGATCATGACATTGTGAGCTACGCTTGTTTTTAATTACCATACATTCTTTCATGCAAAGTTAGAATTTAAGAGTACGGAAAGTAAAATACAGAAAGATAAAAGCTACGCTATTACAAGGCGCGGGTCTATACATCACCAAAATACAAAGACCCGTTTTTTGATAAAAGATGCGGAAAGTAAATAAATGCGGTAAACCTAATTACTATTACATCCTTGAGCAGTTACATAATAATCACTAAAAGAAATAATGCGCGAAAAGAATTAAAATGAACGTCCGAGGGTTTTGACCCATTGCTTGAAAATAAATTAAATTAGGACTTAATTATTATTTAATTTAAGAAAAGAAAGGATGTTTTTTTGTGTTTTTGTATTTATGAAAATAAAGAAAAAAAGAATTAAAAGGAAACCCTAAATCTAGATTATTTTAATTATTGATGAAAAATATTAAGGTTAACCTAACTTAAGCTAATTAATTATTTACATATTTATGTACAAAAATAATAATAGTAATCAATAATAAATAATGATAGAAATAATTAATCAAGAAAAAGATGAAAATGTCAAAAAAACCTAATTCTAGATATTTTTTATTTATTAAAAAAAAGATTAAGGTTTAAAACCTAAATTAAACTAAATTAATTGTTAGTTATTTATTTACAAAAAATAGGTTAGTGGTGAAATTAATAATAATTAAATATATTTACAATTTTGATTTTCTGATTTTTATTATGAAAAGTTGATTAAAGGTGAATTAGTAAAAAAAGTTAAAACAATTAAAAGTATTAAAAAAGAAAAGAAAATAAATTTGTACAAACCAAGGGGGGTATCAGGCCCATATGGAGGTTTGTTGAAGCAATTCAGGCCCAAGAATCACAAGGCCTTCGTTTGACTTTTCTGATCGTGTGGACGTGGTTGACTAGAGTGTACTATGGAATTCGTTCAGTGGCCCTTGGATTATTGATCAGGACATCTGGCAAGCCAACACATGAGGGTGTATCATGGAGTTCTGGGCACGTGCTGCATTGGAATATATTGGAACAAAAAATAGCAATTATGTGGGGGGACCTGGGAATCGAACCCAGGTCCCTATGTTTGCAATACACATCCTCCACCAACTGAGCCACTTAGCGCGTTTGTACATATAATGGGCAGAAAATATAATATATAAAAAAGGTCAATTATGCTGAAACGTTTGAAAAACGCGCTAACATTTGAATGCCCCAATAGCATGACGCCACGCCTGCCTTCGTCTTCGTTTGTACCTGCAACATGAACAAGATAGCGGGGGTTTTAAACCCCCACTAAGTGGAATAGTAAAAAATAGCGAATAGAAGATGAATCAACATAAATTGAGCGCGAGATGTTGGTTGAATTCGTCTGGCCTTGACGAATTCAACCATGGTCATGGCTTAGTCCAATTTTTCCTGATACCTAAAGCCCTAATTTGAAGCTTCTGAAAACCTAATTTTCGTCCATGGTAGATTTGGATTCAGGCAGCGTTAGGTCAATTAACTTATACCAATCGCTTCAGAAGGTACATATTAGTGTAAATCAAACAAGAAAAATGGTTAAAAGCGCATGAATCATGTTATGCAAGTTAGAAAAATAAGGCAAACCGTATGGCCTGTGTTCTTCAATTCTTTGCACGTTTTGACTCGTTCTTGATTGCAAACGCTTCCTGGAGACTTAAGCAACGTATTGGAATCTTTTTCAGGCTTTGGAATGTGCTGCAAGCATGAAATCAGTTTCAAGCTTTTCTTGGAATTTTTGAAAATTGGTTATCTCGTTTGAGCATCTTTTTCGTGTATGTATGAGTAGGGTTTCACTCAGCCTTTGTATGTGAATCAAATTAGGTCAAGAAGGAGCCCAAAAGTCCATGAATTGATGAATTGAATCTTTGATTGCTAATCATATCTTTTTTCAATCTTTTTCCATGGAAACTTTGCCAATTATGGAAGATCTTGTCTTGTTGATTGATGCACGAAATCCTTAGCATGTGTGGAGTATATTTGCTGCTTAAAAAGATTTGACAACCATTATTTGATATTTTTCTACAATTAAAACTAATTAAATGAATTAATAAGAATAAAAATTCAATTAATTAATTAAAAATAAGAAAATAAATCATTTTGAGCTCAATGGGTCGTGCATAGGCTTTGGGTAATGATTCAAGGAAGAATTTGAGGCCCATTAGCAAATTTGAAGTGTTTTAGGCAAAGTTGACTTTTGAAAGTTCCCAAACATTTCCCAACTTCTCCAATGCATATCTTGCTCAATTTTGAAGCTATGAACATGTTCTTGGACATTTTGGAAAGTTCTTGAAGTCCTCCAACCAATGCCTTTGGTCCCATGTCATTTTGATTTACCAATCTCAAGTTATGGTCTTTGACTTAAAGTGCCTTTTTGTTGACTTTTGAAAATGACCTATAATGTTGAAATTGATAACTTTTTGTGAGAGCATTTCTTGGACTTGGAGTGTGAAGATGAGTTGTAGGAAATGTCATCCCCTTCAAAATGAGCTTTGGATGGGATTTTTCTGATAAACCATGAAGAAGTTATGCCTTGGTCAATTTGCAGTTGACTTTTCAGCTGTCCAAAAATAGAAACTTTTGCATCTTGAGACTTTTTAAGCCATGCTTGAGGAATCATGATCAAGAATTGATCAAATGATGATTGTGGCTTCAAAATGAGATGTTGACCAAAAATTTTGACTTTTGACTGTCAAATGACCATTTTGCCCCTGCAGTTGACTGTGGAGCATTTAGGGTTTTTGACTGTGCAATTTGATGCTGTGAGTCTTGAACCTTGACATATGAATGCTTGACAATGTTTATGGGCATATGGGACTTGATTGGACCCTTGGAAACCTCAATTTCTTTGCAAGAACCAAAACCCTAATTTTGACTGTGTTAGGAGGCAATTGGACTGTGCAACCTTTGAGAGATTTTGAATCATCTGGAGATTGATCTTGGCAAATCTTGAAGAATATGGGAGGGAAAATTTTGGGGTACAACAGTTGCCCCTGTTCAATCTTCTTAGACCTAAGGATGTAGATTGGCTTGTGTGCCTTTCGTGATCCGAAGGTGGAAGATGATTGAACACTAGAGTGCCCAGAAATTTGCACTCACATAGTAGAGTATCAGCAGTGTGATGTCGGGAATGGGCTTACAGATGCCATTTGGAGAGGTGATGGATAGGAGGATGGGCTTATAGATGCCATCTGGAGGTGTGACAGAACCTTGTCGGGAATGGGCTTATCGATGCCATTTGGAACTGTAATGGTATGTGGATGGGCTTATAGATGCCATCAGGAGATTGTCGATCGCGTAAGAGATTCCTTAGCGAGAACTTGCGTACCTGAGAAAGAAAGAATAAATACCTGGCCTGTTATAGGGGTTGATCTTCAAACTCTGTATGTAGATGTGCCCTGGCTGGATACAAGAATCGAATCTTCAAACTCTTCAGACGTGCCCTGGCAAGATACAGGAATCGAGTCCGGAGAATAGTCGTCAACAGATACACCCTGGCAAGATACAGGAATCGGATCTTCAAACTCTTCAGACGTGCCCTGGCAAGATACAGGAATCGAGTCTAGAATATAGTCGTCAACAGATACACCCTGGCAAGATACAGGAATCAGATCTTCAAACTCTTCAGACGTGCCCTGGCAGGATACAGGAATCGAGTCCGGAAATAGTCGTCAACAGATACACCCTGGCAAGATACAGGAATCGGATCTTCGAACTCTTCAGACGTGCCCTGGCAAGATACAGGAATCGAGTCTGGAATTAGTCGTCAACAGATACACCCTGGCAAGATACAGGAATCGGATCTTCGAACTCTTCAGACGTGCCCTGGCAGGATACATGAATCGAGTCTGGAATATAGTCGTCAACAGATACACCCTGGCAAGATACAGGAATCGGATCTTCAAACTCTTCAGACGTGCCCTGGCAAGATACAGGAATCGAGTCTGGAATATAGTCGTCAACAGATACACCCTGGCAAGATACAGGAATCGGATCTTCAAACTCTTCAGACGTGCCCTGGCAGGATACAGGAATCGAGTCTGGAATATAGTCGTCAACAGATACACCCTGGAAAGATACAGGAATCAGATCTTTGAACTCTTCAGACGTGCCCTGGCAATATACAGGAATCGAGTTTGGAATTGCGACAGTTGATAGTAATCATCTTTGCACTGACCTTTGTCCTGAAAAGACAAAACGTTAGTTGTATGCAATGTCATGATGTATGACATTCGTGATGTTCTCAGACTAAATGAAATTGTATGTTCATGATGCGTATATACATGCTATAATGTATGAAGATGTGATGTTTATGAGCGTATTTTTGTCTAGGAAAGTAAATCCTTGACGGGTGCCGGGAAGTTAAATCCTGGGCTGATGTTGAAGAGTAGAGCTTTGTTTCCGCTGGGGATGATGGTTGCAAGAATACCGGTAGGAGAAGATGACTCCGTTGGTGAATAAACTTGGCGGATAGATTACTCTGCGGGGAGTGGACTCTGTGGGGAAAGAGAGGTACTTTGCTGAGGTTTGATGATAACTCTGCTGGGGATACCATTGTTGAGCTCTGTTGGAAGATTTGATGAACTACGCTGGGGATAGGAAGACTTCGTCGGGGACGATCTTTCCGTAGCAATTGGCTGAGGATAACCCAGTTATAAGCCCTGGTGGAGAATAACCTTTGAATAAAGTCCGGGGAGACGCGTCCGTGCTCTGCAGAGGATAAGCTTCCAGAATCTACTGGGGATAAGCTTCATGAATCTACTGGGGAGGTTGATTCAACTCTCCTGGGGAGACTTTTCAGATTGGACTGGGGAATGGCTCCACTGGATGTTCGGTATTCCGCCGGGGAACAATATTAGATCAATATTGCTGGGGATGCTTACTTAGGAATATCTGTATACTCCGTTGGGGAATGTTAAGATCTACTGGGGATACCCAACTTCTTTAAGGCTGACAGTAGGCTAACTCTGCTTGGGAGAGAGCATTGCTGACTTCCTTGGGATACTGTGCCTTCTTAGGGCTGATGGGAGACCAACTGCTTTTGAGAGAATTGTTGAACCTTGTCTTACTCGGCGGGGAGTGAAGGTATCTGGGTTACATTCTTCAACCGAACCTACCTTGGTACCTTGATGGACAGAGCAATTAGATTGCTTAGACAACTTATTATTGCCCCTGTTTCTGATATTACCTGTAATTAATCATTTGTTTTGCATGCAAATATTTATGAGTTAGCAATTAGTGTCAAATGCATATATCACAATCGAACATTGGACGTTCTTCGCAAAACAAAACAGAAAAAGGAAAAAACAATTGGCAATTGATCTGAAAAGTGAATTTGTATTGATTTTTGAATTGGCCTGTAAAATAGGCGTTTATGTACAAGAGGCTGACGTCCTAGTAAGAGAACGCCGCCGAACAACAGAGTTTATACAATTTTGTGAAAAAGGAAAACAAAACAGCTGTGTGAAAAGAATAATCCCACTGGGTTCCAACTCTGCTATCGCCTTTATATCTTCGAGCGTCTCATCACTTGGCTGCTCAGTTGAAGATGAAGCTGATTGATCGATGCCGTCTGAACTAGATGGTTGATACCGGATTTTGGATGCAAGGTGATCCAATGAGACATAGTATTACGCTTTAATCCCTAACTTTTGCCTGGACCGCCCTTTCGGGTTTTCAGTCCACCGGGATACCCATTTTTGCCCAAGCCGCCTTTTCAGGTTTTCGACTTGCCGGGTGTACAGATTTTTTTCATTTCATCCCTCATTTTGCCCGAACCCTTTTGGTTCGCCGGGAAGCCCTAATTTTTGCCTAGGTATGTCAACCTAGCGGGTCTTTTATCATGCGTAGTATCTTTTTACTATGTCTGCATTGGCGGGGTGAGGAAGGTCGTCACCATCCATGGTGGTTAGAATCATGGCTCCTCCTGAGAAGACATGTTTAACCACAAATGGCCCTTCGTATGTGGGGGTCCATTTGCCCCTGGGATCACTTTGAGGAAGAATGATGCGCTTGATTACCAGGTCCCCAACTTGATACTCTTGTGGTCTGACTTTCTTGTTAAATGCCCTGATCATCCGTTTTTGATACGTTTGACCATGACAGGTAGCAGTGAGTCTCTTTTTGTCAATTAGGTTTAACTGATCAAGTCGAGTCTGGATCCAGTCATCTTCGCTCAGATCTGCATCCTTCATTATCTGGAGAGAGGGTATCTGGACTTCAATCGGCAAGACTGCCTCCATGCCATAGACCAAGGAAAAAGGAGTTGCCCCGGTTGACGTTCTTGCTGAGGTACGGTACCCATGAAGAGCAAACGGTAACATCTCGTGCCAATCTTTATAGGTCACTGTCATCTTCTGCACAATCTTTTTGATATTCTTATTTGCCGCTTCTACAGCCCCATTCATCTTCGGCCGGTAAGGAGAAGAGTTGTGGTGTTGTATCTTGAATTGCTCGCAGAGCTCAGTGATCATCTTGTTATTAAGATTGGTACCGTTGTCCGTAATGATCCTTTCCGGGACGCCGTATCGACAAATCAGATTATGCCGAATGAACCGTGCCACAACATTCTTGGTTACGGTAGCATAAGAAGCTGCTTCAACCCACTTTGTGAAGTAATCAATTGCTACCAGGATGAAGCGATGCCCGTTGGATGCCGTAGGTTTAATCTCGCCGATCATATCAATGCCCCACATTGCAAAAGGCCAAGGTGCAGTCAATACATTCAGAGGGACTGGAGGAACATGCACCTTATCTGCATAAATCTGGCACTTATGACATGTCCGAGAATGTTGATAACAGTCGGCTTCCATTGTGGACCAGAAATATCCTGCCCGAAGGATTTTCTTTGCCATGGTGTGTCCACTGGAATGTGTTCCGAAGGTACCTTCATGTAGTTCTGCCATGATCTTTTCTGCTTCTGTCTTATCCACACAATGCAGTAAGGTCGAATCATGGTTTCGCTTATATAGAATGCCATTGCTGAGGAAGAACTTTGCAGCGAACCTTCTTAGAAACTTTTTGTCATTGATGGATGCACCCTCAGGGTATTCTTGAGCTTCTAAGTACCTTTTCACTTCATGATACCAAGGTTTTTCAGTTACTATCTCAGCCTCAAGATCACAACAATATGCCGGTTCGTCCAGTTTCCAGATAATGATCTGGGGAGCCTCATTGTCTCATTTGACCTTGAACATAGAAGACATCGTAGCCAACGTGTCCGGCAGCTGATTCTCCTCTCTTGGGAAGTGTTCAAAAGTTATCTCTGTGAAATGGGGGATTAATGTCAACACACATTCTTTGTAAGGAATAAGGTTTGGGTGTTTCGTATCCCACTCGCCTTTGATCTGATTGATCACGAGAGCGGAATCTCGGAAGACACTAAGAAACTTGATCCTTAAGTCAATTGCAGCTTGAAGACCCATAATGCACGCCTCATACTCCGCCATGTTGTTGTTGCAGTTGAAACATAGCCGGGCGGTAAGTGGAGTATGAGTGCCTTGAGGGGATATGATCACAACGCCGATACCGTTACCCAAAGCGTTGGAGGCTCCGTCAAAGTGCATAGACCATCGGGATCCTTCCTCAGGTCCTTCATCCGGTCCAGGTACTTCACAATCAGTCACTACCATGATACTCTCGTCAGGAAATTCAAAGTTCATTGACAGGTAGTCGTCCACTGCCTGGTGTGCCAAATGGTCGGCCAATACACTTCCTTTGATAGCTTTCTGAGTCGTGTACTGGATGTCGTATTCTGTCAAGATCATCTGCCATCTTGCTATTCTTCCAGACAGAGCAGGCTTTTCGAATATGTACTTTATTGGATCCATCTTTGAAATCAAAAGAGTAGTGTGAGTCAGCATATACTGTCTCAGCTGGCGAGCAGCCCATACCAAAGCGCAGCAAGTTTTCTCGAGCAGTGAGTATCGGGTCTCATAGTCGGTAAACTTTTTGCTAAGGTAATAAATGGCATCCTCTTTTCGGCCAGACTCGTCATGCTGTCCCGACACACACCCCATTGAGCTGTCAAGTACTGTCAGGTATAATATTAGAGGTCTCCCTTCAACCGGTGGCATAAGAATGGGTGGTTCTTGGAGATACTCTTTGATTCTGTCGAAAGCGGCCTGACATTCATCATTCCAACGTACTACCTGATCTTTCTTCAGCAGCTTGAAGATTGGTTCACAGGTAGCAGTTAGATGTGAGATGAATCGGGCAATGTAATTCAGACGTCCTAGAAAGCCTCTGACTTCTTTCTCTGTCTTGGGAACTGGCATCTCTTGTATGGATTTAACCTTGGCAGGGTCCACTTGAATACCTTTGTCGCTCACGACGAAGCCTAACAACTTTCCAGATCTTACCCCAAAGGTGCACTTATTCGGATTCAATCTCAGCTTGTACAACTTCAGACGGTCAAATAGCTTCTGTAGATGGTCAAGGTGTTCCTCCTCAGTTTGGGACCTTGCAATCATGTCGTCGACATACACTTCAATCTCATGGTGGATCATGTCATGAAATAAAGCAACCATGGCACGTTGGTAGGTTGCCCCAGCATTTTTCAACCCAAAAGGCATGACCTTGTAGCAGAAGGTGCCCCACTGAGTAACAAAGGTAGTCTTTTCCATATCTTCCGGAGCCATCTTGATCTGATTATATCCTGAAAAGCCATCCATGAAGGAGAACACCTTGTGCTGAGCAGTATTGTCAACCAGAACGTCGATGTGAGGCAGAGGGAAATCATCCTTGGGGCTGGCCCTGTTCAAATCCCTATAGTCAACACACATTATGACCTTACCATCTTTCTTTGGCACCGGAACCACATTGGCAACCCACTGCGGGTAAGAAGTCACTGCTAGAAACCCGACATCAAATTGCTTCATAACCTCAGCCTTGATCTTTTCGGAAATCTCTAGACGCATACGGCGGACCTTTTATTTAACCGGAGGGCATTCTTCCTTGGTAGGCAAGTGATGGACCACAATGTCGGTATCCAACCCAGGCATGTCTTCGTAAGACCAGGCAAAGATCTCCACATAATCATGCAACATCTGAACCAACCGTTGTTTCACGCTGAGCTCCAAATTGGCACCAATCTTAACTTCCTTTTTATCTGTCTCAGTACCCAGATTTACCGTTTCCACTGGCTCTTCATGTAGCTGAATGGCCCTCTCTTCCTGGAGTAACAGTCTTGCAAGCTCACCAGGCACTTCGCAATCGTCTTCACCTTCGTCTTCGGCTAAGTTGATCGGATTTTCGAAGTCATAACTGGCAGTAGCAGAGTCATTACCAGTGAGATCCAGAGTGGATTGAAACCTGTATAGGTGAGTGTGTGTAAATATAGCTGTTTTGCAATATATAAAGAAAGAAAGAAAGGGAGCACAAGATTTGAAATGCGAAAAACGTCCAATGTCTTTATTCATGATATATGGAGATGACAAGTAATAAGCCCTCACAAATGAAGCCAACGGTGCCCCGGGTAAGACACCGGGCCATAAAGTTTGAATTTATTGTTCATTACAAATTAAAAAACAAAGGAATTCATTACTGCGTAACAAAAGTAACAGGTATGTAGTCTTTTGCAGTCCAATTGTTCAGTCCACCGTCGGTCGTCGGGTAGATCCAACTATCAAACTCTGATTCCTCCGCGTCGCCTTCAATGGTATTCACTCCCGGGTTGGTGATGAACACGGGAGGTCTTCCGATCCTTGCTTTGCGTACAACCCTCTGAGCCTCTGCAGCAAAACCCAGCCCAAACTTGTCAGTCTTAGGAGTAAAATCAGGGAGCCTGCCCCAGTTTGCACATTCACCTTTTTCAATCACAGCCCGGGCATCCTTCAAGGAAGCCATCTTCAAAGGAAAGTCTTCTTCAATCACTGTCTCAGTTGACGCCAATGTTGGAGGAACCTCTTCAAAATGTTGAAAGGGGGTCTCAATGAACTCCCTGTCCATCTCTATATACCGGAATGAGTTCAGATGAGTAACCATGTATTCTTCCTCCCCCTGCACTGTAACAATCTTCCCTCTGACAGGGTACTTGAGCTTTTGGTGTAGAGTGGAGGTCACAGCCCCAGCCTTGTGGCTCCAAGGACGACCCAGCAAACAAGAATAAGATGGACGAATGTACATTACATAGAACGTTGAATCAAAGACTTGGGAACCAACCCGGATCGGAATGTCCACTTCACCATGTACCATCCTCTTCGACCCGTCAAAGGCTCGGACAATGATGTTACTAGGCTTCAACTCCAAACCCTCACAATCCAACCTGTCTAAGGCCTTCTTGGGCAATACATTCAGCGAAGAACCGGTATCCACTAACACGTGTGCGAGAGTAGTGCCCCTGCATTAAATGGAGACATGTAGGGCATCATTGTGGTTCTTCCCCTTAGCGGTCAGATCAGCATCCGAGAAACCCAACCCATTGTCAGCGGTCAAGTTGGCCACACATTCGGTAAATTGATCCGCAGATGTTTCTTGTGGCACATGGGCCGTCTTCAGAAATGAAATCAGGGCCTTGGCATGGGCCTCTGAGCACAACAACAATGATAGCATAGAGATCTTGGAGGGGGTATGCCCCAGCTGTTCAACGACGTTGTAATCGCTCTTCTTGATGATCTTAAGGATTTCCTCCATCTCTTGCTGGGAGGCTTCAACATTAACAGTCTTTGGTGCCTCCATCCGGGCAGGCACATCATCAATCCCTTTTCCCCGAGTGTCAGATGACTCGGCAGCAGGGGTAGAAACTTGATCAGAAGGGGAAACAAGCGCACTTGTAGGCGTGATGATAAGAGGTCTTTGGATAACTGGTGGCGCAATGTCAGGCGAGAAGAGCCTGCCACTGCGGGTAACTTTAGCGGGACCGGTGATGTTACTGATTCCGGTACTGGTGTTAAACTCCTGCTTCACTCCGAGCACATACACATCTGCCCCATAGTGCCATGGGACAGCCTTGTCAGATTTATAGGGGAGGGGCCCCGGAACAGTAATGATAATAGGTGCAACAGACATGATTTTGACTGGCTTCCTTGGGGGAGCCTTGGTAGGATTGTTAAAAATGGTGACAATAGATACTTCTCCAGTAGGACCAATAGGAACAGCGGTCTTCTTGAACAAGATTTCTTTGCTATCCATCAGGTTTTGGACGCCTGACTTCAGCAAAGGACAACCAGCAGGGGAAACGGCACACAGAAGGCAACCCTTGCTACAACCCGGAAATAAACCGGCTAGCAACAGGTTCCTCTTGACAGTTGATAAAGGGGTAGCAACATCATCCACAGAAACTGCATACAGGTCTTCCTCAATAGCATTTACTCCATGCTAGGGCATGGGAGCGGTCACAACGTTGGGCCTTTCAGGTGCCTCAAACTGTATTTCCTTGGCATCGATAAGGTCCTGGACCTTATTTCTTAGGGCCCATCAATCATCAGTAGAATGCCCCGGGCTATCAGAGTGATAAGCACAGCGAGCGTTGGGATTATACTTCGGAGAGGTTGTGTTTACCACCTTCGGAGCTTCTCTGACGGTTACCAAGTTGGTCGATAGCAGTTGCGGCAAGATCTGTGACAAGTTCATACTAAGCCGAGTATATTCTCTTCTGGGTCTCTCACCCCTTGGTTGGTTAGGTTGCCGAGGAGCGGCAACAGGCTTTGCAATTACCACCGTGTTGACAGCTTGGCGGCGTTTCGGTTTGTTTTGCCTTCTAGGCCCATGCACAGCACTGGCTTCCTTCTTGAAAGGCTTTTTCTCAGAACTTGAGGATGCACCTTTCTGTATCTTCCCTGATTTCATACCAGCTTCTATCCTTTCCCTAGTCAGAATGAGGTCTGTAAACCCTGCAGGCGAATTACCAATGAGATGATTGAAGAACGGCCCGGATAGGGTCCCTAAGGACATGTCCACAAGTTCACGGTCGGTTAAAGGTGGCTGCACCCTGCCAGCCAGGTCCCTCCACTTCTATGCATACTCTTTAAAACCTTCTCCCGATCCTAGCGACATACCCTGGAGTTGGGTACGTGTAGGAGCGAGGTCGACATTATACTGATACTGCTTGTAAAAAGCAGTAGCCAATTCCTCCCAGTTACGAACCTTGGTTCCATCCAGCTGATAGAACCATTTGAGATGAGTCCCTGAAAGACTCTCCTGGAAGAAATGGATCCATAAGTTCTTGTCCACAGTGTATGGTTGGATCTTCCGCACATAAGATCTGAGATGTAGCTTAGGGCAGGACGCCCCGTCATACTTTGCGAAAGATGGTGCTTTGAACTTATGTGGGATTACCACACCAGAAGATAGACCCAAGTCTCCAAAATCCAACCCAGGCACCTGTTGAATTTCCATGGCATTCAGGCGATCCTCTAACTGCTTGTACTTGTCTTCAGCTGGAGGATATTGCTCTTCATTGAAATCAGTCTCGTTGTCAGAGACCACCGGACTAGGAACCCTTCCCCCCTGGGGACTGCCTTTCCCTACAGAAGAACCAGCTTGATCAACCTCATTCTGCAGTGTGTTACCAAACCTCCGGCCAGTGTTGAATAGTACAGTTCTCTTCTTCTTCTTCTTGACCAGCAGAGCCTTCAATTCCTCTTGAACTTGGGCTAAACTCATGATCAGCTCTTGGAACTGGGCGTTCTGAGCCTGGAGGGCCTTGATGGATTGCTCAGTAGATGATTCAGGATTCATGATGAGATTGCTGAAATAAACAGCGAAGAACATTAAGTAACCTGAAAAGAAGAGTACCTGTGATGCACATGATGCATGATATGCTGTTTATGCAATGCATTCAAGGGTTCGAAAGTTCAAATTTGTTGTAGACAAAAAGGAACACACGCTATTATTAAGAAATCATTATTCAGTACATCAAAGCCTCATGGGCAAGAAATTACAAAGTAAACTAATCCCAAAAGACACTGCGCATCCTCTTTCGGGCTATGTAAGTGTTGAGAGTCTTTTCCTCGTGCAGTAGGCGGGTGAGCTCCAAGACCTTCTTTTCACTAGCATGTAAACTGGACTCAAGAGAATTTCGTTCTTCCTTAAGCTGGATCCAGCTCTTCTGCATTTCTTCCCAGGATGTGGGCATGTCAGGATGTTGAATGGTGTAGGGAACCTCTCCTTCCAAAACTGGCTCTTTGATCACAGGGAGAACATGAGGATATGGCATCACCAGCTTCTGGGAGCGGGCTCGTACCCACTTGAGATAAGGTTCCAACAGGATGGAGTTCCTGTGCCCCAGTGTCTTGCTGTCTACCTTGTTGGGCATCCTCCAAGATCTGATAAATCTCTGGCGAAGTCCTTGTGCATCGTTGTCGAAGTCAAAAACTATGTCAGGGATTAACATGTCAGGAGGGCCATCCCTCCGAGCATATCCAAACTGTCTCAAGGCCAGACAGGGGTTGTAAGTAATACCTCCTCTGATTCCAAGTAAAGGAACATTAGGAAA
Organism: Vicia faba; assembly: GCA_948472305.1. Lineage (NCBI taxonomy): Eukaryota > Viridiplantae > Streptophyta > Magnoliopsida > Fabales > Fabaceae > Vicia > Vicia faba. Next base: position 1,347,073,477 of record OX451737.1, read on the forward strand.
CTCCCTGCAACGATCAATGATAGTGACATCCTCTCTTGACCGAGAGCACCAATGTATATCTGCATGTGTAAGAGTCATTAATCGTTGTGACCATCTCAAACCCCGCTCATTCTTCAAAACTGATTGTGGAAGGTGCGAAATAAACCACCTTCCCAGGAGAGGAGTGCAGCACATAAGAACACCTCTTTTTCTCATGGTTCGAGTGTAACATGAGTGAAGGATGTCCCCAAGCAACGTAGGTATAGGATTCCTGGACATGAAGATCTTGACAGCGTTGATATCTATAAGCTGATCAGGATTCGGGAACAACACCAACCCATAGACAAGGAGGGCCACAACTTCTTCAAAAGCTTGTAGGTCAAGGGAATTCCAACATTCTTGGGCCTTCTCAAACAGAAACCTGGCCAAGAACCCTTTGATACCACTTCTAACTTCCCAATGTCCCTTGATGTCAGATGGTTGTAGGCGTAATGCTTTAGCAATCTCTTCAAGTTGGGGTTCCCTTTCCGTACCGTTGTAGGGTAGTTGACTAAGGATAGGGATCTTCAGAAGCCGGGAGAACGCTTCCAATGTAGGCACCAGTTGATAATCCAGGAAAGTAAAACAGTGGTGCAGAGGGTCAAAGAACTGGAAAAGTACCTTTATCATATCTTCCTCAATGTTGGTGTTGACCAAACTGATGAGTCTTCCATGCCTCTCACTGAAAGAAGAGCTCTCAGGAATCCTGGATGTAAGTTGCTTAAGCTGAGGAGGGATCCTTACAAGGCTGATCTGAATTGTCTTTTTGCGGATAGTTTCCATGTCCTACAAAACAAGAACAAAGATGAAGATTCGAACCCCTGAAGTGGTTAGTCAATGCATATGATGCTGTATGATGTTATGATACTATGATAAAAATACACCACAAATATCCACAAAAAGAAAACATGGTAAGGCACACAAGTCACACAAGACAGCCCTTAGAGTTTAGGCCAGCATGGGGTCTAGGTATTACCCTCTTGAGGTTGGTGGGCTCAAAACCTGTCCTATCAGAAGTAACCGGGTTCTAAGGGTCTCAATATCATTGGATTGTTTTCTGTGTTCATCGTTTCGATTTAGCCACTGAACTGGCGACCGAAATATTCCAAGAAAACAACCCTCAACTGAGTGTAGTATCGAGTATCAACCAACTTCGAACTGCACCAAAGTCAGTTATCTCACTACCCTAAAGAGGCCAAGATGGTTCAATTAAGGTTCCTAAGGTCAGTTGATGCTTCACGACACCACGCGGCGGCCCCGTACTCTATTTGACTTGACTCAAGGGTTACCGGTACTCACCAAAGTGCCACATCAACGTAGCAGACTGCTTCAACCGTGTCGGTATACCCTGCACAGTTCCCTCACAGTCTTGTTGCTACTTTCTAAGAAGGTATCCCCCAGATCCGGGTTAGGATCTATAGAACTCCCAAGACAGTACCCACAATAATAAAGTAAACAATTCAGACAATTGAAAACACAAGTGATCTTAGTCCTAAGGTACACCTCACTTTTATAATGTCCCCAGCAGAGTCGCCAGTTCTGTGATTGGTGGATTTAGAACTGACTGTTTAACGCTGGTTTCACGAAATGTCGCGGAAGCAAGAGTCGCCACCGTCTTTTATTTTCTCCAACATGGACAGGACAAAAGCACAGCAAAATTCCTTATGAGAACGTTTCTCGGTTCGGGAGGTAGATTTATAGAAAGGGAAGGTGTTAGCACCCTTTCTATCCATGGTTATCCATGGGCTCTTAGATACTTGCTCTTATGTTTTCAAAATGTTTGCTTTTCAAGATGTGAGTGGGTTTGAAAAAGTTTCATTGAAAGATTTCTGAATGACTCTTGTATCTGTCCTCAAGAGTGTTTGAAAAAATTGTTTTGAAAGCTTTTTGAAAGTGTCGGTGTGAAAAGGTTTTTTGTTTTGTTTTTTAGAGAGCAAGTATCCATGAGTCATCTACCTACTCTAAGGAATTAGGCTGTGTAGAAGTCCTTAAGGTAGTGCCATCCCACCATTGAGAGGTAGGTAGCACCACCATTGGAGGTGTTCGGGTCAATTCGATTGTAGGGACGGTGTGGTCACCGAAGCAACGGTAGGATACCTTAGAAGCTACCCTTATGTCCTTGATCCTTTTTTAATCCGAGGCAACCGTTTTGAGGCAACTATTTCGAGGCAACTGTTTCGAGGCAACTATTTCGAGGCAACTGGATCATGGACATAATGACCGCTAAAACGTCCTATACTTGACAACCACGTTTGGAAGGCAACGAGTGAGGCGTACCCTAGAAGTGGTGTGTGTATTTGTGTGTTGTTTTCAGTTTAACAGTTATCTTTGATCATGGCATTGTGAGCTATGCTTGTTTTTAATTACCATACATTCTTTCATGCAAAGTTAGAATTTAAGAGTACGGAAAGTAAAATACAGAAAGATAAAAGCTACGCTATTACAAGGCGCGGGTCTATACATCGCCAAAATACAAAGACCCGTTTTTTGATAAAAGATGCAGAAAGTAAATAAATGCGGTAAACCTAATTACTATTACGTCCTTGAGTAGTTACATAATAATCACTAAAAGAAATAATGCGCGAAAAGAATTAAAATGAACGTCCGAGGGTTTTGACCCATTGCTTGAAAATAAATTAAATTAGGACTTAATTATCATTTAATTTAAGAAAAGAAAGGATGTTTTTTTGTATTTATGAAAATAAAGAAAAAAAGAATTAAAAGGAAACCCTAAATCTAGATTATTTTAATTATTGATGAAAAATATTAAGGTTAACCTAACTTAAGCTAATTAATTATTTACATATTTATGTACAAAAATAATAATAGTAATCAATAATAAATAATGATAGAAATAATTAATCAAGAAAAAGATGAAAATGTCAAAAAACCTAATTCTAGATATTTTTTATTTATTAAAAAAAGATTAAGGTTTAAAACCTAAATTAAACTAAATTAATTGTTAGTTATTTATTTACAAAAAATAGGTTAGTGGTGAAATTAATAATAATTAAATATATTTACAATTTTGATTTTCTGATTTTTATTATGAAAAGTTGATTAAAGGTGAATTAATAAAAAAAGTTAAAACAATTAAAAGTATTAAAAAAGAAATGAAAATAAATTTGTACAAACCAATGGGGGTATCAGGCCCATATGGAGGTTTGTTGAAACAATTCAGGCCCAAGAATCACAAGGCCTTCGTTTGACTTTTCTGATCGTGTGGACGTGGTTGACTAGAGTGTACTATGGAATTCGTTCAGTGGCCCTTGGATCATTGATCAGGACATCTGGCAAGCCAACGCGTGAGGGTGTATCATGGAGTTCTGGGCACGTGCTGCATTGGAATATATTGGAACAAAAAATAGCAATTATGTGGGGGGACCTGGGAATCGAACCCAGGTCCCTATGTTTGCAATACACATCCTCCACCAACTGAGCCACTTAGCGCGTTTGTACATATAATGGGCAGAAAATATAATATATAAAAAAGGCCAGTTATGGTGAAACGTTTGAAAAACGCGCTAACATTTGAATGCCCCAATAGCATGACGCCACGCCTGCCTTCGTCTTCGTTTGTACCTACAACATGAACAAGATAGCGGGGGTTTTAAACCCCCACTAAGTGGAATAGTAAAAAATAGCGAATAGAAGAGGAATCAACATAAATTGAGCGCGAGATGTTGGTTGAATTCGTCTGGCCTTGACGAATTCAACCATGGTCATGGCTTAGTCCAATTTTTCCTGATACCTAAAGCCCTAATTTGAAGCTTCTGAAAACCTAATTTTCGTCCATGGTAGATTTGGATTCAGGCAGCGTTAGGTCAATTAACTTATACCAATCGCTTCAGAAGGTACCTATTAGTGTAAATCAAACAAGAAAAATGGTTAAAAGCGCATGAATCATGTTATGCAAGTTAGAAAAATAAGGCAAACCGTATGGCCTGTGTTCTTCAATTCTTTGCACGTTTTGACTCGTTCTTGATTGCAAACGCTTCCTGGAGACTTAAGCAACGTATTGGAATCTTTTTCAGGCTTTGGAATGTGCTGCAAGCATGAAATCAGTTTCAAGCTTTTCTTGGAATTTTTGCAAATTGGTTATCTCGTTTGAGCATCTTTTTCGTGTATGTATGAGTAGGGTTTCACTCAGCCTTTGTATGTGAAGCAAATTAGGTCAAGAAGGAGCCCAAAAGTCCATGAATTGATGAATTGAATCTTTGATTGTTAATCATATCTTTTTTCAATCTTTTTCCATGGAAACTTTGCCAATTATGGAAGATCTTGTCTTGTTGATTGATGCACGAAATCCTTAGCATGTGTGGAGTATATTTGCTGCATAAAAAGATTTGACAACCATTATTTGATATTTTTGTACAATTAAAACTAATTAAATGAATTAATAAGAATAAAAATTCAATTAATTAATTAAAAATAAGAAAATAAATCATTTTGAGCTCAATGGGTCGTGCATAGGCTTTGGGTAATGATTCAAGGAAGAATTTGAGGCCCATTAGCAAATTTGAAATGTTTTAGGCAAATTTGACTTTTGAGAGTTCCCAAAAATTTCCCAACTTATCCAATGCATATCTTGCTCAATTTTGAATCTATGAACATGTTCGTGGACACTTTGGAAATTTCTTGAAGTCCTCTAACCAATGCCTTTGGTCCCATGTCATTTTGATTTACCAATCTCAAGTTATGGTCTTTGACTTAAAGTGCCTTTTTGTTTACTTTTGAAAATGACCTATAATGTTGAAATTGATAACTTTTTGTGAGAGCATTTCTTGGACTTGGAGTGTGAAGATGAGTTGTAGGAAATGTCATCCCCTTCAAAATTAGCTTTGGATGGGATTTTTCTGATAAACCATGAAGAAGTTATGCCTTGGTCAATTTGCAGTTGACTTTTCAACTGTCCAAAAATAGAAACTTTTGCATCTTGAGACTTTTTGAGCCATGCTTGAGGAATCATGATCAAGAATTGATCAAATGATGATTGTGGCTTCAAAATGAGATGTTGACCAAATTTTTTGACTTTTGACTGTCAAATGACCATTTTGCCCCTGCAGTTGACTGTGGAGCATTTAGGGTTTTTGACTGTGCAATTTGATGCTGTGAGTCTTGAACCTTGACATATGAATGCTTGACAATGTTTATGGGCATATGGGACTTGATTGGACCCTTGGAAACCTCAATTTCTTTGCAAGAACCAAAACCCTAATTTTGACTGTGTTAGGAGGCAATTGGACTGTGCAACCTTTGAGAGATTTTGAATCATCTGGAGATTGATCTTGGCAAATCTTGAAGAATATGGGAGGGAAAATTTTGGGGTACAACAGTTGCCCCTGTTCAATCTTCTTAGACCTAAGGATGTAGATTGGCTTGTGTGCCTTTCGTGATCCGAAGGTGGAAGATGATTGAACACTAGAGTGCCCAGAAATTTGCACTCACATAGTAGAGTATCAGCAGTGTGATGTCGGGAATGGGCTTACAGATGCCATTTGTAGAGGTGATGGATAGGAGGATGGGCTTATAGATGCCATCTGGAGGTGTGACAGAACCTTGTCGGGAATGGGCTTATAGATGCCATTTGGAACTGTAATGGTATGTGGATGGGCTTATAGATGCCATCAGGAGATTGTCGATCGCGAAAGAGATTCCTTAGCGAGAACTTGCGTACCTGAGAAAGAAAGAATAAATACCTGGCCTGTTATAGGGGTTGATCTTCAAACTCTTTATGTAGATGTGCCCTGGCTGGATACAAGAATCGAATCTTCAAACTCTTCAGACGTGCCCTGGCAAGATACAGGAATCGAGTCCGGAGAATAGTCGTCAACAGATACACCCTGGCAAGATACAGGAATCAGATCTTCAAACTCTTTAGACGTGCCCTGGCAAGATACAAGAATCGAGTCTGGAATATAGTCGTCAACAGATACACCCTGGCAAGATACAGGAATCGGATCTTCAAACTCTTCAGACGTGCCCTGGCAGGATACAGGAATCGAGTCCGGAAATAGTCGTCAACAGATACACCCTGGCAAGATACAGGAATCGGATCTTCGAACTCTTCAGACGTGCCCTGGCAAGATACAGGAATCGAGTCTGGAATTAGTCGTCAACAGATACACCCTGGCAAGATACAGGAATCGGATCTTCGAACTCTTCAGACGTGCCCTGGCAGGATACATGAATCGAGTCTGGAATATAGTCGTCAACAGATACACCCTGGCAAGATACAGGAATCGGATCTTCAAACTCTTCAGACGTGCCCTGGCAGGATACAAGAATCGAGTCTGGAATATAGTCGTCAACAGATACACCCTGGCAAGATACAGGAATCGGATCTTCAAACTCTTCAGACGTGCCCTGGCAAGATACAGGAATTGAGTCTGGAATATAGTCGTCAACAGATACACCCTGGCAAGATACAGGAATCGGATCTTCAAACTCTTCAGACGTGCCCTGGCAGGATACAGGAATCGAGTCCGGAATATAGTCGTCAATAGATACACCCTGGAAAGATACAGGAATCAGATCTTTGAACTCTTCAGACGTGCCCTGGCAAGATACAGGAATCGAGTCTGGAATTGCGATAGTTGATAGTAATCATCTTTTCATTGACCTTTGTCCTGAAAAGAAAAAACGTTAGTTGTATGCAATGTCATGATGTATGACATGCGTGATGTTCTCAGACTAAATGAAATTGTATGTTCATGATGCGTATATACATGCTATAATGTATGAAGATGTGATGTTTATGAGCGTATTTTTGTCTAGGAAAGTAAATCCTTGACGGGTGCCGGGAAGTTAACTCCTGGGCTGATGTTGAAGAGTAGAGCTTTGTTTCCGCTGGGGATGATGGTTGCAAGAATACCGGTAGGAGAAGATGACTCCGTTGGTGAATAAACTTGGCGGATAGATTACTCTGCGGGGAGTGGACTCTGTGGGGAAAGAGAGGTACTTTGCTGAGGTTTGATGATAACTCCGCTGGGGATACCATTGTTGAGCTCTGTTGGAAGATTTGATGAACTCCGCTGGGGATAGGAAGACTTCGTCGGGGACGATCTTTCCGTAGCAATTGGCTGAGGATAACCCAGTTATAAGCCCTGGTGGAGAATAACCTTTGAATAAAGTCCGGGGAGACGCGTTCGTGCTCTGCAGAGGATAAGCTTCCAGAATCTACTGGGGATAAGCTTCATGAATCTACTGGGGAGGTTGATTCAACTCTCCTGGGGAGACTTTTCAGATTGGACTGGGGAATGGCTCCACTGGATGTTCGGTATTCCGTCGGGGAACAATATTAGATCAAGATTGCTGGGGATGCTTGCTTAGGAATATCTGTATACTCCGTTGGGGAATGTTAAGATCTACTGGGGATACCTAACTTCTTTAAGGATGACAGTAGGCTAACTCTGCTTGGGAGAGAGCATTGCTGACTTGCTTGGGATACTGTGCCTTCTTAGGGCTGATGGGAGACCAACTGCTTGGGAGAGAATTGTTGAACCTTGTCTTACTCGGCGGGGAGTGAAGGTATCTGGGTTACATTCTTCAACCGAACCTACCTTGGTACCTTGATGGACAGAGCAATTAGATTGCTTAGACAACTCATTATTGCCCCTGTTTCTGATATTACCTGTAATTAATCCTTTGTTTTGCATGCAAATATTTATGAGTTAGCAATTAGTGTCAAATGCATATATCACAATCGAACATTGGACGTTCTTCGCAAAACAAAACAGAAAAAGGAAAAAACAATTGGCAATTGATCTGAAAAGTGAATTTGTATTGATTTTTGAATTGGCCTGTAAAATAGGCGTTTATGTACAAGAGGCTGACGTCCTAGTAAGAGAATGCCGCCGAACAACAGAGTTTATACAATTTTGTGAAAAAGGAAAACAAAACAGCTGTGTGAAAAGAATAATCCCACTGGGTTCCAACTCTGCTATCGCCTTTATATCTTCGAGCGTCTCATCACTTGGCTGCTCAGTTGAAGATGAAGCTGACTGATCGATGCCGTCTGAACTAGATGGTTGATACCGGATTCTGGATGCAAGGTGATCCAATGAGACATAGTATTACGCTTTAATCCCTAACTTTTGCCTGGACCGCCCTTTCGGGTTTTCAGTCCACCGGGATACCCATTTTTGCCCAAGCCGCCTTTTCAGGTTTTCGACATGCCGGGTGTACAGATTTTTTTCATTTCATCCCTCATTTTGCCCGAACCCTTTTGGTTCGTCGGGAAGCCCTAATTTTTGCCTAGGTATGTCAACCTAGCGGGTCTTTTATCATGCGTAGTATCTTTTTACTATGTCTGCATTGGCGGGGTGAGGAAGTTCGTCACCATCCATGGTGGTTAGAATCATGGCTCCTCTTGAGAAGACATGTTTAACCACAAATGGCCCTTCGTATGTGGGGGTCCATTTGCCCCTGGGATCACTTTGAGGAAGAATGATGCGCTTGATTACCAGGTCCCCAACTTGATACTCTTGTGGTCTGACTTTCTTGTTAAATGCCCTGATCATCCGTTTTTGATACGTTTGACCATGACAGATAGCAGTGAGTCTCTTTTCGTCAATTAGGTTTAACTGATCAAGTCGAGTCTGGATCCAGTCATCTTCGCTCAGATCTGCATCCTTCATTATCCGGAGAGAGGGTATCTGGACTTCAATCGGCAAGACTGCCTCCATGCCATAGACCAAGGAAAAAGGAGTTGCCCCGGTTGACGTTCTTGCTGAGGTACGGTACCCATGAAGAGCAAACGGTAATATCTCGTGCCAATCTTTATAGGTCACTGTCATCTTCTGCACAGTCTTTTTGATATTCTTATTTGCCGCTTCTACAGCCCCATTCATCTTCGGCCGGTAAGAAGAAGAGTTGTGGTTTTGTATCTTGAATTGCTCGCAGAGCTCAGTGATCATCTTGTTATTGAGATTGGTACCGTTGTCCGTAATGATCCTTTCCGGGACGCCGTATCGACAGATCAGATTATGCCGAATGAACCGTGCCACAACATTCTTGGTTACGGTAGCATAAGAAGCTGCTTCAACCCACTTTGTGAAGTAATCGATTGCTACCAGGATGAAGCGATGCCTGTTGGATGCCGTAGGTTTAATCTCGCCGATCATATCAATGCCCCCACATTGCAAAAGGCCAAGGTGCAGTCAATACATTCAGAGGGACTGGAGGAACATGCTGTTAGAACAATGTTTGAATCTACTACCCTATATTTAAGTTTTGATGATAACAAAGTGAAAAGATATAGTATTTATAAGTTTCATGTTTGAACTATCTGCTGCCTAAGATTATTATGTTCTGACTTGCAGATACTCTGATTGATATAAGCAAGATCACGTCTATTCAGCATCAGAACTTTATTTCAGACACCAGCATCAGAAGTTGCTACATCAGAACGTATAAATCAGATGATCAACTCACGTACATGCTGAAGCCTGATGAACAAGACTGCGCTCAAACACTCTGATACAGAAACACAATAGTTCATCAGCAGCGAAGCAGAATCAGAATGAGCCAAGCCAGAACGTGCATTAAGGAAGCAACGGTACTGTGCATTGAAAGCTAATCAATTCCAACGGCCTCATTCCAGACAAGATATGCTCAATAAGGAAATCTTGTTATTAGCATTGAATCAAGAATATTGCATTCAACGTTCATCATCTCAAGTGCTATATAAACAAGGCTTTGAAGATTATAATGGCTAATGCTCTCCAAAATCTCTACACGCACAAAAGCTGAACCATAATCTTCGTTCTACCAGTTTTGCTAAACTACATACTCTGATACTCCATTACTGTTTAGCAATCTAGTTTCTAAGCTTAAATTTGTGTATACATCACCGTTGTGATAAAGTTTTGTAGAAAACATTCACACACATTATTTTATATCCTTGTAAGAAAGTGTTACCTTGACAAACCGGGTTGTGGTTTGAATCAAGAAGGCTTTAGCAGTTGTTAAAGCAGTCTGTAATATTCAGTTGAATATAGTGGATTAAGACCTCGTTGGAGAGAGGCGAAATCACCTTGACGGGTGGACTGGAGTAGTTTGAGATCAAATGAACCAGGATAAAAATATCGTGTTCATTGTTTTAGAATTCAGTTTTACAATTCAACCCCCCTTCTTGTGTTTTTCACCACTTCAATTGGCATCAGAGCGCCTGGTTCTGAGCTAAAACACTTAACCGTGTCAGTACAAGATCCAGCGTCAGAAAAACACAATGGCAGGAAACAACTCTCACATCAGCAATGACAACAATGAGGACAGAGACAGATTCAGTGGCAAACCTCCAGTCTTTGATGGAGAAAACTTTGATTACTGGAAAGACAGAATTGAAAGCTTCTTTCTAGCACATGATGCTGATCTGTGGGATATGGTGACAGATGGATACACGCACCCTGTGAATGCAAGTGGTCAGAAGATTGATAGAAAATCAATGTCTGATCAACAAAAGCGTGACTTCAAGAATCACCATAAGGCCAGAACCATCCTCCTCAGTGCCATCTCCTATACTGAGTATGAAAAGATCTCCAACAGAGACACAACAAAGAACATCTTTGATTCTCTCAGAATGACGCATGAGGGCAACGTTCAGGTCAAAGAAACAAAAGCTCTGGCGCTCATTCAGAAGTATGAGGCGTTCAAAATGGAAGAATCTGAATCCATTAAAACTATGTTCTCTAGATTCCAGATTCTGGTAGCTGGTCTCAAAGTTCTGGACAAAGGATACTCTACTGCTGACCATGTCAAGAAAATAATCAGAAGTTTACCCAAGCAGTGGAGGCCTATGGTTACTGCTCTGAAGCTAGCTAAAGATCTCAACAAAATCACTCTGGAGGAACTTATAAGCTCCCTCAGAAGTCATGAGATAGAGCTAGAAGCTGATGAGCCTCAGAAGCAAGGTAAGCCTTTAGCATTAAAATCTAACAGAAAATTTGAGTCTAAAGTTTTGCAGGCAGTTGAAGAAACATCTGATGGATCCTCATCAGAAGAAGACGAACTTTCCCTTCTCTCCAGAAGAGTAAATCAACTGTGGAAGCAAAGACAAAGGAAGTTCAGGAATCCCAGAAGATCTGATCAGAACGAGTCTTCTTCCAGATACAAAAGGACAGATTCTTCCTCTGGATACAGAAGATCTGAAGGCTCCTCCAGTAGCAAGAAGCCAAACACCAAAGACATCATCTGCTATGAGTGCAATGAGCAAGGACACTACAAGAGTGACTGCCCAAAGCTTCAGAGGGAAAAGCCCAAAAAGAAGTTTGGAAGAGAGAAGAAGAAAAGTCTCATGGCCACATGGGATGACTCTGACTCGTCTGAAGCTGATTCAGAATCAGATGATGAAAGGGAAAACATAGCTCTCATGGCAAACATTTCAGAAGATAGTGAAGCTTCTGAATCAGACTCAGAATCAGACACAGAAGAGGTATTTCCTAACTTCGCTGTTAACTTTACAAAGGCTGAACTTGCTGAAAGCCTTAATGAGATTCTGGAACGTTATCAGCAGATTAGAGCTAAATTCAGAGACCTGAAAAGGAATCTTGAATCTGACTCTAATAAGTCTGAGAGTCTCAAATTGGAAAATTCTGAGCTGAGAGATAAGATTTCAAAATTAGAAAACACTTTACAAAACTCTCAGAAGGAACCAATTTCTGAAACTCCCAGCAACGGTGATGAGATCATCAAGGAGTATGATCACAGTTTCCAGAAGTTCCTAGCTAAAAGCATAGATAGAAGCAGAATGGCTTCAATGATCTATGGAGTTAGCAGAAACGGCAGGAAAGGAATAGGATACCAAGGTAAGGTTCCTACACCAAAGAATGTCATGGACTTAACCATTAAACACACTCCTCTGAATTCACACTTTGTGTATGGTCACACACATGATATCAAATATACTAGCAGTAAGCACTCTGTGAAACCAAAATTCAACCAGAGTTTTGGTAAAACTAACAAATCAGGACCCAAGAAAATCTGGGTACCTAAGGATAAAATAATACATGTTGCAGATATCTTTAGCAGCAAGTCAGAAACACCAGTCATGGTACCTGGACTCTGGCTGCTCACGACACATGACGGGAAGAAGGCATATGTTCCAAAGCCTGGAACTTAAGCCTGGAGGCCACGTTGGCTTTGGAGGCAATCAGAGGGGAAAGATAATTGGCTCTGGAACTGTAGGTAATGGAAATCTTCCCTCTATTAATAATGTTCTGCTAGTAGATGGATTGATGCATAATCTGTTATCCATAAGTCAGTTAAGTGATAATGGTTATGATATAATCTTTAATCAAAAATCATGTAAAGTTGTTAGTCAGAAAGATGGGACTATCCTGTTTAATGGTAAGAGGAAAAACAACATTTACAAAATCAAACTTTCTGAACTAAAGAGTCAGAATGTAAAATGTCTTCTGTCTGTTAACAACGAGCAGTGGATCTGGCACAGAAGATTGGGGCATGTTAGTATGAGAAGAATATCTCAGATTAACAAACTCAATCTGGTCAGAGGACTTCCTAATTTGAAGTTCAATTCAGATGCTCTGTGTGAAGCATGTCAGAAAGGCAAATTTGCAAAACCTTCTTTTAAATCCAAAAATGTTGTTTCTACCTCTAAGCCATTAGAACTTCTGCACATTGACTTATTTGGACCAGTTAAAACTGCTTCAGTCAGTGGTAAGAAGTATGGGTTAGTAATCGTAGATGACTATAGCAGATGGACATGGGTAAAGTTCTTAAGACACAAGGACGAGTCACATTCTGTGTTTGTTACCTTCTGTAACCAAGTTCAGAATGAAAAAGATCTTAGAATCGTTAAAGTCAGAAGTGATCATGGTGGAGAATTTGAAAATAAAGATTTTGAGTCATTCTTTAATGACAGAGGCATTCTGCATGATTTCTCTTGTCCTAGAACTCCCCAACAAAATGGAGTTGTAGAACGAAAGAACAGAACATTGCAAGAAATGGCCAGAACCATGATCAATGAGACAAACGTTGCTAAGACTTTCTGGGAAGAGGCAATAAACACAGCGTGCTACATTCAGAATAGAATCTCAATAAGACCTATTCTGGAAAAGACTCCATATGATTTGTGGAAGAACAGAAAGCCCAACATTTCATATTTTCATCCATTTGGATGTACTTGCTTTATATTAAATACAAAGAATTATTTGAACAAGTTTGACTCTAAGGCACAGAAGTGTATTATGTTAGGATACTCTGAACGCTCAAGAGGGTACAGAGTATACAATACAGAAACACAGATTGTGGAAGAATCAATCAGTGTTCGTTTTGATGATAAGCTTGACTCTGAAAAGTCAAAGCAGAATGAAGTTTTTGCAGGTATAGAAATTGAATTTGCAGGTTCTGAAGACAAGTCATCAGAAGCTCTCAACACAGACATTCCTTCAACGTCTGAAAGGAGCACTGCTAGAAATCCTTCAACAGCTGCTGATCAACCTCAGAAGAGATTACCCAGAAGCAGCCTGGATCACCCAGAAGAGACTATCCTAGGAAGAAAGGAAGATCCAATCAGAACAAGAGCAAGCTTCAGAAACTCTAAAGAAACTCTTATGGGACTGGTGTCTCTGATTGAACCTTCTTCTATTGATGAAGCACTCCTGGATAATGACTGGATTCTGGCAATGCAAGAAGAGCTGAATCAATTCACCAGAAATGACGTATGGGATCTCGTTCCCAGACCAAAAGGATTCAACGTCATTGGAACAAGATGGGTGTTCAGAAACAAGCTAAATGAACAAGGTGAAGTCATCAGAAACAAGGCACGACTGGTTGCACAAGGTTATAGTCAGCAAGAGGGGATAGACTATACAGAAACCTTTTCCCCAGTCGCCAGGTTAGAATCTATCAGACTTTTAATTTCATTTGCTGTTAATAGAGGCATCACTCTGTATCAGATGGATGTCAAAAGTGCATTCTTAAATGGTTATATAGAAGAAGAAGTTTATGTTCACCAACCCCCAGGTTTTGAAAATACAAAACATCCAGAACATGTTTTCAAACTAAAGAAGTCACTGTATGGTCTGAAACAAGCTCCCAGAGCTTGGTATGAAAGGCTAAGTAACTTTCTGCTTGAAAATGAATTCACCAGAGGGAAAGTGGACACTACTCTATTCTGTAAAACAGTTAAGAGTGACATCTTAGTCTGTCAAATTTATGTTGATGATATCATTTTTGGTTCTACTAATCCTTCTCTTGGAAGAAAATTTGCTAAGTGTATGCAGGCAGAATTTGAGATGAGCCTCATGGGGGAACTGAAATTCTTTCTAGGAATTCAGATCAATCAAACTCCAGAAGGAACTTACATTCATCAGAGCAAATACATCAGAGATCTTCTGAATAAATTTGACCTCTCAGAATGTAAGCCATCAAAGATTCCAATGCATCCCACGTGCATTCTGGAAAGAGAAGAGGTAAGCAAAAGTGTAGAACATAAAGTCTACAGAGGTATGATTGGTTCTCTCCTCTATCTGACTGCTTCAAGACCTGACATATTATTCAGTGTTTGTATCTGTGCTAGATTCCAATCAGATCCTAGAGAATCTCACTTAACAGCTGTTAAGCGAATTTTCAAGTATCTGAAAGGTACTACTAATCTGGGTTTGTTTTATAGAAAATCTAGTGATTACAGCTTAGTAGGCTACTGTGATGCTGATTTTGCTGGAGACAGAGTGGAACGTAAAAGTACTTCTGGAAGCTGCCAATTTCTGGGAGAAAATCTGATCTCTTGGTCCAGCAAAAGGCAATCAACAATTGCTCTGTCAACAGCAGAAGCTGAGTACATAGCAGCAGCAGGATGTAGCACACAAATGCTCTGGATGAAAAGTCAGCTTGAAGACTTCCAGATTTTTGAGAGTAACATTCCTATACTTTGTGATAATACTTCTGCTATTTGCTTAAGTAAGAATCCCATTTTACATTCTAGAGCTAAGCATATAGAAATAAAACATCACTTCATTAGGGACTATATTCAGAAAGGTATTTTGAACTTAAAATTTATAGATACAGACCATCAATGGGCTGATATCTTTACTAAACCCCTTTCAGAAGATAGGTTTAATTTCATTCTGAAACATCTCAGCATGAAAGTATGCCCAGAGTGAAAATGTTTTAATTCCATATATTTACTTTCAGAATGTAATTATTTTTACTGTGAACTTCTGATCAATCTCCTTTCAGAAAGATAGAACATGCAGATTGTATCAGATGCAAGTCTAAAGATCTGAGAGTCTAATCTCAAAGACAGACGTGCTGATCACTACATCAAACAAGTGTCATCCAATCATCAGCATATCTCTGAAGCAGAACGCGTGCACGCTTCTGAGAAGGCAAAGCGCTGATTGGGTACATTGAGACACATGTCTGGTAACCGTTTTTAAGTATCTTTCTCAAATCCCCCAAAATCAGCAAGCATTTAATGAAAAGTAATCATGCTTTTAACTGGCAATCATGATTTTTCTCTCTCTTAAAAACGTTTATCTTTTCAAAATAATTTTGAAAACTCTATTTAAGCACATTAATCTCTTATTCTTATTCTTTACGCTTTCTCACTAACACTCAAGCATTTTCTGCATATTTCTGAGTTCATCCCTTGCAAACCTTTTTCTTCAAAACCCTTTTTAGTGTGAACAATGGCATCCTCCAGCAGCGTTTCTGCAGGTAATCAGAAGAAAGTATCATCTGAGCAATATCAAGTGCCACTCAGAACTCTCCTCACTCCGGTGAAGAACCTTGAAGTGCTTTCTGAGTTAATCATTGACTTTGAAAGCTTGAAGGAAAATGGTTTTGACCTAACTGAAGAAATTAGGGCTCAAAAGTGGGAGAGGTATTTCGATAGGTTGGTTGGACCAACATTCCCAGCGCTGGTCAAGGAATTTTGGATTCACGCCAAGGTTTCAAAACATCTTGTCATCTCCTCTGTCATGGGGAAGAAGATTGTGATTTCTGAAGATCTCATTGGAAGGCTAATCGGTCAAAGTGGTGGTGGCGTCCGTTGTGTGGACATGGCTGAAAGATGTGCTGATACAGGTGTGGTAGCTAACAGGATTTTCACTCTTGGGATGCCCAGCAGCAAGATTAAGGATCTGAAGGATCATTGCAGAGTATGGGCTAAGATTGTTCTGGGATGCTTCAACCACAGGAAACCAACAAGTTCTCCTGATTATATAAACGTGGATCAGCAGTTTCTGATCTACTTTATTGATCAGAAGATAAAGATCAATCTGGCTCACTTCTTGTTCAACCATCTCAAAACCAGTGTGAAAGAAACAAGGGAAGAAGAAAGAACCAAGAGGGACTGGATACCGTTTGGAAGGCTAATATCAGATATTCTGACAGAGAATAGGCTGATTGAGCATCTGATAGAAGCTCAAGAGCTGAGCACTATTGAACCAACAATTGGGAAACCTCTGAACGCAAAGAATCTGAAAAAGATGAAGCTGATAGAAAATATTCAGAAGGAACCCAGAGCTACTTCCACTGCTGATATCTCCAGCAGAAGAGTGCCTCTGAGTGATTTTCCGGTATTTTCTGAAATGGAATCCAAACCAGAGATGTTTCTCAGGTACCCAGATGCGTACAAGGCAGAAGATACAGATCCAAAGCTGAATATCAGAGATCTGCGTCAACCCCAACCAGAAGTGACTCTGAAGAAGACAAAGAAGAGAAAAGCGCCATCAGAAGGATCATCTCAGCAGACTCCAAAGAAAAGAGGTATTTCATCTGCTGCCCCTGTTTTAATTTCATCTACTATTCCAACATTTATACCTCCTCAAACCTCTCATAGAATATCAATTCCAATCCCTACCATAGATGAAACCATACAAGAAGAAGACCCTTCTGAGGCATTAAAACTCAGAAGACCTAGAACCAAACTCCCCAAACAACCAACAATTTCAACAACAACAGCACTTGACCAAGTGCTGGCTGATATTGAGCGTCAACATGCCTCTGCTCAACCAAACTCTGAACCACAAAATGTTCCTCCTCCACAACCAGAACAACAACAACAACCAGAACCAGAACAACAACAACCAATCTCAGAAGAACCTCTGATCCCTGAGCAATCAGAGATTCCACCTCCCTCTACCCAACCAGAAATTAATCCACCTTCACCACAAACAGAGTTTCACCATTATGAAACCCCTTATCCACTTCAATCTGACCCTCACTCACCTCAACCATCACCGCTGGCAATGCAGTTGCCATATGGAACCACTGTTATCATGCCCCAGTTACCATCCTCATCAGAATCGACACCACCAAAGACTCCCAAAACTCCACCCACTCCAATCGAAATATCTGACTCTGATACCCCTTCTCCAAAACAAACAGCTGCTCAGAAAACCTTTGAAAACCCCAGCAGGACTTTCATTGACTTAACCAGTCTTGACCGTCTTGCTGATCTAAAACACAAAATTGCCATCCCAAAACCAAAGCAACCGGATGTTGGCTCTGGTATTTTGAATTTTGAAACAGGTGTGCTGCAATGGATTGCTTCTTTGAAGAAAGTCTGTCCTGGGATGATTGACCCAGCTGCTTCTGATCAGCTCTGGTCACAGTTCAGATCTTGGGTATGTGCTGAAGCCCTCAAGTTGCAGGATATCAACTATGAGCAGGCACAACATAATTTCAGCAAACTTCTGAATGAAGCTGAAAGTGTGCTTCTGAAAAAGGACGTGCTCCCTCTGGACAGTGAACCTTGGTCTGAGAAACAGCAAGCTGCAAAGGTGCAACCATCAGAAGAAGACAAGACCATTCAGGATGAAAGTCAAGCAGCGGATGTTGCTGAAAGTTCTAAGAAGCCTCCTCCTTCTGACGCTTCTCAAGCTGCCTTGGACAGGCAGACTCTGGAAGAACTAAGGCTGAATGACATGCGTCTGCAGCAGCGGATGGATGAAAACGATCAGAAGATGAAAGCAAGAATGGATGTGCAGGACAACAAGATTGACACTGTTGTCAGCATGGTGCATAAGCAAAATGAAACTTCTGAAAAGATTCAAGCCATGCTGGAGAGCCTGTTCACACGCTTGCCTCCTCAACCTTAAATCTTTTTCATGCATGACCTTTTTCATGTTTTCTTGATTTTCTGATGTACTGTTTTGATTATGTTTTGTAATATTTTCTTGCTCTGATTCTGAACTATTAATATGATTAGTTTTTCTGATCTTAATTATTTTAGCACATCACCAACACTTTTTGATTGCTGACAAAAAGGGGGAGAACAAGAACGATATTTAAATCAATAACGGCTAACTAGACAGAAATTCTCGAACATTCTAACTCTATTACTTGAAATGTTTTTTCTGTTTTGTTTAAAGTCTACAGGCACAAGGAAGCTCCTGGACACTCTGAAGACTAGAAGCTCTGATCAATGTTGCTCTGATCAATATGAAGTTCTGATCGTCCTAATACTCTGATCCAAAGCAAAGCTCTGACAAGAAAAGCTCTGAAGCTCTGCTCTCTGATAAGTCAAAGACTCTGATAATCTGATGTTCAAAGAAAGAAAAAGATCTGATCCTGAAGAACACGTATAATCAAAGGGAAGTAATCAACTCAGGGGGAGTATCTCTTAACTCTGACTTCTTCGTACTTCTTACTCTGATACATTTTCCAGATACCTTTTCACGTTATTTTCATTTAAAATATCTAGTTTTTGTCATCATCAAAAAGGGGGAGATTGTTAGAACAATGTTTGAATCTACTACCCTATATTTAAGTTTTGATGATAACAAAGTGAAAAGATATAGTATTTATAAGTTTCATGTTTGAACTATCTGCTGCCTAAGATTATTATGTTCTGACTTGCAGATACTCTGATTGATATAAGCAAGATCACGTCTATTCAGCATCATAACTTTATTTCAGACACCAGCATCAGAAGTTGCTACATCAGAACGTATAAATCAGATGATCAACTCACGTACATGCTGAAGCCTGATGAACAAGACTGCGCTCAAACACTCTGATACAGAAACACAATAGTTCATCAGCAGCGAAGCAGAATCAGAATGAGCCAAGCCAGAACGTGCATTAAGGAAGCAACGGTACTGTGCATTGAAAGCTAATCAATTCCAACGGCCTCATTCCAGACAAGATCTGCTCAATAAGGAAAGCTTGTTATTAGCATTGAATCAAGAATATTGCATTCAACGTTCATCATCTCAAGTGCTATATAAACAAGGCTTTGAAGATTATAATGGCTAATGCTCTCCAAAATCTCTACACGCACAAAAGCTGAACCATAATCTTCGTTCTACCAGTTTTGCTAAACTACATACTCTGATACTCCATTACTGTTTAGCAATCTAGTTTCTAAGCTTAAATTTGTGTATACATCACAGTTGTGATAAAGTTTTGTAGAAAACATTCACACACATTATTTTATATCCTTGTAAGAAAGTGTTACCTTGACAAACCGGGTTGTGGTTTGAATCAAGAAGGCTATAGCAGTTGTTAAAGCAGTCTGTAATATTCAGTTGAATATAGTGGATTAAGACCTCGTTGGAGAGAGGCGAAATCACCTTGACGGGTGGACTGGAGTAGTTTGAGATCAAACGAACCAGGATAAAAATATCGTGTTCATTGTTTTAGAATTCAGTTTTACAATTCAACCCCCCCTTCTTGTGTTTTTCACCACTTCACATGCACCTTATCTGCATAAATCTGGAACTTATGACATGTCCGAGAATGTTGATAACAGTCGACTTCCATTGTGGACCAGAAATATCCTGCCCGAAGGATTTTCTTTGCCATGGTGTGTCCACTGGAATGTGTTCCGAAGGTACCTTCATGTAGTTCTGCCATGATCTTTTCTGCTTCTGTCTTATCCACACAACGCAGTAAGGTCGAATCATGGTTTCGCTTATATAGAATGCCATTGCTGAGGAAGAACTTTGCAGCGAACCTTCTCAGAAACTTTTTGTCATTGATGGATGCACCCTCAGGGTATTCTTGAGCTTCTAAGTACCTTTTCACTTCATGATACCAAGGTTTTTCAGTTACTATCTCAGCCTCAAGATCACAACAATATGCCGGTTCGTCCAGTTTCCAGATAATGATCCGGGGAGCCTCATTGTCCCATTTGACCTTGAACATAGAAGACATCGTATCCAACGCGTCCGACAGCTGATTCTCCTCTCTTGGGAAGTGTTTAAAAGTTATCTCTGAAATGGGGGATCAATGTCAACACACATTCTTTGTAAGGAATAAGGTTTGGGTGTTTCGTATCCCACTCGCCTTTGATCTGATTATTCACGAGAGAGGAATCTCGGAAGACACTAAGAAACTTGATCCTTAAGTCAATTGCAGCTTGAAGACCCATAATGCACGCCTCATACTCCGCCATGTTGTTGGTGCAGTTGAAACATAGTCGGGCGGCAAGTGGAGTATGAGTGCCTTGAGGGGATATGATCACAACGCCGATACTGTTACCCAAAGCGTTGGAGGCTCCATCAAAGTGCATAGACCATCGGGATCCTTCCTCAGGTCCTTCATCCGGTCCAGGTACTTCACAATCAGTCACTACCATGATACTCTCGTCAGGAAATTCAAAGTTCATTGACAGGTAGTCGTCCACTGCCTGGTGTGCCAAATGGTCGGCCAATACACTTCCTTTGATAGATTTCTGAGTCGTGTACTGGATGTCGTATTCTGTCAAGATCATCTGCCATCTTGCTATTCTTCCAGACAGAGCAGGCTTTTCGAATATGTACTTTATTGGATCCATCTTTGAAATCAAAAGAGTAGTGTGAGTCAGCATATACTGTCTCAGCTGGCGAGCAGCCCATACCAAAGCGCAGCAAGTTTTCTCGAGCAGTGAGTATTGGGTCTCATAGTCGGTAAACTTTTTGCTAAGGTAATAAATGGCATGCTCTTTTCGGCCAGACTCGTCATGCTGTCCCGACACACACCCCATTGAGCTGTCAAGTACTGTCAGGTATAATATTAGAGGTCTCCCTTCAACCGGTGGCATAAGAATGGGTGGTTCTTGGAGATACTCTTTGATTATGTCGAAAGCGGCCTGACATTCATCATTCCAACGTACTACCTGATCTTTCTTCAGCAGCTTGAAGATTGGTTCACAGGTAGCAGTTAGATGTGAGATGAATCGGGCAATGTAATTCAGAAGTCCTAGAAAGCCTCTGACTTCTTTCTCTGTCTTGGGAACTGACATCTCTTGTATGGATTTAACCTTTGCAGGGTCCACTTGAATACCTTTGTCGCTCACGACGAAGCCTAGCAAATTTCCAGATCTTACCCCAAAGGTGCACTTATTCGGATTCAATCTCAGCTTGTACAACTTCAGACGGTCAAATAGCTTCTGTAGATGGTCAAGGTGTTCCTCCTCAGTTTGGGACCTTGCAATCATGTCGTCGACATACACTTCAATCTCATGGTGGATCATGTCATGAAATAAAGCAACCATGGCACGTTGGTAGGTTGCCCCAGCATTTTTCAACCCAAAAGGCATGACCTTGTAGCAGAAGGTTCCCCACTGAGTAACAAAGGTAGTCTTTTCCATATCTTCCGGAGCCATCTTGATCTGATTATATCCTGAAAATCCATCCATGAAGGAGAACACCTTGTGCTGAGCAGTATTGTCAACCAGAACGTCGATGTGAGGCAGAGGGAAATCATCCTTGGGGCTGGCCCTGTTCAAATCCCTATAGTCAACACACATTCTGACCTTACCATCTTTCTTTGGCACCGGAACCACATTGGCAACCCACTGCGGGTAAGAAGTCACTGCTAGAAACCCGACATCAAATTGCTTCATAACCTCAGCCTTGATCTTTTCGGACATCTCTGGACGCATACGGCGGACCTTTTGTTTAACCGGAGGGCATTCTTCCTTGTTAGGCAAGTGATGGACCACAATGTCGGTATCCAACCCAGGCATGTCTTCGTAAGACTAGGCAAAGATCTCCACATAATCATGCAACATCTGAACCAACCGTTGTTTCACGTTGAGCTCCAAATTGGCACCAATCTTAACTTCCTTTTTATCTGTCTCAGTACCCAGATTTACCGTTTCCACTGGCTCTTCATGTGGCTGAATGACCCTCTCTTCCTGGAGTAACAGTCTTGCAAGCTCACCAGGCACTTCGCAATCGTCTTCACCTTCGTCTTCGGCTAAGTTGATCGGATTTTCAAAGTCATAACTGGCAGTAGCAGAGTCGTTACCAGTGAGATCCAGAGTGGATTGAAACCTGTATAGGTGAGTGTGTGTAAATATAGATGTTTTGCAATATATAAAGAAAGAAAGAAAGGGAGCACAAGTTTTGAAATGCGAAAAACGTCCAATGTCTTTATTCATGATATATGGAGATGACAAGTAATAAGCCCTCACAAATGAAGCCAACGGTGCCTCGGGTAAGACACCGGGCCATAAAGTTTCAATTTATTGTTCATTACAAATTAAAAAACAAAGGAATTCATTACTGCGTAACAAAAGTAACAGGTATGTAGTCTTTTGCAGTCCAATTGTTCAGTCCACCGTCGGTCGTCAGGTAGATCCAACTATCAAACTCTGATTCCTCCGCGTCGCCTTCAATGGTATTCACTCCCGGGTTGGTGATGAACACGGGAGGTCTTCCGATCCTTGCTTTGCGTACAGCCCTCTGAGCCTCTGCAGCAAAACCCAGCCCAAACTTGTCAGTCTTAGGAGTAAAATCAGGGAGCCTGCCCCAGTTTGCACATTCACCTTTTTCAATCACAGCCCGGGCATCCTTCAAGGAAGCCATCTTCAAAGGAAAGTCTTCTTCAATCACTGTCTCAGTTGACGCCAATGTTGGAGGAACCTCTTCAAAATGTTGAAAGGGGGTCTCAATGAACTCCCCGTCCATCTCTATATACCGGAATGAGTTCAGATGACTAACCATGTATTCTTCCTCCCCCTGCACTGTAACAATCTTCCCTCTGACAGGGTACTTGAGCTTTTGGTGTAGAGTGGAGGTCACAGCCCCAGCCTTGTGGCTCCAAGAACGACCCAGCAAACAAGAATAATATGGACGAATGTCCATTACATAGAACGTTGAATCAAAGACTTGGGAACCAACCCGGATCGGAATGTCCACTTCACCATGTACCATCCTCTTCGACCCGTCAAAGGCTCGGACAATGATGTTACTAGGCTTCAACTCCAAACCCTCACAATCCAACCTGTCTAAGGCCTTCTTTGGCAATACATTCAGCGAAGAACCGGTATCCACTAACACGTGTGCGAGAGTAGTGCCCCTGCATTAAATGGAGACATGTAGGGCATCATTGTGGTTCTTCCCCTTAGCGGTCAGATCAGCATCCGAGAAACCCAACCCATTGTCAGCGGTCAAGTTGGCCACACAATCAGTAAATTGATCCGCAGATGTTTCTTGTGGCACATGGGCCGTCTTCAGAAATGAAATCAGGGCCTTGGCATGGGCCTCTGAGCACAACAACAATGATAGCATAGATATCTTGGAGGGGGTATGCCCCAGCTGTTCAACGACGTTGAAATCGCTCTTCTTGATGATCTTAAGGATTTCCTCCATCTCTTGCTGGGAGGCTTCAACATTAACAGTCTTTGGTGCCTCCATCCGGGCAGGCACATCATCAATCTCTTTGCCCCGAGTGTCAGATGACTCGGCAGCAGGGGTAGAAACTTGATCAGAAGGGGAAACAGGCGCACTTGTAGGCGTGATGATAAGAGGTCTTTGGATAACTGGTGGCGCAATGTCAGGCGAGAAGAGCCTGCCACTGCGGGTAACTTTAGCGGGACCGGTGATGTTACTGATGCCGGTACTGGTGTTGAACTCCTGCTTCACTCCGAGCACATACACATCTGCCCCATAGTTCCATGGGACAGCCTTGTCAGATTTATAGGGGAGGGGCCCCGGAACAGTAATGATAATAGGTGCAACAGACATGATTTTGACTAGCTTCCTTTGGGGAGCCTTGGTAGGATTGTTAAAAATGGTGACAACAGATACTTCTTGAGTAGGACCAATAGGAACAGCGGTCTTCTTGAACAAGATTTCTTTGCTATCCATCAGGTTTTGGACGCCTGACTTCAGCAACGGACAACCAGCAGGGGAAACGGCACACAGAAGGCAACCCTTGCTACAACCCAGAAATAAACCGGCTAGCAACAGGTTCCTCTTGACAGTTGATAAAGGGGTAGCAACATCATCCACAGAAACTGCATACAGGTCTTCCTCAATAGCATTTACTCCATGCTGGGGCATGGGAGCGGTCACAACGTTGGGCCTTTCAGGTGCCTCAAACTGTATTTCCTTGGCATCGATAAGGTCCTGGACCTTATTTCTTAGGGCCCAGCAATCATCAGTAGAATGCCCCGGGCTATCAGAGTGATAAGCACAGCGAGCGTTGGGATTATACTTCGGAGAGGTTGTGTTTACCACCTTCGGAGCTTCTCTGACGGTTACCAAGTTGGTCGATAGCAGTTGCGGCAAGATCTGTGACAAGGTCATACTAAGCCGAGTATATTCTCTTCTGGGTCTCTCACCCCTTGGTTGGTTAGGCTGCCGAGGAGCGGCAGCAGGCTTTGCAATTACCACCGTGTTGACAGCTTGGCGGCGTTTCGGTTTGTTTTGCCTTCTAGGCCCATGCACAGCACTGGCTTCCTTCTTGAAAGGCTTTTTCTCAGAACTTGAGGACGCACCTTTCTGTATCTTCCCTGATTTCATACCAGCTTCTATCCTTTCCCCAGTCAGAATGAGGTCTGTAAACCCTGCAGACGAATTACCAATGAGATGATTGAAGAACGGCCCGGATAGGGTCCCTAAGAACATGTCCACAAGTTCACGGTCGGTTAACGGTGGCTGCACCCTGCCAGCCAGGTCCCTCCACTTCTATGCATACTCTTTAAAACCTTCTCCCGATCCTAGCGACATACCCTGGAGTTGGGTACGTGTAGGAGCGAGGTCGACATTATACTGATACTGCTTGTAAAAAGAAGTAGCCAATTCCTCCCAGTTACGAACCTTGGTTCCATCCAGCTGATAGAACCATTCGAGATGAGTCCCTGAAAGACTCTCCTGGAAGAAATGGATCCATAAGTTCTTGTCCACAGTGTATGGTTGGATCTTGCGCACATAAGATCTGAGATATAGCTTAGGGCAGGACGCCCCGTCATACTTTGCGAAAGATGGTGCTTTGAACTTATGTGGGATTACCACACCAGAAGATAGACCCAAGTCTCCAAAATCCAACCCAGGCACCTGTTGAATTTCCATGGCATTCAGGCGATCCTCTAACTGCTTGTACTTGTCTTCAGCTGGAGGGTATTGCTCTTCATTGAAATCAGTCTCGTTGTCAGAGACCACCGGACTAGGAACCCTTCCCCCCTGGGGAATGCCTTTCCCTACAGAAGAACCAGCTTGATCAACCTCATTCTACAGTGTGTTACCAAACCTCCGGCCAGTGTTGAATAGTACAGTTCTCTTCTTCTTCTTCTTGACCAGCAGAGCCTTCAATTCCTCTTGACCTTGGGCTAAACTCATGATCAACTCTTGGAACTGGGCGTTCTGAGCCTGGAGGGCCTTGATGGATTGCTCAGATGATTCAGGATTCATGATGAGATTGCTGAAATAAACAGCGAAGAACATTAAGTAACCTGAAAAGAAGAGTACCTGTGATGCACATGATGCATGATATGCTGTTTATGCAATGCATTCAAGGGTTCGAAAGTTCAAATTTGTTGTAGACAAAAAGGAGCACACGTTATTATTAAGAAATCATTATTCAGTACATCAAAGCCTCATGGGCAAGAAATTACAAAGTAAACTAATCCCAAAAGACACTGCGCATCCTCTTTGGGGCTATGTAAGTGTTGTAAGTGTTAAGAGTCTTTTCCTCGTGCAGTAGGCGGGTGAGCTCCAAGACCTTCTTCTCACTAGCATGTAAACTGGACTCAAGAGAATTCCGTTCTTCCTTAAGCTGGATCCAGCTCTTCTGCATTTCTTCCCAGGATGTGGGCATGTCATGATGTTGAATGGTGTAGGGCACCTCTCCTTCCAAAACTGGCTCTTTGATCACAGGGAGAACATGAGGATATGGCATCACCAGCTTCTGGGAGCGGGCTCGTACCCACTTGAGATAAGGTTCCAACAGGATGGAGTTCCTGTGCCCCAGTGTCTTGCTGTCTACCTTGTTGGGCATCCTCCAAGCTCTGATAAATCTCTGGCGAAGTCCTTGTGCATTGTTGTCGAAGTCAAAAACTATGTCAGGGATTAACATGTCAGGAGGGCCATCCCTCCGAGCATATCCAAATTGTCTCAAGGCCAGACAGGGGTTGTAAGTAATACCTCCTCTGATTCCAAGTAAAGGAACATTAGGAAACTCCCTGCAACGATCAATGATAGTGACATCCTCTCTGGACCGAGAGCACCAATGTATATCTGCATGTGTAAGAGTCATTAATCGTTGTGACCATCTCAAACCCCGCTCATTCTTCAAAACTGATTGTGGAAGGTGCGAAATAAACCACCTTCCCAGGAGAGGAGTGCAGCACATAAGAACACCTCTTTTTCTCATGGTTCGAGTGTAACATGAGTGAAGGATGTCCCCAAGCAACGTAGGTATAGGATTCCTGGACATGAAGATCTTGACAGCGTTGATATCTATAAGCTGATCAGGATTCGGGAACAACACCAACCCATAGACAAGGAGGGCCACAACTTCTTCAAAAGCTTGTAGGTCAAGGGAATTCCAACATTCTTGGGCCTTCTCAAACAGAAACCTGGCCAAGAACCCTTTGATACCACTTCTAACTTCCCAATGTCCCTTGATGTCAGATGGTTGTAGGCGTAATGCTTTAGCAATCTCTTCAAGTTGGGGTTCCCTTTCTGTACCGTTGTAGGGTAGTTTACTAAGGATAGGGATCTTCAGAAGCCGGGAGAACTCTTCCAATGTAGGCACCAGTTGATAATCCAGGAAAGTAAAACAGTGGTGCAGAGGGTCAAAGAACTGGAAAAGTACCTTTATCATATCTTCCTCAATGTTGGTGTTGACCAAACTGATGAGTCTTCCATGCCTCTCACTGAAAGAAGAGCTCTCAGGAATCCTGGATGTAAGTTGCTTAAGCTGAGGAGGGATCCTTACAAGGCTGATCTGAATTGTCTTTCTGCGGATAGTTTCCATGTCCTACAAAACAAGAACAAAGATGAAGATTCGAACCCCTGAAGTGGTTAGTCAATGCATATGATGCTGTATGATGTTATGATACTATGATAAAAATACACCACAAATATCCACAAAAAGCAAACATGGTAAGGCACACAAGTCACACAAGACAGCCCTTAGAGTTTAGGCCAGAATGGGGTCTAGGTATTACCCTCTTGAGGTTGGTGGGCTCAAAACCTGTCCTATCAGAAGTAACCGGGTTCTAAGGGTCTCAATATCATTGGATTGTTTTCTGTGTTCATCATTTCGATTTAGCCACTGAACTGGCGACCGAAATATTCCAAGAAAACAACCCTCAACTGAGTGTAGTATCGAGTATCAACCAACTTCGGACTGCACTAAAGTCAGTTATCTCACTACCCTAAAGAGGCCAAGATGGTTCAATTAAGGTTCCTAAGGTCAGTTGATGCTTCACGACACCACGCGGCGGCCCCGTACTCTCCTTGACTTGACTCAAGGGTTACCGGTACTCACCAAAGTGCCACATCAACGTAGCAGACTGCTTCAACCGTGTCGGTATACCCCGCACAGTTCCCTCACAGTCTTGTTGCTACTTTCTAAGAAGGTATCCCCCAGATCCGGGTTAGGATCTATAGAACTCCCAAGACAGTACCCACAATAATAAAGCAAACAATTCAGACAATTGAAAACACAAGTGATCTTAGTCCTAAGGTACACCTCACTTTTATAATGTCCCCAGCAGAGTCGCCAGTTCTGTGATTGGTGGATTTAGAACTGACTGTTTAACGCTGGTTTCACGAAATGTCGCGGAAGCAAGAGTCGCCACCGTCTTTTATTTTTTCCAACATGGACAGGACAAAAGCATAGCAAAATTCCTTATGAGAACGTTTCTCGGTTCGGGAGGTAGATTTATAGAAAGGGAAGGTGTTAGCACCCTTTCTATCCATGGTTATCCATGGGCTCTTAGATACTTGCTCTTATGTTTTCAAAATGTTTGCTTTTCAAGATGTGAGTGGGTTTGAAAAAGTTTCATTGAAAGATTTCTGAATGACTCTTGTATCTGTCCTCAAGAGTGTTTGAAAAAATTGTTTTGAAAGCTTTTTGAAAGTGTCGGTGTGAAAAGGTTTTTTGTTTTGTTTTTTAGAGAGCAAGTATCCATGAGTCATCTACCTACCCTAAGGAATTAGGCTGTGTAGAAGTCCTTAAGGTAGTGCCATCCCACCATTGAGAGGTAGGTAGCACCACCGTTGGAGGTGTTCGGGTCAATTCGATTGTATGGACGGTGTGGTCACCGAAGCAACGGTAGGACACCTTAGAAGCTACCCTTATGTCCTTGATCCTCTTTTAATCCAAGGCAACCGTTTTGAGGCAACTATTTCGAGGCAACTGTTTCGAGGCAACTGTTTCGAGGCAACTGTTTCGAGGCAACTGGATCATGGACATAAGGACCGCTAAAACGTCCTATACTTGACGACCACGTTTCGAAGGCAACGAGTGAGGCGTACCCTAGAAGTGGTGTGTGTATTTGTGTGTTGTTTTCAGTTTAACAGTTATCTTTGATCATGGCATTGTGAGCTATGCTTGTTTTTAATTACCATACATTCTTTCATGCAAAGTTAGAATTTAAGAGTACGGAAAGTAAAATACAGAAAGATAAAAGCTACGCTATTACAAGGCGCGGGTCTATACATCGCCAAAATACAAAGACCCGTTTTTTGATAAAAGATGCGGAAAGTAAATAAATGTGGTAAACCTAATTACTATTACGTCCTTGAGTAGTTACAAAAATAATAATAGTAATCAATAATAAATAATGATAGAAATAATTAATCAAGAAAAAGATGAAAATGTCAAAAAACCTAATTCTAGTTATTTTTTATTTATTAAAAAAAGATTAAGGTTTAAAACCTAAATTAAACTAAATTAATTGTTAGTTATTTATTTACAAAAAATAGGTTAGTGGTGAAATTAATAATAATTAAATATATTTACAATTTTGATTTTCTGATTTTTATTATGAAAAGTTGATTAAAGGTGAATTAATAAAAAAAGTTAAAACAATTAAAAGTATTAAAAAAGAAAAGAAAATAAATTTGTACAAACCAAGGGGGGTATCAGGCCCATATGGAGGTTTGTTGAAACAATTCAGGCCCAAGAATCACAAGGCCTTCGTTTGACTTTTCTGATCGTGTGGACGTGGTTGACTAGAGTGTACTATGGAATTCGTTCAGTGGCCCTTGGATTATTGATCAGGACATCTGGCAAGCCAACGCGTGAGGGTGTATCATGGAGTTCTGGGCACGTGCTGCATTGGAATATATTGGAACAAAAAATAGCAATTATGTGGGGGGACCTGGGAATCGAACCCAGGTCCCTATGTTTGCAATACACATCCTCCACCAACTGAGCCACTTAGCGCGTTTGTACATATAATGGGCAGAAAATATAATATATAAAAAAGGTCAGTTATGCTGAAACGTTTGAAAAACGTGCTAAATTTTGAATGCCCCAATAGCATGACGCCACGCCTGCCTTCGTCTTCGTTTGTACCTGCAACATGAACAAGATAGCGGGGGTTTTAAACCCCCACTAAGTGGAATAGTAAAAAATAGCGAATAGAAGAGGAATCAACATAAATTGAGCGCGAGATGTTGGTTGAATTCGTCTGGCCTTGACGAATTCAACCATGGTCATGGCTTAGTCCAATTTTTCCTGATACCCAAAGCCCTAATTTGAAGCTTCTGAAAACCTAATTTTCGTCCATGGTAGATTTGGATTCAGGCAGCGTTAGGTCAATTAACTTATACCAATCGCTTCAGAAGGTACCTATTAGTGTAAATCAAACAAGAAAAATGGTTAAAAGCGCATGAATCATGTTATGCAAGTTAGAAAAATAAGGCAAACCGTATGGCCTGTGTTCTTCAATTCTTTGCACGTTTTGACTCGTTCTTGATTGCAAACGCTTCCTGGAGACTTAAGCAACGTATTGGAATCTTTTTCAGGCTTTGGAATGTGCTGCAAGCATGAAATCAGTTTCAAGATTTTCTTGGAATTTTTGTAAATTGGTTATCTCGTTTGAGCAGCTTTTTCGTGTATGTATGAGTAGGGTTTCACTCAGCCTTTGTATGTGAAGCAAATTAGGTCAAGAAGGAGCCCAAAAGTTCATGAATTGATGACTTGAATCTTTGATTGCTAATCATATCTTTTTTCAATCTTTTTCCATGGAAACTTTGCCAATTATGGAAGATCTTGTCTTGTTGATTGATGCACGAAATCCTTAGCATGTGTGGAGTATATTTGCTGCATAAAAAGATTTGACAACCATTATTTGATATTTTTCTACAATTAAAACTAATTAAATGAATTAATAAGAATAAAATCTCAATTAATTAATTAAAAATAAGAAAATAAATCATTTTGAGCTCAATGGGTCGTGCATAGGCTTTGGGTAATGATTCAAGGAATAATTTGAGGCCCATTAGCAAATTTGAAGTGTTTTAGGCAAAGTTGACTTTTGAAAGTTCCCAAAAATTTCCCAACTTCTCCAATGCATATCTTGCTCAATTTTGAAGCTATGAACATGTTCTTGGACATTTTGGAAAGGTCTTGAAGTCCTCTAACCAATGCCTTTGGTCCCATGTCATTTTGATTTACCAATCTCAAGTTATGGTCTTTGACTTAAAGTGCCTTTTTGTTGACTTTTGAAAATGACCTATAATGTTGAAATTGATAACTTTTTGTGAGAGCATTTCTTAGACTTGTAGTGTGAAGATGAGTTGTAGGAAATGTAATCCCCTTCAAAATGAGCTTTGGATGGGATTTTTATGATAAACCATGAAGAAGTTATGCCTTGGTCAATTTGCAGTTGACTTTTTAGCTGTCCAAAAATAGAAACTTTTGCATCTTGAGACTTTTTGAGCCATGCTTGAGGAATCATGATCAAGAATTGATCAAATGATGATTGTGGCTTCAAAATGATATGTTGACCAAATTTTTTTACTTTTGACTGTCAAATGACCATTTTTCCCCTGCAGTTGACTGTGGAGCATTTAGGGTTTTTGACTGTGCAATTTGATGTTGTGAGTCTTGAACCTTGACATATGAATGCTTGACAATGTTTATGGGCATATGGGACTTGATTGGACCCTTGGAAACCTCAATTTCTTTGCAAGAACCAAAACCCTAATTTTGACTGTGTTAGGAGGCAATTGGACTGTGCAACCTTTGAGAGATTTTGAATCATCTGGAGATTGATCTTGGCAAATCTTGAAGAATATGGGAGGGCAAATTTTGGGGTACAACACTACCTATTTCTCAATAATAGGATAGTGTTGTCTAAAGAAAACAAGAACAGAAACGATCTTTTTTCGAGTAGGTAGATGCTAGTAGGTACTTGATCAAAACCAAAATTTTCACACTTACACTTTTCAAACAATGTTTTCAAAAAACAACTTCATAACACTCTTGAGGACAGAAACAAGGGTTAAAACGAAGTAAAACAAAAACTTTTCAAAACAAACACACACAAGAAATTTTAAAAGATGAGCAAGTACCTAAGAGCCTATGGAAAACCATGGATAGAAAGGGTGCTAATACCTTCCCTTTCTATAATCTATCCCCCATACTCAAAATCTCGAAAAAGTATTTTTTCTGTGCTTTTTTCCTTTCCGTTTGGATGAAATAAAAGTCGGTGGTGACTCTTGCTTACCGTGACATTTTGCAAACAAAAAAACGTAAAACGCAAACCAGCATTTCCAAAACAATCGGTTCTGCCACCGTATCACACCAAGCAATATAGTGGTGAGGGCCTTTGACGGTTCAAAAAGTATGGTGCATGGGGAAGTAGATATCCCCATAAAAGTTGGAACCCAAACATTTGATTCAACTTTTTATGTAATGGATATTCGCCCCTCATATTCCTGCTTGCTAGGCTGCCCGTGGATTCACAATGTTGGCGCTGTTACTTCTACGTTGCACCAAATGCTGAAATATCCAATTCAAGGGAAGATCATCACCGTTCATGGAGAAGAAGAGTACATGATCAGCCATCTCAATTCCTTCAGATATATGGAATTAGATGGTGAATTTATTGAAACTCCATTCCAACACTTCGAGGAAGTCCCGCAAGAGGTGGCAGTGACCAAGGCTTTTTCTCAAATTCCCAAGATTACAAGGCCTCCGCTCAGGATGTCATATTTGAAGGATGCTAAAGTAGTGATAGAAGAAGGTGGGTGCACTATTTAGGGACAACTTCCAGATATCCCATATAAGTCTGACAAGTTTGGCCTGGGTTTCACTTCATGTGCCCAGAAGGATGTGCGTCGCGCTCGTTCCAGAGGAACACCCTTGAAGATCAGCAATCATGAAACCAATGCGGTGGAAGATGATGAAGACAACTACAACCTGGAGGATTGGTTTTCCCAACTGTTAGTGGAGGGCTCAACAACTAGGAGGCTAGAGATTTTATCCCGATCACTTTTATCCGACATTAATTTATCTTTACATTTTGTTGGATCTGTAATATTAAAACAATTCAGACTCTTAAAACCTTGTGTCTTACTCAAGGCACAATGGTCCATTTGTAAGGGTTATTATCTCATTTCCATATGACATCAATGAATCATGGACGTTTTGCATACAAACTTTCGCACCATTTTCTCCTTTTTTACATTTTCATTTCTTTCAAAGATAGATATACTCTTACACACACTCACACTCACAATGCAGGTCTACATCCATTCGGGATCCCATGGGTAACAGTACTGCTATGGCCTTTTGTGACTCTAAGAATCTAATCTACCAAGATGAAGACGAAGGTGAGGAAGATTACGAAGTACCAGGGGAACTTACCAGATTACTACAACAAGAAGAAAGGACCATTCATCCCCACGAGAAACTCGTGGATACGATCAATATAGGTACCAAAGAAGACAAAAGAGAAGTCAAGGTGGGTGCCAATCGGGAACCCAGTGTCAAGGAGCGTCAGATTCCGTTGTTACACAAATATGTTGAAGTCTTTGCCTGGTCGTATGAAGACATGCCTGGACTTGATGCAGACATTGTGGTACATCGTCTACCTACAAGAGAAGATTGTCCACTAGTAAAACAAAAGGTCCTTCGTATGCGACCAGATATGTCGGAGAAAATTAAAGCAGAAGTCATGAAACAATTAAACTTTGGATTCTTGGCCGTCACCTCTTATCCGCAATGGGTTGCCAATGTCATTCCCGTCCCTAAAAAGGACGGCAAATTACGAATTTACGTGGACTATAGATATTTGAATAGGGAAAACCCTAAAGATGATTTTCCACTCCCCCACATTGATATCCTGGTTGACAATACAGCACAACACAAAGTGTTTTCCTTCATGGACGGTTTCTCAGGCTACAACCAAATCAAAATGGCGCCTGAGGATATGGAGAAAACTACCTTTGTTACACAGTGGGGCACATTCTGCTATAAGGTTATGCCATTCGGACTGAAGAATGCTGGGGAAATTTATCAGCGTGCCATGGTAGCTCTATTTCACGACATGATACATCACGAAATAGAGGTCTATATGGACAATATGATAGCCAGATCTCAAACGTAAGAAGAGCATCTCGATCATTTATAAAAACTGTTTGAGAGGCTGAAGAAATACAAGCCGAGGTTGAACCCAAATAAATGCACGTTTGGAGTATGGTCTGGTAAACTCCTAGGCTTTGTCGTCAGCAACAAAGGTATCGAGATGGATCCTGCCAAGGTTAAAGCAATACAAGAGATGCCTGCTCCTCGTACTGAGAAGGAAGTCAGAGGATTCTTGGGACGTTTGAACTACATTGCCAGATTCATTTCTCACCTGACAACTACTTGTGAACCGATCTTCAAATTATTGAAGAAAGATCAAGTAGTCAAATGGAATGACGAATGCCAAATTGCTTTTGACAAAATTAAAGAGTACATGCAAGAGCCTCATGTGTTGATGCCACCAGTCGAGGGAAGACCGTTGATAATGTATTTGACTGTTTTAGAAAATTCAATGGGGTGTGTGCTGGGGCAGCATGACGAGTCTGGCCGAAAAGAGCATGTTATTTATTACCTGAGCAAAAAGTTTACCGACTGTGAAACAAGATATTCACTGGTCGAGAAAACTTACTGCGCTCTGGCATGGGCTGCTCATCGGCTAAGACAATATATGCTGACTCATGCTACCCTGTTGATATCCAAAATGGATCCAATAAAATACATCTTCGAGAAACCTGCCCTCTCTGGGAGAATAGCAAGATGGCAAATGATCCTGACGGAATATGACATACAGTATACTACCCAGAAAGCAATAAAGGGCAGTGTACTAATTGAACACCTTGCTCACCAAGCTATGGAAGACTACCAATCCATGAAGTTCGAATTCCCAGATGAGGACATCATGACGGTAACCAACTGTGAAGAATTCAGGCCATATGACGGACCTAAACAAGGATCCCGATGGACCCTGTTTTTTGATGGGGCATCCAACACACTCGGAAATGGTATTGGTGTTGTACTTATATCTCATGAAGGATGTCATAATCCCTTTACGGCAAGACTCTTCTTCAATTGCACAAATAACATGGCGAAATACGAAGCGTGCATTTTTGGTCTCACGGCCGCCATAGACTTGGGGATCAAATCCTTGAATGTATTTGGAGATTCAGCTTTGGTCATCATCCAGATCAAAGGAGAGTGGGACTCTAAACACCCTAACCTTATCCCTTACAAGAACATATTTTGACATTGCTCCCACATTTTGAGAAGATTACCTTCGAGAATTTCCTGCGAGAAGAAAATAAGCTAGCAGACGCACTAGCCACAATGTCATCCATGTTTAAACTTAAATGGGATAACGAGGCTCCCCAGATCACCATTGAACGAATGGATGAACCAGAACACTGTCATGAGATTAATACTGAAGAAGTAGTGGACCAGCTCTGGTTTCACGAAGTCAAGAGTATCTCGAGGCTCAAGAATATCCGGAAGGAGCTTCAGTCAATGATAAGAAGTTCTTAAGGAGATTCTCTTCTAAGTTCTTCCTTAGTAATAACATTCTGTACAAACGCAATCATGACTCTGTGTTACTTTGGTGCGTAAATAAGATTGAAGCTGAAAGAATAATGGTTGAATTACATGAAGGCACTTTTGGCACCCATTCCAGTGGGCATACGATGGAAAAGAAGATCATACGCGAAGGCTATTATTGGTCTACCATGGAAGCAGATTGCTATCAACACTCTCGAACTTGCCATAAGTGTCAGATTTATGCTGATAAGGTGCACGTACCTCCGATTCCTATGAATGTCTTGATGGCTCCTTGGCCCTTCGCTATGTGGGGGATTGATATGATTGGGAAAATAAAGCCAACTGCCTCCAATGGACACCGCTTCATCTTAGTGGCCATTGACTATTTTACAAAGTGGGTTGAGGCGGCCTCCTTCGCTTCTGTCACCAAGAATGTTGTCGCCCGGTTCATCAAGCAGAATCTCATCTGTCGGTACAGTATCCCAGAGAGAATCATCACCGACAATGGTACGAATCTAAATAACATTATGATCACCTCCTTGTGCGAGCAATTCAAGATCCAGCATCACAATTCTTCCGCTTACCGGCCGAAGATGAATGGTGTTGTCGAAGCTGCAAATAAGAACATTAAAAAGATCATACAGAAAATGACAGTCACATACAAAGACTGGCATTAAATGCTACCATTCTCTCTCCACGGGTATCGTACCACGACACGCATATCAACCGGGGAAACACCCTACTCTCTGGTGTACAGTATGGAGGTTGTCTTGCCTATTGAGGTCCAGATCCCCTCTCTGAGAATTATGAAGGATGCAGGGTTGAACGAAGACGATTGGATCCATACTCGACTTAATCAACTAAACTTGATTGACGAGAAAAGGCTTACTGCTTCCTGTCATGGTCAAATGTATCAACAACGGATGATCAAGGCTTTCAACTAAAAGGTCAGACGCCAAGTGTATCAAGTTAGAGATCTGGTGATCAAACGCATCATATTGCCGCAAGGTGACCCCAGGGGCAAATAGACTCCTACATACGAAGGACCATTTGTAATCAAAAACATATTCTCTGGTGGAGCAATGATCTTGACCACCATGGATGGTGACGACCTACCGCACCCTGTGAATGCAGACATAGTCAAAAGATACTACGCATAAGGGAGCCGCTAGGTTGACACACCTAGGCAAAATAAGGGCGTCCCGGTGAACCAAAAAGGTTCAGGCAAAAATTAGGGATAAAACAAAAAAATATGTACACCCGGCAAGTTGAAAACCCGAAAGGGCGACTTGGGCAAAAAAGGGTTTCCCAGTGGACTGAAAACCCGAAAGGGCGGTCCAGGAAAAAGTTAGGGAATTAAAGTGTATGACTATGTCCCGTTGGATCACTTTACGGACAACTTTTGGCTTCCTCTGACAAACTCAGAGGTTCTGATAAATTCAATCATCTTCGGACGAGGAAACAAATAGACAAGATGCTCGGAGATATGAAGGCTATAGAAGAATGGGAACCCCACGGGATTATTTTACATAACTATCTTTTCTTTGTATCAAATTTTCATTTTTTACGACGACATTCTCTTACTAGAGTGTTTGTCTCATTGTACAAAAATACTTACTCAAAGTCAATGCAAAGATATCCCTTTGAAAGTGCAAAAACCATCTGTTTTCTTTACTCTTGTGTTTTGTTTGCAAAAACGTCCAATGATTTATTTTTGAACATATGCATTTGAACATAATTACTGTTTACAAATGAACAAAATAAAAAGACAATCACTGATGGCTTTAAGAGATAAGGAAATCTCTCTAAGTTCTCCATAAAATCCCCACAGTGTGCAGTTTAATCCCCAGCAGAACAAAATTTCCAATTATCACTCCCCAGTAGAAGTCGCTAAAATTCTCAAGATTCCCCAACAGGATTTTACAAGCAGTACACGGCGTTTCCCGTACAAACAGAGTTTATTTCTCTAAAAGGAAATTTATCAACACTTCAAAGACTTACACTCCATATCCTCAGCAGAAGTCAGGGATTTATTTTCCCCAATCCAACAGCAGTGCAGCAGATCAACTCTCATAGCATACACCGCATTCATATATCATAAACATTGATAACACGAATGCATACAACATAATCCCATTATGCATACATTTCATGCAACATGACATTGCATATTGGCTAACATTTTACCCTTTTCAGGATAAAGTTAATCAACAGCTACCACTAACAAATATTCAAAGGCTTTTTCAGATATAGTTCAGATACGCTCCAGACACGGATGCTATTCTGATACTCATTCAGATTCAACTTTCAGATACAGTTCAGATACGCTCCAGATACGAATGCCATCCTGATACTCATTTAGATTCAGCTTTCAGATATGGTTCAGATACGCTCCAGATACGGATGCCATTCTGATACTCATTCAGATTCAGCTTTCAGATACAGTTCAGATACGCTCCAGATACGGATGCCATCCTGATACTCATTCAGATTCAGCCTTCAGATACAGTTCAGATACACTCTAGATACGGATGCCATCCTGATACTCATTCAGATTCAGCTTTCAGATACAGTTCAAATACGCTCCAGATACGGATGCCATCCTGATACTCATTCGGATCCAGGATTTCCCTTCGAAGTGGCCCTACTACCCAGGTTCCTTCTCCCTTATCTCCAGACAATAGTTTACAACACTGCAAGACCTGGACCTTACCAGATACAGTCGATTTCACATTTCCCCCAAGTTGAAGTCAAACTTAGACTTAGTCTAAATTTTGTCAACAATCACCTTCAGATGGCATCTATAAGCCCATCTCCGACAACTCTCCATCATTTCTCTAAATGGCATCTTTAAGCCCATTCCCTACACAACACATCACCAAGTGCAAATTTCTGGGCACTCTAGTGTTCAATCATCTTCCACTTTCAAGCTACGAACGACAAACATGTTGATCTCACTTTTCAAGTTTAAGAAGATTGAACAGGGGAAGCTGTTGTACCCCAAAATTTTCCCTCTCATTTTTATTCAAGATACTATCCTAGGTCTTCTCGAATATTCAATTTGACTTAGAAGTTGGGCAGACAGATTCTCTTCCTAGGCAGTAAGTCAACAATTAGGGTTTGGCGTTTCTCAAAGAAATCTGATTCTTCAAGGTTTCAAATGGTCTTCATAGATCTTCATGTCTCCTCAAGGATGTTCATGCCGAGTTTCGAACCTCGCGTTACAAGTTTGCTCAGTCAATGGTTCAGACGACTGAAAATGACTCCATTGACCCAAAAAACTGACCTTTTTTAGACCAAGTTCAAGAAATTGTAACTTCTTCATTATTCGATATTTTTGAGCGATCCTTCTTGCATATGACTCTCCTCGATGTTATCTCCAATTTCTCTTTACAAATCAAGAGCTGATTACGCGTAGAAGATCACCAAAATTCGAATGCGTTAAATGTCACTTCTTGGATTTTGACCTAATCTTAAACAATTGTCGCTTGATTTCTAAGGTTTGTTATTCCCCAAATTATGAGATCTTGAGAAGATTATTTCTGTATATGGTCATAGGTTATTTTTCACACGAGTTTATCTTTAAAGATCGAAAGAAAATTGCATTGGGAAAACTTCGAAAGTCATCGAATCGTCGCAAGTCATTTGTTTGATTTCAAGTGTTCTTAATCATCATTGTTCTTGAAATTGGTTGAGGTTGATGATGGTTCTCAAAGCATGATTTGTTTGGCAATGAAGTTCCATTTTTTTAAACATTTATTTTGTTTAGAAATTTGATTGAAGTACAAGACGCATTGGTTATCTGACCATTTTTGTGATTGCTTGATACCCAAGTTACCAAACCAAGATGTTTTAATCCAAAACATTCAATTGAGAATTGCAAAGTTTAAATAAATTCAAGTTTTGAATATTAAAATTCATTACACAAAATTTATTCAAGGAATTTGTATTTATTACATTACAAATGGAATAATTTACAAGTTTTACTTTGTTACAAAGAATCACAAATTTTCTACAAAGGGGGGATATTTATTCTGTGTCTTCAAGTCTCTGTTGCTTCATCTTCAAGTAATCAATCTAAGCTTCGTTTGCATCCACACCTCGTGCCCATGAAACAAGAAAGGAAGTTATCAAGCATGTGAAAATTCAAGAATTAACTGCTAAAACAAGTTTGAATATTCATCATTAGGGTTTGTATGTGGAATCAGATTTAAAGGTTGTTTGTTTTAATCATAATCCCTCGTCTCTCATTCTTGCAAATCACAAGGTTGGACCTTGGTTCACAAGAAGGAAAAGCAAAAATGCAAGCCCAAGGCTGCCCAAATCTAAAACAAAAAGGCTGCATAGCTTAACCAACAAGCAAAACCAGATGGACAAGCAAGCTGCCTAACCTTCTGTTAAACAAAAGCAAGCAAGTCAACAAGGAAAGCTGCAATGCAATAGAGCAAGCAAGCTTCCCAACCTGCAGCAAAATACATAACACAGCAGCAACAAATGAACAAGCAAACCAAGCATAAGCAGCAGGAGCAGGCTACTATACAAGCAGCAAGCAACAACAAATTATGAAAATAAATAAATATAGCAACAAGCCCAAGGCTGCAAAAGAGCAAGCTGCCAAGCAAAGCTACCAAGTCCTAGGCTGCCAAGCAGCAGCAATACATCAATAGGCAAGCTGCCAAGTCCAAGGTCAATATGCAAGAAGCATAAACAAAATAGCAGGCCTGCAACGCAAAAAGTAAAAGGCAGCAGCAAGCTGCTATGCAAGCAGATAAAAAAAAACAACAAAGCATTATTCATAAAAGCAGCAAGCTAGTTAGCTCATCAAACCCAAACATGTCATCATTTTCCTATAATCATACAAACCCTTCAGAATTTTTCATAGAAAAATAAGCAAAATTGCTTTTTCATTGAAAGAGGAAAGAAGAAAGAGGAAAGGGACAGAAAGATACCACCTAGACAAGAAACAACCCCAAAATTGTCAAACCTGCATCATCTGCTATATCAGCCCAACATTTGCACACAAATAGCAATATGAAAATTGCACTCAAAGTGTTCAAAGTTAACTTTCCAATACAGTCCAAAAATCTTCCAAAACCTGTTGCATAAACAACTAAATAATACAGTCCAAAACCCTGCAAAATGCCAAGGTCAACCCTGTCCAAACTCAGCCTAGGTATTATACAAAATAGGCAATTTAATTTCTGCACCCAAAGGCCACAAAGTGAGCTAACCCAAAAATATTCAAAGTTATCTGATTTCCCCCCAAAACACAATGGGACTGTATATAAGAGAGAAATCAATTAGCCAGCAAGAGGATAACACAAGACAAAACAACAAAAACCAGAAAATATAACACCAACCAACCAAACCAGCAGGTTGACGGTTAGAGAGAAAAAGCCAGCAAAGAACAATAGAACACAAGACAAAACAGCAAAAACCAAAAAATATAACACCAACCAACCAAACCAGCAGACTGACTGTTAGAGAGAAAAAGCCAGCAAAGAACAATATTACACAAGACCAAACAGCAAAAACCAGAAAAATATAGGAACCAAGAACAAAAACCAAGCAACATATCAAGAAAATATACAAATTGAGCCAACAAACACACAAAAACGAGAAAACCAAACAAAAAAGAACATAACCCATATCAACTGTTCCTTTCCAATTGTTGGGACCTCATCATCATCCTCCTTCCTCACTCACCCTCAGTATTCGTTGAACACCATCATCAACCTCACATCTCCATCCAGCAAACCCAAAATAGCTAGCCTCCAACAGGAAATCGCAAGCCAACAAAACCAACAAGCCAGCAAAAACCAACAAAAAGCAGAAAAATCAGAAAATAGACAATCCAACCAATATTAAGAAAAATGATAAACTAAACCTCTTCATTCACAAACCCATTCGCATACATACTCCCTATGTCTCATGAACAAAACCCTAACTATCTCATCAAATCCAAAAGCGCACAAAAAATCATACGCAAATCAGAAGAAGAGGAAAAGCATAAATTTGGAACATACCTTAGAAGCGGAAAAATAGGTAACTCATTGATTGTTCTTACCTTCCCTTACCCTTTTGCAAATACTGTACCAATTAGATTTGGGGCTTTAGGGTTTTCTCTGGGGATGAGGGTAGCTAGGAGATGAGAGAGATAACAGAGAGGAAGGATGGTGAGCCATTAGAACAGAGGTATCGAGAGAGAGGGAGGAAGAAGATAGCGTAAAATTAGGAAGATAGAAAGAGTTCTCTGTTTAGGGTTTCCAATAACAACAATAACAACGTCCATTTTCTGTTCAAGGTTTCCCCCCTTTCCAATTCACTCCTAAAATCGGGTTTGGGCATGGTTTATTTTGGCCCAGCCCATTTTTTAAATTTCACAATACATATTTGTGAAGGCAATTAGAATAATGAATGAGCATTTGGTGTGATGGTTAAGGCGTTAGCGTTTGGAAGAGGAGGTCCCAGGTTCGAGACCCCTGGGGACGTTTTTTTTCCATCTTTTCGGATTTGTTTACTTCATTCTTTTTTTTGTTAAAACAAAAAATCTATGGGCTTAAGTCTCTAAAGCCCATACTAAAAAAAACAATATCACCCCTTTTCAACTTAACACCACCCCTCCATTTCAATTTTGTTTTAAATGTTTAATTTAGTTTTACTTATTTCCATTAATTTAATAAATCATAATTTTTGTTAATTAATTTTCACAATTTAGCTTAGTTCTAATTTAATTTAGAAAAAAACCTTGTAATTATTTTTACTAATTAATTTTTGTACTTAAGCTTTAATTTGTTCATTTAATTTCTTAATAACAAAAACCCTAAAAAACAAAAATACATGCATTTGATTTAATTCTTTAGCTAATTAATAGAATAGATTTTTCTATTTTTCTTTTCAAACTTTTCAAACAAATAAAAAACAAGAATCTTATTTCCTTATCTTTATTTTGTTAATTAATTTTACTTCATAAACTTTTTGTAATTTCTATTAATTCCTCGATTCAATTTGGTTGTATTGTTTGCATATTTGGATATTTAATTGTATTAATCCACCCCCATTTGTAAAATTGTACCCCCATTCCCGAAAAATCTAATAGCATAGAATTAAAATTTCCGCAATTTACTGTTTTCCTTATACTGTATAGTAATTAGGCGTGTACGGCAAGATTCAAAAATCAATCGCTAGATAACCTAATCAAAGAACAAAATAACTTGAATCAAACACACTTTTTCACACGCGCACCTCTAGGGTAACCTCGGAAATAAAGTCATGTCCCTCGAATATGGGACACTTTAGCAAAGACCCTTCGATTAAAAAAATATCTTAGTCCCTCGACGTCCCTCGATGTTGCCTTCGATAAAACGATCTAGTCCCTTACGAAAATTGCCAAAGTGTCTCACAAGTTGCCTTCTATGACTGTACAAACGGCCCGCGCCTGTCCCTTCACATCTAAAGATGGAGCTTCTTACCAAATCAATGGTAAGATAACAACATCTAAAGGAGGAAAGTAACATTTAAGACCTTTCGAGTAGGTAAATTCGCTCTTAATCGCTTGCTTGCTCACAACCAAACATTTTACGTCAATACTTTCACATTAAAAAAATTTTAAAAAGACAAAAAAAACTTTTTGTATACGTTCTTATAGAGACGAGAACCATTACAAAAAAA
The DNA here is from genome assembly GCA_948472305.1 of Vicia faba. Classification (NCBI taxonomy): domain Eukaryota; kingdom Viridiplantae; phylum Streptophyta; class Magnoliopsida; order Fabales; family Fabaceae; genus Vicia; species Vicia faba. The sequence continues at coordinate 1,347,116,368 of OX451737.1, forward strand.
TATCTTTTCAAAATCATCTTAAAAAAACACAATACACAAACACTTCTTTGAACTATTTTTCGAAACAACACTTTGTATACGTTCTTATAGAGACGAGAACCATTGCAAAGACATTTTCAAAATAATTTCAAAAACCACACCACAAGAAAATTAAAACAAAAGCAAGTGATCTAGAGAGTAACTAAGAGACCATGGAAAACCATGGATGAAAAGGGTGCTAACACTTTCCTTTTTCATAATCTACCCCCCGAACTCAAGAAACAATCTCGAAAGGTCTTTACTGTGCTTTTTTACCTTTCCTTTTGGATAAAAGAAAAGTCGGTGGCAACTCTTGCTAACCGCATAATTGCGATCAAACGCAAACGACCCAAGTCAGTTCTCCCATGCGTAATATGGCCGTTTTGTAAAGGCAACCAGGTGGATTTATCCTAGGGGTGCTTGTGTGCAAGTGTTTTGTTTTCATGCTTGATTTTGTCTTGAAATTAGGTTTTTCTAAGTATTGGTTTTAGTCTTTTCATCCAAACCCTAATTACTAGCATTTGTATATAAAAGCGATAAATTGCAGAATTTAAAGTTACTACGCTATTACAACATTTGTGGGAGGGGAGTGTACAAATTGAATGGGGATTGCAAGAATGTAAACCTAATTAGTCTATTACCACCATATTAAATTGTTATCAATGTATAAGGAATTAAATAAATACAAAGTACAAAATGAATAAATGTACAAAAATGCAAAATGTAAAGTAAATGGATCTTTGTTTGATTTTCATGAGAAAAAGGGAAATTGTCTTAACCTAATTAATTAAATAAAATAATTAATTAAACTTAAATTTATTAAGAAAAGTTTTAAATAAAACCCTAATTCTATTAATTGATCAAAAGAAAATAAGTTTAAGAAAAGTATTTTTTGGTATTTTTGTCTTGAAAATATTTATAGCATTATAAAATATTTTGGCCTCTTTTATATATAAATAAATATATTTTAATAGGTGTAAAAGAAAAAATAAATGCTAACCTAATTTTAATTAAATTTACAAGACTAGTTAATAAAAATAAATAAATTATAGTTAAATAAAATATTTTTTGTGAGAAAAATAAAATAAACTAAGTAAAAATGAAAATCTAATTTTTTGTGATTTTTTAATATTAGGAAAAATATTTAAGAAAATAAAAATGAAATAAATAAAAATAAAAATAGAAAAATAAATAAACTTGGGTCAGGGGCGCAAATAGCCTATAGGGGGTTAGCTAGCAAAAATAAATAAACAAGCCAGGCCCAAAGAGGCCCAGCGCCTGCAAAAAAGACCAAAATCAAAAAGCAAAATGTGAAAAAATGAAAAGGGTACCACTGGGGCTCGAACCCAAGTCCCAAAGGTTACAAGCACGCGCTTCTACCACTGGGGTGGCTATACATCTTTTAACATAGGCAAATCAATAAATATATAAGGCAAAACGCGCCCTGATGACTTCATCTTCAACCTCCAGCCAGACCAACTGTAACTTGCTCATTTCTCATCAAAAATGAAAAATGTAAACATGAAACTTGTAGCAAATTTTCTCACGATTTCAGAATTGTAAAGCATTAAAACTATAGATCAAAGATAAGCATGAATTTTAATGGCCCTAATCTGAACCCTAAAAATCTCAGAAATTTCAGTTTCAAAATTCTCTAAGCTCAAGCAAAATTAATGGAAACTATGGACATGGTTAGCTTTAGGGCAATGATATCTACATGTTTTGTTCACAAATAAATCATTGATGATGCCTGTATGAAGAGTTCAAAGTTAAGAAAACTTATCTCAAAACTGGAAATCGTGTTTTTAGTTTGAGCTTGTTTCAAGTGATGGTGATGATCAGGTTAGCTTCCTTGAGGTCCCAAGAAGCTATTACAATGATTAGCTTGAGCAATGGAGGGCTGAAATGATCGGGAGAAGTCAATGTACAGAGCTCTATTTTTGAAAATGGAGGATGGTATTAATGAGGTTACAACTCTGTAACAGGGTGTGGGATCAACTCTATATGATGTTTAGAAGCTTTGGAAACCAAAAGGCCAAGAAACGCACAAGTAGATTATGAGTTTCAAGTTTTTGGTCAGTTTGTGTGAAAATGGAAGTGTGAAGTGTGATTCTGAGTTCTAGCTTTTTTCAGTGGTCAAGCATTCTTGTGTTTGTGTCAAATGGTTTGTGTATGTATAAACAAAATTGTTTGAGAGCTTTGGACAATCAGAAGTACAAGTTTCTAGCTTTTGTCTAGGTTACTTGATTTTGAAGAAAAGTGGGAAACAAGTTTCAAGAAGAGGTACAAGCATGGGATGGGTGATTGTAAGTGTTTGAAACATTTCTCATGAGTTATAGGACTTGTTTGATCATAAGAGAACAAATGCAAAGCTCAAGAACAAGTTTTGTACAAAAAGTCACTTTATCAAAATGGCAATATAATCTTTCTTCCAAAAATGGATAAAAAGCATGTCCATGCATTGAATGCTTGAAGTGAGGCCTCTAACAGCTGTGTAAACCATTAATTATGGAGTGCCTAACAAGTTTGAGGCCTGAAAAGTAGATTTAATGCAGCACAACTTTGAATTTGAATTTTGTTCATCACTAAAATGACTTGTAATTAAAGTGATAAAACCGTAACTTCGTCTCTTTGATTATCCATACTCAAGAATGATCTCAAGAAGTTATTGGACATTTTGGAAAGCTTACAATGTGCTCTATAATCCATCTTTGAATTTCTTTTTAAGATTCACCTTGGAACTATAATAAAAAGTGCCATGAAGTTCGGTCAAAATCCTGACCAAATTAGGGCAAAATTTCACTAAGTGTTTTGTTTCATGACCACATGTTCTTAAAATTATAACTTGAGATCCAAGAACTTTTAGGAGAAGTTATATGAGGAAAAGTTGTATATTTAATGGAGATATACAACTTTCATGTTGGAAGTTTCTCTTGAATCATCTTGCATCATGGTGAAAAGTTTGCTCATAGTTATGAAAAAAAGAAGAAATTTCCAACACTTAGAAAAATTTCTAAGTTTAGAAATTTTAACTTTTCAAAATGAAATCTTGAGTTTTTGATTTCTTGATGAATAAGTTTCATATTTTGACATGTTTTGATGAATTGTGATCTTTGGAACTTGAATTTGACTAAAAAGTCAAAGTTTGACTTTTCAGTATACAATTGACTTTTGATCAGTTGACTACAAAATTCATCCATCAATCCAGAGGACTTGCAATGTTTTGAACCATGTCATTAGGTCAAAAGAAATTGGACTCTTGAGATCATGCCTTAAACCAATTGATCATTTTCTAGGTCAAAAACCAGAAATTGCCCTTTCCTAGTCAAAACCCTAATTTTGACCATTTTGCCCTTTTGGAGATTTGATCAAATTTCTTGAGGAGTTATGGTCCAAACTTGATCAAATGATACATATGAGTTTAAAATGTTGACGTGGATAAAAAATTATGAAGTTTGACTGTAAATTGGCCATAGTTGACTTTTTCCCTAATACAATTGATTTTTAGGCCAACTGCTCAATTGACTGATCAAAAATGTGATCCAAGGCTTGAAACTTGACATGAGTAATCTTGGGGGTCCATAATGATCCATGAAAATTATATGGGGCATAGAAAGTTCAAAAATCCTTGTGCAAACTCAAATCCTAATTTTGGTCATTTGTGCTTAAGGAGGTGTCTTGAGCTGATCAACCCTAATGCAGTCTTGAGCTAAGGAGATCTTCTGAGAAAATTCTTGATAAGTGAGAGGGAAAATTTGGGGGTACAACAATATGTGTTGCAAAGCTGTGTCTATTGATGATAGTTGGCTTCGACATATGCGTCTTGGACACTTCAACTTTGAAAGCATAAAGTTTCTTGCAAATAAGAAATGTTTTACTGGCTCACCCATTATCCAAGTTCTTGATCAACTATGTGAAGCTTGTTTAGTAGGAAAGAAGCATCAAGATACTTTTCCTAAAGGAAAGGCATGAAGAGCTACAAAACCACCTGAGCTTGTGCCCTCTGATTTATGCTATCTGGAAGACGTGGGTTTATGTTTTGAAAAATAAATCAGATGCTTGTGATGCACTCAAAAGATTTATGGTGTATGTTGAAATATGAAGTGGTTATATTCTGAAAACTTAAGAACTGATAAGGGAACACAGTATATTGTATGTGATGATTTCTTGAGAAAGCATGGAGTTAAACATCAAATGACAGCAATATACACTCCTCAACAAAATAGAGTGGCATAAAGAAAAAATAGAACAATCATGGGTAATGTGATAAGCATGTTGCATTTCAAGAATTTACCCAAGAGTTATTGGGCCGAAGCAGTGACTTGTGCAGTATAACTTTTAAATGGGTGTCTAGTGAAAAGCATACGTGATAAAACTCCATAAGAAGCTTGGAGTGGGAAAAAGCCAAATTTGAGTAACTTGAATGTTTTTGGTTGTATTGCTTATGTGCATGTTCTAGATCAACTGAGGAAGAAGCTTGATGACAAGGCAGAAAAGTGCATCTTTGCAGATGATAATGAAGGGAAACAAAGCCTATAAATTGTATAATCCAGAATCTCAAAAGGTTGTCATCGGCGGGGATGTTACCTTTTATGAAGATGGATCATGGGTGTTGTACCCCAAAATTTTCCCTCTCATTTATCAAGTAATTTCTCACAAGATCTTCTTTGGTTCAAGACTGCACTAGGGTTGATCAGCTCAAGACACCTCCTTAAGCACTGATGATTGAAAATTAGGGTTTGAGATTGCACAAGGAAAATTGAGCTTTTAATACCTAATATGACTTTCATGGATCATTTTGGACTCTCAAGTTTTCTCATGTCAAGTTTCAAGTCTTGGATCACATTTTTGCTCAGTCAATTGATCAGTTGACCTAAAAATCAGCTTATTGGGGAAAAAGTCAATTGTGGTCAATTTACAGTCGAACTTCATAATTTTTTATCCATGTTAACATTATGAACTCATATATGACATTTGATCAAGTTTGGACCATAATTACTCAAGAAATTTGATCAGATCATCAAAAGGGCAAAATGGTCAAAATTAGGGTTTTTACTAAGAAAGGGCAATTTTTGATTTTTTTGACCTAGAAAATGATTGATTGGTTTAAGTCATGATCTCAAGGAATCAAATGCATAATTTTTACCTAATGACATGGTTCAAAACATTCCTCAAGTCCAATTGGTTTATAGATGAATTTTCAGTCAACTCATCTAAAATCAACTATACACTGAAAAGTCAAACTTTGACTTTTTGGTCAAAATCAAGTGTCAAGGATCACAATTCATCATAACATGTCAAATTTTTAAAATTGTTCATCAAGAAATCAAAAAGTCAAGATTTCATTTTGAAAAGTCAAAATTTCTAAACTTAGAAATTTTTCTAAGTGTTGGAAATTTCATATTTTTTCATAACTTTTAGCCAACTTTTCACCTTGATGCAAGATGATTCAAAGGAAACTTTCAACATGAAAGTTGTAGATCTCAATGATATATAAATAATTGTAGAACACAACTTCTCTTATAAATTCATGGATGTCAAGTTATTATTTTGTGAATACATGTTCATTAAACTTGGAAACTTAGTGAAATTTTGCCCTAGTTTAGGTAGGATTTTGACCTAACTCCATGGAAATTTTTCACATAGTTCCAAGAGTAATTTTCAAAAGTGACCAACATAGAGGTTGTAGAGGATGCTACAAGCCTTCCAAAATTTCCAAGAACTCATTGAGATCATGTTTGAGCAAAGAGAATCGAAGAGATAAAGTTAGGGTTTCATTCTAGGTTTACAAGCCATTTCCATGATGAACAAGAATTCAAATCCAAGCCTAGGATGCATAATATTTGCTTTGTAGGACTCAAACTTGTTTGGTACTCCATAATTAAATGTTTGCACAACTGTTAGAAGCTTCAATCCAAGCATTCAATGCATTGCCTATGCTTAATTCCATTTTAGGAAGAAAGTAACCATTCCATTCTAGTAAAGTTGCTTTAACCATAAAATCGCCTTTGTCTTGATCATTGAACTTGTCCTTTCTGCATAAGCATTCCCTACACAATCAGAACAAGCATGTTTAAAGATTACAGCCACCCTACAAGCTTTGTACTTGAAATTGGAACAAGATGTTTCAAGCTTGCTTAAAAAACAAGCAAAATCCCATAACTTGTACTGGTGTGATTCTCACCCTCTCAAGCCTCAAATTTTTTTCCATATAGTTATACAAATTGTTTACAAGCAAAGGCACAAATACACAAGCTCTAAAACTCTACCAAAGTCAGATTTGCACAACAGACCTCCATTGTTGCCTATTCTGGCCAGAAATCCCAAAATCAAAAACTACTCGTGCGTTTCTTGGCCTTTTGCTTCCAAAAGCTTCCAAAAATCATACATAAGCCATCCCTGTCCCTGTTACATGACTGTAACACCATCTTCACCCACTTCCAAGTTCAAAAATAGAGCATCACAATTGGACTTCTCCAGACCATTCCAACCACCTTCAGTGCAAGCCAGCCATTGCATTAGCTTCCTAGAGGTCCAAGGAAGATAACCTGATCATCACCATCACATGAAACAAACCCAAACTCATTTCACGATTTCAGTTTTTGAGGTATTTTTCTTGAACTTCTATCTCATTATTTAGGCATTGTTAGGCTTGCATTTGTGAAGAGAGAATGTAGGTATCATTACCCTTAAACTATACATGTCCATAGATTTCATTTATGTTGCTTGAGCATGTGGAATTTTGAGTTTGAATTTGCTGAAACATTTAGGTCAGAATTTAGTACTTTCATAAATTCATCCTTATCTTTGAATGTTAGATTAAGTTAGTTACATGGTTGGATTCATGGTGAAAAAATGCACAAGTTTCATGTTTACATTTTTGAAAATGGTGAGGAATGAGAAAGTTACAGATCCTTTGGCTGGAGGTTGAAGATGAAGTACAATCAGGGAAAAATTTGTGTTATGTATTTATTATTGTGTACAAGCTAACAGATGTATCACCACTCCAGTGGTTAAAGCACACGCTTGTAACCCGAGGGACCTGGGTTCGAGCCCCAGTGGTACCCTTTTGCTTGTTTTTCATTTTTTTTCCACTTTTCTGATTGTTGTTTGCAGCGTTGGGCCTCCAACTTGGGCCTGGCTATTTGTTTGCTGACTCTAAACCCCCTGACTATGTTTACACTCCTGGCCCATTTTATTTATTTTGCTTTTATTTATTTCTATTTCTATTTCATATTTTCTTCATATTTTTTATTAATTTTTTCATTATTATCATTATTATTATTATTATTTTACTAAAAAATATAAAAATATATTTATTTTAATATTTATATTTATTTAGTTTATTTTTCTTCATAAAACAAAAGAATAAAAACATTTTCTTTTAGTAAATTAATTTCTTTTTTAATACTTAGATAATTAGTTTTAATTATTATATCATTATTTTCTTGAAAATTAAAATAATTTAGAACTTTGGTTTCCTTTTAATTAAAATAATTAATTTTCATATATAATTTTTAATTTAAAACCTATTCTTAAAAAACCCTAAAAATCATTTTTAACTTATTTTCTTTGTTAATTAATTTAAGTTTTAATTTTGTTTAATTCTTAATTAATTATTTTCTTAATTAGGTCAAGATTAGAACCTTTCATAAAAATCCAAACAAAAATCATTTATTTTTCAATTTTATATTCATGCATTTTTCAATTTTGTACAATATCCGATATGGTTGTAATAGTTAATTAGATTTAATTTTCTTGCAAAATCCCCCATTTGTAAATTTGTATACCCCCTCCCCTAATGATGTAATAGCTTAGTATTTTTATTTTTTCGCAATTTAATGCTTTATATATAAATGCTAGTAAATTAGGGTCTATATGAAAATATTAAAATCAACAAGTTAGCAAACCCTAAATCAAGACAAAACAATGCATGTAAATTAACACACTTGCATACCTACACCCTTAGGGAAATTATACTTTGTTGCCTTATGAAAAATGACCATGTTATGCATGTGGAATATCTTAGCAAAAGCGATCAAAAAATACAAGATCATAGTCCCTCGATAAGGCTATCAATGTTGCCTTCTAAAATGATCTTAGTCTCTCAAAGAGAATTGCTAAGATATTTCACAACATTGCTATCATGGCTATACGATGACCCATGCTCGTCCCTTTACATCCAAAGATAGAGCTTCTTACCAAATCAATGGTAAGATAGCAATATCAAAGGAAAGGAAGAAATAAACCAAGACTTTTGAGTAGGTAGATTGTTCCTAGTTGCTTGCTCATTTTCAAATCAAAACATCCTTGCTATTTTCAAAACAAACACCAACACTTTCAAAACATCTTTCAAACTTGAAACATTTTCAAAACATCAACACTTTGTATACGTTATTACGAACGAGAACTATTACAAAGTTTGCCTAAACGATGGTGCCTTTTCAAAATACTTTCAAAAACCACACAAAGCACATTTTCAAACAAAAGCAAGTGATCTAGCGAGCAACTAAGAGCCCATAGATAACTATGGATGAAAAGGGTGCTAACACCTTCCCTTTTCATAATCTACCCCCCGAACTCAAGAAACAATCTCAAAGGTATTTCCTGTTCTTTTCAGCCTTTCCTTTTGGATAAAATAAAAGTCAGTGACGACTCTTGCTAACCGCAACATTGCGATAAAATGAAAAACAACCAAGTCAGTTCTCCCACCGTATCACAGAACTAGAGACTCTTCTGGGGAAAACTTAAAAGTGAGGTTACCTTAGGGCTAGATCACCTTTACTTGCTTTCATTATTTGACTTGTATGCTTTACATTTTGGTTCTTTGTTTGGGTTTAAATCCTCTACCTGGATTTGGGGTACCTTATAGGTAAGTAGCAATACATTATGGAAACTGTGCAGGGTATACCGACATGGTCTAAGCAATATCTACGTTAGTGTGACATATTTGTGGGTACCGGTAACCCTTGAGTAGTCAAGGAGAATACGGGGCCGCTGAGTGATGTCATGAAGCACTAACTGACTTTAGAACCTTTACTTGACCAAGTTGGCCATTAGGGCATAGTGAGATGACCGACTTTGGTGCAGTCTGAAGTTGGTAGATACTCAATACTACACTCATTGAGGTTTGGCTTTTTGGGATATTTCGGTCACCATTAAAGAGGCTTGCACTGAAACAATGCCCGAGAAGACAAACCAGTGATATTGATCTCCCTTAGAACCCGATTACTATTGCTAGGACAGGTTTGAGCCAACTAAACTCCAAGAGGGTACTTACCTATGACACTCCATGCAAGCCTAAACTTAAGGACTTGTTTGTTTTGTTTGTATATATTTACTTGTACATAACATCATAAACATCATAACATCATACTCATACTTACTAACCATTTCAAGGATTTTTGGGATTTATCTTTGTTCTGTTTTGTAGGACATGGCTTCTATTCACAGGAAAACCATTCAAGTCAATCTCGTAAGGATCCCTCCTCAACTCAAAGAGTTAGCATCAAGGGTTCCTGAGAATTCTCCATTTATAGAAAGACATGGTCACCTCCTAAACTTGGTTACCTCCAACACTGATGAAGATATGATGAAAGTGCTCTTCCAATTCGTTGATCCTCTACACCATTGCTTCACATTTCTTGATTATCAACTTGTGCCAACTTTAGAAGAATTCTCCCAACTCTTGAGGATTCCCATTCTCAATTAACTACCCTTCAACGGTACGAAAAGAGATCCAAAATCTGAAGAGATTGCTCAAGCCCTACACTTGCAACAATCTGATGTCACAACTAATTGGGAAACAAGGAGTGGTGTCAACGGTTTCTTAGCCAAGTTCCTGTTTGAGAAAGCTCAAGATTGTTGGAACTCCTTGGACTTACAAGATTTTAAGGAAATTGTGGCTCTTCTCATCTATGGGATGGTTTTGTTTCCAAACCCTGCCAACTCATAGATGTAAACGCTGTCAAAATCTTCATGTCTCGTAACCCGATGCCTACTTTGTTAGGAGACATCCTACATTCTTTTCACTCTCGCACTATGAGGAAGAGTGGTATCCTCATGTGTTGTACCCCTCTATTGGCAAGATGGTTTATTTTGCATCTTCCCCAATCTGTGTTGAAAAATGAGCAAGGTTCAAGGTGGACCCATAGGTTGATGACGCTCATACATTCAAATATTCATTGATGTTCTCGATCTTTGAAGAATGTTACTATCGTCGACCGTTGTGGAGAATTCCCTAAGGTCCCCTTACTTGGCATTAGAAGGGTTATCACTCACAACCCATGCTTGGCCTTACGACAGTTTGGTTACGCCCGAAGGGATGGTCCACATGAGATGCTTATCCAAGGAGTAGTGTTCGACTACGAGAATGACAATCAAGGTTATCATCAGAGGTTTATCCGAGCTTGGAGGATGTTGAACAAAGTGGATAGCAAGACACTAGGACACAAGAATTCCACTCCCCTCGAGCCTTACCTTAAATGGGTGCGAGCTCGTACTCAGAAACTTGTGATGCCTTATCCTTCCATCTTACCAGTCATCATGGAGCCTATGGTTGAAGGAGATGTCATGTACATCATCCTCCACTCCGACATTCCTACCTCTCTCGAAGAATTGCAAAAGGGTTGGATTCAGCTGAAGGGATAATGTGATACTTTCGAGGTTCAATTCTATCCTAGTGAGAAGAGAGTATTAGAGCTTACGAAGCAGCTACAAGAAGAGCAAAGTGTGAATGCCTATCTCGCACCGAAGAGGATGCGTTCAGTATTTTTATCTTAGAAAGTTATTTTGTAAGCCCAAAAGGCATGATGTAATCTTTTTTGTTTTGTTTAATGAAAATTGACGTTTGTTCATTCTTTTGTTTATACAAATTTAAATCTCATTAATCCTTGAAATCATTTACATATACATATTCCATGCATCATAACATGCCAGGTTTTCGCATAACAAGTTTCCTTATCTTTCTGTTGTTTATTTTAGCAAGATGGATCTAGAGAAATCTGTGAAGGATCTCCAAGCCAAAAATTCTCAGTTCCAGGAAACTCTACTGGCCCTAGCCAAGGGGCAGCAAGATATGATGGCTTTACTGGCCGTTAAGAAGAAGCCCAAGAAGAAAGCTCTACTCAACATGGGTAGGAGGTTCAAGAAGACAGTCCGTCAAATCCCAGTAGGAGGAGATTCATCTAAAGAGGACGAGAACCAGATTGGTGAGGTCAAGATTACTCAGGCTGACTTTGTCAATGATCAAGTATCTGATGATGATTATTTCAACGAGCACTATCCACCCGCTGATATCAAATATAAGCAGTTAGAAGACAGATTGAAAGCTGTTGAAATCCAAGCCGTCCCAGGTTTAGATTTTGACAATTTGGGTTTGATATCTGGGGTAATCATTCCCCACAAATTCAAAATACCAGTCTTTGCAAAGTACGATGGGGTTTCTTTTCCAAAACTCCATTTGAAATCTTATGTACGCAAGATACAGCCGCACACTGCTGATAAGAAGCTTTGGGTTCACTTTTTCTAAGAGAGCTTGGCTGGATCTCAACTTGAATGGTTTTATCAGTTGGATGGATCCTGTATCAATACTTGGGAGGATTTAGCTACCACCTTCTACCATCAGTATCAGTACAACACCGACTTGGCGCCAACGAGGGTTCAATTACAAGATATGACCATGGGAAAGAATGAAGGATTTAAGGAATATGCGCAAAAGTGGAGAGACCTTGCTAGTAGGGTCCAACCGCCCTTGATTGATAGGGAGCACATCGACATGTTCATGGGCACCTTATCTGGGCCTATCTTTAATCTGTTTATTAACTGCTCTTCTTCTGGTTTCATCAAATTAATCTTAACTGGTGAAAGAGTTGAAAGTGGCATAAAAAGTGGGAAAATCTCTATGGCGTCTACCTCCACTTCCATTCCTATCAACAAACCTTTTGCTGCAAAAAAGGAAGTCAAGGCTGTGTACGGGGAAAGGTCCCGTACCAAGAAGAATGATCACCCGTCTGTCAATACCATCTGAATCTCCAATCCAACTCAAAGACCATCTATAAATCATCAATGTTTTGAAGCTGCAAGAAGACAATTTACGAGGTTAGGCATGTCATTGTCTCAAGCCTTACAACATTTTCTCAAGGCTAATTTAGTGATGTTGCGCGATCCTCCCGCCAACCCTGATACCTCGTCACCAAAGTATAATCCGAATGCTAAGTGTGCTTACCACTGAGCAGTCCTGGGCATGAGACTGATCAGTGATGGGCTTTGAAGAACAAAATCCAGGATTTGATTGACAACAAGACTATTGAGTTTGATCCTCCTCCAACACTGAATGTAATTACCACTCTGATGCTAAAGCATGATGTGATACGGTAGGAGAACTGACTTGAGGGTTTTGCGTTAGATTGCAAATATTGCGGTTAGCAAGAGTCGCCACCGACTTTTCTTATATCCAAAAGGAAAGGGTAAAAAACACAGGAAAGACCTTTAATATTATTTCTTGAGTTCAGGGGGGTAGATTATGAAAAGAGAAGGTATTAGCACCCTCTTCATCCATGGTTTTCCATGGGCTCTTAGTTACTTGCTAGATAACTTGCTTTTTGTTTGAAATTATGCTTTGTGTGGTTTTTAAAAGTATTTTGTAAAGAGGCCATTGTTTAGGCAATCGTTGTAATGATTCTCATTCGTAAGAATGTATAAAAAGATGTTTGATCTTTTGAAAATGTTTTCAATTTTGCAAGATGTTTGAAAGTGTATGTGATTGTTTTAAAAATAGCAAGGATGTTTGTTTTGAAATGGAGCAAGTAATTAGGAGCAATCTACCTACTCAAATGTCTTTATTGTTCATTTTCTTTTCCTTTGACATTGTTGTCTTACCATTGATTTGGTAAGTGTGATGCGGTGGGAGAACTGACTTGAGGTTTTGCGTTTGTGTTCGCAAATGTTTCGGTTTAGCAAGAGTCGCCACCGACTTTTAATTTATCCAAAGGAAAGGTCAAAAAGCATAGGAAAGACCTTTGAGATGTTTTATTGGGTTCGGGGGGTAGATTATGAAAAGGGAAGGTGCTAGCACCCTTTTCATCCATGGTTTTCCATGGGCTCTTAGTTACTTGTTTTAGATCACTTTCTTTTGCTTTTCAATTGTTTGAAATGGTGCTTTTGTGTGTGGTTTTGAAAATATTTTGAAAAGAGGCCTTGTCTAGGCAACCTTTGTAATAATTCTTGTTTGAATGTATACAAAGGTGTTTGTCTTTTAAAAAATGTTTCAATGTTTGAAAGTTTGTTTTGGGAAAATGTTTTGAAATGTGTTGTATGTTTTTGAAATTAGCAAGGATGTTTGCAAGTTTTGATCAAGTAACTAGGAGCATCTACCTACCTACTCAAAGATCTTTCCTACACATTTTTAACCCTTTCACATTGTTTTTTACCATTGTATTTGGTAAACAACCTTGTGTTTGGATGTTAAACGGGACAGGCGCGAGTCATCGTATGACCATGATAGCAATTGTGATAAGTATCTTTAGCAAATTTTTGAGGGACTAGTCATTTTTGTATAGGCAACCAAGATAGCGTCATCGAGGGACTATGATCTTTTTTGTTTTGATTTTGTTTTTCCAAGACACCTAACATGCATACCATGGCCATTTTAAAGGCAACAAGTGGATGAAACCCTAGGGGTGCTTGTGTGCATTGTGTTGTCATTTTTCATGCATTTTGTCTTTGTATTAGGCCAAGCTATTTGTTTGATTTTGGATTTTTGCATACAAACCTTAATCTTTCTATCATGGAATATTTGAAATCAATAAAGTGCGTAAAATAAATCTACCACTATTACAACATTGATATGGGGAGGAGGATACAATTTTGAATAGGGGGTATTTGCAAGAAATAAAGCCCTAACATTATTACAACCATATTGAATTCATTGTGCAAATAAATATGAATATGCAAAAGTGTTTTTGTATTATTTTTATGTATGTAAAAATAAACTATTTAATGTATTAAAAATAAGAAAATAAAAGATTATTTTTATTAAGGGTGGAAACCCTAATTTGTTTTAAGAAAATATATATATTATAATTATTTATTTATGTACAAGTAAATAAAATAAAATATATACAAATGTTTAGAAAAAATAAAAATATATGAGAAAATGTTATTTAAGTATATAAATAATAAATATAAAAATATATGATATTTTTTTGTATTATTTACAAGTTTAAATTTAAGAAAATAAAAGTATATTATTTAAGAAACTATTTTTATGCTAGAAAAAATAATAAAAATAATAAAATAAAATATGAAAATTTAAGAAAATATTTTGGGTATTTTTTAATGTTTAGAAAAAATAAAACAAAGTCAAAAATGTAAATAGAAAAAGAAAAATACAAAAAATAATGAAATGGGCCAAGGGGGTGCAGAAAGCACAATGGGGGGTGCAAACAGCAAGGCCAAGTCAGGCCTAGCCCATTCCATCTTCATCCCTGTCCTCCAGAACGTGCGCGCCATGGCTCTACACACGAATCCCGTTCTCTCTTGTTCTTGCATTAAATCAAAAACTCACAACATAAAAGTTATAGCATTTTCAAACATGGTTCCAACCATGTAAAGAACTTAATCTAACTCTCAAAGACCAGAGAGAATTTCTCTGGCCCTAATTTCTAACCTAGTTTTTTCAGAAAGTTCATCATTCAAATTCTCCCAACTCAGTTAACTTAAATGAAATCTATGCATATGTACAGCTCAAGGGCAATGAGTACTATATTTTTTATTCACAAACCTAAGCCTAATGATTCCTAAATAGAGAGATAGAAGTTTGAACTTTACTTGTTTCAGTCAAGCTCGAGTATGGCAATGCAGGGGTTTTCAGTGAGGCCTGAGATACTTGGGAGCTTGGTTGAAGTTCCTTTGACCTTCCTCAATGCTTAGTTTGCTTTAAACTTGCTTGAATCTCTCTATGGAACTCAACCTGCAAAGTCAGAATTCAAAAATGGTGAAGCTTGAAAACAAGGTTACAGTTGCTTGCCAATGGTTGGGATATCTTAGGTGTGTTGTTTAGAATGTGTTTGAAGTGGTTGCAAGCAAAACGCACGAGTGGATTTTGCTTTGGATGTCAAACTGCAGAAGTTGCCCTATTTTGCAAGAAAATGTGATTTTGGTGTTTTGGAAGGTTTGATAAGTGGTTAGCTCGTGCTTCTGACTTAGTGTGATATGAAAAACTTGTTTGAAATGTTTACAAGCTTTGGTTTTATCAGATTGCAAAGTTATGTGGTTTTTGCAAGTTGACTTGGTTTTGAAGCAAAAGTGAGAAGTGACCAAGGCCAGGCCTGTACAGGCTAGCTCCAAGCATGCACATAGCTGGTGTACTTTCCCTGATATTTGTGGATGTTGTTTTCTGCAAAAGACTAGGTGCAATGCTCAAGAGAAACAAAATTGCATAAAGCAACCTTTATCAAAATGGCATTGTTAACTTTTTGCCATTTTTAGATTAATCCTTTGTGTAATCTTCCATTGATCAGAACAATGCCTTAATCCATTGTGTTTGCATTCAATTTTTGAGTGTGGAAGGGTTTATGGACCTATAAACAAGTACAATCAAGGCTGGACAGAAATTGCAACTTGTAGCATAGTGAAAAATGCCATGGACCAAAGTGATATTTTTCCAAATTCAAACCTTCGATTCTCCCTAACCATAAATGATTTTGGAGAGTTCTTGGATATTTGGAAAGCTTGTAACATGCTCTACAATCCATAATTGAAATGAATTTTGAGATTCCAATGGGAACTATCTGAAAAATTTCCATGAAGATAGGTCAAAATCCTGCCTAAACTAGGGCAAATTTTCATTAAGTTAAAAGTTTCATAGACCCTTGTTCACAAAATCATAACTTGAGATCCAAGCATCTTTTGGGAAAACTTTGTGATTAAAAGTTGTAGATTTTGTGGAGGAATACAACTTTCATGTTGGAATTTTCCTTTGAATCCAATTGCATCATGGTGAAAATGTTGAGCAAAGTTGGGAAAAAATAAGAAATTTTCATAACTTAGAAAATTTTGAAGTTATGAAAATTTTCCATTTTAAACCCTAATTTGCAAAATTAGGTTTCTTGGTGAACAAGTTTCATGTTTTGATACATTTTGATGAAAAATGACCCTTGGCACTTGATTTTGACCAAAAATTCAAAGTTTGACTTTTCAATGTACAGTTGATTTTTGATTAGTTGATTGGAAAATTCATCTGTCAATCCAATGCTTTTGAGATCTTTTGAACCTTGTGATTAGGTCAAGATGATTCCATTGAGTCCTTGAACCCATGTTTGAACCTAATTTTCCATTGGCTAGGTGAAAAATTAGAAATTGCCCTTTTTACAATCAAAACCCTAAAAATGACCATTTTGCCCTTTTGAAGATCTGATCAAATTTCTTGAGGAGTTGTGGTCCAAACATGATCAAATGGTTCATATTAGTCTATAATGTTGTTGTGGATAAAAAATTATGAGGTTTGACTGTAAATTAGCCACATTTGACTTTTTCCCCAATACGGTTGATTTTTAGGTCATCTGTCCAAATGACTGGGCAAAAATTTGATTCAAAGCTTAAAACTTGGTATGGGCAATCTTATAAGTCCAAAATGAAGTATGAAAGTCACTTTAGGCATTGGAAGTCCAAAAATCCTTGTGCAAACTCAAACCCAAATTTCAGGTCATCAGTGCAAGGAGATGTCTTGAGCAGAGCAAACCCTAATCCTGTCTGGAGTCCAAAGAGTCTTGTGAGGGGAAATCTTGATAAAAAGAGGGGGGAAATTTTGGGGTACAACAGCTGCCCCTGTTCAATCTTCTTGAACCTAAAGAGTTAGATTGGCGAGCTTGCCTTTCCTGACTCGAAGGTAAAAGATGATTGGACACTAGAGTGCCCGTAAATTTGCACTCGTCAGAATATTGTTGAGGAAATGGGCTTAAAGATGCCATTTGGAGATGGTTGAATTTGTTGGAGATGGGATTAAAGATGCCATCCAAGAATGTTTGTTGAAAATCAGGAGAATGAACATAGAATAGTATCCGTATCTGGAACGTATCTGAGTTGTATCTGGAGACTGGATCTGTATGAGCAAGGGAATGGCGTCCGTGTCTGGAGCGTATCCGAGCTGTAACTGTATTTGATTCTTGAATGAATAACAGAATGACTGTCGTGTCTGGAGTGTATCTGTATTGTATCTGAAATCTGAATAAGCGACAGAGTAACATCCATGTCTGGAACATCTCTGGGCTGGGGATAAAGGTTGAATGAGTTACAAAATGGCTACCGTGTCTGGAGCGTATCTAAACTGTATCTTGACTTTGA
Source organism: Vicia faba (assembly GCA_948472305.1). NCBI lineage: Eukaryota > Viridiplantae > Streptophyta > Magnoliopsida > Fabales > Fabaceae > Vicia > Vicia faba. The sequence goes on from OX451737.1 coordinate 1,347,133,729, forward strand.
ATTCTGAATGAGTAATAGAATGACCACCGTGTCTGGGGTGTATCCATACTGTATCTGAATAAGAGATCTGAATGAGTAGCAGAATGACTTCCATATCATCGGAGTGTATCCGTACTGTATCTGAAATCTTAATATTTGTTAAAGATAGCTTTTAATCTTATCTTGAAAAGGGTAAAATGTTAGCTGAAAACACAAAGTTATGTTGCATGACATGTATGATGCAATAAAATGTGTTTTATCAATGTTCATGATATATGAATGTAATGTATGCGCATGTAAGCTGATTAGCTGTCTTGCTGAAGAAAATAAATCCTTGATAGCTGGAGATAATAAAATCCTTGACTGCTGCCGGGGAAAGTAAATCCTGGACCGATGCTGGGGATTCCAAAATCTTTGATTGCTGAAGATGAGAAATCCTTGGACCACTGTTGGGGATAGAAAATCTTTGGCAACTTGTGGGGATGTGAGAATCCTTCACGACTTTTCTGGGGATATAGGGATCCTTCATGTCTGCTTGAGAAACATACTTGGGGAGTCTAGAGATCTTTGATGACTATGGCTGGAGATTATACAAGGGGAATCCTTACTCGGTTGGGGAATAAGGAAACTCTGATGATCTCTACTGGGGATTTAGACGAAAGAAAACCTTGATCTGCTGGAGAATAAAGAAAACTTTGATGGCTTCTGTGGAGAACCAAAACTGAGAAACTTCGATTTCCTGGGAACACTTAAACCTTTGGGGGCTTCACTTGAAGAAGTGAGAATGAGAATCTTCGACCTGTACGGGATTAAAAATTCTGACAAACTCGTGCTGGGGAGTAATGGATACTCAGGTAACTTCACTGAGGATCTTTAATCTGCTAGGGGAAAATAAATCCCTGGGGACTTCAAACTGGGGAGTTAAGAATGAGAATCTTCATTCTGTTGGGGAGTAAAAGCTCTGTGGGGAATAACTATGCTGCTGGAGAGCAAGCTATCCTTCTAGGGAGATCAGGACTCTGGGGGAAAAGGCTTATTCCTGTTTGGAAAAAGTTCAGGAGTTTGGGTTGTATGCCAATCTGCTGGGGAATTATCCGGAGGTTGGGGATGAAAGTTAACTGTTATCTGGTTGATTCTCAGATTTTAAGGTAACTTGCTGGAGAATCTGGAGAAACTGGATGGTTTCTGCTGTGGATTGGTAGTTGGAAATCTGACCTCGCTGGGGAAGAAGGTTTCATCTTTACTGGGGATTTATGACCCAAAGTTTTTGCTCCGCTGAGGATTGGGATTTTGAAAACTTAACTCTGATGGTGGAAATAAAGGTTTGGAATATGACTCCTCCGGGGATTGGGAGTTTGTAGATTTTACTCTGGCGGGGATTTTGAAATTGTAATACCACTGGGGATATAAATTTCAAGGTTTTAGCTCCACTGGAGATCCAGATGATGTACTGCAGGGAATTTCTCTTGGAATAGCCTACAGACGTTTTCCCATACTTTTAACTTATCAGTAGTTGTTATTTCACATTTCATTTATTTGTAAATGGTGATTATATTCAAATGCATATGCTCATTTAATAAACCATTGGATGTTTTCAAATAAAACACAAGTGTGAAGAAAAAGAAAAGGCAAATAGTTTTCTGCACTTTGAAGTATCTTTGTATTATCTTTGTGTAAGTATTTTGTACAAAGGAGACATACATTCTAGTAAGAGAATATTGTCATAAAATTGAGGAAAATTTATACAAAGAAAGGTGGCTATGTGTAAAAATTCCATGGGGTTCCCATTCTGCTATAGCCTTCGTAACTCTGAATATCTTGTCCTTTCGCTGCTTCGTCCGAAGATGACTGAGTTGATCAGAAGCCCGGAGTTTGTCTGGTGAAGAGATTATCCTTAAAGTGATCCGACGAGACATAGCCATACGCTTTAATTCCCTAACTTTTGCCTGGACCACCCTTTCGGGTTTTCAGTCCACCGGGAAACCCTTTTTTTGCCCAAGTCGCCCTTTCGGGTTTTCAACTTGCCGGGTGTACAAATTTTTTTATTTATCCCTAATTTTTGCTTGAACCGCCCTTTCGGGTTTTCGATTCATCGGGATGCCCATTTTTGCCCAAGTTGCCCTTTCGGGTTTTCAACTTGCCGGGTCGTTTATGCGTAGTATCTTTTGACTATGTCTGCGTTTGCAGGGTGCGGCAGGTCATCACCGTCCATGGTGGTCAGGATCATTGCCCCACCAGAAAAGATGTTTTTGATCACAAATGGTCCTTCGTAAGTAGGAGTCCATTTTCCCCTGGGATCACTTTGCGGCAAGATGATCCGCTTGATTACAAGATCCCCGACTTGATATACCTGGCATCTGACTTTCTTGTTGAAAGCCTTGATCATGCGTTTCTGATACGCCTGACCGTGGCAAACAGCAGTAAGTCGTTTTTCGTCAATCAAGTTAAGTTGATCAAGTCGGGTTTGAATCCAATCGTCTTCACTCAAACCAGTATCTTTCATGATTCTCAAGGAGGGAATCTGAACCTCGATAAGTAAAATAGCTTCCATGCCGTATACCAAAGAATAGGGTGTTGCCCCAGTTGATGTTCATGTCGTGGTACGGTACCCGTGTAGAGAAAACGGTAACATCTCATGCCAGTCCTTGTAGGTGACTGTCATCTTTTGTACGATCTTCTTGATATTTTTGATCGCAGCTTCGACAACGCCGTTCATCTTTGGCCGATAGGGAGATGAATTGTGATGTTGAATCTGGAACTGCTCTCACAAGGCAGTGATCATAGTATTGTTCAGGTTTGTACCGTTGTTAGTGATAATTCTGTCGGGGATACCATACCGGCAAATGAGGTTCTGCTTGATGAAGCGGGCAACCACATTCTTTGTAACAGATGCAAAGGACGCTGCTTCGAACTACTTGGTAAAGTAATCAATGGCCACCAGAATGAAACGGTGTCCATTGGATGCTGTAGGCTTGATCTCTCCAATCATGTCGATTCCCCACATAGCGAATGGCCAAGCATCTGTTAAGACATTGAGAGGAACTGGAGGTATATGTATCTTGTCAGCATAGATTTGGCATTTATGGCATGTTCGGGAATGTTGATGGCAGTCAGTTTCCATGGTAGACCAGTAATAGCCTGCCCGTAGAATCTTCTTAGCCATTGTATATCCGCTTGAGTGAGTGCCAATGGTACCATTGTGCAGTTCAGCCATGATCTACTCAGCTTCAACCTTGTCCACACAACGAAGCAGAATGCAATCATGATTGCGCTTGTATAGGATACCATTGCTCAAGAAGAACTTAGCTGAGAACCTCCTTAAGAACTTATTGTCATTGACGGAAGCTCCTTCAGGGTATTCTTGTGCTTCGAGATACCTTTTGACGTCATGGAACCACGGTCGGTCCACTACTTCTTCGGTATTAATCTTGTGACAATGTGCAGGTTCGTCCATCCGTTCAATGGTGATTTGGGGAGCCTCATTATCCCAGTTAAGTTTAAACATGGATGACATTGTAGCTAGAGCATCTGCTATCTGATTTTCTTCTCACGGGAAGTGCTCGAAGGTAATCTGCTTGAAATGTGGTAGCAATGTCAAGACATGTTCTTTGTAAGGGATGAGGTTTGGATGTTTAGTATCCCACTCTCCTTTGATTTGACTGATAACCAAAGTTGAGTCCCCAAATACAATCAAGGATTTGATTCCCAAGTCAATGGCAGCCTTGAGACCAAAGATACAAGCTTCATATTCGGCCATGTTGTTGGTGTAGCTGAAGCAGAGTCTAGCAGTGAAAGGTGTATGGCAACCTTCTGGAGAAATAAGTACCGCACCGATACCGTTGCCAAGTGCGTTGGAGGCACCATCAAAGTACAGGGTCCATCGGGATCCTTGTTCAGGTCCGTCATACGGTCTGTTTTCTTCAATGTTGCTCAAAGTCATGATATCCTCGTCGGGGAAGTCGAACCTCATGGATTGGTAATCTTCGACAGTTTGATGGGCCAGATGATCGGCTAGCACACTCCCCTTTATAGCTTTTTGGGTCGTGTACTGTATGTCATACTCGTTCAGGATCATATGCCATCTATATATTCTTCTAGATAGAGCAGGCTTTTCAAAGATGTACTTGATCGGATCCATCTTAGAGATCAGCAAAGTGGTATGAGTCAACATATACTGCCTTAGCCGGCGAGAAACACATACCAAAGTGCAGCAAGTTTTCTCAAGCAGTGAGTATCGGGTCTCACAGTCGGTAAAAGTTTTGCTAAGGTAATAAATGGCATGCTCTTTTCGGCCAGACTCGTCATGTTGGTCCAGTACGCACCCCATTGAATTCTCCAGGACAGTCAGATACATGATTAACGGCCTTCCTTCAATGGGTGACATCAAGATAGGAGGTTCTAGCAAATACTCTTTAATTTTATCGAAAGCAACTTGACAATCATCATTCCATTTAACCACCTGATCTTTCTTCAACAGCTTGATGATTGGTTCACAGGTAGATGTTAGGTGAGAAATGAACCTTGCAATGTAGTTTAGGTGTCCCAATAAACCTCTGACCTCATTCTCAGTGCGAGGGGCAGGCATTTCTTGTATTGCTTTGACTTTGAAAGGATCAACCTCGATGCCTTTTTTACTGACGATGAATCCCAAGAGTTTACCAGACCTGACTCCAAAAGTGCACTTGTTAGGGTTCAGTCTGAGCTTGTACTCCTTCAACCGGTCAAACAGCTTTTGCAGATGGTTGAGGTGTTCTTCTTCTGTTTGTGAATGGGCTATCATGTCGTCTACGTAGACCTCTATCTCATGATGTATCATGTCATGAAACAAAGCTACCATGGCGCGTTGATAGGTTGCCCCGGAATTCTTCAGTCTGAATGGCATCACTTTATAGCAGAACGTACCCCACTGTGTAACAAAAGTAGTTATCTCCATGTCTTCAGGGGCCATTTTGATCTGGTTGTACCCTGAAAATCCATCCATGAAAGAAAATACCTTGTGTTGAGCTGTATTGTCAACCAAGATGTCAATGTGCGGTAGTGGAAAATCATCTTTAGGGTTGGCCCTGTTTAAGTCTCCGTAATCCACGCACATTCTGACTTTGCCGTCCTTCTTAGGCACGGGCACAATGTTAGCAACCCATTATGGATAGAAAGTAACAGCAAGAAAGCCAACATTGAACTGCTTCATCACTTCAGCTTTGATCTTTTCAGACATGTCGGGCCTCATGCGGCGAACTTTCTGTTTAATTGGTGGACAGTCTTCTCTTGTAGGGAGACGATGAACCACAATATCTGTATCAAGTCCCGACATGTCTTCGTAGGACCAGGCGAAGATTTCAACATAATTATTCAACAGCTGAACTAAGCGCTCTTTGACACTTGGCTCTAGGTTGGCACCCATTCTAACTTCTTTTTTGTCTTCCTCTGTACCCAATTTGATAGTCTCTAACAACTCCTCATGTGGTAGAATAACCTTCTCTTCCTGTTGAAGCAGTCTAGCCAATTCTCCAGGCACTTCACAGTCTTCATCACCTTCGTATTCGGCATGATTGACCATATCTTCAGAGTCACTGAAGGCCATAGCAGAATTGTTACCCATGTAATCTGGAGTGGATGAGTACCTGCATTTGTAAGTGTGAGTGTGTGTAAGGGATAACCACCTTTAAAAAAATAAAATGTAAAAAGAAAGAAAATGAACACAAAAGTTTATATATGAAAACGTCCATGATTCATTAAAATGGCATATGAAGATGAAAAATCAAACCCTTACAAATGGACCTATGTACCTCGGGTAAGGCACAAGGTTAAAAGTGTACGAATTGTTTAGGAATTATTACAAACCAACAAAAATGTTTGAAAGATAAATTACTGATTGATGAAAGTAATGGGAACAAAATCCTTTGCCTCCCAATTGCATAGTCCTCCTTCAACGGTAGGGAAAATCCAGCCTTCTAGGTTGCTCTCCTCTTCACCATCCTCCAAAGCACTGACTCCATGATGAGTGATTTTCACTGGTGGTCCTCCAGCCCGGGAGCGACGCATAGCCTTTTGAGCAGAAGCAGTGAAACCCAAGCCAAATTTATCCGACTTGAAAGGAAAATTAGGAAGTTTCCCCCAGATTGTGCTTCCTCCTTCTTCAATCACAACCTTTCCATCCTTGAGTGAAGACATCCGAGGCGGAGGTCGAGTAATCATGGGTACAGAAGGCACTGCTGCAATCTCCTGAGCTACCTCTTCAAAATGCTGAAAGGGGGTTTCGATGAATTCACCATCCAATTCCACATAGCGGAAAGAATTAAGATGGCTTATCATGTATTCCTCTTCACCGTGAACTGTCACAATTTTCCCCTGGACAGGGTACTTGAGCTTTTGATGCAGGGTTGAAGTGACGGCTCCAGCATGATGAATCCAAGGTATTCCTAACAAGCAAGAATAGGAGGGACGAATGTCCATGACATAGAATATGGAGTTGAAGGTTTCAGTACCCACTTTAATCGGGATGTCCACCTCCTCATGGACCATCCTTTTAGAACCATCAAAGGCTCTGACAATGATGTTGTTGGGCTTCAAAGTTAGACCTTCACAATCTAGCCTATCCAATGCCTTCTTCGGTAGGACGTTCAGCGATGAACCAGTTTCTACCAGAACATGTGCCAGAGTAGTCCCTTTGCATTCTACCGAGACATGCAAAGCGTCATTATGCTCTCTCCCTTTGATTGTTAGATCGGCGTCGGAGAACCCTAGACCGTTGTCTACTGTTAGGCTAGCTATACATTCCTGAAACTGATCCGCGGAGGTTTCCTGGGGCACATGGGCCGTCTTCAAGAATTTGATCAAAGCTTTAGCGTGAGCTTCTGAACAAAGCAGTAAGGCCAGCATAGAGATTTTTGAGGGGGTTTGTCCCAGTTGCTCCACAACATTATAATCGCTTTTCTTGATTATTTTCAAAATCTCTTCCATTTCTTTTTGAGAGGTTTCAGGGATGATCAACGGCTGAGCCCTCGTCCTGACCGGCTCTTCTTGAATCCCTTTTCCTCTATTATCAGCAACAGCAGAGGGTACAACTTCAAGAGTTACAACTTCTTCAATAACTAGAGTTCTCGCAGATATGTTTACCGGTGCAGGAGTAACCTCAGGAGCGGTTGAGGGTCCTAAGATTACCTTTGGAGGCGCAATCTCCGGAGAGAAAATTCTTCCACTGCGGGTGATTTTACTCGTTCCTGAAATGTTTCCAATGTCATAAGTCTCTTCATCATAACTCTCTTCAGTCGATTCAATTTGTTTAACACCGTGGTAGAAGATCTCTCCCTCATAGTTCCACGGTATTGATTTGTTGGACTTGTATGGGATAGGCCCTGACATGGTCATCTTCAAAGGTACAATCTTCGGATCGGATGTAATCTTAACAGGTCTTTTAGAGACCTTAGAAAGATTGGCGGATATGGTAATTATCGAAAAATCATTGACAGGAAACGGTGTAACAGGAGTCTTTTCAAAAAGTATCTCTTGGTTATCCATTAGGCGCTGGATGCCTAACTTCAACAACGGACAGTCGGTCGGTAGGGATGAACAAAGGTAGCAATCTTCTTCACATCCTGGGAAAATCCCAGCCTTCAGCAAATTCAACTTGATTATCGGTAGCGGAGTCATCAAATCATCAACATCAGCAACAAAAAAGTCTTCTTCAACAACATGGACATTGTGACCATGTTTTGGCATTGGAGCAGAGATCACGTTAGGATTTTCAGGGGTGTCGAATTCAACTTCTTTAGCATCTATTAAATCCTGAATTTTATTCTTGAGGGCCCAACAATTGTTGGTGTCGTGCCCCAGGCTATCTGAATGATAAGCACACTTTGCATTTGCATGGTAGTAAGAAGAAGATGTATTCGGATTCTTCGGCGCCTCTTTCAAACTGGCAAGGTTTAACTTTAACAGATGAGAGAGAACCTGAGCAGGTGTCATGTTGATCCAGGTGAATTGCCGTGCAGGCCTTTCCACCCTTGCTTGGTTGGTTCTGGGTTGATTGTTTCTAGGCTGATCAACTGCAGACTTCTGAATCATTACAGCCCCCACCGCTGGCCGGCGCTCAACTCTTCCTTGACTTCTCTGAGAGTAGACAGTTGATACCTCTTTCTTTGCTGGAAAAGTATTTTTGATGGAAGCGGAAGCAGATGCATCTTTTTGAATTTTTCCGCTCTTGATGCCAGCTTCGACTCTCTTACCGGTCAGAATCAACTCGGTGAACCCCGCAGACGAACTTCCAATCAGGTGATTAAAAAAGGGGCCTGACAGTGTACCCAAGAACATATCAACTAACTCCCTATCAGATAGAGGTGGTTGTACTCGCCCCGCCAAGTCTCTCCATTTTTGGGCATACTCTTTGAAACCTTCATTTGATACCATGCCCATACTTTGTAATTGAGTACGGGTTAGTGCTAAATCCGCATTATATTGATATTGACTGTAGAAGGCAGCAACCAAATCCTCCCAATTGTGCACATCAGACCTTTCTAGCTGGTAGAACCAATCTAATTGCGTCCCCAAAAGACTATCCTGGAAGAAATGAACCCATAGATCTTTATCAGAAGAATGCGGTTAGATTTTTTTGACGTAAGATCGCAGATGTATCTTTGGACAAGACAAAAAATCGTATTTAGAAAATATAGGCACCTTAAACTTAGGGGGAATGACAATCCCAGCAACCAAACCTAGCTCCTCAAAGTCCAGCCCAAGCACCCTTTGTACCTCCATGGCAGCCAGACGCTCTTACAGATTCTTGTATTTGTCGTCTGCAGGAGGATACTGCTGCTCAGAATAATCTTCATCCTCTTCATCTTCTTCTTCCTCAGACTCAGTTTGCACTGCAATTCCTTTACCCTTTCCTACCCCTTCATCAGATGTTGAGGGGAAATACAGGACCCTTCTAGCTTGACCTTCAAATATCCTACCCATAGTAGCCACACCAACTCTTTTCTTTTTCTTTTTCTCCTTTTCCTTTTCCAGCAAGGTTTTGAGATCCTCCTGACCCTTTGCCAAGGTCATGAGTAACTGCTGGAACTGTGAATTTTGCACTTGTAAGTCTTTGACCGTCTGCTCTATATCCATCTTGCTAAAATAAACAGCAGAGAGATAAGGAAACCTGGTGTGAAGACCTGCTTATGCATATGATGAATGAGATGTATTCATGTAATGCATTCAAGGATTCATAAATTCAAAGTTGTTTTAAACAAAAAGAACACACGTCATATTAATAAGAAGAATTTTTTAGTACATCAAATGCCCCATGGGCAAAGTAATACAAAATTATAATCTAAAAAGACGTTGCACATCCTCTTTGGTGCTATGTAGGTGTTGAGAGTCTGCTCTTCGTGAAGTTGGCGAGTAAGTTCCAAAACCTTCTTCTCACTGGCGTAGAATTGGGCTTCAAAAGTATCGCGTTCTCCTTTGAGTTGTATCCAACTCCTTTGCAAATCTTCAAGTGATGTTGGCATGTCAAGATGTAGGAGGGTGTATGGAACCTCTCCTTCCATAACAGGCTCTTTGATCACAGGCAGAATGTAGGGGTAAGGCATCATAAGACTTTGGGCGCGGGTCCGTACCCACTTGAGGTAAGGCTTAAGAGGGATGGAATTCTTGTGTCCCAAGGTCTTACTGTCCACTTTGTTGGGCATCCTCCAAGCTCGGATGAACCTTTGTAGAAGTCCTTGATCGTCGTTGTCGAAGTCAAAAACCAAGTTTGGAATCAGCATGTCATGTGGGCCATCCCTTCGGGCATACCCAAACTGTCTCAGAGCCAAGCAGGGGTTGTAGGTAATGCCTCCCCTAATGCCTGGTAGAGGGACATTAGGGAATTCCCCACAACGATCAATGATGATAACATTTTCTATGGATCGAGAACACCAATGAACATCTGAATGTGTGAGAGTCATAAATCGTTGTGACCACCTCATACCTTGCTCATTCTTAAAAACTGATTGGGGAAGGTGAGAAATAAACCACCTTGCTAGCAGAGGAGTACAACACATGAGAACACCTCTTTTTCTCATTGTTCGTGTGTGAAATGAGTGGAGGATATCCCCAAGTAGTGTAGGCACCGGGTTGCGAGCCATGAAGATTTTGACAGCATTGACATCTATATGCTGGTCAGGGTTTGGGAACAAGACCAACCCATAGATGAGAAGAGCTACAATCTCCTCAAAAGCTTGTAAGTCCAATGAATTCCAGAATTCTTGAGCTTTCTCAAACAGGAACTTTGCCCAGAAACCCTTGACACCACTTCTGGTTTCCCAATGACCTCTGACATCAGATGGTTGCAAGTGTAGGGCTTGAGCAACATCTTCAGGCTTTGGATCTCTTTCTGTACCGTTGTAGGGTAGTTGATGGAGAATAGGAATCCTTAGGAGTTGAGAAAATTCCTCCAAAGTAGGCACAAGCTAGTAATCAGGAAATGTGAAGCAGTGGTGTAGGGGGTCAAATAACTGGAAGAGAACTTTCACCATGTCTTCCTCAGTGTTGGTGTTGACTAAGTTGAGAAGACGACCATGCCTCTCGGTAAATGGAGAATTCTCAAGAATCTTGAAAGCAAGCTCCTTGAGTTGAGGAGGAATTCTCACAAGGTTGACCTGAACTGTTTTCCTGTGAAGTGAATCCATTACCTACAAAACAGGAACAAAGATGAAGATCCAAATCCTTGAAATGGTTAGTGGATGCATATGATGCTTCATGATGTTATGATGTTATGCACAAGTATATATGTATAAACAAATCACACAAGATCCTAGTTTCAGGCTTGCATGGGGTTTCATAGGTAAGTACCCTCTTGAAGCTTAGTTGGCTCAACCTGTCCTATAAATAGTAATCGGGTTCTAAGGAGCTCAATATCACTGGATTATTTTCTGTGTTCATTGTTTCAGTTTAGCCACTTGACTGGCAATCAAAATATTCCAAGAAAACAACCCTCAATGAGTGTAGTATCGAGTATCTACCAACTTCGGACTGCACCAAAGTCGGTCATCTCACTACCCCTAAAAAGGCTAAGTTGGTCAAGTAAAGGTTCTAAAAGTCCATTAGTGCTTTATGACATCACTCAGCGGCCCCATATTCTCTTTGATTGACTCAATGGCTACCGGTACCCACAAATATGTCGCACTAATATAGCTATTGCTTCAACCATGTCGGTATACCCCGCACAGTTTTCACAACGTATTGCTATTTACCTATGAATGTTTCCCAAATCCGGGTAGAGGATTCAAACCCAAACAAAAGAACCAAATGTAAAGCAATCAAAACAAACAAGGTAATCATGTAAAGGTGATCTAAACTCTAAGGTAACCCAACTTTTAGATTTTCCCCAGCAGAGTCTCCAGTTCTGTGATGCGGTGGTAGAACTGACTTGAGGTTTTGCGTTTGTGTTCGCAAATGTTTCGATTTAGCAAGAGTCGCCACCGACTTTTTATTTATCCAAAGGAAAGGTAAAAAAGCACAGGAAAGACCTTTGAGATGTTTTCTTGGGTTCGGGGGGTAGATTATGAAAAGGGAAGGTGCTAGCACCCTTTTCATCCATGGTTTTCCATGGGCTCTTAGTTACTTGTTTTAGATCACTTGCTTTTGCTTTTCAATTGTTTAAAATGGTGCTTTTGTGTGTGGTTTTGAAAATATTTTGAAAAGAGGCCTTGTCTAGGCAACCTTTGTAATAATTCTTGTTTGAATGTATACAAAGGTGTTTGTCTTTTAAAAAATGTTTCAATGTTTGAAAGTTTGTTTTGGGAAAATGTTTTGAAATGTGTTGTATGAGTTTGAAATTAGCAAGGATGTTTGCAAGTTTTGATCAAGTAACTAGGAGCATCTACCTACCTACTCAAAGATATTTCCTACACATTTTTAACCCTTTCACATTGTTTTTTACCATTGTATTTGGTAAATAACCTTGTGTTTGGATGTTAAACGGGACAGGCGCGAGTCATCGTATGACCATGATAGCAGTTGTGCTAAGTATCTTTAGCAAATTTTTGAGGGACTAGATAATTTTTGTATAGGAAACCAAGATAGCGTCATCGAGGGACTATGATCTTTTTTGTTTTTATTTTGTTTTGCCAAGACACCTAGCATGCATACCATGGCCATTTTAAAGGCAACAAGTGGATGAAACCCTATGGGTGCTTGTGTGCATTGTGTTGTCATTTTTCATGCATTTTGTCTTTGTATTAGGCCAAGCTATTTGTTTGATTTTGGATTTTTGCATATAAACCCTAATCTTTCTATCATGGCATATTTGAAAGCAATAAAGTGCGTAAAATAAATCTACCACTATTACAATATTGATATGGGGAGGGGGATACAATTTTGAATAGGGGGTATTTGTAAGAAATAAAAGCCCTAACATTATTACAACCATATTGAATTCATTGTGCAAATAAATAAATAGACAATATTTAAATATGCAAATAAATATGAATATGCAAAAGTGTTTTTGTATTATTTTTATGTATGTAAAAATAAACTATTTAATGTATTAAAAATAAGAAAATAAAAGATTATTTTTATTAAGGGTGGAAACCCTAATTTGTTTTAAGAAAATATATATACATTATAATTATTTATTTATGTACAAGTAAATAAAATAAAATATATACAAATGTTTAGAAAAAATAAAAATATATGAGAAAATGTTATTTAAGTATATAAATAATAAATATAAAAATATATGATTTTTTTGTATTATTTACAAGTTTAAATTTAAGAAACTAAAAGTATATTATTTAAGAAACTATTTTTATGCTAGAAAAAATAATAAAAATAATAAAATAAAATATGAAAATATAAGAAAATATTTTTGGTATTTTTTAATGTTAAGAAAAAATAAAATAAAGACAGAAATGTAAATAGAAATAGAAAAATACAAAAAATAATGAAATGGCCCAAGGGGGTGCAGAAAGCATAATGGGGGGTGCAAACAGCAAGGCCAAGTCAGGCCCAGCCCATTCCATCTTCATCCCTGTCCTCCATAATGCGCGCACCATGGCTCTACACACGAATCATGTTCTCTCTTGTTCTTGCATTAAATCAAAAACTCACAACATAAAAGTTATAGCATTTTCAAACACGATTCCAACCATGTAAAGAACTTAATCTAACTCTCAAAGACCAGAGAGAATTTCTTTGGCCCTAATTTCTAACATAGTTTTTTCAGAAAGTTCATCATTCAAATTCTCCCAACTCAGTTAACTTAAATGAAATCTATGCATATGTACAGCTCAACGGAAATGAGTACTACATTTTTTATTCACAAACCTAAGCCTAATGATTCCTAAATAGAGAGATAAAAGTTTGAACTTTACCTGTTTCATTCAAGCTCGAGTATGGAAATGCAGGGGTTTTCAGTGAGGCCTGAGATACTTGGGAGCTTGCTTGAAGTTCCTTTGACCTTCCCCAATGCTTAGTTTGCTTTGAACTTGCTTGAATCTCTCTATGGAACTCAACCTGCAAAGTCAGAATTCAAAAATGGTGAAGCTTGAAAACAAGGTTACAGTTGCTGGCCAATGGTTGGGATAGCTTAGGTGTGTTGTTTAGAATGTGTTTGAAGTGGTTGCAAGCAAAATGCACAAGTGGATTTTGCTTTGGATGTCAAACTGCATAAGTTGCCCTATTTTGCAAGAAAATGTGATTTTGGTGTTTTGGAAGGTTTGAGAAGTGGTTAGCTCGTGCTTCTGACTTAATGTGATATGCAAAACTTGTTTGAAATGTTTACAAGCTTTGGTTTTATCAGATTGCAAAGTTATGTGGTTTTTGCAAGTTGACTTGGTTTTGAAGCAAAAGTGAGAAGTGACCAAGGCCAGGCCTGTACAGGCTAGCTCCAAGCATGTACATAGTTGGTGTACTTTCCCTGATATTTGTGGATGTTGTTTGCTGCAAAAGACTTGGTGCAATGCTTAAGAGAAACAAAATTGCATAAAGCAACCTTTATCAAAATGGCATTGTTAACTTTTTGCCATTTTTAGATTAATCCTTTGTGTAATCTTCCATTGATCAGAAAAATGCCTTAATCCATTGTGTTTGCATTCAATTTTTGAGTGTGGAAGGGTTTAAGGACCTGTAAACAAGTACAAGCAAGGCTGGACAGAAATTGCAACTTGTAGCATAGTGAAAAATGCCATGGACCAAAGTGATATTTTTCCAAATTCAAACCTTCGATTCTCCCTAACCATAAATGATTTTGGAGAGTTCTTGGATATTTGGAAAGCTTGTAACATGCTCTACAATCCATAATTGAAATGAATTTTGAGATTCCAATGGGAACTATCTGAAAAATTTCCATGAAGATAGGTCAAAATCCTGCCTAAACTAGGGCAAATTTTCATTAAGTTAAAAGTTTCATAGACCCTTGTTCACAAAATCATAACTTGAGATCCAAACATCTTTTGGGAAAACTTTGTGATTAAAAGTTGTAGATTTTGTGGAGGAATACAACTTTCATGTTGGAATTTTCCTTTGAATCCAATTGCATCATGGTGAAAATGTTGAGCAAAGTTGGGAAAAAATAAGAAATTTTCATAACTTAGAAAATTTCGAAGTTATGAAAATTTTCCATTTTAAACCCTAATTTGCAAAATTAGGTTTCTTGGTGAACAAGTTTCATGTTTTGATACATTTTGATGAAAAATGACCCTTGGCACTTGATTTTGACCAAAAATTCAAAGTTTGACTTTTCAATGTACAGTTGATTTTTGATTAGTTGATTGGAAAATTCATCTGTCAATCCAATGCTTTTGAGATCTTTTGAACCTTGTGATTAGGTCAAGATGATTCCATTGAGTCCTTGAACCCATGTTTGAACCTAATTTTCCATTGGCTAGGTGAAAAATTAGAAATTGCCCTTTTTACAGTCAAAACCCTAAAAATGACCATTTTGCCCTTTTGAAGATCTGATCAAATTTCTTGAGGAGTTGTGGTCCAAACATGATCAAATGGTTCATATTAGTCTATAATGTTGTTGTGGATCAAAAATTATGAGGTTTGACTGTAAATTAGCCACATTTGACTTTTTCCCCAATACGGTTGATTTTTAGGTCATCTGTCCAATTGACTGGGCAAAAATTTGAATCAAAGCTTGAAACTTGGTATGGGCAATCTTATAAGTCCAACATGAAGTATGAAAGTCACTTTAGGAATTGGAAGTCCAAAAATCCTTGTGCAAACTCAAACCCTAATTTCAGGTCATCAGTGCAAGGAGATGTCTTTGGCAGAGCAAACCCTAATCCTGTCTGGAGTCCAAAGAGTCTTGTGAGGGGAAATCTTGATAAAAAGAGAGGGCAAATTTTTTGGTACAACATTAAGCAACCCTATCTTTGGATGTAAACGGGACGGGCGTGGGTCATCTTATAAGCATAATTAGCAATGTTGCAAGGCATCTTAGCATTCTCTTTTAGGGACTGAGATCATTTGTAAGGCAACTTAGATAGCGTCATCGAGGGACTATGATCTTGTATTCATTTGTTTTTGCTAAGATACCTCACATGCGTAATATGGTCATTTTGTATAAGGCAACCAAGTGGGATAACCCTAGGGGTGCTTGTGTGCAAGTGTATTGTTTTCATGCTTGATTTTGTCTTGAATTACGGTTTTCTAAGTATTGGTTTTAGTCTTTCCATACAAACCCTAATTACTAGCATTTGTATATAAAGCGATAAATTGTGCAATTTAAAGTTACTATGCTATTACAATACTTGTGGGAGGGGGGTATACAAATTGTGAATGGGGATTGCAAGAATATAAACCTAATTAATCTATTACAACCAAATTGAATTTGATATCAATCTACAAGGAAATGAATAAATATAAAGTACAAATGAAAATGGGAAAGAAACATGATTTTTGTTTGGATTTTTATGAAAAGAGGTTTTAACCTAACCCTAATTAGAGAAAAAATAATTAACTAAAATTAATTAAATTAACTTAAACTAATTAAGAAAAGAAATTAAATTTGAAACATTTTTAGGTTTTTAAGAAAAGGTTTTAAATTAAAATGATATAACAAATTAATTAATTAAAATAAACCTAAATTCTAAATTGATTTTAATTTACAAGAGGATAATATAATAATTAAACCTAAGTATCTAAATATTAACTAATTAAGAAAAGAAATTAATTTTTTTAAGCAAAATGTTTTTAGTCTTTTTGTATTTATAAAGGAAATAAAATATAAACATATTATTATCTAAATAAATAAATAAATTATATTTTGGGATTTTTATTAATAATAATAATAATGATATAAATAATAATAATAATAATAATAATAAAAATAAAATATGAAATGAAATGAAAATAAAAGAAAAAAAATGAAATAATAAATAATAAAGAGCTAGGGGGTGCATGAAGTAGGCAGGGAGTGAGTAAGCAAAAAATAAAAGAAAAGCCAGACCTAAAGGGCCCAGCGCCTACAAACAAAACAAGTCAGAATGTCAAAAAATATGAAAGATAAAAAAGGGTACCACTGGGGCTCGAACCCAGGTCCCATAGGTTAACAGGCGCGCGCTTTACTACTAGGGTGGCTATACATCCATTCATATAAACAAAATAATAAATATGTAAGGCAAATCAAGTCCTGATGACTTCATCTTCAACCTCTAGCCAGTGTACCTGCAACTTCTTCATTTCTCAACAAAAATGGAAGATGACAAAATGAAAGTTGTTGCATTCTTCCTCACGAATCTAACCATGTAAATAACTAAAGCTAAAAGTCAAAGATAAATAAGAATTTCTCTGGTCCTAATTTGAACCCTAAAAATTTCAGAAACTTCAACTCTAAAATTCTCTAAGCTCAGGCCATGTAAATGCAAACTATGGATATGTACAACTTCGTGGCAATGAGGTCTACATGTTTCCTTCATAAAATAAACATTAATGATGCTTAAATAATGAGATAGAAGTTCAAGTGAAATACCTCAAAACTGGAAATCGTGAAATGCAAATGAGCTTGATTCAAAGTGCTGCAAGGATCAGGTTAACTTCCTTGAGGTCCCAGGAAGCTAATGCAATGATTAGCTTGAGCTGAAAGTGGCTGAGGAGCTCTGGAGAAGTGAAGTTGCATACCCCTATTTTTGAAAATGGAACTTGATGATGGAGGTGTTACAGTTGAGCAAATGGACTTTGGATGGTTTGTATTTGATGTTTAGAAGCTTTTGGAAGTGAAAGGCCAAAGAACGCACGAGGGGATTTGGAGTTTGGTATGTAAAGTTAGAATTTGCACAACAATGGTGTTTTGAGATAGTTTCTGGCTAGAGGGAGTTTGAATAAGTTTAAGGGTCTTCA
This sequence comes from Vicia faba, assembly GCA_948472305.1. Classification (NCBI taxonomy): domain Eukaryota; kingdom Viridiplantae; phylum Streptophyta; class Magnoliopsida; order Fabales; family Fabaceae; genus Vicia; species Vicia faba. Next base: position 1,347,151,021 of record OX451737.1, read on the forward strand.
AGCTCGTGTTCTAGCTCACAAATAGTGATTCTATTTATAAACAACAAGTTTCGAGACTTGTTGTTGATCAGAATTTGAAAATTACATGTTTATGCATAACATGTGATTTTTGAGAAAACAAGTTTCAATGCCTTGTGTACTTGCTAAGATAGAGTGGTTAAGCTTTAAACACACTTGCTTATGACTTTGTAGATGAAGTATGATCATAGGGAACAAGTTATAGGCTCAAGAATGGACTTTATGCATACAACTTGCTTTTCAAGAATGGTATTGTTAACTTTCTTCCCAAAATGGCAATGTAAATTGGATAAAGCTTAAATAACTTGGATTATAGCTCAAAAGTTTGTGTAATCCATTAATTATGTAGTGACAAACAAGTTTGAGGCCTGCAAAGCAAATATTATGCAGCCTAATATTGATTTGGTTCATGTGTTCATCCAAAATGACTTGTAATTCAAGTGACAAAACCCTAATTTCATCTTTTCGATTCTCCATACTCAAGAATGATCTCAAGGAGTTCTTGGACATTTTGGAAATCTTGAAATGTGTTCTACAAACCATATTTGAATTTATTTTTAAGATTTCCATTGGAACTATATGAAAAAGTGTCATGAAGTTAGGTCAAAATCCTGGTCAAATTAGGGCAAAATTTCACTAAGTGTTTAGTTTCATGACCCTATGTTCATATAATTATAACTTGAGATCCAAGCACTTTTGGAAGAATTTGTGTGAGGAAAATTTTTAGATTTCATGGATATATACAACTTTCATGTTGGGAGTTTCTCTTGAATCATCTTTTATCATGGTGAAACTTTTGCTCAAAGTTATGAAAAAACATGAATTTTTAACAATTAGAAAAATTTCTAAGTTTAGAAATTTTGACTTTTCAAAATGAAATCTTGAATTTTTGATTTCTTGATGAATAAGTTTCATATTTTGACATGTTTTAATGAATTGTGATCTTTGGTACTTAAATTTGACCAAAAAGTAAAAGTTTGACTTTTCAATATACAGTTTACTTTTGATCAGTTGACTGAAAATTTATTTGTCAATCCAATGGATTTGCAATGTTTTGAATCATGTAATTAGGGTAAAATGATACAATTGTACTCTTGAGATCATGCCTTAAACCAATTTACCATTTTCTAGGTCAAAAATAAGAAATTGCCCTTTCCCAGTCAAAACCCTAATTTTAACCATTTTGCCCTTTTGGAGATTTGATCAAATTTCTTGAGGAATTATGGTCCAAACTTGATCAAATGATACAAATGACTTTAAAATTTTGATGTGGATAAAAAATTATGAAGTTTGACTGTAAATTGGCCATAGTTGACTTTTCCCCCCATATAATTGATTTTTAGGTCAACTGCTCAATTGATTGATCAAAAATGTGATTCAAAGCTTGCAACTTGACATGGGTAATCTTGGGGGTCCATAATGACCCATGAAAGTCATATGAAGCATTGAAAGTTCAAAAATACTTGTGCAATCTCAAACCCTAATTTTGGTCATCAGTGAATAAAGAGGTGTCTTGAGCTGATCAAACCCTAGTGCGGTTTTGAGCCCATGGAGATCTTGTGAGAAAATTATAGATAAATGAGAGGGAAAATTTTGGGGTATAACAGCTGCCCCTGTTCAATCTTCTTAAGCTTGAGGAGTTAGATTGGCAAGTTTTGCCATTCGTGACTCGAAGGTGGAAGATGATTGGACACTAGAGTGCCCAAAAATTTACACTCAGCGATGTGGTGGTAGAGGGAATGGGCATAAAGATTCCATTTGGAGATGTGAAAGAAAGTTGTAGGAGACGGGCTTAAAGATTCCATCTAAAAGTGATTGTTTGTATTGTAATTTGTAAGCTGAAAGAATGAGTATCAGAATGGCGTCCGTGTCTGGAGCATATCTGAATTGTATCTGGGAGCTGATTTTGAATGATTATCATAATGGAATCCGTGTCTGGAGCATATATGAACTGTATCTGAAAGCTATATTTGAATGAGTGTCAGAATGGCATCCATGTCTGGAGCGTATCTGAATTGTATCTGAGAGTTGAATCTGAATGAGTATCAGAATGGCATCTGTGTCTAGAGCGTATCTGAACTGTATCTGAGGGTTGAATCTGAATGAGTATCAAAATGGCATCCGTGTCTAGAGCGTATATGAACTATATCTGAGAGTTGAATCTGAATGAATATCATAATGGCATTCGTGTCTGGAGCGTATCTGAACTATATCTGAGAAGTTGAATCTGAACGAGTATCAGAATGGCATCCGTGTCTGGAGCATATCTGAACTGTATCTGAGAAGTTGAATCTGAATGAGTATCAGAATGGCATCCGTGTCTGGAGCGTATCTGAACTATATCTGAGAAGTTGAATCTGAATGAGTATCAGAATGGCATCCGTGTCTGGAGCGTATCTGAATTGTATCTGAAAGTTGGATCTGAATGAGTATCAGAATGGCATCCGTCTCTAGAGCGTATCTGAACTGTACCTGAAGACTTTGAACATTGTTAATGGTAGCTGTTTGATTAATATTATCCTGAAAAAGATAAAATGTTAGCTAATATTCAATGTTATGTTGTATCAAATGCATAGTATAATGCATTCGCGTTATCAATGTTTATGATATATTGATGCAATATATGCGTATGTGAGCTAGTTTGCTGCATTGTTGTTGGATTGGGGAAAATAAATCCCTGACTGCTGTTGAGGATATGGAGTATAAGTCTTCATGTTGTGAAGTCTAAGTTTTGATGAATTTCTTCTTAGAGAAATAAACTCTGTTGTAAGGGAAATGTCGTGTACTGCTTGTAAAATCCTATTGGGAAATCCTGAGAAATTGAACGACTTCTACTGGGGATTGATAATTGGAAGCTATGTTTTGCTGGGGATTAAACTGCAAATTGTGGGGGATTTATGGAAATATCTTAGAGAGATTTCCCTACCTCTTAAAGCCATTAGTAATTATCTTTTATTTTGTTTATTTGTAAATAGTAATTATGTTCAAACGCATATGTTCAACAATGAATCATTGAACGTTTTTGTAAACAAAACACAAGAGTAAAGAAAAACAGATAGTTTTGCACTTTTAAAGGAATATCTTTGTATTGACTTTGAGTAAGTATTTTTGTACAGTGAGACAAACATTCTAGTAGGAGAACTTCGTCGTAAGAAAAAATGAAAATTTTAATACAAAGAAAAGATAGTTATGTGTATTTATCCCATGGGGTTCCCATTCTACTATAGCCTTTGTATCTTTGAGCATTTTGTCTATTTGTTGCCTTGTTAGAAGATGATTAAATTAGTCGGAAATGTCGAGTTCACAAGTTGAAGCCAAAGGTTATCCTCAAAATGATACAATGGGACATAGTCATACGGTTTAATTCCCTAACTTTTTCTTGGACCGCCTTTTCGGGTTTTCAGTCCACCGGGAAACCCTTTTTTGCCCAAGTCGCCCTTTCGAGTTTTCAACTTGTCGGGTGTATAGATTTTTTTTTATCTCTAATTTTTTCCTGAACCTCTTTTGGTTCGCCGGGATACCCTTGTTTTGCCTAGGTGTGTCAACCTAGCGGGTCTCTTAGGCGTAGTATCTTTTAACTATGTCTGCGTTCGCAGGGTGTGGCAGGTCGTCACCATCCATGGTAGTCAAGATCATTGCTCCACCAGAGAATATATTTTTGATTACAAATGGTCCTTCGTATGTAGGGGTCCATTTTCCCCTGGGATCACCTTGCGGTAGTATGATACGTTTGATTACCAGATCCCCAACTTGATACACTTGGCGTCTGACCTTCTTGTTGAAAGCCTTGATCATCCGTTTTTAATACATTTGACCATGGCAAACAGCAGTAAGTCTTTTCTCATCAATCAAGTTCAATTGATCAAGTCGAGTCTGGATCCAATCGTCTTCGTTCATCCCTGCATCCTTCATAATCCTCAGAGAGGGGATATGGACCTCGATAGGCAAGATAACATCCATGTCGTAAACCAGAGAATAGGGTGTTTCCCCGATTGATGTGCGAGTTGTGGTATGATACCCGTGGAGAGAGAATGGTAGCATCTCATGCCAGTCTTTGTATGTGACTTTCATTTTCTGTGTGATCTTTTTAATGGTCTTATTTGCAGCTTCGACAGCACCATTCATCTTCAGCCGGTAAGGAGAAGAATTGTGATGCTGAATCTTGAATTGTTCGCACAAGGCGGTGATCATAGTGTTGTTGAGATTTGTACCATTGTCAGTTATGATCCTCTCCGGGATACCGTACCGGCAAATGAGATTTTGCTTGATGAAACGGGCAACAACATTCTTGGTAACAGAAGTGAAAGAAGCTGCCTCCCCCCACTTTGTAAAATAGTCAATGGCCATTAGGATGAAGCGGTGTCCATTGGAATCTGTTGGCTTGATTTCCCCAATCATGTCAATTCCCACATAGCAAAGGGCCAAGGAGCCGTCAAGACATTCAGAGGAACCGGAGGTACGTGCACCTTGTCAGCATAAATCTGACACTTATGGCAGGTTCGAGAGTGTTGATTGGAATTTGCTTCCATGGTAGACCAGTAATAGCTTGCCCGTAGTATTTTCTTTGCTATTGTATGCCCACTGGAATGGGTGCCAAAAGTGCCTTCATGTAACTCAGCCATGATCCTTTCTGCTTCAACCTTGTCTATGCATCGAAGTGACACAGATTCATGATTGCGTTTGTAGAGAATGCCATTACTAAGGAAGAATTTAGCAGAGAATCTCCTTAAGAACTTCTTATCATTTACTGAAGCCCCTTCCGGATATTCTTGAGCCTCGAGATACCTCTTGATTTCGTGAAACCAGGGCTGGTCCACTACTTTTCAGTATTAATCTGGGGAGCCTCGTTATCCCATTTAAGTTTAAACATGGATGACATTGTGGCTAGTGCGTCTGCTAGCTGGTTTTCTTCTCGCGGGAAATGTTCGAAGGTAATTTTATCAAAATGTGGTAGCAATGTCAAAACATGTTCTTTGTAAGGGATCAGGTTAGGGTGTTTGGTGTCCTATTCCCCTTTTATCTGACTGATGACCAAAGTTGAATCTCCGAACACACTCAAAGATTTGATCCCTAGGTCTATGGCAGCTCTGAGACCAAAGATGCATGCTTCGTATTCCTCAATGTTGTTTGTACAATTGAAGCAGAGTCTTGCGGTAAAGGGAGTATGACATCCTTCAGGAGATATGAGTATAACACCAATACCATTGCCAAGTGCGTTAGATGCCCCATCAAAAACCAGGGTCCATCAGTATCCTTGTTTAGGTCCGTCATATGGCCCGAATTCTTCACAGTTATTTATCGTCATGATGTCTTCATCTGGGAATTCAAACTTCATGGGCTGGTAGTCTTCCACAGCTTGGTGAGCAAGGTGATCAGCTAGTATACTTCCCTTTATAGCATTTTGGGTAGTATACTGTATGTCATATTCTGTCAGGATCATCTGCATCTCGCTATTCTCCCAGAAAGAGCAGGCTTCTCGAAGATGTATTTTATCGGATCCATTTTAGATATCAACAAAGTAGTATGAGTCAACATATACTTTCTTAGCTGGCGAGCAGCCCATGCCAGAGCGCAGAAAGTTTTCTCGAGCAGTGAATATCTGGTTTCACAGTCGGTAAACTTTTTGCTCAGGTAATAAATAGCATGCTCTTTTCGGCCAGACTCGTCATGCTGCCCCAATACACACCCCATTGAGTTTTCTAAAACAGTTAAATACATGATCAATGGTCTTCCCTCGACTGGTGGCATCAACACAGGAGGCTCTTGTAGGTATTCTTTGATTTTGTCAAAAGATACTTGGCACTCGTCATTCCATATGACTACTTGATCTTTCTTCAATAATTTGAAGATTAGTTCACAAGTAGCTGTCAGCTGAGAGATGAATCTGGCAATGTAGTTCAAACGCCCCAAGAATCCTCTGACTTCCTTCTCAGTATGAGGAGCATGCATCTCTTGTATCGCATTAACTTTGGCAAGATCGAACTCGATACCTTTGTTGCTGATGACAAAGCCTAGGAGTTTACCGGACCGTACCCCAAATGTGCATTTGTTTGGATTCAACCTCAGCTTGTACTTCTTCAGTCTCTCAAACCGTTTTTGTAATAAGTGATCAAGATGCTCTTTTTCTGTTTGAGATATAGCTATCATGTGGTCCACATAGACCTCTATTTTGTGATGTATCATGTCGTGAAATAGAGCTACCATGGCACGCTGATAGGTTGCCCCAACATTATTCAGTCCGAATGGTATCACCTTATAGCATAAAGTGCCCCACTGTGTGACAAACGTTGTTTTCTCCATGTCCTCAGGAGCCATTTTGATTTGGTTGTAACCTGAGAATCCGTCCATGAAGGAAAACACTTTGTGTTGTGCCGTATTGTCAACTAGAATATCAATGTGGGGGAGTGTAAAATCATCCTTAGGGATTGCCCTATTCAAATATCTGTAGTCCACACACATTTGCACTTTGCCGTATTTTTTGGACACGGGAACAACATTGGTAACCCATTGGGGATAAGAGGTGACAACCAAGAATCCGGCGTTGAATTGCTTCATGACTTCTGCTTTAATATTTTCTGACATATCAGGCCTCATGCGGCGAACCTTTTGCTTTACTGGCGGACAATCCTCTTTTGTAGGAAAACGATGTACCACAATATATGCATCAAGTCCTGGCATGTCTTCATACGACCAGGAAAAGACTTCAACATAATCGTGTAACAACTGAATCAGACGCTCCTTGATATTGGGTTCCAGATTGGCACCCACCTTGACCTCTTTTTTATCTTCTTCGGTACCTAGTTTGATTGTATCCATGGGTTCCTCGTGAGGCTGAATGGTTCTCTCTTCTTGTTGTAGTTGTCTGGCAACTTCCCCTGGTACTTCACAATCTTCCTCACCTCTGTCTTCAGCTTGGTAGATTAGATTCTCAGAGTCACAAAAGGCCATAGTAGTATTGTTACCCATGGGATCCCGAATGGATGTATACCTGCATTGTAAGTGTGAGTGTGTGTAAGGGTATAACTATCCTTGAAAGAAATAAAAAATGTAAAAATATAAACAATGAGCACAAAAGTTTGTATGCGAAAACGTCCATGATTCATTGATGTCATATGAAAATGAGATAATAACCCTTACAAATGGACCATTGTGCCTCGGGTAAGACACAAGGTTTTAAGAGTGTGAATTGTTTTAATATTACAGATCCAACAAAATATAAAGACAGATTACTATGGGATAAAAGTGATCAGGACAAAATCTCTAGCCTCCCAGTTGTTGAATCCTCCACTGACAGTTGGGAATATGCAGTCCTCCAAGTCACAACTATCTTCATCATCTTCTATGGCGTTGACCTTGCAGTTGCTGATCTTCAGGGGTGGTCCTCCAGCACGAGCGCGGCGCACAGCCTTCTGGGCACCTGAAGTGAAACCCAAGCCAAACTTGTCAGACTTATATGGGATATCCGGGAGTTGTCCCCAGATAGTGCATCCACCTTCTTCTACCACTACTTTGGCATCCTTCAGAGATGACATCTAGAGTGGAGCCCTTATGGTCTTGGGAACAGCCTTGGTTACTGCCACATCTTGCGGGACCTCTTCAAAGTGTTGAAATGGAGTTTCAGTAAATTCACCATATAATTCCACATATCTGAAGGAATTGAGATGGCTGATCATGTACTCTTCTTCTCCATGAACGGTGATAATCTTCCCTTGAATCGGGTATTTCAACATTTGATGAGATGTAGAAGTGACAGCGCCAGTGTTGTACCCCAAAATTTTCCCTCCCATATTTCTCAAAACATTGCAAAGAAAATCTCCAAGTTGCCCAAGGTTGCTCAAGAGTTGGTCAGACAAGCTATCTCCTAAGGCAGTCTACCCCAAATTAGGGTTTTGTGTTGCATCAATATCTTTGAGTCCAAATGACCTCAAGTTCTCCCCAATGTCCTATTATGTTCTCAAGGTCATCCATGTCAAGTTTCAAGCCTTGCAGAGGAAGTTTGCTCAGTCAATTGCTCAAAAGGTCCAAAAATCGACTATGCTAGGGCAAAAGTCAATTGTGACCTATAAACAGTCAAACTTCAAGATTTTTTGTCAACAATATCATTTTGAAGGATATTTCATCATTTTATCAAAGGTTGATCATGATTCATCAAGGATTGCTCAAAATTCATCAAGACTTAAAAGTTGCTAAATTAGGGTTTTGTAGGAAAAGTCAACTCAACTTTGACCAAGCATAACTTTCTCATACTTTATGAGAAATGACCCATACAAAGATCATTTTGAATAGGATTCCATTTCCTACAATCCATCTTCATACCCCAAGTTCAAAAAATGCACTCACAAGAAGTTATGAAATTGGACATTATAGGTCATTTTTGAAAGTCAACAAAAACACCTTTTTTTCCAAAGCTTATAACTTGAACATGGAATATCAAAATGATATGAGACCAAAAGGGTTGGTTAGAGGACATCTCAAGCTTTCTAAAAAGTCCAATAAAACTTCCAAAAGTTCAAAATTGAAGAAGTTATGCATTGTTGAAGTTGGACCTTTTTGCAAAATAGCCAAAAGTCAACTATCCCCAAAACTTCAAATTTTATCAAATGGGCCCATTCTTTTCCACTTGATTTGAGATTGCATAGTTGCCCACGTGTCCTAGATTCAGCCATGAGCCCATATTTCATTTTTATTATTTAATTTGATTTTTAATTGAATTTATTCATTTTAAATCAAATAAAATCATATAAAATCCAACACTTTGATAACACAAGATCTTTTTGCTATTTAAGGCTTTGATTACAATCATTATCATCATCAAAATCGAATCAAACCAAATCATGTGCAAAAAGATTGGAATTAGGCAAAATTGGCAAGTTTGTAAAGGGAGATAAAATCAAATATGCAAGCATTGATAAGGCAAGATTTGGATCAATTTTGTTGACCTAATGCACTGAGCATTACATAAGGAAGGCAAAGACACGAAAACAAGGGTTGGAAACTGTTTAAAGAGGCAAAACAAGAATTGGAAAATTCACAAAAAAGTGAGAGATCAAAGTCTAAGTTAGAGGCAGTTTCAGGACACGAGACCTGTTCCAATCGTTTCCTAGGTATTCACACAAGCTACCTGGATCAAAACCAAGCACTTTCAAACGCCTTAACGCACTGTAAGTCGCACGAAACACAACCCTGTTCTTGAAATTGATTTGACTTGTTCTTGCATCCTTTGAGAAAACTATTGACATATTTGTAATCATAAGAACATTTCCAAGCTATTTGCATCATTTAATTTCATTTATATGGTCTGTATTGCAATTCGCCATAGCTAGGTTTTCCTTGGAGTATTTGGGTGTTTTTATTTCAAGAAGAATTGAAGCACATAATGGACACTAACTCCTGTCCGAAAATCGGCTCAGTTGGATAAACAGTGAATTAGTTATGAATTTTTGAAGTTTCAGCTCAGACAAACTTATTTTGGGCTGCAGTGTCGACTCTGACACGTTCTTCACTAAAACACTGGTATTGATCGGAGCATAATCCGGTCTCGACTTTTGAAGCAAAGTTGTAGATATATGAGTCAATGACCTTGTGTAAAAATATGAGCCCAATCCGATAAAAATTGACCGAGTTATGAATTTTCGAAGTTTCGGCCCAGATGAAATAATATTCAGCATTCAGGATTTTCGGCGTGTCACGCACTCTGAGTAAAAAACGAAGGCCTTTTGAATACTGTTTGAACTCAATACCTTCTGTGAAAATGTAGACAACTCAATTTGTGAAATTTTGGCGCTAGAACCAGCTCAATATGATGAAAATCGACCAAATTATGATTTTGTGAACATGACGCAAATAAACTCCTGTCACAAATTTTCTGTATGAAAATACTTGATAAATCCAAATTTTTGAAGACCTTCTGATTGAAATTGGCTTCCAGCTGTGAGAGATGAAAGCGTAGATAATGTCAAGACGGAATTTTTGCCACCGGAACGGGTTCAAAACGAGTCACGATCTTCAAGTTATGAATTTTTTAGCGCGTAAAAACTGCACTTTTAGCACACTTTTTCACCATATTTCTTCAAGAAAACTCACACATTCGGATACCTTCTTTAAAGAATTGACTCTTGAGCCAAACCTGAATTTGAGAATACGTTATCAGAGATATCTTGGTGAAAGATAACCTGAAAATGACGCGCCGGGTTGGACTTGTGAATTTTTCTTGAAATGTTTTGAGAAATATGGGAGGGCAAATTTTGGGGTACAACACCTTTAAATGAACAACTTGGTCATTAGGACGTAGCGAGATGGCCGTCTTTGGTGTATTCCCAAAGTTGACAGATACTCGATGCTACACTCATTGAGACTTGACTCCTGAGTTTTGTTTGGTTGCGAGTCAGCCGCCTATCGAACGAAGCTTCTGGGAAACGTCAGTGATACTGAGATCCCTTAGAACCCGGTTACTATTTATAAGACAGGTTGAACCAATCCAACTTCAAGAGGGTACTACCTTAAAATCCATGCAAGCCTTAAACCTAAGGTCTCTTTTGTGATTTTCTTGTGCTTTCTATATATGTGATTTCTTAGCATAATAATGACATCATGACATGGCATATCATACTAACCATTTCAAGTATTTTCTAGGGCTTATCTTTGTCTTATTTTGTAGGACATGACATCCACTCGCAAGAACACTATCCAAATCAACCTTGTGAAAGTGCATCCTCAACTCAAGGAGTTAGCATCAAGGATTCCTGAAAGCTCTCCCTTCATTGAAAAACATGGTCGACTTCTCAACTTGGTCACTGCAACCCTTGATGAAGAAATGTTAAAGGTGCTCTTTCAGTTCTTTGACCCGTGCACCACTGCTTCACTTTTCTAATTACCAATTAATGGCTACTATGGAGGAGTTTTCTCAGTTATTGGGAGTACCTATCCTTAATCATCTACCATTCAATGCTACGAAAAGAGACCCAAAGCCTGAAGAGATTGCTCAAGCTCTGTCCTTACAACGGTCTGATGTAGTTGCAAAATGGGAAACCATAAAAGCTGTCCAAGGATTTCCAGTTAAGTTTCTACTTGAGAAAGCTCACTATTTTTGGGATATCCTGGATTTACAAGATTTTGAATAAGTTTTGGCCCTCCTCATCTATGGGATGGTATTATTCCCTAACACGGACCAACTCATAGATGTGAATGCGGTTAAGATTTTTATGTCGCATAATTCGGTGCCTACTTTATTTGGGGATATTCTACACTCTCTGCATACTTGCACTCTAAAGAGAAGAGGGACCCTTCTGTGTTGCACTACTCTATTGGCTAGGTGGTTTATTTCGCACCTATCCCGGTCTATCCTGAGAAATATGCAAGGTATGAGATGGTCTCATAGGCTGATGTCCCTTACACATTCAGATATCCATTCGTGTTCACGATCCTCGAAGAATGTTACCATCATTGATTGCTATGGGGAATTCCCTAATGTCCCTCTCTTAGGCATTAGGGGAGGAATCACTTATAATCCTTTTTGGCGTTGCGACAATTTGGTTATGCTAGGAAGGATGGTCCTCACGAGACGCTTGTCTAAGGAATCACATTTGACTATGAGAGTGATGTTCAGGGTTATCGTAAGAGGTTCATTAGAGTTTGGGGCATGATAAATCAAGTTGATAGCAAGACACTAGGGAACAAGAATTCCATCCCTCTTGAGCCTTACCTCAAATGGGTGCGAGTTCGTGCTCAATGTCTTATCATGCCTTACCCTGCCATCTTACTTGTGATTGTGGAGCCAATTGCTGAAGGAGGAACTCCTTACAGTATGCTTCATCCTGACATGCCAACTGTTTTTGAGGAGCTACGGAAGTCCTGGATTCACCTTAAAGAAGAACGAAATACTTTCGAAGCCCAATTCTATGCCAACGAGAAGAAGGTTCTAGAGCTCACCTGATTACTTCACGAGGATAGGAATATAAATGCCTAAATTGCACCAAAGAGGATGCGCCTGTGGGAAACTTGAGTCTTCTTTTGATTGGAGAATTTTATTGTTGCTTTGTTCCCTTTGTGAGCCTAAGAGGTATTATTATGATCAATAAAATATCTTAACGTTTGTTCTCTTTCTATTTAAGCAAATTTGAGTCTTAGAAATCCTTGAAAGCATTGCATAAATATATCATACATATCATTGCATAAGAAGGTTTCAAAGCAGGTTTCTCATCCTCTTCGTTGTTTATTTCAGCAATGACTCTAGAACAAACAGTGAAGGATCTACAGACTCAGAATGCCCAGTTTCACAGATGATCATGGCTCTGACCAAGGGGAAAAAGGAACTGAAAGCCCTGCTTGTTAAAGAAAATAAGAAGCCAAGGAAGCCAACTGGTTTAGTGAATCTCAGAAGAAGGATCAGAGGACCAGTGCGGCGAGCCTCTGAATTGGTAACTTCATCAAAGGAAGGGGACAATCAAGAGGAGGAAACAAGAGAGAAAGACTCTAGTCCAAAAGAATCTGATGATGAATCTGACTATGATGAGGAACAATATGCTCCTACTGATGAAAAATACAAATAGCTGGAGGATCGTTTGAATGCAATGGAGGTCTAGAAAGTACCCGGTCTGGATTTTGAAGAATTGGGTTTGGTTTCTGGGGTTGTCATCCCACAAAAGTTCAAGGTGATAGTGTTCGCCAAATATGATGGGGTTTCATATGTCCCAAGATGCACCTCCAATCTTATGTGAGGAAGATCCAGCCTCACACTACTGATAAGGACTTATGGGTCCACTTCTTTCAGGATAGTCTGTCTGGAACTCAACTAGAATGGTTCTACCAGCTGGAAGGGGCCAACATCTGTAATTAGGAAGACCTGGCTGCTGCTTTCTACAAGCAATATCAGTACAACACAGACCTTGCTCCCACCCGTACTCAACTCCAAAATATGTCTATGGGTTCGAGCGAGGGCTTTAAGGACTATGCTCAGAAGTGGAGGGGCTTAGCAGGAAGAGTCCAGCCTCCCCTGTCTGATAGAGAGCTAGTGGATATGTTTCTGGGTACCCTGTCTGATACATTTTTTAATAACCAGATTGGAAGCTCCTCAGCCGACTTTACCGAATTGATTTTAACAGGAGAAAAGGTGGAAGTTGGAATTAGGAGTGGTAGGATCCAAAAGCATGCATCTTCCAATGCAGTAATGAAGCCATTTGCTGAGAAAAAAGAGGTTAATATTGTGTACCATCAAAGGAATCAGGACAGAACTGAATGTCGTCCAATAGTAGGGGTTGTCATGATCTCTAAGCTTGCACCCACTCAACAAAGGAATAATCGACCGAGAACAGAAAGGCTGGTAAGACGGTTTACCCGGATAAATATGACTTTATCCCAAGTTTTTCCTCATTTCTTGAAATCTAATCTGGTAACCTTGCGGGAAGTTCCAAAGAATCCCAACACCGCCTCTCCTTGCTACAAGCCTAATGCTCGTTGTGCTTACCATTCAGAAAGTCCAGGCCATGATACCAATAACTATTGGGCTTTGAAAAACAAGGCGCAAGACCTTCTCGAGCCGAAGGAAATTGAATTTGACGCCCCTGAGATCCCCAATGTTATCACTGCTCATATGCCCAAGCACAACTGTCAACTGATGGGTTCGTTACTTCTGTTGAGGAACTTGTTACCCCTCTCCTGACCGTCAAGTTGAACTTTTTGAAGGTCAGTTTATTTCCAGGCTATGGCGAAGGTTGCCACTCATGTTTATCTCTACCGGATGGTTATCATTTGTTGAAGGCAGGTGTTTAGCACCTGATGGATGATAAAGAAATTTTGTTTGAAAAGACTCTCGTTCCAACTATTTCCTTCAAGGATGTTTCAATAATAACCATTTACGCCAATCCTCCCACGGTCTCCACCAAAAGACCCGTTAGGATTACATCTGCTCCGAAGTTGGCTCCACTGATTATCACCATGCCAGGGCCAATCCCATACTCCTCAGACAAAACTGTTCCCTGGAACTATGGGGGTAACGTCTACTACCTCAGTGTCAAGAAAGACCTGCCGGCTATTGAAGACCATGTTTATGAAGATGTTGATCCCGACATTGGCAACATTGTTGGAACCAGCAAAATAAAAAGAAGTGGAATAGTGTTCTCCCCTGAGATTTCTCCTCCAAAAGTTGTTACTGGTCCTGTGATCATTCCTACTTTTGTTCCTGCTAATACTACTACTGCAATTTTTGTGATTACTCCTATTGACACCCCTACCACCGATTCGAGCGAGACTCGGGGCAAAGACATATTGATGGAGCCTGTCCAGACGAAGGCACATTCAATATTTGTCCCAGAGGCTTCCCAGAAGGAAATGGAAGAAATTTTGAAGATTATCAAGAAAAGCGACTACAATGTGGTCGAACAGCTGGGGCATACCTCTTCAAAGATTTCTATGTTATCCTTACTATTGTGCTCTGAAGCTCATGTGAATTCTTTGGTGAAGTTCCTTAAGACTACCCATGTGCCATAGGAAACCTCTGCTGACCAATTCGAAGATTGTATGGCTAGTTTGACGGTTGACAACGGTTTGGGTTTTTCTGATGCTGATCTAACACCAAGAGGGAGGAAACACAATGATGCGCTGCATGTTTCCGTCGAGTGTAGGGGAACTACTATGGCCCATGTTCTAGTAGATATTGGTTCATCGTTGAATGTGTTGCCCAAGAAGGCTCTAGATAGACTAGACTGTGAAGGTTTGACTTTGAAGCCCAGCAACATAGTAGTAAGGGCTTTAGACAGTTTGGAGAGAATGGTGCACGGGGAGGTGGACATCCCTGTCAAAGTTGGTTCTCAGAACTTTGACTCCACCTTCTACGTGATGGATATCAGACCATCATATTCTTGTTTGTTGTGTCGCCCTTGGATCCATGGGGCGGGAGCTGTCACATCTACTCTTCATCAGATGATGAAATACCCGATAAGAGGAAAGATTATCATGGTACACAGTGAAGAAGAATACATGGTCATTCACCTGAACTCCTTCAGGTACGTGGAAATGGATGGCGAGTTCATCGAGACCCCGTGTCAAAACTTCAAAGAGATACCTCAGACTATGGATGCAATTGAAACGGTCACCAATCTGCCAAAGATCACCAGACCTCCCTTGAAGATGGCTTCTATCAAGGATGTAAAAGCAGTTATTGAAGAAGGCGGGTTTACCATCTGGGGCCAACTGCCTGATATTCCATACAAGTCTGATAAGTTTGGTTTGGGTTTCTCTTCAGGGGCTCAAAGGGCTGTCTGTCGTGCTCGTGCTGGAAGACCTCCCCTACGTATCAGCAATCATGGGGTCAACGCTCTAGAAGACAATGATGGTGAAGATGACATGGATAACTGGATCTTCCCTACTACCAACAGTGGACTCAGTAGCTGGAAAATAAAAGCCTTTGTACCAATTACTTTTATTCAGAAGTAATTGTCTTTCTTGTTTCTTGGATATGTAATAAACAATATAAACTTTTTTCCATGTGTCTTACCCGAGTCGCAGTGGTTTATTTGCGAGGGTTATCATGTTTCAATTTCATATGGCATTAATAAAGCATTGGATGTTTATGCATAAAAATTTTGCGCACTTTGTTTTTGTTTTCTGCTTTTTACTTTGTCTATACAGCTATGCTCTTACACACACCCACGTATCAAACTGCAGATCCATATCCACTCTGGATCCTATTGATAACAGTTATGTTATTTCTGGTTATGACTTTGAAAATCCGATCAACCAAGCCGAGGAAGAAGGAGAGGAAGATTGTGAGGTACCCGGAGAACTTGCCAAACTGTTACCGCAGGAAGAAAGGGTTATACAGCCTCATGAAGAGCCAGTTGAGACGGTGAATTTGGGCACAAAAGAGAATTGAAAAGAGGTCAAGATAGGTGCAAACTTGGAGCTTCGTGTCAAACATCGTCTGATTTAGATGTTACATGATTATGTTGAGATCTTTGCCTGGTCATATGAAGACATGCCAGGACTAGACACATATATTATGGTTCATCGTCTACCAACTAAAGAAGATTGCCCTCCGGTAAAGCAGAAGGTCCATCGTATGCACCCTGAAATGTCGGAAAAGATCAAGGCAGAAGATATGAAACATTTCAATGCTGGGTTCTTAGTTGTTACATCTTATCCCCAATGGGTCGCTAATGTAGTCCCGGTGCCTAAGAAGGAGGGCAAGGTACGAATGTGTGTGGACTACCGAGATTTGAACAGGGCAAGCCCCAATGATGACTTTCCGCTTCCCACATTGAAGTTCTGGTTGACAACACCATGCATCACAAGATATTTTCCTTCATGGACGGTTTCTCTAGTTACAATTAGATCAAGATGGAACCCGAAGACATGGAAAAGACAACCTTCGTCATGCAATGGGGAACTTTCTATTACAAAGTGATGTCGTTTGGGTTGAAGAACACTGGGGAAACCTATCAGCGAGCCATGGTAGCTTTGTTCCATGACATGATTCACCATGAGGTAGAGGTATATGTTGATGACATGATATCCAGGTCTCAAATTGAGGAAGAGCACCTTGATCATCTACAAAATATGTTTGATAAGTTGAAGACGTACAAGCTGAGGTTAAATCCGAACAAGTGCACTTTTGGGGTAAGGTCTGGTAAACACCTAGGTTTCATTATCAGTGACAAGGGTGTTTAGGTAGACCCTGCAAAGGTGAAGGCTATACAAGAGATGCCGCTCCTCGCACTGAGAAGGAGGTTAGAGGTTTCTTGGGATGCCTGAATTACATTGTCAGGTTCATTTCCCATTTAACTGCTACTTGTGAGCTAATCTTCAAACTCCTAAAAAAAGATCAAGTGGTAAAGTGGAATGACGAATGCCAGAACGCCTTCGAGAGAATCAAGGAATACCTTCAAGAGCCTCCAAATTTGATGCTTCCGATTAAAGGAAGACCTTTGATAATGTACTTAATAGTGTTAAATAATTCAATGGGGTGTGTGCTGGGACAGCATGAGGAGTCCGCTCTAAAAGAGCATGCAATATACTACCTTAGAAAAAAGTTTACCGAATGTGAGATAAGATACTCATTGCTTGAGAAAACTCGTTGCGCTTTGGCATGGGCTGCTCGCCGACTGAGACAATATATGTTGACCCACGCCACTTTGTTGATATCTAAGATGGATCCGGTCAAGTACATCTTCGAGAAGCTCGCTCTCTCTGGAAGAATAGCAAGATGGAAAATGATCTTGACCGAATACGATATCCAATACACGACCCAAAAATCAATCAAGGGAAGTGTACTAACTGATTATTTGGCTCATCAGGCTATGGATGACTACGAGTCCATGAATTTTGAGTTCTCGGATGAGAACATTATGTTAGTGACTGACTGTGAAGAACCTGGACTGGATGAAGTACCCGAGGAAGGATCCCGATGGACCATGGTTTTTGATGGAGCTTCCAATGCACTCGGCAACAACATCGGTGATGTAATCATATCTCCCGAGGGCTGTCACACTCCTTTCAGCGCCAGAATATGCTACAACTGTACCAACAATATGGCGGAGTATGAAGCATGCATCATGGGTCTCAAAGCTGCTATTGATATGAGGATCAAGTTCTTGAGCATTTTTGGGGATTCGGCCTTGGTAATAAGTCAAATTAAAGGGGAGTGGGACACGAAGAACCCGAATCTTATCCCTTATAAAGAACATGTGCTGAGATTGCTTCTACACTTTGAAGAGGTCGCCTTTGAATATTTTCCACGAGAAGAGAATCAGTTAGCCAATGCGCTAGCTACTATGTCGTCTATGTTCAAGGTCAAGTGGGACAATGAAGCTCCTCATATCACTATTGAGAGGTTGGATGAACCAGCATACTGCTATGAGATTGACACTGAAGAGGTAACAGACAAACCTTAGTTCCACGAAATGAAAAGGTATCTTGAGGCTCAAGAGTATCCTGAGGGGAAGTCCGTCAATGATAAGAAGTTTCTAAGAAGGTTCTCCGTAAAGTTCTTCCTCAGTAAATGGAATCATCTACAAGCGCAACCATGACTCTACTTTACTTCGTGAGTAGACAAGAGCGAACCAGAGAGGATTATGGCATATTTACAAGAAGGTACCTTTGGCACCCACTTTAGTGGACATACCATGGCTAAAAAGATCCTACGGGCAGGATACTATTGGTCCATTATGGAAGAAGACTTTTATCAGCATTCCCAAACTTGTCACAAATGCCAAATATATGTTGATAAAGTACATGTACCTTCGGTTCCTTTGAATATCTTGACGGCTCCATGGCCCTTTGCAATGTGGGGCATTGACATGATCAGAGAGATTAGGCCTACCGCTTCCAATGGGCATCGCTTCATCCTAATGGCCATTGATTACTTCACGAAGTGGGTTGAGGCTGCCTCTTTTGCTGACGTTACCAAGAATGTTGTGGCGCGGTTTATCAAGCATAACATGATTTGTCGGTATGGCGTGCCAGAGAGAATCATCATAGACAATGATACAAATCCCAATAATACAATGATCACCGATCTCTGTAAACAATTCAAGATCCAACATCATAATTCTTCCCCTTACCGACCGTAGATGAATCGCACTGTGGAGGCTGCTAACAAGAACATTAAGAAAATAATACAGAAGATGACGATGACATACAAAGACTGGCATGAGATGTTACCATTTGCTCTTCATGGTTACTACACCTCAGCACGTATGTCAACAGGGGAAACATCTTATTCTCTGGTATATGGTATGGAGGTTGTCCTACCTATTGAGGTCCATATCCCTTCTTTGAGGATCATGAAGGATGCGGGCTTAAACAAAGACGATTGGATCTAGACTCGACTTGATCAACTGAATCTGATTGATGAGAAAAGGCTTACTGCTGCCTGTCATGGTCAAATGTATTAAAAGCAGATGATCAAGGCTTTCAACAAAAAGGTCAGACGTCAAGTATATCAAGTGGGTGATCTAGTAATCAAGCACATCATACTGCCACAAGGTGATCCTGGGGGAAAATGGACTCCCACGTACGAGGGGCCATTTGTGATCAAAAGCATATTTTCGGGTGGAGCCATGATTCTGACCATCATGGATGGTGACGACCTTCCTCACCCTGTTAATGCAGACATAGTGAAAAGATACTACGCATAAATAAAGACCCACTAGGTCGACTGGCCTAGGCAAAAATAAGGGCATCCCGGCAAACCAAAAGGGTTCGGTCAAAATTTAGGGATAAAAATACAAAAAAAAATTTGTACACCCGGCAAGTCGAAAACCTGAAAAGGAGGCTTGGGCAAAAAGGGTATCCCGGTGCACTGAAAACCTGAAAGGGCGGTCCAGGAAAAAAATTAGGGATTGGAAGTGTATAACTATGTCCCATTGGATCACCTTGTGATCAGACTTCAGTATCGACTACCAAGACTCAAATGGTACCGATCAATCCAGTCACCTTTGGACAAGTAGCAAAGTGATGAGACGCTCGAAGACATAGGGGCAATAGCAGAATTGAAACTCAATGGGATTATTACACATAATTGTTTTCTCTTTGTACACTATTTTGTATAGTTTTCACTTGCAAGGTGGCGTTCTCTTACTAGAACGTCAGTCTTTTTGTACAAAATGCCTGTTATAGGCGAACTTCAACAAATTAATACAAATGATTTTAAAGTACAAAACTGTTTGCTTTTATTTTTTCTGTTTTGTTTTGCAAAAAATGTCCAATGACTTATTTTTGACATATGCATTTAAATATGACCACTGTTCACAAATACTTGCATAAAAAACAGAAAGATAGTTACTAACGATTTTAAGAAACGGGGCAAAGTCTAAGAAATAATTTGCAGTCCCGACAATTACTCCTTCCAGCAGGTACAGGGGCAGGGACAGCTTGAGACAAAGTCACCATTAAATACGACCCCGTGACATCTATATTCCCCATAGAGTAGAAATAA
This sequence comes from Vicia faba, assembly GCA_948472305.1. NCBI lineage: Eukaryota > Viridiplantae > Streptophyta > Magnoliopsida > Fabales > Fabaceae > Vicia > Vicia faba. The sequence continues at coordinate 1,347,170,969 of OX451737.1, forward strand.
CCAAAGTTTTGATCTCCTCCTTCCCCTAGCAGGAATTACTTCCTCCAGAAAAGCACCTTCAGAGAGCTGAAATCCGTGTTCCCAAACCGAGCTTTATAATCTTAAACAGTTTATGAAACCTCCTCCCGGGTAGATTTTATTTCTCCAACCGCAGAAGCTCATTCCCCAACAGAGTTTATTTCTCTACATCAGCAAAATCTTCCAAAAAAACCTCCTTCCCACAAAGTCATCCTCAAGCAAGGTCAATCCCCGCAGAACATCCTCAAATAGAAAGAGGAAATCCCCATTCATCATCCCTAACGAAAATGAAGGATCAACTTCCCAACACTCTTCATCAGTAGTTCGGGATTTACTTTCCCATACTAAGAAATATCACAATAGCATTCCATATTCATACATCATGACATGTGCATGCACATCACATACAACATAGTCTCATTTATTTTGAGAACATCATCATAATGCATTTCATACATCATGACATTGCATATGACTAACTCTTTGCCTTTTGCAGGGAAAAGATCAAATCAACAAACATCGCTGACTACTTATGTGACCTGGTAGTCTTCTCAAAAGCTACGCTTGATGAAGGGCTATTTCAACAATTTCATCAGAAAGATGTCCTCACAAGACCTTCTCTGGTTCTGCCAGATTGACACTAAGATCTCTCTGATTTCTATTCCAGTTGAAGATATTCCAAGACTTTTGTCTAGTTCAGTTGAATCGATCCTAAGATTCTTCTAATTTCCATTCCAGTCAAAGTTAATCAAAGACCTTCTCTAGTTCAGTCAGATCGACGTTAAGATCTCTCTGATTCCTATTCCAGTTGAAGATATTCCAAGAATTTTGTCTGGTTCAGTTGAATCGATCCTAAGATTCTTCTAATTTCCATTCCAGTCAAAGTTAATTAAAGACCTGAAGTGGTGAAAAACACAAGAAGGGGGGGTTGAATTGTAAAACTGAAATCTAAAACAATGAACACGATATTTTTATCCTGGTTCGTTTGATCTCAAACTACTCCAGTCCACCCGTCAAGGTGATTTCGCCTCTCTCCAACGAGGTCTTAATTCACTATATTCAACTGAATATTACAGACTGCTTTAACAACTGCTAAAGCCTTCTTGATTCAAACCACAACCCGGTTTGTCAAGGCAACACTTTCTTACAAAGAGATAAAACAAAGTGTGTGAATGTTTTCTACAAAACTGTATCACAACTGTGATGTATACACAAAATGAAGCTTAGAAACTAGATTGCTAAACAGTAATGAAGTATCAGAGTATGTAGTTTAGCAAAACTGGTAGAACGAAGATTATGGTTCAGCTTTGTGCGTGTAGAGATTTGGAGAGCATTAGCCATTATAATCTTCAAAGCCTTGTTTATATAGCACTTGAGATGATGAACGTTGAATGCAATATTCTTGATTCAATGCTAATAACAAGCTTTCCTTATTGAGCAGATCTTGTCTGGAATGAGGCCGTTGGAATTGATTAGCTTTCAATGCACAGTACCGTTGCTTACTTAATGCAAGTTCTGGCTTGGCTCATTCTGATTCTGCTTCGCTGCTGATGAACTATTGTGTTTCTGTATCAGAGTGTTGAGCGCAGTCTTGTTCATCAGGCTTCAGCATGTACGTGAGTTGATCATCTGATTTTGACGTTCTGATGTAGCAACTTCTGATGCTGGTGTCTGAACTAAAGTTCTGATGCTGAATAGACGTGATCTTGCTTATATCAATCAGAGTATCTGCAAGTCAGAACATAATAATTTTAGGCAGCAGATAGTTCAAACATGAAACTTATAAATACTATATCTTTTCACTTTGTTATCATCAAAACTTAAATATAGGGTAGTAGATTCAAACATTGTTCTAACAATCTCCCCCTTTTTGATGATGACAAAAACTAGATATTTTAAATGAAAAATAACGTGAAAAGGTATCTGGAAAATGTATCAGAGTTAAGAAGTACGGAGAAGTCAGAGTTAAGAGATACTCCCCCTGAGTTGATTACTTCCTTTTGATTATACGTCTTCTTCAGGATCAGATCTTTTTCTTTCTTTGAACATCAGATTATCAGAGTCTTTGACTTATCAGAGAGCAGAGCTTCAGAGCTTTTCTTGTCAGAGCTTTGCTTTGGATCAGAGTGTTAGGACGATCAGAACTTCATATTGATCAGAGCAACATTGATATTGATCAGAGCTTCTACATTTTGATCAGAGCTTCTAGTCTTCAGAGTGTCCAGGAGCTTCCTTGTGCCTGTAGACTTTAAACAAAACAGAAAAAAAACATTTCAAGTAATAAAGTTAGAATGTTTGAGAATTTCTGTCTAGTTAGCCCGTTATTGATTTAAATATCATTCTTGTTCTCCCCCTTTTTGTCAGCAATCAAAAAGTGTTGGTGATGTGCTAAAACAATTAAGATCAGAAAAACTAATTATATTAAGATAGTTCAGAATTAGAGCAAGAAAATATTACAAAACATAATCAAAACAGTACATCAGAAAATCAAGAAAACATGAAAAAGGTCATGCATGAAAGAAGATTTAAGGTTGAGGAGGCAAGCGTGTGAACAGGCTCTCCAGAATGGCTTGAATCTTTTCAGAAGTTTCATTCTGTTTATGAACCATGCTGACAACAGTGTCAATCTTGCTGTCCTGCACATCCATTCTTGCTTTCATCTTCTGATCGTTTTCATCCATCCGCTGCTGTAGACGAATGTCATTCAGCCTTAGTTCTTCCAGAGTCTGCCTGTCCAAGGCAGCTTGAGAAGCATCAGAAGGAGGAGGCTTCTCAGAACTTTCAGCCACATCCGCTGCTTGACTTTCATCCTGAATGGTCTTGTCTTCTTCTGATGGTTGCACCTTTGCAGCTTGCTGTTTCTCAGACCAAGGTTCACTGTCCAGAGGGAGTACGTCCTTTTTCAGAAGCACACTTTCAGCTTCATTCAGAAGTTTGCTGAAATTGTGTTGTGCCTGCTCATAGTTGATATCCTGCAACTTGAGGGCTTCAGCACGTACCCAAGATCTGAACTGTGACCAGAGCTGATCAGAAGCAGCTGGGTCAATCATCCCAGGACAGACTTGCTTCAAGGAAGCAATCCATTGCAGCACACCTGTTTCAAAATTCAAAATACCAGAGCCAACATCTGGTTGCTTTGGTTTTGGGATGGCAATTTTGTTTTAGATCAGCAAGACGGTCAAGACTGGTTAAGTCAATGAAAGTCCTGCTGGGGTTTTCAAAGGTTTTCTGAGCAGCTGTTTGTTTTGGAGGAGGGGTATCAGAATCAGATATTTCGATTGGAGTGGATGGTGGTTTGGGAGTATTTGGAGGTGTCGATTCTGGTTGGGGAGAGAGAGGTGGAATCTCTGATTGCTCAGGGATCAGAGGTTCTTCTGAGAGTGGTTGTTGTTGTTGTGGTTCTGGTTCTGGTTGTTGTTGTTGTTCTGGTTGTAGGTCTTCTGAGTAGTAAGGCCTCAGAAGGGTCTTCTTCTTGTATGGTTTCATCAATGGTAGGGATTGGAATTGATATTCTATGAGAGGTTTGAGGAGGTATAGATGTTGGAATAGTAAAAGATTTTGAAATAGGGGCAGCAGATGAAATACCTCTTTTCTTTGGAGTCTGCTGAGATGATCCTTCTGATGGCGCTTTCCTCTTCTTTGTCTTCTTCAGAGTCACTTCTGGTTGGGGTTGACTCAGATCTTTGATATTCAGCTTAGAGTCTGTATCATCTGCCTTGTACGCATCTGGGTACCTGAGAAACATCTCTGGTTTAGATTCCATTTCAGAGAATACCGGAAAATCACTCAGAGGCACTCTTCTGCTAGAGATATCAGCAGTGGAAGTAGCTCTGGGTTCCTTCTGAATATTTTCTATCAGCTTTATCTTTTTCAGATTCTTTGCGTTCAGAGGTTTCCCAATTGTTGGTTCAATAGTGCTCAGCTCCTGAGCTTCTATCAGATGTTCAATCAGCCTATTCTCTGTCAGAATATCTGATATAAGCCTTCCAAACGGTATCCAGTCCCTCTTGGTCCTTTCTTCTTCCCTTGTTTCTTTCACACTGGTTTTGAGATGGTTGAACAAGAAGTGAGCCAGATTGATCTTTATCTTCTGATCAATAAAGTAGATCAGAAACTGCTGATCCACATTTATATAATCAGGAGAACTTGTTGGTTTCCTGTGGTTGAAGCACCCCAGAACAATCTTAGCCCATACTCTGCAATGATCCTTCAGATCCTTAATCTTGCTGCTGGGCATTCCAAGAGTGAAAATCCTGTTAGCTACCACAGCTGCATCAGCACATCTTTCAGCCATGTCCACACAACGGACGCCACCACCACTTTGACCGATTATCCTTGCAATGAGATCTTCAGAAATCACAATCTTCTTCCCCATGACAGAGGAGATGACTAGATGTTTTGAAACTTTGGCGTGAATCCAAAATTCCTTGACCAGCGCTGGGAATGTTGGTCCAACCAACCTATCGAAATACCTCTCCCACTTTTGAGCCCTAATTTCTTCAGTTAGGTCAAAACCATTTTCCTTCAAGCTTTCAAAGTCAATGATTAACTCAGAAAGCACTTCAAGGTTCTTCACCGGAGTGAGGAGAGTTCTGATTGGCACTTGATATTGCTCAGAGGTTGCTTTCTTCTGATTACCTGCAGAAACGCTGCTGGAGGATGCCATTGTTCACACTAAAAGGGTTTTGAGAATGAATTGAAGAAAAAGGTTTGCAAGAGATGAACTCAGAAATATGCAGAAAATGCTTGAGTGATAGTGAGAAAGCGTAAAGAATAAGAATGAGAGATTAATGTGCTTAAATAGAGTTTTCAAAATTATTTTGAAAAGATAAACGTTTTTTAAGAGAGAGAAAAATCATGATTGCCATTTAAAAGCATGATTACTTTTCATTAAATGCTTGCTGATTTTGGGGGATTTGAGAAAGATACTTAAAAACGGTTACCAGACATGTGTCTCAATACACCCAATCAGCGCTTTGCCTTCTCAGAAGCGTGCACGCGTTCTGCTTCAGAGATATGTTGATGATTGGATGCCACTTGTTTGATGTAGTGATCAGCACGTCTGTCTTTGAGATTAGACTCTCAGATCTTTAGACTTGCATCTGATACAATCTGCATGTTCTATCTTTCTGAAAGGAGATTGATCAGAAGTTCACAGTAAAATAATTACATTTTGAAGGTAAATATATGGAATTAAAGCATTTTCACTCTGGGCATACTTTCATGCTGAGGTGTTTCAGAATGAAATTGAACCTATCTTCTGAAAGGGGTTTAGTAAAGATATCAGCCCATTGATGGTCTGTATCTATAAATTTTAAGTTCAAAATACCTTTCTGAATATAGTCCCTAATGAAGTGATGTTTTATTTCTATATGCTTAGCTCTAGAATGTAAAATAGGATTCTTACTTAAGCAAATAGCAGAAGTATTATCACAAAGTATAGGAATGTTACTCTAAAAAATCTGGAAGTCTTCAAGCTGACTTTTCATCCAGAGCATTTGTGTGCTACATCCTGCTGCTGCTATGTACTCAGCTTCTGCTGTTGACAGAGCAATTGTTGATTGCCTTTTGCTGGACCAAGAGATCAGATTTTCTCCCAAAAACTGGCAGCTTCCAGAAGTACTTTTACGTTCCACTCTGTCTCCAGCAAAATCAGCATCACAGTAGCCTACTAAGCTGTAATCACTAGATTTTCTATAAAACAAACCCAGATTAGTAGTACCTTTCAGATACTTGAAAATTCGCTTAACAGCTGTTAAGTGAGATTCTCTAGGATCTGATTGGAATCTAGCACAGATACAAACACTGAATAATATGTCAGGTCTTGAAGCAGTCAGATAGAGGAGAGAACCAATCATACCTCTGTAGACTTTCTGTTCTACACTTTTGCTTACCTCTTCTCTTTCCAGAATGCACGTGGGATGCATTGGAATCTTTGATGGCTTACATTCTGAGAGGTCAAATTTCTTCAGAAGATCTCTGATGTATTTGCTCTGATGAATGTAAGTTCCTTCTGGAGTTTGATTGATCTGAATTCCTAGAAAGAATTTCAGTTCCCCCATGAGGCTCATCTCAAATTCTGCCTGCATACACTTAGCAAATTTTCTTCCAAGAGAAGGATTAGTAGAACCAAAAATGATATCATCAACATAAATTTGACAGACTAAGATGTCACTCTTAACTGTTTTACAGAATAGAGTAGTGTCCACTTTCCCTCTGGTGAATTCATTTTCAAGCAGAAAGTTACTTAGCCTTTCATACCAAGCTCTGGGAGCTTGTTTCAGACCATACAGTGACTTCTTTAGTTTGAAAACATGTTCTGGATGTTTTGTATTTTCAAAACCTGGGGGTTGGTGAACATAAACTTCTTCTTCTATATAACCATTTAAGAATGCACTTTTGACATCCATCTGATACAGAGTGATGCCTTTATTAACAGCAAATGAAATTAAAAGTCTGATAGATTCTAACCTGGAGACTGGGGCAAAGGTTTCTGTATAGTCTATCCCCTCTTGCTGACTATAACCTTGTGCAACCAGTCGTGCCTTGTTTCTGATGACTTCACCTTGTTCATTTAGCTTGTTTCTGAACACCCATCTTGTTCCAATGACGTTGAATCCTTTTGGTCTGGGAACGAGATCCCATACGTCGTTTCTGGTGAATTGATTCAGCTCTTCTTGCATTGCCAGAATCCAGTCATTATCCAGGAGTGCTTCATCAATAGAAGAAGGTTCAATCAGAGACACCAGTCCCATAAGAGTTTCTTCAGAGTTTCTGAAGCTTGCTCTTGTTCTGATTGGATCTTCCTTTCTTCCTAGGATAGTCTCTTCTGGGTGATCCAGGCTGCTTCTGGGTAATCTCTTCTGAGGTTGATCAGCAGCTGTTGAAGGATTTCTAGCAGTGCTCCTTTCAGACGTTGAAGGAATGTCTGTGTTGAGAGCTTCTGATGACTTGTCTTCAGAACCTGCAAATTCAATTTCTATACCTGCAAAAACTTCATTCTGCTTTGACTTTTCAGAGTCAAGCTTATCATCAAAACGAACACTGATTGATTCTTCCACAATCTGTGTTTCTGTATTGTATACTCTGTACCCTCTTGAGCGTTCAGAGTATCCTAACATAATACACTTCTGTGCCTTAGAGTCAAACTTGTTCAAATAATTCTTTGTATTTAATATAAAGCAAGTACATCCAAATGGATGAAAATATGAAATGTTGGGCTTTCTGTTCTTCCACAATTCATATGGAGTCTTTTCCAGAATAGGTCTTATTGAGATTCTATTCTGAATGTAGCACGCTGTGTTTATTGCCTCTGCCCAGAAAGTCTTAGCAACGTTTGTCTTATTGATCATGGTTCTGGCCATTTCTTGCAATGTTCTGTTCTTTCGTTCTACAACTCCATTTTGTTGGGGAGTTCTAGGACAAGAGAAATCATGCAGAATGCCTCTGATTAAAGAATGACTCAAAATCTTTATTTTCAAATTCTCCACCATGATCACTTCTGACTTTAACGATTCTAAGATCTTTTTCATTCTGAACTTGGTTACAGAAGGTAACAAACACAGAATGTGACTCGTCCTTGTGTCTTAAGAACTTTACCCATGTCCATCTGCTATAGTCATCTACGATTACTAACCCATACTTCTTACCACTGACTGAAGCAGTTTTAACTGGTCCAAATAAGTCAATGTGCAGAAGTTCTAATGGCTTAGAGGTAGAAACAACATTTTTGGATTTAAAAGAAGGTTTTGCAAATTTGCCTTTCTGACATGCTTCACACAGAGCATCTGAATTGAACTTCAAATTAGGAAGTCCTCTGACCAGATTGAGTTTGTTAATCTGAGATATTCTTCTCATACTAACATGCCCCAATCTTCTGTGCCAGATCCACTGCTCGTTGTTAACAGACAGAAGACATTTTACATTCTGACTCTTTAGTTCAGAAAGTTTGATTTTGTAAATGTTGTTTTTCCTCTTACCATTAAACAGGATAGTCCCATCTTTCTGACTAACAGCTTTACATGATTTTTGATTAAAGATTATATCATAACCGTTATCACTTAATTGACTTATGGATAACAGATTATGCATCAATCCATCTACTAGCAGAACATTATTAATAGAGGGAAGATTTCCATTACCTACAGTTCCAGAGCCAATTATCTTTCCCCTCTGATTGCCTCCAAAGCCAACGTGGCCTCCAGGCTTAAGTTCCAGGCTTTGGAACATATGCCTTCTTCCCGTCATGTGTCGTGAGCAGCCAGAGTCCAGGTACCATGACTGGTGTTTCTGACTTGCTGCTAAAGATATCTGCAACATGTATTATTTTATCCTTAGGTACCCAAATTTTCTTGGGTCCTGATTTGTTAGTTTTACCAAAACTCTGGTTGAATTTTGGTTTCACAGAGTGCTTACTGCTAGTATATTTGATATCATGTGTGTGACCATACACAAAGTGTGAATTTAGAGGAGTGTGTTTAATGGTTAAGTCCATGACATTCTTTGGTGTAGGAACCTTACCTTGGTATCCTATTCCTTTCCTGCCGTTTCTGCTAACTCCATAGATCATTGAAGCCATTCTGCTTCTATCTATGCTTTTAGCTAGAAACTTCTGGAAACTGTGATCATACTCCTTGATGATCTCATCAGCGTTGCTGGGAGTTTCAGAAATTGGTTCCTTCTGAGAGTTTTGTAAAGTGTTTTCTAATTTTGAAATCTTATCTCTCAGCTCAGAATTTTCCAATTTGAGACTCTCAGACTTATTAGAGTCAGATTCAAGATTCCTTTTCAGGTCTCTGAATTTAGCTCTAATCTGCTGATAACGTTCCAGAATCTCATTAAGGCTTTCAGCAAGTTCAGCCTTTGTAAAGTTAACAGCGAAGTTAGGAAATACCTCTTCTGTGTCTGATTCTGAGTCTGATTCAGAAGCTTCACTATCTTCTGAAATGTTTGCCATGAGAGCTATGTTTGCCCTTTCATCATCTGATTCTGAGTCAGCTTCAGACGAGTCAGAGTCATCCCATGTGGCCATGAGACTTTTCTTCTTCTCTCTTCCAAACTTCTTTTTGGGCTTTTCCCTCTGAAGCTTTGGGCAGTCACTCTTGTAGTGTCCTTGCTCATTGCACTCGTAGCAGATGATGTCTTTGGTGTTTGACTTCTTGCTACTGGAGGAGCCTTCAGATCTTCTGTATCCAGAGGAAGAATCTGTCCTTCTGTATCTGGAAGAAGACTCGTTCTGATCAGATCTTCTGGGATTCCTGAACTTCCTTTGTCTTTGCTTCCACAGTTGATTTACTCTTCTGGAGAGAAGGGAAAGTTCGTCTTCTTCTGATGAGGATCCATCAGATGTTTCTTCAACTTCCTGCAAAACTTTAGACTCAAATTTTCTGTTAGATTTTAATGCTAAAGGCTTACCTTGCTTCTGAGGCTCATCAGCTTCTAGCTCTATCTCATGACTTCTGAGGGAGCTTATAAGTTCCTCCAGAGTGATTTTGTTGAGATCTTTAGCTAGCTTCAGAGCAGTAACCATAGGCCTCCACTGCTTGGGTAAACTTCTGATTATTTTCTTGACATGGTCAGCAGTAGAGTATCCTTTGTCCAGAACTTTGAGACCAGCTACCAGAATCTGGAATCTAGAGAACATAGTTTCAATGGATTCAGATTCTTCCATTTTGAACGCCTCATACTTCTGAATGAGCGCCAGAGCTTTTGTTTCTTTGACCTGAACGTTGCCCTCATGCGTCATTCTGAGAGAATCAAAGATGTTCTTTGCTGTGTCTCTGTTGGAGATCTTTTCATACTCAGTATAGGAGATGGCACTGAGGAGGATGGTTCTGGCCTTGTGGTGATTCTTGAAGTCACGCTTTTGTTGATCAGACATTGATTTTCTATCAATCTTCTGACCACTTGCATTCACAGGGTGCGTGTATCCATCTGTCACCATATCCCACAGATCAGCATCATGTGCTAGAAAGAAGCTTTCAATTCTGTCTTTCCAGTAATCAAAGTTTTCTCCATCAAAGACTGGAGGTTTGCCACTGAATCTGTCTCTGTCCTCATTGTTGTCATTGCTGAAGTGAGAGTTGTTTCCTACCATTGTGTTTTTCTGACGCTGGATCTTGTACTGACACGGTTAAGTGTTTTAGCTCAGAACCAGGCGCTCTGATACCAATTGAAGTGGTGAAAAACACAAGAAGGGGGGGTTGAATTGTAAAACTGAAATCTAAAACAATGAACACGATATTTTTATCCTGGTTCGTTTGATCTCAAACTACTCCAGTCCACCCGTCAAGGTGATTTCGCCTCTCTCCAACGAGGTCTTAATTCACTATATTCAACTGAATATTACAGACTGCTTTAACAACTGCTAAAGCCTTCTTGATTCAAACCACAACCCGGTTTGTCAAGGCAACACTTTCTTACAAAGAGATAAAACAAAGTGTGTGAATGTTTTCTACAAAACTGTATCACAACTGTGATGTATACACAAAATGAAGCTTAGAAACTAGATTGCTAAACAGTAATGAAGTATCAGAGTATGTAGTTTAGCAAAACTGGTAGAACGAAGATTATGGTTCAGCTTTGTGCGTGTAGAGATTTGGAGAGCATTAGCCATTATAATCTTCAAAGCCTTGTTTATATAGCACTTGAGATGATGAACGTTGAATGCAATATTCTTGATTCAATGCTAATAACAAGCTTTCCTTATTGAGCAGATCTTGTCTGGAATGAGGCCGTTGGAATTGATTAGCTTTCAATGCACAGTACCGTTGCTTACTTAATGCAAGTTCTGGCTTGGCTCATTCTGATTCTGCTTCGCTGCTGATGAACTATTGTGTTTCTGTATCAGAGTGTTGAGCGCAGTCTTGTTCATCAGGCTTCAGCATGTACGTGAGTTGATCATCTGATTTTGACGTTCTGATGTAGCAACTTCTGATGCTGGTGTCTGAACTAAAGTTCTGATGCTGAATAGACATGATCTTGCTTATATCAATCAGAGTATCTGCAAGTCAGAACATAATAATTTTAGGCAGCAGATAGTTCAAACATGAAACTTATAAATACTATATCTTTTCACTTTGTTATCATCAAAACTTAAATATAGGGTAGTAGATTCAAACATTGTTCTAACAAGACCTTCTCTGGTTCAGTCAGATCGACACTAAGATCTCTTTGATTTCTATTCCAGTTGAAGATATTCCAAGACTTTTGTCTGGTTCAGTTGAATCGATACTAAGATCTCTTTGATTTCCATTCCAGTCAAAGTTAATCCAAGACCTTCTCTGGTTCAGTCAGATCGACACTAAGATCTTTTTGATTTATATTCCAGTTAAAGATATTCCAAGACTTTTTTCTAGTTCAGTTAAATCGACACTAAGATTTTTCTGATTCTTATCCAGTCAAAGTTAATTCAATATTTTCCTCTGGTTCAGTCAGATCGACACTAAGATCTCTCTGATTCCTATTCCAGTTGAAGATGAACCAAGACTTTTTCTGGTTCAGTTAAATCGACACTAAGATTTTTCTGATTCTTATCCAGTCATAGTTAATTCAAGATTTTCCTCTGGTTCAGTTAGATTGACACTAAGATCTCTCCGATTTCTATTCCAATTGAAGATAATTCAAGACTTTTACTGGTTCAGTTAAATCGGCACTAAGATTTTTATGATTTTTATCCAGTAAAAGATAAATCAAGACCTTCGTTGGTTCAGTTCAAATCGACCATCGATTTGTTACTTATTCTTAAAAGTTTAATCTCATTTCCTTAATAAGTCGCTGTGAAGCCTAGAATACGACCAGATAGAAGTTATCCTCATCATCCTAAGCAAGTCACTATGAAGCCCGGATCCTAACCAGATAGCAGTTCACTTATGTCTCTTCAGTCAAGAGATGACTCCCCATTAGTGTAAGGGACAACTGAAGCTCCTAAACTCTATTTCCCAAGACAGAAACCGACATTCCCCAGCGGACTCCTCCTCGGACAGCAGGAATATGGATCCCATAAAGAGAATTCTTATGAAATCAACATCGATTTTGGATGGCATTTTTAAGCCCATCTTCGACGACTCTCTGTCATATTCCTTATATGGAATCTTTAAGCCCATCTCTGACAGTCTTCTGTCATATTTTCCAAATGGAATTTGTAAGCCCATTCCCGATATTATTCACCAGCAGTCTCACTTCGTGCGAGTGCGAATTTCTGGGCACTCTAGTGTTCAATCATCTTCCACCTTCAGATCACGAAAGGCAGACAAGTCAATCTACATCTTCAGGTTTAAGAAGATTGAACAGGGGCAAATGTTGTACCCCAAAATTTTCCCTCCCATTTTCACACAAGATATACCCCTAGAGGTTCTCAATTGCTCAAGGTTGACCAAGGATTGACCAGATAATTCTCCTCCTAAGGCAATGAACCCCCAACGAGGGTTTCCATTTTCATCAAGATGGTTAAGCTCCAAGGATCCCAAATGTTCTCCGTTATCCTAATATGTCCTCAAGACCATCCATGCCAAAATACATGCCTTGAACAAGTTTGCTCAGTCAATTACTCAAGTATTGGAAAATCAATTATGCTAGGTCAAAAGTCAATTGTGGGCCATATACAATCAAACTTCAAGATTTTTGGTCAACATAATTTTTTTGAAGTGATATCCATCATTTGATCAAGGGTTGATCATGATTCCTCAAGAAATGCTCCTAACCCATCAAAAGTAAAAAATGGCAAATTAGGGTTTCTATAGGAAAAGTCAACTAAATTTTGACCAAGCATAACTTTCTCATACTTTATTAGAAATTTTCCAACCAAAGCTCATTTTAAAGAAAATCCAATTCCCTACAACTTCTCTCCAGCCCTAAAGTTCAAGAAATGCACCATTTGAAAGATACAAGTTCATACATTACAGGTCATTTTTAGAAAGTCAATAAAAGCCACTTTTTCTCAAGACCTTTAACATCAATATAACATCTTCAAATGCAAAATTGATCAAAATAGGGATCGAAGTAGACATCTCGGGCTTTCCAAAAATTCCTATATCATCATCACGAGATAAAAATTGAGCAAGTTTAGGCTTGCCCAAGTCGGGAAAATTTGAGAAATTTCAAGAAATATGCATTGAGCAAATTTGAGTTTTTAAGGCAATGACTCAAATTCTTGAACTTCAAACATGTTACTAAGAGTATAGAGGACTTCTAAAACCATGTTTGCATAGTCTAGACTTTATTTGCATTTTCTATTAAATTTATTTAATTAAAAATCAAATAAATCAAGATTATTACAAATAATATGGTTAAGGCTTGTTTTAATGCATGGAGGGGTCCCAATTTTCGTGTACAGCAAGGCCAATATGTTTGCACTCATTCAAAATTATAAAATGGACAAAATCCCATAACTTTGGCCAAGGTTACAAATGGACATTCAATCAATTGATTATGGTTGTTACAAGTTTATTTTTTCGTGTCTCCTCATCATTCTCTATATAAACAAACCATTGGCAAGCATCAAACAGACACACAAAGCCTAGAGAACCCCTTCCCATTTTACAAAAAAGGTTCAAAGTTGTCAAACTTGAATTTTGAGTTCTAGCCTCCCTCTGTCCAAACCAAGTATCCTAATCACTTCCCGGAGGTTCCCTGAAGTTGTCCCAATCATCACCAAGACTCGAAACCTCACAAAACGCATCAGTGAGTTCATACGATTTGCCTTATTTTCATTTTTCATTCTGCTTAATTCATGCAGTTCAAGTACATTTTGATTATGTCTTATTGATCATTTGATCATTTGCAAGCTATCTGTACAGTTGGATTGAGTTTTTGATGCAGGAATCAAGTGTTGCCATTTCTAGGGTTTGAACCTTCGAAATGGGGTTTTTCAAATTAGCCAAAATCAGCCCAAACCAGGGGTACCATTATGCTCAAGAGGATGATGCTAGTTGATCCATGGCCTCACATTTCATTTTCATTGCGTATTGTGATTTTTACAAATTGCAGGTGCTATAGTGACAAGTGAAAAACTGTCACTATAGGTGTTTGATCTAAGATGACAGATATTGGAGAGGATGAAGTGTGGTAGTCCCTGATTGGACAGTTCAAATAAGAGCGCTTTTTTTTTAATTTTTCAGATATTGACATTTTTTGTATATAATATTCTATTTTCATTATATGTAACGAATGGTAAAGTGGCTCAGCTGGCAAAGAAGCGTGGATGTGAGGGAAGGGACCTGGGTTCGAGTCCTAGGTCCAGCATATTATTTTTATAACAATTTTCAAATGTAGATTTGGTGCGTGCATTAATCAGGGGCTTACCGTGCGCCCTACCATCAACACCATCAGATTATAGTCAACCTGGATCCAGTGCCTCCAACAAGTATTCCCAATCATGGACTCTCCAGACGTGCCCACACAAGATCAAACACCAACTCTGGACTTTAACTTTTGGGCCCATAATTTTTCCAAACAATACCCCCCATTTGGGTTTTGATGTCAGGCCCATTTGTTTCATTTGTTTTCTAATTTCATTTTATTTTTGTTTATTTATTTTCAAAATTCATTTTTTTAATAAATAAAAAAATAATAATTAGGATTGGTTTCTTTCTAAAATTATTAATTAATTAATTAATTCTTTTAATGTAATTTTATCAATTTAAAATCAAATTAGACTTAGGTTCTTTATTAATTTAAATTTTTTTCTTAATAAAAAATATCAAAAATATATTAGAATTAGGGTTCATTCCCTTCAATTATTATTTTCTTAATTAAAATTATGTTTAAAATTAATCATTCTCTTAGCAAAAAAAATCTCTTATTATTTATTCTTATTTATTAAGTTTTTAGACGTAATTTTTCTTTTAGCGTGTTTATTTCCTTTTTGCATTTTATATTCCTGTAACTGTTATACAGGATGTAATAGTTAATAGGAATTTACTTTATTGTTTTATTTTCTTTTCCCCATTTGGTTTGGAATGTAAATATCCCCCTCCCGAAGCCATGTAATAATCTAGATTTATACTTTCCGCATTTTATTTTTCTGCATATATTACTGCTAGTAACTTAGGCGTGCATGACAAGATAAAGTCAATTAATTGTTAGATCACTAACCTCAAGATAATATAACTGGAAAAAAAACACTTCTCACTCTTGCATCCTTAGGGTATTTCTCACTTGGTTGCCTTCGAAAATGGTCATGTCCCTCAAACGTAGGGATATCTTAGCAAAGACCCTCAATTCTAATAGTCATCATAAAGATCACGGTCCCTTAACGTCCCTTGAGTTGCCTACGAGAAAATGATCTTGTCCCTCGATGTTTCCTATATGATGACAGTCCATTCGAAATGATAAGATATCCTTACATGTTTCCTTCAATGACCATAACATCCCTTTCTATAGTCCCTCAACATCCGACGATAGGGATACCTACTCACTAATAGTAGGATAGCATTATCTAAAGGAAAGGAGGAAAATAACATCCTTTTTCGAGTAGGTAGATAACTGTTAGATACTTGCTCAAACTTGAACTGTTTCACACTTACACACTTTTCAAAAACTATTTTCAAAAACTCTTTATCACACTCTTGAGGACTGATACAAATGTTACCATAAAGCAAACAAAAAAATTTCAAAACAGACAAACACAAACAGTTTTAAAAAAAATGAGCAAGTACCTAAGAGCCCGTGGAAAACCACAGATGGAAAGGGTGCTAATACCTTCCCTTTCCATAATCTACCCCCCTTACTCAAAAAATCTTGAAAAAGGTCTTTTTATGTTCTTTTCACCCTTTCCTTTGTCAGATAAAAGAAAAGTCGGTGGCAACTCTTGCTTACCGCGACATTTGCAAACAAAAAACGCAAAACCAGTATAACAGTCGATTCTGCCACTGTATCACAGTTGTAATAAATAATTATGATTTAATTTCTTGCAATCCCAATTTGTAAATTTGTACACCCCATCCCCATATGATGTAATAGCGTAGTAAATTTACTTTCTGCAATTTACCCCTTTCATATAAAAGCTAGTAACTTAGAGTTTGCATGGAAAGATAAAATCAATGCCTAGAAAACCTTAATCCAAGACAAAATTAAGCATGCAAAACAAACACTTGCGCACTTACACCTCTAGGGTTAACTCCACTTGTTGCCTTGAGAAAATGGTCATAATATACATGTGAGACATCTTAGTAAAAACAATCAAAAATACAAGATCATAGTCCCTCGATGACGCTTCAAATGTTGCCTTATGAATGATCTTAGTCTCTCAAGAGAAATGCTAAGATATCTCACAACATTTCTATTCGTGACTATACGATGACCTACGCCCGTCCCTTTACATCCAAAGATAAAGCTTATTACCAATCAATGGTAAGATAGCAATATCAAAGGAAGGAATGAAAAAAAAAAGACTTTTGAGTAGGTAGAACGTTCTTAGTTGTTTGTTCACAATCCACCTTCAAAACAAACATCTTTTCAAACACACCAAACACTTTCAAAACATAAAATACTTTCAAAAGTTTAACACTTTGTATGCATTCTTATAGAGATGAGAATAATTACAAAGTTTTCCTAAACGAAGGCGCTTTTCAAAAATACTTTCAAAACCCACCACAAAACACAATTTCAAACAAAGAAATTTCAAAAGTGATCTAGCAAAAAATTAAGATCCCATAGATAACTATGGATGAAAAGGGTGTTAAAACCTTCCCTTTTCATAATCTACTCCCCGAACTAAAAAAAAATCGCAAAGGTCTTTCCTGTTCTTTTCACCCTTTCCTTTATTGGATAAAAGAAAAGTCGGTGGAGACTCTTGCTATCCGCAACAATTATGATCAAATGCAAAACAACCAAGTCAGTTCTCCCACCGTATTACAATTGGGATCCTTGTTCAGGTCCATCATACGGTCCAGGCTTTTCACAATCAGTTATCAACATGATATTCTCGTCCGGGAATTCAAAGTTCATGGAGTGGTAATCATTAACAACTTAATGGGCCAAATAATCTGCCAGTATACTTCCTTTGATGGCCTTTTGTATAGTATACTGGATATCATATTCGGTTAAGATAATTTTCCATCTAGCTATCCGTTCGGAGATAGTTGGCTTCTCGAAGATGTACTTGATAGGATCCATCTTTGAAATCAATAAAATGGTGTGAGTCAACATATACTGTCTTAGCCGGAGAGCAGCCCATGCCAGAGCACATCAAGTTTTCTCGAGCAGTGAATATTTTGTTTCACAATCGGTAAACTTTTTGCTCAGGTAGTATATTGCATGCTCTTTTCGGCCAGACTCTTCATGTTGGCCCAACACACACCTCATTGAATTCTCTAATACAGTCAAGTACATAATCAAAGGTCTTCCTTCAACTGGAGGCATCAGGATGGGAGGTTCTTGTAAATATTCTTTAATCTTGTCAAAGGCTGCTTGGCAGTCATCGTTCCTTCTTACTACTTGATCTTTCTTCAAGAGTTTGAAGATTGGCTCACAATTAGTAGTCAAGTAAGATATGAATCGAGCAATGTAGTTGAGTCGACCTAAGAAACCCCTGACTTCCTTCTCAGAACAGGGAGCTGGCATTTCTTAAATGGATTTGACCTTCGCAGGATCCACTTTAATACCTTTGCTACTGACTACAAAAACTAGGAGCTTTCTAGACCTTACTACAAAGGTGCACTTGTTGGGATTCAACCTTAGCTTGTATTTCTTAAACCTCTTAAACAACTTGTGAAGATGATTAAGGTGTTGTTCCTCAGTTTGCGACCTTGCAATCATATTATATAAATAGACTTTTATCTCATGATGGATCATATCATGAAATAGGGCTACCATAGCTCGTTGATAGGTTTCTCCTGCATTCTTCAAACCGAAAGGCATGACCTTGTAACAAAAAGTGCCCCACTGTGTAACAAATGTGGTTTTTTACACGTCCTCGGGAGCCATTTTGATCTAGTTGTAACTGAAGAATACATCCATGAAGGAGCAAACTTTATGTTGAGTAGTGTTGTCGACCAAGACATCAATATGTGGTAGTGGGAAATCGTCTTTGGGGCTTTCCCTATTCAAATCCCTATAGTCTACGCACATACGGACCTTTCCATCCTTCTTTGGAACAAGGACCATATTCGCCACCCATTGAGGATATGATGTCACAACCAGAAGACATGCATTGAATTGCTTCATTACCTCAGCTTTTATCTTTTTAGACATGTTTGACCGCATACGACACACTTTTTGCTTGACTGGAGGACAATCTTCTTTCGTTGGTAGACGATGAACCACAATATCAGTATCAATGCATGGCATATCTTCATACGACCAAGAAAACACTTCAACATAGTCATGTAACATCTGGACCAATCAGCCTTTGATACTGCCTTCCAAGTTGGCTCTGATCTTAACCTCTTTCTTGTCTGCCTCAGTACCTAGGTTGATCACTTCAACTGACTCTTTATAAGGTTGAATGGCTTTCTCCTCTTGCATGAGAAGTGTGGCTAATTCCCCTGGTATTTCACAATCTTCTTCACTTTCGTCTTCGGCTTGGTTGATTGGATGTTCAAAGTCATAGCTGGCAATAGCAAAGTCGTTGACAATGAGATCCAGAGTGGATGAGGATCTGCAAGTGTGTGTGTGTGTGTGTGTGTGTGTGTGTGTGTGTGTGTGTGTGTGTGTGTGTGTGTGTGTGTGTGTGTGTGTGTGTGTGTGTGTGTGTGTGTGTGTGCATGTAAGATACATGGCTATTTTGAAAAATGCAATAAAATGAAAGAAAGATAATGAGCACAAAATTTGAATGCAAAAGAGTCCAATGTTTTTCATTAAATGATCATATGGCGTATGAAAATGAACAAACCCTTAACAAATGGACCATGGTTCCCTGGGTAAGGCACATGGCTTAAAGTCAATGTTTCAATAAAATTACAGACAAAGTTATTGAATTGATAAAAACATTAAATGGTAATTTCTCCTTTTTGAAGGAGATGGGAATGAAATCCTTGGCACGCCAGTTGTTGAGTCCTTCACCGGCAATTGGGTAGATCCAGTCATCAAAATCATAGTCATTATCGGAGTCTTCAAGAGTAATCACTTCATGATTACTGATGCGAAGAGGTGGTTTTCATATGCGAGCACGTCTTACCTCTTTTTGAACTTTGACAGTAAAACCCATATCACACTTATCTGACTTGAACGAAATGTCAGGGACTTGCCCCCAAATGGTACAACCTCCATCTTTAATCACAACACGAGCATCTTTGAAGGAAGCCATCCTTGGCACATCTTTAACAGTTTTGGAACATCAGGAGTAGCCTTGGCAACAACAACCATGGGAGGGAATACTTCGAAGGCTTGACAAGGAGTTTCTATGAACTCTCCATCCATCTCAACATATTTGAACGAATTTATATGGCTAACCATAAACTTCTCTTTACCCCAAACGGTAAAAATCTTTCCTTTGAATGGATATTTCAATTTTTGATGAAGTGTAGAAGTCACTGCTCCTGCCCCATGTATCCAAGGGCGTCCAAGTAGGCAGGACGGATGTCTATCACATAGCAAGTCGAGTTGAAAGTTTGAGAACCAACTTTGGTGGGGAGGTCTACTTTTCCATGGACCATCCTTTTGGATCCATCAAAATCCCTTACAATTATGTCACTTGGCTTCAACACTAAACCTTCGCAATCCAAACGATCTAGGGAACCTTTAGGTAAGACATTTAAAGAGGACCCTATATCCACCAAGACATGGGCCAGAGTAGTTCCTTTGCATTCAATAGAGACATGCAAAACCTTGTTATGATTTCTTCCAACTGGTGTCAAGTCAACGTCAGAGAACCCCAATCTATTGTCGGCAGTCAAACCCGCTACACAATTTTCAAATTGATCGACTGTGGTCTCTTGAGGAACATGCGATTTCTTTAAAAATTTGATCAATGCTTGAGCGTGAGCATCAGAGAAAAGTAACAAGTATATCATAGAGATCTTGTAGGGGGTTTTCCCGAACTGCTATACTATCTTAAAATCACTCTTCTTTATGATCTTTAAAATCTCCTCCATTTCTTGGGTGGAGGGTTCCTCAATAGCAATGTCTTTGGCAGGCGCCTCTATCCTAGTAGGCCTAACCATCTTTTCTTTTCCCCTATAATCAGTACTAGGTTTGTCCATGGTAATGTGAACTGGTGTAGTTGTAGTAGTTGGAGGTGAAATGTTAAGAGAAAAGATTCTCCCCGTCCTTGTCACCTCGCTAGAACCAGCAATATTAGTAACGTCATCAATTTTTTATTCGTCAATCCAAGAGTCTTGTTTAATGCCATGATAATATACTTCAGCTCCATAATTCCAAGGTATTGCCTTATCAGAAGAATATGGTATTGGTCTTAGTTTGGTGATTATCAATGGTGCGATTGTCGGTTCATTGGAAATCCTAATAGGACCTTTTAAAGAGATCCTAATAGTTTTGTTGGAAATGGTTATGATGGATATGTCTTCATCTTTTTCCGTCAAACTTTTTATGGATGGAGTTCTCTCAAACATGATCTCATGACCATCTATCAGGTGTTGAACACCTTTTTTCAGCCATTCGCATCCATTCTTTTGTAGAGCACAACAACTACAGTCTTTTAAAAAACCAGGGGAAACCCCAGCTCTTAGCAAATTTTCTTTAATAATGGTCAGTGGAATATTCAAATCTTCAACGGAGGAAACAAAAGCAGTGTCTTCAATTGCATTGACACATTTGCCATGATTTGGCATTGGTGCAGTTATATCATTCAGAGTTGTAGGTGGATCAAACTCAATAGTCTTATTGTCGATGAGGTCTTGAATTTTTCATTTTAATGCCCAACATTGATCAATATCATGTCCAAGGTTGTTGGAGTGATAGGCACATTTGGCGTTAGGATTGTATTTTGGAGATGAAACATTGGGATTTGATGGTGGATCACACAATGTTACCAAGTTAGCCTTCAACAAGTGTTGTAAGGCTTGGGATATCGACATGTTAATCTTTGTGAATTATCTTCTTGGAACCTCAAGTCTTTGATGGTTGGCTTGTTGTTATCTTTGAGTAGAGGGTGGATTGGAGATTAGAACAACATTAACAGATTGGCGGTGGTCTTTCCTAACATGGCTTCTTGACCCATATACGACATTGGTTTCCTTCTTGCCAATAAAGGTCTTTTTCATAGTATTTGATATAGAGGCGGAATCCATGGGAAATTTCCCACTTTTGATACCGCTCTCGACCCTTTCACCAATTAAGATTAACTCAGTGCAACTAGACGATGAGCTCCCAATAAACAAGTTGAAAAACGGTCCAGTTAATGTTCCTATGAACATATCCACCAGCTCCATATCGTTCAATGGTGGTTGTACTCTACCAGCAAGGTCTCTCCATTTCTGCGCATACTCTTTAAAACCTTCATTGGAACCCATTGTCATTACTTATAACTGAACTCTAGTCGGCACCAAATCAGCGTTGTACTGATATTAACGGTAGAAAGCGGTGGCCAGATCTTCCCAGGTATAGATTGTTGAACCCTCCAACTGATAAAATCATTCTAATTAAGTTCCAGACAGACTCTCTTGAAATAAACACACCCACAAATTCTTGTAAGTGATATGCGGTTGTATCTTGCGAATGTAGGATCTTAAGTGAAGCTTTGGGCATGAAACACTGTCGTACTTAGGAAAGATTGGATTTTTGAACTTGTGGGGAATAACTACCCCAACAACCAAGCCTAAATCACCAAAATCCAAGCCATGTACAACTTGAATTTCCACAGCTTTCAACCTATCTTCCAATTTCTTGTACTTATCCTCAGCTAATGGATATTGTTCATCAAAGTAATGATGTTCTCAAAATAAATGAGATTATGATGTATGCATTTGTCATGCATGTCTTATGATGTATGAATATTATTTGAAATGCATGTTTATCTAGGACAATAAATCCTTGATAAATGTTGGGGAGTGTTGCAAAGTGTTGTACCCCAAAATTTGCCCTCTCAATTTCTTAAAGATCCCCTCACAAGATCTCCATTGATTCAAAACTGCACCAGGATTGATCAGCTCAAGATACCTCTCCAATACAAAATTAGGGTTTAAGTTTGTATAAATACAATTGGACCTTTAATGCTTCATATAATTTTCATGGATCATTTTGGACTCTCAAGATTGCTCATGACAAGTTTCAGGCTTTGGATTACATTTTTGCTCAGACAATTGATCAATTGACCTAAAATTAACTATATTATGGAGAATGTCAATTGTGGTCAATTTACAGTAAAAACGCATAATTTTTTATCCATATCAACATATTAAACTCATATGAACCATTTGGTCATGTTTGGATCACAACTTCTCAATAAATTTGATCAGATCATCAAAAGGGCAAAATGGTCAAAATTAGGGTTTTTGACTAAGAAGGTTCAATTTTTGACTTTTTGACCTAGCACATGACTTATTGGTTTGAGACATGATATCAAGAATCCAAATGAATCATTTTAACCTAATATCATGGTTCAAAACATTTCTCAAGATTAATTGATTGACAATTGAAATTTGGTCAACTAATAAAAAGTCAATTGTATACTGAAAAGTCAAACTTTGACTTTTGGGTCAAAATCAAGTTTCAAAAATCATATTTCATCAAGACATGTCAGAGTATGAAGATTTTTCTTCAAGAAATCAAAAGTCAAGATTACTTTGAAAAAAAGTCAAAGTTCTAAACACTTAGAAATTTTTCCAAGTGTTAAGAAAATATGATAATTTCATAACTTTGCGCCAGATTTTCACCATGATGCAAGATGATTCAAAAAAAAATTCCAACATGGAAGTTGTAGGCCTCAATGAGATAAGAAACATTGCAGGGCAGAACTTCTTCTAGAAATTCTTGGATCTCAAGTTATAAATCCATGAAGACATGTCCATGAAACTAAAACACTTAGTAAAATTCTGGGCGTTTTAAGTCAGAACTTTGACAGAACTTCTGGGCCAATTTTTATACAGGTACAATGAGAGTTTGCAAAAGTGATTCAAAGAGGATTTAATATCATGTTACAAGCTTTCTAAAAACTCTAAGAACTCTGTTAGATCATGCTGGAGCAGGGAGAATCGAAGATCAGAAGTTGGACTTTCGTTCTTAAGTTGTGAGTCATTTTCATGATGAACATCTGGTCCAATTCCAAGCAATGCTGCATAAACCCATTTTTCAGGCCCTCTAATGTGTTTATCTATCCTTAATCAGAAGATTACACAAGTTTTTGAACTATGAACCACTTGATTTAAGCTTTGTCTAATACACCTTGCCATTTAAGGAAGAAAGTTCACACTTCCATTCTAGAAAAGTGAATTTAATCACAAAGTCCACTCTCCTTGAGCTTTGTGTTTGTTCTTTCTGCACAAGCATCCCCTACAAACTTAGAACAGGCATGTTTAAAGTTTCTAGCCATAATATCTTGCCTTTAAACCATGTTTTTCTAAGTTTGCTTCAACAACAAGTCAAAATCCACAACATGTGATTTTGTACTTCTGACTTCACCAAGCTTCCAAACCCTTTGCCTATAAATTAAAACTTCATTTGCAAGCTGAAGGAGGATCGGACAAGCCCTGAAACCCACTAAAATTCCTAAGACCTAGAGATTGCAACAAAAGCACAAAAACTTGTCATTTCTGATTTTTGAATCCAATCTCCAAAATCCCTCATGCGTTTCTTGGCCAAACCATCCACAAAGTTTATGATACATATATAGAAGTTATCCCAACCTCTATTTTCAGACTGTAACATCATCTTCACCAACCTCCATTTTCAAAAACAGAGCATTACTTATTGACTTTTCCAGAACATTCCAGCCATCAATGGCTCAAGCTAACCATTACATTAGCTTCCTGGGAACTTGAGGAAGCTAACCAGATCATCACAACAACTTGAATCAAGCTCTAGTTCAGAACACGATCTTCAGCTACAAGGTAAGTTCTTCTGATTTTCATCTCATTATTTAGGCATTGTTAGGCTTGCATTTTCAAAGACAAAATGTAGATATCATTGCTCTGAAACTGTACATATCCATAGATTTTATTTATATGGCCTGAGTAGAGATAACTTAGGAGCAAAACTTCTTGAAAAAAATTAGGGTTCAGATTAGGGCTAGCAAAATTCATGTTTATTTGTGATTTATAGCTTTAATACTTTATAGTTCTGGAACCATGATGAAATTTTCCATAACTTTCATGTTTGCATTTTCCATTTTGGTTGAGAAATGAATGAGTTGCAGATGCTCTGGCTGGCATGAGGAAGAAGATGAAGTTCATCATCAGAACTTATTTTGTAACACATATTTATGGTTTTGTTTATAATATCGGATGTATAGCCACCCCAGTGGTAGAGAGCGCGCGTGTAAGGCATTAGTATTAAGGGTCCTGGGTTCTAGCCCCAGGAGCACCTTTTTGTTTTTATTTATTAACATCTTATCCCATTTACCTTTTAACAGCACGCTTGGGCCAGAACTTCTAGGCCTTGTCATTCTTGCTTCATTTACCTGTTAAACAACACGCCTAGTCCATGAATTCTAGGTTGTCTCATATTTTCTCCTATCATCACCCTCCCCATTTATCTGTTAACAATATTCTTGGGCCAGAACTTCTAGGGTGTCTCATTTTTTCTTCCAGTATCACCCCCTGTTAACAATACGCCTGGGCCAGAACTTCTAGGCCTTCTCATTTTTGCTTCCAGCATCATCCCCTCCATATACTTGTTAACAACACGCCTGGGCCAGAACTTCTAGGCTTTCTCATTTCATGCTTCCAGCATCATTCCCCCATTTACATGTTAGTAGTGCGCATGGGCCATAACTTCTGGGCTTTCTCCTTTCCACTTTCTAAATCCCCTTGATTTTAATTTTATATTTTTATTTTTATTTTTATTTT
The DNA here is from genome assembly GCA_948472305.1 of Vicia faba. NCBI lineage: Eukaryota > Viridiplantae > Streptophyta > Magnoliopsida > Fabales > Fabaceae > Vicia > Vicia faba. The sequence goes on from OX451737.1 coordinate 1,347,195,889, forward strand.
CTTTCCTTATTATTATTATTATTTTTATTAATCAAAAACACCAAAAAATATTATATTAAACTTTTAAATTGTTTTTATTTAACTTCTTAAAATAAAAAAGACCAAAAACGTTTTCCTATTTAACTTAATATTAAACTTAGATTTAGTTCATTTTCTTGGTTTAAATTTAAAATTAACTTAGTTTAATTTTCTTGCTTCTAACTATTTATCTTCTTTTAGAAAATTAGGTTAAAATATTTTCTTTAACAAAAATCAAACCGAATTCATTTTTCTTTTCATTCATGTCTTGTACATTATATATATTTAAATTCTTGTACATTATTCAAGTTCAATATGGTTATAATAGATAATTAGGTTTAATTTCTTGCAAATCCCCATTTTTAAATTTGTACACCCCATTCCCAAATGATGTAATAGCGTAAGATATTTACTTTCCGCAATTTATCGGTTTCATATAAATGCTAGTAATTTAGGGTTTGTATGGAAAGATAAAATCAATTCTTAGAAAACCCTAATACAAGATAAACCAAGCATGAAATACAAAAACTTTCACACTTTGCACCTCTAGGGTTAACTCCACTTGTTGTCTTGAGAAAATGGTCATGTTATGCATGTGAGACGCCTTAGCAAAGAACAATAAAAAATACAAGATCATAGTCCCTCGATGACGCTTCAAATGTTGCCTTACAAATGATCTTAGACCCTTAGGAAATATGATAAGGTATCTCACAACATTGCATCTTATGACTATACGATGACCCACACCCATCCCTTTACATCCAAAGATAAGGCTACTTACCAATCAATGGTGAGATAGCAATATCAAAGGAAGGGAGAAATGAACAAAATAATTTTGAGTAAGTAGAATGTTCTTAGTTGATTGCTCACAATCCATCTTCAAAAACAAACATCTTTTCAAACACACTAAACACTTTCAAAAAAATGAAATATTTTCAAAAAGTCCAACACTTTGTATGCATTCTCATAGAGACGAGAATCATTACAAAGTTTTCCTAAACGAAGGCGCTTTTCAAAAATACTTTCAAAACCCACCACAAACACATTTCAAACAAAGCAATTTCAAAAGTGATATAGCAAGTAACTAAAAGCCCATAGATAACTATAGATGAAAAGGGTGCTAACACCTTCCCTTTTCATAACTTACCCCCCGAACTCAAGAAAATACCTCAAAGGTCTTTCCTGTTCTTTTCACCCTTTCCTTATTGGATAAAAGAAAAGTCAGCGGCGACTCTTGTTATCCATAAAAATTTCAATCAAAGCAAAACAACAAAGTCAGTTCTCCCACCGTATTATAGGAAACAAAATCCCAGACTATCAATGGAGATGAAGAGTATGTGTATCTTCGACTTTGTTTAGAGTGTTACACTGGGGATTCCTGTCTCATTGTTTTGAGGAAATTCTACGGGGAATGTCGATTTCTGCTTGAGGGATAGAGTTCGGGAACCTTGGTTACTCTATTGGTGAATTCTAACTTGATTGGGGAGAGTGAAAGTTAACTGGTATCTGGTCGAATTCCAAGATTTGCAGCAACTTTCTGGGGATAGTAACGGCTCCGTTGGGGACAAAGGGGTTTTGTCTGTTGATATGTAACAATCTGAGAAAAGACTCATGTTGGGGAATCTGTAGTTTGTTAGGGAAATAAAACCTGTTGAGGAGAATATTTTGAAGACCTTATTGGGGAGACGAATTCTTTTGGGTAGAACTCCGCAAGGTTTCTTTTTTTTTTCTTTTTCAGTTAAGACCAAACTCAGTTGGGGAGAGGGTTTTCAGGAGATTATACTTTATGGGGATAATCTTATTGATGCAACTCTGTGGGGATATCCCAAATCCTTAAGGAAATGCTTATTACATACATTTTTAAATAGTTAATCATGTTCATATGCATATGTTAATCCAATTTTAATCATTGGATATTTTTGCACTCAAAACAGAAAAAATAAAAAGTTTGCACTTCGAAGTATATTTGTATTGATGTTTTGCCTATAAACATGCATTTTTTTACAAGGAGACAGAAATCCTAGTAAGAGTAAATCGTCGAAAGAATGAAAGGAATACAAAGTGAAAACAAAATAATATCCATGTGGGAGTAATCTCATTGGGTTCCAACTCCACCATTGCACCTATGTCTTTGAACATCATCCCTTGCCATTAAAAGAAGTTGATTGAATTGATATTATACCATTAAAATTAGACCTTGGTAATAAAGCTGATTGTAGTGATTTCACGGGACATAGTCATATGCTTTGGTCCTCAATTTTTGCCTGGACCGCCCTTTCGGGTTTTCAGCCCACCAGGATACCCTTTTTTGCCAAAGCCGCCCTTTTGGGTTTTTGACTTACCGGGTGTACAATCTTTTGCGTATATCCCTAACTTTTTCCTGAACCTCTTTGATTCACCAAGATGCCCCTATTTTTGCCTATTCATGTCAACATAGAGGGTCATTTTTATGCGTAGTATTTTTTAACTATGTTCGTGTTCACAGGATGCGGAAAATCCTCGTTGTCCATAGTAGTTAGCATCATGGCACCGCCAGAGAATACTTTCTTAACAACAAATGGCCCTTTGTAAGTGGGAGTCCATTTGCCCCTGGGATCTCCTTGAGGAAGAATGATGCGCTTTATTACCAAATCACCAGTCTGATACACTCGAGGTTTGATCTTCTTGTTGAAAGCCTTGATCATACGCTTTTGATACATTTGACCATGACAACCAGCAACCAGTCTCTTCTCGTCAATTAAGTTCAACTGATCCAACCTAGTTGAATCCATTCATCTTTTCCTAAATCTGCTTCTTTCATTATCCTTAAGGACGGAATCTGAACTTCCACGGGCAGGACAACTTCCATGCCATAGACTAAAGAAAAAGGAGTTAGCCCAGTTGATGTTCATGCCAAAGTACGGTAGCCATGGAGAGCAAATGGCAGCATTTCATGCCAATATTTATAGGTCACTACCATCTTTTTCATAATCTTCTTTATGTTTTTATTGGCAGCTTCCACTGCGCCATTCATCTTAGGTATGTATGGAGAAGAGTTGTGATGCTTAATTTTGAACTACATACAAAGTTCAGTGATCATAACATTGTTGAGATTGGTTTCGTTATTAGTGATGATCCTTTCAGGGATGTTGTACCGGCAGATGAGGTTATACTTGATAAATCGGGCTACACCATTCTTAGTGACTGAGGAAAATGAAGCAGCTTGGCCCATTTGGTGATGTAGTAGATGGAGATGAGGATGAAACAATGTCCATTAGAGGTGGTGGACTTGATCTCTCCAATCATGTCAATTCCCCACATTGCAAATGGCCACAGAGAAGTCATGACATTCAAAGGAATTAGAGGAACATGAACCTTGTCGGCATAGATTTGAGACTTACGACAAGTACACGAGTGATGGTGACAATCAGTTTCCATAGTCGATCAATAGTAACCAACCCTTAGAATCTTCTTGGACATAGTGTGCCAGCTAGAGTGAGTTCCAAATACACCTTCATGCATGTCTTCCATGATCTTCTCTACCTCTTTCTTGTCCACACAACGGAGTAGAGTTGAATCATGGTTGCGTTTATATAGGATCCCATTTCTTAGGAAGAATTTGGCTGAAAACCTTCGTAGGAATTTCTTGTCGTTAATTGAGGCTCCTTCAAGATACTCTTGTGCTTCAAGATATCTACTTACTTTATGATACCAAGGTTTCTCCTCATTAGTGTCTATCTCATAACAGTGCGCAAGTTCGTCAAATCTTTCGATAGTAATTCTGGGAGCTTCGTTGTCCCAATTGACCTTGAACATGGATGACATTATTGCTAAAGCATCTGCCAATTGATTTTCTTCTTTTAGAAAGTGTTCAAAGGTGACTTCCTAAAAGTATGGGATCAAGGTTAGCACAAGCTCTTTGTAGGGGATCATATTTGGATGTTTGGTATCCCATTCTCCTTTAAATTGACTCATTAGTAAAGATGGATCTCCATATATGCTTAAGCATTTGATTCTTAGGTCAATGGCAGCCTTAAGACCCAAGATGCACGCTTCATACTCGGCCATGTTGTTTGTATAGTCGAAGCACAGTCTGGCAGTGAAAGGCGTATGGCCAAATTCGGGGGAAATAATCACAACACCAATTCTGTTACCTAAAGCATTCGAAGCTCCATCAAAAACCATAGTTCATCGGGATACTTGTTCAGGTCCTTCATACGGTCCAGGATTTTCATAATCAGTTATCAGTATGATATTCTCGTCCGAGAATTCAAAGTTCATGGATTGGTAGTCATCAACAGCTTGATAGGCCAAATGATCCGCCAATACACTTCCTTTGATTGCTTTTTGCATGGTATACTGGATGTCATATTCAGTCAGGATCATTTGCCATCTAGCTATTCGTCGCAAGAGAGATGGCTTCTCGAAGATATACTTGATAGGATCCATCTTAGAAATCAATAAAGTGGTGTAAGTCAACATATACTGTCTGAGCCGGCGAGCAGCCCATGCCAGAGCACAAAAAATTTTCTCGAGTAGTGAATATCTTGTTTCACAATCGGTAAACTTTTTGCTCAGGTAGTATATTGCATGCTCTTTTCGGCAAGACTTATCATGTTGGCCCAGCACACACCTCATTGAATTCTCTAATATAGTCAAGTACATAATCAGAGGTCTTCCTTCAACTGGAGGCATCAGGATGGGAGGTTCTTGTAAGTATTCTTTGATCTTGTCAAAGGCTGCTTCGCAGTCATTGTTCTATCTGACTACTTGATCTTTCTTCAACAGTTTGAATATCGGATCACAAGTAGCAGTTGTTGTACCCCAAAATTTGCCCTCCCATATTTTTCAAGAAAATTGCCAAGTCAAGCTGCAAAATTCCCCAAGGGTTGCACAGTGCAAAGGTCTCCTATACAGTCAAAACTAGGGTTTGTGTTTTGGTCAAGAAAATGAAGTTTTCAAAGGTCCAAGCAAGTCTCACATGCTCACAAATATGGTCAAGTATCCTCATATCAAGTTTCAAGACATTCAGCTCAAAATTGCACAGTCAAAAACCCTAAGTTGCACTACAGTCAACTGTAGGGGCAAAATGGTCATTTGACAGTCAAAAGTTCAAATTTTTGGTCAACATATCATTTTGAAGCCACAAACATCATTTGATCAATGCTTGATCATGATTCTCAAAATTTGGCTCAAAAATCATCAAATTGCAAAAGTTTCCTTATTTGGACAGCTGAAAAAGTCAACTGAAATTGACCAGGGCATAACTTTCACATGGATTATCAGAAAAATCCCATCCAAAGCTCATTTTGAAGAGAAAGACATTTCCTACAACTCATCTTCATACTTCAAGTCCAAGAAATGCTCTCACAAAAAGTTATCAGTTTCAACATTATAGGTCATTTTCAAAAGTCAACAAAAAGGGACTTTAAGTCAAAGGCCATAACTTGAGATTGGTAAATCAAAATGACATGGGACCAAAGACATTGGTTAGAGGACTCAAAGACCTTTCCAAAATGTCCAAGAACATGAGAAAAGCTTAAAAATTAGCAAGTTATGCCTTGTGGAAGTTGGGAAATTTTTGGATATTTTGAAAAGTCAACATTGGTTCAAATGACCTAAAATTGCTAATGGGCCCATTTTTCTTCCATGATTCATCATCCATGACATGTGCACGACCACTTGGCCCAAAGGGAAGTATTTTCTCATTTTTTATTTATTTATTTGAATTTTTATTTATATTAATTCATTTAAATCAATTAAATATATGAAAAATATCTAACTTAACCTAATCAATCTTTTTATACATGTTTTAGACTCAATATTTTGTGCATATGCAAATGTGGAAAGATTTGGCTTGATTGGATCCTAATTGACACAAAAGCACATGGAAAAGATATGAAAAAAATCTTAACAAATCAAATTTTCAAAACCATGATTACAAGAGATTTGATTGAGTTTTTCTTAACCTAATTGTTCCTACATATACAAGAAACATAACCCTAATGCAAAGAGACACGCAGCAGTTCAGAAAAGGCCATAACAAAGCTTGAAATTTCTCTCAAAAAAGTCAATACTGAAAACTGATTTGCAGGTGAATTCAAGACCTAATTTTCATTCCAATAGCTTCCTCAAGGTCTACTGAACGTATTCCAATCAGAATCATCCATCACCACGCCAAGAATTGGTAACATGAACGCAAGCTGTATCAAGAAAATTTCATAATCGTATATCATATTCCATGCATTCTTTGTGAAATTTAATTGTGGATTCATGTTCCTTGTGAAGTTTTGAAGCTAACCATATGCCTTAATTTGATTATTATGCTGTATATACGATTTCGCCATGACTGTTTTCTAGGGTTTACAAAGCTCAAAATTAGGGATTCTTAAAAGAGGAAAAATTGGCCCTCCAGACCAAGACCATTCAATTCAGCGCATAGAGACGAAGAAGAAACACCCATCACGCCCAATTTATGAATGCCTGAGCTCTAGTCGCTATTTTCTCAAAACTGACCTTAAACAACGCACATAAAACCGTTGCTTAATATTTTATGTTTCAGGGATGATGAAGAAGATAAGTCCGTGGCACACGCTGATTGGCTTGTTCAAAAATTCGCGCGCGTTGGAGGCCATTGACTCTCTTTTCTTTTATAATATTCATTAACTATTATATACTAAATGTAATTCAGATGGCTCAGTGGCACAGGTGTTGATTGGTGATGCTAGTGACCTGGGTTCGAACCCCAGGTCTTCAATATTGTCCATATTATTTTTCCAATTATCTTCCCATGCAGTACTAACGTTCAAGGCGCACCATACTCCTCTTCATCAAACCATCCACGTGCCCCTGGAAGTCAGATCAAAGGCCTAGATCTGAAGCACATCATGAGCATAGGTCAACGCTGCAGCATGCCATCTGGAAAGTCAATAAAGGCCAGATCCTTAATGGGCTTAAAATGCTTACAATTCACCTCCATATTGGGACTTCCACCCCCCCTGGTTTGCAATTTTCTACATTTTCCTTATATTTTATTTTTAATTATTATTTTATTTTCTTTATTTGTTTTAATTAATTAATTATTTCTACAAAAATACAAAAAATGCCTAAAAAATCAAAAAAAGATAAAAAATATAATAAATATTTTTATTTTAATATTTTCTTATAAATAAATGCATGTAAATTAATTAATTTAAATTAGGGTTTTAATGTTCATTCTTTTCATAATAAAAATCTAAAAATATAGAATTAGGTTTAATAGATTGTTTTATTCCTTTTTAATTTTTTCTTTTTTCACAATAGTATTATTTGTTTATTTTATTTATTTTTATAATTAAATTTGCATGAAAATAACTTAGGTTTAAATTAGGTTAAAATTCAACATATTTCTTAATAACTTAAAAATAATTAGAATTAGGGTTTGCATTCAATTTTAATTTTAACTAATTCTCTTTTTCTATTAAAACTTAAAATACATAAAAATACCAAAAAACAAAAACAATTTCTTTTTCTTAATTAATTTCATCATGTAATTTTGAATTTTGCAAAAGGGTCCAACGCCCTCGTTTCGTTCTTGATTTCTTATTCGTTCGCATATTTATTTTATTTCGCTTAAATAATTATGTATCTCTCCCGAAGCTTTGTAACAGTTACTTCTCGCACTTTTTAATTCTTTATTCGCTTTATTTATTTTTCTGTCAAATCGGGTCCTGGTTAATTTTGGCGATGTGGACCCGCGCCATTTGTAATAGCTTTAGATTTACTTTTCCCGCAAATATTTTAACTGTTAAACAAAGCATGCAAGAATGAATGGTCTTAAATAAAATCAAGCGTAGAACACCAATAACATGACAAGACAAATGCAAATGAAAACGACACACAATTCGCACACACCACCCCTAGGGTACGCCTCACTGTTGCCTTACCTTCGAAAGGTGATCGTCGAGTAGAGGATGTCTTAGTAAGTCCTCATGATCCGGGAACCTGGCATGAGGGTAGCTTCTAAGGTGTCTTCCCATTGCTCTGGTGATCACCATGTCCCGAACCTCGAATTGACCCGAACACCTCCAACAGTGGTGCTACCTACCTCTCAATGGTGGGATGGCACTACTTTAAAGGACATTTACACAGACGAATTCCTTAGGGTAGGTAGACGACTCGTAGATACTTTCTCTAATTTCAAAAACAAATTCAAAAATACTTTTCACACCGACACTTTTCAAAAGCTTTCGAAAGCAATTTTTCAAACACTCTTGAGGACCGATACAAGAGTCGAACTGAAATTTTCAAAGAAACTTTTTAAAACCCACAATTGAAAAGCAAACAAACCATTTTTGAAAACACAAGTGAGCAAGTATCTAAGAGCCCATGGATAACCATGGATAGAAAGGATGCTAACACCTTCCCTTTCTATAATCTACCTCCCGAACCGAGAGCAATCTCTATAAGGAATTTTTCTGTGCTTTTGTCCTTTCCATTTGGAGAAAATAAAAGACGGTGGCGACTCTTGCTTCCGCGACATTTCGCGAACCAGCGTTAAACAGTCAGTTCCAGATCCACCGATCACAGCAGTTAAGTGAGATATGAATCGGGTAATATAGTTGAGTTAACCTAAGAAACCCCTGACCTCCTTCTTAGTACAGGGAACTGGAATTTCTTGTATGGCGTTGACTTTTGCAGAGTCGACCTCGATACCTTTTCCACTGATAACAAAACCTAGAAGCTTTCCAGAACTTACCCCGAATGTGCATTTGTTGGGATTCAGCCTTAGCTTATATTTCTTCAACCTCTCAAACAACTTGTGAAGGTGATCAAGGTGTTGTTCCTAAGTTTGCAACCTTGCAATAATATCATCAACATACACTTTTATCTCATGATGGATCATATCATGAAATAAAGCTACCATAACTCGTTGATATGTTGCCCCTGCATTCCTCAAATTTAAAGGCATGACCTTATAGCAAAAAGTGCCCCACTGTGTGACAAAGGTAGTCTTCTCCATATCCTCGGGAGCCATTTTGATTTGGTTGTAGCCGGAGAAGTCATCCATGAAGGAGAAGACTTTATGTTGAGCAGTGTTGTCGACTAAGATGTCAATATGCGGTAGTGGTAAATCATCTTTGGGACTTACCCTATTCAAATCCATATAGTCTACACACATACAAACTTTCCCATCTTTCTTCGGCACCGGGACCACATTTTCCACCCATGGGGATATGACGCCACTGCTAGAAAACCTGCATTGAATTGCTTCATTACCTCAACTTTTATCTTTTCAGACATGACTGGCCACATACGACGAATCTTTTGCTTGACTGGAGGATAATATTCCTTTGTTGGTAGACGATGGACCACAATGTCAGTATCAAGTCCCGACATATCTTTATATGACCATGAAAACAACTCAACGTAGTCGTGCAACATATGAACCAATCTTCCATTGACATTCTCTTCCAAGTTGACGTTAATCTTGACTTCTCTCTTGCCTGTCTCAGTAACTAGGTTGATCACTTCAACTGGTTCCTCATATGGTTGAATGGTCGTTTCCTCTTGCATTAGAAGTCTGGCTAGTTCCCTAGGTATTTCACAATTTTCTTCGCCTTCGTCTTCGGCTTGGTAGATTGGATGTTCAAAGTCATAGATGGAAATAACAGAGTCGTTGTCAATGAGATCTGGAGTGGATGCGGATCTGAAAATGTGCGTGTGTACATGTAAAGGTCACATGGATATTTTGAAAATGCAATAAAGTGAATGAAAGATAATAAGCGCGAAATATGAATGCAAAAGAGTTCAATGTTTTTCATTAAATGATCATATGGCATATGAAAATGAATAAACCCTTAACAAATGGACCATGGTTCCCCGAGCATGGCACATGGCTTAAAGTCATTGTTTCAATAAAATTATAGACAAAGTTCTTAAATTAATAAAATAGTAAATGGTAATTACTCCTTGTTGAAGGCGATGGGAATGAAATCTTTGGCACACCAGTTGTTGAGTCCTTCTTTGGCAGTCGGGTAGATCCAGTCATTGAAGTCACAGTCATCGTCAAAGTCTTCAAGAGCATTAACTTCATGATTATTGATGTGAAGAGGTGGTTCCCCCGCACGAGCATGCCTGACCTCCTTTTGAGCTTTGGAAGTGAAGCCCAAACCACATTTGTCTGATTTGAAAGGGATGTCAGGGATTTATCCCCAAATGGTACAACCTCCGTCTTTAATCACAACGTGAGCATATTTAAGGGAAGCCATCTTAGGCATATCTTTAACAGCTTTTGGAACATCAGGAGTAGCCTTGGCAACAACAACCATGGGAGATACCACTTTAAAGGCATGACAAGGGGTTTCTATGAACTTACCATCCATCTCAACATACTTAAACGAATTCAGATGGATAACTATAAACTCTTCTTCCCCATAGACGGTAACGGTCTTTCCTTTGACCGAATATTTCAACTTTTGTTGAAGTGTAGAAGTCACTGCTCCTGCCCCATGTATCCAGGGGCGTCCAAGTAAGCAAGAGTAAGAAGAACATATATCCATCACATAGAAAGTTTAATTGAAAATTTGAGACCCCACTTTGATGGGGTGATCAACTTTCCCGTGGACAATCCTTTTGGATCCATCAAAAGCCCTCACCATTATGTCACTTGGCTTCAGTATCAAACCTTCGTAATCCAATCGGTCTAGGGCACCTTTGGGTAGGACATTCAGAGAGGAACCGATATCCACCAATACATGGGCTAGAGTGGTCCCTTTGCATTCAATGGAGACATGCAAAGCTTTATTATGATCTCTTCCAGTTGAAGTTAAATCAGCATCCAAAAATCCTAACCCATTATCGGCAGTCAAACTCACTACACAATTTTAAAACTGATCGACTGTAGTCTCTTGAGGAACATGAGCTTTCTTCAGAAATTTTATCAATACTTGAGCATGCGCATCAGAGCAAAGTAATAAAGGTAGAATATAAATCTTAGAGGGGGTTTTCCCCAACTTCTCTACTATCTTATAATCACTTTTTCTTATAATCTTCAAAATCTCCTCCATCTCTTGAGTAGAGGGTTCATCAGTAATAATGTCTTTGACAGGTGCCTCCATCCTGGTAAGCTTAATCATCTTTTCTTTTCCCCTAGCACCAATACTAGATTTGTCAACAATAATGCGAACAGGTGTAGTTGTGGTGGTTGGAGGTGAAATATCAGGAGAGAAAATTCTCCCTGTTCTAGTCACCTTGCTAGACCCAGAAATGTTGGTAATATCAGCAGTCTTGTCTTCATCAATCCAGGAGTCTTGTCTAATACCATGGTAGTATACTTCAGCACCATAATTCCAAGGTACCACCTTATCGAAAGAATAAGGGACTGGCCCTAGTGTGGTAATTCTCAATGGAGCTATCTTTCGTTCATTGGAAATCCTATTAGGACCTTTTGAAGTGATCCTAATAGGTTTGTTGGAGATAATGATGATGGATATGTCTTCAACTTCTTGAAGCACGACTTCAGTCAAACTTTTTACGGATGGAGTTCTTTCGAATAGGATCTCATGGTTGTCCATTAGGCGTTAGACACCTCTTTTCAGCTAGTCACAACCATTGATTTGCACAACACAAAAACAACAATCTTTAAGGCAACCAGGGAAAACCCCTGCTTTCAACAAATTGTTTTTGACAAACTTCAGTGGAGTGGTTAAGTCATTAACAGAGGAAATAAAAGCAATATTTTCAATAGCGTTGACACCTTTGCCATGTTTTGGCATAGGTGTGGTGATTATATTCAGAGTTGGGGGAGGATCAAATTCAATGGTCTTTTTGTCAATGAAGTCTTGGATCTTGCATTTTAATGCCGAACAATGATCAGTGTCATGTCCGGGACTATTGGAGTGGTAAACACATTTGGTGTTCAGATTATACTTTGGAGACGAAACATTGGGATTTGAAGGGGGATCACGCAATGTTACCAAACTAGCCTTCAACAGGTGTTGTAGGGCTTGCGATAGTGACATGTTGATCCTTGTAAATTGTCTTCTTGGAATATCAGGTCTTTGGTGGTTAGCTTGTTGTTGTGGTCTTTGAGTAGAGGTCAGATTGGAGATTAGAACTGCATTAACAGACTGGTGATGGTCCTTCTTGACATAAACCCTTGACCCATATACGGTGTTGTACCCCAAAATTTTCCCTCCTTCTCCTTTAAAAATCCTCTTCTAGGGTTTCTCAAATTTTCAAAGCTTTTCAGACCTCCAAACGTGTCAATTAATTCTCCAAGGGTTCGAGTTTGCAAATGCTTAAAGTTTCTTCTGTCCATTGGTTTTGTACTAGGGTTTTTGAGTGTGTGACACCTGTTGGGATCAAGATTCATGGTTTCAAGGATTGCACGATATTAAGGATTGTGTTTGCGTTTATTTTGAATTAAGGTTTTGATTCATGGTAAAAAGATATGGAGTTTGAAGATCCTTTAATGATACATTTGTTTAAAGTTAACCGAATCTGGATTTGAGATCCGGGGTTTGCTCGTCTGCTGGTTTACTTTTATGGACAATCATCTAAAGGCATCATTTCAAAAGAGAGGAAATTATGGATCAATACGGATTTATTATTTCAATTGCAAGACATTTCGGGTTATGAGGATTTGAAATTAAATATTTAAGAAATCTTAAGTTGGTGAATAAGATTTAAGGTTTGAGTTTCATTTGATCTTGTGCCTTAAAATCCCATTCTAAAGTTCAAGGGATCAAAGCCCATATCATTCTTTCTTTTTAATTCTCTCATTCAACTCAAACAATTGCTACAAGTTTGCCTCAACATTTTCAAAACCATACAATCCTCAAAATTGTTGTTTAAATTACATTCAAAATTGTTATAAGATTCAAAATTCAAATTCAAATAATTTCAAGAAAAGAAGTTCAAATACATTTTTAAGGCCTACTACATTTTTTCTATCCTATTCTTTCTATTTTCTATTACAAAACAGCAAAAGATTCTTCATGCTCCTAGCCTTCAAGCTTCTTCTCTAAGTCATGCCACGGTTCTTTTTCCATCTTCCTCCACTCGTCATCAATCATACATGAAAAAAAATTAAGCAAGAGTTAGTTATCAAACAATTTAAAAAGATCAAAACTACAAATAATATTGAACTCATCATTAGGGTGGTTTTAAGAATAAAAAAATAGGGTGTTTTTGCGTGCTAAGGCCTCAAACAGTTATTTCTATCACAGGTCAATATTATTGAAAATCACAAACTATGTTGGTTCACAATAAAGGAAAAGAAGCCCAACAAAATTTAAGCCCAACAAAATTTCAATTTCAACCCAACAGAAAATTAAGCCTCATACAAAATGGATTTAATCATAGGCCTAGAACTTTTGCAAATCACAAAACAAGTTGGTTCACAAAAAAGGTACAAAGAAGAATCAAATCAGATTTCAAAAGGATTCATCATGTTCTCACGAAACAAATGAAGAGGCCTCATAGTTGTGATTATTTAGAAATGTAAATGAAAATTCATAGGCCTAGGGTACTTTACTACAAATCTTAAAATAATATTTTGCTTGGTTCACAGTAAAGAGAAGAAGAACTCAGAAAAAATGTTCATCACAGTACAAGAGCTGTCAAACTCGGCTGTAAAAGCATCACAGTTTTATAAAATCCATAAGCCACAAAGTACAAAAGCTAATAATAAAGTATCAAAGTCAACACAATCCAACAAGTAATTGGTACAAAAATATAGCAAGTACAACCATCCAACAAGCAAACCAGTACAAAAGCCAGCACCCACCATAAATGAATAACTCAGCCAGTAAGCAAGGTAAAAGGACAAAGTACAATAAAATTGACTTTTCAAAAAATTAGTGACAAGGTCAGACCAAAGCCTCTCTCAAAGTCAGCATCATTTTTTTATAGAAAAAAACAAAGTGAATTGAACAGGTAAGCCATAGTATAAAAGAGGTAGCAATACTGTTTTCAAAAGGGGAGGATTTCTGGTCCAAAAGAAAAAAATATACAGATATACACACACATAAAACATACAGAGGCCGGAAAATCCCAACAAACAATAACACCTTCTTTTTAAACCCCTCAAAATTGTTTTCAAGCTTCTACCAACAAATTAATAAAAAATACAGTTCATAAAAATACAGAACCGAGCCACAACAAAAAAATTGCCATTCATTGCTTTTTTTGTAACACAACAGCAAAGTTCACAAGCCAATATACATATAGACAGAGTCATAACCATAAAAACCCAAACTACATCATCATTTTCGCAAACCAAAACCCCTCAAAATTGTTTTAAACTGAGTTCAAGAAACAAATATACAGATTCAAAAAGAGATATAGAGCCAAGCCAACCATCAAAACCTTCAAGATCATTTCAGTATATAGAAAGGTATCGAAACGTAAAACCCTAATCCAAATTTTTTCTAATCATTTTCTCAAGTTCAATCCTTCGGAAACGAAAAGAGTAAAGTCAGAAAGATCTCACCCATATAATGAAAGATTTTCGCAATCGGAGTCGTTAAGGTTCCATTTTTCCTTTCACAATCTATCCGATTTGAGGCAACATCTGCAAAAATCAATCAAAGATTAATAAAGATGAGAGAAAGACGATTCCAAAAATGTAAGAAAAGTGAGGTTTGGAACACCGCCGTCGTCGTCGCCACCGCGAGGTGATTTCTGGCACGGTGGCATCTTCTTCTCTGGTGAGGAGAACGAGAGCGAATGAGAGAGAGCGAAAGGAAGATTGAAGTTCGTTTCTCAATTTCTGATAACATTTCTTGTTTTGTTTGTTTTAATGTTTTATTATTATTTTGTTTGATTTGCTAATGGGCCCATAACTGAACTAAGCTTCCAAGCCCAACTGTTTCAGCGCATGCACCCCCCATATTTCTTTCCCACACCACTTTCTCAGTCTGGGCCTCACCCCCAACTCCCTTTACTCACAACACCCCCTCTGTTTACTACTACCTCACAACCCACTTCACTTTATTTTTTTTATTTTTTATTATTCTGATTACAAAAAACTCATTTGGGCCTCAAAATAAAACTTTTTGCTTACAAACTACCCTTTTCACTTTTACACCCTCCTGATTTAATGTTAATTGTATTTTCTTTATTATTTTTATTATTGTTATTATTATTATTATTATTGTTATTATTATTATTGTTGTTATTATTATTATTATTATTATTATTATTATTATTATTATTATTTTAATTGATCAAAAATACCAAAAATATTTAGTATTAATTATTTAGTTATTTAATATATTTTTATTTTATTTCTTTTAAACAAAAAGGTCAAAACCATTTCTTTAATAAATTACTTTTAATTAAATTATTATTAGGTTTAAATTTATTCTTTAATCCTCTTTTTTTTAATAACTCAGAACTTAGGAATTAAATTAGTTAATTTTGTCTCTTTCATTTTAGTTTAATTAATTACTTTATAAAAAACCTTTTCATAAAGAAAAACCTAAAGAGTTGTTTTCTTAATTAATTTTCTTTTTTCAAATAATTTAGTTTTAGTTTTCTTAAATCAATTTAGAATAATTATTTAATTTATTTCTTTCACTAGTTTAGTTAAATTCATAAAAAAGACACTAAAAAATATTTTCTTTTCTAAATTAAATTAATTTATTTTTCTCTTATTAAATCATTTTCTTTTTAGTTCATTATGTTAAAATAAAAACTTTTTTTTTAACAAAACCAAATAATTCATTTCTTTTCATTATCTTATACATTGTCTCTTTACATTCTTGCATATCATTTATTTCAATTCTTGTACATAATATTTATTTCAATTCTTGTTCATTCAATTCAATATGGTTGTAATAGATAATTAAGTTTAATTTCGTGCAACCCTCATTTGTACATTTGTATCCTCATCCCCTAATGATGTAATAGCGTAGGATATTTACTTTCCACAATTTACCGTTTTCAAAATATAAATGCTAGTAAATTAGGGTTTGTATGGAAAGATAAAATCAACACTAGAAAACACTAATTCAAGACAAAACCAAGCATGAAATACAAACACTTGCACACTTTGCACCTCTAGGTTTATCTCCACTTTGTTGCCTTGAGAAAATGGTTATGATATGCATGTGAGACATATTAGCAAAAACAATAAAAAATACAAGATCATGGTCTCTCGATGACGCTATGAATGTTGCCTTACAAATGATCTTATCCCCTTAAGAAAAATGCTAAGATATCTCACAATATTGCTATCCATGACTATACGATGACCCACGTCTGTCCCTTCACATCCAAAGATAGAGTTACAGGCCAATCAATGGTGAGATAACAATATCAAAGGAAGAGAGAAATGAACAAAAGACTTTTGCGTAGGTAGAACGTTCTTAGTTGCTTGCTCACAATCCATCTTCAAAAATAACCATCTTTTCAAACACACTAAACACTTTCAAAACATGAAATATTTTCAAAAGTCCAACACTTTGTATGCATTCTTATAGAGACGAGAATTATTACAAATTTTGCCTAAATGAAGACGTTTTTCAAAAATACTTTCAAAACCCACCACAAACACATTTCGAACAAAGCAATTTCGAAAATGATCTAGCAAGTAACTAAGAGCCATAGATAACTATGGATGAAAAGGGTGCTAACACATTCCCTTTACATAACCTACCAATCGAACTCAAGAAAATATCCCAAAGGTCTTTCAGGTTCTTTTCACCCTTTCCTTATTGGAAAAAAAAAGTCGGTGGCGACTCTTGCTATCCGCAACAATTGCGATAAAACGCAAAATAACCAAGTTAGTTCTCCCACCGTATTACAGAACTGGCGCTCTGTTAGGGAGCATACTTAAAAGTGGGGTTACCTTAAAGCTAGATCATATTTACTTGTTTTCATTATTTGATTTGTTTGCTTTACATTTATGGGTCCTTGTTTGGGTTTGTATTGATCCTCTACCCGGATCGGGAAACACTGTTGTACCCCAAAATTTGCCCTGTCATTTATCAAGAATTTGCTCACATGATCTCTTTGGGCTCAAGACTGTATTAGGGTTTGATCAGCTCAAGACACCTCCTTGTGCACTGATAACCAAAATTAAGGTTTGAGATTTCACAAGGATTTTTGAGCTTCCAATGCCCCATACGATTTTCATGGATCATTATGGACCCCTAAGATTACTCATGTCAAGATTCAAGCCTTGGATCACATTTTTGCTCAGTCAATTGAGCAGTTGACCTAAAAATCAGTTGTATTGGGGAAAAGTCAACTATGGCCAATTCACAGTCAAACTTCATAATTTTTGGTCCACATCAACATTTTAAACTCATGTGTCTCATTTGATAAAGTTTGGACCACAACTCCTCAAGAAATTTGATCAAATCTCCAAAAGGGTAAAATGGTTAAAATTAGGGTTTTTACTAGGAAAGGGAAATTTCTGATTTTTGACCTAGAAAATGGTCAATTGGTTTAAGGAGTGATCTCAAGAGTCCAATTTCATCATTTTGACCTAATGACAAGGTTCAAAACATTACAAGTCCATTGGATTGACAAATGAATTTTGTAGTCAACTGATCAAAAGTCAACTGTATACTGAAAAGTCAAACTTTGACTTTTTGGTCAAATTCAAGTGCCAAAGATCATAATTCATCAAAACGTGTCAAAATATGAAACTTATTCATCAAGAAATCAAAAAGTCAAGATTTCAATTTGAAAAGTCAAAATTTCTAAACTTAGAAATTTTTCAAAGTGTTGGAAATTTCATGTTTTTTCATAAATTTGAGCCAAATTTTCACCATGATGCAAGATGATTCATGAGAAACTTACAACATGAACGTTGTAGATCTGCATGAAATCTACAACTTTTATACACACAACTTCTTCCATAAATGCTTGGATCTCAAGTTACAATTTTATGAACATAGGGTCATGAAACAAAACACTTAGTGAAATTTTGCCCTAATTTGGACAAGATTTTGACCTAAATTCATGAAACTTTTTCACATAGTTCTAAGGGGAATCTTCAAAAGCAATTCAAAGAGGGATTGTATAGTATGTTACAAGCTTTCCAAAATGTCCAAGAACTCCTTTAGATCATTCTTGAGGAGGGAGAATCGAAGAGATGAAATTAGGGTTTTGTCACTTGAATTACAAGTCATTTTTGATGAACACTTGAACCAAATCCATGCTAGGCTGCATAATCCTTGCTTTGAAGGCCTCAAACTTCTTTTTCACTCCATAATTAAATGTTAAAAAAGCTGTTAGAGCTTTGATCCAAGCAATTGAGCTATTGTCCAAGTTGCATTTCCGATTATGACACAAAGTTAACAATGTCATTCTTGTAAAGCAAGCTTTTTGCATAAAGTTCACATTGAGCCTCTAACTTGTTCCCTTTGATCACACTCCATCCACAAAGTCATAAGCAAGCTTGTTTAAAGCATAACCACTCTATCTTAGCAAGTACACAAGGCATGGAAACTTGTTTTGTCAAAAAATCACATGTTTAACTTAAACATGTGAATTTGAATTCTGATCAACTAGAGCACCCAAAACTTGTTGCTTATAAATAGATTCACTAATTTTGAGCTAGAACACGATCTTGAACACCCTGAAATACACAAAACTCTCTCAAATCAGAAATTTCACAAAAACTCCATTGTTGCACAGTTTCTGACCTTGAACATCAAACTCCCATTTCTCTCGTGCGTTTCTTGGCCTTTTAGTTTCTAAAGCTTCCTTACATCAGATACAACACATCCCCCTCCTTATTCCAGAACTGTAACACCATTTACCATAACTTCCATAACCAAAAAATAGAGTCTGCAACTTGACTTCTCCATGCCATTTCAACCATACCTTGTTTAAGCTAACCATTGCATTAGCTTCCTAGATCCTCAAGGAAGCTAACCCGATCATCACCATCAATCTAAACAAGCTCAAAGTCAAAACACAATTTCCAATTTTGAGGTAAGTTTTCTCAACTTGGAACTCTTCATACATGCATCATCAATAGTTTATTTGTGAATAAAACATGTAGATATCATTGCCGTGAAGCTAACCATGTCCTTAGTTTCCATTAATTTTGCATGAGCTTAGAGAATTTTGAAACTGAAATTTCTGAAATTTTTAGGGTTCAAATTAGGGTCATTAAAATTCTTGCTTATCTTTGATTCATAGTTTCAATACTTTTCGTTTCTGGAATCGTGAGAAAATTTTCTACAAGTTTCATGTTTACAATTTTCATTTTTAATGAGAAATGAGCAAGTTACAGTAGGTTTGGCTGGAGGTTGAAGATGAAGTCTTCAGGGGGCGTTTTGCCTTACATATTTATTGTTTCATTTGTTTTAACAGATGTATAGTCACCCCAATGGTAGAAGCGCGCGCCTGTAACCTATGGGACCTAGGTTCGAGCCCCAGTGGTACCCTTTTGTATTTTTTCATGTTTTTTTGCAATTCTGACCTTTTTTGTTTGGCAGGCGCTGGGCCCTTCGGGCCTTACTCATTTTTGTTTTTGCTAGCTGACTCACATACTGACATTTGGCACCCCCTGACCCAAATTATTTTATTTATTCATTTATTTCATTTTTTTATTTTTCTTTTCTTAAAAATATTTCTTAAATACTAAAAATCATAAAAATATAAGAAAATGATATATGTTTATATTTTGACTTATTTTATTTTCCATAAATAAAAATATTTTTATTTACTATACTTTATTTATTTTATTAAGTAAATCTTATAAACTTAATTAATATTACTTTAGTTATTTATTTTTCTTCACACCATTTTAAATACATTATTTTTGATATAAAAGAAAAAAGACTAACAATATTTCATAATACTACAAATATTTTCAAGATAAAAAGAAATACCAAAGAATATATACTTTTCTTAAACTTATTTTCTTTTGATTAATTAATAGAATTAGGGTTTTCTTTTAAAAAATTTTCCTTAATAAATTCAAACTTAATTAACTATTTTCTTTATTTAAATTAGGTTAAGACAAAAAAAAATTTCATGAAAACCAAACAAAATTCATATTCTTCATATTTTGCATCCTTGTACATTTATTCATTTTTATACTTTGTATTTAAAATTTTTGTATATTCATGCCAATTCAATATGGATGTAATAGACTAATTAGGTTTAAATTCTTGCAATCCCTATTTACAAATTGTATACCCCCTCCCCACAAACGTTGTAATAGTGTAGTAACTTTAAATTACGCAATTTATCACTTTTATGTAACATGCTAGTAATTAGGGTTTGTATGCAAAGACTTAAAACCAATAAATAGCAAACCCTAATTCAAGACTAAATCAAGCATGAAAACAATACACTTGCACAGAAACACCCTTAGGGTTATTCCACTTGGTTGCCTTATACAAAATGGCCATATTACGCACGTAAGGTATCTTAGCCAAAACAAGCAAATACAAGATCATAGACCCTCGATGATGCTATCTAAGTTGCCTCAGAAATGATATTAGCCCCTAAAAAAGAATGCTAAGATACCTTGCAACATTGCTAATCATGGTTATACGATGATCCACGCCCGTCCCGTTTACATCCAAAGACAGGGTTGCTTACTAAATTAATGGTAAGACAACAATGTCAAAGGAAAAAAATGAACAAGAAAGACATTTGAGTAGGTAGATTGCTCCTAATTACTTACTCCATTTCAAAACAAACATTCTTGCTATTTTCAAAAACAAACACCTACACTTTCAAACATTTTACAAGACTTAAAACATTTTCAAAAGAGCAAACATCTTTGTATACATTCTTACAAACAAGAATCATTACAAAGATTACCTAAACAATGGCCTCTTTACAAAATACTTTCAAAAACCACATCAAGCACAATTTCAAACAAAAAAGCAAGTGATCTAGCAAGTAACTAAGAGCCCATGGAAAACCATGGATAAAGAGGATGCTAATACCTTCCCTTTTCATAATCTACCCCCCAAACTCAAGAAACAATCTCAAAGGTCTTTCCTATTCTTTTTCACCTTTCCTTTTGGATAAAAGAAAAGTCGGTGGAGACTGTTGCTAACCGCAACATTTGAGATGAAACGCAAAACCTTCAAGTCAGTTCTCCCACCGTATCACAGAACTGGCGACTCTGGTGGGGGAAATTTTAAAAGAGAGGTTACCTTAGGGTTATATCACATTTTCTTGCTTACATTGTTTGATTTGTTTGCTTTACATTATGGTTCTTTGTTTGGGTTTGAATCCTCTACCCAGATTTGGGATACATTATAGGTAAGTAGCAATACATTGTGGAAACTGTGTGGGGTATACCGACATGGTCTAAGCAATAGCTACGTTAGTGTGACATATTTGTGGGTACCAGAAGCCTTTGAGTTAATCAAATAGAATACGGGGACGCTGAGTGATGTCATGAAGCAGTAATGAACTTTTAGAACCTTTACTTGACCAACTTGGCCTTTAGGATGTAGTGAGATGATCGGCTTTGGTGCAGTCCGAAGTTGGTAGATACTCGATACTACACTCATTGAGGTTTGGTTTCTTGGGATATTTCGGTCTTCATTAAAGAGGCTTATGCTGAAACAATGACCAAGGAAACAAACCAGTGATATTGAGCTCCTTAGAACCCAGTTACTATTACTAGGACATGTTTTAGCCAACTAAAATTCAAGAGGGTACTTACCTATAAAACTCCATGCAAGCCTAAAACTAGGGACTAGTTTGTTTTGTTTGTATATACATACTTGTACATAACATCATGAATATCATAACATCATATACATTCACTAACCATTTCAAGGATTTCTGGATTCATCTTTGTTCTTGTTTTGTAGGATATGGATTCTCTTCGCAGGAAAACTATTCAAGTCAACCTTGTAAGGATCCCTCCACAACTTAAGAAGCTAGCTTCAAGGATTCCTGAAAACTCTCCATTTACCGAGAGACATGGTCGTCTACTCAACTTGGTCACCTCCAACACAGATGAGGACATGATGAAGGAGCTCTTTTAGTTCTTTGATCTTTTACACCATTACTTCATATTTCCCGACTATCAACTTGTGCCTACTTTAGAAGAATTCGCCCGACTCTTGAGGATTCCCATTCTCAACCAACTACCTTTCAACGGTATGGAAAGAGACCCAAAGCCAGAAGAGATTGCTCAAGCTCTACAATTGCACTCATCTGATGTCACAATTCATTGGGAAACAAGGAGTGGTGTCAAAGGTTTCCTAGCAAAGTTCTTGTTTGAGAAATCCCAAAACTGTTGGAATTCTTTGGACCTGCAAGCTTTTGAGGAAATTATGGCTCTCCTCATCTATGGGATGGTTTTGCTTCCAAATTATGATCAACTCATAGATGTGAACACCGTCAAAATCTTCATATCCCGCAACCTGGTGCCTACATTGCTAGGAGATATCCTACACTCTTTTCAGACTCGCACAATGAGGAAAAGAGGTGTCCTTATGTGTTGCACTCCTCTCTTGGCAAGATGGTTTATTTCACATCTTCCATAATCTGTATTAAGGAACGAGCAAGGTTCAAGGTTGTCACAAAGGTTGATGACGCTCAAACATTCAGACATTCATTGGTACTCCCGATCCATAGAGAATGCTACTATTGTCGACTGTTGTGGAGAATTTCCTAATGTCCCTCTTGGAATTAGGGGAGGTATCACCTACAACCCTTGCTTAGCCTTAAGACAGTTTGGTTACGCCCGAAGGGATGGCCCGCAGGAGATACTAATTCAAGGTTTGGTATTTAACTACGACAACGACGATCAAGGTCTTCTCCAGAGATTTATCCGAGCTTAGAGGATGTTAAAAAAGGTAGATTGTAAGACTTTTGGGCACAAGAATTCCATCCCTCTTGAGTCTTACCTCAAATGGGTACGAGCTCGTGCTCAGAGTCTTATAATGCCTTACCCCTCCATTCTCCCGGTAATCATTGAGCCTGTCATGGAGGGAGATGTTCTATATACTATCCTACATATCGACATGCCTACCTCTCTTGAAGACCTACAAAGGGATTGGATACAACTCAAGGGGGAGCGAGATACCTTCGAAGCCCAATTTTACGCAAGCGAGAAGAAGGTTTTGGAACTCACTAGGCTACTTCTTGAGGAACGAACTTTGAATGGCTACATTGCACCAAAGAGGATGCGTACTACCTTTTTATCTTAGAGTTTTTGTATTATTTTGCCCAAGAAGGCGTTGATGTACTCAAGCTTTAATCTATTAATATGACATGTGTTTCCTTTTTGTCTAAAACAAATTTGAATCTTAAAATCCTTGAAAACATTTGCATATGCATTTATCATTCATCATAACATAAGCCGGTTTCTTGCAACAAGTCTCCTCATATCTCTACTATTTATTTTAGTAATATGGATCTCGAGCAGATGGTGAAGGACCTCCAAGCTCAGAATGCACAGTTTCAACAGTTGTTCTTGACCCTAGCCAAAGGACAAGGAGAGTTAAAGACTTTGCTGGCTGAGCAGAAGAAAAAGAAGACAAAGAAGATAGTCGAAGTTCTGAACATGGGAAGAAGGTTCCAAGGACAGACAAGAAGAGCCCTAGAATTTGCAACAACATCCAGTGAGAAAGACAACCAAGACGGGAAGGGCAAGGAAACAGTTGTCCAGTCAGAATCAGAAGAGGAAGAGGAAGAAGAAGACTATTCTGAAGAACAATACCCTCCAGCTGATGACAAGTTTAAACATCTCAAAGAGCTATTAAGCGCAATGGAAATCCAAAAAGTGCCTGGATAGGACTTTGAGGAATTGGGTCTAGTATCGGGGATTGTCATTCCTCCTAAATTCAAAGCACCAGTGTTCGCCAAATATGACGGAGTTTCGTGCCCCAAAATGCATCTTCGGTCCTATGTGAGGAAAATCCAACCCCATACCGCTGACAAAGACTTATGGGTACACTTCTTCCAAGACAGCCTATCTGGAACTCAAGTTGATTAGTTTTAATAGTTAGAAAGAGCCAATGTTCATAACTGGGAAGATCTTGCTGCAGCCTTTTATAAACAATACCAATATAATGCTGATCTTGCGCCTACCCGTACTCAACTCCAGAGTATGACCATGATTTCCAATGAAGGTTTCAAAGACTATGCGCAAAAATGGAGAGACTTGGCTGGAAGAGTTCAACCTCCTCTTTCTGAAAGAGAATTAGTAGACATGTTTTTGGGCACCTTGTCTAGTTCCTTCTTTAATCACCTAATTGGGAGTTCATCGGCATGTTTTACTGAACTTATATTAACCGGAGAGAGGATAGAAGCCGGGATAAAGAGTGGAAAGATTCAAAAAGATACATCCTCTGCTGCTATAAGGAAGCCATTTATCGGAAAGAAAGAAGTGGTTGTTGTTTATCCTCAGAGAAATCAAGATAGGGCCGAACTATGTCCAATGGTGGGGGCTGTTATGATTCCTAAACCTACGCCTGATCAACAAAGAAACAACCAACCAAGGATGGAAAGACCAGTCAGAAAATTCACCAGAATTAACATGACCTTATCTCAAGTATTGCCACATCTGTTAAGATCCAACTTAGTAACCTTGAAAGAACCTCCAAAGAACCCTAACACAACATCTTCCCACTACCATCCTAATGCTCGCTGTGCATACCACTTTGAGAGTCCTGACTATGACACTAACAACTGTTGGGCTCTAAAGAACAAGGTATAAGATCTCATTGAAGCCAAAGAGATTGAATTCGATGCGCCTGAAAAGCCAAATGTCATTTCTGCCCCTATGCCTAAACACGACCATAATACCAACGCCATTGAGGAAGATATGTTTTTTACTTCAGTTGATGAACTTGTGACCCGACTCCTAATTATCAAAAAGAATTTGTTGATTTCCGGTGTATTCCCAGGCTGCGATAAAGGCTGTCATTTCTGTTTGTCCTCACCAACCAACTGTCCTTTATTGAAAGTAGGCGTTCAATGCCTAATAGATAACAAGGAAATCTTGTTTGAAAAGACTTTTGTTCCACCTGTTCCTCTTAATGATGTGTCTATCATTACCATTTCTGTAAATTCTTCTAGGGTCTCCACCAAAATACCCATTAGAATTACACCAGTTCCAAAAGCAGCTCCTTTGATAATTACAATGCCTGGACCAGTCCCGTATTCGTCAGACAAAATCGTACCATGGAATTATGGAGGGGATGTCTACTACCACGGTATCAAGCAAGATTGGCCAGCTGCCGAAGATTCAAGATTTGAGAAGTTTGACTCTGATATCAGTAATATTTCAGGGACTAGCAAGATTACCTGAAGCGGAAGGATATTCCCTCTAGAAATTGCTCCCCCAAAAGCAGTTTTTGGACCCATAATCATTCCTCTTGTTGTTGCTCCTCCGAAGACTATTTCCAGTCCCACAATCATCTCCACCAATACTCCTACTGACATTCCTGCTGCCAAGTTAACCAAGACTCGAGGTAAAAGTATTCTGATTGAGCCCGTCCGGACGAAGGCACAATCAATGGTAATCCTTGAGACCTCCGGAAAGAGATGGAGGAAATTCTAAAGATCATAAAAAGAAGAGACTACAATGTAGTTGAACAACTGGGGCAAACTCCATCCAAAATTTCCATGTTGGCTTTACTACTATGTTCCGAGGCGCATGCAAAAGCCTTGGTAAAATTTCTGAAAAATGCCAATGTACCCCAAGAAACATCTGCCGATTAGTTCCAAGACTGTGTAGCCAGCTTGACTGCAGATAATGGTCTAGGTTTTTCAGATGCTGATTTAACGCCAAGAGGAAGGAAGCATAATGAGGCATTGCACATCTCAGTTGAATGTAGGGGCACAACCTTGGCTCATGTTTTGGTGGACACTGGCTCATCTCTAAATGTATTGCCTAAAAAAGCTCTTGATAGGCTTGATTGTGAGGGATTGACATTAAAGCCGAGTAACATAGTAGTGAGGGCCTTTGACGGCTCAAAAATGATGGTGCATTGGGAAGTGGATATCCCCATAAAGGTTGGAACCCAAACATTTGATTTAACTTTTCATGTAATGGATATCCATCCTTCATATTCTTGCTTGCTAGGCAGACCATGGATTCACAATGCTGGTGCTGTCACTTCTACGTTGCACCATGTTGTAACCAAAAATTTTCCCTCTCATTTTATCAAGATTTCCCCTCACAAGACTCTTTGGACTCTAGACAGGATTAGGGTTTGCTCTGCTCAAGACATCTCCTTGCACTGTTGACCTGAAATTAGGGTTTGAGTTTACACAGGGATTTTTGGACTCCCAATGCTCATTATGAATTTCATACTTCATTTTGGACCTATAAGATTGCCCATACCAAGTCTCAAGCTTTGAATCAAATTTTTGCCCAATCAACTGGACAGTTGACCTAGAAATCAACTGTGTTGGGGAAAAAGTCAACTGTGGCCAATTTACAGTCAAACCTCATAATTTTTGATCCACATCAACATTATAGACTCATATGAACCATTTGATAAAGTTTGGACCACAACTCCTCAAGAAATTTGATCAGATCATAAAAAGGGCAAAATGGTCAATTTTAGAGTTTTGACTGTAGAAGGGCAACTTCTGATTTTTCACCTAGTCAATGGCAAATTGGGTTCAAGAATGGATTAAAGGACTCAATGGAATTATCTTGACCTAATCACAAGGTTCAAAAGATCTCAAAAGCATTGGATTGACAGATGAATTTTCCAATCAACTGATCAAAAATCAACTGTACACTGAAAAGTCAAACTTTGACTTTTTTGTCAAAATCAAGTGCCAAGGGTCATTTTTCATCAAGATGTGTCAAAACATGAAACTTCTTCACCAAGAAACCTAATTTTGGAAATTAGGGTTTAAAATTGAAAAATTTCATAACTTAGAAATTTTCTAAGTTATAAAATTTTCTTATTGTTTCCCAACTTCTCCCAACTTTTTCAACATGATGCAATTGGATTCAAACAAAACTTCCAACATGAAAGTTGTAGTCCTCCACAAAATCTACATATTTTATGCACAAAGTTTTCCCAAAATATGCTTTTATCTCAAGTTATGATTTTGTGAATAAGGGTCCAAAAACTTTCTAACTTAGTGAAATTTTGCCCTGGTTTAGGCAGGATTTTGACCTATCTTCATGGCAATTTTTCACCTAGTTTCAATTGGAATTTCAAAATTCATTTCAAAGATGGATTTTAGAGCATGTTACAAGCTTTCCAAAATGTCCAATAACTCTCCAAAATCATTTATGGTTATGGAGAATCGGAGAAAAGAAAATGGCCATTTCTCACTTTTGTCCATGGCATTTTTCATGTTGATACAAGTTGCAAATTCTGCCCAACCTTGCTTGTACTTGTTTACAGGTCCTTAAACCCTTCCAAACTAAAAAATTGAATGCAAAAACAATGGATTAAGTCTTTGTTCTGAGCTTTAGAAGATTACACATTGAATTAATTCATTTTTGCTAAAAAGGCAACAATGCCATTTACATAAAGCACAACTTTTGCATTTTTGTTTGTCTTGAGCATTGGACTTAATATTTTGCAGCAAACCACATCCATAAAGAGAGGGAAAAGTATACCAACTATGTGCAGACCCTAAGCTAGATTGTACAAGCCTTTGCATTGTCAAAATCACCTTTTGCTTCAAAACCAAGTCATTATGCCAAAAGTCCATATCTTTGCAATCTGATAAAACCAAAGCTTGTGAACATTAGAACCAAGTTTAACACAATACACTAGGCCATAAACACGAGCCCTAAGCCTCTCAAACACCCTTGTACACCAAAAACCCCATT
This sequence comes from Vicia faba, assembly GCA_948472305.1. Lineage (NCBI taxonomy): Eukaryota > Viridiplantae > Streptophyta > Magnoliopsida > Fabales > Fabaceae > Vicia > Vicia faba. The sequence goes on from OX451737.1 coordinate 1,347,223,631, forward strand.
TTCTGCCAAAACAGGGCAGGTCCTGCAAATCACAAGCCAAAACAAAATCCACTCGTGCGTTTTGCTTGCAACCAGTTCCAACACACTCCATACAACATACCTAAGCTATCCCAACCATTCCCAAGTCACTGTAACTCCATTTACACACTTCACCATTTTTGAATTATGTGTTTGCAGGTTGAGTTCTGTAGGGAGATTCAGGCAAGTTCAAAGCAAACTAAGCATTGGGAAAGCTCAAAGGAACTTCAAGCAAGCTCACAAGTATCTCAGGCCTCACTCACAACCCCTACATTACCATACTCGAGCTTGACTGAAACAAGTATTTCACAAACTTCTATCTCCTTATTTAGGAATCATTAGGCTTAGGTTTTTGAAGCAAAAATGTAGTCCTCATTGCCCTTGAGCTGTACATATGCATAAAATTCATTTATGTTAACCGAGCTAGGAGAATTTGGATGTTGAACTTTCTGAAAAAACTAGGTTAGAAATTAGGGCCAAAGAAATTCTCTCTGGTATTTGAGAGTTAGATTAAGTTTTTTACATGGTTAGAATCGTGTGATCATGCTATATAACTTTCATGTTGCAAGTTTTTGTTTTTAAGCACAAATGCAGGATTTCCAGGTTTGAACAGGGCGCGCGTTTTTTTGTTTGTTCAGAGGTTAGAGATGAAGTGGAAATGGGCTGGGCCTGGCCTTGTCCTACTTTTTGCACCGCCATGCTTCCTTTCTGCACCCTCTTGGCCCATTGATTTTTATTTTCTATATTTTTCATTTCTATTTTCATTTCTGACTTTTATTATTTTTTCTAAATATAAAAAATCACTAAAAATATTTTTTTAAATTTTCACATTTTATTTTATTATTTTTTATTATTTTTTGGACATAGAAATAATTACTATAATAATATACTTTTATTTTCTTAAATAAAAACTTGTAAATATTAATACAAAAATATTATATATTTTATTTTTATTATTTATACACTTAAATAATATTTTCTCACATGTTTTTATTTTTTAACATTTGTACATATTTTTATTTTATTTTCTTGTACATAAATAAAATGAATAAATAATATAATATACATATATTTTCTTAAAACAGAAACTAGGGTTTTCTACCCTTAATAGAAATAGTCATTAATATTTTTAATATTTTTAGGACATTAAATAATTTATTTTACATACATAAAATAAATACAAAAAAACATTTTGCATATTTATTTTTATTGCATATTTAAATAATTGTCAATTTATTATTTACATTGAATTCAATTTGGTTGTAATAGTTGAATTAGGGTTTTATTTTATTACAAATACCCCCTATTCAAACTTGTATCCCCCTCCCCATATCAATGTTGTAATAGTCGTAGATTTACTTTTACGCACTTTATTGCTTTCAAATATGCATGTTAGAAAGATTAGGATTCGTACGAAAATAAGAAAAATCAAACAAATAGCTAGACCTAATACAAGACAAAAATGCATGAAAAATGACAACACAATGCACACAAGCACCCCTAGGGTTTCACCCACTTGTTGCTTGAAAAATGGCCATGGTATGCATGCTAGGTATCTTGGCAAAACAAAAACAAAACAAAAGATCATAGTCCCTCGATGACGCTATCTTGGTTGCCTATACAAAAATGATCTAGACCCTCAAAAATTGCTAAGATACTTAGCACAATTGCTATCATGGTCATACGATAACCCACGCCTGTCTCGTTTAACATCCAAACACAAGGTTGTTTACCAAATACAATGGTAAAACAACAATGTCAAAGGGTTAAAAATGTGTAGGAAAGATCTTTGAGTAGGTAGGGTAGATGCTCCTAGTTACTTGATCAAACTTGCAAACATCCTTGCTATTTTCAAAAATACACAACACAATTTCAAAATATTTCCCAAAACAAACTTTCAAACATTGAAACATCTTTTCAAAAGACAAACACCTTTGTATACATTCAAACAAGAATCATTACAAAGGTTGCCTAGACAAAGGCCTCTTTTCAAAATACTTTTAAAACCACACACAAAAGCACCATTTCAAACAATTGAAAAGCAAAAACAAGTGATCTAAAACAAGTAACTAAGAGCCCATGGAAAACCATGGATGAAAAGGGTGCTAGCACCTTCCCTTTTCATAATCTACCCCCCGAACCCAAGAAAACATCTCAAAGGTCTTTCCTGTGCTTTTTGACCTTTCATTTAGATAAATAAAAAGTTGGTGGCGACTCTTGCTAAACCGAAACATTCGCGAACACAAATGCAAAACCTCAAGTCAGTTCTCCCACCGCATCACACACCAAATGCTGAAGTATCCAATCCATGGGAAGATTATCACCGTTCATAGAGAAGATGAGTATATGATCAGACATCTCAATTCCTTCAGATGTGTGGAGTTAGATGGCGAATTTATTGAAACTCCATCCCAACACTTTGAGGAAGTCCCGCAAGATGTGGAAGTAACCAGGGCTGTTCCCAAAATCACAAGGCCTCCACTCAGAATGTCATTGTTGAAGGATGCAAAGGCAGTGATAGAAGAAGGTGGGTGCACTATCTGGGGGCAACTACCAGATATCCCATACAAGTCTTACAAATTTGGCATGGGTTTCACTTCAAATGCGCAGAAGGCTGTACGCGGCGCTCGTGCTGGAGGACCACCCCTAAAGATCAGCAACTGTGAAGTCAACGCGATAGAGGATGATGAAGATATTTGCAATCTGGAAGATTGGATCTTCCCAACTGTCAGTGGAGGAGTCAGCAATTGGGAGGCTAGATATTTTGTCTCGATCACTTTTATCCCACAGTAATTTGTCTTTACATTTTGTTGAATCTGTAATATTAAAACAATTTAAACTCTTAAAACCTTGTGTCTTACTCGAGGCACAATGGTCCATTTGTAAGGGTTATTATCTCATTTCCATATGACATCAATGAATCATGGACGTTTTGCATACAAACTTTATGCTCATTGTTTTTCTCTTTTACATTTTTTATTTCTTTCAAAGATAGTTATACTCTTACACACACTCACACTCACAATGCAATTCTACATCCATTCCGGATCCCATGGATAACGGTTCTGCTATGGCCTTATGTGACTCTAAAAATCTAATCTACCAAGCCGAAGACAAAGGTGAGGAAGATTATGAAGTGCTAGGGAAACTTTCCAGATTGCTACAACAAGAAGAGAAAACCATTCAGCCCCACGAGGAACCCGTGGATACAATCAACCTAGGTACCGAAGAAGACAAAAGAGAGGTCAAGGTGGGTGCCAATCTGGAACCCAGTGTCAAGGAGCGATTAATTCAGTTGTTACACGAGTATGTTGAGGTCTTTTCCTGGTCGTATGAAGACATGCCAGGCCTTGATGCAAATATTATGGTACATCGTCTACCTGTAAAAGAGGATTGCCCATCGGTAAAACAAAAGGTCCTTCGAATGCGACCAGATATGTCAGAGAAGATTAAAGCAGAAGTCATGAAACAATTCAATGCTGGATTCTTGGCCGTCACCTCCTATCCGCAATGGGTTGCCAATGTTTTTCCCGTTCCCAAGAAGGACGACAAGGTACGAATGTGCGTGGACTACAGAGATTTAAATAGGGCAAGCCCTAAGCATGATTTCCCACTTCCCCACATTGATATCCTTGTTGACAATATTGCACAACACAAAGTGTTTTCGTTCATGGACGGTTTCTCAGGTTACAACTAAATAAAAATGGAGCCTGAGGACATAGAGAAAACAAAATTCGTCACACAGTGAGGCACTTTCTGCTACAAGGTGATGTCATTCGGACTGAAGAATGTTGGGGCAACCTATCAGTGTGCCATGGTAGCTTTATTTCACGACATGATACATCACAAAATAGAAGTCTATATGGACGACATGATAGCTAAATCTCAAACAGAAGAAGAGCATTTTGACCATCTACAAAAACTCTTTGAGAGACTAAAGAAGTACAAGATGAGGTTGAACCCAAATAAATGCACATTTGGAGTAAGGTATGATAAGCTCCTAGGCTTTGCTGTCAACAATAAGGGTATTGAAGTAGATCCTGCTAAGGTGAAAGCTATACAAGAGATGCCTGCGTCTCTTACTGAAAAAGAAGTCAGAGGTTCCTTGGGACGTTTGAACTACATTTCCAGATTCATTTCTCACCTGACAGCTACCTATGAACCAATCTTCAAGCTATTGAAGAAAGATCAAGTAGTCAAATGGAATGATGAATGCTAAACTGCTTTCGACAAGATCAAAGAGTACCTGCAAGAGCCTCCTATTTTGATGCCACCGGTTGAGGGGAGACCATTGATCATGTATCTAACCGTTTTGGAAAATTCAATGGGGTGCGTGCTGGGGCAGCATGACGAGTCTGGCCGAAAAGAGAACGCTATTTATTACCTGAGCAAAAAGTTTACCAACTGTGAAACAAGATATTCACTTCTCGAGAAAACTTGCTGCGTTCTGGCATGGGCTGCTCGCCGGCTAAGACAGTATATGCTGACTCATACTACCCTGTTGATATCTAAAATAGATCCAATAAAATACATCTTCAAGAAACCTGCTCTCTCTGGGAGAATAGTGAGATGACAGATGATCTTGACAGAATATGACATACAATATACTACCCAGAAAGCAATAAAGGGAAGTGTACTAGCTGATCACCTTGCTCACCAGGCTGTAGAAGACTACCAGTCCATGAAGTTCGAATTTACTGATGAAGACATCATGATGGTAAACAACTGTGAAGAATTCGGGCCATATGACGGACCTGAACAAGGATCCCGATGGACCCTGGTTTTTGATGGGGAATCTAACGCACTTGGAAATGATATTGGTGTTGTACTCATATGTCCTGAAGGATGTCATACTCCTTTGACGGCAAGACTCTGCTTCAATTGTACAAATAACATGGCGGAATACGAAGCATGCATCTTTGGTCTCAAAGCTGCCATAGACTTGGGGATCAAATCTTTGAATGTATTCGGGGATTCAGCTTTGGTTATTAGCCAAATCAAAGGGGAATGGGACACCAAACACCCTAACCTTATCCCTTACAAAGAACATGTTTTGACGTTGCTCCCACATTTTGAGAAGATTACCTTCGAGCACCTCCCACGAGAAGAAAATCAGCTAGCCGACGCACTAGCCACAATGACATCTATGTTTAAACTTAAATGGAATAATGAGGCTCCCCAGATTACCATTGAACGAAGGGATGAACCAGCACACTGTCATGAGATTAATATTGAATAAATAGTGAACCAGCCTTGGTTTCACGAAGTCAAAAGGTATCTCGAGGCTCATGAATACCTAGAAGGAGCTTCAGTCAATGATAAGAAGTTCTTAAGGAGATTCTCTACTAAATTCTTCCTTAGTAATGGCATTCTTTACAAACTCAACCATGACTCCATATTACTTCGGTGCGTAGACAAGGTTGAAGCTGAAAAGATCATGGATGAATTACATGAAGGCACTTTTGGCACCCATTCCAGTGGGCATACGATGGAAAAGAAAATCCTATGGGCAGGCTATTACTGGTCTACCATGGAAGCAGATTGCTATCAACACTCTCGAACTTGCCATAAGTTTCAGATTTATGTTGACAAGGTGCACATACCTCCGGTTCCTATGAATGTCTTGACAGCTCCTTGGCCCTTGGCTATGTGGGGAATAGATATGATTGGGGAAATCAAGCCAACAACCTCTAATGGACACCGCTTCATCTTAGTGGCCATTGATTATTTTACAAAGTGGGTGGAGGCAGCTTCCTTCGCATTTGTTACCAAGAATGTTGTCACCCGGTTCATCAAGCAGAATCTCATTTGCCGGTACGGTATCCAGGAGAGGATCATTACTGATAATGGTACAAACCTGAACAATACTATGATTACTGCCTTGCGCGAACAATTCAAGATTCAGCATCACAATTCTTCCCCTTACCGGCCAAAAATGAATGGTGCTATCGAAGCCGCGAATAAGAACATTAAAATAATCATACAAAAATGACAGTCACATACAAAGACTGGAATGAGATGCTACAGTTCTCTCTCCACAAATATCATACCACGACACGCACATCAATCGGGGCAACACCCTACTCTTTGGTATACGGCATGGAGGTTGTCTTGCCTATTGAGGTCCAAATCCCCTCCCTAAGAATTATGAAGGATGTAGGGCTGAATGAAGAAGATTGGATCCAGACTTGACTTGATGAAATAAACTTTATTGATGAGAAAAGGCTTACTGCTGTTTTCCATGGTCAAATGTATCAAAAACGGATGATCAAGACTTTCAACAAAAAGGTCAGATGCCAAGTGTATCAATTTGGAGATCTGGTGATCAAACGTATCATACTGCCGCAAGGTGATCCTAGGGGCAAGTGGACTCCTACATACGAAGGACCATTTGTAATCAAAAACATATTCTATGATGGAGCAATGATCTTTACCACCATGGATGGCGACGACCTGCCACACCCTGCAAACGCAGACATAGTCAAAAGATACTACGCATAAGAGACCCGCTAGGTTGACGCACCTAGGAAAAACAAGGGAATCCCGGCGAACCAAAAAGGTTCGGGAAAAAATTAGGGATAATAACAAAACAATATGTACACCCGGCAAGTTGAAAAACCGAAAGGGCAACTTGGAAAAAAAAAGGTATCCCGCTGGACTGAAAACCCGAAAGGGCGGTCCAGGAAAAACTTAGGGAAATAAAGCGTATGACTATGTCCCGTTGGATCACCTTACAAACAACTTGCAAACTTGACATTTATGACCAATTAAATCATCTTCGGACAAGGCAAAAAATGGACAAGATGCTCAGAGATACAAAGGCTATAGCAGAATGGGAACCCCGTGGGATTATTGCACATAACTATCTTTTCTTTGTATTAAAATTTTCATTTTTTACGACGGAATTCTCTTACTAGAATGTTTGTCTCATTGTACAAAAATACTCACTCAAAGTCAATACAAATATATCCCTTTGAAAGCGCAAAAACTATCTTTTTTCTTTTCGCTTGTGTTTTGTTTACAAAAACGTCCAATGATTCATTGTTGAACATATGCATTTGAACATAATTACTGTTTACAAATAAACAAAATAAAAGACAATCGCTGATGGATTTAAGGGATAAGGAAATCTATCTGAGTTTATCTCCATAAAGTTCCCCATAGTGAGCAGTTTAATCCCTAACAGAACAAAGCTTCCAGTTATCAATCCCTAGTAGAAGTCGTCAAATTTCTCCGAATTCCCCAGATAGGATTTTTCAAATAGTACACGGCATTTCTCTTACAACAGAGTTTATTTCTCCAAGCAGAAATTCATCAACACTTAGACTTCACAACATGAAGACTTATACTCCATATTCCTCAGCAGCAGTCAGGGATTTATTTTCCCCAATCCAACAGCAGTGCAGCAAACTAGCTCACATACGCATACATTGCATACATATATCATAAACATTGATAACAAGAATGCATTATACTATGCATTTCATACAACATAAACATTGCATGTTAGCTAACATTTTATCTTTTTCAAGATAAAATTAATCAAACAGCTACCATTAACAATGTTCAAAGATTTCAGATATAGTTCAGATACGCTCCAGGCACAAATGCCATCCTGAAACTCATTCAACTTTCAGATACAGTTCAGATACGCTCCAGACACGGATGCCACTCTGATACTCATTCAGATCCAACTTTCAGATACAGTTTAGATATGCTCCAGACACGGATGCCATTCTGATACTCATTCAGATCCAACTTTCAGATACAGTTCAGATACGCTCTAGACACGGATGCCACCCTGACACTCATTCAGATCCAACTTTCAGATACAGTTCAAATATGCTCTAGACATGGATGCCATCCTGACACTCATTCATATTCAACTCTCAGATACAGTACATATATGCCCCAGACACGGAAGCCATTATGATACTCATTCTCTCAGCTTACAAATCACCATTCAGCAATCACTTTTGGATGGCATCTACTAGCTCATCTCCAACAGCTTTCTATCACTCCTCCAAATGGAATCATTAATCCCATTCCCTCTACCTTCACATTGTCGAGTGCAAATTTTTAGGCACTCTAGTGTCCAATCATCTTCTACCTTCGAGTCACGAATGGAAAAACATGCCAATCTAACTTTTCAAGCTTAAGAAGACTGAACAGGGGCAGCTGTTGTACCCCAAATTTTTCCCTCTCATTTATCAAGAATTTTCTCACAAGATCTCCTTAGGCTCAAGACTGTATTAGGGTTTGATTAGCTCAACACACCTCGTTGTGCACTGATGACCAAAATTAGGGTTTGAGAATGCACAAGGATTTTTGAGCTTCCAATGCCCCATATGATTTTCATTGATCATTATGGACCCCCAAGATTACTCATGTCAAGATTCAAACCTTGGATCACATTTTTGCTCAGTTAATTCAACAATTGACCTAAAAATCAATTGTATTGGGGAAAAAGTCAACTATGGCGAATTCACAGTCAAACTTCATAATTTTTGGTCCACATAAACATTTTGAACTCATGTGTATCATTTGATCAAGTTTGGACCATAACTCCTCAAGAAATTTGATCAAATCTCCAAAAGGGAAAAATGGTCAAAATTAGGGTTTTGACTAGGAAAGGGCAATTTCTGATTTTTGACCTAGAAAATGGTCAATTGGTTTAAGGAATGATCTCAAGAGTCCAATTGTATCACTTTTACCTAATGACATGATTCAAAACATTTCAAGTCCATTGGATTGACAGATGAATTTTGTAGTCAACTAATCAAAAGTCAACTGTATATTGAAAAGTCAAACTTTGACTTTTTGGTCAAATTCAAGTGCCAAAGATCATAATTCATCAAAAAATGTAAAAATAAGAAACTTATTCATCAAGAAATTAAAAAGTCAAGATTTCATTTTGAAAAGTCAAAATTTCTAAACTTAGAAATTTTTCTAAGTGTTGGAAATTTCATGATTTTTCATAACTTTAAGCCAAATTTTCACCATGATGCAAGATGATTCAAGAGAAACTTCCAACATGAAAGTTGTAGATCTCCATGAAATATACAACTTTTATTCACACAACTTCTTCCAAAAATTCTTGGATATCAAGTTACAATTTTATGAACATAGGGTCATGAAACAAAACACAATGAAATTTTACCCTAATTTGGACATGATTTTGACCTAACTTCATGACACTTTTTCACATAGTTCCAAGGGGAATATTCAAAATAAACTAAAAGAGGGGTTGTATATCATGTTATAATATTTCCAAAATGTCCAAGAACTCCTTGAGATTATTCTTGAGGAGGGACATGATTTGGACATGATTTTGACATAACTTGAATTACAAGTCATTTTTGATGAACACTTAAACCAAATCCATGCTAGGCTGCATAATCCTTGATTTGCAGGCCTCAAACTTGTTTGTCACTCCATAATTAAATGTTTACACAGCTGTTAGAGCTTTGATCCAAGCAATTGAGCTATTGTCCAAGCTGCATTTCCATTTATGGCACAAAGTTAACAATGCCATTCTTGTAAAGCAAGCTTTTTGCATAAAGTTCACATTGAGCCTCTAAATTGTTCCCTATGATCACACTTCATCCATAAATTCAGAAGCAAGCTTGTTTAATGCATAAACACTCTATCTTAGCAAGTACACAAGGAATAGAAACTTGTTTTGTCAAAAAATCACATGTTTAACTTAAACATGTGAATTTGAATTCTGATCAACTAGAGCACCCAAAACTTTTTGCTTATAAATAAAGTCATTATTTGTGAGATAAAACACAAGCTTGAACACCTGAAATACACAAAAAATCTCTCAAATCAGAAATTGCAAAAAAACTCCATTGTTGCACAGTTTCTGACCTTGAACATCAAACTCCCAATTGCCTCGTGCGTTTCTTGGCCTTTTAGTTTCTAAAGCTTCCTTACATCAAATACAACTCATCCCCATCCTTATTCCAAAACTGTAAAACCATTTACCATAACTTCCATAACCAAAAAATAGAGTCTTCAACTTGACTTCTCCAGGTCATTTCAACCATCCATTGTTCAATCTAACCATTGCATTAGCTTTCTAGGACCACAAGGAAGCTAACCTGATCATCACCATCAATTGAAACAAGCTCAAACTCAAAACACGATTTCCAGTTTTGCGGTAAGTTTTCTCAACTTGGAACTCTTCATACATGCATCATCAATAGTTTATTTGTGAATAAAACATGTAGATATCATTGCCGTGACGCTAACCATGTCCTTATTTTCCATTAATTTGGCTTGAGCTTAGAGAATTTTGAAATTGAAATTTCTGAAATTTTTAGGGTTCAGATTAGGGCCATTAAAATTCTTGCTTATCTTTGATCCATAATTTTAATACTTTACATTTCTAGAATCGTGAGAAAATTTGCTACAAGTTTCATGTTTACAGTTTTCATTTTTAATGAGAAATGAGCAAGTTACAGTAGGTCTGACTTGAGGTTGAAGATGAAGTCTTCAGGGGGAGTTTTGCCTTACATATTTATTGTTTCATTTGTATTAACCGATGTATAGCCACCCCAGTGGTAGAAGTGCGCGTCTGTAACCTATGGGACCTGGGTTTGAGCCCCAGTGGTACCCTTTTTCATTTTTTCATGTTTTTTTTGCAATTCTGACCTTTTTTGTTTGGCAGGCGCTGGGCCATTTGGGCCTGACTCATTTTTGTTTTTTCTAGCTGACTCCCATACTGAATTTTGGCACCCCCTGGCCCAAATTATTTTATTTATTCATTTATTTCATTTTTTTATTTTTTTTTCTTAAAAATATTTCCTAAATACTAAAAATCATAAAAATATAAGAAAATGATATATGTTTATATTTTGACTTATTTTATTTTATTTTCCATAAATAAAAATATTTTCATTTACTATACTTTATTTATTTTATTAAGTAAATCTTATAAACTTAATTAATATTACTTTAGTTATTTATTTTTCTTCACACCATTTAAAATACATTATTTTTTATATAAAAGAAAAAAGACTAAAAATATTTCATAATACTACAAATATTTTCAAGATAAAAAAATACCAAAGAATATATACTTCTCTTAAACTTATTTTCTTTGGATTAATTAATAGAATTAGGGTTTTCTTTTAAAATATTTTCCTTAATAATTCAAACTTAATTAACTATTTTCTTTATTTAAATTAGGTTAAGATAAAATCCTTTTTTCATGAAAACCAAACAAAATTCATCTTCTTCATATTTTGCATCCTTGTACATTTATTCATTTTTATACTTTGTATTTAAATTCCTTGTATATTCATGCCAATTCAATATGGTTGTAATAGACTAATTAGGTTTAAATTCTTGCAATCCCTATTTACAAATTGTATACCCCCTCCCCACAAATGTTGCAATAGCGTAGTAACTTTAAATTTCGCAATTTATCGCTTTTATGTAACATGCTAGTAATTAGGGTTTGTATGGAAAGACTTAAAACCAGTAAATAGCAAACCCTAATTCAAGACTAAATCAAGCATGAAAACAATACACTTGCACACAAACACCCCTAGGGTTATTCCACTTGGTTTCCTTATACAAAATGGCCATATTACGCATGTAAGGTATCTTAGCAAAAACAAGAAAATACAAGATCATAGTCCCTCGATGACGCTATCTAAGTTGCCTTTCAAATGATCTTAGTCCCTAAAAAATAATGCTAAGATACCTTGCAACATTTCTAATCATGGTTATACGATGACCCACGCCCGTCCCGTTTACATCCAAAGATGAGGTTACTTACCAAATCAATGGTAAGACAACAATGTCAAAGGAAAAGGAAAATGGACAAGAAATACTTTTGAGTAGGTAGAATGTTCCTAATTACTTTCTCAATTTCAAACAAACATCCTTGCTATTTTCAAAAACAAACACCTACACTTTAATAACATCTTACAAAACTTGAAAACATTTTCAAAAGATCATCATCTTTTGTATACATTCTTACAAACAAGAATCATTACAAAGATTGCCTAAACAATGGCCTCTTTACAAAATACTTTCAAAAACCACATCAAGCACAATTTCAAACAAAAAAGCAAGTGATCTAGCAAGTAACTAAGAGCCCATGGAAAACCATGGATGAAGAGGGTGCTAATACCTTCCTTTTTCATAATCTACCCCCAAACTCAAGAAACAATCTCAAAGGTCTTTCCTGTGCTTTTTCACCTTTCCTTTTGGATAAAATAAAATTCAGTGGCGACTCTTACTAACCGCAACATTTGCGATCAAACGCAAAACCTTCAAGTCAGTTCTCCCACAGTATCACAGAACTGGCGACTCTACTGGGCAAAATTTTAAAAACGGGGTTACCTTAGGGTTAGATCACATTTACTTGCTTACATTGTTGGATTTGTTTGCTTTACATTATGGTTCTTTGTTTGAATTTGAATCCTCAACCCAGATTTGGGATACATTATAGGTAAGTAGCAACACTTTATGGAAACTGTGCGGGGTATACCGACATGGTCTAAGCAATAGCTATGTTAGTGCGACATATTTGTGGGTACCGGTAGCCTTTGAGTTAATCAAAGAGAATACGGGGCCTCTGAGTGATGTCATGAAGCACTAATGAACTTTTAGAACCTTTACTTGACCAACTTGGCCTTTAGGATGTAGTGAGATAATAGGCTTTGGTGTAGTCTGAAGTTGGTAGATACTCGATACTATACTCATTGAGGTTTGGTTTCTTGGGATATTTCGATCGCCATTAAAGAGGCTTGTGCTGAAACAATGAACAAGGAAACAAACTAGTGATATTGAGCTCCTTAGAACCCGGTTACTATTACTAGGATAGGTTTGAGCCAAATAAACTTCAAGAGGGTACTTACCTATAAAACTCCATGCAAGCCTAAACCTAGGGACTAGTTTGTTTTGTTCGTATATACATACTTTTACATAACATCATGAATATCATAACATCATACACATTCACTAACCATTTCAAGGATTTTGGGATTCATCTTTGTTCTTGTTTTGTAGGATATGGATTCTCTTCGCAGGAAAACTATTCAAGTCAACCTTGTAAGGATCCCTCCACAACTTAAGGAGCTAGCTTCAAGGATTCCTGAAAACTCTCCATTTACCGAGAGACATGGTCGTCTACTCAACTTGGTCACCTCCAACATAGATGAGGACATGGTGAAGGTTCTCTTTCAGTTCTTTGATCCTTTACACCATTGCTTCACATTTCCCAACTATCAACTTGTGCCTACTTTGGAAGATTTCTCCCGACTCTTGAGGATTCCCATTCTCAACCAACTACCTTTCAAAGGTACAAAAAGAGACCCAAAGCCAGAAGAGATTGCTCAAGCTCTACACATGCACTCATCTGATGTCACAATTCATTGGGAAACAAGGAGTGGTGTCAAAGGTTTCCTAGCAAAGTTCTTGTTTGAGAAAGCCCAAAAATGTTGGAATTCTTTGGACCTGCAAGCTTTTGAGGAAATTGTGGCTCTCCTCATCTATGGGATGATTTTTTTTCCAAATCCTGATTAACTCATAGATGTGAACAACATCAAAATCTTCATATCCCGCAATCCGGTGCCTACATTGCTAGGAGATATCCTACACTCTTTTCACACTCGCAAAATGAGGAAAAGATGTGTCCTTATGTGTTGCACTCCTCTCTTGGAAAGATGGTTTATTTCGCATCTTCCCCAATCTCTATTAAGGAACGAGCAAGGTTCAAGGTGGTCACAAAGTTGATGACGCTCAAACATTCAGACATTCATTGGTGCTCCCGATCCATAGAGAATGTTATTATTGTCGACCGTTGTGGAGAATTTCCTAATGTCCCTTTACTTGGCATTAGGGGAGGTATCACCTACAACCCTTGCTTAGCCTTAAGACAATTTTGTTACGCCCGAAGGGATGGCCCGTACGAGATGCTGATTCAAGGTTTGGTATTTAACTACGACAACAACGATCTAGGTCTTCGCCAGATATTTATCTGAGCTTAGAGGATGTTAAACAAGGTAGATAGCAAGACTTTGGGGCACAAGAATTCCATCCCTCTTGAGTCTTACCTCAAATGGGTACGAGCTCGTGCTCAAAGTCTTATAATTCCTTATCCCTCCATTCTCCCGGTAATCATTGAGCCTGTCATAGAGGGAGATGTTCCATATACTATCATATATCCTGACATGCCTATCTCTCTTGAAGACCTACAAAGGGATTGGATACAACTTAAGGGGGAGCGAGATACCTTTGAAGCCCAATTCTATGCAAGCGAGAATAAGGTTTTGGAACTCACTAGGCTACTTCATGAGGAACAGACTTTGAATGCCTACATTGCACCAAAGAGGATGCGTACTACCTTTTTATCTTAGAGTTTTTGTATTATTTTGCCCAAGAAGGCATTGATGTACTCAAGCTTTAATCTATTAATATGATGTGTGTTTCCTTTTTGTCTAAAACAAATTTGAATCTTAAAATCCTTGAAAACATTTGCATATGCATTTATCATTCATCATAACATAAGCAGGTTTCTTGCAACAAGTCTCCTCATCTCTCTACTGTTTATTTCAGTAAGATGGATCTCGAGCAAACAGTGAAGGACCTCCAAGCTCAGAATGCACAGTTTCAACAGTTGTTCTTGACCCTAGCCAAAGGACAAGAAGAGTTGAAGACTTTGCTGGCTGAGGAGAAGAAAAAGAAGACGAAGAAGATAGTCAGAGTTCTAAACATGGGAAGAAGGTTCCAAGGACAGACAAGAAGAGCCCTAGACTTTGAAACAACATCCGATGAGAAAGACAACAAAGATGGGAAGGGCAAGGAAACAGTTGTCCAGTCAGAATCAGAAGAGGAAGAGGAAGAAGAAGACTATTCTGAAGAACAATACCCTCAAGCTAATGACAAGTATAAACATCTCGAAGAGCGATTGAGCGCAATGGAAATCCAAAAAGTGTCTGGATTGGATTTTGAAGAATTGGGTCTAATATCGGGGATTGTCATTCCTCCAAAATTCAAAGCACCTGTGTTCGCCAAATATGACGGAGTTTCATGCCCTAAAATGCATCTCCGGTCCTATGTGAGGAAAATCCAGCCCCATACCGCCGACAAAGACTTATGGGTACACTTCTTCCAAGACAGCCTGTCTGGAAATCAACTTGATTGGTTTTATCAGTTAGAAAGAGCCAATGTTCATAACTGGGAAGATCTTGTTGCAGCCTTTACAAACAATACCAATACAATGCTAATCTTGCGTCTACTCGTACTTAACTCAAGAGTATGGCCATGATTTCTAATGAAAGTTTCAAAGACTATGCGCAAAAATGGAGAGACTTGGCTGGAAGAGTTCAACCTCCTCTATCTGAAAGAGAATTAGTAGACATGTTTTTGGGAACCTTGTCTGGTCCCTTCTTTAATCACCTAATTGGGAGTTCATCGGCAGGTTTTACTGAACTAATATTGACCGAAGAGAGAATAAAAGCCGAGATAAAGAGTGGAAAGATTCAAAAAGATACATCCTATGCTGCTATAAGGAAGCCATTTATCGGAAAGAAAGAAGTGGTTATTGTTTATCCTCATAGAAATCAAGATAGGGACGAACGCCGTCTAATGGTGGAGGTTGTTATGATTCCTAAACCTGCGCCTGATCAGCAAAGAAACAACCAACTAAGGATGGAAAGACCAGTCTGACAATTCACCAGAATTAACATGACCTTATCTCAAGTATTGCCATATCTGTTAAGATCCAACTTAGTAACCTTTAAAGAAGCTCCAAAGAACCCAAACACAACATCTCCTCACTACCATCCTAATGCCCGCTGTGCATACCACTCTGAGAGTCCCAACCATGACACTAACAACTATTGGGCTCTAAAGAACAAGGTACAAGACCTCATTGAAGCCAAAGAGATTGAATTTGATACGCCCGAAATGCCAAATGTCATTTCTTCCCCTATGCCCAAACACGACCATAATACCAACGCCATTGAGGAAGATATGTTTGTTACTTCAGTTGATGAACTTGTTACCCCACTCCTAATTATCAAAACGAATTTGTTGATTGTCGGTGTATTCCCAGGCTGCGATAAAGGCTGTCATTTCTGTTTGTCCTCACCAACCAATTGTCCTTTGTTGAAAGCAGGCGTTCAGTGCCTAATAGATAACAAGGAAATCTTGTTTGAATAGACTTATGTTCCATCTGTTCCTCTTAATGATGTGTCTATCATTACCATTTCCGCCAATTCTTCCAGGGTCTCCACCAAAAGACCCGTTAGAATTACATTAGTTCCAAAAGAAGCTCCTTTGATAATTATAATGCCTGGACCAGTCCCGTATTCGTCAGACAAAACCGTACCATGGAATTATGGAGGGGATGTCTACTACCACGGTATCAAGCAAGATTAGCCAGCTGCCGAAGATTCAAGTTTTAAGAAGATTGAATCTGATATCAGTAATATTGCAGGGACTAGCAAGATTACCCGAAGCGGAAGGATATTCTCTCCAGAAATTGCTCCCCTAAAAGAAGTTTTTGGACCCGTAATCATTCCTGTTGTTGTTGCTCCTCCGAAGGCTATTTCCAGTCCCACAATCATCTCCACCAATACTCCTACTGACATTCCTGCTGCCGAGTTAACCGAGACTTGAGGTAAAAGTATTCTGATTGAGCCCGTCCGGACGAAGGCACAATCAATGGCTATCCGTGAGACCTCCCAGAAAGAGATGGAGGAACTTCTTAAGATCATAAAAAGAAGCGACTACGATGTAGTTGAACAACTGGGGAAAACTCTATCCAAAATTTCCATGTTGGCTTTACTACTATGTTTTGAGGCGCATGCAAAAGCCTTGGTAAAATTCTTGAAAACTGCCCATGTACCCCAAGAAACATCTGCCAATCAGTTCCAAGACTGCGTAGCCAGCTTGACTACAAATAATGGTCTAAGTTTTTCAGATGCTGATTTAACGCCAAGAGGAAGGAAGCATAATGAGGCATTCACGTCTCAGTTGAATGTAGGGGCACAACCTTGGCTCATGTTTTGGTGGACACTGGCTCATCTCTAAATGTATTGCCTAAAAAAGCTCTTGATAGGCTTGATTGTGAGGGATTGACATTAAAGTCGAGTAATATAGTAGTGAGGGCCTTTGAAGGCTCAAAAAGGATGGTGCATGGGGAAGTGGATATCCCCATAAAGGTTGGAACCCAAAAATTTGATTCAACTTTTTATGTAATGGATATCCGTCCTTCATATTCCTGCTTGCTAGGCAGACCATGGATTCACAATGCTGGCACTGTCACTTCTGCGTTGCACTAAATGCTGAAGTATCCAATCCAAGGGAAGATTAATACCGTTCATGGAGAAGAAGAGTATATGATCAACCATCTCAATTCCTTTAGATATGTGGAGTTAGATGGAGAATTTATTGAAACTCCATTCCAACACTTTGAGGAAGTCCCGCAAGATGTGGCAGTAACCAGGGTTGTTCCTAAAATCACAAGGCCTCCACTCAGAATGTCATCGTTGAAGGATGCAAAGGCAGTGATAGAAGAAGGTGGGTGCACTATCTGGGGGCAACTCCCAGATATCCCATACAAGTCTAACAAATTTGGCCTGGGTTTTACTTCAAATGCTCAGAAGGTTGTACGCCGCACTCATGCTGGAGGACCACCCCTGAAGATCAGCAATCGTGAAGTCAACACGGTAGAGGATGATGAAGATGTTTGCAATCTCGAATATTGGATCTTCCTAACTGTCAGTGGAGGGATCAGCAATTGGGAGGCAAGAGATTTCGTCCCGATCACTTTTATCCCACAATAATTTGTCTTTAGATTTTTTTGGATCTGTAATATTAAAACAATTCAAACTCTTAAAACCTTCTGTCTTACCCGAGGCACAATGGTCCATTTGTAAGGGTTATTATCTCATTTCCATATAACATCAATGAATCATGGACGTTTTGCATACAAACTTTGTGCTCATTGTTTTTCTCTTTTACATTTTTTATTTCTTTCAAAGATAGTTATACCCTTACACACACTCACACTCATAATGCAGGTCTACATCCATTTGGGATCCCATGGATAACGGTTATGCTATGACTTTCTATGACTCTGAAAATCTAATCTACCAAGCCAAAGACGATGGGTAGGAAGATTGTGAAGTACCCGGGGAACTTACCAGATTGCTACAACAATAAGAGAGAACAATTCATCCCCACGAGGAACCCGTGGATACAATCAACCTAGGTACCGAAGAAGACAAAAGAGAGGTCAAGGTGGGTGCCAATCTGGAACCCAGTGTCAAGGAGCGGTTGATTCACTTGTTACACGAGTATGTTGAGGTCTTTGCCTGGTCGTATGAAGACATGCCAGGCCTTGATGCAGATATTGTGGTACATCGTCTACCTACAAAAGAGGATTGCCCACCGGTAAAACAAGAGGTCCGTCGAATGCGACCAGATATGTCAGAGAAGATTAAAGCAGAAGTCATGAAACAATTCAATGCTGGATTCTTGGCTGTCACCTCCTATCCGCAATGGGTTGCCAATGTTGTTCCCGTGCCCAAGAAGGACGACAAGGTACGAATGTGTGTGGACTACAGAGATTTAAATAGGGCAAGCCCTATGTATGATTTCCCACTTCCCCACATTGATATCCTAGTTGACAATACTGCACAACACTAAGTGTTTTCCTTCATGGACGATTTCTCAAGTTACAACCAAATCAAAATGGCGCCTGAGGACAAGGATAAAACAACATTTGTCACACAGTGGGGCACTTTCTGCTACAAGGTGATGTCATTCGTACTGAAGAATGCTGGGGAAACCTATCAGTATTCCATGGTAGCTTTATTTCACGACATGATACATCACGAAATAGAAGTCTATGTGGACAACATGATAGCTAGATCTCAAACAGAAGAAGAGCATCTTGACCATCTACAAAAACTCTTTGAGAGACTAAAGAAGTACAAGATAAGTTTGAACCCAAATAAATGCACATTTGGAGTAAGGTCTAGTAAGCTCCTAGGCTTTGTCGTCAGCAATAAGGGTATTGAAGTAGATCCTGCTAAGGTGAAAGAGATACAAGAGATGCCTGCTCCTCATACTGAAAAAGAAGTCAGAGGGTTCTTGGGACGTTTGAACTACATTTCCAGATTCATTTCTCACCTGACAACTACCTGTGAACCAATCTTCAAGCTATTGAAGAAAGATCAAGTAGTCAAATGGAATGATGAATGCCAAACTGCTTTCGACAAGATCAAAGAGTACCTTCAAGAGCCTCTTATTTTGACGCCACCGGTTGAGGGGAGCCATTGATCATGTATCTAACCATTTTAGAAAATTCAATGGGGTGCGTGTTGTGCCAACCTGAAGAGTCTGGCCGAAAAGAGCACGTTATTTATTACCTAGGCAAAAAGTTTACCGAATGTGAAACAAGATATTCACTGCTCGAGAAAACTTGCTACGCTCTGGCATGGGCTGCTCGCCGGCTAAGACAGTATATGCTGACTCATACTACCCTGTTGATATCTAAAATGGATCCAATAAAATACATCTTCGAGAAACCTACTCTCTTTGGGAGAATAGCGATATGACAGATGATCCTGACAGAATATGACATACAGTATACTACCCAGAAAGAAATAAAGGACAGTGTACTAGCTGATCACCTTGATTACCAGGCTGTAGAAGACTACCAGTCCATGAAGTTCGAATTTCCAGATGAAGACATCATGATGGTAAACAACTGTGAAGAATTCGAGCCATATGACAGACCTGAACAAGGATCCCGATGGACCCTGGTTTTTGATGGGGCATATAACGCACTTGGTAATGGTATTGGTGTTGTACTAATATCTCCTGAAGGATTTCATACTCCTTTTACGGCAAGACTCTGCTTCAATTGTACAAATAACATGGCGGAATACAAAGCATGCATCTTTGGTCTCAAAGCTGCCATAGACTTGGGGATCAAATCTTTGAATGTATTCGGGGATTCAGCTTTGGTTATTATCCAGATCAAAGGGGAATGAGACACCAAACACCCTAACTTTATCCCTTGAAAAGAACATGATTTGACGTTGCTCCCACATTTTGAGAAGATTACCTTCGAGCACTTCCCATAAGAAGAAAATCATCTAGCCGATGCACTAGCCACAATGTCATCTATGTTTAAACTTAAATGGGATAATGAGGCTCCCCAGATTACCTTTGAACAAAGGGATGCACCAACACACTGTCACGAGATTAATACTAAAGAAGTAGTGGACCAGCCTTGGTTTCACGAAGTCAAGAGGTATCTTGAGGCTCAAGAATATCCAGAAGGAGCTTCAATAAACGATAAGAAGTTCTTAAGGAGATTCTATGCTAAATTCTTCATTAGTAATGGCA
Source organism: Vicia faba (assembly GCA_948472305.1). Classification (NCBI taxonomy): domain Eukaryota; kingdom Viridiplantae; phylum Streptophyta; class Magnoliopsida; order Fabales; family Fabaceae; genus Vicia; species Vicia faba. Next base: position 1,347,244,037 of record OX451737.1, read on the forward strand.
TTCTTTACAAACACAACCATGACTCTGTGTTACTTCGATGCGTAGACAAGGTTGAAGCTTAAAGGATCATGGCTGAGTTACATGAAGGCACTTTTGGCACCCATTCCAGAGGGTATACGATGGCAAAGAAAATCCTACGGGAAGGCTATTAATGGTCTACCATGGAAGCAGATTGCTATCAACACTCTCGAACCTGCCATAAGTGTCAAATCTATGCTGACAAGGTGCACGTACTTCCGGTTCCTCTGAATGTCTTGACGACTCCTTGGCCCTTTGCTATGTGGAGGATTGATATGATTGGGGAAATCAAGCTAACAGCCTCCAATGGAAAACGCTTCATCTTAGTGGCCATTGATTATTTTACAAAGTGGGTGGATGCAGCTTCTTTTGCTTCCGTTACCAAGAATGTTGTCGCCCGGTTCATCAAGCAGAATCTCATATGTCGTTACGGTATCCCGGAGAGGATCATTACGGACAATGGTACGAACCTGAACAATACTATGATCACCGCCCTGTGCGAGCAATTAAAGATCCAGCATCACAATTCTTCACCTTACCGGCTGAAGATGAATGGTGTTTTTGAAGCCGCGAATAAGAACATTAAAAAGATCATACAGAAAATGACATTCACATACAAAGACTGGCATGAAATGCTACCATTCACTCTCCATGGGTATCGTACCACAGCTCGCACATCAACCGAGGCAACACCATATTCTCTGGTATACGACATGGAGGTTGTCTTTCCTATTGAGGTCTAGATCCCCTCTCTAAGAATTATGAAGGATGCAAGGCTGAACGAAGACGATTCGATCCAGACTCAACTTGATAAACTTCATTGATGAGAAAAGGCTTATTGTTGTCTGCCATGGTCAAATGTATCAAAAACGGATGATCAAGGCTTTCAACAAAAAGGTCAGACGCCAAGTATATCAAGTTGGGAATTTGGTGATCAAGTGCATCATACTGCCGCAAGGTGATCCCAGGGGAAAATGGACTCCTACATACGAATGACCGTTTGTAATAAAAAACATATTCTCTAGCGGAGCAATGATCTTGACCACCATGGATGGCGACGACCTGCCGCACCCTGAAAACTCAGACATAGTCCAAATATACTACGCATAAGAGACCCGCTAGGTTGACACACCTAGGAAAAACAAGGGCATCCCGGCGAACCAAAAAGGTTCAGGCAAAAATTTGGGATAAAACAAAAAAATCTGTACACCCGGCAAGTTGAAAACCCGAAAGGGCAGCTTGGCAAAAAAGGGTACCCCAGTGGACTGAAAACCCGAAAGGGTGGTCTAGGAAAAAGTTAGGGAATTAAAGCGTATGACTATGTCCCGTTGGATCACTCTAAGGACAACCTTTTGCTTCAACTAACAAACTCAGTAGTTCTGATCATTTCAATTATCTTCCGACAAGGAAACAAATAGACAAGATGCTTAGAGATACGAAGGCTATAGAAGAATGGGAACCCCATGGGATTATTGCACATAGATATCTTTTCTTTGTATCAAAATTTTCATTTTTTAAGACATCATTCTCTTACTAGAATGTTTGTCTCATTGTACAATAATACTTACTCAAATTCAATACAAAGATATCCCTTTGAAAGTGCAAAACTATCTGTTTTTTCTTTTTGTGTTTTGTTTACAAAAACGTCCAATGATTTATTTTTGAACATATGCATCTGAACATAATTACTGTTTACAAATAAACAAGACAATCACTGATGGCTCTAAGAGATAGAGAAATCTCTCTAAGCTATTTCCATGAAATCCCCCACAGTGTGCACTTTAATCCCCAACGGAACAAAGCTTCCAATTATCAATCCCCAGTAGAAGTCATCCAATTTTTCAGGATTTCCCAATAGGATTTTACAAGCAGTACACGACATTTCCCTTATAACAGAGTTTATTTCTCTAAGAGGAAATTCATCAACTTTTCAACATAAAGACTTACACTCCATATCCTCAGCAGCAGTCAGGGATTTATCCTCCCCAAATCCAATAAGCAGTGCAGCAAATTAGCTCACATACGCATACATCGCATCCAAATATCATAAACATTGATAACACGAATACATTATACCATGCATTTCATACAACATGACTTTGCATTTTAACTAAGATTTTACCCTTTTCAGGATAAGGTTAACAGCTACCATTAACAATGTTCAAAGTTTGCAGATACAATTCAGATACGCTCCAGACACGGACGCTATTCTGACACTCAGTCAGCTTTCAAATATAATACAGATACGCTCTAGACACAGATGCCATTCTGATACTCATTCAGATTCAACTTTCAGATACAGTTCAGATACGCTCCAGAAATGGATGCCATTCTGATACTCATTCAGATTCAACTTTCAGATACAGTTCAGATATACTCTAGACACAGATTCCATTTTAAAACTCATTCAGATTCAACTTTCAGATACAATTCAGACACGCTCCAGACACGGACGCCATTCTGACACTCGTTCAGTTTCAGCTTACAAATACTTTTCAACAATCACTTTGGGATGGCATCTACAAGCCCATCTCCTACAACTTTCTATCATCTCTCCAAATGGCATCTTTAAGCCCATTCCCTTAACCATCATATCACCGAGTGCAAATTTCTAGGCACTCTAGTGTCCAATCATCTTCCACCTTCGAGTCACGAAAGGAAAAACTCTCCAGTCTAACTCTTCAGGTTTAAGAATATTGAACAGGGGAAGCTGTTTTACCCCAAAATTTTCTCTCTCACTTATCAATAATTTTCTCATAAGATCTCCTCGACTCAAGACATCATTAGGGTTTGATCAGCTCAAGACACCTCCTTAAGCACTGATGACCAAAATTAGGGTTTGAGTTTGCACAAGTATTTTTGAGCTTCCAATGTCCGATGTGACTTTCATGCATCATTATGGACCCCCAAGATTACTCATGTCAAGTTTCAAGACTTGAATCACACTTTTGCTCAGTCAATTGAGCAGTTGACCTAAAAATTAGTTGTATGGGGGAAAAAGTCAATTATGGCCAATTTATAGTCAAACCTCATAATTTTTGATCCACATCAACATTATAGACTTATATGCATCATTTGATCAAGTTTGGACCAAAACTCCTCAAGAAATTTGATCAAATCTCCAAAAGGGCAAAATGGTAAAAATTAGGGTTTTGACTGGAAAAAAGCCATTTCTGATTTTTGACCTAGAAAATGATCAATTGGTTTAAAGCATGATCTCAAGAGTCCAATTTTATCATTTTGACCTAATGACATGGTTCAAAACATTGCAAGTCCATTGGATTGACAGATGAATTTTGCAGTCAACTAATCAAAAGTCAATTGTATACTGAAAAGTCAAACTTTGACGTTTTGGTCAAATTCAAGTGCCAAAGATCATAATTCATCAAAACATGTTAAAATATGATAATTATTCATCAAGAAATCAAAAATTCAATATTTCATTTTGAAAAGTCAAAATTTCTAAACTTAGAAAATTTTCTAAGTGTTAGAAATTTCATGTTTTTTCATAACTTTGAGCAAAATTTTCACCATGACGCAAGATGATTCAAGAGAAACATAAAACATGAAAGTTGTAGGTCTCCATGAAATCTACAACTTTTCTTTATACAAATCCTTCAAAAAATTCTTGGATCTCAAGTTATAATTTTATGAACATGTGGTCATGGAACTAAACACTTAGTGAAATTTTGCCCTAATTTGGCCAGGATTTTGACCTAACTTCATGACACTTTTTCATATAGTTCCAAGGATAATATTAAAAATCAATTCAAATATTGGTTGTAGAGAACATTTCAAGCTTTACAAAATGTCAAAGAACTCCTTGAGATCATTTTTGAGTAGGGAGAATCGAAGAAATGAAGTTAGGGCTTTATCACTTTAATTACAAGTCATTTTAATGATGAACAAAATTCAAATTCAAACCATGCTGCATAAACACTACTTTGCAGGCCTCAAACTTGTTAGGCACTCCATAATTAATGGTTTACACAGATGTTATAGGCCTCTCTTAAAGCATTTAATGCATGTACATGCTTTTTATCCATTTTTGGAAGAAAGGTTACATTGCCATTTTGATAAAGTGACTTTTTGTACAAAACTTGTTCTTGAGCCTTGCACTTGTTCTCTTCTGATTAAAAAGGTCCTATAACTCATGAGAAATGTTTCAAACACTTACAATCACATATCCCATGCTTGTACCTCTCCTTGAAACTTGTTTCCCTCTTTTCTTCAAAATCAAGTAACCTAGCCAAAAGCTAGAGACTTGTACTTCTGACTTGCCAATACACTTAAACACTTTTGTTTTATACATACACAAACCATTTGACATAAGCACACTAATGCTCAAGCCTTGAAAGAACCTAGAACTCATAATCACACTTCACAATTCCATTTTCACACAAACTGACCAAAAACTTGAAACTCATAATCTACTCGTGCGTTTCTTGGACTTTTGGTTTCTAAAGTTTCTAAACATCACATAGAATCAATCCCACACCCTGTTATAGAACTATAACACCATTAACACCATCCTCCATTTCTAAAAACAGAGATCTGCACATTGACTTCTCCAGACCATTTCAACCATCCATTGTTCAAGCTAATCATTGCATTAGCTTCCTGGGACCTCAAGGAAGCTAACCTGGTCATCACCATCACTTGAAACAAGCTCAAACTCAAAACACGATTTCCAGTTTTGGGGTAAGTTTTCTCAACTTTGAACTCTTCATACAAGCATCATCAATAATTTATTTGTGAACAAAACATGTAGATATCATTGCCCTGAAGCTAACCATGTCCATAGTTTCCATTAATTTTGCTTGAGCTTAGAGAAATTTGAAACTGAAATTTCTGAGATTTTTAGGGTTCAGATTAAGGCCATTAAAATTCATGATTATCTTTGATCTATAGTTTTAATGCTTTACATTTCTGAAACGGTGAGAAAATTTGCTACAAGTTTCATGTTTACAGTTTTCATTTTTGATGAGAAATGAGCAAGTTACAGTTGGTCTGGCCGGAGGTTGAAGATGAAGTCATCAGGGCGCGTTTTGCCTTACATATTTATTGATTTACCTATGTTAACGAATGTATAGCCACCCCAGTGGTAGAAGCACGCTCCTGTAACCTTTGGGACCTGGGTTCGAGCCCCAGTGGTACCCTTTTGTGTTTTTTTATTTTTTATTTTTGCACTATTCTGATTTTTGCAGGCGCTTGGGCTTTGTTGGGCCTGTTTTGTTTTATTTTTGTTCACTAACCCCCTGCAGGCTACTAACACCCCTGGCCCAAGTTTATTTATTTTCTTTTTTTATTTATTTTTTATTTTCTTAAATATATTTTATAATATTAAAAATTATAAAAAATATTTAAAAAAATAGGTTTTCATTTTAACTTAGTTTATTTTATTTTTCCTCTCAAAAATATTTTATTTAACTACACCTTATTTATTTTTACTTATTATCTTTGTAAATTTAATTAAAACTAAGTTATTTACTTATTTTCTTTTACACCAATTAAAATATATTTTTTAATATAAAAAGGCCAAAAATATATTTATAATGTTATAAATACTTTCAAGACAAAAATACCAAAAAAAAATACTTTTTCTAAACTTATTTTCTTTTAATCAATTAATAGAACTAGGGGTTTTATTTAAAATCTTTTCTTAATAAATTTAAGTTTAATTAATTATTTTCTTTAATTAATTAGGTTAAGATAATTTCCCTTTTTCTCATGAAAACCAAACAAATATCCATTTACTTCACATTTTGCATTTTTGTACATTTATTCATTTTTGTACCTTATATTCATTTAATTCCTTGTACATTGATACCCATTCAATATGGTTGTAATAGACTAATTAGGTTTAAATTCTTGCAATCCCCATTTTCAATTTGTATACCCCCCTCCCACAAAAAAATGTAATAGCTTAGTAACTTTAAATTCTGCAATTTATTGTTTTAAATACAAATGCTAGTAATTAGGGTTTGAATGGAAAGACTAAAACCAATACATAGAAAACCCTAATTCAAGACAAAAACAAGCATGAAAATGATACACTTGCACACAAGCACACCTAGGGTAATTCCACTTGGTTGCTTTATACAAAATGACCATATTACGCATGTAAGGTATCTTAGCAAAAACAAGCAAATACAAGATCATAGTCCCTCGATGACGCTATCTAAGTTGCCTTTCAAATGATCTTAGTCCCTAAAAAAGAATGCTAAGATACCTTGCAACATTTCTAATCATGGTTATACGATGACCCACGTCCGTCCCATTTACATCCAAATCTGAGGTTGCTTACCAAATCAATGGTAAGACAACAATGTCAAAGGAAAAGTAAAATGAACAAGAAAGACTTTTGAGTAGGTAGAATGTTCCTAATTACTTGCTCAATTTCAAACAAACATCCTTGCTATTTTCAAAAACAAACACCTACACTTTCAAAACATCTTACAAAACTTGAAAACATTTTCAAAAGATCATCATCTTTGTATACATTCTTACAAACAATAATCATTACAAAGATTGCCTAAACAATAGCCTCTTTACAAAATACTTTCAAAAAACCACACAAAGCACAATTTCAAACAAAAGCAAGTGATCTAGAAAATAACTAAGAGCCTATGGAAAACCATGGATGAAAAGGGTGCTAATACCTTCCCTTTTTCATAATCTACCCCCCGAAATCAAGAAACAATCTCAAAGGTCTTTCTTGTGCTTTTTCACCTTTCCTTTTGGATAAAATACAAGTCGGTGGCGACTCTTGCTAACCGCAAAATTTGCAATCAAACACAAAACCTTCAAGTGAGTTCTCCCACTGTATCACACTATTCTTGACCAGTTACCTTTCAACAGTAAGGAAGAACATCCAAAGACTTAAGAGATTGCTCGAGCTCTGTCCATACAACGGTCAGATGTAGTGACAAATTCGGAAACTAGGGGAAGTGTCCAAGAAATTCCGATTAAATTTCTATTCGAGAAGGCTTACTATTTTTGGGATACCCTGGATTTACAAGCTTTCGAAGAGGTATTGGCACTCCTCATCTACGGGATGGTACTTTTCCCTAATGCAGACCAACTTGTAGATGTGAATACTATTAAGGTGTTTCTGTCTCATAATCCAATACCTACATTACTTGGGGATGTTCTACATTCTTTGTATGCTCGTACTCTAAAGAGAAGGGGGACCCTCCTGTGTTTCACTCCTCTATTGGCTAGGTAGTTTATTTCGAACCTACCTAGGTCTGTTTTGAAGAATGAGCAGGGTATGAAATGGTCTTATAGGCTGATGTCTCTTACACATTCAGACATTCATTGGTGTTCACAGTCCTCGGAAGATGTTATCATCATCGATCATTGTGGTGAATTCCCTAATGTCCCTCTCTTAGGCATTTGGGGAGGAATCACTTATAACCCTTGTTTGGCACTACGGCAGTTTGGTTATGCAAGAAGGGATGGTCCTCATGATACGCTTATCCAAGAAATCGCCTTCAACTATGAGAATGACGCTCAGGGTTACCGCAAAAGGTTCATAAGAGCTTAGGGCATGGTACATAAAATTGATAGCAAGACACTGGGGCACAAGAATTTTATCCCTCTTGAGCCATATCTCCGATGGGTACAAGCACGCGCCCAAAGCCTTATGATGCCTTACCCTGCTGTCCTACCAATGATTGTGGAACTGGTTGCTAAAGGAGATACTCCTTATCTTGTTCATCATCCTGACATGCGAACTGATCATGAGGATTTACAGAAATCCTCGGTTCAACTTAAGGAGGAGCGAGATACGTTCGAAGCTCAATTTTATGCCAGCGAGAAGTACGTCCTGGAGCTCACTAGGCTACTTCATGAAGAAAGGAATGTAAATGCCTACATTGCACCAAAGAGGAAGCGCTCCTGGGAGACCTGGTTTTCTTTTGATTTAAGTTTTATTTGATTTTAAGCCTAAAAGGAATTATTTGTAACAGTCCGAACTTATTAATACAATTAACGTGTGTTTCTTTTTGATTAAACAAATTTGAGCCTTTACAAGTCCTTGAAATCATTGAATATGCATACCAACCATGACATTGCATGAACAGGTACCGTTACAGGTTTCTCATCTTCTTCGCTGTTTATTTCAGCAAAAATGTCTTCTGAACAAAGCATCAAAGACCTCCAGGCACAAAATGCCCAATTTCAACAGATATTCATAACTCTGGAAAAAGGGAAGGAGGATCTGAAGGCCCTCATTCTGAAGGAAAAGAAGAAAAAGAAGAAGGTAACTGGGGTTCTAAATCTGGGAAGAAGGTTCATGGGGCCATTAAAGCAACCAGTTGATCTGACCTCCTCGTCTAAAGAAGGGGAGAATCAAGAGAGGGAGACAAGGGAGAAGGACCCTAGACATGAAGTTTTTGACAATGATATAGACTATAATGATGAGCAGTATCCTCCCACGAAGAATAGATACAAGCAGTTAGAGGATCAGTTGAGTGCTATGGAAGTCTAGAGAATACTTGGGTTGGACTTTGAAAGACTGGGATTGGTGTCGGGAGTGGTCATCCTGCAGAAATTTAAGGCTCCGGTTTTCGCAAAATATGACGGGGTGTCTTGCCCATAGCTCCATCTTCGTTCCTATGTAAGGAAGATCCAGCCCCATACCGCTGATAGGAACTTGTGGGTTCACTTCTTTCAAGAAAGTCTGCTAGGGACCCAACTTGAATGGTTCTACCAACTGGAGGGAACCAATTTCCGAAACTAGGAGGATTTGGCTGCTGGTTTTTACAAGCAGTATCAATACAATGCCGACCTTGCCCCTACTCATACTCAACTCCAGAATATGTCCATGGGTGCAGGTGAAGGCTTTAAGGACTATGCGCAAAAGTGGAGAGATCTGGCCGGGAGAGTCCAACCCCCTTTGTCTGATAGGGAGTTGGTTAAAATGTTTCTTAGGATGCTGTCTGGTCCATTTTTCAATCATATGATTGGTAGCTCCTCAGTTGGTTTTACCGAGCTGATATTAACAGGAGAGAGGGTAGAAGTTGGGATCCGTAGTGGCAAAATACAGAAAGATAACTCTTCGAGCTCAGTAAAGAAGCCCTTTGCAGGTAAGAAGGAAGTCAATGCCATCTACAGCCCAAGAGGTCAGAGCAGAGCTGAACACCATCCAACGATAAGTGTTGTGATGATACCTAGGCCTGCGGCTACCCCATAATGCAACAATCAACCGAGGACAGAAAGGCCGATAAGACAGTACACTCGGATAATCATGACTCTGTCTCAAATCTTGCCATAGTTATTGAAGACAAATCTGGTAACCCTAAAGGAGGCTCTGAAGAAACCCAATACCACATCTCCTCGCTACAATCCAAACGCTCGGTGTGCTTACCACTCTGAAAGTCCAGGCCATGATACCAACAACTGTTGGGCTCTAAAGAATAAGGTGCAGGATCTGATTGAGGCAAAGGAGATTGAATTCGATTCCCCTGAGACTCCTAACGTCATAACTGCACCCATGCCCAAGCATGGCTCAGGAATCAATGCTATTGAGGATGCCTCTGCTACGAAAGATGCTGAGAATGAGGATTCTGATATTGACAGCTAGATCTACCTGACTACCAACGGCGAACCTAGTGACTGGACGACCAGAGATTTGATACCAGTTTCTTTTATTCCGCAGTAATTGTCTTACTTATTTTCCAAGTTTGTAATAAAAAATTTAAACTTCATGGCCTTGTGTCTTACCCGAGGCACAATGGCTCTATCTATGAGGGTTATTATATGTCATTTCATATATCATCAATAAAACATTGGACGTCCCTTGCATACAAATTTTGCGCTCTCTGTTTTTCTTTTCTGTTTTTACTTTATCAAAATAGCTATGCTCTTACACACTCTCACGTATCAAAATGCAGATCCATATCCACTTTGGATCCCAGTGATAATAGTTCTGCTATTGCCAGTTATGACTTCAAAAATCCGATCAACCAAGCTGAGGACGATTGTGAGGTACCTGGAGAACTTGCTAAACTGTTACAGCAGGAAGAGAGGGCTATACAGCCTCATGAAGAGCCAGTCGAGATGATAAACTTGGGCACAGAAGTGGACAGAAAAGAAGTCAAGATCGGCACCAATCTGGAGACTAAGATCAAACAGCGGTTGATACAGATGTTGCGCGACTATGTTGAAATCTTCGCCTGGTCATATGAAGACATGCCTGGTTTAGACTCTGATATCGTGGTACATCATCTTCTGACTAGAGAATATTATCCTCCGGTTAAAAAGAAGGTCAGTCGTATGCGCCCTGAAATGTAAGAGAAGATCAAGGTAGGGGTCATGAAGCAGTTCGACGCAGGGTTCTTAGCTGTCACCTCTTATCCGCAGTGGGTTGCTAACATCGTTTTGGTACCTAAGAAGGACGATAAGGTACTAATGTGTGTGGATTAGAGACCTGAACAGGGCGAGCCCCAAGGATGACTTTCTACTTCCCCACATTGATGTTCTCGTTGACAACACCGCACAACACAAAATCTTCTCCTTTATGGATGGTTTCTCTGGCTACAACCAGATCAAGATGGCTCCTGAAGACATGGATAAGACAACCTTCGTCATACAGTGGGGCACCTTCGGCTACAAGGTGATTCCTTTTGGGTTGAAGAATGCTGGGGCAACTTATCAGCGAGCCATGGTCGCCTTGTTCCATGATATGTTTCACCATGAGATCGAGGTTTATGTTGATAACATGATAGTCAGGTCTCAAACCGAAGAAGAGCACCTCGACCATCTACAAATGTTTTATGATGGGTTAAAGACATACAAGCTGAGGTTGAATCTGAACAAGTGCACCTTCGGGGTAAGGTCTGGTAAGCTTATGGGTTTCATCGTCAGTGATAAAGGTATTCAGGTAGACCCCACAAAGGTAAAGGCCATACAAGAGATGTTGGCTCCCCGTACTGAGAAGGAAGTTAGAGGTTTCTTGGGACGCTTGAATTATATTTCCAGGTTCATTTCACATCTGACTGCTACTTATGAGCCCATCTTCAAGCTTCTGAAGAAAGATCAAGTGGTAAAGTGGAATGATGAATGCCAGACAACTTTCGAAAGGATCAAAGAATATCTTCAAGAACCACCAATTCTGATGCCTCTGGTTGAAGGAAGACCTTTAATATTATACTTAACAGTGCTAGACAATTCAATGGGGTGTGTGTTGGGGCAGCATGATGAGTTTGGTCAAAAAGAGCACGCAATATACTACCTTAGCAAAAAGTTTACCGACTGTGAGACAAGATACTCACTGCTCGAGAAAGCTTGCTGCACTTTGGCATGTGTTGCTCGCCGACTAAGACAGTATATGTTGACCCACACTACTTTGTTGATATCAAAGATGGATCCAATCAAATACATCTTCGAGAAGCCCGCACTCTCCGAAAGAATAGCGAGATGGCAGTTGATCTTAACCGAATATGATATATAATATAAAACCTAGAAAGCAATCAAGGGAAGTGTATTGGTTGATCATTTGGCTCATCAGGCCGTGGATGACTACCAATCCATGAATTTTGAGTTCCCGGACGAGAATATTATTCTGGTGACTGATTATGAAGAACCTGGACCGGATGAAGGACCCGAGGAGGGATCCCGATGGACTATGGTTTATGACAGAGCTTCGAACACAATCGGTAATGGAATTAGCACCGTAATCATATCTCATGAGGGTTGTCATACTCCTTTCACTTCCCGACTATGTTTCAACTACACTAACAACATGGCGGAGTATGAAGCCTACATCATGGGTCTCAAAGCCGCTATCAACCTCAGGATCAAGGTCTTAAATGTCTTCACAGATTCAGCCTTGGTAATAAGTTAGATCAAAGGCGAATGGGATACGAAGCATTTGAATCTCATCCCGTACAAAGAGCATGTACTGACATTGCTCGCACACTTTGAGGAGGTAAAATTTGAACATTTCCCACGAGAGGAGAATCAGTTAGCGGACATGCTAGCCACCATGTCTTCTATGTTCAAAGTCAGGTGGGACAACAAAGCTCCCCGAATCACCATTTAAAGGTTGAATGAACCAGCGCACTGCTGTGAGATTGATACCGAAGAGGTAGTAGATAAACCTTAGTTTCATGAAGTGAAGAAGTACCTCGAGACTCAAGAGTATCCCAAAGGGGCATCTGTCAATGATAAGAATTTTCTGAGAAGGTTCTCCGTAAAGTTCTTCCTCAGTAATGGAATCCTCTACAAGCATAACCATGACTCTACTTTACTGGGGTGTGTAGACAAGAGCGAAGCAGAGAGGATTATGACAGATTTACATGAAGTTACCTTCGGAACCCATTCAAGTGGACATACCATGGCTAAGAAGATCCTACGGGCAGGATACTATTGGTCCACTATGGAAGCAGATTGTTATCAGCACTCCCGAACTTGTCATAAGTGCCAAATCTATGCTGATAAGGTGCATGTGCCTCTGGTGTCGTTAAACGTCTTGACAGCTCCGTGGCCCTTTGCAATGTGGGGCATTGACATGATCGGAGAAATCAGACCTACCGCTTCCAATGGGCATCGCTTCATCCTGGTGGCCATTGATTACTTCACAAAATGGTTTGAGGAAGCCTCTTTTGCTACTTTAACCAAGAACGTTGTAGCGCTGTTTATCAGGCATAACTTGATCTGTCAGTATGGTGTGCCAGAGAGAATTGTTACTGATAATGGTACAAATATCAATAACACGATAATCACCGAGCTCTGTAAGAAATTCAAGATACAACACCATAACTCTTCTCCCTACCGGCCGAAGATGAATGGCGCTGTTGAAGCGGCTAACAAGAACATCAAGAAGATTATACAGAAGATGACGGTGACATATAAAGACTGGCATGAGATGTTACCATTCGCTCTTCATGGGTACCGTACCTTAGCACGAACATCGACAGGGGCAACACCCTACTCTCTGGTATATGGAATGGAGGCAGTCTTACCCATTGAGGTCCATATTCCTTCTTTAAGGATTATGAAAGATGCGGGTTTGACCGAAGACGACTCGATCCAGACTCGACTTGATCAACTAAATTTGATTGATGAGAAGAGACTCACTGCTATCTGTCATGGCCAAATGTATCAAAAATGGATGATCAAGGCTTTCAACAAAAAAATTTAGACGTCAAGAATATCAAGTCAGGGATCTAGTGATCAAACACATCATACTGCCACATGAAACCACCGACTGAAAATCATCGATCAATGAAGTCTCCATCGAACGTATTTTATCCCGTCGAGAGGGAAAGGTAAACATCGAGAAAACCTGAAAAGGGAGAAATCACGGTCTTTCGACCGAGAGATCGGGTAAGGGAGTCTGTTATGCGAGGGGAAGATGTTAGCACCCCACGCGCCCGTAGTACTCTACGATATCCACCCTTGTTGTCTAATCTAATGGGTGTGGCCAAATCCTATGTTTATGGTTTAAAACTGAAAAGGGAATGCATGCAAAAGGAAGAAGAAAATAATATAGGGAAAATAAAAATTATGCTCGGTTGGGCCCTACCCCAATGCCTACGTATCCCTTTTAAGGAATCAGAGAAGCCGTAGTTCGACTTACGTGTTTTGGTTGGTTTGTGTTTTTTTTAATTAAGACAACAAAAAGCAATCATGATGGCAAAACATCGAATGAAACGACAAACAAATGAGATGGTCAAACATCAACTAAATAATAACATAGTAACATGTCAAAGATGGCGAAACATCAAATGGTAAAATAGCACACCTAACAGTGACATTGAGAATCAAAGTTAGAAAATCAAACATGTGCGATGGCGAAACATCGACTTCAAACAAATGTGCGATGGCGAAACATCGATAAAACAGATGACAAAACATCACACCTAACAATGATATTAAGGATCAAAGTAGGATAACAGACATGTGCGATGGCGAAACAATGGCTTCAAGATAACTAGATATCATGGCAGAGATGGTGAAACGTAAATAAAACGGATGACAAAACATCACACCTAACAATCATATTGAGAATCAAAGTAGGATAACAAACATGTGCGATGGCGAAACATCGGCTTCAAACAGATGTGCGATGGTGAAACATCGGCTAAAAGATAACAAAGTCATGGAAAAGATGGCGAGACATCAATAAAACGGATGGAAAAAACATCACACATAACAATGATATTGAGAATCAAAGTAGGACAACAAACATGTGTGATGGCGAAACATCGGCTTCAAGCAAATGTGCGATGGCGAAACATCGGCTAAAAGATGACAAAGTCATGGCAAAACATCAATAAACCAGGTTTGAAAGCAAAGCCAAGAGGCACACAAACCAAAGGATTGGTTTGTATCTTTTATTTTGAAGAGGTGTTTGAGTTTATTAGAGGTGTTCTTATGATTTGCCAAGAAAAACAGATTTTTATTTTAAGATGCAGGATGCGTAGAAAGGTAAAACAACTAAGGGAAACTAACCTAGTAGTATCCCTAGTGATATCATACAAAGGTTGACCCTAAGGTTGAGGATAAAGAAAATTCCTATCCTATGTTTGCATACATGGATTCCTACCTTAATCAGTATATCAAAGAAAGCTTAACAAAACTATCCTATAGGGAACATGCAATGAGAGCGAAGTCGTGATCTCAATATCTAAATTGAGTGACTCATCAATCAACAATTAAAGAGGAAAAGAAATAAACATCCTATAGGGAACATGCAATGAGAGAGAATTCGTGATCTCAATATCTAAATTGAGTGACTCATCGATCAACAATTAAGAAGAAAAGCAATAAACATCCTATAGGGAACATGCAATGAGAGAGAAGTCGTGATCTCAATTTCTAAATTGAGTGACTTATTGATCAACAATCACAACATGTGCATCAGATAAAAACCAGAGGGCCTCCTGACATATATCAGCAACAGAGGTCCCATCATGCAATCAGAGAATTATGCAAAATGAAAATGGGAGAAAGGAGGTAGTACAATACCAAACAGATAACTATCTGTAGCAATCAAGCAAGAATAAAAGAAACCCATAGAAACTTCAAGCAAGCTGGCATCAGTAAACAAATTGAGTCAGGAATATATCAGATATGAATAAGTGCCAGGGGCAATGTATGGCATTCACAATCATGTATATATATATATATATATATATATATATATATATATATATATATATATATATATATATATATATATATATATATATATATATATATATCCTGCATAAACCATCAAGCATGCCAAGCACAAAAACAATGCCAGTATAATAGATTGTGTTTCACAAATAAAGTGAAACACAAGAAGCCTCAAGCCAGAAATGGCAACTTTCTCAGAGTACCTCGCACATTCAACAACCAAGTTAGTATTACAAAAGGTGAAGAAGTGAGAATAACATGGTAGCAATTACCAAATATTAGACATTATAAACAAGAAGAGACAAGCATATGCACAGATTAGGTCAAGATAATCAGAGGAATGTTGCTCTTTCCTATCACCATGTTGAATTGACAATTGAGTATCAATCAAGGATCATAAGAGCTTGAGAATAATATGAACAAGAACCATGGAGGTCAGTAGCAAACATATTTTAATCATGCAAAGCTGATTCAATCACAACTTCATGAACACAATAGGAAATGAAACCTACATAATGCATTAGATGGTTCAAAATATTCAAACATGAAGCTTTTAAGTGGAATGGCCTGAGATAACATGGAAAAGTCAGAACCAACATGATCATTAGGTTCCCAATTATAGGCCTCACTCGAGTTCATTGGCCACCAAACAAATTGCAACAAAACATGCAAACATAATTGGGTACCTTCACTTCAAAATTACATCAAAAATAGAAGTAAAGATCCATAATTCAAACCAAAAATATATTAACATCTTGGAAGTGTTTACAAGTCAGAATTCAAGCCCTAAGTTCATGAATGTTTGAGGAAGAGGTAAAATGAAATTCAAAATTCAAGACTAGTTGGCAAAACTACCAAAGTAGACAAGTTTTCAAAATTATTTGTGGAAAAATGCCAAACCAAGTCAAGTAATTCAAGAAAAATAGTTTTCAATTTCCTAATACATTCATGAACCATGATCAAGACCTGACATCCAATAAAAGTCCAAGGCACACGGGTTTTGAACATGAAACTTGCACCATAAGCAACAAAACCCTAGATTTTGACTTTTAATCCTAAATATTAATTAAATAGGATCAAAACCCAAACAAATCAAGCCAATGTCATGAAAAATATCAAGAAACCTTAAAAGTAAGAATATACTTTTTTTCATATTTTTTTGAATTAGAAAAAGTCAAGAAAGAAATTAATACTCAAACAATTATGTAATTAACAAATATCCACATATCAAAATGATATTTAAATCAAAAAGTCAGAAAATTTCCCAACCAAAATTATATTCAAATATAAGGGCTAAAAACATACATCCCTGAATTTTTGGATAAAAGGAAAATATTAAAAAAAACAAAAAACAAACAATTAATAATAAAATTGATATTTAAAGGCAAAAAAATACAAACCATAACCAAAAATCACAAAAAAGGTAAAACAAAAATATGATCAGGTTCCATGATTAAAAACAAGATTACATGATTTTTTTTGGAATTTTTTGAATTAATAGAAGTATGAAAAATAAATAAAAAGCAAACAAATATTACAAATATCCTTTGAAATTAAATTTAAAATAAAAAATAAGAAAAAAGATGAACTAAAGTCAGAATCAATTCTCACATTATTTTGGGGGTCTCAAGTAATTTTTGTGGATTTTTTATGTCAAAGGAACTATTAAAATAAAAATTATCTTTGATTAATTAATCAATTAAACCAAACAATTTATTTAACCAATCAGATAATTCCAAAAAATTATCAAAAAAAAAATACACAAAGTCAGAAATATTATTTTGAATTTATGATAATTTTTTCAGAATTTTCTAATCATTTTTGAGAAAGAAAATAAATCATGGAAATCAATTTATAAAACAAAAATTCAAATAATCCAAAAATTTCAAACTGACCAATCATGATGCGCCACCACATCATCTTCAACCTCTGATCATTCAAAAAACATGCGCATCATCCAGGATTAGGGCTCACTTTCATATCAACACAACACACTCAATTTTGCATCATTTTTGATGAAATCAAAGCTAGCATGGCAAAGAATCCATAGCAATTCGAATCAAATCAAATCATCAATCACAATGTCCACAATCAAGCCATGAACATGAACAAAAACATTTTGCATCGTGAGTTTCAGAACATTCAGACATGCATAATTCATCAAATTAAACGCTATAAAGCTTCAGAATCATACCATAGACTTCAAACAACATGATTATGAACTTAAATCGCACAAAGCATGGCTATAAATCAGAATTCAAAGTTGAGAATTCAAACCTTTTAGAAAAAATGGATCTATTGTCTCCTTCACTCCAGTTGCAAACAAATGGTGCTAGCTTGATCTACTTGCTTTGCTGAAGTAGAATTCACAAGAATTTTGAAGAAAACACCAAGGAATTGAGAGAATCGAATCAATTTGCAGAAGATGGAAGAAAATTTCAGATATGGAATTCTTGCAAATGGCGCGTTCTCCTTCTCTCTCTTTGCTTTCTTTCACTTATATAGAGCTTGTAGAGAAGGTTAGAAGTGGAAGTTTGTCCTTAAATCCGTTAGAGGGTAGGATTGGGAATTTTGGCCAAAAATGGAGTGCATAGTGAATCATCTTTTTTTTAGTGCATTCTTCTGCCTTTTATGCATTTTGTGAGCCAAATGAAGTCAGAAACGCATGCTCAAAATTCCATCCCATGATTACTTGAAATGAGAGAGTGTTGGTGAATTGGCCATTTTGAGCAAGTTTTGTATTTTTTGATTCAAGCAAGTTCATGGAGCACGTGGGCATGAAATGGTGAGTGTAATGGGACTCATCATGTTACAAATTACCAATGGGCTTGATTAGAAGCAAGGGGAATGGCTAAAACTTGAGTTTGCAAGAAATTGCCATTTTGCACATTGGCCAAATTTCAATAAAATGCTCCAAAATTACAAAACTCATAACTTGCTCATACTTTTGAATTTTGGCACAAATGAAAACAATTTGGAAAGGTCTTGAAAAGATATACAATCCCCTAGTTTATATTGTTTGCAAATTAATCCATTAAGGCTCTCAAAATTTGGCTTTAAATTCACTAATTTTGAAAAGTGACCTATAATTTTGTGACTTCAAAAGACCATAACTCTTGATTCCTTTCCAATTTGAATATGAGACCAAAAGGAGGTGAAATATCATTCTCTTAGATTTCCAAGCATATTTCATTTGCATCTTCTTGATCAAGAATGAATAAAATATGATTTTTTGAAATTAAGTCCTTATTTTCCAAAATTAGAAACTTTTAGGGTTTCTTCAAGAACAAGTTTCAATCCAAACTTCAATCTCTTTAATCCAATGACCAAAATGGACTTGAAATATGAAAAGTACATCCTTGAAATGATGGTTGGCCAAAAATTCACTTGTTCAACTTTGACTTTGACTGATTTTGACCAAAATGACAATTTTGCCCCTCTGAATCAATTGATCAACTTCTCTTCAAAATTGATGATCAGAACTTCAAAAAAATGATATTCCAAACATATAAAGGCCATTTGCAAAGTTTCACTTCAAAATTCTCAAGAAAACCTAATGAAAACCAAAACCCTAGTTTTGGTCAACACATTAGGAGACTGATGAACTATCTTCAAAACTTCAAATCCTCTAGGCATCTTGATCAATTCCTTGTACAAAGACCTTTCAAATATCAAAGAAATGTTGTGGCTCCCTCAATAAAGTCTTGTACATTGTCCAACAACCTTGCTCAAGCAAACCCTAATTTGGCTGATGAATCCAAAGAGATGGGTAAAAACATCTTGAGATATGCCATAACCTTTGAGCTCAAAAGATCCAGAGATTTGGATGATAAGATATTTCTTGAGCAACTTGTCCATGTAATAAACCTTCAAAGCTTTGAGGAAAACTTGGTAACCAAAGTATTTTGATCCTATCACAATGTATCAATGCAATGCACTATGATGTTCATGATGAAACATAAGCATAAATCAAGAGGGTAAATTTTGGGGTGCAACAGCTGCCCCTATTCAAATATCTTCAACATGGTAAGTGAGAAAAGTGATAACTTTCGAGCGTTCAGGGTTGACGATGTTTAAATATGAAAGAACCCGAAAATTTACACTCTTGAAAGAAACGGAACCAAAACTTCCCAAGACATACGTTAGAACGAAGCCATAATGTAGGTTGAAACAGAGCAAAAACAAAAAAGAGTAGACGCAACTAAACTTCCGGACAAACGTGCCAGGGCAAAACTGGGCTTCAAAAGGAAGGGGTGAGACAAAACTCAACCAATAGAGTATAGACGAAACTAAGCTTTGTAACAGAAAAACGTACGCGGGTGAGGAGACAAAACTCTGAGCTCGACCCAAAGCAAAGTGGCTAGAGTGCACGATGAAGAAGTGAAAAACACAAGAAGGGGGGTTGAATTGTAAAACTGAAAATCAATGCAATGAACACGCTATTTTTATCCTGGTTCGTTTGATCTCAAACTACTCCAGTCCACCCGTCAAGGTGATTTCGCCTCTCTCCAACGAGGTCTTAATCCACTATATTCAACTGAATATTACAATCTGCTTTAACAACTGCTAAAGCCTTCTTGATGCAAACCACAAACCAGTTTGTCAAGGAATCACTTTCTTACAAAGAATTGAAATCTAGGTGTGTGTGAATGTTTTCTACAAAATTGTTTATCACAACTATGATACTACACAGCTTAAGCTTATGGAAACTAGATTGCTAAAATAATTGAGTAAGGAATTTTGGAGCTTTGAGAAAACTGAGAGAAGGAAGATGATGATTAGATTTTGGGCGTGTGAATTGATGTAGAGCATTAGACAATTCAATCTTCATTGACTTGTTTATATAGCATTGAGATTGGTGAACGTTGGAGCAATAATCTTGATTCAATGCCAATAACAATCTTTCCTTATTAAGTAGATCTTGTCTGGAATGATGCCGTTGGTAATAACTCGTCTTGAATGCACAGTGCCGTTTCTACTAAAGCATGTTCTGGCTTTGGCTCATTCTGACACTGCTTAAGTGCTGATGAACTGTTGTTGTCTTTATCAGAGTTCAGAGTGTTGAGCGCAGTTATGTTCATCAAGCTTCAGCATAAGCGTGAGTTGTTCTTCTGATCTTGGTATCTGATATAGCATCTTCTGATGTTGATGTTGATATTTAATATTCTGATGCTGATTATGATGTACTCTTGCTGATGCCTATCAGAGTTTCTGCAAAACAGAAAGTAATATTTTAGGTAGCAAATAGTTCTTACATGAATCACATACTTAATATATCATTTCA
This sequence comes from Vicia faba, assembly GCA_948472305.1. Classification (NCBI taxonomy): domain Eukaryota; kingdom Viridiplantae; phylum Streptophyta; class Magnoliopsida; order Fabales; family Fabaceae; genus Vicia; species Vicia faba. The sequence goes on from OX451737.1 coordinate 1,347,264,471, forward strand.
TTTTGTTATCAACAAAACTTAAACTTAGGGTGGTGGATTCAAACTTTGTTCAAACAATCTCCCCCTTTTTGATGATGACAAAAACTAGATATTTTTTAATTTGAAAATAGCGTGAAAAGTATCAGAGATAAATAATTGATAAGTTGCATCAGAATTAAATAGGAAGTTATCAAAGATAAGGGATAAAGAGATATCAGAGATAGGATCGGAGATACTCCCCCTGAATTTATTACTTCCCTTTTTAATTCTAAGAGTTCTTCAGGATCAGATCTTTATTGAATTCTTGAACATCAGAACTTCAGATCAGAATATCAGAGCTTTATCAGAGCTTTGCTTTGGATCAGAGTATCAGGGCTTTGGGCCTCAGTGTATCAGAGAACATTTTTGTACCTGTAGACTTATGCAAAAACAGAAAACGTTCAAGTATATCAGAGTTAGAATTTTGAGACTTTTTTGTCTCAGTAGTCCGTTATTGAAAAATATCATTCTTGTTCTCCCCCTTTTTGTCAGCAATCAAAAAGTGTAAGTGATGTGCTAAAACGATTAGAGCAGAAAAACTTGTTATATTAAAATATTCAGAGCCAGACAAAACATTACAAAAGATATGCAAAGAAAAACATTGAAAATATCATGAATGAAAAACTAAGGTTGGGGAGGAAAGCGTGTGAACAGAGTCTCCAGCATTTCCTTAATCTGATCAGCAGTTTCAGTCTGCTTGTGCACCATGCTGACTACTGTATCTATCCTGCTATCCTGCACATCCATCCTTTCCTTCATCTTCTGATCATTTTCATCCATTCTTTGCTGCAGACGAATATCATTCAGCTTCCGCTCTTGCAGAGTCTGCCTGTCCAAGGCAGCTTGAGAAACATCAGAAGCAGGGAGCTTCTGAGAGCTTTCTACAACATCTTCAGCTTGACTGGCTTCAGCTTGAATTGTTTGATCTTCTTCTGGCTGCACTTTTGAAGCTGGACGCTTCTCAGACCATGGCTCACTATCCAGAAGGAGCACGTCTTCCTGTGGCAGCTGACTTTCAACTTCCTTCAGCAGCTTGCTGAAGTTCTGTTGTGCCTGCTCATAGTTGATATCCTGCAACTTGAGGGCTTCAGCACGTACCCATATTCTGAAACGTGACCAGAGCTGGTCTGAGGTAGCAGGGTCAATTATTCCATGACAGACTTGCTTCAGAGAAGCAATCCACTGCTGCAAACCTGTTTCAAAATTCACAATGCCAGAGCCAACATCTGGATGTTTTGGTTTTGGAATGGCTATTTTATTTTTGAGATCAGCAAGACGGTCAAGGATTGTTAAATCGATGAAGGTCCTGCTGGGGTCATCTGTAGTTTGTTTGGGAGATGGAGTGGGAGAGTCAGAAATAATAATTGGACTGTGTGGGGTTTTTGGAGTATTTGGAGGGGTAGTTTCTGGCGAGGATGGCAGCTGGGCCATGGTTACAGTTGTTCCATATGGCAGCTGAATTGCCAGAGGTTGTGGCTCAGAGGATTGAGGAGAATGTGATTCAGGAGATGGAGTTTCAGAATGATGAAACTCAGGTTGAGGAGGTGATGGAGGAGGTGATGGTTGAGGTGATGGTGGATGAATTTCTGGTTGAGGAGAGGGAGGATGAATTGCTGGTTGTGGAGAAGGAGGTGGAATTTCTGGTTGTTGTGGGATTTGTGGTTCTTCTGGTATGGGTGAGAGAGGTTGTTCTGGTTGAGGAGAGTGGGCAATTTGTGGTTCAATGTTTAGATTATCTGAGAGGTGATCAGAAACACGTTGATCAATGTCAGACAGAACTATGTCAAGTTCTGATGTTGTTGAAGTTGTTGGTTTAGGATGTTTGATGCGGGGTCTTCTGAGAGTCAGTACCTCAGAAGGGTCATCTTCTGGTTCGGTTTCATCTATAGTTGGTATGGGGATTGGGATTTCATGAGAAGCTGGAGTTGGGATTGATGTTGAAATAGCAGAAGAATTTAAAACAGAAGCAGCAGATAAATTACCTCTTTTCTTGGGAGTCTGCTGGGATGATCCTTCTGAAGTGGCCTTCCTTTTCTTCGTCTTCTTCAGAGAAACTTCTGGTTGTTGTTGGTGCAGATCTTTGATATTCAGCTTGGGATCAGTACCATCAGCCTTGCACGTGTCCAAGTATCTGAGAACCACCACTGGTTTAGATTCTATCTCAGAAAATAACGGAAAGTCACTCAATGGGACTCTTCTGCTGGTGATGTCAGCAATAGGAGTAACGCTGGGCTCCTTTCTGATATTCTCTATCAGTTTCATTTTCTTCAGATTCTTCGTGTTCAGAGGCTTGCCAACAGTTGGTTCAATGGTGCTTAACTCTTGAGCTTCTATAAGGTGCTCTATCAGCCTATTCTCAGTCAGAATATCTGATATTAACCTTCCAAAGGGTATCCAATCCCTCTTTGTTCTTTCTTCTTCCCTGGTTTCCTTGACGCTTGTTCTGAGGTGATTAAACAGAAGATGAGCCAAGTTGATTTTTACCTTCTGATTAATAAAGTAGATCAGAAACTGCTGATCTATATTTATATAATCAGGGGAACTTGTTGGCTTCCTATGATTAAAGCATCCCAGAATGATCTTCTCCCAAACTCTGTGGTGATCCTTTAGGTCTCTGATTTTGCTGCTGGGCACCCCAAGGGTGAAAATCTGTTCTTCTATGACACCAATGTCAGAGCATCTTTCAGCCATATCAATACAGCGGACGCCACCACCACTGTAACCAATCAGTTTTGCTATGTGATCCTCAGTGATCACAATCTTCTTTCCCATTATGTAGGAGGTGACTTGATGCGTTGAAGAGGACGCATGAATCCAGAACTCCTTGACTAAAACTGGGAATGTTGGTCCAACCAACCTGTCAAAATATCTTTCCCATTTTTGTGCCCTAACTTCTTCTGTCAACTCAAAGCCATTCTCTTCCAGACTGCCAAAGTCAATAATCAGTTCAGACAACACTTCTAGATTCTTCACTGGTGTAAGGAGTGTTCTGAATGGAACTTGGTACTGTTCAGAGGAATCTTTCTTCTGAGAACCTGTAGAAGCACTGCTGGAGGTTGCCATGTTAACACTTAGGATTTTTCTGAGAAAACTGAGAAAATGGGTTTAAGTTTGAAAGAGATGAACACAGAGAAAATGCAGAAAATATTTGAGAGATTATGAGAAACGGTAAAGGATTAATGTGAGAAGTTAACGTGCTTAAATAGATTTCAAAATACTTTTTGAAAGTGTAAACAGTTTCAATAAAATCATGATTACGTTTTTAAAAAATGATTACTTTCATTTAATGCTTGCTGATTTTGGGGGATTTGAGAAAGATACTTGAAACGGTTACCAGACATGTGTCTCAATGCACCCAATCAGCGTTTTGCCTTCTCAGAAGCGTGCACGCGTGTTCTGCTTCGGAGATTTGCTGATGATTGGATGACACTTGTTTGATTTAGTGATCAGCACGTCTATCCTTGAGCTGAAACGCTCAGATCTTTAAGACTAGCATTTGATACAATCTGCATGTTCTTTCTTTCTGAAAAGAGATTGATCAGAAGTTCACAGTAAAACAAATACATTCTGAAGATAAATATATAGAATTAAAGCATTTTCACTCTGGGCAGATTTTCATGCTGAGATGTTTCAGAATGAAATTGAACCTATCTTCAGAAAGGGGTTTAGTGAAGATACCAGCCCATTGATGGTCTGTATCAATAAATTTTAAATTCAAAATTCCTTTCTGAATATAGTCCCTAATGAAATGATGTTTTATTTCTATATGCTTAGCCCTAGAATGTAAAATAGGATTCTTACTTAAGCAAATAGCAGAAGTATTGTCACAGAGTATAGGGATGTTACTCTCAAAAATCTGGAAGTCTTCAAGCTGACTTTTCATCCAGAGCATTTGTGTGCTACATCCTGCCGCTGCTATGTACTCAGCTTCTGCTGTTGATAGCGCAATTGTGGATTGCCTTTTGCTGGACCAAGAGATCAGATTTTCTCCCAGAAACTGGCAGCTTCCAGAAGTACTTTTACGCTCTACTCTGTCTCCAGCAAAGTCAGCATCGCAGTAGCCTACTAAGCTGTAATCACTAGATTTTCTATAAAACAAACCCAGATTAGTAGTACTTTTCAGATACTTGAAAATTCGCTTAACAACTGTTAAGTGAGATTCTCTAGGATCTGATTGGAATCTAGCACAAATACATACGCTGAATAAGATATCAGGTCTTGAAGCTGTCAGATAAAGGAGAGAACCAATCATACCTCTTTAGACCTTCTGTTCTACCTTTTTGCTTACCTCTTCTCTTTCCAGAATGCACGTGGGATGCATTGGAATCTTTGATGGCTTACATTCTGAGAGGTCAAATTTCTTCAGAAGATCTCTGACATATTTGCTCTGATGAATGTAAGTTCCCTCTGGAGTTTGATTGATCTGAATTCCTAGAAAGAATTTCAGTTCCCCCATGAGGCTCATCTCAAATTCTGCCTGCATACACTTAGCAAATTTTCTTCCAAGAGAAGGATTGGTAGATCCAAAAATAATATCATCAACATAAATTTGACAGACTAAGATGTCATTCTTAACTGACTTACAGAATAAGGTAGTGTCCACCTTCCCTCTGGTGAATTCATTTTCTAACAGAAAGTTACTTAGTTTTTCATACCAAGCTCTGGGAGCTTGTTTCAGACCATATAGTCACTTCTTTAGTTTGAAAACATGTTCTGGATGTTTTGTATTTTAAAAACCAGGGGGTTGGTGCACATAAACCTCTTCTTCTATATAACTATTTAAGAATGCACTCTTGACATCCATCTGATACAGAGTGATGCCTCTATTAACAACAAATGAAATTAAAAGTCTGATAGATTCTAACCTGGCTACTGGAGCAAAGGTTTCTGTATAGTCTATCCCCTCTTGCTGACTATAACCTTGTGCTACCAGTCGTGCTTTGTTTCTGATGACTTCACCTTGTTCATTAAGCTTGTTTCTGAACACCCATCTAGTTCCAATGACGTTGAATCCTTTAGGTCTGGGAACAAGATCCCATACGTCATTTCTGGTGAATTGATTCAGCTCTTCTTGCATTGCTAGAATCCAGTCGTTGTCCAGAAGTGCTTCATCAATAGAAGAAGGTTCAATCATAGACACAAGTCCCATGAGGGTTTCATCAGAGTTTCTGAAGCTTGCTCTTGTTCTGATTGGATCTTCCTTTCTTCCTAGGATAGTTTCTTCTGGATGATCCAAACTGCTTATGGGTAATCTCTTATGAGGTTGATCAGCAGCTATTGTAGGATTGCTAGCAGTGCTCCTTTCAGATGTTGAAGGAGTGCCTGTGTTGAGAGCTTCTGATGACTTGTCTTCAAAACCTGTAAATTCAATTTCCATACCTGCAAAAACTTCATTCTGCTTTGACTTTTCAGAGTCAAGCTTATCATCAAAACGAACACTGATTGATTCTTCCACAATCTGTGTTTCTGTATTGTATACTCTGTACCCTCTTGAGCGTTCAGAGTATCCTAACATAAAACACTTCTGTGCTTTAGAGTCAAACTTGTTCAAATAATTTTTTGTATTTAATATAAAACAAGTACATCCAAATGGATGAAAATATGAAATGTTGGGCTTTTTTTTCTTCCACAATTCATATGGAGTCTTTTCCATAATAGGTCTTATTGAGATTCTATTCTGAATGTAGCACACTGTGTTTATTTCCTCTGCCCAGAAGATCTTAGCAACGTTTGTCTCATTGATCATGGTTCTGGCCATTTCTTACAATGTTCTGTTCTTTCGTTCTACAACTCCATTTTGTTGGGGAGTTCTAGGACAAGAGAAATCATGCAAAATGCCTCTATCATTAAAGAATGACTCAAAATCTTTGTTTTCAAACTCTCCACCATGATCACTTCTGACTTTAACGATTCTAAGATCCTTTTCATTCTAAACTTGGTTACAGAAGGTAACAAACATAGAGTGTGACTCGTCCTTGTGTCTTAAGAACTTTACCCATGTCCATCTGCTATAGTCATCTACGATTACTAACCCATACTTCTTGCCACTGACTGAAGTAGTTTTAATTGGTCCAAATAAGTCAATGTGCAGAAGTTCTAATGGCTTAGAGGTAGAGACAACATTTTTAGATTTGAAAGAAGGTTTTGCAAACTTGCCTTTCTGACATGCTTCACACAGAGCATCTGAATTGAACTTCAAATTAGGAAGTCCTCTGACCAGATTGAGTTTGTTAATTTGAGATATTCTTCTCATACTAACATGCCCCAATCTTCTGTGCCAGATACACTGCTCGTTGTTAACAGACAGAAGACACTTTACATTCTGACTTTTCAGTTCAGAAAGTTTGATTTTATAGATGTTGTTTTTCCTCTTTCCATTAAACAGGATAGTCCCATCTTTCTGACTAACATCTTTACATGATTTTTGATTAAAGATTATATCATAACCGTTATCACTTAATTGACTTATGGATAACAGATTATACATTAATCCATCTACTAGCAGAACATTATTAATAGAGGGAAGATTTCCATTACCTACAGTTCCAGAGCCAATTATCTTTCCCCTCTGATTGCCTCCAAAGCCAACGTGGCCTCCAGGCTTAAGTTCCAGGCTTTGGAACATATGCCTTCTTCCCGTCATGTGTCGCGAGCAGCCAGAGTCCAGGTACCATGACTGGTGTTTCTGATTTTCTGCTAAAGATATCTGCAACATGTATTATTTTATCCTTAGGTACCCAGATTTTCTTGGGTCCTGATTTGTTAGATTTACCAAAACTCTGGTTGAATTTTGGTTTCACATAGTACTTACTGCTAGTGTATTTAATATCATGTGTGTATACACAAAATGTGAGTTCAAAGGAGTGTGTTTAATGGTTAAATCCATGACATTCTTTGGTGTAGGAACCTTACCTTGGTATCATATTCCCTTCCTTCCGTTTCTGCTAACTCCATAGATCATTGAAGCCATTTTGCTTCTATCTATGCTTTTAGCAAGGAACTTCTGGAAACTGTGATCATACTCCTTGATGATCTCATCAGCGTTGCTGGGAGTTTCAGAAATTGGTTCCTTCTGAGAGTTTTGTAAAGTATTTTCTAATTTTGAAATTTTATTTCTCAGCTCAGAATTCTCCAATTTAATACTCTCAGTCTTATCAGAGTCAGATTCAAGATTCCTTTTCAGGTTTCTGAATTTAACTCTAATCTGCTGGTACCTTTCCAGAATTTCATTAAGGCTTTCAGCAAGTTCAGCCTTGGTAAAATTAACTGCAAAGTCAGGAAATACCTCTTCAGTATCTGATTCTGAGTCTGATTCAGAAGCTTCAATATCTTCTAAAATGTTGGCCATGAGAGCTATGTTTGCTCTCTCATCATCTGATTCTGAGTCAGCTTCAGACGAGTCAGAGTCATCCCATGTCGCCATGAGACTTTTCTTCTTTTATCTTCCAAACTTCTTTTTGGGCTTTTCCCTCTGAAGCTTTGGGCAGTCACTCTTGTAGTGTCCTTGCTCATTGCACTCATAGCAGATGATGTCCTTGGTGTTTGGCTTTCTGCTTCCTGAGGAGCCTTCAGATCTTCTGTATCCAGAGGAAGAATCTGTCCTTCTGTATCTGGAAGAAGACTCGTTCTGATCAGATCTTCTGGGATTCCTGAACTTCCTTTGCCTCTGCTTCCACAGTTGATTCACTCTTCTGGAGAGGAGGGAGAGTTCGTCTTCTTCTGATGAGGATCCATCATATGTTTCTTCAACTGCCTGCAAAACTTTAGACTCAGATTTTTTGTTAGATTTTAATGCTAAAGGCTTACCTTGCTTCTGGGGTTCATCAGCTTCTAGCTCTATCTCATGACTTCTGAGGGAGCTGATAAGTTCCTCCAGAGAAATTTTGTTGAGATCTTTTGCTAGCTTCAGAGCTGTAACCATTGGCCTCCACTGCTTTGGTAAGCTTCTGATGATTTTCTTGACGTGATCAGCAGTAGAGTAACCTTTTTCCAGAACCTTGAGACCAGCTACCAGAATCTGGAATCTTGAGAACATTGTTTCAATGGATTCACTTTCTTCCATTTTGAATGCCTCATACTTCTGAATGAGCGCAAGAGCTTTAATTTCTTTGACCTGAACGTTGCCTTCATGCGTCATTCTGAGTGAGTCAAACATGTTCTTTGCTGTGTCTCTGTTGGAGATCTTTTCATATTCAGCATAAGAGATGGCGCTGAGAAGGATGGTTCTGGCCTTGTGGTGATTTTTGAAGTCACGCTTTTGTTGGTCAGACATTGCTTTCCTACCAATCTTCTGACCGCTTGCATTCACGGGGTGCGTGTATCCATCTGTCACCATGTCCCACAGATCAACATCATGTGCCAGAAAGAAGCTTTCAATTCTGTCTTTCCAATAATCAAAATTTTCTCCATCAAAGACTGGAGGTTTGCCACTGAATCTGTCTATGTCTTCATTGTTGTCATTGCTGGTGTGTGAATAAGTTCCTGCCATTGTGTTTTTCTGACGCTGGATCTTGTACTGACACGGTTAAGTGTTTTAGCTCAGAACCAGGCGCTCTGATGCCAATTGAAGAAGTGAAAAACACAAGAAGGGGGGTTGAATTGTAAAACTGAAAATCAATGCAATGAACACGCTATTTTTATCCTGGTTCGTTTGATCTCAAACTACTCCAGTCCACCCGTCAAGGTGATTTTGCCTCTCTCCAACGAGGTCTTAATCCACTATATTCAACTGAATATTACAATCTGCTTTAACAACTGCTAAAGCCTTCTTAGTGCAAACCACAAACCGGTTTGTCAAGGAATCACTTTCTTACAAGGAATTGAAATCTAGGTGTGTGTGAATGTTTTCTACAAAACTGTTTATCACAACTGTGATACTACACAACTTAAGCTTATGGAAACTAGATTGCTAAAATAATTGAGTAAGGAATTTTGGAGCTTTTAGCAAACTGAGAGAAGGAAGATGATGATTAGCTTTTGGGCGTGTGAATTGATGTAGAGCATTAGCCAATTCAATCTTCATTGACTTGTTTATATAGCATTGAGATTGGTGAACGTTGGAGCAATAATATTGATTCAATGCCAATAACAATCTTTCCTTATTAAGCAGATCTTGTCTGGAATGATGCTGTTGGTAATAACTCGTCTTGAATGCACAGTGCCGTTGCTACTAAAGCATGTTCTGGCTTTGGCTCATTCTGACACTGCTTAAGTGCTGATGAACTATTGTTGTCTTTATCAGAGTTCAGAGTGTTGAGCGCAGTTATGTTCATCAAGCTTTAGCATAAGCGTGAGTTGTTCTTCTGATCTTGGTATCTGATATAGCATCTTCTGATGCTGATGTTGATATTTAATATTCTGATGCTGATTATGATGTACTCTTGCTGATGCCTATCAGATTTTCTGCAAAACAGAAAGTAATATTTTAGGTAGCAAATAGTTTTTACATGAATCACATACTTAATATATCATTTCATTTTGTTATCATCAAAACTTAAACTTAGGGTGGTGGATTCAAACTTTGTTCTAACACACGATTCTAGGAACACTTGCTAATCTCAACTAAGATAGACAGTATGAAGGAACTGAAAGAATCTCAGAAATGAGGAACAAAATCGAGATGAAACTCGACTCAAAGACCAGTTAGACGAAACTAAACTAGATGAGTACCAGGACGAAACTAGATTTCACGCATGGGTAACGAGGCAAAACTCGACCCAAAATGAAGTGATGAGAGTGCATGTTTCTCAAAGCACCTGCTGGTCTCAGATCAATGGATAAACAGTGACGAAAACTGGTAGGAGAATCCAAGGAACAAAGGAGACTGATTTCAAACTAAGGACGCAACACGAACACTGCACTCGGTAAACGAACATCATCAAAGAGTCCAAGGTAGGAAAGAAAAAACGAGACGAAACTCGACTCAAAAACCAGTTAGGTGAAACTAAACTAGATGAGTACCAGGACGAAACTGGATTTCATGCACAGGGTGAGGGGACGAAACTCTGGGTTCAACCCAAAGCGAGGAGATTAGGGCGTACGCCTAAAAACCTGCAAAAAGCGAATATCATGACGAAACTGGTATTCGAAAGGTGCATCAATAGATATTGGAATGAACCATAAATGGTAGTAAAGACTAAACCCGAGAAGACTGTGCCAGAGCGAAACTGAACTATACTCAAAAGTAGACACTCAAACAAACAAATGACTGACGTCAAAAAGGTATTGGTATAGGGAGGAAAGTGAGATTATAAGGACAAAGACCTCGCTAGGGATTAAATCTGACGTATTAGCGAATCACTGGGGATGACGGCTATAAACAAAGTCCTATATGAAGACAATGCTAAGACAATCAATCAAGAAAACACATGAAAGTGCGGCAAAGAAACGCAATAAAAGCCATTATGGGGATGAAAAAACTCCAACTAGGTTTGCCGATCTCCCCGACCTGCCATAATCTTGATATTACCCTAACCCATGACCTTTACCAACAACATGGAGTTGTGAAACAAAATGGCAAGGCATCCACCCGCCAAATGACCGAAAAACATCAATCAGAGAAACAAATGTGCCCCTCGCACAGGTAGTAGCTGTGTTTGTTATCCGCATTTCAAGTGGTCAGCCAACCATGACTTAGATTATCATATCTATGTAAGGGCCACAAAGTTTATATGCACATGCTTATCAAAAATATTGGACGTTTTTGCAAACAAAATAGTAAAAAGAGAGAAAAGAAAAGCATGCGTATACTTGAAAGAAGATATTCTATTGATTTGGAAAAATCAGCCTATGAAAAAGGCATTTACATTTGGAAGCAAGAAATTACAGAATTGAAGCAAACTAGTGTTCACAAATGGCAATGTGAATGTGAATATCCATCAAGTCCCGACTCTGCTATGACTCTGATGACTCTCATCTTCCTGCCTTCAGACAAAACATTCTTGGATTAGCTCCGAGCTTATGCCAGGTGACTGGATGAAGGAAAGAGAAAAAGGGCTCATGCTGAACGTAGTCATTTTCTTTAAGTCCCTAACTTTTGCTTGAATCGCCCTTTCAGGTTTTTGATTCACCAAGACACCCTCTTTTTGCCTAAATCGCCCTTTCGAGTTTTCAGTTTAGCGGGTTATTATTATTTTTTATGCAATGTATTTTTTAACTACGTCAGCATTCACAGGGAGAGGTAAGTATTATCCATCCATAGTTGTGAGCATCATCGCTCCCCAAGAGAAAACTTTTCTGACCACGAAAGGACCTTCATAAGTCGGAACCCACTTGCCCCTGGGATCTCCCTGGGGAAGAATTATCCTCTTGAGCACAACGTCGCTTGGTTTGTAACACTTAGGCCGTACCCTCTTGTCAAAAGCTTTCCTCATCCTTTGCTGATACACCTGACCATGACATACAGTTGTCAAGCTCTTCTCATCAATAAGTTCCAACTGATCCAGTTGATTCTATACCCATTCACTTTCATCCATCTCAACATCTCTCATGACCCTAAGAGAAGGAATCTCGACTTCTACCGGCAATACTGCTTCCATGCCGTAAACCAATGAAAATGGGGTTTCCCCAGTCGAAGTACGCACCGTGGTACGATAACCATAAAAAGCGAAAGGCAGCATCTCATGCCAATCTTTATAAGTTACCACCATCTTCTGCATGATTTTCTTGATATTTTTATTGGCCGCTTCGACAACGTCGTTCATCTTTGGTATATATGGGGAAGAGTTATGATGCTTGATTTTGAAGGACTCACAAAGCTCCTTCATCATCTTGTTGTTCAGATTAGACCCATTATCAGTAATGATCTTCTCAGACACTCCATAGCGACAGATAATGTTGTGCTTGATGAACCGAGTTAGCACTTGCTTGGTGACATTGGCATAGGATGCAGCTTCGGCCCATTTCGTAAAATAATCGATGGAAACTAGAATGAAACAGTGCCCGTTGGACGCACTCGGTTCAATCTTGCCGATCATATCAATTCCCCACATCACAAACGGCCAAGGGGAGGTTAAGGAATTCAAAGTGATTGTAATGGTCAGTATCCATGGTGGACCAATAATAACTTGCTCGCAAGATCTTTTTAGCCATGGTGTGCCCGTTGGAATGGGTCCCAAAGTCACCTTCATGTATTTCTTTAATGATCCTAGCTGCTTCTTTCTTGTCAACACATCTGAGCAGTAACCCGTCATGATGGCTTCTGTACAACACACCACCACTGAGAAAGAACTTGGCTGAAAATCTTCTCAAGAACTTCTTATCTGTGACGGATGCCTCCTCAGGATACTCTTGTGTTTCAAGATATCGTTTAACGTCATAAAACCAAGGGTTACCATCTGGTTCCAAACTGGCCTCAAAACAGAAAGTTGGCTCACTCAAACTTCTGATAGTAATGGAAGGTGCCTCATTAGCCCACTTAACCTTGAACATGGAGGACAAAGTTTCCAATGCATCAGCTAGATTGTTTTCTTCTCTGGGAATGTGCTCAAACGTGATCTCTTCGAAGTACAGAATCAACTTCATAACATGCTCACGATAGGGAATTAGGTTCTGATGGCGAGTCTCCCAATCTCCATTAATATGGCTGATAACAAGATTATAATCCCCGTAAACTTTCAAGAATTTGATGCGCAGGTCGATCGCCGCTACAATGCCATAAATGCAAGCTTCATATTTGGCCATGTTGTTAGTGCAATAAAAATAGATACGAGCCGTGAAAGGAATATGGTATCCCTCAGGGGATGTGATAATAACTTCGATACCGTTGCCCATGGCATTAGAGGCACCATAAAAAACAAGCATCCAACATGATCCCGGCTCAGGTCCTTCGTCTAGGTCTGGTATATTACAATCCCGAATATACACAATTTCCTCATCCGGAAAATCAAACTTCATTAGTTCATAATCGTTCATGGGCTGATGAGCAAGATGGTCGGCCAATACACTACCCTTAATTGCTTTTTGAGTAGTGTATTGGATATCATATTCAGTGAGTATCATCTGCCAACGGGCTACCCTACCTGTAAGAGCTGGCTTCTTAAAAATGTACTTGATTGGATCCGTTTTAGATATCAAGTAGGTGGTGTGAGTTAACATGTATTGCCTCAAACGTTTGGCGTCCCAGGCAAGCGCACAACAAGTCTTTTCCAATAATGAGTACCTTGACTCGCATTCCGTAAACTTCTTACTCAAGTAGTAAATGGCCTGTTCCTTCTTCCCAGTCTCGTCGTGCTAACCGAGGACACAACCCATTGAGGTCTCCAACACAGTTGGGTACATGATTAGTGTCCTTACTTCCACCGGCATCATGAGTATCGGAGGTTCCTGCAAATACTCCTTTATTTTGTCAAAGGCCTTCTGACAATCCTCATTCCATTTCACTGTCTAACTTTTCTTTAACAACTTGAACATAGGTTCACAGGTGGCTGTGAGATGAGAAATAAATCTGGAAATATAGTTTAACCTCCCCAAGAAACCACATACTTCCTTATCTATTTTTGGCTCATGCATTTCCTGTATCGCTTTGACTTTAGCCGGGTCCATCTCGATACCTTTCTCACTTACAATAAAACCCAATAGCTTGCTGGATCTCACCCCGAAGGTGCACTTATTCGGATTCAACCTTAGCAAGAACTGCCTCAGTCTCTCGAATAATTTTTCCAGATGAACAAGATGTTCCTCTTTTATGTCATACTTGGCAATCATATTGTCTACATATACCTCAATATCTTTGTGAATCAAGTCATGAAAGAGAGTGACCATAGCGCGCTGATATGTTGCCCCAGAATTTTTCAAACCAAACAGCATCCCCTTATAGTAGAAGGTACCCCAAGGCGTGATGAATGTTGTCTTCTCCATATCCTCCGGAGACATCTTAATTTGATTGTAACCCGAAAAGCCATCCATGAACGAGAACACCTTGGAATGAGCAGTATTATCAACCAACACATCAATATGCGGAAGAGGGAAATCGTCTTTAGGGCTGGCCCTGTTCAAATCCCTATAATCCACGCACATCCTGACCTTACCATCTTTATTGGGAACAGGCACAATATTTGCAATCCATGGCGAATAATTGACGACCTTTAAGAAATTCGCGTCCAACTGCTTCTGGACCCCCTCCTTGATCTTCTTGGACATCTCAGGATGAGTTCTTCGGAGCTTTTGCTTGACAGGGGAACAACCTTCTTTGAGCGATAGTCGATGCACCACTATATCTGTATCCAACCCAGGCATATCCTCATAAGACCAGGCGAAGATATCAGAATACTCACGGAGTAGCTCAATCAATTTGGTTTTTACACTTCCTTCGAGATCGACCCCTATATTGACTTCTCTTCTTACCTCTGTACCAATATTCACCACCTCAATCGAATCCTGATTCGGCTGGATAACCTTCTCCTCGTGTTTCAACAATCTTGCTAATTCCTCAGGAAGATCACACTCCTCATATGCTTCTTCTTCAGCTCGATAAATAGGAATATCAAAATCATAATGAGCCATAGCAGATTCGTTATCGATAGAATCGGGGGTGGAAGTGCATCTGCATGAATGGCATTTTTGCGTTTTTTAGTGACAGTGTGTGGAAAGAGAAACATTGCCATTTAAAAAATAAAAATAAAAGAAAAAGAAGCAAAATTTTGAATGCAAAAACGTCCTTTATTTCATGATAAACTTGCAAAATAAACATGGTGGCCCTATACAAATGATTCACTACGCCTTGGGCAGAGCGTAGGAATTATTATATGATAATAAAAGAAAGAAGAAAATTACTCCTTAGCGCTTGAAACTTGGATAACATCCACAAAAGTCCAATTATTCAGTGTCTGTCCTGGAATACTTGGACGAATCCAATCTTCAACATTGTAACTATCAACTCTATCATCGCCAACTGCATTGACGTGTCCTTCTTGAGTAGCACAAGTACGAGAAAACTTCACAGGAGTAGATAAATTGGATGCTCTAGGAGCTGCACTCTACTGACCTGGGCTAAAACCCAGACCAAATTTATCAAACTTCGGAGTAACATCCAACACCTGACCCCAACCTTCAGGATTACCACTTTCCACCACAACTTTTGCATCTTTGAGAGAAGACATAACAGTTTCCGGTTTCTTTTTCTGCTCTGGAGGAGGAAAGCTGACAACATGAACTGTCTCAAATGCATGAAATGGAGTCTCATGAATCTCGCCTTCAACTTCAACATAGAAGAATGATGTCAAATGACTTACGATGTACTCTTCCTCGCCACACACAGTTATCACCTTTCCCTTTGCAGGATACTTGAGTTTCTGGTGAAGAGTAGAAGTGACTGCTCTTGCTCTATGAATCCACGGCCTCCCCAACAAGCAACAGTACGCTGGATGTATATCCCTCACAAAAAATTTATACGTGAAAGTGCGAGGACCAACCTTGATTGGTAACTCCACCTCCCTAAATACTGACCTTCGAGACCCATCAAACGCCTTCACCATCAAATCGCTAGGGCGCAACTCTAGTCCAGAATAATCAATCTTTACCAATGCTGACTTGGGAAATACATTTAAAGATGATCTTGTGTCTACCTAAACCCGGGATAAAGTAGTTCCCCTGCACTCCACTGAAATATGCAACGCTTTGTTATGGTCTGGTCCCTCTGGAGGAAGATCAAAATCGGTGAAGCCCAAACCATTCCCAGCAGATATATTAGCACAAACATTTTTGAACTGATTGACTATTATCTCATGTGGCACGAACGTATTCTTCAACAACTTCATCAAAGCATTTCTATGAGGTTCTGATAAATCAACAGAGACAGGATAGACATCTTGGAAGGAGTATGGCTCAGATGATCAATTATGCTATAATCACTCTTTCTGATAATTCGCATTAACTCTTCGACCTCATCGGGAACTGAAGAAGCTTCTGGTATTGGATTTGGTTGAGTCACGTTGGATGGCATAACCCTTGGATTACCAATCATTACCTGTTGTTTTCCTTTTTCTCTGGCAGAAGCATCTTCCGCATTTGGCACATTAGAAGGACCAAATATTATCCTGCTTCTAGTCATTCGACCCACACCATAAAAGTTATGGACTTCCTCTTCATCACCTTCAGCATGTTCTTTCTCAGACAAACGATCATTTACCTCCTGCTTTACCCCATGGTAATAAATATCGGCACCGTAATGCCACGGGACAGCCTTCTCACTGGTATACGACATGGGACCAGGTACCGTAATCATTAGAGGGGGTGCCCTTGATGGGGCAGGAATGCGTGCAGGGGTGTAAGGAATAGATATCACAATAATATCTTCCTTGGTAACATTTTGGTAGCTTGGTTTTCTATCAAACTGCAGGGAACCTTCATTCATCAACAACTGGATTCCGTCTTTTAAATCATCGCAGCCCTTCGGTTGCTCTCTACACTTGACACACTCAGAAGTACAGCCCGGGAAAATAGCATTGTCAAGCAAGTACCTCTTAACAAAGCTCAACAGAGTAGTTACTTGTTCCACATCCATGATTAAATTCAACACTTCACCATTATCATCAATCATATTAACAACACCCCCTCCATGCCTAGGCATTGGGTTCTGAGTAACATTCAGACCAGTTACTGGAGTAAATTCAATTACCTTAGCATCCAAAAAGTCTTGTACTTTACATTTCAATGCAAAACAGTTGTCAGTAGAATGACCAACCCCGCCTGAGTGGAATTCGCACCTTGCATTAGTATCATACTTAACAGGGAGTCTTACGGGTGGTGGCGGCATATTTCTCAGACTGATCAACTTCAAATCAAGCAAATGGTGGAGCACTTCAGTAAGAGTTACCAATAAGGGATCAAATTTTCTGGGTTGTCTCTGCTGCTGATTATTATACTGGCGGGGAGCATCTTGCTGCCTTTGTTGCTACGACACTGTATTTGGTCTCTGCTGTGGAGGAGCATTAATAGGAATAGAAACATCATTGATTTGTTGGTGCTGACGATCCTCTCTTCGTCCTCTATGAGAGTAAACCGCTCTTGCGTCGCCTTCCATTTTCTTAACGTAATTTTTTAATGGTTTCTTACTGCCCCCGGATGAGCCGCTAGAACCTCCAATCTGAATCTTCCCCAATTTAAAACCCACTTCAATTCTTTCACCATCCATAACCAAGTCTGCAAATCCTGCCGAAGTGCTTCCTATCATGTGCTCATAGAACGGACCTTGCAGGGTACTCATAAACATATTAATGAGTTCTCTCTCCATGAGTGGAGGTTGAACCCTCGCAGTCAACTCACGCCACTTCTGAGTGTATTCCTTGAAAGATTCTTTTGGTCCTTGCGACATATTCTGTAACTGAGTGTGATTAGGTGCCATATCCACATTGTGCTGATAATGTTTGACAAAAGCCCGAGCAAGATCATTCCAACAGTGAATATGAGTTTTCTCCAGCTTCATGTACCATTCCAGGAATGCCCCAGATAGGCTATCCTGGAAAAAGTGAATCAAAAGCCCTTGATCCTCAGAATGTACTGACATCTTCCAGAAATAAGCAGTTGCATGGGTAATAGGACACGACGTTCCGTTGTACTTTTCAAATGTAGGAGGCTTGAACTTTGGAGGAACTTTCACCCCATACACCAATCCAAGATCATTAGCATCCATACCAAGGACTCCTTGCCCTTCCACAACCTTTAGACGCTCTTCTAACAAACGATATTTCATATCCTCAATCTGAACCCCGACTCTGAATGCTGCATAAGAAACTGATATTCATCCTGGTCAAAGCCGTAATCCTGCTCCTGATAATTCCTGACACCGCCCTGATTAGCTCTTCTGTTCCCCACAAGACGAGGTCCAGGAGACGGAGGAAACTGCCCTACGTTGCGCATAAAAGGGTTTGCCAGTATCCCGTGAAAATTTCCATCAGCCTAATCTTGTACATCCCCCAATCCTACAGAGATATGTCCTAATAGAGCCCTTGAACTCCACCATCCCCTCGATGGTGGCGCTGGTTGTTGACAATAGCAGCTAGCTCTTCCTGTCGGCGATTCACATTGGTGATGACCTCCATGAACTGAGTCATCTGAGTAGCCATCTGGGCCCTCATTTCAGCGAGTTCTGCTTGAACCTGTTCCATCTGTCTCAGTAAGTTATTTCTGGTGGAATATTGATGAGTAGTCGTCTTGAATTCTGGATAAGAAAAGCAGCAGAATAAGAAAACCGTCTTGAGATAACCTGCAATGTTATGAAATGCATGATGTGCATGATATGTTTGGAATTTACAGGTATCCAAGAGTCCTTTTATTTATCAGTCACGGCGTGCAACTATTCAATTAAAAGGGAAAGGATAATAAGATGAACACTTCAAATTATTTACAAACAATTTGAAAATACATGTCTTAACAATAAAGAAAAAAGAACTGAATAATAACAACAATCAATTGGTCCCTTCCAACAATTATGGGGGTGACCAAATACTTCAAAAGAAAATAACAGAACTAAATCTCCGGAACTAAACATGCTTCAAGATTTTGACAGTACTCTTCAAGTCTGGCTTTCTCCTTCAAGAGTTGAGATGCGACAATTTTACTTTCTTGGAACCGATCTTCTGCGACACGCTTCTGGGCCACTTCCTTCTCAAGCTGAGCATCCTTGTCTTTGAGCTGTTTTTCTAAGTTTTGAATCTTCTTTCTGTAACTATTTTCTGAGGCCTGAAGCTTCCGACACTGTTGTTGAGTCTTACTCAATTCTTCTGCCATTTCAGCATAAGACCTCTTCCTAAAATTGGTTGCATCAGAAGTTTCTCCTTGAGCTTCCTTGAGTTTACGAGCTAAGTCGGCCCTTTCTCGATCTGCCCAATAAAGTTTCATCCCTGCCTCACGGTCTTTTGCACGAAGCTGAATGTTCTCAACATGAACCTGGGTGAACATCTCGGTTGATACCGTGTTACTCAGAACAGTAGGAGGTTGCTCATATAGAGGAGCCTACCTTTCAAATGGTAACTGTAAGATCTTAACCCTGGCTTTAACCCACTCCAAGTAAGGAACCCTAGCAATGGGAACCTTCTTGTCCAAAGTAGTTATATCCTTCCTGTGAATGCCTTTCCAAGCACTTATGACTCTCTTCAACATCTTAGTATCACTTCCTCTGGAGAAATATACTTATTCGGACACCTCCTCAACCTTTGGAGGTCCATCCATTGCATATCCTAATTGACGATAAGCAAGCACAATATTATAGTTGATACACCCCTTAGTTCCTATGAGGGGAACATTAGGGAAATCTCCGCAACTAGTGATGACACTTCGCACTTCCCCCATGTCATAATTCCACTGGATATCGAAAGAAGTAAGATTAACAAGCCTTGATGACCATCTGAGAGAAAGCCTGGTATCCACGAAAGGACCACTTACTGGTAGGTGCAACATAAGCCATTGATACAACATCGAATGACATAAACCTACATTACCACCTTTTCCGTGCCTGGAATGGACGGTATAAAGAGTATCTGCCAAGAGTGTCGATACCAGGTTCTTGTTTTTGAAAACAAAGATAGCCGCCAAATCCACAAAATTTCTCTTGTGAGGGAAGAGGACAATCCCGTATATTATGAGAGCGAACAGAGAACTGAAGTCACTCCAATTTACTTTCTTTGCCCAATCTTCAGTTTTCTTCACTAAGAAATCCAAATAAAACCCTGCAATACCTTCACTGGACTTCCAATTGTCTTTCACCTCTTTCCAACCCAAATGAAGAATCTCAGCAATAACTTCAAACTTCGGCTTCTCTGGTACTTGGACAAAAGGAACTTCATCGGTCAATCTGATATTAAGCAGGTACGAGTACTCTTCTAGGGTAGGAACCAGTTGATAATCTTGGAAAGTAAAGCATCATAATTCTTTGTCATAGAACTGGAAGAGAGAGATCAAAGCCATCGGGTCAACTAGGGTATTAAGGACCAGTAACAACTTGCCATAATTCTTGCTGAAATTGTTCAGAACATCACCCTTCAAATAAGAACTCAACCTCTTCAACTCGGCCACATTCATGGTAGGAATATGATAAGAGAAAGTATGCGTGGTGAGCTCTTGAACATGAACTGAATCGGACTCAACCGGAGGGAGACTAGCCATTTCTGATGGAGAGAAGACTATTGAATGTCCCTGGAAAATGACATGTGCAAGCTAGTTATTTTTTTTACATCATTTTTTAGAAATAAATATGCTATGATGCAATATGACAGGATCAAAGTTTCACACTGGATTGTGGCTGGACCATTACAGAACAACACCACTCAAGATCAAAAGAGAATCTCGAAGCTTCAAAACTATCATGGGAACCTGAGTAACCTTCGCAACACAAAGTCACCAACAGTACCTGTACCTGTAAGAAAAGTTTTCCCGCCCCTCTCACGGGTGTAGTCTAGGTCAAGGTAAGGTTTAAAGCCAAATCAAAGTACGAGAGCTCAAATGTCAGTATCATCATACGATAACACCTATCCGAACTACCTCTGAAGTCATGGGTCTCATGGTCAGGTCTACAAAGCATCCGCGTCATAGCTGCCATGGCCACTATATTCGTAGTTCCTATGTAATTCACTCATAGCCTGGGTACGAGGCCTTTTACCTCATGGAACAACCCACCCACCAATAAAATCCAGAAACCAAACAGTCCAGCCAAATCTAGTATGCAGAAAGTAAAGCGCACATAGGATGCAATGCAAACAGATAAATATACAAAGCGGTAAAATAAACACCCAAAAGGAAACAAACAAGAGCTAGGATCGACTCCGGGATGGTCCAGCAAGAGGTCAATCTTTCCCCGGTGAAGTCGCCAGCTGAAACCACCGGCTGAAAATCATCGAACAATAAAGTCACCATCGAACGTCTTTTATCCCGTCGAGAGGGAAAGGTAAACATCGAGAAAACCTGAAAAGGGAGAAATCACGGTCTTTCGACCGAGAGATTGGGTAAGGGAGTCTGTTATGTGAGGAGAAGGTGTTAGCACCCCACGCGCCTGTAGTACTCTACGGTATCCACTCTTGTTGTCTAATCTAATGGGTGTGGCCAAATCCTATGTCTATAGCTTAAAACTGAAAAGGGAATGCATGCAAAAGGAAGAAGAAAATAATGTAGGGAAAATAAAAATTATACTCGGTTGGACCCTACCCCAATGCCTATGTATCCCTTTTAAGGAATCAGAGCAGCCGTAGTTTGGCTTACGTGTTTTGGTTGGTTTGTGTTTTTTTTAATTAAGACAACAAAAACAGTCATGATGGCAAAACATCGAATGAAACGTCAAACAAATGAGATGGTCAAACATCGACTAAATAATAACATAGTAACATGTCAAAGATGGCGAAACATCAAATGGTAAAATAGCACACCTAACAGTGACATTGAGAATAAAAGTTAGATAATCAAACATGTGTGATGGCGAAACATCGGCTTCAAACAAATGTGCGATGGCGAAACATCGATAAAACAGATGACAAAACATCACACCTAACAATGATATTAAGGATCAAAGTAGGATAACAGACATGTGAGATGGCGAAACATCGGCTTCAATATAACAAGATATCATGGCAGAGATGGTAAAATGTCATTAAAACGGATGACAAAACATCACACCTAACAATGATATTGAGAATCAAAGTAGGATAACAAACATATGCGATGGCGAAACATCGGCTTCAAACAGATGTGTGATGGCGAAACATCGGCTAAAAGATAACAAAGTCATGGAAAAGATGGCGAGACATCAATAAAACGGATGGAAAAAACATCACACATAACAATGATATTAAGAATCAAAGTAGGATAACAAACATGTGTGATGGCGAAACATCGGCTTCAAGCAAATGTGTGATGGCGAAACATCAGATAAAAGTTAACAAAGTCATGGCAAAACATCAATAAACCAGGTTTGAAAGCAAAGCCAAGAGGCACACAAACTAATAGGATTGGTTTGTATCTTTTATTTTGAAGAGGAGTTTGAGTTTATTAGAGGTGTTCTTATGATTTGCCAAGAAAAACAGATTTTTATTTTAAGATGCAGGATGCGTAGAAAGGTAAAACAACTAAGGGAAACTAACCTAGTAGTATCCCTAGTGTTATCATACAAAGGTTGACCCTAAGGTTGAGGATAAAGGAAAGTCCTATCCTATGTTTGCATACATGGATTCCTACCTTAATCAGCATATCAAAGAAAGCTTAACAAAACTATCCTATGGGGAACATGCAATGAGAGCTAAGTCGTGATCTCAATATCTAAATTGAGTGACTCATCGATCAACAATTAAAGAGGAAAAGCAATAAACATCCTATAGGGAACATGCAGTGAGAGCGAAGTCGTGATCTCAATATCTAAATTGAGTGATTCATCGATCAACAATTAAGAAGAAAAGCAATAAACATCCTATAGGGAACATGCAATGAGAGCGAAGTCGTGATCTCAATTTCTAAATTGAGTGACTTATTGATCAACAATCACAATACATGCATCAGATAAAAACCAGAGGGCCTCCTGACATATATCAGCAACAGAGGTCCCATCATGCAATCAGAGAATTATGCAAAATGAAAATGGGAGAAAGGAGGTAGTACAATACCAAACAGATAACTATTTGTAGCAATCAAGCAAGAATAAAATAAACCCAGAGAAACTTCAAGCAAGCTGGCATCAGTAAACAAATTGAGTCAGGAATATATCATATATGAGTAAGTCCCAGGGGCAATGTATGGCATTCACAATCATGTATATATATATCCTGCATAAACCATCAAGCATGCCAAGCACAAAAACAATGCCAGTATAATAGATTGTGTTTCACAAATAAAGTGAAACACAAGAAGCCTCAAGCCAGAAATGGAAACTTTCTCAGAGTACCTCGCACATTCAACAACCAAGTTAGTATTCCAAAAGGTGAAGAAGTGAGAATAACATGTTAGAAATTAACAAATATTAGACATTATAAACAAGAAGAGACAAGCATATGCACATATTAGGTCAAGAGAATCAGAGGAATGTTGTTATTTCCTATCACCATGTTGAATTGATAGTTGAGTATCAATCAAGGATCACAAGAGCTTGAGAATAATATGAACAAGAACAGTGGAGGTCAGTAGCAAACATATTTTAATCATGCAAAGCTGATTCAATCACAACTTCATGAACACAATAGGAAATGAAACCTACATAATACATTAGATGATTCAAAATATTCAAACATGAAGCTTTTAAGTGGAATGTCTTGAGCTAACATGGACAAGTCAGAACCAACATGATAATTAGGTTCCCAATTACAGGCCTCACTCAAGTTCATTGGCCATCAAACAAATTGCAACAAAATATGCAAACATAATTGGGTACCTTCACTTCAAAATTACATCAAAAATAGAAGTATAGATCCATAATTCAAACCAAAAATATCTTAACATCTTGGAAGTGTTTAGAAGTCAGAATGCAAGCCATAAGTTCATGAATGTTTGAGGAAGAGGTCAAATGAAATTCAAAATTCAAGACTAGTTGGCCAAACTACCAAAGTAGACATGTTTTCAAAATTATTTGTGGAAAAATGCCAAACCAAGTCATGTAATTCAAGAAAAATAGTTTTCAAGTTCCTAATACATTCATGAACCATGATCAATACCTGACATCCAATAAAAGTCCAAGGCACAAGGGTTTTGAACATGAAACTTGCACCATAAGCAACAAAACCCTAGATTTTGACTTTTAATCCTAAATATTAATTAAATAGGATCAAAACCCAAACAAATCAAGCCAAGGCCATGCAAAATATCAAGAAACCTTAAAAGTCAGAATATACATTTTTTCATATTTTTTTGAATTAGGAAAAGTCAAGAAAGAAATTTATACTCAAACAATTATGTAATTAACAAATATCCACATATCAAAATGATATTTAAATCAAAAAGTCAGAAAATTGCCCAACCAAAATTATATTCAAATATTAGGGATAAAAACATACATCCCTGAATTTTTGTGAATTTTTGGATAAAAGGAAAATATTAAAATAAACAAAAAAACAAACAATTAATAATAAAATTGATATTTAAACGAAAAAAATACAAACCATAACCAAAAATCACAAAAAAGGAAAACCAAAAATATGATCAGGTTCCATGATTAAAAACAAGATTACATGATTTTTTTTGGATTTTTTTGAATTAATAGAAGTATGAAAAATAAATAAAAAGCAAACAAATATTACAAATATCCTTTGAAATTAAATTTAAAATCAAAAATAAGAAAAAAGATGAACTAAAGTCGGAAACAATTCTCACATTATTTTGGGGGTCTCAAGTAATTTTTGTGGATTTTTTATGTCAAAGGAACTATTAAAATAAAAATTATCTTTGATTAATTAATCAATTAAAACAAACAATTTTTTTAACCAATCAAATAATTCCAAAAAATTATCAAAAAAAATACACAGTCAGAAATATTATTTTGAATTTATGATAATTTTTTCAGAATTTTCCAATCATTTTTGAGAAAGAAAATAAATCATGGAAATCAATTTATAAAACAAAAATTCAAATAATCCAAAAATTTCAAACGGACCAATCATGATGCGCCACCACATCATCTTCAACCTTTGATCATTCAAAAAACATGCGCATCATCCAGGATTAGGGCTCACTTTCATATCAACACAACACACTCAATTTTGCATCATTTTTAATGAAATCAAAGGCAAATCAAAGCTACCATGGCAAAGAATCCATAACAATTCGAATCAAATCAAATCATCAATCACAATGTCCACAATCAAGCCATGAACATGAACAAAAACATTCTGCATCGCGAGTTTCGGAATATTCAGATATGCATAATTCATCAAATTAAACGCTATAAAGCTTCAGAATCATACCATAGACTTCAAACAACATGATTATGAACTTAAATCACACGAAGCATGGCTATAAATCAGAATTAAAAGTTTAGAATTCAAGCCTTTGAGAAAAAATGGATCTACTGTCTCCTTCACTCCAGTTGCAAACAAATGGTGCTAGCTTGATCTACTTGCTTTGCTGAAGCAGAATCCACAAGAATTTTGAAGAAAACACCAAGGAATTGAGAGAGTCGAATCAAGTTGCAGAAGATGGAAGAAAATTTCAGATATGGAATTCTTGCAAATGGCGCGTTCTCCTTCTCTCTCTTTGATTGCTTTCACTTATATAGAGCTTGTAGAGAAGGTTAGAAGTGGAAGTTTGTCCTTAAATCCGTTGGAGGGCAGGATTGGGAATTTTGGCCAAAAATGGAGTGCATAGTCAATCATCTTTTTTTTCGTGCATTCCTCTTCCTTTTATGCATTTTGTGAGCCAAATGAAGTCAGAAACGCATGCTCAAAATGCCAGCCCATGATTACTTGAAATGAGAGAGTGTTGGTGAATTGGCCATTTTGAGCAAGTTTTGTATTTTTTTATTCAAGCAAGTTCATGGAGAACGTGGGCATGAAATGGTGTGTGTAATGGGCCTTATCATGTTAAAAATTACCAATGGGCTTGATTAGAAGCAAGGGGAATGGCTAAAACTTGTGTTTGCAAGAAATGGCCATTTTGCACATTGGCCAAATTTCAATAAAATGCTCCAAAATTCCAAAACTCATAACTTGCTCATACTTTTGAATTTTAGCACAAATGAACACAATTTGGAAATGTCTTGAAAATATATACAATCACCTAGTTTATAGTTTTTGCAAATTAATCCATTAAGGCTCTCAAAATTTGGCTTGAAATTCACTAATTTTGAAAAGTGACCTATAATTTTGTGACTTCAAAAGACCATAACTCTTGATTCCTTTCCAATTTGAATATGAGACCAAAAGGAGGTGAAATATCATTCTCTTAGATTTCCAAGCATATTTCATTTGCATCTTCTTGATCAAGAATGAATAAAATATGATTTTTTGAAATTAAGTCCTTATTTTCCAAAATTAGAAACTTTTAGGGTTTCTTCAAGAACTAGTTTCAATCCAAACTTCAATATCTTTAATCCAATGACCAAAATGGACTTGAAATATGAAAAGTACATCCTTGAAATGATGGTTGGCCAAATATTTACTTGGTCAACTTTGACTGATATTGACCAAAATGACCATTTTCCCCCTCTGAATCAATTGATACACTTCTCTTCAAAATTGATGATCAAAACTTAAAACTTAAGATCTTCCAAACATATAAAGGCCATGTGCAAAGTTTTACTTCAAAATTCACAAGAAAACCTGATGAAAACCAAAACCCTAGTTTTGGTCAACACATTAGGAGACTGATGAACTATCTTCAAAACTTCAAATCCTCTGGGCATCTTGATCAATTCCTTGTACAAAGACCTTCCAAATATCAAAGAAATGTTGTGGCTTCCTAAATCAAGTATTTTACATTGGCCAACAACCTTGCTTAAGCAAACCCTAATTTGGCTGATGAGTCCAAAGAGATGGGTAAAAACATCTTGAGATATGCCATAACCTTTGAGCTCAAAAGATCCAGAGATTTGGATGGTAAGATATTTCTTGAGCAACTTGTTCATGTAATCAACCTTCAAATATTTGAGGAAAACTTGGTAACCAAAGTATTTTGATCCTATTACAATGTATGAATGCAATGCACTATGATGTTCATGATGAAACATAAGCCTAAATCAAGAGGGTAAATTTTGGGGTGCAACACTTCAAGGTGATCCCAAGGGCAAATGGACTCCCACATACGAAGGGTCATTTGTGATTAAGAACATCTTCTCGAGTAGAGCCATGATTCTAACCACCATGGACAATGATGACCTTCCTCACCCTGTCAATGCAGAAATAGTGAAAATATACTATGCATGATAAAAGACCCACTAGGTTGACTGGCCTAGGCAAAAATAAGGGCTTCTCGGCGAACCAAAAGGGTTCGAGAAAAAATATGGGATGAAAATGAAAATAATCTGTACACCTGGCAAGTCGAAAACCTGAAAAGGCGGCTTGGGAAAAAAAGGGTATCCTGGTGGACTAAAAACCCGAAAGGGCAGTCCAGGAAAAAGTTAGGGATGTAAAGCGTATCACTATGTCCCATTGGATTACCTTGCGATCATACCTTAGTATCAACTGTCAAATTCGAACGGCACCAATCAATCTAATCAGCTTCGAAAAAGCAGAAAAATGATGAGACGCTCGAAGATAGAGCGATAATAGCGGAATTGGAACTCAATGGGATTGTTGTACATAGTTGTCTTCTTTTTACACAATATTGTATAAATTTCCATTTTTTTGGGCGTTCTCTTACTAGAGCGTCAGCTTCCTTGTACAAAAGCGCCTGTTATAGGCTAACTTCGAAAATCAACACAAATCATTTTTATAAAACTATTTGTTTTTATTTTTCTGTTTTGTTTTGTAAGAACGTTCAATGATTTATCCTTGACATATGAATTTGAATATGATTGCTTCTCACAAATGTTTGCATAAGAAATAGAAAGGCAATTGCTCGTAACTTATGAAACAGGGGCAAAAATAAGAAATGTCAAACCCGATAGTTACTCTGTCCAGCAGGTACCATGGCAGAGACAGCTTTGAAACACAGTCATCAGTGCGTACAACCTCGTGACATCTACACTCCCCATAGAGTAAAATCAATCAAAGCATTGATATTAGCTTTCCCAAAACAGGAAGTAATCTTCCCAGCCAGGGTCATTCAGAAATCCGACATCTATATTCCCCAGCCGAATTTCATAATCGCAAGTGGGCCATAAAAGTTTGTCTCCCAAGCAGAGTTTACTTCCATGAATACAAAAGCTCAATCCCCGACAGAGCTTATTCCTTCAAGTATGGAAGTTCATCCTCCAATAGAATTATTCCCCCGCAGAGCTATTCTCAAACAGATTCTCTCCCTGGAAGAATATTCATAAACAACAAGGAGTAAATCTCCAGCATAGTCATCTCCATTTACCATCCCCAGCGGAAGTAAAGGAGCCACAGTTCACTACAACCGTCAGGAAGGCTATACTCTCCAACAACAGTTGTGGATTTATTTTCCCAGACTCGGACATGTCATAATAGCATTTCATGCTCATGCGCATACATATCACATACATCATAGTCTCATTTATTTTGAGAATATCATCTCACAATGCTTTTCATGCATCATATATAAGTAACTCTATTATCTTTTCAAGAAAGATAATTATCACCAGCAATTCTAGCAGTTATACATGTCATATCTGCAGACCGCTAATGAAAATTAGTTTCCGAAACCAAACGGGTTAACTAATCTATATCATTAAATGAGGCAGCCTTACTATCCCGGCTTTCATCTTAAGGTAACCCTACTATCCAGGTTCCTTCCTATAAGCCCTACTATCCAGGCTTTCATCTTAAGGTAACCCTACTATCCAGGTTCCTTCCCATAAGCCCTATTATCTAGGATTTCATCTTAAGGTAACCCTACTATCCAGGTTCCTTCCCATAAGCCCTACTATCCAGGCTTTCACCTTAAGGTAACCCTACTATCCAGGTTCCTTCTCATAAGCCCTATTATCAAGGCTTTCATCTTAAGGTAACCCTACTATCCAGGTTCCTTCTCATAGCCCTACTATCCAGGCTCTCATCCCGAAGTAACCCTACTATCCAGGTTCCTTCTTATAGACCTACTATCCAGGCTTTCATCCCGAAGTAACCCTACTATCCAAGTTCCTTCTCATAGCCCTACTATTCAGGCTCTCATCCCGAAGTAAACCTATTATCCAGGTTCCTTCTCATAGCCCTACTATCCAGGCTCTCATTTCGAAGTAACCATACTATCCAGGTTCCTTCTCATAGCCCTACTATCCATGCTTTCAACCCGAAGTAACCATACTATCCAGGTTCCTTCTCATAGCCCTAATATCCAGGCTTTCATCTCGAAGTAACCATACTATCCAGGTTCCTTCTTATAGCCCTACTATCCAGGGTCTCATCTCGAAGTAACCCTACTATCCAGGTTGCTTCTCATAGCCCTACTATCTAGGCTCTCATCCCAAAGTAACCCTACTATCCAGGTTCCTTCTCATAGCCCTACTATCCAGGATTTCATCCCGAAGTAAGCCTACTATCCAGGTTCCTTCTTATAGCCCTACTTTCCAGGCTCTCATCCCGAAGTAACCCTACTATCCAGGTTCCTTCTCATAGCCCTACTATCTAGTATCTCATCCCGAAGTAACCCTACTATCCAGATTCCTTCTCATAGCCCTACTATCCAGGCTCTCATCTCAAAGTAACCCTACTATCCAAGTTCCTTCTCATAACCCTACTATCCAGGCTTTCATCCTGAAGCAACCCTACTATCCAGGTTCCTTCTCATAGCCCTACTATCCAGGATCTCATCTCGAAGTAACCCTATTATCCAGGTTCCTTCTCATAGCCTTACTATCCAGGCTCTCATCTCGAAGTAGCCATACTATCTAGGTTCCTTCTCACAACCCTACTATCCAAGATTTCAATACGAAGTAACCTCACTATCCAGATTCCTTCTTATAACCCTACTATCCAGGCTTTCATTTTGAAGTAACCCTACTATCCAGGTTCCTTATCTCTTATCTCTAGACAACAATTTACAACACTGTAAGACCCGACCCAACCAGTTACGGTCGATTTCACATTTCCCTAGTAAGTCGTTGTGCATCCTGGAACCTGACCAGATATGCATCTTACTTCCGCCTCCTCAATCAAGAGTTATTTCCCTAGTAGAGTAACAGACAATCGTAGCTCTTATCCTTTATTTCCCCATACATAAATCAACATTCTCCAGTGAAGTTCTCCTCAACAGCAAGTACAGATTTTCTCACAAAGGAATCTCTTATGCGATCGATATCTTTTTTGGATGGCATCTTTAATCCCATATCCAACGATTCTCTTTCAACTTCCAAATGGCATCTATAATCCCATTTCCAGTATCACCAATCAGTATTACTCCATGCGAGTGCAAATTTCTGGGCACTCTAGTGTTCAATCATCTTTACCTTCAGATCATGAATGGCAGACCAACCAATCTACATACTCAGGTTTAAGAAGATTGAATAGGGGAAGATATAGTAGCCCAAAATTTGCCCTCTCATTTTACTCAATACATGTTCATTGAGACCCTCAACTTGCTCAAGGATATCCAAGAGTGGATCAGACAAACTCTCTCCTAAATCAATGACCCTCCCACTAGGGTTTCCATTTTCATAAAGATGGGTGCACTCCAAAGGTCTAAAACCTTTTCCATGGTCCTAATATGCTCTCAAGACCATCCATTCCAAGTTTCATGCCTTGCACAAGAAGTTTGCCTAGTCAACTGCTCAAATGCCTGAAAATCAACTATGTTAGGTCAAAAGTCAATTGTGGCCCACATACAGTCAAACCTCAAGATTCTTGGTCAAAATCAACATTATGAATTGATATCCATCATTTAATCAAGGGTTGATCATGATTCTCCAAGGAATGCTCCTAATTCATCAAAACTCAAAAGTTGCTAAATTAGGGTTTCTTAGGAAAAGTCAACCAAACTTTGACCAAGCATAACTTTCTCATACTTTATCAAAAATTTCTCATCCAAGGCTAATTTTGAATATAATTCAATTCCCTACAACTCATCTTCATGCCTCAAGTTTAAGAAATGCACTCATGAAAAGATATGAATTCATACATTATAGGTCATTCCAAAAAGTCAACAAAAATACCTTTTGGGTCAAAGCTTCTTACATGAACATGGAGGATACAAATGAGATGTAACTAAAAGGGTTGTTTAAGGAACATCCTAAGCTTTCTAAAAAGTCCAAGAACACCCTCTTAGGGTCAAAATTGAAGGAGATATGCATTGTCAAAGTTGGCCATTTTTGGAAAATTGTCAAAAGTCAATAATACCCGAAATTGCATTTTTTGTCAAATAGGCCTAACTTTTTATGCTTGCATCTTACATCTAGCAATGTGCATGACCCAAACACTCTCTCATATATTAGTGACTTTATTTATTTAATTTATTTTTTATTTTAATCATTTAAAAGTCAAATTAAATCAAATAAATGATATAAAATATGGAAGATTTGTTTTTGATCTGATTTTGAATGGAATTACAATGCAAATATGCTGTCAAACAGAATCAAATTGTGCCAAGGGTGATTGGGATGAGAATGGAATGATTTGGTTTGATATAGAAAGAAATAATGTAATAATGGAAATCAAATCAAAACTTGATAATTGAAAAAGATATGAATTCTTTTGTTGATCTAATGCAGTCTATTACATATACACAACAAATCCAAGGCATAAGGGGAAGGGTTGATCATGTGAAATGGCAAGGAGAAGTTGCAATTTTCGTCAAAAAAATCTCAAATCGGGTTCCATACTACATCCATCCTCAAGGAGATTTAAGGCTTGCAATACGTTCCTAGACACCTTCAGAAGTTGTTCCAATCATTTGCACGCATTAAGACACCCAGAACCAGTCTCCACATCTCTCACAGTTTGCCATATTTCTTGATTTTGGTTTTGATTATTTGCGCATGGTTTACGTTTTTTAAGCATACATTCATGTTTGTGTTGTCATTTGGAACGTGTTAGCATGATTAATTGTAAGTTTTGATGCACACAGGAACAATTGCCATTATTAGGGTTTAAGGTTGAATTTTAGGGTTTTATTATACAGGTAAAATTAGGGCCAAATATAGGCACCATCATGCTCACGAGATCAAGCCTTGTTGATTGACATACTTGGATTTTATTTATCTTGTTTGTTTAAGTTTTTTGAGATGAACAGGTTCTAGTTACAAGCATGGAACCATAGGTAAAAGTCCATCATCTAAAACGACAGTGCTGAGGAAGAAGAAGGCTAAGTGGCAAGCTCCCGTTGGGAAATTTGAATCTTGGCGCGTTTTCTGGACATCACGTGTTTGTTTTGCTTATATTATTTTTATTTGATTATGTATACAAATGAACAGCCAGCGTAGATGGTTAAGGACTGAGGGTTTGAAGTAAACATCCAAGGTTCGGTCCTTGGAGTGTTTCTTTTTCATTTTTCTTGAATATACTTTCCATATCCTGCGTGCCTCAATGCCCAGCGTCCACCATACGCCCCAGATCTCATCCTTGGGATCCATCATCATGTAGATCCAGCGCCACAGGATTGAAGGCACACCATGCACCATCAGAAGAAAGGTGCACTGGATCATGCACTAGAGTCCGGGCCATCATCCTGGGCCTATCACAAAATTGGCCGTACACCCCCCAAATTGCTCATCAACCAGGCCCAATTCCAATTCTTTTTTTATTTCTTTTATTTTATTATTTGTCTTAATTTTTTTTTACAAAATCATTTTTTATTATTATTAAATCATAAAAACAAAAAAATTACTAAAAAAATAGATTTAGTTTTTTTTCATAAAATGTTTAATTACCATTAATTAATTAGGTTAATTTAAATTCTTTTTTTTATAATTAAAATTAAATAGAAATTAGGTTAGTTTGCAATATTATTTACTTTTCTCAAAAACATCCAAAAATATCTTTTCCTTATTCGCAAATTAATTGTTCCTAAGCTTGATGTTAATTCCCCGCATTTAATTTTGTCACGCGCATACGTGTTTCCATTATTTTATTAATTATTGTAACTGCTCTGAGTTTGTAATAGTTAATTAGGTTTACTATTTTTGCATTTATCATTTTCCCCGGTTTTTGATTATGTAATTCCCCTCCCCAAAGCCTTGTAATAGCTAGGGTTTAAATTTCTCGCACTTTACTTTCCACAATTATAAATTTCCTAGATGTATGGATAATAGGATTGAATGGCAAGATAAGTCAATTTAAAACAGTAGAAAACCCTAAATGCGCAAGATAAATGAAACTGAAATCAAACACTTGCACATGCTCACTCCTAGGGTTTTGCCTCACTTGGTTGCCTCGGAAATAATGGTCGTGTCCCTCAAACGTAGGGATACCTTAGCAAAAGACCCTCAATCTAAAAGTCGTCATAAAGATCATAGTCCCTCCTTGTCCCTCGAGTTGCCTACGAGAAATGATCTTATGACGATAGTCCCTTAGAAATGCTAAGGTATCCTTACTTGTTGCCTTCAGTGACCATTTCGTCCCTTTCGAATGTCCCTTAAAACTCCAACGATGGAGCTACATACTCCTTAATAGTAGGATAGCGATGTCTAAAAGAAAACAAACAGACTTTTTTTCCGAGTAGGTAGATAGTCCCTAGGTACTTGCTCAAAAAAAAGTTTTTTCACACTAACACTTTCAAACATTGTTTCAAACAAAGTTTTTCAAAACACTTTATCACACCCTTGAGGACTGATACAAGGGTTACCATAAAGTGAAACGCCACACTAAGGCATTTCAAATCATTTCCAAAACAAACACACACAAGCAATTTTAAGAAATGAGCCAGTATCTAAGAGCCCATGGAAAACCACGGATAGAAAGGGTGCTAACACCTTCCCTTTCTATAATCTACCCCCTATACTCAGAAACATCTCGAAAAAAGGTTTTTTCTGTTCTTTTTCCTTTTCCTTTGTTGGATGAAATAAAAGTCGGTGACGACTCTTGCTTACCGCGATATTTGCAAATACAAAATGCAAACCAGTATAACAGTCGGTTCTGCAACCGTATCACACCTACAAATATAATGCTACAATTTTAGAAGATAATTTGGAAGTTCCCATCCAACCAATGCCTAATGTTGGAAATATTGCTGAGACTAGCAGAGTGACCCGCATCGGTAGTGTATTTTCACTAGTTGTTCATGGAGATGTTAGTACTGGAAAGAAAATTGTTTAAGATGTTGAACCCAAGAAGGCAGTGGGGGAATCTAGTGGAGCTACGCTAGAAAAGGATGTGGATGATATTTTGAAGATAATCAAGATGAGCGACTACAGAATTACAGATCAGTTACTGCATACTCCTTCAAAAATATCTATCTTGGCTTTATTGATGAACTCCTCTGCTCACAGAGAATCTTTGATGAGGGTATTGGACCAAGCTTTCATGAAAAGTGATATTCCAGTAGACCAATTCAGCAGTGTGGTAGGGAACATTACACCATGTAATAACCTGAGTTTCTGCAATGATGAACTGCTCGATGAAAGAAGGAATTACAATTTGGCCCTCCACATCTCTATGAACTGCAAGAATGATTCATTATCCAATGTGCTGATTTATAATTGATCCGCATTGAACGTTATACCAAGGAGCACACTTATAAAGTTGAAATATCAAGGAACGCCCATGCGCCCAAGTGGCATTATTGTGAAAGTGTTTGATGGATCAAGGAAATATGTTATTGGTGAAGTGGACTTGCCTATTCATATAGGCCCACATTTGTTTCAGATTACTTTCCAGGTCATGGATATTATACCCGCTTACAGCTATTTGTTGGGACGACTATGGATATATGAGGCAGGGACTGCCACTTCAACTTTACACCAAAAGTTGAAGTTTGTGCATGGAGGAAAAGTGTTAATTATAAGTGGAGAATAGGCATTATTGATATCTCATTTTTCCTCTTTCAGCATTATGGAGGTGGATGAAGCTGCTGTTGGAACCCAATTCCAAGCTTTATCCATTGATAATATAAGAGGAGATGAGAATTCTATGGTTTCGTTTAAGGATGCTCAACATTTTGTACGTAATGGCCATAGTGAAGTATGGGGAAAAATTGTTGATCCACCTGTAAACAAGAATAGAGCTGGCTTGGGGTTCTCTGTGAAGAATGATAAAGGTAAGAGCATGAAGCTAAAGTCTACTACACGCAAGTATTAGGATATCTTTTGTAGCGGGGGTTATCTTCATCCAACTGTTTCTAGGAGTAATGCCATTATGGAAGATGAATCAGAGCCAGAAATTCCAAATTATGTGACGCACAGAGTTAGGGTTCAGAACTGGATCACCATTGATGTACCCTTTTGCATACATGTTTCAAAGTAATTTGTTTTTTGTTAATCTTTTTGAAAAGCTTTCACTCTGCCCAATGTGAAAGTATTAATATTGTATGGGCTTATCTGTTTGCTTTAATTTTTAAAATCAATAAAAAAAGTTGTCTTTGTTTCCCAAATTGTATTTTTATTTTTTGCTTTTTTCTTGGAAAATGGTAATTATAAAAAACCTTTCAAAATAAATAATAACTGAAACTCAATCTGCATGATCACTTGTTATATGTGTCCGTTTCTAAAAGAAGTCATAAATCATATGTGCGGATTAATTAAAAAACCCGTTGAATACAATGACCCTGCACCCTCTCCCAACTTTGAATGTCTTGTGTACGGGGCCGAAGAAGAAGACTATGATGAGATTCCAGAAGAGGTCTCACGGTTTCTTGAGCGTGAGGAGAATTCCATTCATCCATATAAGGAGCCATTGGAAGTAATCAATTTGGGTTCAGAAGAAGATCCGAAGGAAGTCAAGATTAGAGCATTACTGCATCCTGATGTGAAGAGCATGTTGATTGAGATGTTGAAAGAGTATGTGGATATTTTTGCTTGGTCTTACCAAGATATGCCTGGTTTAGATACAGATATTATAGAGCACCATTTTCCGCTGAAGCTAGAGTGTCCGCCAATCAAATAGAAGTTGCAAAGAACTCACCCAAATATGGAAGTGAAGATCAAAGAAGAAGTTCTAAAGCAGATTAATGCTGGTTTTCTTGTGACATCAGTGTACCCTCAGTGGATTGCCAATATTGTCCAAGTACCAAAGAAATACGGAAACATTCACATGTGCGTGGATTACAGAGATCTAAATAAAGCTAGTCCAAAAGATGATTTTCCATTGCCACACATTGATATAGTAGTGGATAGCACAGCAAAATTCAAAGTTTTCTCATTCATGGACGGATTTTCCAGGTATAATCAAATAAGGATGGCTCCTGAGGACATGGAAAAAACAATATTTATCACACCCTGGGGAACATTCTGTTACAGAGTGATGCCCTTCGGGTTGAAGAATGTTGGTGTAAAGTACCAGAGGGCTATGACAACCATATTCCATGATCTGATGCATAAGGAAATTGAGGTATATGTTGATGATATGATTGCTAAATCCCAGACCGAAGAAGGGCATGTAGAAGATTTGTTGAAGTTGTTTCAGCGTTTGAGGAAGTATCATCTCCGCTTGAATCCAAATAAATGTACCTTCGGTGTTCGGTCAGGGAAATTGTTGGGTTTCATTGTTAGACAGAGAGGGATTGAAGTTGAGCCTGATAAAGTCAAAGCAATTTAAGAAATTCTAGCACCGAGAATTGAAAAGCAAGTCAGAGGGTTCCTCGGGCGTTTGAATTATATTTCCAGATTCATTTCCCACATGACCGCAACGTGTGAACCGATCTTTAAGTTGTTAAAGAAAGATCAAGGTTGTGTGCGGACAAATGATTGTCAAAAGGAATTTGAAAGTATTAAATAATATCTTCTTGAACCTCCTATCTTGCTCCCTCCTGTTGAAGGAAGATCATTGATTATGTATCTGATAGTGTTAGATGATTCCATGGGCTGCATTCTAGGACAACAAGATGAAACATGGAAGAAAGAGTATGCCATTTATTATCTCAGTAAAAAATTTATTGATTGTGAATTGGGTATTCCATGCTAGAAAAGACATGTTGTGCTCTGGCCTGGGCGGAAAAACGTTTGCGGCAGTATATGTTGAATCACACTACTTGGTTGATCTCCAAAATGGATCCAATCAAGTATATTTTTGAAAAGCCTGCTCTTACTGGGAGAATTTCCCGCTGGCAGATGTTGTTATCTGAATATGACATCGAATACCGCACCCAAAAAGCTATTAAAAGCAGCGTGTTGGCAGATTATCTTGCTCACCAACCAATTGATGATTATAGGTTTGTGATGTATGATTTCCCCGATGAGGATGTGATGTTTCTGAAAGTGAAAGATTGTGATGAACCATTTCCTGAGGAAGGTCCTGATCATGAATCTCATTGGGGCATGATATTTGATGGAGCTATGAATGCTTATGGTAAAGGAATTGGTGTTGTGATGTCACTCCACATGGATCACACATTCCTTTTACTACAAGGTTGACATTTGATTGTACTAATAATATGGCTGAATATGAGACTTGCATCATGGGTCTCGAGGAATCTATTGATCTCAGAATTAAAATTCTAGATGTGTATGGCGATTCAGCTTTGGTAATAAATCAGATTAAAGGAGAGTGGGATACTCGTCACCCCATCTTGACCCCTTACAAATATTATGCTAGAAGATTGTTACCATTCTTTAATAAAGTTGAATTCCATCACATCCCCAGAGACGAAAATCAAATGGCGTATGCTCTGGTTTCTATGTATCAAGTGAATACTGGGAATGATATACTTCAAATTATAGTTTGGAGACTGGATAGGCCCGCTCATGTGTTACAACAGAAGAGGTAGCAGATGATAAACTTTGGTATTATGATATCAAGCATTTTCTCTAGACTCAGGAATACTCGATTGGTGCTTCGAATAAAGATAGAAAGACATTGAGAAGATTGGTTGGCAGCTTCTTCCTAAGTGAAAATGTGTTGTACAAGAGAAATTATAACACGGTCTTGCTCAGATGTGTGGATAGACACGAAGTAGACATTTTGATGCATTAGATTCATGAAGGTTCATTTGGCACTCATGCCAATGGACATTCGATGGCTAAAAAGATGCTAAGGGCAGGTTACTATTGGCTGACAATGGAATCTGACTGTTACAATTTTGCAAAGAAGTGCCATAAATGCCAGATTTATGCCGACAAAATTCATGTGTCTCCGACACTTCTCAATGTTATTTCTTCCCCGTGGCCTTTCTCTATGTGGGGTATTGACATGATTGGAATGATGGAGCCCAAAGCTTCGAATGGACACCATTTTATCTTGGTAGCAATTGACTACTTCACCAAATGGGCATATGCTAATGTTACTAAGCAGGTGGTAGTGCGCTTCATTAAGAATAATCTTATATGTCGGTATGGTGTGCCGAGCAGAATCGTCACCGACAATGGCTTGAATCTGAACAACAAGATGATGACAAAACTTTACGAAGAATTCAAGATTGTCCATCATAATTCATCTTCGTAGAAATCGAAGATGAATGGGGATGTTGAAGCTGCTAATAAGAATACCAAGAAGATCATCCAGAAGATGGTTGTTACTTATAAAGATTGGCATGAAATGCTCCCTTTTGCTTTACATTGATATCGGACATCCGTCCTCACTTCAACAGGAGCAACCACGTTCTCCCTTGTGTATGGAATGGAAGCGCTTCTCCCAATCGAGGTTGAGGTTCCCTCTTTGCGTGTGATAATGGAAACCAAGTTGTCAGAGGCTGAATGGGTCCAGAACAGGTTTGACCAATTGAATTTGATCGAAGAGAAGAGAATGACGGCTTTGTGTCATGGGCAGTTATATCAGAAGAGAATGAAGAAAGCTTTTGATAAGAAGGTCAAACCTCGTGAATTCAGAGAAGGCGACCTCGTGCTCAGGAAGATCATGTCTTTTAATGCTGATTCTAGGGGAAAGTGGACTCCCAATTTTGAAGGCCCATATGTTGTCAAGAAAGCCTTCTCTGGCGGTGCATAAATTCTTGAAACTATGGATGGAGAGGAGTTCCCACGTCCCATGAATGCTGATGCAATCAAGAAATACTTCACCTAAAGAAATAAAAGAGCAGCTCGCTAAGTTGAAAACCCGAAAGGGAAGCTTAGGCAAAAAGGAGCGTCTCGGTAGGCCGAAAACCCGAAAGGGCGGTCTAGGCAAAAATTAGAGACATAAACAGAATAAAATATCCTGCTAAGTTGAAAACTGGCAAGGGAAGCTTAGGCAAAAGTTAGGGACTTTCTTGGCAAGTAACTACATCAGACAAGACTTGATCATTGAAGCAACAATCTCCTTGGATCCTCACCATACTTCAACGGAAGCTGCTGCTCAGAATTTCAAAGTTGTTAGAGGGAATAGTGGTCATTGTATCTCAATGTATCTTTTCCATTATATATTCCCATTTTTACGAGCTTTGTAATCATCCATGGAGTCTCGCCATTCACATACTACCATTCTATCAATAAAATTTGAACTTTTACCCAATTCTTTGTAATTCTTATTGTATTCAGCTTACAAAGGCTCCATCTATTTTTGATAATAATTTTCAAAGCAAAAAGATTAAATAAAAAAATTGTTTTTCAAAAAGAATTTACAACTTACTTTTACTTTATATTTTGTGATTCAAGAGGAAAACAAAAGTGGTGATCCTAGGAATGGACGAACTCCAGTAATTTTTGGAAGTTTTTTTTCACCCAGAAAGGTTTTATCATGTCGTTGTCGCTGGTATACGTGTGATTTTTTTTATATTGAAGACGATACCAATTGGCGTAAGGTGCAGTATTGGGTTTGTGATCCTAGTGTCCCCAGCAAAGTTTTCTCTCATATAATGAAAGGTCTTTTTCCCTTGGTGTGCTGAGATGGAACTATTTGCAAAATGTTGCTCTTTCTGCAGTATTGGCATTATTGTTGGTATTTATTTCCCAGGCAACTAGACCAGGGCAGTATGTTTCCTAAGAAATGTTGAGACAGTTGTCAACCCTTTGGGTTTTCACCCTGCAAGTGCTGAGTTTGATTTAAAATCCCCAGGAGTTTGACCTTTTTCTGTAATGTTGACTTCTTGATTCCCCAAGAAGACCATCCCAGGGCATCTTTTGTTGGAATAATTTTGCATGATATAAAGACTCAATCCAAGATTCCCTAGTGAAGGCTTCTATATTTGATAAAAGTCTTTTCTCCCCGTGCATGCTGATATTTGACTCATTTACGAAGCATCTCCCTTTCGGAAGTACTTGCATTTTGTTTGATTGCCCGATAATCAGGCGAGGGCAATGTTTTACTTAAGAAGTGTTGAGGCATTTGTCATTTTTTTGGGTTTTCACCCGCCAAGTGTTGGGTTTGATTCAAAATCCCAATAAGAATGATTTCTTGCTGTAATATTTGACTTCTTAACTTCCCAAGTTATTATCCCCATGAGGTTTCATACTTTTTTCCCAAAGAAGTTGGTGCAATACTTACTCTTAATATTCAAGAACGTATTGTGGTTTACCCTCTTTGGTGTGGTGTTGGCCTCCCCAATAAAGTCAGCACTAGGTCCCCAATTGATGTCTCGAAATCCCCAGTTGATGTTTTTCCAATATGGTTTTCATCTGCCTTATTCGAAATCAGTATTGCAATCCCCAATAGGAGTACGGACCGTGAAACATGTGTTTTCCCCATTGAAGTTTGTGTGTTATTCCCTGGTGAAGCCTGGAGAAGGATGTTATATCCCTGTATCTGTACTGATTTGTCACTATGATTTGATTACTTTCGGATTATGTTCCTTCTCAGCGAAGTTAATCCGCGAAATAAGATTCTGTTTCCTAGTTTGGTGCTTACTTTCTTATGGAATGTTCATCTTGGATGTGATTTAGCCGAGTGTTGTTTGTGCCCGAGTTTGGTTTTTCCTGGTTATTCCCAGTGTTATATGTCTGTTTTGTCAGCATATACATGATAAAACTCATACATTCATACATACATCATGCATAGTTAAATTTAGCAAATCATTGCTCATCCACATTCGTTAATAGTTTGTTGACATATTACCCTGCTTTGCAGAGTTATGTTGTCCTCTCTCCAATAGAGTGTCGGCCTTAAGCAGAAAGTGTATATTCTTTCAATTTCCTCACTGAGTTATCCCTCGTGGAAGAATTTTACTTTAGCCTTCTTGTATAATTCTTTGTCTGGATAGATTGAGTTTCCTTATTAAGTTTATTTATTAAAGGATGTATTTTGGTTGACTGTTTTACTCTAGTTTATTCCCAGTTTGAATCTTTGTTTCCCAGCAATATTATTACTTTGGATTTCTGCAAGTTTCGAGCATTAGTTTGAGAATGTGCATTTATTTTAGCACGAGAGAACTTTTATCTCCTCGGCAGGAATATGTTGGCATTTCCCCAGGAAGTTGTATTTCATTCCCCAGGAAGTCATGATTCATTCCCCAGGAAGTCATATTTCTTTCCCCAAGAAGCCATATTTCTTTCCCCAGAAAGCCATTTTTACAATCCTTCCTATAACAGCAAGTGGTAGTCTCTTTATTTGAGACAGCTTATATACTACCCTTTCCAGGCGGAATGCCTTGGTTAAAGAAGAAGTTGAGACTTGTTCTAGGTGAAACGCCAGAATTTTGGAGAAACTTGTTATTCTTTTTGCTGCCTTCAGTGAACGTTGGTAGTTCACTGTCAGTGAATGTCGGTGCTATGATATTTCTTTTCTTTTCTACCTTCAGCGAAAGTTGGTAGTTCACCATCAGTGAATGTTGGTGATTGTTATCTTTTTGTTACCTTCAGTGAACGTTGGTGCTATGATATTTCTTTTCTCTATACCTTCAGTGAAAGTTGGTAGTTCACCATCAGTGAACGTTGGTGATTGTTATCTTTTTTCTACCTTCAGTTAACGTTGGTAGTTCACCGTCAATGAAGTTGGTGCTATGATATTTCTTTTCTCTCTACCTTCAGTGAAATTTGGTAGTTCACCATCAGTGAACGGTGGTGATTGTTATCTTTTTTCTACCTTCAGTGGACATTGGTAGTTCACCATCAATGAACGTCGGTGCTATGATATTTTCTCTCTACCTTCAGTGAATGTTGGTAGCTCACTGTCAGTGAACATCAGTGTTTTTATTCTTTTCTCTTTCTACCTTCAGTGAACGTTGGTAGTTTCGCCTTCAATAAAACTTGGTGTATCCTTTGATCTTTTACCATCCTCTATGAGTCGGTATCCTTTTGGTCTTCTTCAACTATGAGTTGGTAGTTTACTGTCATTTATGAGTCATTATCTTTTTGATCTTCAACCTCTGACTATTGAGTTTGGTAGTTCACAGTTGGTTGTCAATCACTTTTTTCCTGTACTATCTCCTCTTTAGCTGAGTTGATGCTACCTTATCTCTTCTTTGGGTGTCATACCAATAGATTCGGGTCTTTTTGATTCACCAGTGATTTATTTTCCTGGTCGGGTTTCTCTTTTAATCCTTATTTCCTTTGCTACATCCCTAGTGGTGTTTTGTGTCCCTTTGAAGTTCTTCATATGCATTCATACTCATAAGCATTGCATGACACCTTAGGGCCAAAAATAGGGTTTGTTTTTATATTTAAGTATCTTCGATCACGACGACACGAAGATTTTTAACCTTCGTATCTCCAGATAGAAGAAAATTAAATAAGGGCAGTTGTTGTACCCCAATTTTTCCCCCTAAGATCCCTTCATCATACCATATTGATTCAATCACAACAAGATCACATTAGGGCTTTTGGTTCTCCTCCCTATCTTTAGCTTTGATCTTTGAGGAATCACCAAGCACCTTGACTTGTTTTTATTTTATGGTCATGCATGTTTTGTTTTAACTTTACTTTTAATTAATAAAATTCAATGTTGGTTTGTCTTACTTGTTAATAATGTAGGTAAAGGCAATGTGGCTTAGGAAGTTGATCCATGGGTTCATGAGTTTATTTCCATGCTCTAGTCAATAAAGCTTGAGAAATTCAAACCTCACCATTGAAGTTGTTTTGGAAGAAATGGCATGGCAAGTTTTATTTTGGTTCACCATATTTAAAAGTTATCAAGATTGATTCAAAAGTACAATGGGTTGATTGAAGAAGTTGTCATGGTTGGACAAGGCCTTGTTCCCATTGGTCACAAGTGCATATTTCTCTCAATTATCAAGATATGGAAGTGGTTTTGGTTTCTATAAGTTCTCATTAACATCCTCAACAACTTATATCTATAAAGAAAAAGTGTTGGTATAAGAAGGTTGTTTGAAATTGTCAAAGTTCCTCAAAGCATTTTTGTTGCACCCCAAAATTTGCCCTCTCATGTTTTCCAAAGTCTTCCCCCTGCATGGTTGATCACAAACTCTTGCCGAAGGAAAAAGAAGATTTTTTGAGTGGTACTTTAAGTACCTTTCGATTTTCATTCTGAGAGACCCTTCGATTGGTGTTCTGAAGGATCCTTTCGATTGACATTCTGGACAAGCATTTCGATTGGCATCCTGAAAGACACTTCGGTTGGTACTATGAAGGAACATTTCGATTGGTGTTCTGGACAAGCATTTCGATTGGCATGGACAAGCATTTCGATTGGCGTTATGTCAAGGTCTTCGACTAGCATGCCAAGGGAACCTTCGATTCAGTGTTGTGTCCAGGAAGCTTCGACAGGGCCATTCCAAGAACTCCTTCCGGGCCGTTCGAAAGAGGCCATCAAGAGGGCACTCAAACATGTCCAGGTACACTGAACATGAGGAAATGGCATGTTCCCCTTGCAAATATAGAAATAATTAAATGTTGGT
The DNA here is from genome assembly GCA_948472305.1 of Vicia faba. Taxonomy (NCBI): domain Eukaryota; kingdom Viridiplantae; phylum Streptophyta; class Magnoliopsida; order Fabales; family Fabaceae; genus Vicia; species Vicia faba. The sequence goes on from OX451737.1 coordinate 1,347,307,809, forward strand.
TGTGGATTTAATTCCTGAGTTAAAGGCCAGATTCTTGCCTTTTCTGTTCCTAAAGAGCTGATTCGACTAGAGTGATTATGTGCAACTCAAGACCATTCGAAGAAGCATTCAGAAGGCCCATACGAAGGGTACATAGGAAGTCCAGTCGAAGGAGGCAAATGAGGGCCAATCGAAGAGCATGGCCTGAAAGCATTCGAAATCCAAAAGCGTCCAAGTTCATTCCAGAAACACAAACGTTTCAGAAAAGGGAATTATTTAATGTGTCTGTTTCTTGTCTCATAGCATTTAATAGCCTGTTTCAAGGCTGTCTCTTGCCATTACTTCACCCTCACACTCCTATAAATACAAAGGCCAGCATACAAACAAAGGACACGAAAATTACACAAAAATTACACGAAAATCATAGAACGAAAATATACAGAGAACTCTACAGAAACAAAAAACATTGAAGAAGGTGTTGTCCATACAATCCATCAAAGGTTGTCAGATTTTCCAAGCCAAAGAAGTCGTTCAGATCGAAGGTGCCCACGCCCAGAAGCCCTCAGATCAAAAGTGCCTACATCCAGGAAGTGCCCAGATCGAAGGTTCCTACATCCAGGGAGCGCCCAAATCAAAAGTCCAATCTGTTGGTAATAAAGGGTAAACTATCCAACCTCATATTTGCATAATAATACATACTGGTTGTTACCTTCGATTTTCTATCCTAGACAGGATCAAGAGGCCTGGGTTTGGCACCCAGGTCATGTTTTTTTTTCATTTGCTAACATTTGCTGCAGCCATAGCCTGAAGAGACCCAGCAAGCGCAGGGTCGAAGGGCCTGGGGTTTAATACCCAGGCCCTGCATTTTATTTCGCTAACATGCTTTTGCAGGTATAACATCCCAGATCGAAGGAGAGCCCTTCTCTGGATCGAACCCATTAGCATGCTGGATCGAAGGAGGCATCTCATTCCTGGATCAAAAGCCATGACCCCCATGATCGAAGGGCAATCCTCTTCCCTGGATCGAAGACTACTCACGCCTTACTGTCTGGCCCAATCGAAAGGACCATTTCCCTCCCTGGGTTGAAACTCCTTTTTTTTCTCCCTGGATCGAAGGATCCCTCCTGCACGTTATTTTTGTTTTTCATAGACTTCTTTTTACCTTTTAATTAACATTAAAATAAAAAAACTACAAAAACATTAGGCTAGTTCTTTTTTCTATTAAATTAACTTTGTTAATTAACCTTTAATTATCTTAACATTTTTCCAAAACTAAAATTAAATAGATTTAGATTATTTTCCCAAAATAAAATAAAACAACAAAAAAAGAGTTCTTATTCTTAGGATTTTTCAGATTCGTGCGCGTTTATTTTATTGTAATTGCCTACTGGGATGTAATAGCTTAACTAAGACCCTTTACTGCTTTTATTTCCCCAATTTTTGGACATGTAAATAATCCCCCTCCTCGAAGCCTTGTAATAGCGTAGGATTTATAATTCCCGCACTTTAAATTCCTGTACGTATATCAATTGTTTAGATGTATGCTAACTAGGATTGCATGACAAGATTAACTCTTAACTTAAAATCAACTGTAGCTCACCATAACATGTACAAAGATAATATAACTGAAAATTGACACACTTGCACATGCCACTCCTAAGCTACGCCTCACTTGGTTGCCTCGAACGTGGTCATTAAGTATAGGATGTTTTAGAGGTCGTCCTTTTGTCCCAAGATCATAAGTTGCCTCGAAATGGTCTCCTCGATAAAAATGATCTAAGACATTAGGATTACCACTAAAGCGTCCTAACGTTTCTTTAGTGACCACACGTCCCTAAAATCGAATTGACCCGAAAACTCCAACGATGGTGCTACTTACTCCTCAATAGTAGGATAGTACTGTCTAAAGGACATTTGCACAATTAAATTCCTTTTTGAGTAGGTAGAGGTTCTTAAGTACTTGCTCTCTTTTAAAAACAAAACAAAAACTTTTCGCACTTACACTTTCTTCAAAAAACAAAATTCTTTTCAAAACCCACAATCACAAAGAAAAGCAAACCTTTTGAAAACATAGTGAGCAAGTACCTAAGATCCCATGGATAACCACGGATAGAAAGGGTGCTAACACCTTCCCTTTCTATAATCTACCTCCCGAACCCGAGAAACAATCTCGAAAAGGAATTTTTTTCTGTGCTTTTGTCCTTTCCCTTGTTGGATAAAATAAAAGATGGTGGCGACTCTTGCTTACCGCGACACTTTGCGAAAACAAACACAAACACAAACCAGCAATCAAAAAACAGTCAGTTCTTGTTCCCACCGACCACAGAACTGGCGACTCTGCTGGGGAATCATTATAAGTGAGGTGTACCTTAGGATTAGATCACTTGTGTTTTCAATTGTATGCTTTATATGCTTTATATTTTGTGGGCTTGTATCAGAGTTCTATAGATCCTAACCCGGATATGGGGTACCCTTTTTAGGTAAGTAGGAGTAAACTGTGAGGGATCTGTCCGGCGTAGACTGACACGGATGAAGCAGTAGCTACGTTGGTGTGGCACCTTGGTCTGTACCGATATCCCTTGTGTTGAAACGGGGAGAATATGGGTCTTCTGAGGAGTCATTAAGCACCAACTGACCTTAGCACCTTAAATTGACCAACTTGGCCATAAAACAGTAGTAGTATGCTACACTCATTGAGACTAAACTCTCGCGATGGTTTCGGCCGCAAGAAAAGGTTGCTAAGCTGGAATTATGACCGATTGAGGGTAGTCATTGATATTGAGATCCTCTAGAACCCGATTACTATTTTTAGGACATGTTTAAACCAACTAAACTGAAAGAGGGTAATGCCTAAACTCCATGTCAGCCTAAACTTGAGGCTATATGTGTGACTTGTGTGCCTTCAAACTTGAACTACTTGTTATCTGACAACAGGGGTTCCTTGCAGGTTTTGTTTACAGTCCTTATCCAACAAATTGGATTTATTGCAGGGCTCACTTACATCACCTCACACTTTTTGCTTAAACGCATAGCATACACATCATAACATCATGCCTTAACATTTCCTTAACCATTTCAAGGATCTCAAGGGCTTGTGATACAGGTTATGGTACATCAGATGTCTAGCAAGGGGCAAAGGGGATTTATTTTCCTCTAGCCAATGCCATCTAAAGATCAAAACATGATAACTTGAGTTAGGGGCTATGAACCACTAGATATGGTGAGCCTGACTCTTGAAGAAGGACTCTCAGCAACATGAAGCTCCTTCAATCAAGCTACAAGATTCAGATTCTAAACAGTTTCTTGTTTACCTCGCGAGATCCTTGAAAACATTGCATACATATATCATACATATCATTGCATTACAGGTACCATTACAGGTTTCTCATCTTCTTCGTTGTCCATTTCAGCAATCATCATGTCTGCTGAACCTTCCACTGAGCAAGCTATCAAGGCCCTTCAGGCCCAGAACGCCCAATTTCAAGAGCTGGTCATGAATCTAGCTAAGGGTCAGCAGGACCTGAAGACCCTGATTCTGAAAGAGAGGAAGAAGAAGAAGAAGAAGACCATCTTGTTCAACACTGGACGCAGGTTTGGAAACGGGCTGCAGAATGAAATTGATCTGGCCACCCCATCTGGAGAGAAGGATAGTCCACAAGAAAGGAGGGCTCCTAGCCCTTTGGTCTCCGACAATGGGACAAACTATGATGAAGAACAGTATCCTCCTGCTGAGGATAAGTACAAACAGCTGGAAGACCGTTTGAACGCTATGGAAATACAAAAGGTGCCCGGTCTGGACTTCGGAGATCTAGGTCTATCCTCTGGGGTGGTGATTCCCCATAAATTCAAGGCACCTGCTTTTGCCAAGTACGACGGAGCTTCCTGTCCAAAGCTACACCTCTGGTCATATGTGAGGAAGATTCAACCCTATACTGCTGATAGAAATCTATGGGTTCATTTCTTTCAAGATAGTCTGTCAGGGACTCAACTTGAATGGTTCTGTCAATTGGAAGGAGCTAACATCCACAACTGGGAGGATCTTTCTGCTGCTTTTTACAAGCAGTACCAGTATAATGCCGACCTTGCTCCCATGCGTACTCAGCTTCAGGGTATGTCTATGGGTACAGGCGAAGGCTTTAAGGACTACGCTCAGAAGTGGAGAGATCTCGCTGGAAGAGTCCAACCCCCTCTGTCTGATAGGGAGTTGGTGGACATGTTTCTTGGGACTTTGTCTGGTCCCTATTTCAAACACTTGATCGGAAGCTCTTCAGCCGGATTCACCGAGCTAATACTGACTGGCGAAAGGGTCGAAGCTGGCATCCAAATTGGGAAGATTCAAGAAGAAACACCTTCTGATGCTCAAAAAAAGCCCTACAATGGGAAGAAAGAGTCCAATGCTGTGTATGGTCAAAAGAGTCGTCATGACCAACACGTAGGAGAAATCTTGATTCTAATCCTATGCCTGCTCAACAAAGACAGGGGCATCAGCGTAAAGAGGTCGCACCTAAAAGACAATTCACTAAGATCAACATGTCATTGGGTCAAGCGCTACAAAGCCTGTTGGAGGCAGAGCTGATTACGTTAAAGGCTCCTCTCCGGAACCCAAATACTTCCGTTCCTACCTACCATCCCAATGAAAGGTGTGCATACCACTCTGACAGTCCAGGACATGACATGAACAACTGTTGGGCTCTGAAGAATAAGGTCCAAGACATGATTGATGCCAAGGAGATCAAGCTTGACCCTCCGGAGACTCCAAACATAATCACTGCTCCTATGACAAATCATTGAGAATGTTTTTATTTCATTTGAATTTTCAAGTTGTAATCTCTTTGTTACTCAAACAATTATCTATTAATGCCAAACTTTGTTTCATTAATGCATTGCATATGTCTGTCTTGATTTGATCCAATCATTTTAATTACATTTAAACTATGCTTTTTACTCACTTTATGACATTCAACTCTTGCTAAAAGTTACAAGCCTTTAGAGGGAGGATGACGAAACAATGCCATAATCTCATACATCATGCTTTTAAACAGACCTTGCTGACGATGTACAGACATTTCTTTCAAATCCTAAACACTGGAGTTATAAGGAAGATAATCCCTAGTCAACCCCTTCGAGCCAAAGAAGTAGGAGTTTTCTATTTTTAAACAAATTGAAACCTTTGATTTAAACCTGGGGCAGGGTAGTCTCTCAGTTAATTCAAAAGATATGCATTGAAGTCACAAAACTCTCAGTTCATAATACAACGAACGACATCAAAAGCATTCCTCTGGAATCAAAAGACAGTGGTGGTTCCTTATTTCATAGGCAGTCAATCTCTCAAAAAAAGAGAAAAAGCCCACTAAGCCAAAATCTATAAAGGAGGCTTAAGAAAGATGGGGCATCCCGCTGACTGTAATCTCGAGGTCGCTAAAAATCCTCAACAACATGAAAAATGCTGCAAAAATGACTGCCTTCCAACAAATTCAAGTTGTGTGAACCATTACCAAAAACGTCATTCCAGACTCATTTGGAGTTCAAATGCACAATTAACTGAGTTTAGGATTGAAGAACATCACGAAGAGCGGGTGGGTACAAATATACTTTGAGCCTTTATCCTTTGTTTCTTAAACTGTGAACCAAGCCACGTTACAACCCTTCAAAAGTCCTAACTGAAGCATGGGTTAGTTCGAAAGCATACTATTACAAAAGGTATCTTGACTCCTGTAAGGCTTTGTCCTAAATCTTGTGTTGAATTTGTCTTATAAAAAGTTTTCTGCTAAAAAACGCATTTTTCAAAACTTCAAGACAAGCATAAACTTTGCATTATTTGAATATCACTGTTTTCATTTGGCTATTTGTTTGACAGCCGAGAAATTCACACAACAAATATCCGATGAACGAAAGCCCTCTCAGTGAACAAAATCACTTCAAAAAGGATGACGCTTCCATTGGCAAATCTCCTATAAAGAAGGGGGCATGACATGTCACTATCCAGCACACCTGGGGCAGCCCAGTCAAGATTCCAGGAAATCTCTCAAAGAAGTGAAGAGTAACCAGGGGCAAGTCTCCATGTCCGTCGCTTGGGGCATTGAACATCAATCTCAGTGAAGGGTTACATACAATCCAACATTTCTAGGCAGTGCCACAAATACCTGCTACTAGGGGCAATGACAAATCTCCCCAGATCCTGCTCATAGGATGACTCCCAGCAAGGGTTTAATCTCTGAAAACCTTTCCCCAGCTGAATCAATCTCAAGAATCCTCGAGGACTTCCCCCAACGAAGATGTCACCTCCCCAGCGGACTGACGACAAGGTTTATCTCCCCAACAACGCCAGGATTCCCCAGCTTGAGTTTGCCTCTCCGACTACTACAAGTTAAAGGACCACAACTCCTCTTCCCCAGTGGACTACTCTGCAGTCCCCATCATGCTACTGTGAAACCTGGACCCGACCAGATGTCAGTTTAACTTTGACTTCCCAGTAGAGCAACGGACAACCGAGACTCCTGAACTTACTCCCCACAGAGTTTTAAATATCCCCCAGCGGAGTTCTCCTCAAACAACAAAGTAGGGATCCCCGGTGGAAACATTTTGAGCAAAGTCCAAGACAAAATTACACTTCAACAACATTCATAACATATGCATACAAAATACATATGACAAAAATCTCATTTTACTTTGAGAACATCATTACACAATGCATACATCATGACAATGCATACATCATGACATTGTATACAACTAACTCTTTACCTTTTCAGGAAATATCAATCAACATGCAAAGATCCTCATCTTCTGAGATTCCTTCTAGAGACAGTTCAGATGCGACCCAGATATGGCTGACATTCTGATACTTATTCCAGACTCCTTCTAGAGATAGTTCAGATGCGATCCAGATATGGCTGACATTCTGATACTTATTCCAGACTCCTTCTAGAGATAGTTCAGATGCGATCCAGATATGGCTGACATTCTGATACTTATTCCAGACTCCTTCTAGAGACAATTCAGATGCGATCCAGATATGGCTGACATTCTGATACTTATTCCAGACTCCTTCTAGAGATAGTTCAGATGCGATCCAGATATGGCTGACATTCTGATACTTATTCCAGACTCCTTCTAGAGACACTTCATATGCGATATAGATATGGCTGACATTCTGATACTTATTCCAGACTCCTTCTAGAGACAGTTCAGATGCGACCCAGATATGGCTGACATTCTGATACTTATTCCAGACTCCTTCTAGAGATAGTTCAGATGCAACCCAGATATGGCTGACATTCTGATACTTATTCCAGACTCCTTCTAGAGACAGTTCAGATGCGACCCAGATATGGCTGACATTCTGATACTTATTCCAGACTCCTTCTAGAGACAGTTCAGATGCGACCCAAATATGGCTGACATTCTGATACTTATTCCCGATTTAATCAAATTACAGTCCAGATACGATCCAGATTCGGATTTCATTCTGTCACTCAGTCAAATTATAGTCCAGATACGATCCAGATTCGGATGTCATTCTGCCACTCATTCAAATTACAGTCTAGATACGATCCATATTTGGATGTCATTCTGTCACTCAGTAAAATTACACTCCAGATACGATCCAGATTCGGATGTCATTCTGCCACTCATTCAAATTACAGTCCAGATACGATCCATATTCGGATGTCATTCTGTCACTCAGTCAAATTACAGTCCAGATATGATCCAGATTCGGATGTCATTCTGTCAGTCATTCAAATTACAGTCCAGATATGATCCAGATTCGGATATCATTCTGTCACTCATTTCAAATTACAGTCCATATACGATCCAGATTCGGATATCATTCTGTCACTCATTCAAATTACAGTCCAGATACGATCCAGATTCGGATGTCATTCTGTCACTCATTCAAATACATTTCAGATATGCTCCAGATGCAGACGCAATTCTAACAATCATCCAGACTCAACTCTATTCTCCAGCAACTCCAGGATTTATTTTCCCCAGCTAAAACATCACACATCATTATCAACTAAAGACCTCTTCTGGTTAGATTTATTTCTTCCAGTTAATGACAAGCAATCAGAGAACTTCAAATAACAGTCCAGATACGATCCAGATTCGGATGTAATTCTGTCACTCATTCAAATACAGTCCAGCAATCGCCCTTGGATGGCATCTTTAAGCCCATCTCCAATGACTATCCCTTACCTCTCCTGCAGATGGCATCTATAAGCCCATCCTCCTACCAACAATCTCCAAATGGCATCTGTAAGCCCATTCCCGTCATCTCAATGCCGATACTACACCATGCGAGTGCAAATTTCTGGGCACTCTAGTGTTCAATTATCTTCCACCTTCGGATCACGAAAGTCTAGAAAGCCAATATATATCCTCAGGTTTAATAAAATTGAACAGGGGCAACTGTTGCACCCCAAAATTTTCCCTCTCATGTTTTCCAAAGTCTTCCCCCTGCACGGTTGATCACAAACTCTTGCCTAAGGAAAAAGAAGATTTTTTTAGTGGTACTTTAAGTACCTTTCGATTTGCATTCTGAGAGACCCTTCGATTGGTGTTCTGAAGGATCCTTTCGATTGACATTCTGGACAAGCATTTCGATTGGCATCCTGAAAGACACTTCGGTTGGTAGTCTGAAGGAACATTTCGATTGGCGTTCTAGACAAGCATTTCGATTGGAATGGACAAGCATTTCGATTGGCGTTATGTCAAGGTCTTTGACTGGCATGCCAAGGGAACCTTCGATTTAGTGTTGTGTCCAGGAAGCTTCGACAGGGCCATTCGAAGAACTCCTTTCGGGCCGTTCGAAAGAGGCCATCAAGAGGGCACTCAAACATGTCCAGGTAAAATGAACATGAGGAAATGGCATGTTCCCCTGCAAATATAGAAATAATTAAATGTTGGTTGTGGATTTAATTCCTGAGTTAAAGGCCAGATTCTTGCCTTTTCTGTTCCTAAAGAGCTGATTCGACCAGAGTGATTCTGTGCAACTCAAGACCATTCGAAGAAGCATTCAGAAGGCCCATACGAAGGGTACATAGGAAGTCCAGTCGAAGGAGGCAAATCAGGGCCAATTGAAGATCATGGCTTGAAAGCATTCGAAATCTAAAAGCGTCCAGGTTCATTCCAGAGACACAAACGTTTCAGAAAAGGGAATTATTTAATGTGTCCGTTTCTTGTCTCATAGCATTTAATGGCCTGTTTAAAGGCTGTCTCTTGCCATTACTGCACCCTCACACCCCTATAAATACAGAGGCCAGCATACAAACAAAGGACACGAAAATTACACGAAAATCATATAACGAAAATATACAGAGAACTCTGCAGAAACAAAAAACATTGGAGAAGGTGCTGTCCATACAATCCATCAAAGGTTGTCAGATTTTCCAAGCCAAAGCAGACCTTCAGATCGAAGGTGCCCACACCCAGAAGCCCTCAGATCAAAAGTGCCTACATCCAGGAAGTGCCTAGATCAAAGGTTCTTACATCCAGGGAGCGCCCAAATCAAAAGTCCAATCTATTGGTAAGAAAGGGTAAACTATCCAACCTCATATTTCCATAATACATACATACTGGTTGTTACCTTCGATTTTATATCCTAGACAGGATCAAGAGGCTTGGGTTTGGCACTCAGGTCATGTTTTTTTCGTTTTCTAACATTTGCTACAACCATAGCCTGAAGAGACCCAGCAAGCGCAGGGTCGAAGGGCCTAGGGTTCAATACCCAGGCCCTGCATTTTATTTCACTAACATGCTTTTTCAGGTATAACATCCCAGATCGAAGGAGAGCCCTTCTCTGGATCGAACCCATTAGCATGCTGGATCGAAGGAGGCATCTCATTCCTGGATCGAAAGCCATGACCCCCATGATCGAAGGGCAATCCTCTTCCCTGGATCGAAGGCTACTCACGCCTGACTGTCTGGCCCAATCGAAAGGACCATTTCCCTCCCTGGGTCGAAACTCCTTTTTTTTCCCTGGATAGAAGGATCCCTCCTGCACGTTATATTTGTTTTTCATAGACTTCTTTTTACCTTTTAATTAACATTAAAATAAAAAAACTAAAAAAACATTAGGCTAGTTCTTTTTTCTATTAAATTAACTTTGTTAATTAACCTTTAATTATCTTAAAATTTTTCCAAAATTAAAATTAAATAGATTTAGATAATTTTCCCAAAATAAAATAAAACAACAAAAAAAGAGTTCTTATTCTTAGGATTTTTCAGATTCGTGCGCGTTTATTTTATTGTAATTGCCTACTGGGATGTAATAGCTTAACTAAGACCCTTTACTTCTTTTATTTCCCCAATTTTTGGACATGTAAATAATCCCCCTCCCCAAAGCCTTGTAATAGCGTAGGATTTACAATTCCCGCACTTTAAATTCCTGTACATATATTAATTGTTTAGATGTATGCTAACTAGGATTACATGACAAGATTAACTCTTAACTTAAAATCAACCATAGCTCACCCTAACATGTACAAAGATAATATAACTGAAAATTGACACACTTGCACATGCCACTCCTAAGGTACGCCTCACTTGGTTTCCTCGAACGTGGTCATTAAGTATAGGATGTTTTAGAGGTTGTCCTTTTGTCCCAAGATCATAAGTTGCCTCGAAATGGTCGCCTCGATAAAAATGATCTAAGACATTAGGATTACCACTAAAGCGTCCTAACGTTGCTTTAGTGACCACACGTCCCTAAAATCAAATTGACCTGAAAACTCCAACGACAGTGCTACCTACTCCTCAATAGTAGGATAGTACTGTCTAAAGGACATTTGCACAATTATTTTCCTTTTTGAGTAGGTAGAGGTTCTTAAGTACTTGCTCTCTTTTAAAAACAAAACAAAAACTTTTCTCACTTACACTTTCTTCAAAAAACAAAATTCTTTTCAAAAACCACAATCACAAAGAAAAGCAAACCTTTTGAAAACAAAGTGAGCAAGTACCTAAGAGCCCGTGGATAACCACGGATAGAAAGTGTGCTAACACCTTCCCTTTCTATAATCTACCTCCCGAACCCGAGAAACAATCTCGAAAAGGAATTTTTTCTGTGCTTTTTTCCTTTCCCTTGTTGGATAAAATAAAAGACGGTGGCGACTCTTGCTTACCGCGACACTTTGCAAAAACAAACACAAACACGAACCAACATTCAAAAAACAGTCAGTTCTCGTTCCCACCGACCACAATTTTCTTGATCTAGGAGCTAGGATTTTGAACTTTAAAGAAGTATATCTTGCTCATCTTTTTGTATTTTTTAGTGTTCCAAAAACATCCTTCTCTTCAAAGGCTTATTAATAAATCACTTCAAAAGTTTCAAGGAGTTTTCATGTGGAAGAAACTTGATGATGAAGAAAGATTACAAGTCCTCTAGATGAACCCCCAACTTCCTATGTGTGACTTCAAATGATCGTAACTTGGTCAATTTTTATCACCTTGAGCCCACTATTTTTCCACAATGATCTTGAGGATTTGAACTTTATTCCTTCTTTTATGTGCAAAGTGAGAAAATGGCTGGAGGATGCCTTAAGGATACAAACGATTATAGGTCATTTCATGATTTATTTTCCAACTTCTACAATTCATAACTCTCTCAATTTTTGGATATTTTTAATGGTTCAAGTTTCAAAATATCATTCAAGAGGTCTATTTCATGCCATCTTTTTTGTTTAAGAGCAAATTCTAAGAGGAAGGCCATGTTTGGATGCAAAACATTATAGGTCACTTTTGAAGAAAAACTTGAAATATTTCTAAGTATGGAAAGTCAACCTCTTTTTCCCAACTTTGACTTATTGCAACTTTCATCTCAAATATCCATTTGATTCCATTCTTATCCCATTACAAATCTTGTAATCTCATCTTTCTAAAGCATCAAGAAGCATGCCTTAAGACCCCTTGATCTGAGAATGCCATTGTTTCAAAAGTGGTAACTTAGATTGAAGTTTCATCATAAGTTAGAATTTGAATTTCATGTTACAACTTCTAACCCTCAAATTAGCACGCGTTTTGGGTCTAAACATGATTATCCAACTTTCACAAGTGGATTAGTGCATTAAAACACGCGTTTTGGATGAGTTTTGACAAAAGAGAAGTCACACTTTCTTCATGATGCAAACCCACACGAATTCCATCCAAATTGCATCATTCACCCTTCCTTTTGATCCCATTTGCTTCTCCTATAAATACATGAGCTATCCCATTCTTTTTCTCAATTTTGAACAGCCAAAATCACCCTGTCAAACTCGCTCCATAACTCACTTTTCTGCAACTTCAAGATCATTGTTCAAGCCTTTTTCAATCAATTTTTTCTATCAATTCACCTTCCTTGATATTCCTTGAAGTTAATAGAAGAATAATTGAGCCTTGAAACCTTCTGAATTGATCTGACCAATTCCATTTATAGAGCTCTTCAACTGAACTTCAATAGGTAGATTTCTTCATCAATTCTTCCAAACTTTGATATCACTGTGAAGCTCTCATTTCCCTGATTCTTGTGCTTCTTACAATTTTTAAATCCATTGAGAATTGAGAGAGAAATCTCAAATTAAATGTGCTCTCTATTTTCTGGGTTTTTGATTCATATCTCTTTGCATACCTTACATAAATTTGGCGCGATGATGATGTTAGGATCGTCTTGAAGAGACGAATCCAATGATACTAGTCTGGGATCCTAATTTTTCCATTTAAAGGATATCACAAAATCTCCATTGCAGGGCGTCTGGAGGTTGAAGATGATGACATGTCTCGTCTCAGCCAATGATAGCGTGCCAAACATTTTAATTTCATTGGTTGCATTTTTTCTGATCCTATGCGTATCTCACTAAGGTCCATATCAAGCACAGCGTGTCTGGTCCATTGGATCAGCTTACTAACGCCTTTTGACTATGATCTGATGGCCCACATCTTTTTGGTTTTATTTTATTTTCTGATTTTATATTTTAATTGATTTAATTTTCAAAAATTCATAACTCTTTTATTTTTTATCCAAAGATTATGAAAAAATTCACAAAAATACTTTGAATTATTTCTAATATTATGACTCATTTCTCACATATTTATTTTTAAATTTGATATTTTTTATATTTTTTTCATTATTTGCTTTCTTTTAATTACTTTAAAAATACTTTCTGACATTTTCTTAATTCTAAAAAAATTCATAAATATCATTTTACATGTTTTTGAGTTTTTGAAAATTTTATGGAATTTTATATTGATGTTTACTATTTTTTTGATCTATTTTCTATTTGTTTGAGCAGTTTTAATTAGTTTAAAAAAAGTTTCTGACTTTAAAAAATTTACCAAAAATTTTATAAAAATATTTGAGTCTATTTCTGATTTTTCTATGACCTTATGTCTTTTTTATGAATCAATTTGAATATAGTTGATATTTTTTCCTTTATTTTCATTTTTATTCATTTTTAAACCCTTTTCAAAATATATATTAAATGTAATATTATTTTGTGATTATTTTCTGGCTGATCTTGGGTTGAATTTTTGATCATGAACTTTGTTAACATCATTGGATCCATAGTGTTGAGTCTAACTCCATAAGAATGGATGAATGATTTTAATAATAGTTTGATTAAATTTTAATTCAAATGTGGTTTATATATTCTTTCCCACCCCTCTTCATCTTATCCCTTTCTTATTGCACTAAGTGTTATTGGAGTATGATCTCTATATCATGTCTCAAAACAAATGGTGCATAGATTGCTATTGACCGGTCTCAAAATAGGTGTGACTTCTATATAAGTCAACTTACGATTGCTTAACATATCGCTAAATTTTGTCCCGATTCGAATAAATGATCATTCATGGACCAAACCTATGTTTTCAAGTCCAAGTATGTTAATTTGATCTATTTGATCCAATAACCTTGAGATTCATTGTGTGGAGGCTTTGGTTCTACCAATCCTCTAATGGATCTACATTAATTTTGGTCAACGCAGATCACTTAAACATCGTTGATCATTAAATTTTATTTTTGAGGATTCCAAAATGAATGATATACTTGACAAAAAGCAAATTCAACTTATTGTGTGGAGGCTTTGGTTCTACCAATCCTCTAATGAGTTTCAAATGCAAGTTTCAAGATGGTCATCCAACTAACCACTAATTACTAATAATTAAATTTATTTTATGTTTTGATTTTATGCTCTTTCATTTTATGCACCATTTATTTTTAGCATTCATATTTCATGCTATTTTCAACGTTGCTCACTTGAGCATTTACTTTTATGTCCTTTTTATTTTGCTCACTTGAGCTTTTCGTTTCGTTTTGAAGACACTTAATAATCAACATGAACCATAAAAAACTTTAATGATACTTGGACTATTTGGTTACTATCCTTGGCATTATGGAGTATTGGACTTCTTGGACTTAGGATTAGAAACCTTTGCCTAAGTTGGAGACTTTGTGACCTTAGTTGATATTTTGTCTGGAGTTCTTGAGGTTTACCTCAAGATATTGGGTTGTTTGTTTGTTTTGTGTGCAGGTTATTGTGATTACATACTTTTTTTGTAATATGGAATTCACCCATATACAGCCGTTACTCTGCCCAATTTTTGTGAAGACTTAATACACTAAAAGTTTGGTTCTATCAAGAGGTCTAGTATCTTTGCTTGTTTGGTTTCAATCCAAAGAATTGGAATTCTATCTTGACTCATAATGTCAAGTATTGACTTCTTATTGGTTAGATGGTTCTTATCCCTATCTTTTACCTTATGCTTTAGGATAGTCTCTTCATCTCCTCCCATCTTCTTTAATTTCAAAAATCTTCTCCCTCCTTTTGAAAACTCTTCTTTTTTTTTTAACTTGAACCACTTTCATAATAAACTTGGACTTATGTCCATGCATTTTCAAAACATTTTCACAAATAAACTTCAATCAACTTAATAATACCTTGACATTTTTTTGAGAAGACTAAAAGTCAATCAATCTCATTTCAAACCATTTTGCAACTTTGGCTTTTTTATTTTAAAACCTTTCTCAAAAGATTAGACTCTTGTCAATCCTTGTAGTGATGCAAACAACTATACTTCTATAATATGTAGTGAAGAGAGATATTTTCCACTTGGGTGTTGAGTGAGGCATTGTTGATTTTTAAAATCCAAGACATATCCTCCATTTTGAGATGATGCAAATTCTCCTTTCTCATGATTGTGGGTAGTAAGTATGTTTTCCACACGGACAATGACGATGATGTCTTATCTCTTAAAATTAAATAACACACTTGTGTTTTTTTAAAAAAATTTTAAAGGTGAACTACGTGCACCCTGATCCCCTTTGCATGAAAGGTGGTACGTAGGCACTAAAGGTTCGCAACTACGGCGGGTGCAAAAATCAAAAAAATAAATAAATATACTTCTTTTTTCACCTCCACCATCTATTTTTTATACAACACTTTATAGCCAAAATATACAGATTTTTCAAAGAGGTTCCTGCGGAGTACCATAGATGTTTAGGGTGCTAATACCTTCCCTTTGCATAACCAACCACCTTACCTTGAATCTTTCCCCCTCTTTTTGGGTTACTCGCTCTTTTCCCATTCCTTTGGAAACAATAAAGCGCGGTGGCAATTTTTATTTTGATCTGTATAAGTCTAGTCAATCCAATAGCTTAGTCTTAAACATTTCTACCGCTACACTTCTCAAAGATGTATTTGATAGAATCCATTTAGATATCAACAAGGTAGTGTGAGTCAACATATACTGTCTTTGTCGGCGAGCAACCCATGCCAAAGTGCAACAATTTTTCTCGAGCAGTCATTATCTTGTTTCAAAGTCGGTAAACTTTTTTCTAAGTAGTATATTGCATGCTCTTTTCGACAAGACTCACCATGCTGTCCCAGCACACACCCCATTGAATTCTCTAATATTGTCAAGTACATGATCATTGGTCTTCCTTCAACTGGAGGCATTAAAATTGGAGGCTCTTAAAGATATTCCTTGATTTTGTCAAAGGCATTCTGGAAGTCGTCATTCCACTTCACTTCTTGATCTTTCTTCAGTAATTTGAAGATTGGCCCACAAGTAGTGGTCCGATGGGAAATGAATCTGGCAATGTAATTCAGACGTCCCAAGAATCCTCTAACCTCCTTCTCAGTGCGACGAGTTGGCATTTCTTGTATAGCTTTAACCTTTGCAAGGTCTACCTCAATACCTTTTCCGCTGACAATGAAGCCTAAGAGCTTACCAGATCTTACTCCAATGGTGCACTTATTCAGGTTCAGCCTCAGTTTATACTTTTTAAGCCTTTCAAACAGCTTCTGCAGGTGATCAAGTTGTTCCTCTTCAGTCTGAGACCTGGCTATCATATTATCAACATAGACCTCTTCTCGTGATGGATCATATCGTAAAACAAAGCTACCATGGCACGCTGAAAGGTTGCCCCAACATTCTTTAACCCAAATGGAATAACTTTGTAACAGAAAGTGCCCCACTGTGTGACAAAGGTTGTTTTCTCCATGTCCTCAGGTTCCATTTTGATTTGATAGTATCCGAAGAAACCATCCATGAAGGAGAATACCTTATGTTGTGCGGTGTTGTCAACCAGAACATCAATATGGGGAAGTGGAAAATCATCCTTGGGGCTTGCCCTATTCAGTTCTCTGTAATCCACACAAATATGTACCTTACCGTCCTTCTTAGGTACTGGAACAACATTGGCAACCCATTATGAATAAGAGGTGACAGCTAAGAAACCGTTATTGAACTGTTTCATGATTTCAGCCTTGATCTTTTCTGACATCTCAGGCCGCATGCAATGAACCTTATGTTTCACTGGAGGATAATCCTCTTTTGCAGGTAAGTGATGAACCATAATATCAGTTTAAGTCCTGGCATGTCCTCATATGACCAGGCAAAAACCTCAACATAGTCATGTAGCATCTATATTAATCGCTCTTTGACACTATGCTCCAGATCGGCACCTATCTTGACTTCTTTCTCGTCCTCTTCAGTGCCAAGTCAACTATTTCAACCAGCTCTTCATGAGGCTGTATCGCCCTTTCTTCCTGTTGTCACAGTCTGGCAAGTTCTCCTGGTACCTCACAATCTTCCTCACCTTCGTCCTCGACTTGGTAGATCAGATTTTCAAAGTCGTAACTGGCAATAGCATAACTATTATCAATAGGATCCATAGTGGATGTGGATCTGCAATTTGATATGTGGGTGTGTGTAAGAGCATAGCTATATATATTTTTTGATAAAGTAAAGAGCAGAAAAGAAAAACAGAAAGCGCAAAATTTGTATGCAAAACATCCAATGTTTATTAATGACATATGAGAATGAAGTAATGACCCTCACAAATAGACCATTATGCCTCGGGTAAGACACAAGGCTTTAAAGTTTCAATTGTTCAAATATTACATATCCTAAAAAACAAAAAGAAAAATTACTCTTGAATAAAAGTAATGGGCACAAAATCTTTGGCCTCCCAATTGCTGAGTCCACCGTTGATGGTTGGGAAGATCCACTTGTCCAGGTCATAATCATTATCACTATCTTCCAGAGCATTGACTCCATGGTTGTTGATCCGTAAAGGTGGTCCCCCAGCGCGAGCACGACGATCAGCTCTCTGGGCTCCTGAAGTAAAACCCAAACCAAATTTGTCAGACTTGTAGGGAATATTCAGAAGTTGGTCCCAAATTATACACCCACATTCTTCGACTACTTCCTTGGCGTCCTTCATAGAAGCCATCTTCAGTGGAGGTCTGGTAATATTCGGGATATTGGAAGCAGTCTTGGTTGCAGCAACTGTCCGTGGAACCTCCTCAAAGTTCTGACAGGGGGTCTCAATGAACTCTCCGTCCATTTTAACGTACCTGAAAGAGTTCAGGTGGCTCACCATGTATTCCTCTTCCCCATGGACTATGATAATATTCCCATTGACTGGGTATTTAAACATCTGATGCATGGTAGAAGTAATAGCACCAGCCCTATGGATCCAAGGTCGACCCAATAAACATAAATAAAACGGGCGGATGTCCATCACATAAAAGGTGGAATTAAAAGTCTGAGTACAAACTTTGATAGGGATGTCCGCCTCCCCGTGCACCACTCTTTTAGAACCGTCGAAGGACCTCACCACAATGTTGTTAGGCTTCAGTGTGAGTCCTTCGTAATCTAACATGTCTAGAGCATTCTTGGGTAAGACATTCTGTGAAGAACCCGTATCCACCAGAACATGGGCTAATGTAGTGCCCCTACACTCAATAGAGACGTGCAGGGCATCATTGTGTTTCCTTCCCTTGGGAGTTAAATCTGCATCAGAGAATCCCAGGCCATTATCAACAGTCAGGCTGGCCACGCAATTCTTGAACTGGTCAGCGAAGGTCTCTTGAGGCACGTGGGCAGACTTCAGGAATTTTACTAAAGCCTTAGCATGGGCTTCAAAGCATAAAAGTAAGGCCAGCGTTGAGATTTTTGAAGGGGTCTTCCCCAATTGCTCCACGACATTATAATCACTTTTATTGATTATCTTTAATATTTCTTCCATTTCCTTTTTAGAAGCCTCAGGGATGACTTCTTTATGCGCCTTCGCCTGGACAGGCTCAACCAATATCACTTTGCCCCGAGTCTCCGCGGACTCAGTAGAAGGGATAGCAGCAGGACTAACAGTAGGAGTAGCAATGGGAATACTGACAGGAGCAGTAGCAGGGATGATCACAGGGGTAGTAATAGGAGTACTAGCAGGAGTAGCAGTAGGGATAGTCACAGGGGTAGAAACAGTTTTTAGAGAGATCTCGGGAGAGAAAACTCTTCCGCTTCTCGTAATTTTACTGGTTCCGACGATATTGTCGATGTCAACATTAGTACCTTCAGCAACTTTGTCCTTAATAGCCAACAGCTCTTGCTTGACGCCATGGTAAAAGATGCCAGCCCCATAATTCTAGGGAAAACTTTATCCGAGGAATATGGTATTGGCTCCGGAAAGGTGATGATCAAGGGAGAAAACTTGGGAACAGATGTAATCTTGACAGGTCTTTTGGTGAAGACCCTGGGAAGATTGTCGGAAATGGTAATTATCGAGACATCTTCACAATAATTTCTTGTAAGGGGATGTTTTTCGAACATAATTTCTTTGTTAACCATCAGGCGCTGGACGCCCATTTTTAACAACAAATAGCCATCTGGCAGAGTCATAATAGGAGTAGTTAATTCATCTACAGAGGAAACAAAATGGTCAACATCAATAGCATTAACACCTTGGCCATATTTGGGCATTGGCGCTGTTATTACATTAGGTGTCTCTGGAAGGTCAAACTTGATCTCCTTTACCTCGATGAGATCCTGTACCTTATTCTTTAAAGCCCAACAGGCATTTGTATCATGCCTCGTGTGATACGGTGGGAAGAACTGACTGTTTCTGGAATCCTGGTTCGCTTTTTGCATTTTGTTTTTGCAAAATGTTGCGGTAAGCAAGAGTCTCCACCGACTTTTATTTTATCCAACAGGAAAGGAAAAAAGCACAGAAAAATTCCTTTTTCAAGATATTTCTCAGGTTCGGGGGGTAGATTATAGAAAGGGAAGGTATTATCGCCATTTCTATCCATAGTTATCTACGGGATCTTAGGTACTTGCTCATCATTTTCAAAATTGTTTTCTTTATGCTTGTGGGTTTGAAAAAGTTTGTGTTTTAACTTTGATTTAACTCTTGCTTCTGTCCTCAAGAGTGTAATGAATTTTTTTTTGAAAACTTTGTTTTAAAAGGATTGTAAGTGTGAAAAGTTTGTTTGGATGAGCAAGTATCTAAGAACTATCTACCTACTCGAAAAAGGAATTGTTCTATGCTAATTTCCTTTAGACAATGTTACCCCACTATTAGTGAGTAGGTAGCACTGTCGTTGGAGTTTGAGGGTCAATTCGAAAGAGGGACATACGGTCACTAAAGAAATGTTAGGACGCCTTAGAGATAACCCTAATGTCTTAGATCGTTTGTTTGAGGCGACAATATCCGAGGCAACCGTTTCGAGGCAACTATGATCTTTTAGATAAGAGGACGACCTCTAAAACGACATATACTCAATGACCGTGTACGAATACAACCAAGTGGGATTTACCCTAAGAGTGCGCATGTGCGAGTGTGTCGTTTGCAGTTATTTTTATCTTTGCACATGTTAAGGGTGATCTAATTTGATTTTAAGATTAAACATTCAGTCTTGTCATGTAAACCCTATTATCAAACATCTAGCAGTTATATAATTTGCGGAATTAAAATGCGGAAATTAAATTACAATGCGTCGGGTATTTACATCGCCAAAAGCAACCCTTTAAAAATAAAATAAAGCGGTAAAATAAATAAAAGGTCCTAATTATCTATTACATTCCGGAAGCAGATACATCAATATGGATAAAAATAAATAAAGCGCGACGCGAAATTAAATCGAATGCGAGATTAGGGTTTTGACCCTTTTAAAAGAAAATTCTTTTTTTTTTATTTTTTTTTATTTAAGAAAAGAAATTAGACCTAAAATTAAATACTAAATTAATTAATTGAATGGAAAAAATAATTAATGACATGTTTTTGGAGTTTTTGATTATTTTAAGAAAGAAATTAAAATAATTAAATGAATGTTAAAAAACTAATTAATTCTAATCGTTTTTATTTATTTACAAAAATAAATTAAAGTTTCCTAGAATTAAAAACTTAATTAATTAGTTAGTGTTTATTAATAAAAACAAAATTCTGAATTAAAAAAGTATTTTGGTGATTTTTTGATAAATAAAGAAAATTGGTTTATTGGTTAGAAAATTAATTAAATAAAATAAAACAATTAAATTAAATAAATAAAAGTGTGAGGGAAAGAGAGTTTGGGCCTGGTTTTGAGGGTGTAGGTAGCAATTTGTTGGCCCAATAGCAGTTGGTCCGTTTGGACTTCTGTGATCCATTGCATGAGCGTTGACTGAATCCATGGTGTGCCCTCAAGGCTTGGCCACCAGATCTGGCCATCTGACGCTTTGATAATGAATTTCCATGGTGGAAATTTGGCCCATGCGTGCATAGGATTACCTGAATGAATTTGGAAAAATAACAATTGCTGGAGGCAGGGATCGAACCCCTGACCTCCAACCTCTGAATGTCTTAGCGCTAACGTGGTGACCGCTGGGCTGCGTTGTTACATTTGTTATAATAATAATAACATAATATAATATATACAAACAAAATCAATTTCCAGAAAATAAAAAAAAAGCACGCAGTATTTTGAACCGGCCAATGGATGGATGACACGAGTTCGTCCCTGTCCTTGAGGATCTGCAACTTTTACCTGCGGATTTTTATCCGCAACTAAAACCTTGGCTTCATCCCAAAATCCTCTCCAGGACATATAAACGCATTCTAAGAACATGGTTGAGTTCGTCTCAACCTGCTGATCACAACCATGTCCATCATGAAGATCAATTGTACCTGAAACGAAAACCCCCAAAAACTCCAAGAAAACCCTAACTATGGTGGATCTTCATGCAAGTCAGACAAATGCAATTGGTTAATGTCAAAAGCTTGCAAATGGCATGGTGATTACAAATATGCAATTATTTCATTATAACAATGTCTAATTTCTGAGATACGAAATCAAGAACAGGGCTACCTCGCGTGAGACTTACAGTGTTTTGAGAGGCTGGAAAACGCGTGGTTGTGATTGGTTTTGCTTGTGGTGATGGCCAGGAAACGATTGAGACCAATATCAAGCCCTGAAAATGCCTCTAGGGTTGATTTCAAAGTCACACTTTTTCTTTATTTTTGCAAAGTTTTATTCTGCCTCCACCATTGATTTCCAACCCTGATTCTTGTGTGTTTCGCTTGCTTATGTATTGCACATTGTATTAGGGTTCAAACTTCTGTCCAAATCTCCCTCTATCAATGATTTTGATGTGGATTTGATTTGCCTTTATAAACTTTCCAAATTTGATCCAAATCATATCTTCTTGTGCATAATGACCTTGCTACGAGTTTGATTGCAATGCTAGCTGTAGTTGGAGCCTGAAATAACCAGAAAATCATTTGTTATCAATGCCTTAGATTTTATGTGATTTTATTTGATTTAAAATGAATTAATTCAAATAAAAATCAATTTAATAATAAAAATGTGATATGGACACATGGCCAAAGCTAGAGCACGTGGGCAACAATGCAAACTCAAAACAAGTGAAAAAGAATGGGGCCATTTGGTAAAAAATGAAGTTTTGGGGATAGTTGACTTTTGGCAATTTTGCAAAAAAGTCCAACTTCTTCAATTTTGAACTTTTGGAGGTGTTCTTGGACTTTATAGAAATCTTGAGATGTCCTATAACAAACCCTTTTGGTATCATCTCATTTTGATATTCCATGCTCAAGTTAGAAGTTTTGACAAAAAAGGTGTTTTTGTTGACTTTCAAAAATGACCTATAATGTTAAAATTCATAACTTATTGTGAGTGCATTTTTTGATCTTGGGGTATGAAGATGAATTGTAGGGAATTATATCCTCTTAAAAATGAGATTTTGATGGATCATTTCTCCTAAATTATGAGAAAGGTATGCTTGGTCAAAGTTGAGTTGACTTTTCTTGCAAAACCCTAATTTAGCAACTTTTGAATCTTGATGAATTTTAAGCAATCCTTGATGAATCATGATCAAACCTTGATAAAATGATGAAATACACTTCAAAATTAGAATGTTGACAAAAAATCTTGAAGTTTGACTGTATATAGGTCACAGTTGACTTTTTCCCTAGCATAGTCGATTTTTGGACCTTTGAGCAATTGACTGAGCAAACTTCCTCTTCAAGGCTTGAAATTTGACATGGATGATCTTGAGAACATATTAGGACATTGGTGAGCACTTGAGGTCATTTGGACTCAAGGATCTTGATGCAACACAAAACCCTAATTGGGGTAGACTTCCTTAGGAGAGAGCTTGTCTGACCAACTCTTGGACTACTTTGAGCAACTTGGAGATTTTTTTTTGAAATATTTTGAGAAATATGGGAGGGATAATTTTGGGGTACAACAGCTTCCCCTATTCAATCTTCTTAAACCTGAGGATGTAGATTGGCTTTCATGCCATTCGTGATCCGAAGGTGGTAGATGATTGAACACTAGAGTGCCCAGAAATTTGCACTCACATGAAGTGGTAGTTGTCTTGTGATGTCGGGAATGGGCTTAAAGATGCCATTTGGAGATTGGTGAAGAGGGGATGGGCTTAAAGATGTCATCTGAAGGAGTGTCGATCGCATAAGAGATTCCCTAGTGAGAGCTTGTATACCTGTTGTTTGAGGAAGATTCCGCTGGGGAAGTCTGATCTTTGTTGAGATTTAGGAACTTGTCCGTAATTCAACTGAGGTGCCGAGATTTAGGAACTTTCCCGTAATTCAACTGAGGGGAAACATCTTCATCGAGATTTAAGAACTCGCCCGTAAATCAACTGAGAAAACTTCTTTGCTGAGATTTAGGAACTTGTCTGTAATTCAACGGAGGAACTTTGTCGAGATTTAGGACCTTGTCTGTAATTCAACTGAGAAAAACATCCCTACTGAGATTTAAGAACTTGTCAGTAATTCGAATGGAGGAAAACATCTTCATCGAGATTTAAGAACTTGCCCGTAATTAAACTGAGAAAACTTCTCTGCTGAGATTTAAGAACTCGTTCGTAATTCGACGGAGGAACTTTGTCGAGATTTAGGACCTTGTCTGTAATTCAGCTAAGAAAAACTCTGTTGAGATTTAAGAACTTGTCAGTAATTCGACTGGAGGGAAACATCTTCATCGAGATTTAAGAACTCGCCCGTAATTCAACTGATAAAACTTCTCCGCTGAGATTTAGGAACTCATCTGTAATTCGACGAAGGAACTTTGTCGAGATTTATGACCTTATCTGTAATTCAACTAAGAAAAACTCTGTTGAGATTTAAGAACTTGTCAGTAATTCGACTGGAGGGAAACATCTTCATCGAGATTTAAGAACTCGCCCATAATTCAACTGAGAAAACTTCTCCGCTGAGATTTAGGAACTCGTCTGTAATTCGACGGAGGAAATTTATTGAGATTTAGGACCTTGTCTATAATTCAACTGAGAAAAACTCTATTGAGATTTAAGAACTTGTCAGTAATTCTACTGGAGGGAAACATCTTCGTCGAGATTTAAGAACTCGCCCGTAATTCAACTGAGAAAACTTCTCTGCTGAGATTTAGGAACCTGTCTGTAATTCAACGGAGGAACTTTGTCGAGATTTAGGACCTTGTTTGTAATTCAACTAAGAAAACATCTATGTTGAGATTTAAGAACTTTTCATTAATTCAACTGGAGGGAAACATCTTCGTCGAGATTTAAGAACTCGCCCATAATTCAACTGAGAAAACTTCTCTGCTGAGATTTAGGAACCTGTCTGTAATTCAACGGAGGAACTTTGTCGAGATTTAGGACCTTGTCTGTAATTCAACTGAGAAAACATCTCTGCTGAGATTTAAGAACTTGTCTGTAATTCGACTTGTGTAAAAGCTTCATAGCTTTGATTTTTTTATGAGAATTTAACCGCATCCTTCCTGAAAGGTAAAGGTTAGTTGTATGTATTGCATGATATGTATTAGGCAATGATGTTCTCAAAATAAATGAGATTGTGTTGTATGATGCGTATATGCATGTGTCATGATGTATGAAGATGTGATGTTTTTAGCTGGGGAAAATAAATCCCGGATAGCTGCAGGAGAAAAGAGTTGAATTCTTCGTTTCCGCCGGGGATAGTGGATGAAGATGACTGTGAGAATAAACCTGCAGAATAGAATAACTCCGTTGGGGGATAAACTGATGAGGAGATTACTCTGTGGGGAAGAGATGTTATGATGAGGATTCCACTGATAAATTCCGCTGGGGATGAATTACCGTTGTTGGCGATACTGAATCCTGTTGGGGATTTGAATTCCTTTTATGAAAGGAACGAACTTCGCTGGGGATGATCTTTCAGTTGCGACTTCACTTGGGATAACCTTTTAGGCTCTACTGGGGATGATTCTCCACACTCCACAGGGGAAACTTTTTCAGACTGCGCTGGGGAAAATTTTCAAACTCCACTGAGGATATTTTATACTCCGTTGGGGATGGTAAGACTTTCAGTGCTGATGGTAGATAAACTCTTCTTGGGGAGAATATTACCGATTCCTTCACAGTTGCAAGTCTCAGCTGGGGAGAGTTAACCTTACCGTCTCTTCTTACTCTGCGGGGAGTGAAAGTACCTCGGTCATATTCTTCAGCTGAATCTACCTTTGTACCTGATGGATAGAGCAACTGTAAATCTTAGACAATTCTTATTGCCCCTGTTTCTGATATTACGAGTAATCGTCTTTTGTTTCGCATGAGAATATTTATGAGCATCAATTAATGTCAAATGCATATATCAAAAATGAACATTGGACGTTCTTTGCAAAACAAAACAAAACAGAAAAAGGAAAAACAGTTTGAAATTTCTTTGAAAATGAATTGTATTGATTTTGAAGTTTTGGCTTGTAAATAGGCGTTTTTGGTACAAGAGGTTGACGTCCTAGTAAGAGAACACCGCCGAACAAATAGAATTTATACAATTTGTGAAAACAAAACAGCTATGTGAACAATCCCACTGGGTTCTAACTCTGCTATTGCCTTTATGTCCTCGAGCATCTAATCACTTTGCTACTTGGTTGAAGGTAGATCAGATTGATTAGTGCCATCCGAGCTTGATAGTCGATACCAAAGTCTGTTTGCAATGTGATCCAATGAGACATAGTGTTACGCTTTGATCCCTAATATTTGCCTGGACTGCCCTTTCGGGTTTTCAGTCCACCGGGATACCCTTTTTTGCCCAAGCCTCCTTTTCAGGTTTTCGACTTGTCGGGTGTACAGATTTTTTCATTTTCATCCCTTATTTTTTCCCGAACCCTTTTGGTTCACCGGGAAGCCCTTATTTTTGCCTAGGCCAGTCAACCTAGCGGGTCTTTGTTTAGGCGTAGTATTTTTTCAATATGTCTGCATTGACGGGGTGAGGAAGGTCATCACCATCCATGGTGGTTAGAATCATAGCTCCTCCTGAGAAAATGTTCCTAACCACAAATGGCCCTTCGTAGGTAGGGGTCCATTTGCCCCAGGGATCACCTTGAGGTAAGATAATGCGCTTGATTACCAGATCCCCGACTTGATACTCTTGTCGTCTAACTTTCTTGTTAAATGCCTTGATCATCCGTTTTTGGTACGTCTGACCATGACAAATAGTAGTAAGTCTCTTTTTGTCGATTAAGTTCAGCTGATCAAGCCGGGTCTGAATCCAATCATCTTCACTCAAACTTGCATCCTTCATAATCTGAAGAGAGGGTATCTGTACTTTAATTGGCAAGACGGCCTCCATGCCATATACCAAGGAATAGGGGGTTCCCCTGTTGACGTCTGTGCTGAGGTACGGTACCCATGAAGAGCGAATGGTAACATCTCGTGCTAGTCTTTATATGTCACCGTCATTTTCTGCACAATCTTCTTAATGTTCTTATTAGCCGCTTCAACAGCCCCATTTATCTTCGGCCGGTAGGGAGAAGAGTTGTGATGTTGTATCTTAAACTACTTGCAGAGCTCAGTGATCATCTTATTATTGAGATTTGTACCATTGTCCGTAATGATCCTTTCTGGTACACCATATCGACAGATCAGATTGTGCCGAATAAATCGTGCCACGACGTTCTTGGTTACAGTAGCAAAGGAAGCTGCTTCAACCCACTTTGTAAAGTAATCAATTTCTACCAGGATGAAACGATGCCCGTTGGATGCCGTAGGTCTGATCTCACCAATCATATCAACGCCCCACATTGCAAAAGGCCACAGAGCTGTCAAGACGTTAAGAGGAACTAGAGGTATGTGCACCTTATCAGCATAGACTTGGCACTTATGACATGTCCGAGAAAGCTGATAATAGTCTACTTCTATAGTGGACCAATAATATCCTTCCCGTAGGGTTTTATTTTCCATGGTGTGTCCGCTGGAATGAGTTCCGAAAGTACCTTCATGTAAATCTACCATAACCCTTTCTGCCTCGTTCTTATCCATACATTGCAGTAAGGTTGAGTCATGGTTACGCTTGTAGAGGATGTCATTACTGATGAAGAACTTCGCCACGGACCTCCTCAGAAACTTCTTATCATTAACAGATGCACCCTCGGGGTATTCTTGAGCCTTAAGATACCTTTTCACCTCATGAAACCAAGGTTTATCCGCTACCTCTTCAGTCTCAATGTCACAATAATGTGCAGGTTCGTCCAACCTTTCAATGGTAATCCCGGGAGCCTCGTTGTCCCAATTGACTTTGAACATAGAATACATCATAGCCAGCGCGTTCGCCAACTGATTCCCATCTCTAGGGAAGTGTTCAAAGGTTATCTCCTCGAAATATGGAAGCAACGTCAATACATACTCCTTGTAGGGAATAAGATTTAGGTGTTTCGTATCCCACTCGCCTTTGATCTGACTGATCACGAGAGAAGAATCTCTGAATATACTTAAGAACTTAATCCTTAGGTCAATTGCTGCTCGAAGACCCATGATGCATGCTTCATACTCCGCCATATTATTGGTGCAGTTGAAACACAATCGGGAGGTGAACGGAGTATGAGAGCCTTTAGGAGATATGATCACGACGGCAATTCCATTACCCTAAGCGTTCGAAGCTCCATCAAAGTACATAGACCATCGGGATCCTTCCTCAGGTCCTTCATCCGTTCTAGGTGTCTCACAGTCAGTTACTAACATGATGTTCTTATCCGGGAATTCAAAGTTCATAGACTGGTAATCATCCACTGCCTGGTGTGCCAAATGATCTGCCAACACACTCCCTTTGATTGCCTTTTGGGTCATATATTGGATGTCATACTCAGTCAAGATCATTTTCCATCTTGCTATTCTTCCAGTCAATGCAGGCTCTTCGAAGATATACTTGATTGGATCCATCTTTGATATCAATAGAGTAGTGTGAGTCAACATATACTGCCTCAGCCGGCAAGCAGCCCATGTCAAAGCGCAACAAGTTTTCTCAAGCAACAAGTACCGGGTCTCGCAGTCGGTAAAATTTTTGCTAAGGTAATAAATAGCATGCTCTTTTCGGCCAGACTCGTTATGCTGCCCCAGCACACACCCCATTGAATTGTCGAGTACTGTTAAGTATAAGATCAAAGGTATCCCTTCAACTGGAGGCATCAGAATGGGTGGCTCTTGGAGATATTCTTTGATCCTTTCGAAAGCGGCCTGACATTCATCATTCAATCTTACCACTTGATCTTTCTTCGGTATCTTGAAGATTGGCTCACAAGTAGCAGTAAGGTGTGAGATGAATCGGGCAATATAGTTCAAATGTCCCAAAAAGCCTCTGACTTCTTTTTCTGTTCGGGGAGCTGGCATCTCCTGTATAGCCTTCACCTTTGCAGGGTCCACCTGAATTCCTTCATCACTCAAGACGAAACACAACAGCTTACAGATCTCACCCCGAAGGTGCACTTGTTCGGGTTTAACCTCAGCTTGTACAACCTCAACCTGTCAAATAACTTCTGAAGGTGATCAAGATGTTCTTCATATCTCTGGGATCTTGAAATCATGTCATTAACGTATACCTCAATCTCATGCTGGATCATATCATGGAACAAAGCGACCATGGCGCGCTGATACGTTGCCCTAACATTCTTCAATCCGAAGGGCATGACCTTGTAGAAAAAGGTGCCCCATTTAGTAACAAAGGTTGTCTTCTCCATGTCTTCGGGAGCCATTTTAATCTGATTATAACCGGAGAAACCATCCATGAAGGAGAAGACCTTATGGTGTGCGGTGTTGTCAACCAGAACATCGATATGAGGCAGAGGGAAATCGTCCTTGGGGCTCGCCCTCTTCAGATCCCTATAATCAACACACATCCGAACCTTACCATCCTTCTTCGGCACTGGAACCACGTTGGCCACCCACTGTGGGTAAGAAGTAACTGCTAGAAAACCGGCATCAAATTGTTTCATAACTTTAGCCTTGATTTTCTCAGACATCTTTGGGCGCATTCGGCGGACCTTCTGTTTCACTGGAGGACAGTCTTCCTTGGTAGGCAGGCGATGAACCACAATATCGGTATCCAACCCAGGCATATCTTTATAAGACTAGACAAAGATCTCCACATAGTCACGCAGCAGCTGAATCAACCGTTGCTTCACACTAGGCTCCAGATTTGCACCAATCTTGACCTCTTTCTTGTCTGCCTTTGTACCCATATTTATTGTTTCCATGGGCTCCTCATGCGGCTGTATGGCCCTCTCTTCCTGAAGTAACAGTCTTGCAAGTTCACTAGGCACTTCGCAATCATCTTCACCTTCGTCTTCGGCTAAGTTGATCGGACTTTCAAAGTCATAATTGGTAGTAGCAGAGTCGTTACCAGTGAGATCCAGAGTGGATGTAGACCTGTATATGTGAGTGTGTGTAAAATAACTGTTTTGCAATATATAATAAAAGAAAAACAAGGAGCGCAAAATTTGAAATGCAAGAACGTCCAATGCTTTTATTAATGATATATGGAGATGAAAAATATCAAGCCGTCACAAACAAAGCCACGGTGCCTCGGGTAAAACACCGGGCCGTAAAGTTTAAAAATTAGCTGTTACAAATTCAAAACAAAAGTCTCATTACTGGGCAATAACAGAAACGGACATGGAATCCTTCGCTATCCAATTGCTCAGTCCACCATCAACAGTCGAGTAGATCTAGTTGTCGATATCAAACTCTTCATCTTCGTCTTCAATAGCATTCACTCTTAAATCATCATTGGGAAAGGAGCCGTTATGACATTAGGCTTTTCCGGTGCTGCAAATTCAATCTCCTTAGTATCAATCAAATCCTGTACTTTATTATTCAAGACCCAACAATCATTTGCATCATGCCCCGGGCTATCGGAGTGAAAAGCACAACGAGCGTTAGGATCGTACATGGGTTATGTTGTATTAGGATTCTTCGGGGCCTCCTTCAGAATCACCAAGTTGGTCTTCAATAACTGCGGCAAAATCTAAGACAGGGTCATATGGAGCTGAGTGAATTGTCTTTGCGGTCTCTCGGCCCTTTGTTGATTGTTGTGCTGAGGGGCAACAGTAGGTCTTGATATAACCACCGCATTAACTACTTGGCGGCGCTCAGGTTTGTTATGGCTCTTTGAGCTGTAAACAGCGTTGGATTCCTTCTTAAAAGGCTTTTTCGGTACCTGATGAAGCACCCTTATGTATCTTACCACTCTTGATACCGACCTCAACTCTTTCCCCAATCATAATCAGCTCAGTAAACCCGAACGATGAACTTCCAATCAGATGATTAAAATATAGACCAGACATGGTCCCCAGAAACATATCTACTAACTCCCTATCATCCAGCGGGGGTTGAACTCTTCCAGCAAGGTCCCTCCATTTCTGAGTGTAGTCTTTGAAACCTTCGCCTGCACCCATAGACATACCCTGAAGTTGGGTACGCGTGGGAGCGAGGTCGGCATTGTATTGGTACTACTTGTAGAAAGCAGCAACAAGGTCTTCCCAATTATAAATACTAGCTCCTTCCAGCTGGTAAAACCATTCAAGTTGAGTCCCTGAAAGACTATCTTGAAAGAAGTGGACCCAGAGGTTCTTATCAGCAGTGTATGGCTGGATCTTTCTAACATACGAGCGGAGGTGCAGTTTTGGGCAAGAAACACCGTCGTATTTAGCAAAGATTGGTGCTTTAAATTTGCGGGGAATCACCACCCCAGATGACAAACCCAAATCTCCAAAGTCCAGACCAGGCACTTTCTGGATTTCCATTACGCTCAACCGGTCTTCGAGTTGTTTATACCTATCCTCACCCGGAGGATACTGGTCTTTGTCAAAGTCAGTCTTGTTGTCAGAAACCACAGGGCTAGGTTCCCTCCTTTCTTCTTGGTTTTCTCCCCCTCCAGATGAGTGAGTCAGATCAACCTCTTCCCGAAAATTGTTTCTGAATCTACGACCCATATTCAGTAGGACCGTCTTCTTCTTCTTCCTCTTCTTATCCTTGAATATAAGAGTCTTCAGGTCTTGCTGACCGTTAGCCAAGTTCATGAACATTTCCTGAAACTGAGCGTTTTGAGCTTGCAGAGCCTTGATGGCTTGATCAGTTGATGTTTCAGAAGACATGATGTGCTGAAATAAACAGTGAAGAAAATGAGAAACCTATAAGGGTACCTGTAATGAGGTGCATGAGAATGAAATGTGTATGATATGATTTTAAAGACTTTGAAGATTCAAATTCGTAAACCAAAATGAAACACACTTTTATTAGATAAATTTGAAACAATGTTTGTCAAATGCCCTTAAGGCGTTACAAAAAGAAAAACTGAAAAGTAAATCATAACTTGAAATAGCAAAAGACATCAGTGCTCCCATGGTCGTTTCCCATTGGTGTTGACATAGTCGTTGAGGACCTTCTCATTCTCCAGTTGCCTTGTAAGCTTTAGGATCTTCTGTTCTTGTTCGTGATACTTATCTTTGTAAGTATCTCGTTCTTCTCTCAATTGCATCTAAGACCTCTTTAATGCCCCAGTGTCAGTAGGCATGTATGGGTGGAGGATGGTAGGAGGAACTCCTTCTTCATCAGCATGTTCAACTATCTCAGGCAAGACAGCTTCGTAGGGCATCCCTAGCTTCTGAGCACGCGTACGAACCCATCGGAGATACGGTTCCATCGGAAGAGAGGTCTTCATCCCTAACTCATGTGTATCAGACCGATGTACCATGTCCCAAGCTCGTATGAACCTGTAGCGATGCTCGTCATTATCCCCTTGGAAGTCAAAGACAATGCTTGGCATCAGCAACTCATGAGGTGCTTCCCTCCTAGCTCGCCCAAACTGTCGTAAGTCCAGACAAGGATTATAGGTGATCCCTCCTCGAATTCTAAGTAGTGGAACATTGGGGTATTCCCCATAGCGATCAATAACAACCACTTCTTCCATGTCTTTAGTGCTCCAGATAATGTCAGTGTGAGCGAGAGACATAATTATGTAGGCCCAACCCATGCCTTCCTTGTTCTTCAAAACTGATTTGGGGAGGTGCGAAATAAACCACCTCGCCGGAAATGGTGCACAACACATAAGAGTTCCCCGTTTCCGAGCAGTACGAGCATAAAGAGAGTGTAGAATGTCACCCAAGAGAGTGGGTACAGGATTACCAGACATGAAGATCTTCACCGCATTCACGTCGACGAAAGAATCTGAGTTAGGAAACAATACCAAACCATAAATGTGAAGAGCTAGGATATCCTCGAATGCTTGAAAATCCAAACTGTCCCAAAACTGATTAGCCCGATCAACCAATAATTTAGCCAAGAAGCCTTTTGTCCCACTTCTGGTCTCCCAGTTTGACATTACCTCAGCTTTTGTCAGATGGAGGGCTGAAGCAATCTCTTCTGGCCTAAGGATTTTCTCCTAACCTGTAAATGGGGTCTGCTCTAGAATAGGGATACCAAGTAGATCAGAGAACTCTTCCAAGGTATGGACCAACTGGTAGTCCGGAAAAGTGAAGCAGTGGTACAATGGATCAAAGAACTGGCACAAAACACTCATCATCTGCTCATCTAATCTGGAAGTGACCAAACCAAGGAGGTGACCATGTCTTCTGATAAAGGAGGAAGTATTTGGAACCTTTGCAACCAAATCCTTAAGCTGAGCGAGAATCTATACAAAGCTGATCCGAATAGTGTTTCTACGCATAAATGTCATAACCTACAAAACAGAACAAAGATAAATCCCATTGGTCTTTGAAATGGTTAGTCCAATGCAATATGCATGCAATGTCATGATGCATGATGTCATGATAGAAACACACCACAAGTATTCACAAATATCAAACATGGTAAGGGCAAACAAGTCACACAGATAGCCCTTAGATTTCAGGCTGGCAAGGAGTTTAGGTACTACCCTCTTTCAGTTCAGTTGGTTCAAACCTGTCATAGAAATAGTAACCGGGTTCTAGAGGATCTCAATATCACTGACTACCC
This sequence comes from Vicia faba, assembly GCA_948472305.1. Classification (NCBI taxonomy): domain Eukaryota; kingdom Viridiplantae; phylum Streptophyta; class Magnoliopsida; order Fabales; family Fabaceae; genus Vicia; species Vicia faba. The sequence goes on from OX451737.1 coordinate 1,347,340,803, forward strand.
TCGATCTGTCATAATTCCAGTTTAGCAACCTTTTCTTGCGGCCGGAATCATCGCGAGAGTTTGGTCTCAATGAGTGTAGCATACTGCTACTGTTCTATGTCCAAGTTGGTCAATTATAGGTTCTAAGGTCAGTTGGTGCTTAATGACCCCTTAGAAGACCCATATTCTCCTCGTTGCGCCACAAGGGATATCGGTACAAACTAAAGTGCCACACCAACGTAGCTACTGCTTCAATCGTATCGGTCTACGTCGTACAGTTCCCTCACAGTTTATTGCTACTTACCTAAAGGGTATCCCCCAGATCTGGGTTAGGATCTATAGTAACTCCGATTCAAACCCACAAAGATAAAGCATACAAGTCAAGCAATTGAAAACAATATGTACTATTCCTAAGGTACACCCCACTTATAAGCGTCCCCAGCAGAGTCGCCAGTTCTGTGATACGGTGGGAAGAACTGACTGTTTTTGGAATGCTGGTTCGCTTTTTGCGTTTTGTTTTCACAAAATGTCGCGGTAAGCAAGAGTCGCCACCGACTTTTATTTTATCCAACAGGAAAGGAAAAAAGCACCGAAAAATTCCTTTTTCGAGATATTTCTCGGGTTCGGGGGGTTGATTATAGAAAGGGAAGGGATTAGCACCCTTTCTATCTGTAGTTATCTACAGGCTCTTAGTTACTTGCTCATCATTTTCAAAATTGTTTTCTTTGTGCTTGTGGGTTTGAAAAAGTTTTTGTTTTAACTTAAATTTAACTCTTTCTTCTTTCCTCAAGAGTGTAATGAAGTGTTTTTGAAAACTTTGTTTTAAAAGGAGTGTAAGTGTGAAAAGTTTGTTTGGATGAGCAAGTATCTAAGAACTATCTACCTACTCGAAAAAGGAATCATTCTATGCTAATTTCCTTTAGACAATGCTATCCCACTATTAGTGAGTAGGTAGCACCATCGTTAGAGTTTGAGGGTCAATTAGAAAGAGGGACATACGGTCACTAAAGCAATGTTAGGACACCTTAGCGGTAACCGAAATATCTTAGATCATTTGTTTGAGGCGACAATATCTGAGGAAACCGTTTCGAGGCAACTATGATCTTTTAGACAAGAGGACGACCTCTAAAACGACTTATACTCAATGACCGTTTACGAAGGCAACCAAGTGGGATGTACCCTAAGAGTGCGCATGTGCGAGTGTGTCGTTTGAAGTTATTTTTATCTTTGCACATGTTAAGGGTGATCTAATTTGATTTTAAGATTAAACATCCAGTCTTGTCATGCAAACCCTATTATCAAACATCTAGCAGTTATATAATTTGCAGAATTAAAATGTGGAAATTAAATTACAAGGCGTCGGGTATTTACATCGCCAAAAGCAACCCTTTAAAAATAAAATAAAGAGGTAAAATAAATAAAAGGTCCTAATTATCTATTAAATTCCGGAAGCAGATACATCAATATGGATAAAAATAAATAATGCGTGAAGCGAAATTAAATCGAATGCGGGATTAGGGTTTTTACCCTTTTAAAAGAAAATGCTTTTTTTTGTTGTTTTTTATTTAAGAAAAGAAATTAGACCTAAAATTAAATACTAAATTAATTAATTGAATGGAAAAAATAATTAATGACATGTTTTTGGAGTTTTTGATTATTTTAGGAAAGAAATTAAAATAATTAAATGAATGTTAAAAAACTAATTAATTCAAATCGTTTTTATTTATTTACAAAAATAAATTAAAGTTTCCTAGAATTAAAAATTTAATTAATTAGTTAGTGTTTATTAATAAACACAAAACTCTGAATTAAAAAAGTATTTTGGTGATTTTTTGATAAATAAAGAAAATTGGTTTATTGGTTAGAAAATTAATTAAATAAAATAAAACAATTAAATTAAATAAATAAAAGTGTGAGGGAAAGAGAGTTTGGGCTTGGTTTTGAGGGTGTAGGTAGCAATTTGTTGGCCCAATAGCAGCTGGTCTGTTTGGACTTTTGTGATCCAATGCATGAGCGTTGACTGGATACATGGTGTGCCCTCAAGGCTTGGCCACCAGATCTGGCCATCTGGCGGTTTGATAATGAATGTCCATGGTGGAAATCTGGCCCATGCGTGCATAGGATTAACTGAAAGAATTTGGAAAAATAACAATTGCTGGAGGCAGGGATCGAACCCCTGACCTCCAGCCTCTGAATGTCTTAGCGCTAACATGGTGACCAATGGGCTGCATTGTTTCATTTGTTATAATGATAATAACATAATATAATATATACAAACAAAATCAATTGCCAGAAAATAAAATAAAAAGCGTGCAGTATTTATAACCGGCCAATGGATGGATGATACGAGTTCGTCCCTGTCCTTGAGGATCTGCAACTTTAACCTGCAGATTTTTATCCGCAGCTAAAATCGTGGCTTCATCCCAAAATCCTCTCCAGGCCATATAAACGCATTCTAAGAACATGGTTGAGTTCGTCTCAACCTGCTGATCACAACCATGTCCATCATGAAGATCAATTGTACCTGAAACGAAAACCCCCGAAAACTCCAAGAAAACCCTAACTATGGTGGATCTTCATACAAGTCAGATAAATGCAATTGGTTAATGTCAAAAGCTTTCAAATGGCATGGTGATTACAAATATGCAATTATTTCATTATAACAATGTCTAATTTATGAGATACGAAATCAAGAACAGGGCTACCTCGCGTGAGACTTACATTGTTCTGAGAGGCTGGAAAACACGTGGTTGTGATTGGTTTCACTTGTGGTGATGGCCAGGAAACAATTGAGACCAATATCAAGCCCTGAAAATGCCTCTAGGGTTGATTTCGAAGTCACACTTTTTCTTTGATTTTGCAAGTTTTGTTCTGCCTCCACCAATGATTTCCAACTCTGATTCTTGTGTGTTTCGCTTTCATATATTGCACATTGTATTAGGGTTCAAACTTCTGTCCAAATCTCCATCTATCAATGATTTTGATGTGGATTTGATTTGCCTTTACAAACTCTCTAAATTTGATCCAAATCATATCTTCTTGTGCATAATGACCTTGATACGAGTTTGATTGCAATGCTAGCGGTAGTTGGAGCCTGAAATAACCAGAAAATCATTTGTTATCAATGCCTTATATTTTATGTGATTTTATTTGATTTAAAATGAATTAATTCAAATAAAAATAAAATAATAAAAATGTGATATGGACACATGGCCAAAGCTATGCAAACTCAAAACAAGTGAAAAAGAATGGGCCCATTTGGTAAAAAATGAAGTTTTGGGGATAGTTGACTTTTGGCAATTTTGCAAAAAAGTCCAACTTCAACAATGCATAACTTCTTCAATTTTGAACTTTTGGAGGTGTTCTTGGACTTTTAGAAAGCTTGATATGTCCTCTAACCAACCCTTTTGGTCTCATCTCATTTTGATATTCCATGCTCAAGTTATAAGTTTTGACAAAAAAGGTGTTTTTGTTGACTTTCAAAAATGACCTATAATGTAAAAATTCATAACTTATTGTGAGTGCATTTTTTAATCTTGGGGTATTAATATTAATTGTAGGGAATTACATCCTCTTAAAAATTATCTTTGGATGAGTCATTTATCATAAAGTATGTGAAAGTTATGCTTGGTCAAAGTTGAGTTGACTTTTCCTACAAAACCCTAATTTAGCAACTTTTGAATCATGATGAATTTTAAGCAATCCTTGATGAATCATGAAAAAACCTTGATCAAATGATGAAATAAATTTCAAAATGATAATGTTGACAAAAATCTTGAAGTTTGATTATATATAGGTCACAGTTGACTTTTGCCCTAGCACAGTCGATTTTTGGACCTTTGAGCAATTGACTGAGCAAACATCCTCTGCAAGGCTTGAAATTTGACACGGATGATCTTGAGAACATATTAGGACATTGGTGAGCACTTGAGGTAATTTGGACTCAAGGATCTTGATGCAACACAAAACCCTAATTTGGGGTAGACTGCCTTAGGAGAGAACTTGTCTGACCAACTCTTGGACTACTTTGAGCAACTTGGAGATTTTTTTTTGAAATATTTTGAGAAATATGGGAGGGAAAATTTTGGCGTACAACACCCCGGAGTTTCAAAGTGGTAGGCACATCGATCATTTGGTTTGTAGGGGGGAGATGTCGTATTGGGATTCTTAGGAGCCTCCTTTAGGGTCACCAAATTGGATTTCAGCAGATGTGGCAAAACCCGGGATAAGGTCATGTTGATCTGGGTAAACTGTCTTCTGGGCGCATATGGCATGCAATGATTGTTTCGTTGTTAATTTGGTGCAGGATTGAAAACCATAACAGCCCCTACCGTCGTTCAGTTTTGTTTTGATTTATGTGGCTGTAAGCAGCACTAACCTCCTTCTTTCCAGTGAAAGGTTTCTTTGTAATACTAAAGGATATATCTCTCTGGATTTTACCACTTTTGATGCCAGCTTCTACTTGTTCACCAGTCAAGATCAATTCAGTAAACCCAGCTGACGAGCTTCGAATCATATGGTTAAAGAATGGACCAGATGACATGCCCAAGAACATGTCCACTAGCTCTCTATCAGACAATGGAAGTTGGACTCTTCCCGCAAAGTCTCTCCACTTTTGGGCATAATATTTAAAACCTTCTCCATAACCCATAGACATACTTTGCAACTTTGTACGAGTTGGGGAGAGGTCAGCATTATATTGATACTTCTTGTAGAAAGCAGCATCCAGATCTTCTCAATTACGAACGTTGGTTCTTTCCAGTTAATAGAACCATTCCAGTTGAGTCCCAGACAAACTCTCCTGGAAGAAGTGTACCCACAGATTCCTATCAGTAGTGTGGGGTTGAATCTTCCTGACGTATGACCTTAAATGCAGGTTAGGACAGGAGACATCGTCGTACTTCGCAATAGTTGGGACCTTGAATTTCTGAGGGATAATCACCCCTGAGATCAACCCTAGCTCTTCAAAATCCAGCACGGGTACCCTCTGGATCTCCATAGCATTGAGAGGATCCTCCAGCTGTTTGTATTTATCATCAGCAGGAGGATACTGCTCAGAATAGTCAGGTTTATCTTCCTCAGACCCTGGGTTGTTGTTTTCTTTTGTTGGCTTTTCTCCTTGATTATCCCCCTCGTCTGACGTAGTTGCGAAATCTAGATCTTGCTTGGTCGGCCCTCTTAACCTTCTACCCAAATTCAAGACACCAGTTGGCTTCTTTGGCTTCTTAGTCTTCTCTTTGACGATTAGAGCTTTCAGATCTTCTTGCCCCTTTGCCAGAACTATAAACATTTGCTTAAACTGGGCATTTTGAGCTTGAAGGTCTTTCACTGTTTTCTCAAGAGCCATTTCTTTTGCTAAAATAAATAGCGAAAAGAATAAGAAACCTGTCTTGAAATACCTGCTTATGCAATGAAGTGTATGATATGCTTATGCGATGTTTTCAAGGACTTTGGGAAATTTAAATTTGTGAACCAAAATGAAACAAAGATTTTATTAGTAGAATTCAAAATACAATTTCCTTTTAGGCTTACAATTGAAAAAAAATATGAAATCCAAGAAATCAGGTTTCCCATGGGCGCTTCCTCTTTGTGCCGAGATAGACATTAAGACTTTTTTCTTCGTGGAGTTGCTTCGTGAGCTCCAACACTTTCTTCTCATTTACATAGAAATGATCTCTAAAGGTATCCCATTCTTTCTTCAACTGAATCCAGGATCTCTGCGGCTCTTCAAGATCAGTCGGCATGTCAGGATGGAGAACTGTATAAGGAACATCTCCTTCGGTGATAGGCTCTACAACGACTGGTAAGATGGATATATATGGCATTATAAGGTTATGAGAGCGAGCTCGTACCCATTTGAGATAAGGTTCCATAGGGATGTAAGTCTTAGGCCCCAAGGTCTTGGTATCAAATCTGTTTACCATGCCCCAATCTGGTATGAACCTTTGACGATACCCTTGAACATCATCCTCATAGTTGAACATAATGCCTTGGATAAGCATATCATGGGGACCATCCCTCCGAGCATAACCAAACTTTTATAAAGCCATAGAATGATTATAATTTATGCCTCCCCTAATGCCAAGTAGTGGGACATTAGGGAATTCCCCGCTGCGGTCAATGACAGAAATATCTCCCATAGACCGGGAATACCAGAGAATATCCAAGTGAGAAACTGACATTATCCTTCGCGACCAACCCAAACCTTCTTCATTCTTCAATACTGATTTAGGGAGGTGATAAGTAAACCACCTAGACAACAAAGGCACGCAACACATAAGAATCCCATTTCTCTTCATGGTGCGAGTGTGGAGGGTATACAAGATGTCTCCGAGTAGAGTAGGTATAAAGTTACGAGAGAGGAAAACTTTGATAGCATTCACATTTATGAGTATGTATGAATTAGGGAACAACACTAAACCATATATTATAAGGGCTAGAACCTCCTCAAAAACTTGGAAATCCAAATCATCCCAAAATAGTTGAGCCTTCTCTAATAGGAATTTGACTAGAAAACCCTTGACTCCGCTTCTTGTTTCCCAATTGGATACAATGTCGGACCGTTTCAGATGAAAAGTTTTTGCAATGACTTTTGGCTTTGGAGCTTCTTCTAAACCGGTGAAAGGCATCTGATCCATAATAGGTATACCCAATATTTGAGAGAATCCTTCCATGGTCGGTACCGACTGATAGTCTGGGAAAGTGAAGTAATGGTGTTTAGGATCAAAGAATTGAAAGAGTACACTTATCATCTTCTCATCAAAGCCTGAGGTTACCGGATTGAGAAGTCAACCACATTTCTTGGTGAACAAAGAAGTCTCAGGAACCCTTGATACTATCTCTTTAATTTGGAGAGGTATTCTTACAAAGCTAATTCAGATAGTATTTCTGCGAGCGGAAGCCATGATCTGCAAAACATAAAAAAGATAAATTCCCTTGGTCCTTGAAATGGTCAGTGTAATGAAAAATGGATGTTATGATGCATGATGTCTTGTTTAAGCAAATTAATCACACACAAGAAAAACACACAACACCTTAGGTTTAGACTGGCATGGAGTTTATAGGTAAATACCCTCTTGAAGTTTATTTGGTTCAACTTGTCTTAGGAAATTAACTGGGTTCTAAGGAGTCTCAATATCACTGATCTTTCTTTATCGAGTATTGTTTCAGCTTAGCAATCTCTTCTTGCGGCTGAAACATCTTGAAAGTCTAATCTCAATGAATGTAGCACCGAGTATCAACCAATCCCCATCTTTACACTGAGGCCGGCTATCTCACTACTTTCTAATGGCCAAATTTGTTCAACTAAGGTTCTAAGGTCCGTTAGTGCTTCACGACACCATGCGGCGGCCCTGTATTCTCCTCGATTCAACACAAGGGATACCGGTACCAACCAAAGTGTCACACCAACACATTTATCGCTTCAACCATATTGGTCTACATCGTACAGTCTCCACGATCTATTGTTGTTTACCTAAAAATATGTCCCCAGATCCGACTATAGGATCTATAGCAACAACCCAAAAAACCCTCCAAGGATAAAGCGTAAAAATCAAGCAATTACAACATTTTTAAAATGAACTAACTCTTAAGGTAACCCCACTTTTTATTCATAGGTCCCCAACAGAGTCGTCAGTTCTGTGAAAAGGTGGCATAACCGACTATTATACTGGTTTTGCGTTTGTATTTGCAAATGTTGTGGTAAGCAAGACTCGCCACCGACTTCTCTTTTATCCAACTAAAGAAAGGGTGAAAACAATAGAAAAATACCTTTTCGAGAATTTTCTGAGTAAGGGGGTAGATAATGGAAAGGGAAGGTGTTAGCACCCTTTCCATCCATATTTTTCTACGGGCTCTTAGATGCTTAGCTTTTTTTTTAAATACATTATGCTTTGTGTTTTGAAAAAGTATTTGAAAATACCTTAGTGCGGTGATTCGCTTTATGATAACTCTTGTATCAGTCCTCAAGAGTGTTGATAAAGCATTTTTGAAAATGTTTTGAAATGTTTTTTTGTGTAAGTGTGAAAATTTGTTTTAGGATAGCATCTAGGAACTATCTTCTTATACTCGAAAAGGTTCGTTCTTTTCCTCCTATTCTTTAGACAGTGCTATCCTACTATTAGTGAGTAGGTAGCCCTATCGTTGTATGTATGAGGGACATTCGAAGGGATGTTTTTATAGTCACAAAGGAAACTGGGCAAGAAGCTTTAGTAACTACTATAGGGTTCTAAGATCATATTTTTATCGAGGCAACATTGAGAGGGTCATCGAGGGACTTATGATCTTTTCGAACCAGAGGATAGCCACTAAAACCTCTCACGTTTCAAGAGTTATGACTAATTTCTGAAGGCAACCAAAGTGGGGTACCATAGAGGTATATATGTGCAATGTGATTCAATTCAGTTCATTTATCTTTGTTATTAGGTTTGCTAACGTTTTGCTTTCAGTTTTTCCATACACGCCTAGTTACTAGTAGTTAATATCTTGCAGAAATTAAAGTGCGGGAATCGTAAATCCTACGCTATTACAATGATTTGGGGAGGAGGTATTTACATATCCAAAAAAAACTTGGTGGAAAGAAAATAAAGAAAGCAGTAAAGGGCCCTAGTTAATTCTATTACATTCCATCAGCAGATACAAAAAAATGCGAAAATAAACAATGCGCATGAAATGGAAAAGAGACGTCTAAAACCCTAAAAAATAATTCTAAGAAAGTTTTTTTTTATTTACTTAGGAAAATATTAAATTAAATTAAACCTAAATTTAATTCATAAAAATAAAAAGAAAGTTATTAATCAAAATTAAGTTCTAAACAAAACCTAACATTTTTTTATTTTTTGCTAAGAAAATATTTGAATTAAATGAACCTAGTTCTAATTATTTTTAAAATTATAAAATAATGTCAAAATAATTAAATTAATTAATTTACAAAATTAAAATTAATTAGAAAATCCTAAGTTTAATATTTTTATGATTTTGTTGATTTTATGATTTTAGTTAAAAAAGATTTTAAAAAAGGAATAAACAATTAAACCAAAAAAAAAGGTAGCATGGGCCTGGCATTAGAAGCAGAAATGGGGGTGCAAGGTTGGAATTGTTAGGCCCAAATATGAGGGAGCCCAGAAGCTGGCTTGACTCAGTGTTGTTGGCTCCTGGGGGGTCCATCATGAAGGAGCACTCTAGGAGCGTTTGATCTACCTCCATTGGGTATCTGATGGTTCGGATGAAGGCCATATCATGCGCTGACTAACCCTTATATGCATTAGATATGCAGTGAGATTGTTAGAAAAAATAAAATTAAAATCTGGGATTCGAACCCAGGCCTTTCAGGACAATACACATGCTTCTCACCACCGGGCCATGCTGCTCAATTGTTAGTATAACAATAGAATAATAATATAATAGAAATCCAGTCAATTTTCCTAAATTCAAATGCGCGCCAGAATTAATTCAAATGGACCAATGAGAGAGTAACGCCTGGACCACCGGAGTCAACCCACCGGAGTCAACCTTCCGGTTGTCTTCTCCGGTGGGTTTCAAACCCTAATCTTCGAAATAGAAAAAATCAAAAGATCAAAACAACTCTACCCTCCTTTAAATGATGCCCTGAATCCGAATCTGGCCTTATTTTTGGCTAAAGACCACTAGATCATGCGTTTCGAACCAAGGTACCAGATTCGACTCAAAAATGACATCTCACAATTTTGGCCCTATTTTTCCCATGTTCAACGTCCAACCTACTCTATACATGATTATGAACACATAGGCAAACGTTAAATTTGAAAATAATGCAGATTAAACGAAAATGTATCCAAAAAAATATACCGATCGGTGAGGTTCGTGTGGCTATTTTGGGCGTGCTTCAAGCTTGTATGAGGGCTGGGAATGAATCATGGGACCTTCAGGAAGAGGATGGCATGCTTGGTTTGGATGGATGATGGCTGGAAATTCAGTTTTGAATTTCACAAATTTGAAAGAAAAAAATTTGAATTTTTGGGAGCTTCTTTCAGGCAATTGTCGCGTGAATAATGCTTACAGGGAGGTAGTATATATAGAGGAGAGGGAGGGGACAAGGTTACAAGGAAATAAATCAAGGCATAAATATGTTGTTTAAAGCCATGATCACAATTTGAATAATTACCAAAACTTGAGATTTCATGCCATTTTCATATTTGGATGAACCTGGACATCTTGGCACGAATTTGTGGGCTTCTAAGCAAGACAAATCATCAGTCCAAATGCCAAATCCCATCTCTATACATTTTGTGCAATTTATTTTATATTTATTTGAAATAAATTAAAATAAATATGAACAACATAGATAAAAATGGTAAGGCAATGTAAAAATGAGATTAGAGGTCACTTATAAGGTTAGGAAGAACTTTGAAGTCCAAGAAGTTAGGCCATTGACCTAAAAGTTCAATTTTTCCCAATGCACAATTCTTGAAATTTCCAAAATTTTCCAAACTTGGGCAAGCCATAACTTGCTCAATTTTTATCTCATGATGATTATCTTGGACTTTTTGGAAATCCCTAGATATCTAATTTAATCCCTCTTTTGATCAATTTTGTATTTGAAGAAGTTATCTTGATGTAAATGGTCTTGACAAAAAGTGTCTTTTGTTGACTTTTTGAAAATGACCTGTAATGTATGAGCTTGTATCTTTCAAATGGTGTATCTCTTGAACTTGAGGGCAAAATAAGATTTATAGGGAATTAGATTATCTTTAAAATGATCTTTGGTTGGGAAACAATAAATGTAGTATTTGAAAGTTATTCCTAGTCAAAGTTCAGTTGACTTTTCCTATAGAAACCCTAATTTAACAATTCTTGACTTTTGATAGATTAGGAGCATTTCTTGAGGAATCATGATCAAACCTTGATCAAATGATGGATATCACTTCAAAATGTTGATGTTGACCAAAAATCTTGAAGTTTGACTGTATATCGGCCACAGTTGACTTTTGACCTAGTATAGTTGATTTTCAAACACTTGAGCAATTGACTGAGCAAACTTGTAGTGCAAGGCATGAAATTTTTCATGGACAATCTTAAAGTCATATTAGGAGAATGGAGAACATTTGAGACCCTTGAAGCTCACACATCTTGATGAAAAGTGAAACCCTAGTTAGAAGTTCATTGCTTAGGAGGAGAATTTGTCTAATCAATTCATGGTCAACCTTGAGCAATTGAGGACCTATAGGAGCATGTCTTGAGTAAAAGTCAGAGGGAAATTTTTGGGGTACAACAGCGTCATGCTGCATGGAAGACCAGTAGTATCCTTCACGTAATGCTTTTATGGCCAAGGATCTTCTGCCCAGATGCTAGTCGTTGATTCCTTCGTGGATTTCTCGCAAGATGTGGGATACTTTGTTTTCTTCGACACATTTTAGGAGGGGGTGGAGAATCCCCTTTTGTATAATCTATCCTCAACCAAAACCTAGGATCAGGCTGTTTGCTTTACTACGCTGACCTCTTTTTGATTGGTTGGTAATTCTCCTTTTATGAGATAGTTGTATGTCGAGGTCATCCAATAGTTATAGTCTCCTATGACGCATACGTCTAGAGTCGAGGAGGGTTTTTCAATGCTCGGTCGAGGAAGTGTTTCCTGTATTACTGACTTGTTTCCCCTTTCTTCTTCATGCTTTCTAGTTTTTATAGGATATATGCTCGGGTGTTATGTTCGGGGAGAACGTGGTGTACATCTACGGACTTGAATTACTTCATTCTTTCTTGAACCAAAGTCCATTATTCAGCGAGATGGTCATTTTTACCTGATATTCTCTTTGTACCTGATATGCGACGAGCTGGGAGTTTGTGAAGATTTTCACTTCTTCGTCCCCTAGATATTCATCCAGGCGCAACCCTGCTAGGAATGTTTTATACTCGGCTTGGTTGTTTGGGGTCGGGAACGACAATGTGAGGGAGAATTCAATCAAGATCCCTTCCTCATTTTACAATATAATGTCTACTCCACTCCCTGTCGAACTAGAAGCTCTGTCAACAAAGATGGTCCATTTTCTCACCCCGCTCGGGGAGGCTAGCAAGGTCATCTTGGCCATGAAGTCAACTAGTACTTGAGCCCTGAGGGTTTTTCTGCTCTCGTATTTGATTTCAAACTCAGAGATCTAGTGACCATTTAAACATTCTGCCTACCATGACAGGTCGACCGAGTAACTGCTTTATTGGTTGCTCTGTCCGAATGACCATTTTGAAGTTGTGTCTGGATTGAAGATAAACTTTCATAAAAGTATGCTAATAGGAATCAACATTCAAAACTCATGGTTGGAAGAGGCGACCAGTATCTTAAACTGCAAAGTTGGTGAGTTACCATTAAAGTATTTGGGTATGCCTGTTGGTGGTGATCATCATAGAGAGAGGTTGTGGAAACCTGTCATGGAAGTCGTTAGAAGGAGATTATCAAATTAGAACAATAGGAATCTATTTATTGGTGGCAGAATTGTTCTCTTGAAGCCAATCTTATACTTTTTACCGGTTTATTTCCTTTCTTTCTTCAAGGATCCATAAAGTATAATATCTAAACAATAATTTCTCTTCAAAAGATTTTTATGGGGTGGGGGAGTCAAAAATAGGAAAATTAACTGGGTAAATGAGATAATATTTATAGAGACAATAAAAATTGGGGATTGGGGATTGAGAACCTAAAGGAATTTAATTTAGCATTACTAGGAAAATGGAAGTGGAGAATTCAGCTTGAAAAAAATAATTTGTGTGTAAAGGTGTTAGCTAGTAAATATGGTGAATCAAAGGGTAGAATAATCATGGAGAGAAATCAAGGTTCAGCTTGGTGGAGAGACATTAACAACATTGAGAGAGGGGTCTGAGGCTTTAAATTAGATTGGTATTCCGAAAATCTATAAAGAAATGTTGGGAGCGGGGTTTATACTATGCTTTAGTTGGATGCTTGGGAAGGAGGATGGTCGTAAAAATAGCAAGTCTACTATTCTGCCTATGCAGTAATAATGGACAAATTTTTCGAATGTCGATCTCAAGGGCTGCATAGAAACATTGATTTCAAATTGTTGTTCAATTAAACAAAAACTATTGTTTGGGTTTGAATTGCGAGTTTATAAAAGTAATTAAAAATAAAGTAAAGAAAACTGACTAAGTGGTTTTAACAAATATGAGTAATATGCTAGAGAAGGTGTGTGATTTATTCTTGTAACAACTATGAATTAATATTGCAACAGCTTATTTTAAAGAATCATTTACCGATTCTTAAGGATGTTCAGTCCTAAGTCCTTAGAGAGTAAACCTTTAATCATTCATCCTAAACCCTAAGTCCAAAGAAACTCATCGATGAAATTAAGCATTATACGATCAAGAATACTCTGGTTTCTATAAGATATCCCTAGTCCCATGTGATATCTATTATAGAATATTCTCAAGAAAGTATTACTGATGGTGGTCCAACCTAATCAGAAATCATACATCAACCTCAATTTTTTCGAAAGAGATAGCATTAATCATATCAAGAGAAAAAAGTGATAAAGAAAAACATTGTTATTGCAAATATCAAATCAAAGTAATTCCACAGTCAAATCAGGGACACCACCTAACATTGGGGGTTATATCTACTCATAGTGTTCAAAGAAAACAAAATATAAAACAGAGACATTACAAGAATTGAGATGAGAGTTGATATTCAATCGCTTCCATTCATGAAAATCTTCTTCTCACCGAAACCCTTGTTTTCTCTAATCTTCAATCATGTAATCTTCACTGGCCAAAAAGTCCCCTAATTCCTCTTCAAAACTAATCTAAATAGAAAACGTTCACTCAAATCGGTTGGAAATACCCAAAACACCCCAACAACTCAACCCGCGGATAAAATATATTTAAAAAAATCAGGAAATCAACGTGCATGCCTAATATGGTGTGTGTCAGACCCATGTTTTATGTATTCTTCTTGATTTAGTCCCAGCCATCCTGACGCGGGAAGTGTCAACTGACATAACCCCCTGTGTCAGACCTCTGATTTCTGTTTTACCATTGCTGCTTGCCTGACACGGCCAGTGTCAGTTGACACAAACGGTTGTGTCAGACCTTTTGGAGTGTGCAGAAAACTTTTTTAAATTCCTACAATTTTCTTAGTTTTTGCTCTGATTCTTCTTGAATGCTTATTGTTGTACCCCAAATTTTACACTCCCATTTTTCATTCAAGATTATATCTTAGGGTTTCTCAAATACTCAAAATGGCTTATGGTTTGATCAGACAGATTCTCTTCCTATGCATTGAATCAGCAACTAGGGTTTGGTATTTCTCAAGAAAAATTGAGTTTTCGAGGTTTCAAATGGTCTTCATAGTTCTTCAATTATCCTCAAGTATGTTCTTTCCAGTTTTCAAACTTTGCATCGCAAGTTTGCTCAGTCAATGGTTCAGATGACTGAAAATCAACTACATTGACCTAAAAATCAACCTTTGCAAGATCAAGTTCAAACTGTTGTAACTTCTTCATTATTCTATATTTTTAAGCGGTTCTTTTTGCGTATGACTCTCCTTGACATCATCCCCAATTTCTCTTCATAAGTCAAGCGCTGAGTACGTGCCAAAGATCATCAAAAAAATTGAATACTTTTGAGGTCATTTTGTAAATTTGACCTAATCACGAAAAATTCTTGTCTAATTTTCGAGGTTAATAACTTTTTCAATCTTCAATGTTCCGAAGCGATTCTTTCTGCGAAGCATCAAAAATAGCATTAACTATGATATTGCTTCAACGATCGAAGTCAAAATGCGTTTGGAAGACCATGAAATTTATTGAAATTCTATAGGAATTTCTTGACTTTAGAATGTTATTAACTTCTAGATGTTGATCATTATGTTGAGATAATTAGTTTAAAAAAGAGTTTGAGTTTGAAGGTTCATGGATAGTTTGTTATTTGTACTTCAAATCATTTACATTTGAACGATAATGATTATTGGATCACATTGGGATTTTGATCAATATTCTTAAAGGCAAGATTCCTAGTATTGCCTCGTATTTCAAGTTACTATGAATTGAAGATATGGATTTTAATAAAGAAGATTTGAGGATCCATTCAAATAATTCTTTTGACTTCGGCTCAATTCAAGCGTGTGAGGCATAATTCATTCACATGAATTTGTTTTTGTTTCAAAATAATTCAAAAGGGATCAATATGCTTATGGCGTAATTTCGATATATTTGAAAAAATTCAATCATGTGAACTATTTCGAATTCAAGGCAAGGCATTCATCAACTTCATTCATCTTCATTCAAATTTCCAATCTTTCTCTCAAATCAATTACAAGTGCAACATCAATTCCAATTCCAAATTCAAGACATCCATTTCAAGTTTTCAAGAATTCATGATTCAATCCTACAGGAAAATACAAAGCATTATCCAAGGCATGTTTCAAGGATTCAAGTCTCAATCTTTTCTCAAGAGGCATTTTAAGTTTATAGACCACAAAGAAGAATCCAAATTATGCTCATAATTTAAATTGTATCAAAAAATAATATTGAAGTTTTTTAGAAACAAACTCAAGATGAATCAAGAATGCAAGATTGAAACAAAGCTTCATTGATTAAATTTACAAAGTTAATTGGAATTCATTGTTTAAATTTAGAAGTGAATTGGAATACACTTTACAAGTTTCTAAACCACAAAATTTTCAATTTTACAAAATTCCTAACAATATATTAAGCTACAAAGGAATTTCTTCATCTTCAAGTCTTCATCAAACACTTCAAGTCACTCTTCACCAATTCTCCCCATTGTCCATTTTGCTCGTACATGTAACAAAGAAATAGAGAAATGGTTAGCAAACAATTCATGTTTGAAACAAGAAATAAGAATTTTCAAAGAATTTTTCTTCTCATCATTAGGGTTTTCTCGAAAGAATCAGTGCGCGGTTTAGGGAATTCACCATTAAATCATTTGCCAAAGCCCAACAAAGGCCTCATTTATCTTTGTCTATCAGTTTTTTATCATTGGCCCAAAAATGTTTTCATTGCAAATCACAAAACATATTTTGGTTCACAAAGAAAATAAAACATTGTCAAAATAGAAAACCATCCTGCATTACTGTAAAAAAGACAAACACAAAAGGCTAACATGCTGTCAAAACAGGTTGCATTGAAAAAGTCCAAAAAAACTATAATACCACCCTGTAAAACTTGTACCCAGACAGGACAAAAGTTGCACACAAATAGGCAAAACATAAGCTGCATCAAAAAGTGAAGAAACAATATAACACAAATATTCAAATCTAGATTCTTTTCCCCCCAAGAATTTCATTCTCACATGGTTATAACAGAAACACTTGACACATAACATGGAGAGATCGGTTTTTCCATCAGAAAAAAAAAAGATAACAAAGTAGTTTTTTTACAGTAACCAAGCTATATACAAAAATCATAACAACAGTTCTATTTAAAACTAGACATCAAATAAATCCCCGTTTTCAGTCATCATTTTCTTTAAACCATAACCCTTCATAAAAAAGAGAGAATACAGAAAAAAAGACAGAAACCAACTTTCTGGTCAAACGAAAAGCCAATAACAAGGTAAAATTTCCATCACTTCTCTGCATTCATCATAAAGTCTATTATCTGCATGCATTTTATTTTATTATAATAAAAAAAACAGAGAGAAAAAATAATAATTTTTACTGTTATTCTTCAATCTTCACACTACCCCTGAAAACCAATTTCAATAGCAACATCCAAAACCTGCGAATTCCACGACATCTATATACCCTGTAAAACAGAAATCACTCACAAAATCACAATAGTATACAAAGAAAAATACCATTCCATTAACCTTCAGCCTCTTTTGTTCTCCCTTCTCATTGTATACCCTCCAAAAAAGAAAACATCTTCTGACCTCCTCGCCACCCCCAGCGACTACCTCTGTCTCTGGCAAGCCCGCAAAAATTCCGTCGATGGCTCTTTCCCTTCCCAACAACAGGAACCATCATTTTCCCCCAAATATCCCTTACCCTAGATCCCTAACGACACCAAGCGCATCCCCTAGAGACGATTTGGGAGCACGCAACGCAGAGGTGGAGACGGGAAGGAAGACGAATGAGGTGATTGAGGATGAAGCGAAGTTCTTGGTGGATATTTGCGGTAGGATGTCGGTTGCGCTTGAGAGAGGGAAAGAGGAAATTACTGTCGCCAGATACAAGACAAGGAAGAGATGGAAACAGAGAGCACAGAGAGGGATAAAGAGTTGATGGAAGAAAGAGAGCCTTGTTCTTTTTTTTGCGTAAATCTGAATGAAAACAAAAATTTTGATATAACAATAATAATTGAATTTCCTCTCCCAATGAGCACAACACCAGCAACGGCGCGTTACTATTGTCACTAGGGTTTCAAACCCTTTCTTTTCCTATTCCAAACTAGGTTTGGGCCTATTCTCTTGGCCCAACCCATTTAATAAATTTTTCTCTTTTATATTAACAAATGCATAGAAATAAATGAATGGTCGAGTGATGCAGTGGTTAAGGTGTTTATGTTTGGAAGTAGAAATCCCGAGTTCGAGACCCCCTGGGACATTTTTTTCACTTTTCTTACTGTTTTCTATCTTTTTCTTCATTTTTTTGTTGGACAAAAATTTATAAAAAAAAAAAAAACTTCTTTGGCTCTAAAGACCATTCAAAAAACAGCATCCCCCCTAGTTTTCTATTTGTAACTCCTTTACTATTTTTTAGGTTAATTTAGATTTTCTTTAATAACTTGATAGATCTTGGTGTAGATTTAAATTAACGTATTATTATTTTTATTTATTATTTATAGATAAGGTTATATTTTATTTAATAACTTAGAATTTTAAATTAAATTAGGATTATCTCGATAACTTTATTTAGTTTAGGTTTTATTTAATAAATTAGATTTTTTTTAATTTAGATTTAATTTTGTTAATCCTTAGTTTTAACTTTAAAACTGAATTAAATAAAAGATGTATAATTTCAAAATTAGTTAATTTAGGACTTTGTAAATAATTTTGTCAACATTTTTTTATATAGTTTAATAAACTTTCTTTTAAAATATTTAGTTTACATAATAAAATTCAAATAAGAATAATATAATAATTTCTTTATTTTCTTTTCAATTTTTCCTCACAAACAAAATACCAAGAACTTTATTCTCATACTTTGTTAATTAATTTTTACTTCATAGATTGTTGTAGTTTTAATTAATTATTCGATTCGATCTGGTTGTATTGATTGCCTATTTGGACTTTTAATTGCATTGATCCATCCTCATTTGTAAATTTGTACTCCTCATTCCCGAAAGCTCTGTAATAGCGTAGAATTTTACTTTTCTTAATTTACTGCTTTTATTTATACTGTATAGTAATTAGGTGTGTATGACAAGATTTAAAATCAACCGCTAGACAACCCTAATCAAAGATAAAATTAACTTGAAACAAAGACACTTTCACACATGCACCTCTAGAGTAACCTCGCTCGTTGCCTTCGAAAAAATACAGTCATGTCCCTCGAATATGGGACGCTTTAGCAAAGACCCTCGATAAAAAAGATCGTAGTCCCTCGATATCCCTCGATGTTACCTTAGGTAAACGATCTAGTCCCTTAAGAAAATTGCTAAAGCGTCTCACAAGTTGCCTTCTATGATTGTATGATTTACCCGCGCATGTCCCTTCACATCCAATGATGGGGCTTCTTACCAAATCAATGGTAAGATAGCAACATCTAAAAGAGGAGGAAAATAATAAAGATCTTTTGAGTAGGTAGGACGCTCGTAGTTGCTTGCTCATAAACTAAAACCATTTCGATACTTACACTTTCAAAATATCTTTAAAAACAAACATCTCTTTGAACTATTTTAAAAACTAACACTTTGTATACATTCTTATAGATACGAGAATCACTACAATGTTTTCCGAAACAAAGGCGTTTTAAAAATATTTTCAAACTTGCACCAATCACAAACACATTTCAACCAAAGCATTTTCAAGTGATATATCAAGCAACTAAGAGCTCGTAAATAACTACGGATAAAAAGGGTGCTAACACCTTCCCTTTTCATAACGTACCCCCTGAACTCAAGAAAACATCTCAAAGGTATTTACTGTTCTTTTCACCCGTTCCTTTATTGGATAAAAGAAAAGTCAGTGGCGACTCTTGCTATCCACAACAATTGCGATAAAATGCAAAACACCCAAGTCAGTTTTCCCACTGTATTACAGAACTGGAAACTTTGTTGGGGATGAACTTAAAAGTGGGGTTACCTTAAGATCTAGATCACACTTAATTGCTTTCATTTTTTGATTTGTTTTCTTTACATTTTGTGGGTCTTTGTTTGGGCTTGTTTTGATCTTCTACCCGGATCAGAGAACACCATTAGGTAAGTAGCAATAGATTGTGGAAACTATGCGGGGTATACCGACATGGTTGAAGCAATGGCTACGTTAGTGTGACACATTTGTTGGTACCGGTAGCCTTTGAGTTTAGTCAAGGAGAATACGAGGCCGTTGTGTGGTGTCATGAAGCACTAACTGACCCTAGATAAGGGGAAACAAGAGTTGATGACTATGCTAGTAGCCAAGAAGAAAACCAAAAAGAAGGCCTTCATCAACATGGGTAAGAGATTCAAAGGTCCGGTTTGTCAGTTACAGATAATCGAAGAATCGTCTGAGGAGGATGAAAATCAAGACGAAGAGGAAAGGAGCACCCGTTCTAGGGATGCCAATAATCAAGCTTTTGAAGATGAAGATTACTTTGATGAGCAATATCCTCCGGCTGAGGATAAATACAAACAGTTGGAGGATAGATTAAAGGCTATTGAAATTTAAGTCATGCCTGGTTTGGATTTTGGTGAGTTGGGCTTAGTACCTGGGGTCGTCATTCTTCATAAGTTAAAAATACTGGTCTTTGCCAAGTAAGATGGGGTTTCTTGCCCAAAACTTTATCTAAGGTTTTACGTGCATAAGATACAGTCGCATACTACCGACAAAAAGCTCTGGGTCCATTTCTTCCAAGAGAGTCTGGTTGGGACTCAACTAGAAAGGTTCTATAAATTGGAGGGTTCCCGCATCCACACATGGGAAGATCTAGCCACTGCTTTTTATCATCAGTATCAATATAATTCCGATATGGAACCAACCATAATTCTACTTCAAGGTATGACAATGGGTACTAATGAGGGGTTTAAAGAGTACGCACAAAAATGGAGGGATCTTGCTGGTAGGGTCCAACCACCACTAACTGACAAAGAACTAGTTGACATGTTCATGGGTACATTAACTGTCCCATTTTTTAAACTATTGATAGGGAGTTCTTCGTCTGGTTTCACCGAGTTGATACTAACTAGTGAAAGGGTCGAAAGTGGAATTAAAAGCAAAACAATTCCCATGACATATGCTTCCACCTCCAACATTGTAAAGAAGCCATTCACTGGAAAGAAAGAAACCGATGTTGTGTATGGAGCAAGGACCCATACCAAGAAGGATCACCGACCCTCTGTTAATGTTGTGTTAATATCCAACCCTCCATCTTCTCAAAGGAAATCATCCAACAATCAACAATTCGAAGTTCCTCGAAGACAGTTCACAAAGATAAGCATGTCACTGTCCCAAGCCTTACAACATTTGTTGAAGGCCAATTTAGTGAAATTGCATGATCCACCATCAAATCTAAACATTTCATCACCTAAGTATAATCCAAATGCCAAGTGCGCTTATCATTCCAACAGCCTTGGGCATGAATCTCATCAATGCTGGGCTCTGAAGAATAAGATTCAAGATCTGATAGACAATAAAACAATTTAATTTGATCCACCTACTACTCCAAATGTGATAACTACTCCAATGCCGAACCATGGAAAAGGTATTAATACAATTGATGATACTACTTTTTTTCCTCCATTAAATATTTAACAACTCCATTAACTATTGTGAAGGATAATTTACTGAGAGCCGAGGTGTTCCCTGGCTGTTCTAAAGATTGTGTTTGTTGTGATCAACAAGTAAATGGGTACAAGCAGCTGAAGGAAGGTGCGCAACGCCTGATAAATAGCTGCGAGATCCTGTTTGAGAAGATTCCTACCATCAAAGTTTTAAACAAAAAAGCTGAAGACCTGTCCATAATATTAATTTCCAATAAGACTTTTAGGATCCCCTCAAAGGGTCTTATTAGAATTTCAAATGAACCAACCATTGCTCCTTTAATAATCACTACCGTTGGGCCTATTCCCTACACCTCTGATAAAGCGGTTCCATGGAACTATGGTGTCGAGGTTTTCTATCATGGGATAAAACAAGATTCTTGGATCAACAAAGACGAAGTTGATGTTACTAATATTACGGGATCTAGTAAAGTAACAAGAATAGGGAGGATCTTTTCCCCTGATATTTCACCACCCTCTATTACAACAAATCTCGTCCGCATAACCAATGACAAGTCTAGTGCCAACACTAGAGGAAAAGAGAAAGAAGGTGAGCCTGCTGGGACAGAGGCACCTACCAAAGATATTGATGCTGAAGAACCATCCACTCAAGAGATAGAGGAAATCTTGAAAACCATAAAGAAGAGTGACTTCAAAAATAGTTGAGCAATTGGGGCAAACCCCCTCCAAAATCTCCATGCTGTCATTGTTACTCTGATCAAACGTTCATGCCCAAGCTCTATTCAAGTTCTTGAAGAAATCCCATGTGTCCCAAGAAACCATAGCTGAACAGTTCGAGAACTGTGTAACAAGTTTAACGGATGACAATGGATTAGGGTTCTCTGACGCTTATTTGACTCCTATGGGAAAGAACCATAACAAAGTCTTGCATGTCTCTATTGAATGCAAGGGAACCACCCTGGAACATTTCTTAATTGATATTGGCTCATCCCTAAACGTTCTACCCAAAGGTGCTTTGGACCAGCTAGATTGCAAAGGTCTGGTGTTAAAACCAAGTGATATTGTTGTCAGGGCTTTCAATGGGTCTAAAAGGATGGTTCATGGAGAGGTGGATCTCCCAATTAAAGTTGGCTCACAAATTTTCAACTCTAACTTCTACGTAATGGACATCCGCCCTGCTTATTCATGTTTGTTTAGGCGCCCTTGGATACATGGGGCAGGGGCAGTAACATCCACCCTTCATCAAAAGTTAAAATACCCAGTCAAGGGGAATATTATCAGTGTTTGCGGTGAAAAGTAATTCATGGTGAGCCACCTCAATTCCTTCAAGTATGTGGAAATGGATGGTGAATTCATAGAAACTCCGTGCCAGGCTTTCGAAGTTGTTCCTCCTATGGTTGCCACAACCAAAATCTCCTCTAACATATTAAAAGCTAATGAAGTTATACCAAGAATGGTTTCACTTATGGATTACCGTGTCGTGGTTAAAGATGGAAACTGTACTTTCTGGGGACAACTTCCCGACATTCTATTTAAAGCAGAAAAATTTGGGTTGGGTTTCACCATCAAAGCTCAGAAAAAGGTCAGGCGCGCTCGCGTGGGAAAGCCACCTCTTCGCATTGGAAATCATGAAGTAAATATTGTGGAAGAATCTGGCGATGAATGTGCTTTTGAGAATGGTTCTACCCTACTGCCGGAGGAAAGCTCAACAACTGGCACGCAAAGGACTTTATCCCCATCTCCTTCCATGAGGAGTAATTACTGTTTACTGTTTTCTATCAATTCAAGAACTTTTGTCTGTAATTTTTTCCAAACAATGACTTTTAAGCCAGGTGCCCTTCCCAGGGCACCATGGTTCATGTTCATTTATCATATGATCATTCAATGAAAATGTTGGACCTTTTGCACTCAAATTTTACGCTCAGTCTTTCTTTTTCTTTATTGCATTTTTTCAAATAGCCATGTATCTTATATGCACACACACACACACACACACACACACTTGCAGATCCATATCCACTCCATATCTCATTGCCAACAACTCTCCTATTTCCAGCTATGACTTTGAACATCCATTCAACCAAGCTGAAGGCGAAGAAGATTGTGAAATACTAGGGGAGTTAGCTAGACTTATGATGCAAGAAGAGAAAGCCATTAAACCTCATGAAGAGCCAGTTGAATTGATCAACCTAGGTACTGAGGAAGACAAGAAAGAAGTCAAGATTGGGGCTAACTTGGAAGACAACGTCAAAGGCAGATTGGTACAGATGCTACATGACTATGTTGAAGTAATTGTTTGGTCGTATGAAGATATGTCGGGTTTGGATACTGAAATTGTGGTTCATCGTCTACCAATAAAGGAAGATTGCCCTTCGGTCAACCAAAAAGTGTGTCGTATGCAGCCAGACATGTCTAAAAAGATAAAAGTTGAGGTAATGAAGCAATTCAATGTAGGTTTCCTGGCTGTGACATCATATCCTCAATGGGTTGCGAACGTGGTCCTTGTGCCGAAGAAAGATGGGAAGGTTCGTATGTGCGTAGACTACAAGGATTTGAATAGATCGAGCCCCAAAGATGATTTACCATTACCTCGTATTAACATCTTGGTTGACAACACAACTCAACACAAAGTCTTCTCCTTTATGCATGGTTTCTCTGGCTACAATCAAATCAAGATGGTTCCAAAAGATATGGAGAAGACCATATTTGTCACACAATGGGACACCTTTTATTACAAGGTCATGTCGTTCGGTTTAAAGAATGCAGGGGTAATATATCAATGAGCTATGGTAGCCTTATTTCATGATATGATCCATCATTAAATAGAGGTCTATGTGGATGACATGATTGCAAGGTCGCAGACTGAAGAAGAACACGTTGATTATTTATACAAGCTATTTGAAAGGCTGGAAGAATACAAGATGAGGTTAAACCCCAGCAAATGTACCTTTGGGGTAAGGTCTTGAAAACTCTTAGGGTTTTTCGTTAGTGGAAAAGGTACTGAAGTCAATCCCGTGAAGGTCAAAGCTATTCAAGAAATGTTAGCTCCATGTACTGAGAAGGAGGTTAGAGGTTTCTTAGGTCAACTCAATTACATCGTCGATTTCATATCTCATCTAACTGCTACTTGTGAGCCACTCTTCAAGATTCTGAAAAAGGATCAAGTAATCAGATGGAATGACGAATGTCAAGTAGCTTTTGACAAAATCAAGGAGTACCTACAAGAACCTCCAATCCTGATGCCTCCAGTCGAAGGAAGACCTCTGATTATGTACTTGACTATATTAGAGAATTCAATGGGATATGTGATGGGCCAACATCACGAGTCTGGCCGAAAAGAGCATGCAATATACTACCTGAAAAAAAAGTTTACCGACTGTTAAACAACATATTCACTGCTCGAGAAAAATTGTTGTGCTCTAGCATGGGCTGCTCGCCGGGTAAAGCAATATATTTTGACTCATACCACTGTATTAATTTCTAAGATGGACCTTATCAAGTATATCTTCGAAAATCCATCTCTCTCCGGACGAATAGCTAGATGGAAAATGATTCTGACCGAATATGATATCCAATATACAACACAAAAAGCAAGCAAAGAAAGTGTATTGGCAGATCATTTGGCACATCAAGCTGTTAACGACTACTAATCCATGAACTTCGAATTCCCAGACAAGAATATTATTCTAGTAACTGACTATGAAAATCCTGGACCGTATGACGACCTGAACAAGGATTCCGATGGACTATGGTTTTAGATGGGGCTTCCAACGCTTTGGGTAACGGAATTGGCGTTGTGATTGTTTCTCCCGAAGGTTTCCATACAGCTTTCACTACTAGATTGTGCTTCGACTGTACGAACAACATGGCTGAGTATGAGGCGTGTATCTTGGGTCTAAAGGCTGCTATTGTACCCCAAAATTTTCCCTCTCAATTTCTCAAAAATTCTCTCACAAGATCTCCATTGACTCAAGACTGCACCAAAATTGATCAGCTCAAGATACCTCCCCAAACACTGATGACTCAAAATTAGGGTTTGAGTTTGTATAAGGACAATTGGACCTTTGATGCTTCATATGATTTTCATGGATCATATTGGGCTCTCAAGCATCAGGTCGAAGATAGAACTTCTGAATCCTCGAAAGGAGGAAGAAGAAACTGTCGAAAGGGCAAAGCAGATAAAAAAAGATGTGCAGATGCAGATAATAGTTCAAATTCAAAATCTGGTTCAGGCTGTTCGAACCACATGACTAATTGAAAAGGAGTGATGGGCAGATTTTGACAAATCGAAGAAGAGCAAACTTCATTAGATTCACAAGCTTTGACTGGGCAATGGCTTCCTTCGAGCAAGCTTGCTTCGATCCGCAAGCTTCGACTGGGCAATGGCTTCCTTCGAGCAAGCTTGCAACGATCCACAAGCTTCGACTGAGCAATGGCTTCCTTCGAGCAAGCTTGCTTCAATCCATAAGCTTCGACTGGGAAATGGCTTCCTTCGAGCAAGCTTGCTTCGATCCACAAGCTTCGACTGGGAAATGGCTTCGGTTGTACCCCAAAATCTGCCCTCCCATTTTTTTTATATAGAAAGCACAACCCTAGGGTTTCTCAAATATTTAAGATTGGCTTAGGAATCGATCAGACAGATTTTCTTCTGTGGAGTAAACCAGCAATTAGGGTTTTCGCTTGCAATTCTCACAAGAAATGAATTCACAAAGATCCAATTGGCTTTCTCATGTTTTCATGCTTTTTCAAGTTTACTGAAAGGTTACTGTTTCTTTTCAAGGCAAATTCATTTGGGACAAGAGATGAGATCTAAGACTGGTATTTGGAACATTCATGTTTTATTTGATCCAAGTTAACCATATAATTTGCGCCTTTTTAAACATTTGTTTGTTTATGGAATACACAGTGCGTGTTTCTTTGGAAAGCAGTGGCAAGATTACATGATCATTGGAATTTAAGTTATCTTTGGTTGGAATTATTAGAATACAGTATCAATTATCTTAATCAAGAATCTTAAAGAATTAGTGAAGATGCGAAGAGAAAATTGCGAGTTATTGACAGTAAAAGATTCTAATGGACATCAGAATACCTCATAAGACTTTTTTCATTTATTTCAAAAATTGTTACAATACAATTTATTATTTAAATGCTTTAAGTTTTACAACTTATTGTATTTGAAAATAAATTAGTACAATTGTTTGAGTATTTCTATCTAAATTACAAAGAAAAAAATCTAAGCCTAAGGATGACTAAGCTTCCATTGCTTCCACGCTTGCCAAAGAATCTCTTGCTTCCTCTGTTTGCCACCATCCAGTTTGCGCTCACATGAAAGAAAGACAGAAAAATAATTAGCACAGTTAATTCGACATGAATAAGAATCTTCAAAAGAGAAAATGTGTTCATCATTAAAGTTTGCAATTTGGAATCAGAGGGCTATTTTTAATTCATTACGTTTTTATTTTTCCATTTGCAAATCACAAGAAGATTACTCTTCTTGGTTCACAAAAATAAAATAAAAATGCAAGCAAGTTGTCCAATTAAAGAATGCAAGCAATTATCCAAAGACAAACTAAACAGCAACCAAAATACAAACTGGATGCAGCAATACAAACTGGATGCAGCAGTACAAGCAAACATGCAGCAAGCTGTCCAAACAGCAGTACAAGCAAGCAGTGCAAGCAATACAAGCAAGCAAAACAAAGTACAAGTAATAACAACATAACAGCTGGGACAAGCTACAACAACATGGCAAAAGTACAATGAAGCAAATTGGACAAAGTAGCATACAAACAGCAGGCAATAAGTACAACAGTATGGTAAACCAAGCCAACAAGCAAGGGGCTTGTTTCAATATCCTTTTCATCATTTTCCAAGATTTTGCAAACTTTTCAGAGAAAAAAGGTGAAAAGAAATTTGCTTTTATCATTGAGAGAGGAGAGAGAGGAAAGAAATCACCTAATTTGTTGGAATTGCACAAAAGGTACAACTTGGCTATTCTGCCCACAGGCTGTCAAAAAGCAAAGCAAATATAACAGTAGGCAAACTGTAAGAAAAGGGGAGAACATTTTCATAAAACTCAAAAAAATTTCAACAAACAGAGGTCTCCTCCAAAACATTCAAAAAGATCAAACCTGCATAACAAGTCCCAAACAACACCAAACCTGCATAACCAAGTTCAAACAACCAAAACCCTGCAAACTGTAGCCAAAACAATAACTTTCAGAAAATATTCCAAACTGTTAAGATTCAAAACTACCATCAAACTCCCAGACTGTAAAAACAGTTTTCAAATCACAAAACATTCAAACCAGTAACAATACTCCAAAGTCCAAAACCAGTTCATACCAAGCTGTAACAAGAAACAGGGCCAAACCAACCTTCAACTGTAAAACAGTCGAACATCCTCATCAATCCAAAAATAGTTCAAAAACCAAGTGACCTAAGAACAATCACAGAGTTTCAAACAAACCTTTAAACTAACCAACAACATATAACAATCAGAAATATCGCATCATCATCAGTCAAAGTTCAAGGGATAGAAAGAAGTCACCAGAAAAAGCTCACGCCATCATTTCTTCCCTCCCCGTTTCCGGCCACCAGGGAGTGCTATGTTCCACCTCACCTCCCCTTCTCGTTTCACACGAATTTCCAACAGGTATGGATACTTTTCCCTCTCCGTGACATTTCCTACATCGCGATGGGTAGTACAATAGGTTAACATAAAACGCATGAACAAGACAGAAATAACAAAAAAATCATTTAAAGCTTAACAAAACAAAACTTCACCTTGCAAGAATGAAACCACTGAAAATCGTGAGGATGTGAGAGTGAGAGCGCTCCGGCAACTTTAGGGTGGTGAGAGATCAGAATGAGCATCAATTTCAAACCACTTAGACATAAGTTCCATTTCAGAACCTAGGTTTTTTCCCAGAAAAAATGTGTTTCACTCATGATTTAGGAAGATGAATAGGTTTGTTTAACAAAAAGATGAAGGGAGAACGAAAGGGGATAGAGCGGCACCGTTGTGAGAGATTGAGACAAACCCTAATTTCTCTGTTTACCCTAATTCAACAATTAGGCAAGAGTTAGTGTATTGGGCCTGTCTTGGAAAACCCCATAAGCCCATGTACGTTTTTGGCTCATCCCCCCCTCATCTGGCCTTGTTTCTTTCAGCAATGACAATATATCTTTGGGCCTAGCACCTTTGGATTTCCCAAAGCCCATTCTGTTTTTTTAATTTACTTCTTTTTTTGTTAACAATTTAATAAAACCCAATACATTTTTTTATTAAATTAAATTAATCTTGAAGTTAATTTTTTTTATCATTTTCTTTTTCTACTTTTAATTTATCTTTATTAATTTGTTACATATAATAAAAACATCAAAAACTTTGATTTAATTAGTTTTCTTTCTTTAAGCTTATAATTAATGAAATACACAAAATATAATAAAGTTTTTAACTTAAATCATTTTCTTTTTAGAATAGATTTTATTTCTCTCTTTTCAAGTAAATATATACATTTCATACTTTGTTGATTTTATTTCATAAATTGTCATAGCTTTGTATTAAATCGCGCAGCAATTCGATTTGGTTGTATTATTTGATATTTGTACATTGTTATTTTTATTTGATTCATCCCCATTTGTAACAATTGTACCCCCATTCCTGGATACTTTTGTAATAGCTTAGAATTTTAATTCCCGCAATTTATTGCTTTCTATATACTGTGTAGTAATTAGGCATGTATGGCAAGATTCAAAAATCAATCGCTAGATGACCTAATCCAAGAATAAATAACTTGAAACCAACACACTTCTCACACGCGCACCTCTAGGGTAACCTCGCTTATTTCCTCGGAAATACAATCATGTCCCTCGAATATGAGACACTCTAGCAAATGACCCTTCGATAAACAAAGATCGTAGCCCCTCGATGACCCTCGATGTTGCCTTTGATAAAACGATCTCGTCCCTTACAAAATTGCTAGAGCGTCTCACAAGTTTCTTTCAATGATTGTAAAATTGACCTGCGCTCGTCCCTTTACATCCAATGATGGGGCTTCTTACCAAATCAATGGTAAGATAGTACCATTAAAAGGAAGAAGAAAAGAATAACTTAAGATGTTTCGAGTAGATAGATCCGCTCTTAGTTACTCGCTTGCTCACAACAAAAACTTTTACACTTACACCTCCATTTCAAAACACTTTCAAAAGGCAAAACGTTTTGTATGCGTTCTTATAGAGACGAGAACCATTGCAAAACCTCTTTTCAAAACACTTTTCGAAACACGATTCACAAACACCTCTTTGAACTATTTTTCGAAACAAAACATTGTATATGTTCTTATAGAGATGAGAACCATTACAAAGAAACTTTACAAAATACTTTCAAAACCCACACCACAAGCACACAATCAAACAAAAGCAAGTGATCTAAACGAGTAACTAAGATCCCATGGAAAACCATGGATGAAAAGGGTGCTAACACCTTCCCTTTTCATAATCTACCCCCCGAACCCGAGAAAATTCTCGAAAGGTCTTTCCTGTGCTTTTTTACCTTTCCTTTTGGATAAAAGAAAAGTCGGTGGCGACTCTTGCTAACCACACAAGTGCGAACAAAATGCAAAACCTCAAGTCAGTTCTCCCACCGTATTACAGAATTGGAGACTCTGCTGGGGATCATTACAAAAGTGGGGTTACCTTAGGGTTTTAGACCACCTTTACATGCTTATCTTGTTTGATTTGTATGCTTTACATTTTTTGGTTCCTTGTTTGGGTTTGTTTTAAATCCTACACCCGGATTTGGGGACACCTTATAGGTAAGTAGCAGTAAACTGTGAGGGAATTGTGCAGGGTATATCGACATGGTTGAAGCAGTAGCTACGTTGATGTGGCACTTTGGTTGGTATCGGTAACCCTTGAGTCGAATCAAGGAGAGTACGGGGCCTCCGCGTGATTTCGTGAAGCATCAACTGACCTTAGAACCTTACTTGACCAACTTGGCCTTTTAGGACGTAGTGAGATGACCGGTTTCGGTGTAGAGCTGAAAATTGGTAGATACTCGATACTACACTCATTGAGGGTTGTTTCCTTGGAATATTTCGGTCGCCGGTAAGAGGATAAATTGAAACAATGAACAAGGAAACAATCCAGTGATATTGAGCTCCTTATAACCTGGTTACTATTTCTAGGATAGGTTGAGCCAACTAGACTTCAAGAGGTTACTTGCCTACAAACTCCATGCAAGCCTAAAACCTATGGACTTGTCTGCTTTGTGTGAATATGGTTATTTGTATATAAACTTTCTTACCTCGCTTATCTGTACATAACATCATAACATCATACCAAAGCATTTTCAATAACCATTTCAAGGATCTCGAGGGTCTTTAATGCAGGGTTACGTTGAACCAGACGTCTACCAAAGGGGAAAGAGGATTCATTTTCCTCTAAACAAACGCCGTCAAAAATCAAGTACAACAACTTGAGTCAAAGGCTATGACCCACTCGACATGGTGAGCTTGATTCTCATGGAAAGACATCCACCGATACGAAGCTCTCCAATCAAAGATGTTGATCGAAATTCAACTTCTAACATTTTTCTTGTGTTTACCCCGCGAGATCCTTGAAAGCATGCATCCACATATCATGCATCTTATCATGACATGTTTCTCCCTTTCAGGTCTCCTTATCTTCCTACTGTTTATTTCAGTAGAGATGGCTCTAGAGAAGACTATCAAAGACATCCAGGCTCAAAACGCTCAACTTCAAGAGATGTTCTTGAACTTATCCAAGGGGTAGGAAGAAGTAAAATCTCTCCTCACTAGGGCATGATCATGGGGAATCCTGAGGGAAACAAGGATGATCAGTTGGAGCTGCTATGAATTGAGATAGCCATAATGAAAATCCAGATGATGGGACAATTGGTGGGCCAGATGGCTCTCATCCAGAACTTGGCACAAGGGCAAGAGGAACTGAGAGTCCTCATCAATAAACTGCATCGGGATGAATGTAACCAAATGGGGAAGACGACTAGATTTGAGGATCAAGTCATTATTCAGCCTCTTTTGAGACAAGAAACTGAGAGGAAACCTCCCCAGTTTGCTTCAGGGTCACAAGCCCAACAAAAACCTCACCAGCGTCAAAAGGGTAATCGACGTAAGCAAAATACATCTGAAAAGAGCTTCATTGAGATCAACATGTCATTATCCCAAGTGCTACAACGCTTGTTAGAAGTCAAGTTGGTTGTATTAAGGGACCCCCCTCGGCATCCCAACACAGCCTCTCCAGGGTACAATCCAAATGCAAGATGTGCGTATCACTCCAACAGTCCTGGACATGACACCAATAGTTGTTGGGCATTGAGAAACAAAATTCAAGATCTGATTAAAGAAACAACGCTGGATTTCACACAAGATGGCCAGATGAAAATCATCCACTGAGGGTTCTCCACCTGAAATGACAAGTTTGAACTAAGAGGCTTCTGTTCATTTTGAATTTCCAATTGTAATTTCTTTTGTTATTCAAACAATTATCTATTGATGTCAAACTCTGTTTCATTAATGCATTGCATATGTTTGTCTTGAATTCATCTTTTCATTTTCACTATTTTTAAACTGTTTTTTATTCCTCTTATGACACAAACCTTTAGAGGGAGGATGACGAAAACAATGCCATAATCTCATACAGTATGCTTTTGGACAGACCTTGCTAACGATGTACAGGCGTTTCTTTCAAATCCTAAACACTGGAGTTATAAGGAAGATAATCCCTAATCAACCTATTCGAGCCAAAGAAGTAGAAGTTTTCTGTTTTAACACAAATTGAAACCTTTAATTAAAACCCGGGGCAGTGTAGTCTCTCAGTTAATTCAAATGCGTGTTAAAGTCGCAAACTCTCATCTTGTAATACAATGAATGACATCCAAAACATTCCTTTGGAATCAAAAGACGGTGACGGTTACCTATCACATAGGAAGTCATTATCTCTAAAAAAAAAGTAAAGCCCACTGAGTTGAAACCTACAAAGGAGACCGAAGAAAACTAGGGCATCCCACTGACTGTAATCTCAAAAACAGGAACTGTCAGGCAAAAATTAGGGATAATAAATCGAAAGAAAGAGGTCACTACAAATCCTCAACAAAAATAATGTTGCAAAAATGACTGCCTTCCAACAAACTCAACTTATTTGAACCATCACCAAAATGTCGTTCTAAACTCATTTGGATTTCAAACGCACAATTAACTGAGTTTAGGACTGAAGAACATCACGAAGAGCGGGTGGGTACAAATATACTTTGAGCCTTTATCGTTTGTTTCTTAAAACCGTGAACCAAGCCACGTTACAGCCCTTCAAAAGTCCTAATTGAAGCATGGGTTAGTTCGAAAGCATATTGTTACAAAAGGTATCCTGACTCCTGTAAGGCTTTGCTCTAAATCCTGAGTTGAATTTCTCTTACAAAAGTTTTCTGCTAAAAAAAACGCATTTTCAAAATTTCAAGACAAGCATAAACTTTGCATTATTTGAATATCGTTGTTTGCATATGGATATTTGTTTGACAGCGAAGAAATTCACACAGTGAATATCCGATGAACGAAAGCTATCTCAGTGAACAAAATCACTTCAAGTGGGATGACGCTTCCGTTGCAAAAATCTCCTATCAACAAAGGGACATGACATGTCATTGTCTAGTACACCTGGGGCAGTCCAGTTAAGATTTCAAGAAATCTCTCAAAGTGCAGAGTAACCAGGGGCAAGTCTCTGTCACCGTCACTTGGGGCATTGAACGTCAATCCCAACAAAGGGTTGCATACATTCAAACATTTCCTGGAAAAGCCATAAACACTCGCTACTAGGGGCAGTGACAAATCTCCCCAAAATCCTTCTCATAAGAGGATTCCCAGCCAGAGTTTTAATTTTTGATAACCTCTTCCCCGCTAAGTCGACCTCAAGAATCCCTGAGGATTTTTCCCATTGAAGTCGCCAAAATTCAACTCTTTTTTCCAGCATCAATTCGGGATTTATTTTCCTCAACGAGAGATCATTATATACCCGTACATCAGGACATCATACAACACAATCTCATTTATTTTGAGAACATCATTATTTTATATATGTCATGCAACTAACCTTTACCTTTCAGGAAAGATGCAATCAAATTCTCACGAAACTCAAGCTATGAAGCCTGGACCACGACCAGATAGTAGTCCATCCAACTTTCCTCTTCAACAGAGATGATTCTTCAAAATAATAACGGACGATCAAAGTTCCCAAAATTCAACAAAAATGATTCCTCAGAAGAATAACGGATGAACGAAGTTCCTAAAATTCAACAGAGATGGTACCCCAGTAGAATAACGGACAACTAAAGCTCCTAAAATTCTATTTCTCTCAAGATAAAGATCAACATTTCCCAGCGGAGTCCTCCTCAAAAAACGACACAGGAATTCGTAGTGGAAACATTCTGAGCAAAGTTTAAAGACACACATACTCTTCAACAACAGTCCATGATTTATTTTCCCCGACATCTGTCGAAGATATTCCAAGACTTTCGTCTGGCTCAATTAAATCGATTCTAAGATTTTTCTGATTCTTATCCAGTCAAAGTTAATTCAAGACCTTCTCTGGTTCAGTCAGATCGACACTAAGATCTCCCTGATTCTTATTCCAGTTGAAGATATTCCAGATTTCACTGTTTCAGATAAATCTCTCAACAGTTTATTCTGATTCACTTTCAGATTTTGCTGTTTCAGATAAATCTCCCAACGGTTTATTCTAATTCGTCTCCAGATTTTTACTAATTCAGATAAAATCTCTCAATAGATAAATCTCTCAACGGTTTATTCTGATTCATTCTCTTTTCAGATCCAGTTCAACTTTCCGTCAACAATCACCTTTGGATGGCATCTATAAGCCTGTCTCCGACGATACTCCTCTGTTTCTCCAAATGGCATCTTTAAACCCATTTCCATACACAATCTCTACAGCACGTCATTAAGATCCCCAGCGGAAACGAGACTACCAACCACCAATCCCCAACGGAGCTCAAACTATCAACCACAGTGGAAATCATTCAGTTTTCCCCAGGTTCCCCAGCAAGTTGTCTTAAAATCTGAGAATCAATCAGATAACAATTAACTTTTGCTTTATCCCCAACAGAATAAAGATTCTCATTCTTGAATCCCCAGTAGATTGGCATACAACCCAAGCTCCTGATATCTCCAAAAGAATGAAGATTCTCATTCTTAAAGTGGCATACAACCCAAGCTCCTGGTATCTCCAACAGAATGAAGATTCTCATTCTTGACTCCTCAGTAGATTGGCATACACCCAAACTCTTGATATCCCCGACAGAATGAAGATTCTCATTCTTGACTCCTCAGTAGATTGGCATACACCCAAACTTCTGATATCCCCGATAGAATGAAGATTCTCATTCTTGACTCCTCAGTAGATTGACATACACCCAAACTCCTGATATCCCCGACAGAATGAAGATTCTCATTCTTGACTCCTCAGTAGATTGGCATACACCCAAACTCCTGATATCCCCGTTAGAATGAAGATTCTCATTCTTGACTCCCAGTAGATTGGCATACAACCCAAACTCCTGATATCCCCAACAGAATGAAGATTCTCATTCTTGACTCCTAGTAGATTGGCATACAACCCAAACTCCTGATCTCCCCAGCAGTATAGCTACTCCCCACAGAGTTTTTACTCCCCAACAGAATGAAGATTCTAATTCTTGATTCCCCAGTAAAGTTGCCAGAGTCTTCATTACTCTCCAGCACGAATTTGTCAGAATTTTTAATCCTCTACAGATCGAAGATTCTCATTCTTGACTTCCCAGCATGAAGTCCCCAAGGATTCAAATTCCCCTAGCAGATTGAAGATTCTCATTCTTAATTCCCCGCGGAAGACATCAGAGTCTTCCTTTATCTCCAGCAGATCAAGGTTTTCCTTTGTCTGATACCTAGTAGAGATCGCCAGAGTTTTCCCTATTCCCCAGCCGAGTAAGGATTCCCATTGTGAAATCTCCAACCATAGTCATCAAAGTTCTCAGATTCCCCAAGCAGGTTTCTCAAACAACAGTTTGACATTACTCTCACAATAGATTTTGTAATTACTCCAACTCTAAAGACTTGAAGGATCCCTATATCCCCAAGAAAGTCATGAAGGATTCTCACATCCCCACAGAAGTTGCCAAAGATTTTGAATCTCCAGCGGCGGTCATGGATTTATTTTCCCCGGCAGCAATCAAGGATTTTATTATTTCCAGCTATCAAGGATTTGTTTTCCTCAGCAAGACAGCTAATCAGCTTACATGCGCATACATTACAGTCATATATCATAAACATTGATAAAACACATATATTGTATCATACATTTCATGCAACATAACCTTGTGTTTCAGCTAACATTTTACCCTTTTCAGGATAAGATTAACAAGTTACCAATATACAATCATGATACAACTTAGAGATGCTCCAGACACGGATGCTATTTTATTGCTTATTCAAATGCAGAATTCAGAAACAACTTAGAGATGCTCCAGACACAGATGCTATTCTATTGCTTATTCAGATTCAAAGCTCAGAGATGCTCCAGGCATGGATGCTATTCTATTGCTTATTCAGATTCAAAGCTCAGAAATGCTCCAGACACAGATGCTATTATGTCGCCTATTCAGATTTCAGATTCAGATACAATACAGATACACTCCAGACACGGCAGTCATTCTGTTATTCATTTAGATTGAAATACAGTTACAACTCGGATATGCTCCAAACACGGATGTTATTCCCTTGCTCATACAGATCCAATACAGTTACGACTCAGATACGTTCTAGATACGGATACCATTCTGATGTTCATTCTCCTGACTTTTAACAACCATTCTTGGATGGCATCTACAAGCCAATCTCCGACAAGATTTTGTCGCCTTTCCAAATGGAATCTTTAAGCCCATTCCCTCAATTATACTTTTGTCGAGCGCAAATTTATGGGCACTCTAGTGTCCAATCATCTTTTACCTTCGAGTCACGAACGACAAAACTCGCTGATCTAACTCTTCAGGTTAGAGAAGATTGAACAGGGGCAGCTGTTGTACCCGAAAATTTTCCCTCCCATTTTTTTATATAGAAAGCACAACCCTAGGGTTTCTCAAATATTTAAGATTGGCTCAGGAATCGATCAGACAAATTTTCTCTTGTGGCAGTAAACTAGCAATTAGGGTTTTTGCTTGCAATTCTCACAAGAAATGAATTCACAAAGATCCAATTGGCTTTCACATGTTTTCATGCTTTTTCAAGTTTACTGAAAGGTTATTGTTTATTTTCAAGGCATATTCATTTGGGACAAGAGATGAGATCTAAGACTGTTATTTGGAACATTCATGTTTTATTTGATCCAAGTTAACCAGATAATTTGCGTCTTTTAAAACATTTGTTTGTTTATGAAATAAACATTTGTTTGTGTATGGAATACACAGTGCGTGTTTATTTGGAAAGCAGTGGCAAGATTACATGATCATTAGAATTTAAGTTATCTTTGGTTGGAATTATTGGAATACAGTTTCAATTATCTTAATTGTTGCACCCTAATATTTGCCCTCTCATGTTTCCCAAAGCCTTCCCCTTGCATGGTTGATCACAAACTCTTGCCTAAGGAAAAAGAAATTTTTTGAGTGGTGCTTTAAGGACATTTCAATTTGCATTCTGAAGGAGCACTTCGATTGGCATTCTAAAAGATCCTTCGATTGGCATTCTGAAGGAGCATTTCGATTGGAATTTTGAAGGAGCATTTCGATTGGAATTCTGAAAGAGCATTTCGGTTGGAATTCTGAAGGAGCATTTCGATTGGAATTCTGAAGGAGCATTTCGATTGGCACTCTGAAGAAGCATTTCGATTGGAATTCTGAAGGAGCACTTCGATTGGCATTCTGAAGGAGCATTTCGATTGGCACTCTGAAGAAGCTTTTTGATTGGCATTAAGGACAAGTACTTCGATTGGAATTCCAAAAAGGTCCATTTGAAGAAGCATTCAAAGGGTCCATTCAAAGAAGCTTTCGAAGAGCATTCGAAGGAGGTCATCAGCCCATTCAAAAGGGAGCATTCGAAAGAAGCCATAAGCCCATTCTAAAGGGAGCATTCGAAGGCTAGTTGCTTGTCATTCAAAATTCAAAAAGGGGTAGGATCCCATATGTTTAGCCAACGTTACAAACTCTCATTCATGGCTTTCAAACACATGATTAACGTTACAAATCCTTCTTCATGGCTGTCAAACACATAATCAAGGTCATTTAAACCTTTGTCTTCCTTTCCCCTCCACCCCCTCTATATAAAGAAATCACAATTGTTGCAAAAGAGACGGAAAAACACACAAGAAAATATATAAAAATAGAAGACTTAGAGAGACGCTGCCCATAATTTTCCAAGCCAAAGCTGCCACCCAGCGAACACCTCCCCCCATAGAACTACAGGTCGAAGCACCTCTGTTTGGTAAAAGAAAAATCTAATCTCAAGGTCACTCTCAGATTCATTTCGATTTCATATTCATATTTTTATTTCTGTTTGTGAATGATTTAATGTGCTTCATGTGAGCTACAATGCAGAGTTGAGATTGTGCCATTGCTTGGGCACAATCTGAGTTTATCCTCCAAATCCCAGGATAAAACAAACCCAGACCCAGGTTCAGCAGGTGCGAATAAGTGGAGATTCGAACCAGGGGGGTTAAGTCCCCCCTGGACTTTTAATATGTGTTTCGTTTTGCAGGAACCATATGCTCAGCTTCTTGTTCAGAGCTTCGAAGCTCAACAGTTTAGCTTCGAACTGGACCCAGGACTTCCAGTTCGAAGGATGACATGCCCAGATCGAACCCCCTCAGAGTGCAGCCCCTCATGCACCTTCAATCCAACCTCTTCACTAGGTCGAAAGACAGCCTGCATCTCTTTCGACCCAGGCCTCCAGAATCACATTTTTTTTCCTTATTTTGCTGCCTGGCCCATTTGTACTCTGTTTATTTTGTTTCTGTTTATTCCTTTTAGTTTTAGTTTTAATTAACATAAAAATCATAAAAAATAAAAAACTTAGAATTAGGATTTAATTTAATTAATCATTTTAACTTATTTTCTCCAATTTTAAAATCAGTAGACTTAGGATTTATTTAAATTCAATCCTTTTCATAAACAAAAAATGCAAAAAAATGTTAAGTATGTTTTAGAGTAAATTTAAATCAATTTTTTTAATTAATTAAATTTGACTTAATTGAACATTTAGCATTTTCCTAAAATAAAATAAAATAACAAAAAAAGAGTTCTTATTCTTAGGATTTTTTTAGATTCACGCGCGTTTTCTTTATTGTAACTGGTTAATGGTCTGTGGTAGCTTAAATTAAGACTTTCACTTTATTGTTTTTATTCCCCCAATTTTTGGACATGTAAATAATCCCCCTCCCCGAAGCCTTGTAATAGTGTAGTATTTATAGTTTCTGCACTTTAAATTCATGTATATATATTAACTGTTTAGATGTATGCTAACTAGGATTGTATGACAAGATCTAAAAACAAATGGTAGAATACCTAAATAAACAAAGATAATATAACTAAAAATTGACACACTTGCACATGCCACTCCTAGGGCACACCTTATTTGGTTGCCTCGAATGTGGTCATTAAGTATAGGATGTTTTAGAGGTCGTCCTTTTGTCCCAAGATCATAAGTTTTCTCGAAATGGTTGCCTCGATAAAAAAATGATCTAAGACATTAGGATTACCACTAAAGCGTCCTAATGTTGCTTTAGTGACCACACGTCCCTAAAATCGAATTGACCCGAAAACTCCAACGACGGTGCTACCTACTCCTCAATAGTAGGATAGTACTATCTAAAGGATATTTGCACAATTAAATTCCTTTTTGAGTAGGTAGAGGTTCTCAAGTACTTGCTCCTTTTAAAACAAAATAAAAACTTTTCACACTTACACTTTCTTCAAAAACAAAATTCTTTTCAAAACCCACAATCACAAAGAAAAGCAAACCCTTTTGAAAACATAGTGAGCAAGTACCTAAGAGCCCGTGGATAACCACGGATAGAAAGGGTGCTAACACCTTCCCTTTCTATAATCTACCTCCTGAACCCGAGAAACATTTCTCGAAAAGGAATTTTTTATGTGCTTTTGTCCTTTCCCTTGTTGGATAAAATAAAAGACGGTGGCGACTCTTGCTTACCACGATACTTTGCGAAAACAAACGCAAACACGAACCAGCATATTAAAAAATAGTCAGTTCTCATTCCCACCGATCACAGAACTGGCGACTCTGCTGGGGAGTATTTTAAGTGAGGTGTACCTTAGGACTAGAACACTTGTGTTTTCATTTGTATTGCTTTGTATGCTTTTAATTTTGTGGGCTTGTATCAGAGATCTATAAATCCTCCACCCGGATTTTGGGAAACATTCATAGATAGCAATACATTGTGGAAACTATGCGGCGTATACCGACACGGTTGAAGCAACAACTATATTAGTGCAACATATTTGTGAGTACCGGTAGCCTTTGAGTCAATCAAAGAGAATACGGGGCGGCTGAGTGATGTCACTAAGCACTAATGATCTAGAACCTTACTTGACCATCTTGGCCTTTTTAGGGGTAGTGAGATGACCGACTTTGGTGCAGTCCGAAGTTGGTAGATACTCGATACTACACTCATTGAGGATTGTTTTCTTGGAATATTTTGGTCGCTAGTTCAGTGGCTAAACCAAAACAATGAACATAGAAAACAATCCAATGATATTGAGCTCCTTAGAACCCAGTTACTATTTATAGGACAAGTTTTGAGCCAACTACACTCAAGAGGGCACTTGCCTATGAAACCTCCTGCAAGCCTGAAACTAGGGTTTTTGTGTGATTTACTTGTACATGTGTTTTTGCATACATCATAAAGCATCATTGCATCTGCTAACCATTTCAAGGGTTTAGATCTTCATCTTTGTTCTTGTTTTGCAGGACATGGAGTCTCTCCGCAGGAAAACAATTTAAGTCAACCTTGTAAGGGTCCCTATTAAACTCAAAGAGCTTACGTCCAGGATTCCCGAGAATTCTCTCTTCAGTGAAAGACATGTTAGACTCCTCAGCTTGGTCAACACCAACATTGAAGAAGACATGATGAAAGTTCTCTTCCAGTTCTTTGACCCCCTACACCACTGTTTCACATTCCCTGATTATCAATTGGTGCCTACTTTGGAGGAATTTTCTCAACTCCTGAGAATTCCTATTCTTAGTCAACTACCCTACAACGGTATGGAAAAGGAACCAAAACTTGAAGATGTTGCTCAAGCATTATGCTTGCAACCATCTGACATCAAAGGGCATTGGGAAACCAAAAGTGGTATCAAAGGATTCCTGGCAAAGTTTCTGTTTGAGAAGGCAAGAGAATGCTGGAATTCTCTTGATCTACAAGCCTTTGAAGATATTGTGTCACTCCTTATCTATGGTTTGGTTTTGTTCCCAAATCCTG
The DNA here is from genome assembly GCA_948472305.1 of Vicia faba. Classification (NCBI taxonomy): domain Eukaryota; kingdom Viridiplantae; phylum Streptophyta; class Magnoliopsida; order Fabales; family Fabaceae; genus Vicia; species Vicia faba. The sequence goes on from OX451737.1 coordinate 1,347,381,155, forward strand.
ATCAACTTATAGATGTGAATGCTGTCAAGATTTTCATATCCAGGAATCCCATACCTACATTCCTTGGGGACATCCTCCACTCATTTTACACACGAACAATGAGGAAAAGAGGTGTTCTCATGTGTTGTAATCCTCTCTTAGCAAGGTGGTTTATTTCTCACCTTCCACAATCAGTTTTGAAGAATGAACAGGGTTTAAGGTGGTCACAACGATTGATGACCCTCACACATTTTGATGTACATTGGTGTTCTCGGTCCAGAGAAAATGTCACTATCATTGATTATTGTGGAGAATTTCCTAATGTCCCGTTACTTGGAATTAGGGGAGGCATTACCTACAACCCCGGTCTAGCTTTGAGACAATTTGGATATGCTCGGAGGGATGGCCCTCATGACATGCTGATCCCTGACCTAGTTTTTGACTTTGACAACGATGCGCAAGGACTTCGACAAAGGTTCATCAGAGCTTGGAGAATGCCTAATAAAGTGGATAGTAAGACACTGGGGCACAAGAATTCTATTCCCCTTGAGCCTTACCTCAAGTGGGTACGAACCCACTCCCAGAATCTTATGATGCCATATCCTCACATTCTCCCCTTTATCAAAGAGCCTGTTATGGAAGGAGAGGTTCCATACGCCATCCTACATCCTGACATGCTAACATCATGGGAAGAAATGCAAAAGAGTTGGATCCAACTCAAGGAAGAGCGGAATACTTTTGAAGCCAGCTTCAATGCCAGTGAAAAGAAGGTTTTGGAGCTTACCCGCCGACTTCACGAGGAGGAGACCCTCAACACTTACATCGCTCCAAAGAGGATGCGCAATGTCTTTTTACATTAAGAATTTTGTAATATTTCTCCCATGGGGCACTTATGTACTAACAAATTGCTTCTTAATGTGACGTGTGTTCTCTTTTGTCTGCAAAAAAATTGAAATTTTGAACCCTTGAATGCATTACATAAATAGCATACCATTCATCATATGCATAACAGGTACCCTTTTACAGGTCTCTTATCTTCTTCGCTGTTTATTTCAGCAATCATCATGTCTGCTGAAACTTCCACTGAGCAAGCTATCAAGGCCCTCCAGGCCCAGAATGCCCAATTTCAAGAGTTGGTCATGAATCTAGCTAAGGGTCAGCAGGACCTGAAGACCCTGCTCCTGAAAAAGAAGAAGAATAAGAGGACCGTCATGTTCAATACTGGACGCAGGTTTGGAAATGGGCTGCAGAATGAAATTGATCTGGCCACCCCGTCTGGAGAGAAGGACAATCCACAATAAAGAAGGGCTCATAGCCCTGAAGTCTCCGACAACGAGACAGACTATGATGAAGAACAGTATCCTCCTAATGAGGATAAGTACAAATAGCTGGAGAACCGTTTGAACGCCATGGAAGTACAGAAGGTGCCCGGTCTGGACTTTGGAGATTTGGGTTTATCATCTGGGGTGGTGATTCCCCACAAGTTCAAGGCATCTGCCTTTGCCAAATATGACGGAGCTTCCTGTCCCAAGTTGCACCTCCGGTCATATGTGAGGAAGATCCAACCATACACTACTGATAAGAATTTATGGATCCATTTCTTTCAGGACAGTCTCTCAGGGACTCAGCTTGAGTGGTTCTATCAGTTGGATGGAGCCAGAATCCGCAGTTGGGAGGATTTGGCTGCTGCATTCTTTAAGCATTATCAGTATAATTCCGACCTCGCTCCTACGCGTACCCAACTCCAGGGTATGTCAATAGGGACGGGCGAAGGATTTAAAGAGTATGCTCAAAAATGGAGAGACCTTGCCGGAAGGGTCCAACCACCTTTAGCTGATCGTGAACTTGTTGATATGTTTTTGGGGACCCTATCTGGTACATTCTTTAACCATTTGATTGGAAGCTCTTCAGCCGGGTTTACAGACCTTATCTTGACTGGCGAGAGGATTGAAGCTGGAATTAAGGCTGGGAAGATACAGAAGGGTGCCTCATCGAGCACCGAGAAGAGACCGTTTAAGAAAGAGTCCAGTGCGGTCTACAGTTCGAGAAGAAAGAATAGACCTGAACACCGCCAAGTTGTCAATGCGGTTGTTATCTCAAAACCTGTCGGTGCTCCTCAGCATCACAACCAACGAAGGGACGAGAGACCTCAAAGGCAATTCACTCGTCTCAGCATGACCTTGTCTCAGATTCTGCCACAATTGCTAAAGACCAATCTGGTGACCCTAAAAGAAGCTCCAAAGAATCCAAATACAATGTCACTAAGGTATAACCCTAATGCCCGCTGCGCTTTTCACTCTGATAGATCGGGGCATAATACAGGCGATTATTGGGTTCTGAAGAACAAGGTGCAGGACTTAATTGATGCAAAGGAGATTGAGTTCGATGTGCACGAGAGGCCTAATGTTGTAACTGCTCCCATGCCTAGGCATGGAGTGGATGTTGTAGAGGAAGACTCATTTGTAGTTTCTGTGGATGATGTTGTTACCCCTCTAATGACTATCAAGAAGAACCTGTTACTAGCCGGTTTATTTCCGGGTTGTGGTGAAGGTTGCCCTATGTGTTCTGTTTTACCTACTGGTTGTCCATCTTTGAGGTCAGGTATCCAGAACCTGATGGATAGTAAAGAGATTATTTTTGAGAAGACTGTTGTTCCACCCGTTCATTCTGAAGAAGTTTCCATCATTACCATTTTCGACAATTCTTCCAAGGCTCCCTCGAGGACGCCTGTTAGAATTACATCTGTTCCGAAGACCACACCTATAATCCTCATTGTTCCGGGGCCCATCCCCTATACGTCTGACAAAGCTGTCCCTTGGCACTATGGGGAAGATATTTATGTTCTCGGAGTTAAACAAGAGTTTGATGCTGATGCCGGCGTCAGCAACATTACGGGGCTTGCTAAAGTCACTCGCAGCGGTAGACTTTTCTCACTTGATATTGCTCCACCAGCTGTTAGAAGACCTGTTGTCATTAAGCCTGCTAGTGTACCTACTGTTGTTCCTGATCAAATTCATATCCTTCCCCCTGTCGCCGAGTCATCTAGCGCTCGGGGCAAAGGGATCGCTACTGATATGCCTGCCCGGACGGAGGCGCCAAAGACAATCAACATTGAAGCTTCCAAACAAGAGATGGAAGAGATTATGAAGATCATTAAGAAGAGTGATTATAATGTGGTTGAGCAACTGGGGCAAACCCCATCCAAGATTTCTATGTTATCACTGCTGTTGTGTTCAGAGGCCCATGCCAAGGCTCTGATTACCTTCCTAAAGATGGCCCACGTGCCACAAGAGACATCGGCTGATCAATTTACCGATTGTGTGGCCAATTTAACTGCTGATAATGGTTTGGGTTTCTCCGACGTTGATCTGACTGCTAAAGGGAAGAACCATAATGATGCCCTGCATGTCTCCATTGAATGCAGGGGCACTACTCTTGCACATGTGTTGGTTGACACTGGTTCCTCGTTGAACGTCTTGCCAAAGAAAGCTTTAGACAGGCTGGATTGCGAAGGTTTGGAGCTAAAGCCGAGTAACATTGTTGTTCGGGCCTTTGATGGATCTAAAAGGATGGTGCACGGTGAGGTTGACATTCCAATCAAGGTTGGTTCTCAGGTCTTCAACTCTACATTTTACGTGATCGACATTCGGCCGTCCTATTCTTGTTTACTGGGTCGTCCATGGATCCACAAAGCTGGAGCCGTAACCTCAACGCTCCACCAGAAGTTGAAGTATCCGGTCAGAGGGAAGATTGTAACAGTTCAAGGGGAGGAGGAGTACATGGTTAGCCACCTCAACTCGTTCTGGTACGTAGAGATGGATGGGGAGTTCATTGAGACCCCATTTCAACACTTTGAAGAGGTTCCTCAGACATTGGCATCGGCAGAGACTGTGATGGAAGATTCTCCCATGAAGATGGCTTCCTTAAAGGATGCCCGGGCTGTTATTGAGAAGGGTGAGCATACAAAATGGGGCCGACTTCCTGATTTCACTCAGAAGACTAACAAGTTTGGTTTGGGTTTCACTGCAAAAGCTCAGAGGGCTGTTCGAAGGGCAAGGATTGGAAGACCTCCTGTGTTCATCAGCAACTCGGGAGTAAATGCCATCGAAGATGACGTGGAGGAGTCTGAATTCGACAGCTGGATATATCCTACGACCGGCGGTGGACCAAACAACTGGACAACAAAGGATCTCATCCCTATTACTTTTATTACTCAGTAATGAGCTCTTTATTTCGAATTTGTAACAGACAATGCTTTGAAACTTTATGGCCCGATGTCTTACCCGAGGCACCGTGGCTTCATTTGTGAGGGCTTTTGTATGCCATTTTCATATATCATTAATAAAAGCATTGGACATTTTTGCATTTCAAATTTTGTGCTCCTTGTCTTTCTTTATTACATATTGCAAAACAACTATTTTACACACAATCACATATACAGGTCCCAATCCACTCTGGATCTCACTGGTAACGACTCTGTTACTGCCAGTTATGACTTCAAAAATCCGACCAACTTAGCCGAAGACGAAGGTGAAGATGATTGCGGAGTTCCTGGTGAGCTTGCAAGACTACTACTCCGGGAAGAGAGGGCCATTCAGCAACATGAAGAGCCGGTGGAAACAGTGAATCTGGGTACCGAGACAGACAAAAAGGAAGTCAAGATCGGTGCAAATCTGGAGCTTAGTGTGAAACAGCGGTTGATTCAGATGCTGCATGACTACGTGGAGATCTTTGCCTGGTCTTACGAAGATATGCCTAGGTTGGATACTGACATTGTGGTTCATCGCCTACCTACCAAGGAAGAATGTCCTCCCGTAAAACAGAAAGTTCGTCGTATGCGCCCAGAGATGTCTGAGAAAATCAAGGCCGAAGTTATGAAACAGTTTGACGCCGGTTTTCTAGCAGTAACTTCTTACCCTCAGTGGGTTGCCAATGTGGTTCCGGTACCGAAGAAAGACGGTAAGGTCAGAATGTGTGTTGATTATAGAGATTTGAACAGGGCAAGCCCTAAGGATGACTTCCCTCTGCCTCACATCGACGTTCTGGTTGACAATACTGCTCAGCACAAGGTATTCTCCTTTATGGATGGTTTCTCTGGTTATAATCAAATCAAAATGGCTCCCGAAGACATGGAGAAGACCACTTTTGTCACTCATTGGGGCACTTTTTGTTACAAGGTCATGCCTTTTGGGTTGAAAAATGTTGGGGCAACGTATCAGTGTGCCATAGTTGCTTTATTTCATGATATGATCCATCATGAGATTGAATTATACGTCGACGATATGATTGTGAGGTCCCAAACTAAGGAGGAACACCTTGACCATCTACAGAAATTGTTTGACAGGTTGAAGTTATACAAGCTGAGATTGAACCCAAACAAATGTACCTTCAGGGTGAGGTCTGGCAAATTGCTAGGTTTCGGCGTGAGCGACAAAGGTATTCAAGTGGACCCTGCCAAGGTGAAAGCCATACAAGAGATGCCAACTCCCAAGACAGAGAAAGAGGTCAGAGGTTTTCTAGGACGTCTGAACTACATTGCCCGATTCATCTCGCATCTAACTGCTACTTGTGAGCCAATCTTCAAACTATTAAAAAAGGATCAAGTGGTACGTTAGAACGATGAATGTCAGGCTGCTTTCGAAAGAATTAAGGAGTATCTTCAGGAGCCACCCATTCTGATGCCACCAGTGGAAGGGAGACCTCTAATCTTATACTTGACAGTGCTTGACAACTCAACAGGGTGTGAGCTGGGGCAGCATGACGAGTCTGGTCGAAAAGAGCATGCCATTTATTACCTTAGCAAAAAGTTTACCGACTGTGAGACCCGATACTCACTGCTCGAGAAAACTTGCTACGCTTTGGCATGGGCTGCTCGTCGGCTGAGACAGTATATGTTAACTCATACTACCCTGTTGATTTCAAAAATGGATACCATCAAGTATATCTTCGAAAAGTCTGCCTTGTCTAGAAGAATAGCAAGATGGCAGATGATCTTGACTGAATATGACATCCAGTACACGACTCAAAAAGAAATCAAGCGAAGTGTATTGGCAGACCATTTGGCACATCAAGCAGTGGATGATTACCAGTCTATGAACTTTGAATTTCCAGACGAGAATATCATGTTCATAACTGATTGCGAAACACTTGGACCGGATGAAGGACCTGAGGAAGGATCCCGATGGTCTATGCACTTTGATGGAGCTTCAAACGCTTTGGGTAATGGCATTGGCGCTATGATCATATCTCCTAAAGGCTCTCATACTCCGTTTACCGCCCGAATGTGTTTCAACTGCACCTACAACGTGGCGGAGTATGAAGCATGCATTATGGGTCTCCGAGCTGCAATTGATCTAAGGATTAAGTTTCTAAGTGTCTTCGGAGATTCCGCCCTCGTGATCAGTCAGATAAAAGGAGAGTGGGATACGAAACACCCAAATCTTATTCCTTACAAGGAGTATGTATTGACGTTGCTTCCCCATTTCGAGGAGATAACCATTGAACACTTCCCAAGAGAGGAGAATCAGTTGGCGGACGCGTTAGCTACGATGTCTTCTATGTTCAAAGTCAAGTGGGACAACGAGGCTCCCCGGATCATTATTTAGAAATTGGATGAACCTGCACATTGCTGTGATCTTGAGACCGAGAGGCAACAGAAAAGCCTTGGTATCATGAAGTGAAGAGGTACCTTAAAGCTCAAGAATACCCTGAGGGTGCATCTGTTAATGACAAGAAGTTTCTGAGAAGGTTCGCGGTAAAGTTCGTCATCAGCAATGGCATCCTTTACAAACGTAACCATGATTCAACCTTACTGCGTTGTGTGGATAAAATTGAAGCAGAAAGGATCATGGCAGAGCTGCATGAAGTTACTTTCGGAACTCATTCCAGTGGACATACCATGGCAAAGAAAATCCTTCGGGAAGGATATTACTGGTCCACAATGGAAGCCAACTGTTATCAGCATTCTCGGACATGTCACAAGTTCCAAGTCTATGCTGATAAGGTGCATATTCCTCCAGTTCCTCTGAATTTTTTGACAGAACCTTGGCCCTTTGCAATGTGGGGCATTGATATGATCGGCGAGATCAGACCTACGGCATCCAACGGGCATCATTTCATCCTGGTAGCGATTGATTACTTTACAAAGTGGGTTGAAGCAGCTTCATTTGCTACCATAACCAAGAACGTCGTGACACAGTTCATTCGGCACAACCTGATCTGTCGATACGGTGTACCAGAGAGGATCATTATGGACAATGGTACCAATCTTAACAACAAGATGATCACTGAGCTCTGCGAATAATTCAAGATACAACATCATAACTCTTCTCCCTACCAGCCGAAGATGAACGGGGTTGTAGAAGCAGCTAATAAGAACATTAAGAAGATTGTGCAGAAGATGATAGTGACATACAAAGACTGGCATGAAATGTTACCATTTGCTCTTCATGGGTACCGTACCTCAGCACGAACGTCAACAGGGGCAGCACCATATTCCTTGGTTTATGGCATGGAGGCAGTCTTGCCCATTGAAGTTAAGATAACCTCTCTTAGGATCATGAAGGATGCAGTTTTGAGCGAAGACGACTGGATCCAGACCCGACTTGATCAATTGAATCTAATCGACGAAAAGAGACTCACAACTATTTGTCATGGTCAGACGTACCAAAAATGGATGATCAAGGCATTTAACAAGAAAGTCAGACGACAAGAATATCAAGTTAGGGACCTGGTAATCAAGCGCATTATTCTACCTCAAGGTGATCCCAGGGGCAAATGGACCCCTACTTACGAAGGGCCATTTGTGGTTAAGAACATATTCTCAGGAGGAGTGATGATTCTAACCACCATGGATGGTGACGACCTTCCTCACCCCGTAAATGCAGACATATTAAAAAGATACTACGCATAATCAAAGACCCGCTAGGTTGACTGGCCTAGGCAAAAATAAAGGCTTCCCGGCGAACCAAAAGGGTTCGGGAAAAAATAAGGGATGAAAATAAAAAAATATGTACACCCGGCAAGTCGAAAACCTGAAAAGGCGGCTTAGGAAAAAATGGGTATCCCGGTGGACTGAAAACCCGAAAGGGCGGTTCAGGCAAAAGTTAGGGATTAAATCGTAATACTATGTCTCATTGGATCACCTTGCATCGGGACTTCGGTATCAACAATCAGGCTCGGACGACACCAGTCAATCAGATTCACCTTCAACTAAGCAACAATGTGATAAGATGCTTGAAGATATAAAGGCAATAGCAGAGTTGGAACCCAGTGGGACTGTTCACATAGCTGTCTTGTTTTCTTTTCACAAATTGTATAAATTCTATTTGTTCGGCGGTGTCCTCTTACTAGGACGTCAGCCTCTTGTACAAAACGCCTATTTACAGGCCAAACTTCAAAGTCAATACAAACTCATGTTCAAACAAATTTCAAATTGTCTTTCCTTTATCTGTTTTGTTTTGCAAAGAACGTCCAATGTTCATTTTTGATATATGCATTTAACATTAAATTGTTGCTCGTAAATATTTACATGGGAAACAAAGGTCTAATTACGGGTGATATCAGAAACAGGGGCAATAAGATTTGTCTGAGCGGTCTAATTGCTCTGTCCACCAGGTACCAAGGTATATATTCTGCTGAAGAATATGGCTAAAATACTTTCACTCCCCCAGAGTAAGACAACAATGGTGGCTCTCCCAGCTGAGACTTGCAACTATGAATAAATCAGCAATGCTCTCCCCAAGCAGATCTCATCCACCATCAGCGCTAAAAAGGTTGGGTATCCCCCAGAAGGTCTTAATATTCCCCAGCGGAGTATAAGGATATCCCCCATCAAACATAAGAGTATCCCTGACAGTCTTAATATTCCTCAACGGAATATAAGAATGTTCCCTGGCAGAATGCAAGACACCCCTAGTGGAGCCATTTCCCCAGCGCAGTCTAAAAAAAAAGCTTCCCCAATGGAGTTGGATCATCTATCCCCGGTAGATTCTGGAAGCTTGTCCCTTGCAGAATACAAATGTATCTCCCCATCCAAATTCAGAAGGTTATCCTCACAAGAGTCTAACTGGATTATCCTCAGCAAGTTGCAACTGAAAGATCATCCCCATCGAAGTTCTTTCTTTCCCCAAGCAGGACTTCTATCCTCAACAGATTCAATATCACCAGCAATGATAATCAATCCCCAGCGGAGTTTATCATCAATCCCCACCAGAGTTTGTCATCAATCCCCAGCGGAGTTTATCATCAATCCCCAGCGGAGTTTATCATCAATCCCCAACAGAGCTTATCAGCAGAACCCCCAGCGGAGCTTATCGTTAAAATCCTCAGTAGAGTATCTCTTCCCCACAGAGTATTTCCCCGCAGAGTAATCTCTTCATCAAGTTTATTCCCCAACGGAGTTCTTCTCTCCTGCAGGTTTATTCTCACAATCATCTTCGTTCACCGTCCCCAGCGGAAATGAGGAATTCAACTCTATTCTCCAGCAAGCTATCCGGGATTTATTTTCCCCAGCTAAAACATCACATTTCCATACATCGTGATACATGCATATACGCATCATGCGAATACAATCTCATTTATTTTGAGAACATCATTGCCTGATCCATATCATGCATTGCATATGACTGACCTTTACCTTTAAGGAAAAATGCAGTTAAGTTCTCAGCTTAGTCGAAGATCTGACCAGTTCTTAAATCTCAATTGAATTATCATCAGTTGAATTTTCAGATAAGGTTCTCAATCTCGACAGTTTCTTCCGTCATAGTGTTGACAAGTTCTACAACCTCAACGGTATACTCCCGGTGGGCACGAGACAGTTCCTAGATCTTGATGAAGATGTTTCCTCCGTCATAGTGTGGACAAGTTCTACAACCTCAACGGTATACTCCCGGTGGGCACGAGACAATTCCTAGAGCTTGATGAAGATGTTTCCCTACGTCATAGTGTGGACGAGTACTATAACCTCAACGATATACTCCATTGAGCACGAGTCAGTTCCTAGATCTTGATGTTTTCCTCCGTCATAGTGTGGACAAGTTCTATAACCTCAACGGTATACTCCTGGTGGGCACGAGACAGTTCCTAGATCTTGATGAAGATGTTTCCCTACGTCATAGTGTGGACAAGTTCTATAACCTCAACGATATACTCCCGGTGGGCACGAGACAGTTCCCAGATCTTGGTGTTTTCCTCCGTCATAGTGTGGACGAATTCTATAACCTCAACGGTATACTCCCGGTGGGCACGAGACAGTTCCTAGATCTTGATGAAGATTTTTCCCTACGTCATAGTGTGGGCGAGTACTATAACCTCAACGGTATACTCCATTGAGCATGAGTCAGTTCCTAGATCTTGATGTTTTCCTCCGTCATAGTGTGGACGAGTTCTATAACCTCAACGGTATACTCCCAGTGGGCACGAGACAGTACCTAGATCTTGATGAAGATGTTTCCCTACGTCATAGTGTTGACGAGTTCTATAACCTCAACTGTATACTCCCGGTGGGCACGAGACAGTTCCCAGATCTTGATGTTTTCGTCCGTCATAGTGTGGACGAGTTCTATAACCTCAACGGTATACTCCTGGTGGGCACGAGACAGTTCCCAGATCTTGATGTTTTCCTCCGTCATAGTGTGGACGAGTTCTATAACCTCAACAGTATACTCCCGGTGGGCACGAGACAGTTCCTAGATCTTGATGAAGATGTTTCCCTACGTCATAGTGTGGACAAGTTCTATAACCTCAACGGTATACTCTCGGGGGGCACGAGACAGTTCCTAGATCTTGATGTTTTCCTCCATCATAGTGTGGACGAGTTATATAACCTCAACGGTATACTCCCGGTGGGCACGAGACAGTTCCTAGATCTTGATGAAGATGTTTCCCTACGTCATAGTGTGGACAAGTTCTATAACCTCAACGATATACTCCCGGTGGGCACGAGACAGCTCCTAGATCTTGATGTTTCCCTACGTCATAGTGTGGACGAGTACTATAACCTCAACGGTATACTCCCGATGAGCACGAGTCAGTTCCTAGATCTTGATGTTTTCCTCCGTCATAGTGTGGACAAGTTCTATAACCTCAATGGTATACTCCCGGTGGGCACGAGACAGTTCCTAGATCTTGATGAAGATGTTTCCCCCCAATTGAATTATGAACAGGTTATTAAAACTCAGCTGAGGCATTCTCCCAGTTGAAGTACAGGAAAGTTCCTAAATCTCAATGAAGTTAGACTTCCCCAGTGGAATCTTCTACAACAACAGGTATGCAAGTTTTCACTAAGGAATCTCTTATGCGATCGACACTCCTGCAGATGGCATCTATAAGCCCATCCTCCTACCAACAATCTCCAAATGGCATCTGTAAGCCCATTCCTGACATCACAATGCTGATACTTCACCATGCGAGTGCAAATTTCTGGGCACTCTAGTTTTCAATTATCTTCCACCCACGGATCACGAAAGGCTTGAAAGCCAATCTATATCCTCAAGTTTAAGAAAATTGAACAGGGGCAACTGTTGCACCCCAAAATTTGCCCTATCATGTTTCCCAAAGCCTTCCCCTTGCATGGTTGATCATAAACTCTTGCCTAAAGAAAAAGAAATTTTTTGAGTGGTGCTTTAAGGACATTTCGATTTGCATTCTGAAGGAGCACTTCGATTGGCATTCTGAAAGATCCTTCAATAGGCATTCTGAAGGAGCATTTCGATTGGCATTTTGAAGGAGCATTTCGATTGGAATTCTGAAAGAGCATTTCGGTTGGAATTCTGAAGGAGCATTTCAATTGGCGTTCTGAAGGAGCATTTCGATTGGCACTCTGAAGAAGCATTTCAATTGGCATTCTGAAGGAGCACTTCGATTGGAATTCTGAAGGAGCATTTCGATTGGCACTCTGAAGAAGCATTTCGATTGGCATTAAGGACAAGTACTTCGATTGGAATTCCAAAAAGGTCCATTCGAAGAAGCATTCAAAGGGTCCATTCGAAGAAGCTTTCGAAGAGCATTCGAAGGAGGTCATCATCCCATTCAAAAGGGAGCATTCGAAAGAAGCCATCAGCCCATTCGAAAGGGAGCATTCGAAGGCTAGCTGCTTGTCATTCAAAATTCAAAAAGGGGCAGGATCCCATATGTTTAGCTAACGTTACAAACTCTCATTCATGGCTTTCAAACACATGATTAACGTTACAAATCCTTCTTCATGGATGTCAAATACATAATCAAGGTCATTTAAACCTTTGTCTTCCTGTCCCCTCCACCCCCTCTATATAAAGAAATCACAATTGTTGCAAAAGAGATGGAAAAACACATAAGAAAATATACAAAAAAATAGAAGACTTGGAGAGACGCTGCCCAGAATTTTCCAAGCCAAAGCTGCCACCCAGCGAACACCTCCCCCCTCAGAACTACAGGTAGAAGCACCTCTGTTTGGTAAAAGAAAAATCTAATCTCAAGCTCACTCTCAGATTCATTTCGATTGCATATTCATATTTTTATTTCTGTTTGTGAATGATTTAATGTGCTTCATGTGAGCTACAGTGCAGAGTTGAGATTGTGCCATTGCTTGGGCACAATCTGAGTTTATCCTCTGAATCCCAAGATAAAACTAACCTAGACCCAAGTTCAGCAGGTGAGAATAAGAGGAGATTCAAACCAGGGGGGTTAAGTCCCCCCTGGACTTTTAATATGTGTTTCGTTTTCCAGGAACCATATGCTCAGCTTCTTGTTCAGAGCTTCGAAGCTCAACAATTTAGCTTCGAACTAGACCCAGGACTTCCAGTTCGAAGGATGACATGTCCAGATCGAACCCCCTCAGAGTGCAGCCCCTCATGCACCTTCGATCCAGCCTCTTCACTGGGTCGAAAGACAGCCTGCATCTCTTTCGACCCAGGACTCCAGAATCACATTTTTTTCTTCTTATTTTGCTGCCTGGCCCATTTGTACTCTGTTTATTTTGTTTCTGTTTATTCCTTTTAGTTTTAGTTTTAATTAACATAAAAATCATAAAAAATAAACAACTTAGAATTAGGATTTAATTTAATTAATCATTTTAACTTATTTTCTCCAATTTTAAAATCAGTAGACTTAGCATTTATTTAAATTCAATCCTTTTCATAAACAAAAAATGCAAAAAAAAAATTAAGTATGTTTTAGAGTAAATTTAAATCAATTTTTTTTAATTAATTAAATTTGACTTAATTGAACATTTAGCATTTTCCTAAAATAAAATAAAACAACAAAAAAAGAGTTCTTATTCTTAGGATTTTTTTAGATTCACGCGTGTTTGCTTTATTGTAACTGCTTAATGGTCTGTGGTAGCTTAAATTAAGACTTTTACTTTATTGTTTTTATTCCCCCAATTTTTGGACATGTAAATAATCCCCCTCCCCGAAGCCTTCTAATAGTGTAGTATTTACAGTTTCTGCACTTTAAATTCCTGTATATATATTAACTGCTTAGATGTATACTAACTAGGATTGTATGACAAAATCTAAAAACAAATGGTAGAATACCTAAATAAACAAAGATAATATAACTGAAAATTGACACACTTGCACATGGCACTCCTAGGGCACACCTTATTTGGTTGCCTCGAATGTGGTCATTAAGTATAGGATGTTTTAGAGGTCGTCCTTTTGTCCCAAGATCATAAGTTTCCTTGAAATGGTTGCCTCGATAAAAAATGATCTAAGACATTAGGATTACCACTAAAGTGTCCTAATGTTGCTTTAGTGACCACAAGTCCCTTAAATCGAATTGACCTGAAAACTCCAACGATGGTGCTACCTACTTCTCAATAGTGGGATAGCACTGTCTAAAGGATATTTGCACAATTAAATTCCTTTTTGAGTAGGTAGAGGTTCTCAAGTACTTGCTCCTTTTAAAACAAAATAAAAACTTTTCACACTTACACTTTCTTCAAAAACAAAATTCTTTTCAAAACCCATAATCATAAAGAAAAGCAAACCCTTTTGAAAACATGGTGAGCAAGTACCTAAGAGCCCGTGGATAACCACTGATAGAAAGGGTGCTAACACCTTCACTTTCTATAATCTACCTCCCGAACCCGAGAAACATTTCTCGAAAAGGAATTTTTTCTGTGCTTTTGTCCTTTCCCTTGTTGGATAAAATAAAAGACGGTGGCGTCTCTTGCTTACCGCGACACTTTGCAAAAACAAACGCAAACGTGAACCAGCATATTAAAAAATAGTCAGTTCTCATTCCCACCGATCACATTAATCAAGAATCTTAAAGAATTAGTAAAGATGCGAAGAGAAAATTGCGAGTTGTTGACATAAAAGATTCTAATGGACATCAGAATACCTCATAAGACTTTTTTCATTTATTTCAAAAATTGTTACAATACAATTTATTATTTAAATGCTTTAAGTTTTACAACTTATTGTAATTGAAAATAAATTAGTACAATTGTTTGAGTATTTATCTCTAAATTACAAAGAAAAAAATCTAAGCCTAAGGATGACTAAGCTTCCATTGCTTCCATGCTTGCCAAAGAATCTCTTGCTTCCGCTGCTTTGCCACCATCCAGTTTGCGCTCACATGAAAGAAAGACAGAAAAATAATTATCAGAGTTAATTGGAAATGAATAAGAATCTTCAAAAGAGAAAATGTGTTCATCATTAAAGTTTGTAATTTGGAATCAGAGGGCTATTTTTAATTCATCACGTTTTTATTTTACTATTTGCAAATCACAAGAAGATTACTCTTCTTGGTTCACAAAAAGAAAAATAAAAATGCAAGCAAGCTGTCCAATTAAAGAATGCAAGCAATTGTCCAAAGACAAACTAAATAGAAGCCAAAATACAAACTGGATGCAACAGTACAAACTGGATGCAGCAGTACAAGCAAACATGCAGCAAGTTGTCCAAACAACAGTACAAGCAAGCAGTGCAAGCAATACAAGCAAGCAAAACAAAGTACAAGTAACAGCAGCATAACAGCTGGGACAAGCTACAACAACATGGCATAAGTAAAATGCAGTAAATTGGAGAAAGTAGCATACAAACAGCAGGCAATAAGTACAACAGTATGGTAAACCAAGCCAACAAGCAAGGGGCTTGTTTCAATATCCTTTTCATCATTTTCCAAGATTTTGCAAACTTTTCAGAGAAAAAAGGTGAAAAGAAATTTGCTTTTATCATTGAGAGAGGAGAGAGAGGAAAGAAATCACCTAATTTATTGGAATTGCACAAAAGGTACAGCTTGGCTATTCTGCCCACAGGCTGTCAAAAAGCAAAGCAAATATAACAGTAGGCAAACTGTAAGAAAAGGGGAGAACATTTTCATAAAACTCAACAAAATTTCAACAAACAGAGGTCTCCTCCAAAACATTCAAAAAGATCAAACCTGCATAACAAGTCTCAAACAACACCAAACCTGCATAACCAGGTTCAAACAACCAAAACCCTGCAAACTGTAGCCAAAACAATAACTTTCAGAAAATATTCCAAACTGTTAAGATTCAAAACTACCATCAAACTCCCAAACTGTAAAAACAGTTTTCAAATCACAAAACATTCAAACCAGTAACAATACTCCAAAGTCCAAAACCAGTTCATACCAAGCTGTAACAAGAAACAGAGCCAAACCAACCTTCAACTGTAAAACAGTCCAACATCCTCATCAATCCAAAAACAGTTCAAAAACCAAATGACCTAAGAACAATCACAAAGTTTCAAACAAACCTTCAAACAAACCAACAACATCTAACAATCACAAATTTCGCATCATCATCAATCAAAGTTCAAGGGATAAAAATAAGTCACCAGAAAAAGCTCACACCATCATTTCTTCCCTCCTCGTTTCCGGCCACCAGGGTGCGCTACGTTCCACCTCACCTCCCCTTCTCATTTCACAGGAATTTCCAACAGGTATGGATACTTTTCCCTCTCCATGAAATTTCCTACACCGCGATGGGTAGTACAATAGGTTGACATAAAACTCATGAACAAGACAGAAATAACAAAAAAATTGTTTAAGGCTTAACAAAACAGAACTTCACCTTGCAAGAATGAAACCACTGAAAATCGTGAGGATGTGAGAGTGAGAGCGCTCCAATAACTTGAGGGTGGTGGGAGATCAGAATGAGCGTCAATTTCAAACCACTTAGACATAAGTTCCATTTCAGAACCTAGGTTTTTTCCCAGAAAAAAAGCGTTTCACTCATGATTTAGGAAGATGAATAGGTTTGTTTAACGAAAAGATGAAGGGAGAACGAAAGGGGATAGAGCGACGCCGTTGTGAGAGATTGAGACAAACCCTAATTTCTCTGTTTACCCTAATTCAAAAATTAGGCAAGAGTTGGTGTATTGGGCCTGTCTTGGAAAACCCCCTAAGCCCATGTACGTTTTTGGCTCATCCCCCCCCCCCCCCCCCCCCCTCATCTGGCCTTGTTTCTTTCAGCAATGACAATATATCTTTGGGCCTAGCACCTTTGGGTTTCCCTAAGCCCGTTTGTACCTGTTTTTTTAATTTACTTCTTTTTTTGTTAACAATTTAATAAAACCCAATACATTTTTTATTAAATTAAATTAATCTTGAAGTTAATTTTTTTTTATCATTTTCTTTTTCTTCTTTTAATTTATCTTTATTAATTTGTTACATATAATAAAAACATCAAAAACATTAATTTAATTAGTTTTCTTTATTTAAGCTTATAATTAATGAAATACACAAAATATATTAAAGTTTTTAACTTAAATCATTTTCTTTTTAGAATAGATTTTATTTCTCTCTTTTCAAGTAAATATATACATTTCATACTTTGTTGATTTTATTTCAGAAATTGTCATAGCTTTGTATTAAATCGCGCAGCAATTCGATTTGGTTGTATTATTTGATATTTGTACATTTCTATTTTTATTTGATTCATCCCCATTTGTAACAATTGTACCCCCATTCCCGGATACTTTTGTAATAGCTTTGAATTTTAATTCCCGCAATTTATTGCTTTCTATATACTGTGTAGTAATTAGGCATGCATGGCAAGATTCAAAAATCAATTGCTAGATGACCTAATCCAAGAATAAATAACTTGAAACCAACACACTTCTCACACACGCACCTCTAGGGTAACCTCGCTTGGTGCCTCGGAAATACAATCATGTCCCTCGAATATGAGACACTCTAGCAAATGACCCTTCGATAAACAAAGATCGTAGCCCCTCGATGACCCTCGATGTTGCCTTCGATAAAACGATCTCGTCCCTTATAAAATTGCTAGAGCGTATCACAAATTGCTTTCAATGATTGTAAAATTGACCCGCGCCCGTCCCTTTACATCCAATGATGGGACTTCTTACCAAATCAATGGTAAGATAGCACCATTAAAAGGAAGAAGAAAAGAACAACTTATGACGTTTCGAGTAGATAGATTCGCTCTTAGTTACTCGCTCGCTCACGACAAAAATTTTTACACTTACACCTCCATTTCAAAACACTTTCAAAAGACAAAACGTTTTGTATACGTTCTTATAGAGACGAGAACCATTGCAAAACCTCTTTTCAAAACACTTTTCGAAACACGATTCACAAACACCTCTTTGAACTATTTTTTTGAAACAAAACTTTGTATATGTTCTTATAGATACGAGAACCATTACAAAGAAACTTTCCAAAATACTTTCAAAACCCACACCACAAGCACACAATCAAACAAAAGCAAGTGATCTAAATGAGTAACTAAGAGACCATGGAAACCCATGGATGAAAAGGGTGCTAACACCTTCCCTTTTCATAATCTGCCCCCCGAACCCGAGAAAATTCTCGAAAGGTCTTTCCTGTGCTTTTTTACCTTTCCTTTTAGATAAAAGAAAAGTCGGTGGCGACTCTTGCTAACCGCACAAGTGCGAACGAAACGCAAAACCTCAAGTCAGTTCTCCCACCGTATCACAACTTCCTTCTAGCAACCTGCTTCAATCCACCTCTAAACCGTTCGACACACATAGTTTCGACACTATGAATTACAAGTCTATCTTCATGTTTGCTTCGATCTACAAGCTTCGACTGGGCAATGGCTTCCTTCAAGAAATTTTCTTCGATCCACAAGGATAATTGGTTGTGGCATTTAAAGTTTGTACGTTTGAACTTTCAACCACTTAATCAACTGATTACTCAAGATATGGTTACTAGTAGGAAAGAAATCCATAAGTTCTTTCGTTTAGACTATGCCAATGAGATCATATTGCATACTCAAAGAGGTACATTCATATGAATATGGTCCATTTGAAGAACCTACAATTGGTGGAAACGAATATTGCTTTGTTTGTTGATGAGACTGGTCGAAAGTGGTGAATCTATGTGATCAAAACGAAATGACCGAGTATTCGACCAGAGTAAAGAAAAATATCAAAGTTCTACAGATATTCAAGATCTTTGTAGAAGGAATCAAGTCGAAAACAGAATTTTGAAGAACATTGATCAAATCCACAGGCCATGCTACATGATCTTACTTTGAAGGCCTCAATGCTTGTGTTTCACTTCATAATTAATTGTTTATACAATGAATTAAGCTCTTACCCAAGTTATTAAGCCATTGTCCAAAGGATCATTCCATAAAGTCAGCTTGTTGGTACAAAATTTGTCTTGAGCCCATACCCTGCTTACTTCTGATTATACTCCACCATAATTCATGGAAAGTAGCCCTTTTGTACCAACAACTTTGGTACTTCATCTCGGGATCATGGAAGACTTGACATAACTTGACATTTTCATTCCAACCAAACCATAATTTGTTACCTTACAAATCTGATTACTCCAACTTATCAAACCTTTTCTCTATAAATGGATAGGCCATTTGCAAGCTAAAGGGGTCAGATTCTTGTGTGTTGAAAAATCCTCAAACACTCCCAAACTCTCAAAAACTCAGAACCTGCACACAAGCAAAAAACTTGGCACATTATAACTTTACACACAAAAATCTCAAATATCTCCGTGCGTTTTTTTGGCCTTTAGATTCACTAAGCTTCCATATACCCGCCTTAGAACACTCCCAAATCCCTAAAAAAACCTCTCAAAGAAGGTAGTGATCCTTTTGATTCATTAAGCTTACATATATCAGTCTTAGAGTACTCCCAAAGCCCTCAAAAAAACCTCTCAAGGAAGGTAGTGATTCTTTCGATTCACTCCCAGCTTCCATATACCAGCTTTTTGATTTAGTGACTTTTAAAGCAAAGTAGTGATCCCACTAGCTCAAGGGAGGTCCCTGCAAGCTTAACCCATCAATAAGTCATTTCTGGAAGTCATATAGAGGTCATTTGATTTTCACTTCAAGAGGTAAGATTTCTTAACTGTGATATCTTGATACAAGCATTTTCAGCAAATAAAAATAAAAGAAAAGATGAGGATATCATATCTAGGAAGTTGACCATACTCTTAGTTTTGATTATCACTACTTATACATTGAGAATTTCATATTTGATCATTTAGGTTTTAGTTTTGGTACTGAACAAAATTCATGCTAACCTTTGATCCATAGCTTTCAAAAATTACATGGTTGGATTCGTATTCAAATTCTAGGCAGATTTAATGTTTATATTTTTTTGATTTGGCTGAGAAATGAAGCTTTTAGAAGCTTAACAATGGTGATATACATCCATGCGCATGCGAAGGAAGAAGATGAAACCATGTTCAAATTTTCAGAAATGAGTTCTGTTGTACCCCCAAATTTTCTCTCTCATTTCTCAATAATTTTCTCATAAGATTTCTATTGGGTCAATACCACACAAGGTTTGATCAGCTCAAGATACTTCCTCAA
This sequence comes from Vicia faba, assembly GCA_948472305.1. NCBI lineage: Eukaryota > Viridiplantae > Streptophyta > Magnoliopsida > Fabales > Fabaceae > Vicia > Vicia faba. Next base: position 1,347,400,911 of record OX451737.1, read on the forward strand.
CACTGATGACTCAAAACTAGAGCTTGAATTTGCACAAGTAAAATTGGACTTTTAGTGCCCCATGTAGTTTCCATGGACCTTATTGGTCTCTCAAGCATAAAATCAAAGAAGAGCAAGTTTCCTTCGACCCATAAACTTCGATTGGGCATTTGGATTCCTTCGAGCAAGTTTGGTTCACAAGCTTCAGTTGGGCATTGACTTCCTTCGAGAAAGCTTGGTTCATAAGCTTCGATTGGGCATTTGGATTCCTTCAAGCAAGCTTGGTTCACAAGCTTCGATTGGGTATTGGCTTCCTTCGAGCAAGCTTGGTTCATAAGCTTCGATTGGGAATTTGGCTTCCTTTGAGAAAGCTTGGTTCATAAGCTTTGATTGGGCATTGGCTTCCTTCAACCTGCTTCAATCCACAAAGCAATGGCTTCCTTCAACCTGCTTTAATCCACCTCTCAACTTTCTTCGATCCACAAAGCAATGACTTCCTTCATGCTTGCTTCTATCCACAAAGCAAGTCTATCTTCTAACTTGCTTCGAACCACAAGGATAATTGGTAGTGGCATTTGAAGTTTGGAAATTTGAACTTTCAACTGATTACTCAATATATGGTTTTCCAAGTCATGAGCTGCCTGAAAAAACTTTGTGAAGTAGGAAAGCAATACATAATTTCTCTCATTTTGACTATGCCAATGAGATCATCTTGCATGCTCAAAGTGGTACATTCAAATGAATATGGTCCATTCGAAGAACATACATCTGATGGCCTATTCGAAGAACATACATTTGGTGGATTCGAAGAACATACAATTGGTGGCCCATTCGAAGAACATATGATTGTTGGATTCGAAGAACATACAATTGGTGGTCCATTCGAAGAACATAAAATTGATGGATTTGAAGAATAGACAATTGTTATCCTATTCGAAGGACACACAATTTGTGGAAATGAATATTGCTTTGTCTGTTGATGAGTCTGGTCGAAAGTGGTGGATCTATGTGATCTAAACGAAGGGACGAAGTTTTCGACCAGAGTAAAAACATAAATTAAATCCATAGGCCATGCTACACGATCTTGATTTGCAGGCCTCAAGCTTATGTTTCACTCCATAATTAATTGATTACACAATGAATTAAGCTATTACCCAAGTGTTTGAGCCATTTTCAAAAAGATAATTCCATGTATGGCACAAATTTACCATTGCCATTTCAGGAAAGCAGGCTTTTATGAAAATTGTCAATGCATTGAGCCTTGTGACCTTTATCTCTGATTTCAAGCAACATCAAAAGTATGAGTCAAATCTCTTGTGCCCAACAAACATTAGGCCATGCTTGTACTTGTACTTGGGAACCATGAAAACCCATTCAACTGGATTTTTCAATTTCAACTAAACCATAAGTTGTTATCCTAAAAATCTGATTACTTCAACTTCCCAAACCTTTTCTCTATAACTATAGAGACCGTTTTCAAATCAAGGGACCAGATTCTTGTTGTCTTGAAAAATCCTCAAACACTCCTAAACTCTCAAAAAACTCAAAATCTGCACGCAAGCATAAAAATAGGCACATCCTGACTTTACACACAAACATCTCAAATCCCTTCATGCGTTAGTGAGCCTTTCGATTCACTCTCTAGCTCCCATATACCAGCCATTCGATTCACTCCCTAGCTTCCATATACCAGCTTTTCGATTCACTCCCAGCTTCATATACAAGCCTTTTGATTCAGTGACCTTTAAAGCAAGGTAGTGATCCCTCTAGTTTCATGGAGGTTGAAGCAGGCTTAATCCATCATCAAACCGTTCTTGGAGGTTCTTTCGAAGTCCTTCAAGTTTCACTCCAAGAGGTAAGTTTTCTTAAACTTGGAACTCTTCGTTCAAACATCATCTGTATATACTTTGTGAAGGAAAAATGTATATATCATGTCTAGGAAGCTAACCATGTCCATAGTTTTGATTATCATTGCTTGTACATTAAAAATTTCATCTCTGAACAGTTAGGTCTTAGTTTTGGTATTCAACAAAATTCATGCTAGTCTTAGATCCATAGCTGTTGAAAATTATGTGGTTAGGTTCATATTTAAATCTTAGGCAGATTTAATGTTTTCATCTTTCGATTTGGCTGAGAAATGAAGCTTTTCGAAGCTTAACATTGGAGTTATGCATCCCTGTGCTCGAAGGAAGAGGATGAAGCCATGTTTAAGCATTCAAGAATGAGTTCATTTTATATTTAGTGCAAGTTGTATAACCAACAGATGAAACAGCCCACCCCAGTGGTACAAACTGCGCGCGCTAAAGTCTTGCCATGTAGAAGATCTTGGATTAAAGCCCTAGTGAGACCTTTTGTCATTTTTCATACTTTCTCACTTTGTCTTATTTGCAGGAAACACACCTGGGCCTCCACAGTTGGGCTTCGACATTTTTATGTTTCTGACCCCCTGCTTACTAACAAACAGGCCCTGGGCCCAAACACAAAATTGTTTTCTACATAAAAACACCAGAAATATTTAAATTATTTAGTTTATTTTATTTAACTTCTTACAATAAAAATACCAACAAAATTTTCCTATTCATTTTCTTTTCTTTAACTTAATATTAATTTTTCTTTAGTTTAAATAAATTTCCTTTTAGTTAAATAGGCCAAAATCTTTCTTTAACAAAATCAAAACAAATGCATTTTATTTTCATTCATGTCTTGTACATTATATTCCTTTAAATACTTGTATATTATTCAAATTCAATATGGTTGTAATAAATAATTAGGATTTAATTTATTGTAATCACCATTTGTAAATCTGTACACCCCATACCCAGATGATGTAATAGCATAGTAAATTTACTTTCCTCAATTTATCGCTTTCATATAAATGCTAGTAATTAGAGTGTGCATGGAAAGACTAAAATCAATACTTAGAAAACCCTAATTCAAGATAAATAAAGCATGAAATATAAACACTTGCACACTTTCACCTCTAGGGTTAACTCTACTTGTTTCCTTAAGAAAATGGTCATAATATGCATGCGAGACGTCTTAGCAAAAACAATTAAAAAATACAAGATCATGGTCCCTCGACGACGCTTCAAATGTTTCCTTCAAATGATCTCAGTCCCTCAAGAGAAATTCTAAGATATATTACAACATTACTATTCATGACTATACGATGATCCATGCCCGTCCATTTACATCCAAAGATAAGGATTCTTACCAATCAATGGTAAGATAGTAATATCAAAGGAAGAAATAAACAAAAGACTTTTGAGTAGGTAGAACGTTCTTAGTTGCTTGCTCACAATCCATCTTCAAAACAAACATCTTTTCAAAAACACACCAAACACTTTCAAAACATGAAATATTTTCAAAAAGTCCAACACTTTGTATGCATTCTTATAGATACGTGAATCATTACAAAGTTTGCCTCAACGAAGGCGTTTTTCAAAAATACTTTCAATACCCACCACAAAACACATTTCAAACAAAGAAATTTCAAAAGTGATCTAGCAAGAAACTAAGAGCCCGTAGATAACTATGGATGAAAAGGGTGCTAACACCTTCCCTTTTCATAATCTACCCCCCAAACTCAAGAAAATATCTCAAAGGTATTTCCTGTTCTTTTTACCCTTTCCTTATTGGATAAAAGAAAAGTCGGTGGCGACTCTTGCTATCCGTAATAATTGCGATCAAACACAAAACAACCAAGTCAGTTCTTCAATCGTATTACAGAATTGGCGACTCTGCTGGGGAGACTTAAAAGTGGGGTTACCTTAGAGCTAGATTACCTTTATAAATGCTTACCTTGTTTGACTTGCTTGCTTTAAATTTTTGGGTCCTTGTTTGGGTTTGTATTGATCCTCTACCCGGATCGGGGGACACCATTAGGTAAGTAGTAATAGATTATGGAAACTGTGCGGGGTATACCGACATGGTTGAAGTGATGGCTACGTTAGTGTGACATAATTTTTGGTACCGGTAGCCCTTGAGTTTAGTCAAGGAGAATACGGGGCCTTTGTGTGGTGTCATAAAGCACTAACTGACCTTAGAACCTTTAATTGAACAACTTGGCCATTAGGATGTAGTGAGATAGTCGGCTTTGGTGTAGTCAAAAGTTGGTTGATACTCGATTCTATGCTTATTGAGATTAGACTTCTGGGATATTTCGGTTGTCAATAAAGAGGCTTGCGCTGAAACAATCCCCGATGAAGAAAGATCAGTGATATTGAGACTCCCTAGAACCCAGTTTCTTTCTAGGATAGGTTGAGCCAACTAAACTTCAAGAGGATACTTACCTATGAACTCCATGCAAGCCTAAACCTAAGGACTTGTTTGCTTTGTTGGTACATAATGACTTGTTTTCTTTTGCTTGTGTATATACTTGTACATAACATCATGACATCATACCATGGCATTTTTCACTAACCATTTCAAGGACCTATAGATTTACTTTTGTTCTGTTTTGTAGGACATGACTTCCACTCACAGAAATACTATCCAAGTCAACCTCGTGAGAGTGCCTTCTCAACTCAAGGAATTTCCATCAAGGGTCCCCAATGAGTCTCCTTTCACCAAGAAATATGATTGTCTCGTCAACTTGTTTACATCAAGCTTTGAAGAGGATATGGTGAAAGTTTTATTTCAATTCTTAGACCTTTTGCACCATTGCTTTACTTTTCCTGATTACCAACTTATGCCCACCATGGAATAATTTTCTCAACTCTTGGGAATCTCTATCCTTGATCAACTACCCTTAAACGGTATTGAAAGAGACCTAATACCTGAGGAGATTGCTCGAGCTCTACATGTGCAACGAACTGATGTTATGGCCAATTCGGAAACGAGAAGTGGTGTCAAAGGGTTCCTAGCCAAGTTTTCGTTGGAGAAGACTCAAGATTTTTGGGATGCTCTAAACCTACAAGCCTTTGAAGAAGTATTGGCTCTTCTTATCTATGGGATGGTACTTTTCCCAATCCATACCAACTTATAGATGTGAATGCAGTCGAAATCTTTCTATCTCGCAATCCGGTGCCCACTTTACTTGGGGATATCTTGCATTCTCTTCAAACTCGCACCATGAAGAGAAGAGGAGTTATTATGTTGTGAAGAATGAACAAGGCTTAAGATGGTCTAGTAGATTGATGTCACTCACACATTTTGATATTTATTAGTGTGCTCGATCTATGGAGGACATTACTATTATTGACTGTTGTGGGGAATTCCCTAATGTCCCTCTACTTAGGATTACGGGAGTGTTGTACCCCAAAATTTTCACTCCCATTTTTCATGTTAGATACTATCCTAGGGTTTCTCGTATACTCAATTTGGCTCAAAGGTTGATCAGACAGATTCTCTTCCTAGGTGGAAAATTAACAATTAAGGTTTGGTATTTCTCAGAGAAAATTGAGTTTTCAAGGTTTCAAATGATCTTCATAGGTCTTCCAATCTCTTCAAGGATGTTTATGCCAGTTTTCAAACTTTACATTGCAAGTTTGCTCAATCGTTGGCTCAGATAACTGAAAACGATTACATTGACCCAAAAATCGACCTTTTGTGAGAGCAAGTTCAAACGATTGTAACTTCTTCATTATTCAATATTTTTGAGCGGTTCTTTTTGCGTGTGATTCTCCTTGATGTCACCTCCATTTTCTCTTCACAAATCAAGAGCTGATCACGTGTAGAAGATCGCCAAAATTTGAATACGTTAGAAGTCGCATAATGGACTTTGACCTAATTTTAAGTAGTTGTCATCTGATTTCTAAGAATTGTGATTTCCTCAAATTACAAGATCTTGAGACGATTATTTCTGCGTATGGTCACAAGTGATGTTGCTCACGAGTTTATCTTCAAAGATCAAAAGAAAATTGTGTTTGGAAGACTTTGAGATCGCAAGTCATTTGTTTGATTTCGAATGTTCTTAACCACAATTTGCTGAAGTTTGTTAATTCTACAAGATTGACGAATGTTCTTAAAGCATGTTTGTTAGACAATGAAGTCTCATTTTAATCAAGCGTGGCGTGCGAACTCATTTTGATTACCAATTTAACTTGGACAAGAGGTGAAGATTAGGACTGTCATTTGGATGACCATGGCTTTGGGTTTGAGTTAACCAATTGGGATTTGAATTCTTAGACATTTATTTTGTTTAAGAATTTAATTGGAGTACAAGGCGCATGGTTTATTTTATCACTTTGTGATTGCTTGAAATTCAAGAAACCAAATCATATTCTTCAGGCAAGTGGCCATATCTATTTGGAATCAAAATTCAAAGATGAAAAGTTTCCATTTGATATTAGTAGATCTTAAATTACTATAAAGTTTCAAACTTGTTCCAAGTGGTCTAAAGATTTATTAGTTGTATTAACAAAGGAAAAGATTACAAGACTTCATGTTTTATTCCAAAGAAGTGACAAAGTCATACATGTTCAACTACAATAAATTAAAACAAATTACAATTTTACTATTTCTTTCCTATACAAAGAAAAAGGAATTCTTCATTATTCTTGCTCCTTCAAGTATTCCACATTACTCAAGTCCTCCTTCATCACCTTTCCAAACTCATAAAACATGAAACAAAAAAGGAAAAAAGAGTTAGTATATCAAAGCAATTAAAAGTGAATAAAGAATTGAAAGTATTCTAACTCATCATTAGGATGGTTTTTGTTGAATCATAAAAGAAGGTTTTTGTGTTCTGAGACCTCAAACAATTTCAATTTTATCATAGGCCAAATTTCTATTGCAAATCTCAAAGGAATTGGTTCATAATAGACAAAAAGGTGCAAACAGAATTTCAAGTCCAACACAAGTTCAAATCCAACAGAATTCAGCCCAACATGATTTAAACAATTAAAAGCCTCATACAAATTCTTGTTTAATCATTGGTGTTGTACTCCAAAATTTTCCCTCTCATTTTATCAAGATTCTCCTCACAAGACTTCTTGGACTCAAGACCAGATTAGGGTTTGCTCAACGCAAGACCTCATCTTGCATTGATAACCTGAAATTAGGGTTTGAGTTTGCACAGGTATTTTTGGACTTTCAATTCCTCATGTGACTTTCATACTTCATGTCGGACCTCTAAGATTGCTCATGCCAAGTTTCAAGCCTTGAATCACATTTTGGACCAATCAATTGGATAGTTGACCTAAAAATCAACTGTATTGGGGAAAAAGCCAACCATGGCCAATTTACAGTCAAACCTCATAATTTTTTATCCACGTCAACATTATAGGCTCATATAAATCATTTGATCAAGTTTGGACCACAACTCCTCAAGAAATTTGATCAGATCATCAAAAGGGCAAAATGGTCAAAATTAGGGTTTTGACTGGAGAAAGGCAATTTCTGATTTTTCACCTAGCCAATGGAAAATTGGGTTCAATCATGGTTTAAAGGACTCAATGGAATCATCTTGACCTAATCACAAGGTTCAAAGGATCTCAAATGCATTGGATTGACAGATGAATTTTCCAGTCAACTGATCAAAAATCAATTGTACACTGAAAAGTCAAACTTTGACTTTTTGGTCAAAATCAAGTGCCAAGGGTCATTTTTCATAAAGATGTGTCAAAACATGAAACTTGTTCACCAAGAAACCTAATTTTGGAAACTAGGGTTTAAAATGGAAAATTTTCATAACTTAGAAATTTTCTAAGTTATGAAAATTTCTTATTTTCCCCCAACTTTTCCCAACTTTTTCACCATGATGAAATTGGATTAAAAGAAAACTTACAACATGAAATTTGTAGTCCTCCATAAAATCTACAACTTTGATTCACAAAGTTTTCCCAAAAGATGCTTGGATATCATGTTATGATTTTGTGAATAATGGTCCATAAACTTTTTAACTTAGTGAAATTTTGCCCTAGTTTAGCCAGATTTTTAACCTAACTTCATGGAAACTTTTCACATAGTTCCAAGAGGAATCTAAAAATGCATTTCAAAGATGTATTGTAGAGCATGTTACAAGATTTCCAAAATGTCCAAGAACTCTCCAAGATCATTTATGGTTAGGGGGAATCGAAGAAATGAAAATGACAAATTATCACTTTTCTCCAAGGCATTTTCACAATGTTACAAGTTGCAAATCAGTTTCAAACATGTTTGTACTTGGTTTTACAGGTCCTAATCCTTTCTAAACTCCATAATTAAATTCAAACACATTGGATAATGGTCTTGTTATGATCTTTGGAGCATTGTATATTGAATTATTCCAAAAATGGCATAAAGTCCATAATACCACTTTGATAAAGCATGCTTTTTGCAATTTTGTATTTCTTGAGCCATGGACCTGATCTTTGGTTGCAAACAAGATCCACAAACTTCAGGCAAAGTACACCAACTCTCATCAAGCCTTAAGCTAGCCTGTACAGGCCTTTGGCTTTGTCACTTCACCTTTTCTTCAAAAGCAAGCAAACTTGCAAAAGTCAAGAAAGCTTGTGTATCTGATAAAACCAAGACTTTGTATCATTTCACACGACCTCAGAACATTGTTGCAAGCCTAAGACACGAATTGATAACTTCTCAAACACCCTAAAACACAAAAATCCCAAGTTCCTACCCAAACAAGGCATCTTCTACAAATATCAAGTCATTTCCATATTGTCTCGTGCGTTTTGCTTTGAAACACTTCAAACACATTCCATACCTCCTACCTAAACTATCCAGGCCTTTGCCCAGCAACTGTAACCCCTGTTTCAAGCTTCACCATTTTCACTTTTTGAGTTTGCAGGTTGACTTCTATAGGAAGTTTCATGCATCTACAAGACCAGCTGAGCATTGGGATAGCTTGGGGAACTTCAAGCAAGCTCACACGACCTTCAGGCATCACTCAAAGTTCCCACATTGCCATATCCAAACTCAACTGAACAAGGTATTTGTCAAGTTTCTATCTCTCTATTTAGGCATCATTAAGCTTAGGTTTGTGAAGCAAAAATGTAGTCCTCAACATGCTTAAGCTGTACATATGCGTAGATTCCATTTATATTAACTGAGCTAGGAGTATTTGGTTGTTGGACATGCTGAAAAAACTAGGTCAGAATTTAGGGCCATTAAAATTCTCTCTGTCCTTTGATAGTTAGGTCACAAAATGAATATGGTTAGAATCGTGTTTGAAAATGTTATAAGTTTCATGTTGTAATTTTTGATTTCATGCAAGCATAAGCAAGAACAGGATTGGCTCATAAACGCGCGCAGGAGGAAGAAGCCAATGACAGGGATGAAGTGTCTGGGCCTGGCGCGCCTGGGCCTGGCTTTTCTGACTCTTTGCACCCCCATTTTACTTTTGCATCCCCCTGATTCATTTTTTGTGATTTTTCATATTTTCTTGTTATTTTTATATTTTTGACTTTATTATTTTTTTTCTGAACATTGAAAAATCCCAAAAATATGTTCTTAATTTTTTTGCATTTTATTTTATTTTTTATCTTATTTTTTGCATATAAAAATAGTTTATTAATAATAATATACTTTATTTTCTTAAATAAAACTTGTAAATAATATAAAAATATCATTTATTTTTATTTTTTTTATTCATACACTTAAAAATTTTGGTTGCCTAAACAAAAATGATCTTAGTCCCTAAAACTTGCTAAGATACTTGGCACCATTGCTATCATGGTCATATAATGACCCACACCCATCCCGTTTAACATCCAAAGATAGGGTGGTTTACCAAATTCAATGGTAAAACAACAATGTCAAAGGAATAAAAATGTGTAGGAAAGACTTTTTAAGTAGGTAGAATGCTTCTAGTTACTTGATCAAATTTGCAAACAATCCTTGCTATTTTCAAACAAACACACACATTTCAAAAACAATTTCCAAACAACTATCAAAAAAACATTGAAACATTTCTCAAAAGATAAACATCTTTGTATACATTCTTACGAACGAGAATCATTACAAAGATTGCCAAAATGATGGCCTCTTTTCAAAATACTTTCAAAACCACACAAAGCACCATTTCAAACAATTGAAAAAGAAAAGCAAGTGATCTAAACAAGTAACTAAGAGCCCATGGAAAACCATGGATGAAAAGGGTGCTAGCACCTTCCCTTTTCATAATCTACCCCCCAAACTCAAGAAAACATCTCAAAGGTCTTTCCTGTGCTTTTTGACCTTTCCTTTTGGATAAAATAAAAGTCGGTGGTGACTCTTACTAAACCGCAACATTTGTGAATACAAACGCAAAACCTCAAGTCAGTTCTCCCACCGTATCACAATTGGCCTGGGAATTTTCCATTTGCAAATCATAAGTACAAGCTTGGTTCGCAAACAAGACAAACTAGAATTTCAAAAGAGTCAGTCTTTTGCTAATCACCAAGTGGGTTCACAAGAGATAAAGAAGAAATCAAGAGAAATCAAATTTATCATCATTTCACGCAAAGAAAAAAAACAACAAGCCTCATGTTGCTTCATGTCAAGAAAACTCAGAAAGTATTCATCAAAGTACATAAAGTACCAAAACTGATACAACAAGTACAACCAGCAATACCAAAGCAACAAGAAACTGGTACAAAAGTACAACAAGTGCAACCCCAAAAGAAAGGAACAAGTACAACAAAAGTAAAGTGATAAAACGATGCCCCTCAAGTCAGCATCAAGCTTGTACAAGAAAATAAGCAAAGTCAACTAGCAAAAGTAGCAAACAAGTACAAAGTTGAATCATCAAGTCAGAACTGAACCAAAGCAAAGTCAACACCAATGTTATTACAGAAAAATAAAGTGAATTGAACAGGAAAGCCATAGTATAAGAAGTAGAGCCACGGTTCACATCAGAGAGTAGAGAGGATTTTCGGTCCAAAAGAAAAAATATACAGAGATACATACACAAAAAATTATAGCAACCACATAAATCCCAACATCATTTTCAAGCTCCCTTCACAAAATATACACAAATATACAAACAGAACCACAAATCGTAGCAAACAACACAAAACCCTAAATATATTTCATCATCATTACCCTCAAAATCCAGACCCTTCAGAAACGAAAAGAGGAAAGTTAGAAAGATCTCACCCAATAATTGGTAAACATAGCAAAGCCTTTCTTCTTCCTTTCTCTCTTTTTCCATTTTTTACTGTAAAAAAAAGACATGCAAACATCAGTTATACACCCAGAATGAAAAGAAGAAAACAATACAGAATCGTAGAAAGATTGAATATAGAGGATATCCTTGATGTCCGGCGAAGAGGATGAAGAAGAAAGAAGCCAAAATCTCGAAGCAATTAGAGGGAGGAAGATAGGAGGTTCTGCCTCTTTGAGTTTAGGGTTTCACAAACCCTCTTTGTTTTAATTTAGTTTCATGATAAAAGGTGGGTCTTAGGTCGACCCGGTTCGGCCCAAGCTCAACATATATTTTTTATTTCAAAAAACTAATGATTCCTTTTTATATATATTGTTGGATTCATACTATGTACAGATGAGACAACACGGCACAGTGGTGGAGGCAATGCTTGGCAAATACAAGGGAGGGGGTTCGAAACTCCCCCCTGTGACTTTATTTTCACTATTTTATTTTATTTTTATCATTTTCTTTGCCGTTGGGCTTAAGTTCCAGACCCAGCGCCCCATTCACATACACACCTCCCTGCTTACTGCCTATCACGCAAGCCCAATAATATTTTTTTTATTTCTTATTCAGAAAAACTGCTTGGGCCTAAAACCAAACAAAAGCAGTTTTACTTTCTCACACCTCCCAAATTTATTTTTAACCCCTAACCTTTTTTTGATTTTTATTTTTATTTTCTTTATTTTATTATTATTATTATTATTATTATTATTATTATTATTATTATTATTATTATTATTATCATTAGTATTATTATTAATATTATTATTTTTATTACTAATAAAAATCCAAAAAATATTTACATTTTATTATTTATATTTACTTAGTTCATTTTTCTTCATAAAACAAAAGAATAAAAACATTTTTCTTTAACAAATTAATTTCCATTTCTTTAGATAATTATTTTTGATTATTATTATATTACTTTCTTGTAAATTAAAATCAATTTAGAACTTAGGACTTTTATTTAATTAATTTTATTTACTAGTTTAATTAAATTCACAAAAACCCTAAAAACTTGTTTTCTTTAATAAATTAATTTATTTTATTAATTTGATCTTAATTTTCTTTTTAGTTAATTATCTTATTTTAGTTAGTTAGGTTAAAAAAACCTTTTCATGAAAATCAAACAAAAAGTCACATTTCTTTTTACATTTACATTCTTGCATTTTTATTTATTCCTCTTTGTAAAAAATTCAATATGATTGTAATAATTATTTAGATTTAATTTCTTGCAATTCCCAATTTGTAATTTGTACACCCTTCCCATAAATCATGTAATGATAACGAGAAAACGTATCGTATATTTACTACGCTTTTTACCGATTTTATATTACATTAAGTCGTCTAACCCCTAATTATTCTGAGTTTATTTGTCTTTTAACAGGTATAACATTTGTCAACTCAAACCAATGGAAAAGGACAACATGAAGAAGGCTAGACAATAGACAAAGAGAAAAAGAACTAAAAATACAAAGTTTGGATTTTTGCACCTGTGACGACCGTCACACCCTGTGACGACCGTCACGCCTCCCCAACTAGAAATAACGCTCGTAACACATTGTTGACGAGCGTAATGCGCTATTTAAGCGCATTACGACCGTCACCCACCTGTGACGACCGTCACGCGCGTAAAGAGGAACGTTATGCTTTGGTGGAGACGTGGGCAACGTGAGGAAGAATCCTTCTCAAATATTTCCTCCACTCAGTGACCATGCATCCTATTTTTACGCCACTCAAGCCTCTTCTCAAGACACTTTCAACTGCCATTTCCTCTGCTATATATATGTGTGGTAGTGCAAAGCTGCAGGGGTCGAAGAATTTTCTACAGACCAAATTTCTATTTTTCTGCATTATTTCTATTTCCTTGTTTTTGAGCTTTTTCTATATTACTGCAATTTTCATTCCAAGTTTTAGTTTTTAGTTTTAAGTGTTAATTCTTCCTTCAAGAATTAACACGAATTATTTACTGCAATCAAGCTCAAGGATTATTGTAATACTTCAAGATTACCATAGCAACTTTGATTCCAGGTTTTTATTGCAATTAATATTTATTCAGTTTTTATATTATGCCAATTGTTGTTATGAATTATATTTTGAATTGTATTGCTTTCAAGTTAATTATGTCCGGCTAAATTATTAATACCGGTATGTGACCCGTAAGAACTAAAGGAATTCAGTGATACCTTGGTCAAAAATATTTATAAAACAATTTCTGGTTTCCAATTTCCAAGATTAATTTAACTAACCTTGTCACGAGAGTGAGAGGTTAATTAACACGATTTTGCCACGAGAGTGGGAAATTAATTAAGGCAAGAACCTGCATGCGAGAGCTGGGGTTCAACCCATATAGTGGTAACGAAACATTTATTTTTAAATACACGAGAGTGTTTTAATAAATTAATTAAACTCAAATTGTTTTCAAAAAGTGTTATTAAATTTAAAGTGCATCCACTAGGTTTAGTAGCATGACTTATTTCATAAACACGAGAGTGTATGTCTCAGGTTTTTAAACAATTAGCTTTTACTGAAATACTTTATAGGCCAAGCGATTCACCGAATTCCCTAAGTCTGATTATCACATACCGGTATAACTAGTACTATTATTTTTAATTAAACTGTTTCCCCCAAAAATCGAATATTCATCGCTTAGTTAGACAAACTGTAGCATTAGATCGTATGCGATTGATCCTCAGTCTCTGTGGGTTCGATAATCTTTTAAAACTAGAACGACTGAACTGTATACTTGCAGTTAGTATCTCGACAGACTCATAAAGTCTCGATCAAGTTTTTGGCGCCGTTGTCGGGGACTGATTAATCAATTAAGTACGATTCTTCTGTTGCACGTTTAGACTAGTCAACATAAACCCTCTTTAGATTTGTATGCCAAATACTCACTCCCGAAGCGAGTCTTTGCATCGACGAATCTTGTCCCAATTACTATGTATCACCCAAAAAATTTCTACAACCCCCACTCTGAGTATTTCGAGGAATCACAAGAATTCCATAAATCCGACCTCGAAATACTATTGGAGAATTTCAATGCATCACAGACTCATTCTCACCTGAATTACATTTCCAACTACCAATCCCAATGTTTTGGGGAATCGCAAGAATATTATAATTCCAACCAAACTTATCCTCAACCAAATTTCCCCTACAATCACTACACCCAATATTTCGAGGAGACGCAAGAACCCTATAAATCCGACCTCGAAATATTAATGGAAAATTTTAATGAAATATCAATGATGACAAAGCGCTTTACGGAAACACAAAATGCGACTCTAACTCAACTTGAAGAATCAGAAGAATCGCATGATTTCAACTTCGAAACATCAATGGAGGATTCCGACGCGACGCTAATTCACTCTAGGTTAGAATCTATGATGGAGCACTTTGTAGAGACACAAACTGTCCAGAACGAAGAGTTTAGAAAACAAAGTCTTCAAAATAGTGAAAACCTTAGGCAACTGACCACTGTGGTTGAGTCGCTCGCGACCCACAACATAGCCTTAGAGACCCAAATCTCCCAGCTTGAACAAAACCCTCTAGGACCCTTCCCTGAGGAGAAATTGGATGTTGTAACAACTAGTAGTGAAAAACAAGTTGAAAATTCTAAAGAGAGTGATAATGAGGTTGAGGAGAGTGATGATGTGGGTGAGGAGAGTGATGATGTGGGTGAGGAGAGTTCAGACGAGAAAAGAGTAAAGATTGAGAAAAATCCTCCAACACCATCTAAAAGGGAGGTTGTAGAAGAGGTAGAAAAGGGAGCACCTATTGTTATGCCTCACCCATATACCCCATCGTTTCCTTTCTCGAAATGTTTTATGGAAGCTCAGATAGACTCCCAATCTAAAACATATATGGAGGTATTGGAAAATATCTACACTAATGCACCCTTGTTGGAAGTCTTGCATAAAAAGAGAAAATTAGAGGACCGTGAAACTAGGGATATAATTACTGTTAAGAAGGTAACGTTAACCTTTGAGGTGGTGGATGAAAGCACTAAGCCCAAACTTGAAAAGTTGATACTTAGGATAGATCCAGAACCACCACCACAAGTTCAGAAGAATGCCCTACCCCACAAAAGAAAGAAAAGAAAAGGTGAGGGATATGTGAGATGGCTTGATAAGTGGCCATGGAAAAGGACGATTACTAAAAGTTCAACCGAGGAGTCATTCTCGAGAGAACCACCATGAGTGCTTGCGCTCCTGAGCCGTCGAGCTATTGACTTTAAACAAAGCTCTGCGTGGGAGGCAACCCACCTATTTGTTTTTGTTATTTTTTCCATTTGTTTTTATTTTTTATTTTTCTTTTCGTTTTCTACATTTATTTCTTTAAAGTCTTATTTTCATTATTTTCTAAAAAAAATTTATACAACTGCTGCTGATTTTCAATCAACTTTACAGGTTTTCTGAAAAAGTCTTTTTCTATCCTACCTTCTCCCCTGATTTGCTTTCCCACTTTGCTATTTACTATGGAAACCACTTTTAGAGGCAGGAACCAAATGAGGAGGTTTGAGGAATTATCACACAGGAATATTGGTATGACCTTATATTATGATGAACCAACAATGGACACTTTAGGCATTAAGGATAGTGTCCATTATATGTTTAGCAAGCTGGGGTGGGAAAAAGCCCACATTAAATCTAGGTTTGTTACATACCCCGAGCTCACCCTTGAGTTTCTGAGCTCCTTAGCTCATATACCCGAGCGCGGTTTCGGAACTAGAAAGGAATTTATAGCCTTCAGGTTATTTGGTATTGAATTTGCTTATACCCATAAAGAATTAGCCAACCTTCTAGGATTCCCTTGTGGTCCTTTTGCTTTTTCTACCACCCAGGCAGAGTTAATGGATTTTGAGCTAGACTACTTTTGGGGGACTTAAACCGGGAACTACCACCCTGAGCCGGATAGCATGGATAATAATGAAATACACAACCCTGCTATCCGCTATTTCCACAAGATTCTAGCACATACCATTTTCGGCAAAGAACAGAACCGCACTGCCGTATCTAAAGATGGGATATTTTTGCTGCAGTGTATGACCCAGGGCCGACCTGTAAATGCAGTGCCATTCTTAATGCAGACATTTACCCGCATTGCCGAAAACCCTAGCGAGCCAATCATCATAGGAGGCTTTGTTACCATGATTGCTAACGCCCTCGGACTTAGATACCAGCTACATAGGTGCACACAATTTGTTTCAATCCGCCCTATAAACATTTATTTTTGTTTCCACCTACGAATAATAGGTAACCTAGGTCCTACACCCTTCGATTACTTGATAAAGGACGAAGTAGTCACGATATTTACACTTCCTAACCATGCCAAAACGAGTGCCCACAATCGCGACAATTGGCTGTATGAGCTTAACCCTCCCGACCACCCTTTGACACCTGAGACACCACAATCCTACCAAGTTTATGATACCACAATGTCTGATGAGAGTGACCCCGAGACCCCTCCTGGTTACCATGATGGTAATAACATCGTAGAGGATGTTGATGCCCCTGCAATAACAAAAGGGGAATATGCTGAAAATTTGAATAAGATCTTTTCTACACTGGACGTTTACCAGACGGACATCAATGGAATCAAGAACGAGTTAAAGGGTATGCGTATGGACGTGATAAGTTTAACTGATATAACTGTGGAACAGTTTTTTCACATACATGCAGCTTTCGAAGACTTGAAGACGCGACTGGGATGAAGCAGCAGAATCAACACTTATTTTTACCTTGTGTTTTATGTTTCTAGGCAGTTTATGATCTCATTTTAAACAAGTCTACTTTTTACAGTTTTTAAATGAGCGCAACACTTGAAAGAAGACAGCAGGAGCAATATGAGTATCTATGCGCTCAAAACACTCAAATCTTGACTAGGCAGCGGAACATGAATGAGAGGTTGGATGAGGCCCTGTCAGAGCTTAATTCCTTAAGGATGGACGTCAACACCCTTGGTTTCCAAGATACTGACACAGAAGCCACTCCTACCAGACGCTCTCGCACCAGGAGTAGAGGACTTGGTCACCAGTAATTTTTCTTTATTTTCTATGTAGCTTACTTTTTTCTGTTTCATTTCCTTTTTGTTTGTTTTTGTAATTGTACTTCCCCGCCTATATACCGCAACATTGAGGACAATGTCGGATTTTGTGTGGAAGGGGTACCTTTCCATCTTTTATAAACTAGCAAATTTTTACGATATGTCTCGATTCAAATTCTTCGCTTTATTTAGCCATACCGATTTTTTTTTTATCTTCGCATTAGCCCGACATACCTATTTTAACGAAATCCCATTTGAGGAAGCCGAAAACGACATAACAATATTGATACAGTTATGACATTGTAGACTTCCTATTTACGCGATCTGTTTCAATAACCATTATACCGATATCTGGAGTTTTAAGTTCTAGAGTAACCCCTAGTAGTTTATACTAGCAGTCAGCACCGTCTTGACACAAACCACGTGGAGAATCGATGAATATAAGTGTTTGACGCCTGATTCTAAAAATATCCTTCCTATCTCGCTGCTAAAAGAAAAGAAATTTTGTGCACCAAAATATACGGTCACATATAAGAGCTGAGCAAATAATGAAGGAATCCAGTGTTGGTTGGTTCAGAGGTATCTGGTTTTGAGCTCGGTAGGGCGTGCTACGGCCCGATCCCCCCATAACCTCCAACTTGGATAACATATGTAGGGTTTCCACATTCATGTACCAGACCCCGTGCTAAAAGGATCAAAGTCACTAACCGGTTACTCCATTACGTGCGTGCTAAGACAAAGGGCTTAACGTGATTGCGCTAGAATGAAACCGGGTGAAATAGATACGAGGAACTCTGGGCAGAATTATAACGGAACTGTTGGATAGCTCGTTTTAAATGGAAGCTTACGACTAAGCTTATTGCTTGTGTCATTAGCGTATCTTTAGTGTTTCAGTCAAGTATTGGCCGAACCGATGAGGATTTCCCGAAATTGCTTTAAAAATCCAAGGTATGTCATGCATATGCGCTTGACAAAACTTGTCCGACCTTTTGAATGACTATTTGCTTGAGGACAAGCAAAGGTTTAAGTATGCGGGAATTTGATAACGAGAAAACGTATCGTATATTTACTATGCTTTTTACCGATTTTATATTACATTAAGTCGTCTAACCCCCGATTATTCCGAGTTTATTTGTCTTTTTACAGGTATAACATTTGTCAAATCAAACCAATGGAAAAGGACAACATGAAGAAGGCTAGACAATAGACAAAGAGAAAAAGAACTAAAAATACAAAGTTTGGATTTTTGCACCTGTGACGACCGTCACGCCTCCCCAACTAGAAATAACGCTCGTAACACATTGTTGACGAGCGTAATGCGCTATTTAAGCGCATTACGACCGTCACCACCTGTGACGACCGTCACGCGCGTAAA
Source organism: Vicia faba (assembly GCA_948472305.1). NCBI lineage: Eukaryota > Viridiplantae > Streptophyta > Magnoliopsida > Fabales > Fabaceae > Vicia > Vicia faba. Next base: position 1,347,419,381 of record OX451737.1, read on the forward strand.
GAGGAACGTTATGCTTTGGTGGAGACATGGGCAACGTGAGGAAGAATCCTTCTCCAATATTTCCTCCACTCAGTGACCATGCATCCTATTTTTACGCCACTCAAGCCTCTTCTCAAGACACTTTCAACTGCCATTTTCTCTGCTATATATATGTGTGGTAGTGCAAAGCTGCAGGGGTCGAAGAATTTTCTACAGACCAAATTTCTATTTTTCTGCATTATTTCTATTTCCTTGTTTTTGAGCTTTTTCTATATTACTGCAATTTTCATTCCAAGTTTTAGTTTTTAGTTTTAAGTGTCAATTCTTCCTTCAAGAATTAACACGAATTATTTACTGCAATCAAGCCCAAGGATTATTGTAATACTTCAAGATTACCATAGCAACTTTGATTCCAGGTTTTTATTGCAATTAATATTTATTCAGTTTTTATATTATGCCAATTGTTGTTATGAATTATATTTTGAATTGTATTGCTTTCAAGTTAATTATGTCCGGCTAAATTATTAATACCGGTATGTGACCCGTAAGAACTAAAGGAATTCAGTGATACCTTGGCCAAAAATATTTATAAAACAATTTCTGGTTTCCAATTTCCAAGATTAATTTAACTAACCTTGTCACGAGAGTGAGAGGTTAATTAACACGATTTTTCCACGAGAGTGGGAAATTAATTAAGGTAAGAACCTGCATGCGAGAGTTGGGGTTCAAACCAGATAGTGGTAACAAAACATTGATTTTTAAATACACGAGAGTGTTTTAATAAATTAATTAAACTCAAATTGTTTTCAAAAAGTGTTATTAAATTTAAAGTGCATCCACTAGGTTTAGTAGCATGACTTATTTCATAAACACGAGAGTGTATGTCTCAGGTTTTTAAACAATTAGCTTTTACTGAAATACTTTATAGGCCAAGCGATTCACCGAATTCCCTAAGTCCGATTATCACATACCGATATAACTAGTACTATTATTTTTAATTAAACTGTTTCCCCCAAAAATCGAATATTCATCGCTTAGTTAGACAAACTGTAGCATTAGATCGTATGCGATTGATCCTCAGTCTCTGTGGGTTCGATAATCTTTTAAAACTAGAACGATTGAATTGTATACTTGCAGTTAGTATCCCGACAGACTCATAAAGTCTCGATCATGTAATAGCATAGTAATTTTAATTTCGGCAATTTAATGCTTTATATACAAATGCTAGTAATTGGGGTTTTGAATGGAAAGAGTAAAAACAACAATTAGCAAACCCTAATCAAAGACAAATCAAGCATGAAAACCAATACACTTGCACACAAACACCCCTAGGGTAAATCCACTTTGTTGCCTTACAAGAATGGCCATATTATGCATGTGAGGTATCTTAGCAAAAATAAGCAAAATACAAGATCATAGTCCCTCGATGACGCTATCTAGGTTGCCTTTCAAAATGATCTTAGTCCCTAAAGAAAAATGCTAAGATATCTTGCAACATTGCTAATCATAGTTATACGATGACCCACGTCCGTCCCTTTTACATCCAAAGATATGGTTACTTACCAAATCAATGGTAAGATAACAATGTCAAAGGAAAGAGGAAATGAACATGAAAGACTTTTGAGTGGGTAGAATGTTCCTAGTTACTTGCTCCATTTTAAAACAAAAACATCCTTGCTATTTTCAAAACAAACACCAACACTTTCAAAACATCTTTCAAAACTTGAAAACATTTTCAAAAGATCAAACACTTTGTATACATTCTTACAAACGAGAATCATTACAAAGTTTGCCTAAACAAATGGCATCTTTATAAAATACTTTCAAAAAACCACACAAAGCATATTTTCAAACAAAAGCAAGTGATCTAGCAAGTAACTAAGAGCCCATGGAAAACCATGGATAAAAAGGGTGCTAATACCTTCCCTTTTTATAATCTACCCCCCGAACTCAAGAAAACATCTCAAATGTCTTTCCTGTGCTTTTTCACCTTTCTTTTTGGATAACAGAAAAGTCGGTGGCGACTCTTGCTAACCGCAAAATTTGTGATCAAACGCAAAACACCCAAGTCAGTTCTTCCACTGTATCACAGGGAGGTATCACTTACAATCCTTGTTTGGCTCTGCGACAGTTTGGGTATGCTAGGAGGGGTGGCCCTCGTGATACACTTGTCTAAGGAATTGCATTTAACTATGAGAGTGATGTCCAAGGTTATCATCAGAGATTCATACGAGCTTGGGGCATGTTAAAAAGGTTGATAGCAAGACGTTGGGGAATAATAACTCCATTCCTTTGGAACCTTATCTCAAGTGGGTATGAACTCGCACCCAAAACCTCATGATGCCTTATGAAGCCATCCTACCTATCATCATGGAGCCTGTTGTCGAAGGAGATGTTCCGCATACTGTCCTTTATCCTAACATGCCTACTTCTCTTGAATATTTTCAAAGAGCTCAAATTCAGATAAAGGAAGAGCGAGACACCTTCGAAACCCAGTTCTGCGCAAGTGAAAATAAGGTTTCGGAGCTTACAAGGCAGCTTCATGAAGAGCGAAGTTTGAACACCTACATTGCCCCAAAAAGGATGCGCTCGACCTTTTTGTATTAGGAGTTTATTTTGTGTTTTTTTACTCCATTGTAAGCCCAAGAGGCATGTTTGTAATCAATTCGAACTTATTAATGCAATTGATGTTTGTTCTTTTTCTCTAAACAAATTTAAATCTTCTAAGTCCTTGAAAACATTGCATCCACATACCATGCATCATATTGTGACATTTTTTCCCCATACAGGTTTTCACATCTGCTTACTATTTATTTCAGTACATATGGCTCTAGAACAGATTATCAAGGACCTTCAGACTCAAAATGCTCAGTTTCAATAAATATTCCTGAATCTATCCAAGGGGCAAGAAGAAATGAAAACACTTTTCATTGAGGGCATGACCAATAACAATCTTGAAGACAACAAGGAGGATCAGATAGGATAATTGCAAGCGGAGATAGCAACGATGAGAATCCAGATGTTGGGACAAATGGCTCTTATCCAAAACTTAGCTCGAGGACAAGAAAAGTTGAGAACTCTTGTCAACAAGATACATCAAGACGGATGCAACCGTATGAAACAAACAGTCGAGGTTGAGGATCAAGTCATTAATAATCCCCTAAAGAGACAAGAAGTTGGCTTAGTGGAGAGTAGACCTTTCCAAATTGATGCTACATCACGAGCCCAACAACAACCTCACCAACAACGACAGGGTAATCGACGTGAGCAGGATACATCCAATAGGCAATATACCAAACTCAACATGCCGATGTCGCAAGTCTTGCAACACATGTTGAAGTTGAATTTGGTCACATTGAAGGATCCTCCTCGAAATCCTAATACTTTCTCTACTAGTTACCATCCCAGTTAAAGGTGTGCATATCACTCCAACAGTCTGGGCATGATACTGATAGTTGTTGGATGTTGAAATATAAGATTCAATATCTGATCGATAAAGGAGCGTTGGAATTTGCACAAGATGGTTAGATTGAATTTTTCTTTCATCCCTCAAAGACACACCATCTGAAGTGACAAATTTAGGCGGAGAAATTTTTGTTCATTCGAATTTTCAATTGTAATTTCTTTGATTGTTTAAGCATTTATCCTTATGTCAGACTTTGTTCGTTCTCATTAATGAATTGCGTATGTTTGTCTTAATTTAATCCATTCATTTTCACTATATTTAAATCGTGTTTTTACTCCCTTTTTGATATTCAACTCTTGTTTAAAAGTTGTAAGCCTTTAGAAGGAGGATGACGCAAACAATGCCATAGTCTCATACAATATGCTTTTGGACAGACCTTGATGACGATGTACAGGCGTTCTTTCAATTCCTAAATAGTGGAGTTATAAGGAAGATAATCCCTAGTCAACCACTTTGAGCCAAAGAAGTTGGAGTTTTCTTTTTCATGCAAATTGAAACCTTTAATCAAAACCTAGGGCAGGGTTAGTTTCTCAATTAATTCAAATGTGCATTTGGTCGCAAGCTTTCACTTCCTACACAATGAATGACATCAAAAACATCCTTCTTAATCAAAAGACGGAGATGGTTCCCCGTAAAATAGGCAGTCATTATCTCTCAAAAGAAAAGCCTAATAAGTCAAAACCTACGAAGGAGACTTAAAAAAAATCGGGGCATCCCGCTGACTATAATCTCAAAACAATCAGGTAAAAAATAGGGACAATAAATCAAAAAAGGAGGTCGCTACAAATCCCCAACAACAGAAAAATGTTGCAAAATGACTGCCTTCTCCAACAATCTTAATTACTCTGAACCATCACCAAAACGTCATTCCATACTCAATTTGGATTCAAAACGCACAATTAACTTAGTATAGGACTGGTGAACATCACGGAGAGTGGGTTTGGTACAAACACACTTTGAGCCTTATCCTTTGTTTCTTAAATTGTGAACCAGGCCACACTACAACCCTTCAAAAGTCCTAATTGAAGCATGGGTTAGTTCGAAAGCATACTGTTACAAAAGGTATCCTGACTCCTATAAGGCTTTACTGTAAATCTTGAGTTGAATTCACATTCTTAAAAAATTATTTCATCAGCTAAAAATGCATTTTCAAAACTTCAAGACAAACATAAACTTTGCATTGTTTACCATTGTTTGCATATGGCTATTTGTTTGATAAACAGATAACTTTGCACGGCGAATATCCAATGAACGAAAAATCTCTCAAGAAACAGAATCACTTCAAAATTGGAAGACGCTTCCAAGTATCCCATAATCAAGGGAGCATGACAAGTTGTTGTCCAACTCGTCTAGGGCAGTTAAGTCGAGATTCCAAGAAATCTCTCAAGAAGTGTTGAATACCAGGGGAAGGTCTGCATCTGAATCATTTGGGGCATTGAACATGAATTCCAGCAAAATTTCGCGTACCAAACATACACTTTCTGGCATAACTACAACACTTACTACTATGGACAACGACAAATCCCCACAAAGTCCCTTTCATAAAGGCGATCCCCGTTGAAGTCGCCAGAGCCACCTCTATAAGGTTATCGCCACAGAATAATCTTCACAGATAAGGGTACAAACCCCACAAGGCCAAACTCAGGGATATCCCCATAAAAATGGATCCATGCAATCCTCGACCAGAGTTTCAGTCTCCGAAAAACTTCTCCCCAGCTGAGTTGGTCTCAAGAAGAATCCACGAGGAGTTCTGCCAAAAGAAAACACCTCCCTAATAGATTGTCAAAAGTTCTATTCAACAGGGTTTATTTCCCCAACAAACTACATATTTCCCAGCTTGAGTTTTCCTCTCAGACTATTACATATCAAGGGACAACAACCCCTAATCCCCACTGAAGTCATCAACAGAGTCAGTGTTATCTCTGAAAGTTTTTGTAAATCCTGGAACCCGACCAAATAACATTAAACTTCATCCTTTCAAGAAAGTCATTACTAAAACCTGGACCCGACCAGATAATAGTTTAACTTCTCCAAATATTGCTGAAACCTGGACCCGACCAGATAATAGTTTAACTTCTTCAATTGCTGAAACCTAGACCCGACCAGATAACAGTTTGAGTTTCTAAAACCTGGACCCGACTAGATAACAACTAACCTCAATTTTAAGTTACTCAAGCCTGGACCCCACTACATGATAGTTTAACTTCTTCAATTTCTAAAACCTGGACCCAACCAGATAACAGTTTGAGTTTCTGAATCCTGGACCCGAACAAATAAAAGTTAATCTCAATTTTAAGTTACTAAAGCCTGGACCCGACCAGATAATAGTTTAACTTCTTCAATTTCTAAAACCTGGACCCAACCAGATAATAATTTGATTTTTACAAATCACTAATAAAACTCCACTTCCCTAGTAAAGTTTGCCAATATTCCAGCGAGTTGCTGTAAAGCCTGGAATCCTACCAGATAACAGTTAACTTCTTTATCCCTAACAAGTTGTTCTGAAGCCTGGAATCTGACCAGATAACAGCTAACTTTCAAGAGATAACTCCTCAGTAGAGCAATGAACAACTAAAACTCCTGAACTCTTTTCCCTAAGCAGTAATCAACACTCTCCATGGAGTTTCCTTCAAGCAAAGTCAGCATTCCCCAGCGGAGTTCTCCTCAAACAAAAGAATAGGAATCCCCAGCGGAAACATCCTAAAACAAGGTCTGAAGAGGAGCATACTCTTCATCCCCAACAACAATCTGGGATTTCATTTCCCAAGGCTCACCAGCTTTGTCAAGGATTTATTTTCCCAAACAAAGATACACTTCAATAACATTTCCCATTCATACATCATATAACATACACATATAACATAATCTCATTTATTTTGAGAACAACATCACGCCATGCATACTTCTGCATGCAAATATCCATCTTCCTTACAGAAAAAGTAAATTGAATCAAAGACCTCTTCTGGTTAGATTTATTTCTTCCAGTTAAAGACAGGCGAATCAAAGACTTCTTCTGGTTAGATTTATTTCTTCCATTTAAAGACAGGCGAATCAAAGACCTCTTTTGGTTGGATTTAGTTCTTCCAGTTAAAAATAGGTGAATCAAAGACCTCTTCTGGTTAGATTTATTTCTTCTAGTTAAAGACAGGCGAATCAAAGACCTCTTCTGGTTGGATTTACTTATTATAGTTAAAAATAGGTGAATCAAAGACCTCTTCGGGTTAGATTTATTTCTTCCAGTTAAAGACATGTGAATCAAAGACCTCTTCTAGTAAGATTTATTCCTTCCAATTAAATACAAGCGAATCAAAGACGTCTTCTGGTTGGATTTACTTCTTCCAGTTAAAAATAGGCGAATCAAAGACCTCTTCTGGTTAGATTTATTGCTTCCAATTAAAGACAGGCAAATCAAAGACCTCTTCTGGTTAGATTTACTTCTTCCAGTTAAAGACAGGAGAATCAAAGACCTCTTCTGGTTAGATTTACTTCTTCCAGTTAAAAATAGGCGAATCAAAGACCTCTTCTGGTTATATTTATTTCTTCCAGTTAAAGACAGGCGAATCAAAGACCTCTTATGGTTGGACTTATTTCTTCCAGTTAAAAATAGGCGAATCAAATACCTCTTCTGGTTAGATTTATTTCTTCCAGTTAAAGACAGGCGAATCAAATACCTCTTCTGGTTTGATTTATTTCTTCCAGTTAAAGACATGTGAATTAAAGACCTCTTCTGGTTGGATTTACTTCTTCCAGTTAAAAATAGGAGAATCGAAGACCTCTTCTTGTTAGATTTATTTCTTACAGTTAAAGACAGGCGAATCAAAGACCTCTTCTGGTTAGATTTATTTCTTCCAATTAAAGACAGGGAGTCAAAGACCTCTTCTGGTTGGATTTACTTCTTCCAGTTAAAAATAGGTGAATCAAATACCTCTTCTGGTTAGATTTATTTCTTCCATTTAAAGACGGGAGAATCAAAGACCTCTTCTGGTTAGATTTATTTCTTCCAATTAAAGACAGGAGAATCAAAGACCTCTTCTGGTTTGATTTACTTCTTCCAGTTAAAAATAGGCGAATCAAAGACCTCTTTTGGTTAGATTTATTTCTTCCAGTTAAAGACAAGCGAATCAAAGACCTCTTATGGTTGGATTTATTTCTTCCAGTTAAAGATAGGCAAATCAAAGACCTCTTCTGGTTAGATTTATTTCTTCCAGTTAAAGATAGGCGAATCAAAGACCTCTTTCGGTTAGATTTATTTCTTACAGTTAAATACATGTGAATCAAATACCTCTTATGGTTAGATTTATTTCTTCCAGTTAAAGACAGATGAATCAAAGAGCTCTTCTGGTTATATTTATTTCTTCAAGTTAAAGACAGGCGAATCAAATACCTCTTCTGGTTAGGTTTATTTCTTCCAGTTAAAGACAGGTGAATAAAAGACCTCTTCTGGTTAGGTTTATTTCTTCAAGTTAAAGAGAAGCGAATCAAAGACCTCTTCTGGTTAGATTTATTTCTTTCAGTTAAAAACAGGCAAATGACATCTGACATTCAGAATTAAATCGACCAAATATTTATTCTGATACTTCTCCCAGTTATAATCAAGCTTAGACTTGGTCTAATTTCTATCAACAATAACCTTTGGATGGCATCTATAAGCCCATCTTTGACAACTCTTCATCATCTCTCTGAATGGCATCTATAAGCCCATTCCTAATTCAACACATCATCGAGTGTAAATTTCTGGGCACTTTAGTGTTCAATCATCTTTCACCTTCAAGTCACGAAAGGCAGATCTGTCAATCTCACTCTTCAGGTTCAAGAAGATTGAACAGGGGCAACTGTTGTACCCCAAAATTCGCCCTCTCATTTCTCAAGAATTTTCTCACAAGATTTCTATTGGGTCAAGACTGCACAAGGTTTGATCAGCTCAAGATACTTCCTCAACACTGATGACTCAAAACTAGAGTTTGAATTTGCACAAGTACAATTGGACTTTTAGTGCCCTATATAGTTTCTGTGATACGGTGGGAGAACTGACTTGAGGTTTTACGTTTGTATTCGCACTTGTTCGGTTTAGCAAGAGTCGCCACCGACTTTTTATTTTATCCTAAAGGAAAGGTTAAAAAGCACAGGAAAAACCTTTTGAGATGTTTTCGTGGGTTCGGGGGGTAGATTATGAAAAGGGAAGGTATTAGCACCCTTTTCATCCATGGTTATCCATGGGCTCTTAGTTACTTGTTTTAGATCACTTTCCTTGATTTTAAATTGCTTGAAATGGTGGTGTGTGTGTGTGTTTGAAAATGTTTTGAAAAAGATGCCTTGTCTAGGCAACCGTTGTAACAATTCTTTACTCGAATGTTTTACAAAGTTGTTTGTCTTTTCGAAAAGATGTTTCAATGTTTTTGAAAGTTGTTTTGAAAGTTGTGTTGTGGAGTGTGTTTTGAAAAGTAGGCAAGTGTGTTTTGCAAGTTTGATCAAGTAACTAAGAGTCGTCTACCCCTAAATTTACTCAAAGATTTTTCTCATGTTTTAACCCTTTTAACAGTATTATTCCACCATTGTATTTGGTGGGCAATCTTGTGTTAGGATGTTAACGGGGCGGGCGTGGGACATCGTATGGACCATGAATGCAATAGTTCCAAGTGTCTTTGGAAATTTTTCTTTTAAGGGACTTGATCATTTTTTAGGCAACTTGAAAAGCATCATCGAGGGACTATGATCATTTTGATTTGTTTTGTTTTGCCAAAGAAACTCAACATGCGAGCATGGCCCATTTTTGAAGGCAACAAGCGGGATTACCCTAGGGGTGCAAGTGTGAATTGTGTATTGATTGTCATGCATTTATCTTTGTATTAGGTTATCTAGAGGTTGATTTTGAATCTTCGCATACAAACCCTAATTACTATACAGTATATAGAAAGCGATAAATTGCGGGAATTTAAAGTCTAAGCTATTACAAATAAGTATCCGGGGATGGGGGTACAAGTGTTTATAAATGGGGATGAGTCTTATCAAGATAGTAGTGTCCAAATAATATTTACAACCAAATTGAATTGTATTCTCAATGTAAGATGTAGCAATGTACAAGAATAAAAGATAAACAAAAGTATTTGTGAAAGTGTATGTGATTATTTACAAATGGTGCAAATATGTATTTATTAAGTATTGTTATTTATTTTTATGTTTTTGTTAATCATGTATAAACAAAAGCTTTAATAAAATAAAGAGGAAAATGCTTAAGAAATTCTATTTTTATGTATTAATGCTTTTATGTATGAAAAAAAGATTTATTAAAGAGAGTTTTTAAGATAAAAATCTATTAACCTAATTAAATTTAATATTTTTGTATTTTTCAAATGTAATAAAATAAAAGAAAATTTTTTGTGTAAAAATAATTTATTGTTTCATTTAACAAAAAAAAAGGTTAAGTTATAAAAAGAAAATAAGGGGATAAAATAAAAAAAAAGATTGATTTTAAGAGTATAAAAAATATAAAAAAGGTTGAATGGGCCTTAGGGTTGGTTCTTGGCCCAAAACAAAATTTGAAGGAGAAACAAAAGGGGGGTATGCACGCTGAAAGGAGGGGTCTGGCGCTAGTTTTTAGTTGGGCTTAAGATTTAGGATGGGGCAAGGCCCAGAACACGTTTTGCAAATTGTTTTAGGGTTTCATTGAGTTGTTTCAGAAAGGGTTTTACAGTGGCTAGAGCGGCGCTCTCATCTTCTCCTTCTTCGCCTCTTTACCTTCTTGAACGGAGGCCACTGATGCTCCTCTTCGTATTGGGCTACCAGACGCCTTCATCTTCTCCTTCTTCCTCCATGGTTGAACACAGTAGCAACAAGAAAAGGTAACAATTTCTTCATTTTTATGTTTTTAGGGTTTTAAGTTCTATGTCTTGCATGTTTTAATTTTATGTGTTCTGATTTTATGTGTTGTTGTTCATGTGAGGTGTGAAAGGAGGGAGAAGAGATTTCTACCTTTGTTCTTGTTTCTGAGAGGAAGCGAAGTGGGGACTGGAGGCTTCCTCAGGCGGCCAAGGGCGAGGGAGTATGATACGCTGAGAACTGGCTAGCTTTCCTGGTACTTGTATTTGCTTTTTATGGTTTTATGATGACGCTTTTCCTGAAAACCCTTTGACAGTTGCTTCTTTTCCTCTTTTGAATGCTTGCTTGCTTGCTCTGACTGCTTGCTCGATTGCTTGCTTGCTTGCTTTTTTTTTTGTTCAATGATGATTTGATTCTGAGATATTTTGATGTTGTTGGTTGGCTTATCGTTTCACTTCTGGCTGCTTTTCCTCTCTTGGCTTTGTGCTTAATGATGAACTTTCCAGTTCTGAGAGCCTTGTTGGTTATTTGGATATTGGAAGATGGTTGTTTGGATTGGCTTTTCTGGTTTATGCTGGCCTCAGGGCTTGTTTGTGCACGATGAGGCTTGTGTTACAGTTTGTAGTGAGCCTGCTTGAATGTTTGTAAGCTTGACATAGGTTTTAGGTGGTTTTAGTTTGAAGCAGGTTAAGGCTTGAGGGCTTGTATGGATTTTCTGGCTAGATATTTGTTGTCCTGGTTTTTGACAGGCTTCAGGCTTGATATGCTTGTATGGCTTTTCTGGCTTGATGACAGTTTGACAGATTATGAGTTTTGTTTTTAGGCTTTATTGTTTTGGAACAGGCAGGATGTTTAGGCTTTGGACACATGTTTCTAGTTGAATGTTTGTATGGATCTTTAGGCTTTGGCTTGAGATTACAAGTTGAGAGCTTGTGTTTATGCAGGTGAAGGCTTCAAGGTTTATGGCTTGCTGTTTAGAGGCTTGTGTTATGTTACAGTTTGAGGGCTATATTGTTTGAAACAGGTTTGGCTTCAAGCTTGTTTTGGAGGCAGGCTCTTGTTTGTGTTCTATCACAGTTTGTAGTTTTAGGCTTTTGGTTTGAGATTACGGGTTGAGAGCTTGTGTGTTTTCTCCCCTTTTCTATTCTGGTATATCTTGTTTATATCTTTAAGCCTCAAGCCTGTTGTACTGTAAGCATCTTCTCTCTCTCTTTTCTCTCTATTAAAGCATATTATATTGCTTTAAAATAGCTTTTCTAAAAAGGTGATTGGCTTGGGAAATGATGTAATTTTGAATGTTTCTTGCATTGTGGTTTTGCCCTGCATATCTCTTATCTTCTTTTCCAGATTTTCTGCCATTTTGTGTACTTGTTGACAGCTTTTGGCTTTTGATATCTTTCTATATCTTCTTTGGACAGCTTTTGACAGTTTCCTTTGGGCAATTTGTTTTGACATTCAGTTTGCTTAGTTTGAGACTGTGACTTGTTTTGGCATATTCACTTGGCTGTTCAGTTTGAAAACTTTGGTTGGCAATTTGGAATTATGAACTATGCAGCTTTGTATTTGGCATATTCAGTAGCTTTGTGCATTTCATATTTTTTTGCAAGCATATTTTATCCCTCTTTGTGAACCAAGAATTTTCTTGTGATTTGCAGAGAGGGTGAATAAACTGATTCCGGCCAATCACTTTTAATGATGAGCTTTTTTATAATTAACTGTCTGGCTTTTTATTTCATCTGCATTTGACTTCTTTTCTTCTTTTGTTTTTGCAGATGAAAATCAATTGAGCAATGGGGAGCAGCAATAGAGGATGAAGATTTAGGATAATTAGGATACCGTTTTATTTTATTTTAACCATTTGTAATATTATTATTGTAAACAAAATGTAAATAAATTTACAGTGTTCAAATAATAATTTGTAGCAAACAATTAAAGATGAATAAAAATCCATCTTTGTCAGTTAATTCTTCTTTCAATTCAATGTCCATTTAATTATTTTAGTTTCTTAAATTAAAATAACTGGAAGTAAATCCAATTATTCTGACTTAGAAAAAATAAATAATTAATAAACATTGTAGTCTTGCCACTCAGCATTAATCAATAATAAACCCTGCGTTCCAATTAACCATAGCAATGCACAGTCAATCACAACAGATGCCCATATGCTTATCCCTTTACTGATTAAACCAAACACTGCAAATTCTCAATTCAAATGCCTCAGCTCATATCCCAGAGTAAATTGAAAAGAACTATAGAATTAATTCTTTCTGAGAATGCACGCACAAACCCTAGTTCTTGATTTATTGTCAAAGAAGCGCCTGCCTGATCAAACCCTGAGCCAAACTCAACCAAACCCTAATAATCTTCTTGAACTGTTCCAAAGTCCATGAAAACCCTAATTTGGATAGACTGATAAGAAAAAATCTGTTTGACTGATTCTTACGCCAATCTGAAAAATCAGGAAAAGCCCGAAGCTGTGATTTCTTGTGGAAAAGAGAGGAGGGCAAATTTTGGGGTACAATAGTTTCCCCTGTTCAATCTTCTTGAACCTGAAGAGTTAGATTGGCAAGTTTGCCGTTCGCGACTCGAAGGTAAAAGGAGATTGGACACTAGAGTGCCCAAAAAATTTGCACTCAGTGATGTGATGGTAGAGGGAATGGGCTTAAAGATGCCATTTGGTGATGGGCTTAGAGATGCCATCTAGGGATGTGACAGAATCTTGTCGGGGGATGGGCTTAGAGATGCCATCTGGAAGTTGTTGGTAGGAGGATGAGGTTAGAGATGCCATCTGGAATGTATGTTGAATTGTATGTCATTGGTGAGTGGGTGAGTATCAGAAAGGTATCCATGTTTTGGAACGTCTCTGAATTAGGGGTCTGAATAAGCAATAGATTGCCATCCATGTTTGGAGAATCCGTAAACTGTTTTCAGGAGTTGAAGTTGAATAAGCAATAGATCAGCGTCCATGTTGGGAGGCGTCCGTAAACTGTTTTCAAAAGCTGCATCTGAACAAGCGATAGGTTAACATCCGTTACTGGAGAACCTGTGAACTGTTTTCAGAAGTCTTGGAATCTGAACAAGCGATAGGTTATCATCCGTTACTGGAGAACCCGTGAACTGTTTTCAGAAGTCTTAGAATCTGAACAAGCGATAGGTTAACATCCGTTACTAGAGAACCCGTGAATTGTTTTCAGAAGTCTTGGAATCTGAACAAGCGATAGGTTAACATCCGTTACTGGAGAACCCGTGAACTGTTTTCAGAAGTCTTGGAATCTGAACAAGCGATAGGTTAACATCCGTTACTGGAGAACCCGTGAACTGTTTTCAGAAGTCTTGGAATCTGAACAAGCGATAGGTTAACATCCGTTACTGGAAAACCCGTGAACTGTTTTCAGAAGTCTTAGAATCTGAACAAGCGATAGGTTAACATTCGTTACTGGAGAACCCGTGAACTATTTTCAGAAGTCTTGGAATCTGAACAAGCGATAGGTTAACATCCGTTACTGGAGAACCCGTGAACTGTTTTCAGAAGTCTTGGAATCTGAACAAGCGATAGGTTAACATCCGTTACTGGAGAACCCGTGAACTGTTTTCAAAAGTTGAGTCTGAAGCTTATTAATCTTTATCCTGGAAAAGGGTAAGATATTAGCTGAAACACAAAGTCATGTTGCATGAAATGTACGATGCAATGTATGTTATATCAATGTTTATGATATGAATGTAATGAATGCGCATGTAGGCTGATGAGTTGTCTTGCTGAGGAAGACGAATCCTGGATAGCTGGAGATAATAGAATCTTGACTGCTGTCGGGGAAAGCGAATATTTGACTGCTGCAGGGGATTGAAAATCCTTTGATTGTTGAAAATGAGAAGTCCTGGGACCGCTGTTGGGGAATCAGGAGCTTGAGTTCTATGCCAATCTACTGGGGATTCCTTTCTTGAGGAGATCTTCACTGGGGAATATCTGAATATCCTGTGAGGAACTGAGAATGAGAGTCTTCATTCTGCTTGGGGATTGATAGTTGGAAGTTTTAGCTTCGCTAGGGATTGCAAGAATCTTTTGATTGCTGCAGGTATTGATCTGGGATCTTGAAAAGGTTGGTCGGTGAGATAGTTGTCCTGGCTGGTTTCAGGTATTGATCTCTGACCTGAGAAAGAAAGATAGTTTTCCTGGCTTGTTACAAGTATTGATCTTCAATCTCTTCATGTAGATGGTTTCCTGGCTTGTTACAGGTATTAATCTACAATCAGTCGTCCACAGATATTTTCCTGGCTTGCTGCAGGTCTTAATTTGGAACTTAAGAAAGGTTGGTCAAGGAGATACTGTCCTGGCTGGTTTCAGGTGTTGATCTCTGACCTGAGAAAGAAAGATAGTTTTCTTGGCTGGTTTCAGGTATTTATCTTCAATCTCTTCATGTAGATAATTTTCCTGGCTTGTTACAGGTGTTGATCCACAATCAGTCGTCCACGGATATTTTCCTGGCTTGCTACAGGTATTAATCCGGAACTTAAGAAATACGCCACTTTGAGAATGAGAATCTTCATTCTGTTGGGAGTCAGAAATTGGGAGTATACCAATCTTCTGAGATGATGAGAATCTTCATGCTGTTAACGGTCAGAAACTGGGAGTATACCAATCTTCTAAGGTTTTAAGGATGAGAGTCTTCACTCTTGAGTGTCAGAAAATGGGAGTATACCAATCTTCTGAGGTGATGAGAATCTTCATACTGTTAACGGTCAGAAACTGGGAGTATACCAATCTTCTGAGGTTTTAAGGATGAGAGTCTTCACTCTTGAGTGTCAGAAATTGGGAGTATACCAATCTTCTGAGGTGATGAGAATCTTCATGCTGTTAACGGTCAGAAACTGGGAGTATACCAATCTTTTGAGGTTTTAAGGATGAGAGTCTTCACTCTTGAGTGTCAGAAATTGGGAGTATACCAATCTTCTGAGATGATGAGAATCTTCATGCTGTTAACGGTCAGAAACTGGGAGTATACCAATCTTCTGAGGTTTTAAGGATGAGAGTCTTCACTCTTGAGTGTCAGAAATTGGGAGTATACCAATCTTCTGAGGTGATGAGAATCTTCATGCTGTTAACAGTCAAAAACTGGGAGTATACCAATCTTGAGGTTTTAAGGATGAGAATCTTCATTCTTGAGAGAAACAGATTTTTAGGAGCTTCAATTGTCCGTTATTCTGTTGGTGGTTGTAACTTCCAGCAGGTGATGAAGGAATTGTTAGACACTTTTGACATTCGAATGCCCCAAGTGATGATGAAGGAGTTTTGAATCAGGTTACTCTGCAAATTGAGAGATTTCTTGAAATCTTGACTGGACTGCCCAAGGTTAACTGAACTTTGAAAGATCTGTTGAAACCTTTACTGGACTGCCCCAGGTTAATTGGATGGTGACATGTCATGCCCCCTTGTCGATAGGAGATTTTGTCAACGGAAGAGTCATCCATTTTGAAGTGATTTTACTCACTGAGAGAATTTTCGTTCCTCCGAACATTCGCTGTAGGAATTTATTTGTTGTCAAACAAATAACCATATGCAAACAGTGATATTCAAGTAATGCAAAGTTTATGTATGTCTCAAAGTTTTGAAAAATGCGTTTTTTAGCAGAAAACTTTTTATAAGACAAAATCAACACAAGATTTAGAGCAAAGCCTTACAGGAGTCAGGATACCTTTTTGTAACAGTATGCTTTCGAACTAACCCATGCTTCAATTAGGACTTTTGAAGGGTTGTAACGTGGCCTGGTTCACGGTTTAAGAAACAAAGGATAAAGGCTCAAAGTATATTTGTACCCACCCGCTCTTCGTGATGTTCTTCAACCCTAAACTCAGTTAATTGTGCATCGAACTCCATTCGAATTTGGAACGACTTTTTGGGTGATGGTTCACCAGTTGAATTTTGGAAGATAGCCATCATCTCCTTTTTCTTTTGCAACATTTTTCATGTTGTTGAGGATTTGTAATGACCTCTTTCTTTTGATTTGTTATCCCTGACTTTTGCCTGACTGTTCCTGTTTTCGAGATTACAGTCAGCGGGATGCCCCAGCTTTCTTAAGCCTCCTTTATAGGTTTTGGCTCAGTGGGCTTTTTCTTTTTTGAGAGATAATGACTTCCTATGAGATAAGGAACCATCACTGTCTTTTGATTCCAGAGGAATGCTTTTCTCTTTTTGATGTCGTTCGTTGTATTACGAACTGAGAGTTTGCAACTTCAATGCGCACCTTTTTGAATTAACTGAGAGACTGCCCTGCCCCAGGTTTAAATCAAAGGTTTCAATTTGTTTAGAACAAAAAAGTCCTACTTCTTTGGCTCGAAGGGGTTGACTAGGGATTATCTTCCTTATAACTCCAGTGTTTGGGAATTGAAAGAAATGCCTGTACATCATCAGTGAGGTTTGTTCAAAAGCATACTGTATGAGATTATGGTATTGTTTCGTCATCCTCCCTCTAAAGGCTTGCAGCTTTTTATCAAGAGTTAAATATCATAAAGAAAGCATAAGAGTAGTGAAAACAAATGGATGAATTCAAGACAAACATATGCAATGCATTAATGAAACAAAGTTTGACATTAATAGATAAATGTTTGAATAACAAAGAGATTACAACTTTAAAATCCAAATGAAACAAAAGTCTCTCAGTTTGAGCTTTGTCATTTCAGGTGGAGAACCCTTGGCAGAAGAATTTAGTCTGGCCATCTTGTGTGAACTCCAGCATTCCTTCGTCGATCAGGTTTTGAATTTTGTACTTCAACGCCCAACAATCGTTTGTATCATGTCCAGGACTATCAGAATGATAGGCACACCTGGCATCTGGATTGTAGCTGGGATAAAAAGTTTTGGGGTTCGAATGAGGGTTTATCACCGTAATCATATTCATCTTCAAGATGTGCTATAATGCTTGTGACAATGGCATGTTGATTTGGGTGAATTATCTTTTAGGTGCGACCTCCTTTGGATGATTATCCGGTTGATGTTGACGAGGTCGTTGTTGGGCTCGTGATGTGGAAGCAAAGTGAGAAGGTCTTCTCTCTTTTAAACTGGTTCCTTGTCTCATGGGAAGTTGAGCAAGGCCCTGATTTCCAATCCTGATTGTTTGCCCCATATGGTTGCAACTGTCTTGACGAAATTGATTGATAATGGTTCCCAGTTCTTCTTGCCTTCGGGCTAGGCCTTGGATAAGAGCCATCTGCCCTAGCATTTGGGTTCTCATTGCTTCAACCTCAGTGTGTAGTTGTTCCAACTGTTGGTCCTTATCGTCTTCCGACTTTTTCTCGGCCAGGTTCCTAGTGAGGAGTACTTTCAGCTCTTCCTGCCCCTTGGATAGGTTCAAGAACATCTCTTGAAGTTGAACGTTTTGAGCCTGGATGCCCTTGATATTCTGCTCCAGAGCCATCTCTATTGAAATAAACAGTAGGAGAGTAAAGAAACCTGGTAAGGAAAACTGTTATGATGCAATGCATGATATGTGGATGCATGTTTTCAAGGATCTCTCGGTGTAAACACGAGAAAATGTTAGAGGTCGAACTTCGATCTTTGATTGGAGAACCTTGTAGTGGTGGATGTTTTTCCACGAGAATCAAGCTCACCATGTCCAGTGGGTCATAGCCCCTGATTCAAGTTGTTGCACTTGATCTTTGATGGCATTTGATTAGAGGAAAAACCTCTTGCCCCTTGGTAGACGTCTGGTTCAACGTAACCCTGCATCAAAAGACCCTCGAGATCCTTGAAATGGTTATTGAAAATTCTATGGTATGATGTCATGATGTTATGTACATGTATGCAAAAGCAAGTAATTGTATATACAGGTAATCATATTCACACAAAGCAAACAAGTCCTTAGGTTTAGGCTTGCATGGGGTTTGTAGGTAAGTACCCTCTTGAAGTTAGTTGGCTCATCCTGTCCTAAAAATAGAAACCGGGTTCTAAGGAGCTCAATATCACTGGATTATTTTCTGTGTTCATTGTTTTGGTTTATCCACTTAACTGGCGACCAAAATATTCCAAGAAAACAACCCTCAATGAGTGTAGTATCGAGTATCTACCAACTTCGGACTGCACCAAAGTCGGTCATCTCACTACCCCTAAAAAGGCTAGGATGGTCAATTAAGGTTCTAAGAGTTCGTTAGTGTTTCATGACATCACCCAGCGGCCCCGTACTCTCCTTGATTGAACTCAAGGGTTACCGGTACTCACAAATATGTCAAACTAACATAGCTTACTGCTTCAACCATGGCGGTATACCCCGCACAGTTCCCTCACAGTTTTATTTCTATTTACCTAAAAAAGGTGCCCCCAAATCCGGGTGTAGGATTTACAACAAACCCAAACAAGGACCCAAAAAAGTAAAGCAATCAAAGAAATCAAAGCAAGCATGTATGGGTGATCAAAACCCTAAGGTAACCCCACTTTTAATTGAACTCCCCATCAGAGTCGTCAGTTCTGTGATACGGTGGGAGAACTGACTTGAGGTTTTACGTTTGTATTCGCACTTGTTCGGTTTAGCAAGAGTCGCCACCGACTTTTTATTTTATCCTAAAGGAAAGGTTAAAAAGCACAGGAAAAACCTTTTGAGATGTTTTCGTGGGTTCGGGGGGTAGATTATGAAAAGGGAAGGTATTAGCACCCTTTTCATCCATGGTTATCCATGGGCTCTTAGTTACTTGTTTTAGATCACTTGCCTTGATTTTCAATTGCTTGAAATGGTGGTGTGTGTGTGTGTGTTTGAAAATGTTTTGAAAAAGATGCCTTGTCTAGGCAACCGTTGTAACAATTCTTTACTCGAATGTTTTACAAAGGTGTTTGTCTTTTCGAAAAGATGTTTCAATGTTTTTGAAAGTTGTTTTGAAAGTTATGTTGTGGAGTGTGTTTTGAAAAGTAGGCTAGTGTGTTTTGCAAGTTTGATCAAGTAACTAAGAGTCGTCTACCCCTAAATTTACTTAAAGATTTTTCTCATGTTTTAACCCTTTTAACAGTATTATTCCACCATTGTATTTGGTGGGCAATCTTGTGTTAGGATGTTAACGGGGCGGGCGTGGGACATCGTATGGACCATGAATGCAATAGTTCCAAGTGTCTTTGGAAATTTTTCTTTTAAGGGACTTGATCATTTTTTAGGCAACTTGAAAAGCATCATCGAGGGACTATGATCATTTTGATTTGTTTTGTTTTGCCAAAGAAACTCAACATGAGAGCATGGCCCATTTTTGAAGGCAACAAGCGGGATTACCCTAGGGGTGCAAGTGTGAATTGTGTATTGATTGTCATGCATTTATCTTTGTATTAGGTTATCTAGAGGTTGATTTTGAATCTTCGCATACAAACCCTAATTACTATACAGTATATAGAAAGCGATAAATTGCGGGAATTTAAAGTCTAAGCTATTACAAATAAGTATCCGGGGATGGGGGTACAAGTTTTTATAAATGGGGATGAGTCTTATCAAGATAGTAGTGTCCAAATAATATTTACAACCAAATTGAATTGTATTCTCAATGTAAGATGTAGCAATGTACAAGAATAAAAGATAAACAAAAGTATTTGTGAAAGTGTATGTGATTATTTACAAATGGTGCAAATATGTATTTATTAAGTATTGTTATTTATTTTTATGTTTTTGTTAATCATGTATAAACAAAAGCTTTAATAAAATAAAGAGGAAAATGCTTAAGAAATTCTATTTTTATGTATTAATGCTTTTATGTATGAAAAAAAGATTTATTAAAGAGAGTTTTTAAGATAAAAATCTGTTAACCTAATTAAATCTAATATTTATGTATTTTTCAAATGTAATAAAATAAAAGAAATTTTTTTGTGTAAAAATAATGTATTGTTTTATTTAACAAAAAAAAGGTTAAGTTATAAAAAGAAAATAAGGGGATAAAATAAAAAAAAAGATTGATTTTTAGAGTATAAAAAATAAAAAAGGTTGAATGGGCCTTAGGGTTGGTTCTTGGCCCAAAACAAAATTTGAAGGAGAAACAAAAGGGGGGTATGCACGCTGAAAGGAGGGGTCTGGCGCTAGTTTTTAGTTGGGCTTAAGCTTTATGATGGGGCAAGGCCCAGAACACGTTTTGCAAATTGTTTTAGGGTTTCATTGAGTTGTTTCAGAAAGGGTTTTACAGTGGCTAGAGCGGCGCTCTCATCTTCTCCTTCTTCGCCTCTTTACCTTCTTGAACGGAGGCCACTGATGCTCCTCTTCGTCTTAGGATACCAGGCGCCTTCATCTTCTCCTTCTTCCTCCATGGTTGAACACAGTAGCGACAAGAAAAGGTAACAATTTCTTATTTTTTATGTTTTTAGGGTTTTAAGTTCTATGTCTTGCATGTTTTAATTTTATGTGTTCTGTTTTTATGTGTTGTTGTTCATGTGAGGTGTGAAAGGAGGGAGAAGAGATTTCTACCTTTGTTCTTGTTTCTGAGAGGAAGCGAAGTGGGGACTGGAGGCTTCCTCAGGCGGCCAAGGGCGAGGGAGTATGATGCACTGAGAACTGGCTAGCCTTCCTGGTACTCGTATTTGCTTTTTATGGTTTTATGATGACGCTTTGCCTGAAAACCCTTTGACAGTTGCTTCTTTTCCTCTTTTGAATGCTTGCTTGATTGCTCTGACTGCTTGCTCGATTGCTTGCTTGCTTGCTTTTTTTTTTGTTCAATGATGATTTGATTCTGAGATATTTTGATGTTGTTGGTTGGCTTATCGTTTCACTTCTGGCTTCTTTTCCTCTCTTGGCTTTGTGCTTAATGATGAACTTTCCAGTTCTGAGAGCCTTGTTGGTTATTTGGATATTGGAAGATGGTTGTTTGGATTGGCTTTTCTGGTTTATGCTGGCCTCAGGGCTTGTTTATGCAGGATGAGGCTTGTGTTACAGTTTGTAGTGAGCCTGCTTGAATGTTTGTAAGCTTGACACAGGTTTTAGGTGGTTTTAGTTTGAAGCAGGTTAAGGCTTGAGGGCTTGTATGGCTTTTCTGGCTTGATATTTGTTGTCCTGGTTTTTGACAGGCTTCAGGCTTGATATGCTTGTATTGATTTTCTGGCTTGATGACAGTTTGACAGATTATGAGTTTTGTTTTTAGGCTTTATTGTTTTGGAACAGGCAGGATGTTTAGGCTTTGGACACAGGTTTGTAGTTGAATGTTTGTATGGATCTTTAGGCTTTGGCTTGAGATTACAGGTTGAGAGCTTGTGTTTATGCTGGTGAAGGCTTCAAGGTTTGTGGCTTGCTGTTTAGAGGCTTGTGTTATGTTACAGTTTGAGGGCTATATTGTTTGAAATAGTTTTGGCTTCAAGCTTGTTTTGGAGGCAGGCTCTTGTTTTTGTTCTATCACAGTTTGTAGTTTTAGGATTTTGGTTTGAGATTACAGGTTGAGAGCTTGTGTGTTTTCTCCCCTTTTCTGTTCTGGTATATCTTGTTTATATCTTTAAGCCTCAAGCCTGCTGTACTGTAAGCCTCTTCTCTCTCTCTTTTCTCTCTATTAAAGCATATTATATTGCTTTAAAATAGCTTTCTGAAAAGGTGATTGGCTTGGGAAATGATGTAATTTTGAATGTTGCTTGCATTGTGGTTTTGCCCTGCATATCTCTTATCTTCTTTTCCAAATTTTCTTCCATTTTGTGTACTTATTGACAGCTTTTGGCTTTTGATATCTTTCTATATCTTCTTTGGACAACTTTTAACAGTTTCCTTTGGGCAATTTGTTTTGACATTCAGTTTTCTTAGTTTGAGACTGTGACTTGTTTTGGCATATTCACTTGGTTGTTCAGTTTGAAAACTTTGGTTGGCAATTTGGAATTATGAACTATGCAGCTTTGTATTTGGCATATTCAGTAGCTTTGTGCATTTCATATTTTTTTGCAAGCATATTTTATCCCTCTTTGTGAACCAATAATTTTCTTGTGATTTGCAGAGAGGGTGAATAAACTGATTCCGGCCAATCACTTTTAATGATGAGCTTTTTTATGATTAACTGTCTGCCTTTTTATTTCATCTGCATTTGACTTCTTTTCTTCTTTTGTTTTTGCAGATGAAAATCAATTGAGCAATGGGGAGCAGCAATAGAGGATGAAGATTTAGGATAATTAGGATACTGTTTTATTTTATTTTAACCATTTGTAATATTATTATTGTAAACAAAATGTAAATAAATTTACAGTATTCAAATAATAATTTGTAACAAACAATTAAAGATGAATAAAAATCCTTCTTTGTCAGTTAATTCTTCTTTCAATTCACTGTCCATTTAATTATTTGAGTTTCTTAAATTAAAATAACTGGAAGTAAATCCAATTATTCTGACTTAGAAAAAATAAATAATTAATAAACACTGTAGTCTTGCCACTCAACATTAATCAATAATACACCCGGCGTTCCAATTAACCATAGCAATGCACAGTCAATCACAATAAATGCCCATATGCTTATCCCTTTACTGATTAAACCAAACACTGTAAATTCTCAATTCAAATGCCTCAGCTCATATCCTAGAGTAAATTGAAAAGAACTATAGAATTAATTATTTCTGAGAATGCGCGCACAAACCCTAGTTCTTGATTTATTGTCAAAGAAGCGCCTGCCTGATCAAACCCTGAGCCAAACTCAACCAAACCCTAATAATCTTCTTGAACTGTTCCAGAGTCCATGAAAACCCTAATTTGGATAGACTAATAAGAAAAAATCTGTTTGATTGATTCTTACGCCAATCTGAAAAATCAGGAAAGCCCGAAGCTGTGATTTCTTGTGGAAAAGAGAGGAGGGCAAATTTTGGGGTACAACAGTTTCCATGGATCTTATTGGGCTCTCAAGCATCAAATCAAAGAAGAGAAAGTTTGCTTCGATCCATAAGCTTCGATTGGGAATTTTGTGAAATCAAGCTTTTTGATGAAGACAAGCTAGCATGCAAAAATGAATGGATCAAGATAGAAGATTTATCTCAAGCAAAGATTCATTAATCAAGATCAACTTTTCAAGACTTATGGCTTAAGGTATATGAATGTTTTGATCTTATGCTCTTAGTGCTCAAAACTATTTTTAATCATGCATTTACTTTATTAAAATAATATTTTGAGTATATACTATGTATGATTGAAGAAGGGTGTTTTAAATTGCTTAAAATCTTTGAAAATAATGATTTTTCAATTTTTGTACACAAGCAATCGATTGTCATGCTAGGACAATCGGTTGCATCCAAAAAACAAAAGCTTCTGTTTGAAAACTATCGATTGTCATCTAGCAGCAATCGATTGTCATGTGTTCTGTTCTCAAATTTTTTGAACATTGGCTTATGAGCAACCGATTGCTCCTCAATGACAATCGGTTGTCATAGTTATATTTTTCAAATTTTTTAAATGTTGCTTTTACAGCAATCGATTGTTGCTTTAGTGCAACCGGTTGTTATGCCTTAAATTTTGAAAAAAATTATTTTTCCAGCAACTTTTTGTAACAACTTTTCATGGCAATCTTTGTATCTTTTCAAATACATTGTTTTAGTAAAAATGGTTTAAACATTGCTATGATTCATTAAAGAGGTATTACTACACTATAAATTATTTTTATTTAGAATTTTGAAAAACAACAACAATCACAAACAACTATTACTTTCTATTCTTTTTATCATACTTACTATACTCAATATTTTTGTTCATCATTTTCATATGCATACTGAAAATTGTTCTTGAGCACTTAGAAGAGTATTCCATCTTAAATTTCATATTGAATAGAAAAGATCAATCAAGTGATTGACATTGCTCTTTCATTATTCAAACTCTTATACAAATCAAATAAACTATTGTATCCTTGTTTTCAGGATTGTTGGAAACAAGAAAGACACTTAGGGAGGATTGTTCTCTTTGTGGTCTTAGTGAAAATCCAAGAGGATTGTTCTTGGTCCAAGAGGATTGTTCTTGGTTGTTAGGTAGTCTTTGTACAAATTACCAACTATAAGGAAATCTCTTTCATGTTGAAATGGGACTGGAGTACTCTCGGACTGTGAGGGGAACCAGGATATATCTATGTGTTCTTTACTTTCCGCATTTACTGCTTTCATCACTTATCAGAAAAAGAAAGAAAAGAAACTCGTGCAAAAATATTTATACAATTCAAAAAAAGTTTTAAAGAACCTAATTCACCCCCCCCCCCCTCTTAGGCGCATCTGAACTTACAATTGGTATCAGAGCATGTTATAGGTAACCTGTTCCTACTAGATCCAGAATGGCTTCCGCAAAAAACAATTATGTGTTCAGAGACGGTGGCAGTAGCAACAAGCCTCCTCTATTCTGTGGTGAATATTTTGATTTCTGGAAGATCGGTATGAAGGCTCATCTAGAAGCACAAGGAGAAGAAATATGGGATGTTGTCCAAAATGGCCCTTTTGTTCTGGTAACTGTAGTAAACGACGTTGGTTCATCAAAGCCTAAAACAACATAGGATGATGATGATAAGAAAAAGGTCTTGCATGACAAAAAGGCAATAAACCTCCTTCAAAGCGCACTTAGTATGGATGAATTCTTCCGTGTCTCAGCATGTACAACGGCAAAAGAAATTTGGGATACACTGGTTGAAACACATGAAGGAACAACTGAAGTTAAGAGATCGAGACTTAATATGTTAAGTCAAGAATATGAATTGTTCCGCATGAAATCCGGAGAATCCATTCTTGATTTACAAAAGAGATTTGTGCATCTAACAAATCATCTAAGGGCACTTGGCAAAACATTGACCAATGATGAGTTGAACCTAAAAGTGCTCAGATCCTTGACTAGAGAATGGCAACCAAAAGTAACGGCAATCTCAGAAAAGAAGAGTCTCGCTACTATGACATCCGCAACTTTGTTCGGGAAACTTCTAGAATACGAGACAGAACTTGGTAGATTGGAAAAGCGTGAAAATCAAGAAATGAAGTCTAAGAACATTGCCTTGAAGATTGACTCCAAGGAAGACGAAAAGAAAGATAATCCTGATGAAGATGAAAACTTCATGCTTCTCGTTAGAAGACTTGGAAAATTCTTTGGTAAAAATGACAAAGCCTTCTCGCACTCAAAGAATAAGAAACACTTCGAGAAGAAGGAAGGATCCTCATCAACACAAGAAGTTACTTGTTATGAATGTGGTAAACAAGGTCACATCAAACTGGATTGTCCAAAACTTTCAAAGAAAAGTGGCTACAAAGGCAAGAAGGAATCAAAAGATAAGAAAGTATATGTTGCATGGGAAGATGTTGAACTAAGTTCGTCATCCGACTCCGATAGCGACGAAAGTGCCAATCTTGCGTTAATGGCATCACACCACTCCGAAAGCGAAGATGATGAGGTTAGTAACGTATTATCTCTTTTTCATAGTGATGCACAAGGTGCTATAAATGAACTGTTAAATGAATGCAAAATTCTGTACAAAACTATCTCATCACAAAAGAAACAATATTCATCGTTGGAAGAAAAATGTGGATCTAGTGAAAAAGATCTCAAAGATGAAAAGCAAAAAGTTAGTGATGAAAAATAGAATTTTGTATGCACAAAGTGTGAATCTCTCTCTTTCCAAATTGTCCAATTGAAAAGGGTTATTGAAAGGTATGAAAAAGGAAAAATTGGATTGGAAGGTGTTCTTAGCCAACAAAGATACTCAAATGACAAAAGTGGTCTTGGATACTCAAAATTTTCAAAACCAAGTACCAACAAAACCATCTTTGTCAAGGCTAGAGATCAACCAACCAAAGAGAAAGAAATCACTCCGAAAATAGTTCATCACTATCCTAAAAAGAAAATACCCTCTAAGAAGAAATCTTATCCTTCTAGATATAGAAGTAAATTTGAACCTACTTATTTTTATTGTGGTATTCAAGGACACACACCTAATGCTTGTTATGTTAGAAACTTTGGCATAGCAAATGGGCATTATGTATGGGTTAAGAAAGGAACTAATTATGAAGGACCCAAAGAAAATTGGGTACCTAACAAAACCTAATCTTGTTTTGTAGGTAAGCTTGACGACCACTTAAAATCTATGGTATCTCGATAGTGGTTGTTCCAAGCATATGATGGGAGATATCAACAAATTTTCACATCTAACGCTTAAGGCCAAGGGTTATGTGACGTATGGAGATAACAACAAAGGAAATATTCTTGGCATAGGCAAAGTTGGTGGTCCACCTTTCACATTAATTGAAGATGTTCTTTATGTCTAAGGACTAAACCACAATCTTCTAAGTATTAGCCAACTATGTGACAAAGGTTTCAAGATCAAGTTCACTAAAGATGAATGTTTGATAGAAGATGAAGTCACACATGAGGCTAAACTTAAAGGTAAAAGAGTAAATAATATTTTTATGATTTCCCTTAACGATTTGTCTTTGAAGGTTAAATTTCTCATGGAAAACAACAATGACTCATGGCTATGGAACAAAAGAATCGCTCATATTCATATGGAGCATTTAAACAAATTGATTAAGCATGACCTTGTTGTTGGACTGCCTAAGATAAAGTTCATCAAAGATAGACTTTGCGATGCATGTCAAAAGGGAAAGCAAACAAAATCGACTTTCAAATCCAAGAATGTGGTATCCACTACTAGGCCACTACAACTGCTTCATATGGACTTGTTTGGCCCTTCAAGAACAAGAAGCTTCGAAGGTAATGTATACGCTCTAGTTATTGTTGATGACTTTTCTAGATATACTTGGACACTCTTTTTAGTGCAGAAAAATGATGCATTCAAGGCGTTCAAGAAATATGCAAAGCAAATTCAAAATGAGAAGTCACTATCTATTGCCTCCATAAGAAGCAACCATGGTGGAGAATTCCAGAATTCCTCCTTTGAAGATTTCTGTGAAGAACATGGAATATCACATAATTTCTCAGCACCAAGGACTCCTCAACAGAATGGAGTTGTAGAAAGGAAGAATAGGTGTCTTATTGAACTTGCAAGGACAATGCTTAGTGATTCAAACCTTCAAAAATACTTTTGGGCGGATGCTGTAAGCACGACATGCTTTGTAAGAAATAGAGTTAGTATTCGACCTATCTTGAAGAAGACTCCGTATGAACTCTTTCGAGGAAGGAAACCAAATATTTCATTCTTTCATGTCTTTGGCTGCAAATGTTTTGTCCTTAACAACGACAAAGATAACCTTGGTAAGTTTGATGAAAAATCAAATGAAGGTATTTTTCTTGGATACTCTTTATCTAGTAAAGCTTATCGTATATACAATAAAAGAACTTTAACTATTGAGGAATTTATGCACGTATCATTTGATGAATCTAACCCCTCCGAGGAGGATACTATTGTTTTAAATGATGATGATGAGATTTTAGATATTCCTCAAGAAGATGGCTCCAAGACCAATAATGAGAATCAATTGGAACAACAAGAAAAAAAAATTCCGGAAGAATCAAATGTCAATGATCTACCTAAGGAATGTAGAACCCATAGAGATCACCCTATTGATAAAATCATCGGTGACATCAGTCAAGGCGTTTCAACAAGATTGAACCTCAAAGATGCTTGCTTGAACATGGCGTTCGTTTCTCAAATCGAACCTTCCAAAGTCGACGATGCATTAGGAGACGACCAATGGATGATTGCTATGCAAGAAGAATTAAATCAGTTCGAGAGAAATCAAGTTTGGGAACTTGTTCCTAGACCAAGTGACAAACACATCATAGGTACAAGATGGGTGTTCAAAAACAAACTTGATGAGAACGGTATAATTATCCGAAACAAAGCAAGATTGGTAGCCCAAGGATACAACCAAGAAGAGGTAATTGACTTTGAAGAAACTTTCTCTCTGGTTGCAAGGTTAGAAGATATCCGTGTTTTACTTGCTTACGCTTGTTCATTAAATTTTCAGCTTTACCAAATGGACGTCAAAAGTGCATTCTTAAATGGCTAAATCAATGAAGAAGTCTATGTCAAACAACCCCCGGGCTTTGAAGACTTCAAGAATCCTTGACATGTCTTTAAGTTGAGAAAAGCTCTTTATGGCTTAAAACAAACACCTAGAGCATGGTATGACAGACTCAGTACATTCTTATGCGAAAAAGGTTTCGAAAAAGGTAAAGTGGATAAGACCTTGTTCATAAAGAAGATCAAAGGTAACACTTTATTAGTACAAGTCTATGTCGATGATATTATATTTGGTTCAAATAACCAAGATTTGTGTGAAGAATTCTCGTTGATGATGCAAGGAGAATTTGAGATGTCTATGATGGGCAAGATGAACTATTTCCTTAGATTGCAAATTAAGCAACTGAAAGATGGTATCTTCATCAATCAATCAAAATATTTCAAGGAACTTTTGAAAAAGTTTGATATGGATAATTGCAAATCAATGCACACGCCAATGGGCTCCAGTACTTATGTTGATCAAGATGAATCCGGTATTTCCATTGATATTACTAAATATCGAGGCATGATTGGCTCACTATTATACTTGACTTCAAGTCGTCCTGACATCATGTTCAGTGTATGTCTGTGTGCATAATTTCAAGCAAACCCGAAGGAATCTCACCTTATGGCGGTAAAAGAATCATGAAATATCTCAAAGGAACAACCAATGTCAGCCTATGGTACCCAAAAGGTAATATATGCAATTTAATTGGTTATTCTAACGCTGATTATGCAGGATGTAAAATAGATAGAAAAAGCACAAGTGGCACTTGTCACATTTTGGGAAATGCATTAGTCTCTTGGGCATGCAAGAAACAAGCTTGTGTGGCTCTTAGTACGGCCGAGGCGGAATATATTGCAGCGGGTAGTTGTTGTGTGCAAATTATATGGCTCAAGCAACAATTCCGTGACTACGGACTCGACCTTGGATGTGTTTCACTCCGATGTGACAACACAAGTGCAATCAACATTACAAATAATCTTGTGATGCATTCTAGAACAAAGCATGTCGACATTCGACATCAATTTCTTCGTGATCATGTACTTCAAGGAGATGTCGAAGTCACCTTCGTGGATACGCATAATCAACTAGCAGATATCTTCACTAAACCGTTGGCAAGAGAACCATTTTTCAAGATCCGAAGAGAGCTAGGTATCTTGGACGAAAATGACATTATCTAATTAAGGTACATGGCTATGATCTTAATCTTAACTTTATGGTAATATATCATGATCCATGTTTTTATTACTAAATTTTTGATATATGACCATGAAATCCTTTTCGTTTTGTGCACTTTGTTTCTTTTATATCTATGTATGCAAACTTTATTTATGCTATGTTGTTTCTATGTGCAAAATTTTTATGATCTTCTTTCCCATTCCTTTTTGCTAATGACAAAGGGGGGGGGGGGGGGGGGGGGGGGGGGAAGACTTTGTAGTTTCTTTTGTGTTTATCTAACCCAAATTGCAGCAAGCAAGCAATCTTCAAAACTCTTATGCAATAGATCAAGGGGGAGTCTTTGACTTAAGGGGAGTTTTTAAACAACTTGATTAGAGAAAACCAAGATGCGCTCCAAACTTCAAGCAATGGTTGTCATCATTAAAAAGGGGGAGACTGTGAAATCAAGCTTTCCAAATGTTTTGATGAAGACAAGCTAGCATGCAAAAATGAATGGATCAAGATAGAAGATTTATCTCAAGCAAAGATTCATTAATCAAGATCAACTTTTCTAGACTTATGGCTTAAGGTATATGAAATTTTTGATCTTATGCTCTTAGTGCTCAAAACTATTTTTAATCATGCATTTACTTTATTAAAATAATATTTTGAGTATATACTATGTATGATTGAAGAAGGATGTTTTAAATTGCTTAAAATCTTTGAAAATAATGATTTTTCAATTTTTTTACACAAGCAATCGATTGTCATGCTAGGACAATCGGTTGCATCCAAAAAACAAAAGCTTATGTTTGAAAACAATCGATTGTCATCTAGCAGCAATCGATTGTCATGTGTTCTGTTTTCAAATTTTTTGAACGTTGGCTTATGAGCAACCGTTTGCTCCTCAATGACAATCGGTTGTCATAGTTATATTTTTCAAATTTTTAAACGTTGATTTTACAGCAATCAGTTGTTACTTTAGTGCAACCGGTTGCTGTGCCTTAAATTTTGAAAAAATTTATTTTTCCAGCAACTTTTTGTAACAACTTTTCATGGCAATCTTTGTATCTTTTCAAATACATTGTTTTAGTAAAAATGGTTTAAACATTGCTATGATTCATTGAAGAGGTATTACTACACTATAAATTATTTTTATTTAGAATTTTGAAAAACAACAACAATCACAACAACAATCACAAACAACTATTACTTTCTATTTTTTTGATCACACTCTCTATACTCAAGATTTTTGTTCATCATTTTCATATGCATACTGAAAATTGTTCTTGAGCACTTAGAAGAGTATTCCATCTTAACTTTCATATCGAATAGAAAAGATCAATCAAGTGATTGACATTTCTCTTTCATTATTCAAACTCTTATACAAATCAAACAAACTATTGTATCCTTGTATTCAGGATTGTTGGAAACAAGAAAGACACTTAGGGAGGATTGTTCTCTTTGTGGTCTTAGTGAAAATCCAAGAGGATTGTTCTTGGTCCAAGAGGATTGTTCTTGGTTGTTAGGTAGTATTTTTACAAATTACCAACTATAAGGAAATCTGATTCTTGTTGAAAGGGGACTGGAGTACTCTCGGACTGTGAGGGGAACCAGGATATATCTCTGTGTTCTTTACTTTCCGCATTTACTGCTTTCATCACTTATCGGAAAAAGAAATAAAAGAAACTCGTGTAAAAATATTCATACAATTCAGAAAAAGTTTTAAAGAACCTAATTCACCCCCGCCCCCCTCTTAGGCGCATCTGAACTTACACATTTGGCTTCCTTCGAGCATGTTTGGTTCACAAGCTTTGATTGGGTATTGGCTTCCTTCGAGTAAGCTTGGTTCATAAGCTTCAATTGGGCATTTGGCTTCCTTCGAGCAAGCTTGGTTCACAAGCTTCGATTGGGTATTGTCTTCTTTCGAGCAAGCTTAGTTCATAAGCTTCGATTGGGCATTTGGCTTCCTTCGAGCAAGCTTGGTTCATAAGCTTCGATTGGGCATTGGCTTCCTTCAACCTGCTTCAATCCACAAAGAAATGGCTTTCTTCAACCTGCTTTGATCCACCTCTCAACTTGCTTCGATCCACAAAGCAATGGCTTCCTCCATGCTTGCTTCGATCCACAAAGCAAGTATATATTCATACTTGCTTCGAACTACAAGGATAGTTGGTTGTGGCATTTGAAGTTTGGACATTTGAACTTTCAACTGATTACTCAAGATGTAGTTTTCCAAGTCTTGAGATGCCTAAAAAAACTTTGTAAAGTAGGAAAGCAATACATAATTTATTTCGTTTTGACTATGCCAATGAGATCATCTTGCATGCTCAAAGTGGTACATTCAGATGAATATGGTCCATTCGAAGAACATACATCTGATGGCCCATTTGAAGAACATACATTTGGTGGATTCGAAGAACATACAATTGGTGGCCCATTCGAAGAACATATAATTGGTGGATTCGAAGAACATACAATTGGTGGTCTATTCGAAGAACATACAATTGATGGATTCGAAGAACATACAATTGTTAGCCCATTCAAAGAACACACAATTGGTGGAAATGAATATTGCTTTGTTTGTTGATGAGTCTGTTCGAAAGTGGTGAATCTATGTGATCCAAATAAAGGGACGAAGTATTCGACCAGAGTAAAAACATAGATCAAATCCATAGGCCATGCTACATAATCTTGTTTTGCAGGCCTCAAGCTTGTGTTTCACTCCGTAATTAATTGTTTACACAATGAATTAAGCTATTACCCAAGTGTTTGAGCCATTGTCCAAAAGATCTTTCCATGTATGGCACAAAGTTACCATTTCCATTTCAGGAAAGTAGGCTTTTGTGCAAATTGTCAATGCATTGAGCCTTGTGACATTTATCTCTGATTTCAAGCAACATCAAAAGCATGAGTCAAATCTCCTACGTCCAACAAACATCAGGCCATGCTTGTACTTGTACTTAGGAACCATGAAAACTGTAACACCCCAACTCTACTCGACAATATAAATATAAATCAGAGTTATAAAAATTATACAACTGAATTACGATGCCACAAATTCAACTTAAAAACCATTGCATTCAACATGGATACATAACACTTTAAAACTTTGGATGAACCAACATCAAAATAAATTAATCTTTCAAACCAACAACTTAAATAACTACGCAGCGGAATCATAATAACATCTTTGTCCCACATTAAAGCAGCTTCAAAATAACAAGTACTTAACAACAATCAACTTAAGGTTCAACAACTGAAATAACAATAACTAAAATCAACAAGCGTTCATCCCCCCCAAGTGTTACGTATCAGAGCAATATCGCTGACTCGAACTACTGAAGGTAAACCGCCTTCACTCTGGATTACCTGCACGTTACCAACATAGGGGTAACATTCAAACAGAAGGGGTGAGATATCTAACAATATAATAAAACGTATGATAAATATTATATTAGGATCAGCTCATGTACAAATCACCACTTCACATCTTATAAACAACAATAATCATAACGGAACATCAACAACATGCAAAAACTACGGCATCAATACAACAACTCTATTATGCAATCATGGAATGCGACTCAATACTATGTAAATGCATGTGGTACCATTGGAGCAGAACTCCCATCTTAAAAATAGCCAATAAATAGAGGCATCAACAGGGAATAAGCCATCATCTTAATATTTTCCAATCCAGACCATCTTAACGAGCATCAGATCCATCTTGATATGCAATGCATGCGACACAATCATGGATGTAACAACAACAACCACAACTAACAACATCTCAACATAAATCATCGTTGGCCAGAAGCCTATAACTTATATCTGCCAATAATTAGATGCATCTAAACATAACTTGTCAACACAATTTATCAACATAATTTATCAGCATAATTCATCAACATAACCCCACGGCAACCTAACCATAACAACAACACAACAACAGGTTAACAACCATTCAACATTGGCCATAGACCTACAACATAATATTGCTCATAATTATTCAGACAATTCTCGACTATGCCGATTAAATACTCACTTAATTCTTATATCTAATTACCAAACCTCTACATATTATTATACTATAATACTACATCATAATTATTATTAATCTTAGTGTTATGAACCAAGTAATAATCTAAGATCATCTTATCCTCATCACACTTCACGAAATCATCATAGTGATTTAACGCGAGAAATCTAAATTTATCCTAATTTGGGTACTAGGATTATTTTTCTTATCCTTATTTTTAATCCTTATGAATAAAGTTCATCGAGTTAGCTATCCAACACTTCAAACAACACCTCAAACGGAGTCCAGAAACTCAAGTTACAGCCTTTGGAAAAATCTATCAAAATTTGGACTGCATGAGTCGACGCATGCCTCTTTGAGTCTACGCGTACAAGGTCTTGAATCCAGCATGAGTCGACGCGTAACCTCTTGTGTCGACTCATACTGAGTCTTAAATACTGCATGTGTCAATGCATAACCTTTTGTATCGACTCATCCTGAGTCAAATCCTGCATGTGTCGACGCATGGCCTTTTGGGTCGACTCATACTGATTTGCGCTGAATTTTTCTGCGATCTCACTGCGATTTCACTGAGATTTCCCTACCTTAGGTCCTAAAAACATCATATAATCATAGGTGATCATCACTTATGATAATCCTATATTTCTACATCAATTATACATCATTTGGGCATCATTATTCATCTCTAATTCATTGATTCCTCATCAAACAACAATATATATATTTCAATCACAAACAAAACATTTTTTAAATCCAATCCAATATACTACTCATCGCATACCCTATTATAGAGTCATAACCCCACCCTTACCTTAGATTGAAGGTTGCTCTACAATTTTCCGATCGAATTCCGCTTTTCCTCTTTTCCTCCTTCTTGGTAACTTCCACGTTCTCTATCTCTCTTCCAACCCTTATTTTCTTTTCTTTTTTACTGTTACTTCCTTTTTCTTAATATTTCTCAATAACTAATATAATAACACTATAACTATTATTATGTCTTAATGGGCTTAAATTCCTACACGCCCTGTCTACTACTTCTAATCATTAAAAATAAGCCCACATCAAATAATAGTATTATTCTAATATTATTCTACAACTTAATCGAATAAATTAATCCAAATAACCACAACACAACATCTATCATCATAACACGACTTCACAAATAATCCAAAAATAATTTAATTAAATAATTTAATTTAATTACGGGCGTTACAAATCTCCCCCACTTAGAATATTTTCATCCTCAAAAATTTACCTTAATCAAACAACTCAGGATAGGAGTCCCACATCTTGCTTTCCAACTCCCAAGTCATGTTTATCCGGTAGCTCCTAGCCAAACCACTTTCATCAAAGTAATATATTTTCCCCTCAGAGTCTTTATTTCACGATCCTTGATTCATACAGGCATCGTCTCCACAGTAAGGTTATCCCGTACTTGCACATCATCCATATGAATCGCATGAGATGGATTGGGAATATACTTCCAGAGTTGCGACACATGAAACACATCATGCAAATTCTAAATATTAGGCGGTAAATCCATCTATAAGAAACACTCCCAACTCTCTCTGAAATCTAATATGGACCAATAAAACAAGAAGTGAGCTTCTTAGACTTCAATGCTCGTCCAACACCAGTCACAGGTGTAACTCTCAAAAACACATGGTCACCTGCTTGAAATTCTAAGTCCTTCCTTCGCTTGTCATGATAACTCTTATGTCTACTTTGGGAAGCTTTCATCTTTTCTCGAATCAACTTCACCTTCTCAGTAGTCTCACGAACAAGTTCAGGTCCAAGTACTACACTATCTCAAGATTCATGCCAATATAAAGGAGTTCTACATCTTCGACCATACAACGCTTCAAAAGGTGTCATCCCAATACTAGAATGGTAACCATTATCATAAGTGAACTCTATCAACGGAAGGTAAGTATCCCATAAACCTCCCTTCTCAAGAACACATGCCCTCAACAAATCTTCCAATGATTTAATAGTTCGTTCAATCTGACCATCCGTCTGAGGATGATACGCCGAACTCAACCTCAACTTAGAACCCAACGCTTCTTGCAAACTCTTCCAAAAATCATAAGTAAAGCTCGGATCTCTATCCGAAACAATGCACAAAGGAACACCATGCAGCTTCATAATTACACTAGTGTAAATCTCAGCCAACTTTGTCACTGGAAAACTGATGTTAATAGGAATAAAATAAGCCGACTTCATAAGCCTATCAATAATCATCCAACTAGAATCATGTCCTCTTAAAGTATTAAGTAACCCTGTCATAAAGTCCATCGAAATTCTATCCCATTTCCATTCCGGAACTTCTAACGGTTGCATTAGCCCTGCAGGCTTCTGATGTTCAACTTTTGACTTTTGACAAGTCAAACATGCATACGAAAACCGAGCCACATCACTCTTCATCCCAGGCCACCAAAACAAATTCTTCAAATTCTGATACATCTTTGTAGCTCCTGGATGAATACTCAGCTTACTTCTATGACTCTCTTCAAGGATCACTTTCTTCATCTCTCCATCATCAGGAATAAAAATCTGATTACGGAATCTTAACACACCTTACGCATCTAACTTAAAATCACTATTCTCAGACTGATTGATCCCAACCATTGAATTTACCAATTTCACATCTAACTTCTGAGCTTCTCTGATACTATCCAAAAAATCGTTATTAATCTTAAACATCCCCAACATAACACTCCGCGGTGTCACTTCGCAAACTAAGCTCATATCTCTGAACTGTTCAATTAATTCCAACTCTTTAACCATCATTTCCGACATATGTAAAGTCTTTTGACTCAATGCATCAGCTATCACATTCGCTTTTCTTGGACGATAATTCAAACCGAAATCATAATCCTTTAAAAATTCCAACCATCTTCATTGGCTCATATTCAACTCCTTCTGATCGAATAAATACTTTAAGCTCTTATGGTCACTAAACACTTCAAATCTAGAACCATAAAGATAATGCCTCCAAATTTTCAACACAAAAACAATTGCAGCAAGTTCTAAATCATGCGTAGGATAGTTCTTCTCATGAGTCCTCAACTGCCTTGACGCATAAGAAATCACCTTATCATTATGCATAAGCACACCTCATAAACCCATCTTAGAAGCATCACAATATACCACAAAAGATTCTCCTGGATTAGGTAACGTCAAAATCGGATCCGACCTCAATTTCCTCTTCAACTCTGCAAAACTCTCTTTGCACCGAACATCCCATACAAAGGCTCTACCTTTACAAGTCAACTTAGTCAATGGAAGTTCCAACTTAGAAAAACCTTCGATAAACCTTCTATAGTAACCAACTAATCCCAAAAAGCTTCTAATCTCAGTAGTTGACTTTGGAGTTTCCCATTGTAACACAACATCAACCTTCGATGGATCTATAACAATGCCACTACCTGAGATTACATGACCAAGAAAACTAACTTCCTTTAACCAGAACTCACACTTAGACAGCTTTGCATACAACTTATTCTCTTTCAAAACTTGCAATACTACTCTTAAGTGTTATGCATGCTCTTCTTCTGACTTAGAGTAAATCAAAACGTCATCAATGAACACCACTACAAACCGATCCAAATAAGTATGAAAAAAGATACGGTTCATGTATTCCATGAATACTCCCAGCATGTCAGTAACACCGAAAGGCATCACCGAATACTCATAATGCCCATAATGCATTCTGAAAGTCGTCTTCTGGATATCTTCATCCTTCACTTTAATCTGATGGTAACCCGACCTCAAATCAATCTTACTGAACACACGAGCATCCAACAATTAATCCATCAAGTCATCTATTTTTGGAAGCGAATACTTGTTCTTAATCGTCACTTTATTCAACTGTCTATAATCAACACAAAGCCTCATACTTCCATCTTTCTTCTTTACTAGCAACACTGGAGCTCCCCACAGCGATACACTTGGTATTACAAACTTCTTTTCAAGTAACTCTTCCAATTGCTTCTTTAAATCTGACAATTCAGATGCAAACATCTTGTATGGTGCCATAGACACAGGTCTGGTACCAGGTACAAGATCAATAGAAAATTCAACTTCCCTCTCTGGCGGTACATCAGGAATTTCATCAGGGAAAACTTCAAGAAACTCACGCACCACTTTTACCCCAATTCTACCCGACAATATAAATGTAAATCAGAGTTATAAAAATTATACAACTTAATTAGGATGCCACAAATTCAACTTAAAAACCATTGCATTTAACATGGATACATAACACTTTAAAACTTTGGATGAACCAACATCAAAATAAATTAATCTTTCAAACCAACAACTTGAACAACTATGCAACAGAATCATAATAACATCTTTGTCCAACATTAAAGCAGCTTAAAAATAACAAGTAATTAACAACAATAAACTTAAGGTTCAACAACTGAAATAACAATAACTAAAAGCAACAAGCGTTCATCCCCCCGAGTGTTACGTATCAGAGCAATGACACTGACTCGAACTATTAAAGGTAAACCGCCTTCACTCGGGATTACCTGCATGTTACCAACATAGGGGTAACATTCAAATAGAAGGGGTGAGATATCTTACAATATAATAAAACGTATGATAAATATTATATTAGGATCAACTCATGTACAAATCGCCACTTCACATCTTATAAACAACAATAATCACAACGGAGCATCAACAACATGCAACAATTACTGCATCAATACAACAACTTCATTATGCAATCATGGAATGCGACTCAATACTATGCAAATGTATGTGGTACCATTGGAGCAGAACAACCATCTTAAAAATTGCCAATAAATAGAGGCATCAATAGGGCATAAGCCTTCATCTTAATATTTTCCAATCCAGGCCATCTTAACGAGCATCAGCTCCATCTTGATATGCAATATATGCGACACAATCATGAATGTAACAACAACAACCACAACTAACAACATCTCAACATAAATCATCATTGGCCAGAAGCCTACAACTTATATATGCCAATAATTAGAGGCATCTCAACATAATTCGTCAACACAATTCATCAACATAATTTATTAGCATAATTCATCAACATAACCCCACAACAACTCAACCATAACAATAACACAACAACATGTCAACAACCATTCAACATTGGACAATTCTCGACTATGCCGATTAAGTACTTATTTAATGCTTATCTCTAATTACCAAGCCTCTACATATTATTATAATGTAATACTACATCATGATTATTATTAATCTTAGTCTTATGAACCAAGTAATAATCTAAGATCATCTTATCCTCATCACACTTCACAAAATTATCATAGTGATTTAACGCGGGAAAGCTAACTTTATCCTAATTTGGGTACAAGGATTATTCTTATTATCCTTCGTTTTAATCCTTATGAATAAAGTTCATCACGTTAGCTATCTAATGCTTCAAACGGCACCTCAAATAGAGTCCAGAAACTCAAGTTATAGCCTTTGGAAAAATCAGTCAAAATTTGGACTGCATGAGTCGACGCATGCCTCTTTGAGTCGACGCGTACTGGGT
Source organism: Vicia faba (assembly GCA_948472305.1). NCBI lineage: Eukaryota > Viridiplantae > Streptophyta > Magnoliopsida > Fabales > Fabaceae > Vicia > Vicia faba. The sequence continues at coordinate 1,347,458,270 of OX451737.1, forward strand.
CTTGAATCCTGCATGAGTCGACGTGTAACCTCTTGTGTTGACTCATACTGAGTCTTAAATACTGCATGTGTCGATGCATAACCTTTTGTATCGACTCATCCTGAGTCAAATCCTGCATGTGTCGACGCATGACCTTTTGGGTCGACTCATACTGATTTGTGCTGATTTTTTCTGCAATCTCACTGTGATTTCACTATGGTTTCCCTACCTTAGGTCCTAAAATCATCATCTAATCATAGGTGATCATCACTTATGATAATCATATGTTTCTACATCAATTATACATCATTATTCATCTCTAATTCATTAATTTCTCATCAAACAACAACAACAACAATATATATATATATATATATATATATATATATATATATATATATATATATATATATATATATATATATATATATATATATATATATATATATATATATATATATATATATATATATATTTCAATCACAAACAAAACAATTTTTTTTAAATCCAATCCCACATACTACTCATCGCATACCATATTATAGAGTAAGAACCCCAACCTTACCTTGGATTGAAGGCTGCTCTATAATTTTCCGATCGAATTCCACTTTACCTCTTTTCCTCCTTCTTGGTAACTTCCATGTTCTCTATCTCTCTTCCAACCCTTATTTTCTTTTCTTCTTACTATTACTTCCCTTTTCTTAATATTTCTCAATAACTAATATAATAACACTATAACTCTTATTATGTCTTAATGGGCTTAAATTCCTACACCCCTTTCTACTACTTCTAATCATTAAAAATAAGCCCACATCAAATAATAGTATTATTCTAATATTATTCTACAACTTAATCGAATAAATTAATTCAAATAACCACAACACAAAATCTATCATCATAACAAAACTTCACAAATAATCCAAAAATAACTTAATTAATTATTTTAATTTAATTACGAGCGTTACAAAAACCCATTCAACTGGATTTTTCATTTTCAACTAAACCATAAGTCGTTATCTCAAAAATATGATTACTTCAACTTCCCAAACATTTTCTCTATAAATATAGAGACCATTTTCAAATCAAGGAACTAGATTCTTGTTGTGTTGAAAAATCCTTAAACACTCTCAAACTCTCAAAAAACTCAGAACCTACACACAAGCATAAAACATGGCGCATCCTGATTTTACGCATAAAAATCTCAAATCCCTTCATGCGTTAGTGAGCCTTTCGATTCACTCCCTAGATCCCATATACCAGCCATTCAATTCACTCCCTAGCTTCCACATACCATCCTTTTGATTCACTCTCAGCTTCATATACCAGCCTTTCGATTCAGTAACCTTTAAAGTAGGGTAGTGATCCCACTAGCTTCAGGGAGGTCGAAGCAGGCTTAATCCATCATCAAACCGTTCCTGGAGGTTCTGTCGAAGTCCCTCAAGTTTTACTCCAAGAGGTAAGTTTTCTTAAACTTGGAAATCTTCATTCAAACATCATTTGTATATACTTTGTGAAGGAAAAATGTAGAAGTCATGTCTAGGAAGCTAACTATGTCCATAGTTTTGACTATCATTGTATGTACATTAAAAATTTCATCTCTGAACAGTTAGGTCTTAGTTTTGATATTGAACAAAATTCATGCTAGCCTTAGATCCATAGTTGTTGAAAATTATGTGGTTAGGTTCATATTTAAATCTTAGGCAGATTTGATATTTTAATCTTTCGATTTGGCTGAGAAATGAAGCTTTTCGAAGCTTAACATTGGAGTTATACATCCTTGCGCTCGAAGGAAGAGGATGAAGACATGTTTAAGCATTCAAAAATGAGTTCATTTTATATTTAGTGTAAGTTGTATAACCAACGGATGAAACAGACCACCACAGTGGTACAAACTGCACGCGTTAAAGCCTTGCCATGTAGAAGGTCCTGGGTTAAAGCCCAAGGGAGACCTTTTGTCATTTTCTATACTTTCTCACTTTGTCTTGTTTGCAGGAAGCACACCTGGGCCTCCACAGTTGGGCTTCGACATTTTTATGTTTCTGACCCCCTACTTACTAACAAACAGGCCCTGGGCCCAAACACAAAACTATTTTCTACATTAAAACACCAAAAATATTTAAATTATTTAGTTTATTTTATTTAACTTCTTACAATAAAAAGACCAAAAAAAATCCTATTCATTTTCTTTTCTTTAACTTAATCTTAACTTTTCTTTAGTTTAATTAAATTTCCTTTTAGTTAAATTGGCCAAAATCTTTCTTTAATAAAATCAAAACAAATGAATTTTATTTTCATTCATGTCTTGTACATTATATTCCTTTCAATACTTGTACATTATTCAAATTCAATATGGTTGTAATAGATAATTAGGATTTAATTTCTTGTAATCCCCATTTGTAAATTTGTACACCCCATCTCCAAATGATGTGATAGCGTAGTAAATTTACTTTCCGCAATTTACTACTTTCATATAAATGCTAGTAATTAGGGTGTGCATGGCAAGACTAAAATCAATACTTAGAAAACCCTAATTCAAGATAAATCAAGCATGAAATATAAACACTTGCACACTTGCACCTCTAGGGTTAACTCCACTTGTTGCCTTGAGAAAAATGGTCATAATATGCATGTGAGACGTCTTAGCAAAAACAATCAAAAAATACAAGGTCATAGTCCCTCGATGACGCTTCGAATGTTTCCTTCAAATGATCTTAGTCCCTCAATAGAAATGCTAAGATATCTCACAACATTGTTATTCATGACTATACGATGGCCCACGCCCGTCCCTTTACATCCAAAGATAAGGATTCTTACCAATTAATAGTAAGATAGAGATATCAAAGGAAGAAATAAACAAAAGACTTTTTAGTAGGTAGAACATTCTTAGTTTCTTGCTCACAATTCATCTTCAAAACAAACATCTTTTCAAAAACACATCAAACACTTTCAAAACATAAAATATTTTCAAAAAGTCCAACACTTTGTATGCATTCTTATAGAAACGAGAATCATTACAAAGTTTGCCTCAATTAAGGGGCTTTTCAAAAATAATTTCAAAACCCACCACAAAACACATTTCAAACAAATAAATTTCAAAAGTGATCTAGCAAGCAACTAAGAGCCCATAGATAACTATGTATGAAAAGGGTGCTAACACCTTCCATTTCATAATTTATCCCCGAAACTCAAGAAAACATCTCAAAGTTCTTTCTTGTTCTTTTCACCCTTTCCTTATTGGATAAAAGAAAAGTCGGTGGCGAATCTTGCTATCCGCAACAATTGCGATCAAACGTAAAACAACCAAGTCATTTCTCCCACCGTATTACAAGTTCATTTTATATTTAGTGCAAGTTGGATAACTAACGGATGAAACAGACCACCCCAGTGGTACAAACAGCGCGCGCTAAAGCCTTTCCATGTACAAGGTCCTGAGTTCGAGCCCTAGCTAGACCTTTTGTCATTTTTCTAAATTTTCCCACTTTTTATTTGTTAGTAAGAAGCGCGCCTGGGCCTCCATTGGATGGACCTTGACATTTCCATTTTCTGAACCCCCCTGACATTAATATTATATCTTTATCTCATTTTATTTACTTTATTATTTTTATTACTCAAAAACACCAAAAATATATTTAAATTATTTAGTTTATTTTTATTTAACTTCTTACATTGAAAAAGATCAAAAACATTTTCCTATTTATTTTCTTTTCTTTAACTTAATCTTAATTTTTCTTTAGTTTAATTAAATTTCTTTTTAGTTAAATAGGCCAAAATATTTCTTTAACAAAATCAAAACAAATTCATTTTCTTTTCATTCATGTCTTGTACATTATCTACATTTTAATTCGTGTACATTATTCAAGTTCGATATGGTTGTAATAGATAATTAGGTATAATTTATTGCAATCCCCATTTATAAATTTGTACACCCCATCCCCAAATGATGTAATAGCGTATTAAATTTATTTTCCGCAATTTATCGCTTTCATATAAATGCTAGTAACTTAGGGTTTGTATGGAAAGATAAAATCAATGCTTAGAAAACACTAATCCAAGATAAATAAAGCATGAAAAACAAGCACTTTGCGCACTTGCACCTCTAGGGTTAATTCCACTTGTTGCCTTATGAAAAATGGTCATGATATGCATGTGAGACATCTTACCAAAAACAATCAAAAATACAAGATCATAGTCCCTCGATGACGCTACGAATGTTTCCTTATAAATGATCTTAGTCCTTCAAGAGAAATGCTAAGATATCTCCCAACATTGCTATTCATGACTATACGATGACCCACGCCCGTCCCTTTACATCCAAAGATAAGGCTTCTTACCAATCAATGGTAAGATAGCAATATCAAAGGAAGGAAGAAATGAACAAAAGACTTTTAAGTAGGTAGAACGTTCTTAGTTGCTTGCTCACAATCCATATTCAAAAAAACAAACATCTTTTCAAACACACCAAACACTTTCAAAAAATATGAAATATTTTCAAAAAGTCCAACACTTTGTATGCATTCTTATAGAGACGAGAATCATTACAAAGTTTTCCTAAACGAAGGCGTTTTTCTAAAAAAATACTTTCAAAACTCACCACAAACACATTTAAAACAAAGCAATTTCAAAAGTGATCTAGCAAGCAACTAAGAGCCCATAGATAACTATGGATGAAAAAGGTGCTAACACCTTCCCTTTTCATAATCTACCCCTCGAACTCAAGAAAATATCTCAAAGGTCTTTCCTGTTATTTTCACCCTTTCCTTATTGGATAAAAGAAAATTCGGTGGTGACTCTTGCTATCTGCAATAATTGAAATCAAACGCAAAACAACCAAGACAGTTCTCCCACCGTATTACAGAACTGGCGACTCTGCTGGGGAAATACTTAAAAGTGGGGTTACCTTAGAGCTAGATCACATTTACTTGCTTTCATTGTTTGATTTGTCTTCTTTACTTTTATGGTTCTTGTTTGGGTTTGTATTGATCCTCTACCCGGATCGGGGAACACCATTAGGTAAGTAGCAATAGATTATGGAAAATGTACGGTGTAGACCGATATGGTTGAAGCAATGGCTATGTTAGTGTGACGCATTTGTTGGTACTAGTATCCCTTGTGTTGAATCGAGGAGAATACGGGGCCGTTGAGCAGTGTCATGAAGCACTAACTAACTTTAGAACCTTTAATTGAACAACTTGGCCATTAGGAGGTAGTGAGATAGCCGGTTTCAGTGGAAAGCTGAAAATTGGTTGATACTCAATACTATGCACATTGAGATAGGACTTTTGGAATATCTCGGCTGAAAGAAAAGATTGATTGTGCTGAGATAATGCCCAATGAAGAAAAATCAACGATATTGAGATTACCTAGAATTTGATTACATTCTAGGACAGGTTGAACCAACTAAACTTCAAGAGCGTACTTACCTATAAACTCCATGCAAGCCTAAACCTAAGGATTTGTTTATTTTGTTTGTACATAACGACTTGTTTGCTTTTGTTTGTGTATGATCACTTGTACATAAACATCATGGCATCATACCATAACATTGTCAATAACCATTTCAAGGATCTCAAAGGCCTTTGATGTAGGGACATGTTGAACCATACGTCTATCAAGGGGAAAGAGGATTTATTTTCCTCTAACCAAATGTCGTCAAAGACCAAAGCACGGTAACAAGAGTCAAGAGCTGTGACCCACTCGACATGGTGAGCTCGATTCTCGTTGAAGTACATTTCAACAATATGAAGTTCTTCAATAAAAGTTGTAACCAAAGTTCAACCTCTAACATCTTCTTGTGTTTACCCCGCGAGATCCTTGAAAACATTTCATTTATATGTATCATACATGTCATTGCATAACAGGTGTTCTCAAGACAGGTTTCTCATTTTTCTTGCAGTTTATTTCAGTAATAAAATGGCTCTAGAGCAAACAGTTAAAGATCTCCAAGCTCAGAATGCCCAGTTCCAACAAATGTTCATGAACTTAGCCAAGGGGCAGGAAGATTTGAAAGCACTCTTCACCAAAGAGAGTAAGAAGAAGACTAAGAAGAAGGCTATCATCCTCAACATAGGAAGAAGGTTCAAGGGGCCTTCCCAACTAGATCAAAAAGAAGATGCTTCTTATTAAGAAGAAGACAATCAAGAAGAGGAAGCTAGAAGAAATAGAGCCAGGGATAAACAAGCTACTGAGGACAAAGACTATTCTGAGGAGGAGTATCCACCGGCAGATGAACAATACAAACAACTTGAAGACATACTAAAGGTTGTGGAGATCCAAGTTGTGTCTGGCTTGGACTTTGGAGACTTGGGTTTGATTCTTGGGGTGGTAATTCCCCAAAAATTTAAGATCCCTGCTTTTTCCAAGTATGATGGGGTCTCCTGTTCGAAGCTTCATCTAAGATCCTATGTCTGTAAGATTCAACCACACACTACAGACAAAAAACTCTAGGTCCACTTTTTCCAAGAGAGTCTAGCTGGAACTCAACTTGAATGGTTCTACCAATTGGAAGGGACCAATATCCACACCTGGGAGGATCTAGCTGTTACTTTCTACAAGCAGTACCAATACAATGTTGATCTTGCACCAACTCGTGTACAGTTACAGAATATGACCATGGGTTCCAGCGGAGGCTTCAAAGAATACGCCCAAAAATGGAGAGACCTGGCTGGCAGGGTGTAGCCACCCTTAAATGATAGGGATTTTGTTTATATCTTTATGGAAACCTTGACAGGACCTTTCTCCAGTCACCTAATCGGAAGCTCTTCAGCCGGATTCATCGAGTTGATTCTAACTGGGGAACGAGTTGAAAATGTAATTAGAAGTGGAAAGATCCAAGGAGCTATATCCTCCAATACTCAGAAGAAGAGTCAAATGTTGTGTACGGCCAAAAGGGTCGTAACAAGAGTAACCACGATCAACATGTAGGGGCAGTCCTGATCTCTAGTCCTGCATCAGTGCGACTACAACAACGTAGAAATCAGCAAAGGCAAGACGAGCCCAAAAGACAGTTTACCAAAATTAACATGTCATTGTCTCAAGCTTTGCAACATATGTTGAGGATGAATTTGATCACGTTGATATGACCATATCCAAACCCCAAGACTTCTTCTCCTAACTATAATCTCGACACAATACGTACCTATCATTCTGGCAGTATGGGGCGTGATACTAATGATTGTTGGGCGCTGAAATACAAGATTCAAAACATGATTAACACCAAGGAGATTGAATTCGGCCCTCCAGAGGCTCCCAACGTGATCACTGCTCCCATGCCAAATCATTGAGAGTGTCCAGTTCATTCGAATTTTCAGTTGTAATTTCATTGTTTGTTTAAACATTTGTCTTTATGTCAGACTTTGGTTATTCTCATTAGTGCATTGCATATGTTTGTCTTGAGTTAATCCATTCATTTTCACTATATTTAAACTATGCTTTTATCCCCCTTTTGTGATATTCGACTCTCGTTAAAAATTGTAAGCCTTTAGACTAAGGATGACGAAAACAATACCATAATCTCATACAATATGCTTTTGGACAGACCTTGTTGACGATGTACAGGCGTTCTTTCAATTCCTAAACTATGGAGTTATAAGGAAGATAATCCCTAGTCAACCCCTTTGAGCTAAATAAGTAGGAGTTTTCTTTTTCACACAAATTGAAACTTTAATAAAAAAATGGGGCATGGTAGCTTCTTATTTAATTCAAATGTGTGTCCGGTCACAAGCTTTCACTTCGTACACAATGAATGACATCAAAAACATCCTTCTGAATCAAAAGATGGTGATGGTTCCCCGTAAAATAGGCAGTCATTATCTCTCAAAAGAAAAGCCCACTAAGTTAAAACCTACGAAGGAGACTTAAGAAAAAACTGATACATCCCGCTGACTATAATCTCAAAATATTCAAGCAAAAAATAGGGACAATAAATAAATAAAAAAGGAGGCCGCTACAAATCCTCATCAATAGAAAAATGTTGCAAAATGACTGCCTTCTCCAATAAACTTAACTTGTCTGAACTATCACCAAAACACCATTCCATACTCAATTGGAATTCAAAACTGAGTATATGGCTGAAGAACATCATGAAGAACGGGTGGGTACAAATAAACTTTGAGCCTTATCCTTTGTTTCTTAAACCATGAACCAGGCCACATTACAACCCCTTAAAAGTCCTAATTAAAGCATGGGTTAGTTCGAAAGCATACTGTTATAAAAAGGTATCCTGACTCCTGTAAGGCTTACTGTAAATCTTAAGTTGAATTCATATTCTTACAAAATTCTTTTATCTGCTAAAAATGCATTTTCAAAACTTTAAGACAAACATAAACTTTGCATTATTTTGAAAACCGTTGTTTGCATATAGCTATTTGTTTGACAACAGATAAATTCACATGATGAATATCCAATGAACGAAAATCCTCTCAAATAATATAATCACTTCAAAATTGGAAGACACTTCCAATGACAAATCTCCCATAATCAAGGGGGCATGACAAGTTACTGTCCAACTCATCTGGGGAAGTCAAGTCAAAATTCCAAGAAATATCTCAAGAAGTGATGAATAACAGGGGCATGTCTGCATCCGAATCACTGGAGGCATTGAACTTAAATTCCAGCAAAAGGGTCATATACGACCGAGCACACATTTTCTAGCAGCGCTATAATACTTACTACTATGAACAGCGACAAATCCCCATAAAGTCCTTTTCATAAGATGATCCCCGTTGAAGTCGCCAGAGCTACCTCTATAAGGTTATCCCCACAGAATAATCTTCACGGATAAGGGTACAAGCCCCACAAGGCCAAATTTATGGAGATCCCCACAAAGTTGGATTCATGCAATCCCCAACCATAGCAATCTCCAGAAAACCTCTCCTTAGCTGAGTTTGTCTAAAGAAGAATCCTCGAGGAGTTCTGCCAAAGAGACACCTCCCTAACAGATTGTCAAAAGTTCTCTTCAACAAGGTTTATTTCCCCAACAAACTACAGATTCCCCAACTTGAGTTTGCCTCTCAGACTATTACAAATCAAAGAACCAAAACCCTTAATCCCCAGTGAAGTCGTCATCAGAGTCATTGCTATCTCCCAAATTTGCTGTAAAAGCTTGGACCCAACCAGATAACAGTTTAATTATTCAAATCACTAACAAAACTCCTCTGCCCCAGTAGAGTTTTCCATTATCCCCAGCAAGTTGGCGTGAAACCTAGAATCCGACCAGATAACAACTAACTTTCAAGAGGTAATTCCCCACCAAAGCAACAGACGACAAGAACTCCTAAACTCTTCCCCTCAAGCAGAAATCAACACTCTCCATGGAGTTTCCTTCAACCAGAAGCCAATATTCCCCAGCGAAGTTCTCCTCAAACAGCAGAACAAGAATCCCCAGCGGAAACATCCTAAAACAAGGTCTGAAGAGGAGCATACTCTTCATCCCCAACAGCAGTCCGGGATTTCATTTCCCAAGGCTCACCAGCATTTGTCAAGGATTTATTTTCCCAGGCAAAGATACACTTCAACAACATTTCACATTTCATACGTCATAGCATATGCATACGAAACTTATATAGCATAATCTCATTTAATTTGAGAACACCATTACACAATGCATTTCATACATCATGACATTGCATACAACTAACTCTTTACCTTTTCAGGAAAGATCAATCAACAGATAATTATCATCAACAATTTTCAACGGGTCCAAGATTAGTTTTTGAAGCAAGACATAGAAACTACCTACGTGACCAGATGCAGCTTCACACGGGCTCATCATGAAGAAATCTTACACAGGTTCCTTCTGACTTCCCGATGCAGCTTTACACGGGCTCATCATGAAGCAATCTTACACAGATTCCTTCCCATCCTGAAGTGTAGCTTTACACAGGCTCATCCTGAAGCAATCTTAAACTGATTCCTTCTTAAATTTTCCAGATGCAACTTTACACGGGCTCATCCTGAAGCAATCTTACACATATTCCTTCTCAAAATTTCTAGATGCAGCTTTACACGGGCTCATCCTAAAGCAATCTTACACGGATTCCTTCTCAAAATTTTCAGATGCAGCTTCACACGTGCTCATCATGAAGCAGCCCTACCCAGGTTCCTTCTCATACATTTCCAGATGCAGCTTCACACGGGCTCATTATGAAGTAGCCCTACCCAGGTTCCTACTCATACATTTCTAGATGAAGTTTCACACGAACTCATCCTGAAGCAGCCCTACCCAGGTTCCTTCTCATACATTTCCAGATGAAGTTTCACACAGACTCATCCTGAAGCAGCCCTACCTAGGCTCCTTCTCATATATTTCCAGATGAAGTTTAACACGGACTCATCCTGAACCAGCCCTACCCAGGTTCCTTCTCATACATTTCCAGATGAAGTTTCACACAGACTCATCCTGAAGCAGCACTACCCAGGCTCCTTCTCATATATTTCCAGATGAAGTTTCACACAGACTCATCATGAAGCAGCCCTACACAGGTTCTTTCTCATACATTTCCAGATGAAGTTTCACACTGACTCATCCTGAAACAGCCCTACCCAGATTCCTTCTCATACATTCCTAGACATAGTTTCACATGGACTCATCCTGAAGCATCCCTACCCAGGTTCCTTCTCATACATTTCCAGATGCAGTTTCACACGGACTCATCCCGAAGAAATCTTACACAAATTTCTTCTCATACATTTCCAGATAAACTTTCACACAGACTCATCCCGAAGCAGCCCCACACAGGTTCCTTCTTATGAATTTCCAAATACAATCCCACACAGATTCATCCTGAAGAAGTCTTACATGGATTCCTTCTAATACATTTCCAAACACAGCTTAACGCGGGTCTATTCCAGCATGACATTCAGAATTAAATCGAAGAAAGATTTATTCTGATACTTCTCCCAGTTACCGTCAAGCTTAGACTTAGTCTAATTTCTATCAACAATCACCTTGGGATGGCATCTATAATTCCATCTCTAGCAACTCTCCATCATCTCTCCAAATGTAATCTTTAATCCCATTCCCTACATAATCAACTAATAGTCGAGTGAAAATTTATGGGCACTCTAGTGTTCAATAATCTTCTACCTTCAAGCTACGAACGACGACGTGCCATTCTCGCTTTTCAGGTTCAAGAAGATTGAAAAAGGGCAGCTGTTGTACCCCAAAATTTGCCCTCTCAATTTCTCAAAAATTCTCTCACAAGATCTCCATTGATTCAAGACTGCACCAAAATTGATCAGCTTAAGATACCTGTAAGTGTTTGTTTGTTGGAATTTTTTTTGGTAAAACCAGATTTGCGAATGTCATGACTGATGTCATAACATTCTGGGATAAAGGTACATTATACAGAAAAGAATGTCATACAGGAACTACTCAGTATGAGTGTTTAGCATGATCATTAAGCAATGATCATATATATTGTATTCTACCAAAATCAGTGAGAAGGATTCTTGTTGTCATAACCAATGTTAAGACATCCTGTACTGATCTAGCATTTGTGCAGATTTATTATTCCTGAGAACTTTCAGGAATCTGGTATGCTTCTCTGAGTTGATGTATACAGTCCAGATCAGATGCTCACGTGGATATTAGGTTAACCTTGATTAACCCTAATCTGGTATGATGAAATCCTAAGACCAAGTCTTTAGGTTAACTTTAGTAAACCCTAGCTATTTTCATGGAAGCCCTAACTGAAGAATAGCCTGCCTATATATTCCTCATGAAGATTAATGGTTAAGCACACTTTTTGACAAAAGATCAATAAGGGATTGTATAGTTGTAACTACTGTGAGCCAAGCAATTGTCATTGTGATAAGTGACTTGGAGTAGGATTTGATTGTAAGGGTTGTGTCTCACTCAAAGCTTTGAAGCACGAGTGTTTGTATCTCTTGATTAAAGCTTTGAAGCAAAATCAAGTTAGGGTTGTTTATCACTCAAAGCTTTGAAGCACGAGTGATTGTGTCTCTTGATTAAAGCTTTGAAGTAAAATCAAGTGTGTGTAATTGAAGAGTGTCTTCATAATCTCATTAATCAATAGTTTAGTATCACTGCTGTGATTGAGGGGGAGTGAGTAGGAACTCAGGTTTAAGTTGAACTTAGATTGAAGTTACATTGGGTAGATCTTAAGTGAAGGAGATAAACTGGTTGGTTTATTCCTAAATTAATATCTCTTATAGTGAATTTCCTCCCTGGCTTGGTAGCCCCCAGAGTAGGTGTTGTTACACACTGAACTGGGTTAACAATTGATTGTGTTCTTTACTGTTTTTAAATTACTGTCTTGAAGTGTGTCAGATACGGTGTCATAACATTCACTATGACATTAAGTATCTGTTGCCCGAATTTCAATTGGTATCAGAGCAAGCACCCTGCCTGTCTTACCAGGTGAGATCGAGGGATATTATTTTCTGGCACTATGGACAAGGAAGGAGGATTTGGGAACATACCACCTATTCTGGATGGATCAAATTATGATTACTGGAAACCTCGCATGATTGCCTTCTTGAAGTCACTGGACAAAAAGGCTTGGAGAGCTGCGGACAAAGGATGGAACCATCCCACCATAACTGGGAAAGATGGGACGACCAGTCTGAAACCTGAGGAAGAATGGAGCAAAGAAGAAGATGAATTAGCCATAGGTAACTCCAAAGCATTAAATTCCTTGTTCAATGGAATTGATAGAAACATATTCAGACTAGTACATCAATGTGAACTGGCCAAGGATGTTTGGGACACTCTCAAAACCACCCATGAGGGTACATCCAAAGTAAAATGTCAAGAATCCAGATGCTTACTACAAAATTTGAGAACCTAAGGATGATGGAAGATGAGACCATTCATGAGTTTCACATGAACATCTTGGAAATTGCCAACACCTCAGGAGCATTGGGAGAAAAGATGTCAGAAGAAAAGCTGGTGAGAAAGATTCTCAGATCCTTGCTTAAAAGGTTTGAAATGAAGGTGACTGCTATAGAGGAAGCTCGGGATATCTGCAACTTGAAGGTTGATGAACTCATTGGGTCACTTCAGACTTTTGAGATGGGGATCAGTGACAATGTTGACAAGAAAAACAAGAGCATAGCACTTGTATCCAATACTGAAGATGAAAACAAGGAGGGTGATGAAGAGAATATTTCAGAAGCTATAGCTATGCTTGGAAGGCAGCTCAACAAACTCATCAAGAGAATGGACCCAAAGTCAAGGTCAAATGTCAAGAACATTCCCTCTGACATTAGCAGATCCTATGACTCCAGCAGAAGACCTAAGTCTGAAGAAAAGGGAAATCAAAGCAGAGGAATCCAATTCCATGGATGTGAAGGATATGGGCACATTCGAGCTAAATGTCCTACCTTTCTTAAGAAACAAAAGAAAGGAATGTCTGTTACTTGGTCTGATTGTGACTCAGAAAGTAACTCTGAAGAAGAACATGCTAAACTAGTTACTGCACTAGCTGGTATTTGTAATTCTGATAGTGACTCTAGTGATGAGGAAGTGACATTTGAAGAACTTGCTGACTCCTAGAAGAAGCTATGTATCAGAAGTGTTGAAGTCTGTCAGCAAAATGAGAAATAGAAAAAACTCATAGTAAAGTTAGAGGCTGAGAAGAAAGCAGACTCTGATACTATAAGCCATCTCGAAGGTGAAGTGCAAATGCTAAACTCAAAACTTGATCAGATAACCAAGTCTGTCAAGATGCTGACAAATGGAACTGACAAGTGTAATACCCCAAATTTGTCCTACCCTTTTACTTCCTATCTGACTTACACATTTTGCATTTTTCTCACATATATAATTTCCATTAGGTCATCTAACACATCATGCATCATTAATCGATAAATTGGCATAAGATCATGGATTTCGAGGAATAAGGGTTGGTGTATGGCTTTAAGGCTCCATCTTCGCACAAGCTTGTTTCAGTTGATTTCTCCATTAATAATTTGTTTGAAGCTAGGTTTTCATTTCATGGACCTTATCATCATCAAGCTACGAGGCTATCCTTTTCTTCTCAATGTCAAGTTGCAAGGTTTTATGAGACGAAGCTAAAAATTAGGGTTTATACATTTTCATACTTGAGCTTGTCAGCATTCTACCTGAGGTTCATTCCATATCAAGGTATTCGCATGTCTCATCTTTCATATTCATCTGCAAAGAATCCCTCAGGGCATAGTCATTATCATCTATTGAGAAGGGGTCCAAGACGTCATTATTCTAGTGCTCATATAGTCGGGACATGGTACAAGATGTTAATTGTGATCAAGGTGTCATTATTTCAAATGCTTATTGCTTGACACACAAATTTGGTTTAGATCGGAAAATTGAATTGAATTAGGGATTCACTGAAGCTGTAGTTTGATTAGAATTCATTCATTAATATTTGAAGTAGATTTGGAGAAAATCAAAGTTCTTAAATATTTGCGTGGCTTTTCTTGGAATTCAAACCACAAGTATGAAAAAGCATGCATCAAATTCATCCAACCATCAAAATATTGTCCAAATAGCCTCTCTTGGATTCATTCAAGATTCATGTCTCTTTTGGTTACCTTGCAAATATTTTGGATTCATACCATTTATTTGAATTCATACAAAGGCCATTTCATTATGTGGAAATAAAGTCAACATACATTCCAATGTGTATTCAAATACATACAAGTCAAAATTCCATTACAATTATACATAACATCTATACATTTTTACCAAAACCTATCCTAATTTTCAATCATTCTTCATGTTTCAAACTTCAAGCTTCCAAAACTTTGTGTTATGCGTCTTTGTTCCAACTTCATATCATCTTGGTGTTTTCCATTTGCCTTTGCTTCCCAATAGCCCTGATATAAACCAAACCTGCAAAAACATTGGATAAACTGTCATAAGCATGAACCGCATACACTACACTTCCAATTGTCAAAACCAATTCCGTAACCCAAAAAAATAAAGGCAGCCCTGCACATAAATTTTATAACAAAGTAACTTAACCCAAAACCATATCTCAAATAATCCTAACAGATTTACAAATAACCACTGTAAAACAACCAAAACCATATCCATAACAAATTCATAACAAACTCTCAAACCTTCTAACCACTTCTAACAGCATAACTAACAACAACCAAAATTGTTATAACAACAAACTGCATCTTAAACCTCCTAACAGAATTTTTCATAACTAACTTTTCCCTAACTTCTAACTGTAACCAACTTTCCATTTCCCAAACCATAACTAACTTAACTGTAACAAACTCCTAACTGCATGTTAACCTCCTAACAGAATTTTTGTTAACTACCTCCTATAACAAACTGCCAGTACATATATACCAGAGATTGACAGAATAGATATAGAATTTCAACACAGAAAAAAAGAATTTATTACCTCTCAATCATCTCATTCTTCAATCATTGAAAAGAATCACGACCAAAACTCAAAAGAACCCTCTTTGCTTCCTTTATCATCCTTCAACATCACTGTGATCTTCATCTTCAAACTTCTCTGAACCACATCAAAATCAACTGCAAAATACAGCAATCTTCATCTTCATTATCATTTATCATCAAAAATCTCAGAACTTCTTCAACAATTCTCTCTTTGTAAAAAGCTCTTTAAACTCCCTCTGCATCTTCAACATTCATCATCATCTTCACATCAAACTTCAACGCACTTCATCATCTTCACATCAACCTACAACATCAACGCATCATCACAATATCAATGTGCACAACAATTTCATCATCACAACAACACGCACAAGAACAACAGCAAAAATGAAAAAGCAGAAGAAAGTAAAGAACTAAGAGGAGAGAGCGGTAGAGTTTATATACCTGTCGAATACGAATTTGTGAAGTGAAGCTTGAATCAAGCCCGAAACGTGGATCGGAAAGGCGTAGATCGACGGAATCGCGAAGAGGAGACGATACAGGTGAGAACGATCCGCGACGGTGAGGTGATGTTGAAGTGAAATCTGAGATGATGAGAAATTAGAAGAAGAAGCAAGAACGAGGAGAAGAAAAGAGATCATTACCTGAAGGAATCGCGGCCGGGATCGGGGTTTGCCGTCGTCAGAGGCGATTACCGGCGCGGCGGAGATCATCGGAAAAGGTGGATCGGAGAAGAAGAGATAACGGCACGGAAGGAGAGGAGAGAGAACTTCCGCGGGGTTGAGGTTGAGGCGAAGAAGAGGTTGAGGCGAAGAAGAGGTTGAGGCGAAAAGGGGCGGCGCTGTTCGCGCAGCTGTACGAAGAAGAAGAGGACAACTCAGTCCTTCAACCCTAAATTCCCCTTCCTTTTTTTTATTTTAATTCAGTTCCCTTTTTCTTTTTTTTTACTTTCTTTTTATATGTTTTAATTCTTTTAATTCAGATAAATATAATTATAAACTAATAATAATTATGACTAAATAAATTTGAATGAAAATGCTGAATGAGGTCATGGACCGAAATTGTTTGGCATTAGGCCCGTCTTTTTTTTAGCCTGAAACCATTACTGCAACAAAAATTTCTAATTGGATTCATTTATGAACTGGGCCTAGCACCCTTATTAAGACACACACTCTGAATTTAGCTTATACGCCCTGATTCTTCTATTTTTTCCTTTTTTTTTTAGTTTTTCTTCTAGTTTAATTTTTCTCTTAATTGATAATAAAATGATACAAAATAATAGAATATTTTAGAATTCTTTAGAATTTCTTTTTAGAATTTCGATTAGAATTTTTTCTATTTTATTTTTCATATTCGATAATCATTTTTATTGCCATTTTCTAGTCAAGATTTTTGTAGCATCGACATAACTCTTGCAATGTGGAATGCTCGGGGTGAATTCTACAATCACTTGCCCAAGGGAACTTTGATAGAATTTTCTTACCGCTTGCACAATCTTGAAGAGGCAACAGACCTTCTCCGTTCGGTATCGTCACAAATCTATTTTATTCTTCATTTCCGTACTTTATCGCAAATCATACGCGTGCTAACATTGAGTATAATTCCCTCATTCATTCTAACTTTAGGGCTAACAATACATAACAGCATTAAGTTTAGAAATAGGCTACTTCTCCTTTAGCTTTTCTTTCTCCTTTTGCATTCGCACCTAAAACTAAACTTCTTTTTTCTTTTCGAAATTCAAAACACTTTAAAACTACTGATGAGAATCATGCTTTTGCTTAGTACGGGAAATGATAAGCGGGTCTCTTCTCGATCTTATTGTTCTTCATCTCAGGCATAGGTGTGGTTCAATTCTCAAAGACTCCTTTCATGGCTAAGTAGGAAAATGGCTAATATCTCTCTCTTGAGGTCAATCAGTCATCATCTACAACAAAAAATACAAAACAAAATTCAAACCATTTTGTGCATTCGAGCACCATTTCATTAAAAAAAAACCCTTTTTAGGTAAGGATACGATTAATTTACTTCTGTGCCAACGCATAAGTCTCCAAAGGTCGAGCTGCGGCAGAAGGAGGAATTAACTTCGTCCACGAAAAACATCTACAAAATATAAACCAACTCAAATCTTTTGTGCGCTCGAGCACCTTTCTTTAAAACCCTTTTCAGGTAAGGACATGATTAATTTACTTCTGTGCCAACGCATAAGTCTCCAAAGGTCGAGCTGCGGCAGAAGGCGGAATTAACTTCGTCCATAAAAAACACAAACAAACAAAAACATATGAGCCGAACTACGGTAGCTCTGATTCCTCAAAAAGGATACGTAGGCATTGGGGTAGGGCCCATGCAAGCACAATTTTATTTTCCCTACATTCTTTTCCCCTTTATTTTGCATGCATTTCCCCTTAGCAATAGTAGACAGTAAGCATAGATTAAACACACCCATAAGATAGATAACAAGAGTGGATACCGTAGAGTACTACGGGCGTGTGGGGTGCTAATACCTTCCCCTCGCGTAACAGACTCCCTTACCCGATCTCTCGGTCGCAAGACCGTGACTTCTCCCTCATCAGGTTTTCTCGATGTTTACCTTTCCCTACATGTGGGATAAAAGACGTTCGATGGCGACTTCATTGTTTTGATGATATTCAGCCGGTTGTTTCAGCTGGCGACTTCACTGGGGAATAGGTCGACCAAGTGCTGGTCCATCCCGGAGTCGCTCCTAGCTCTTGTTTTCTTTCCTTAGGGTGTTTATTTTTATGCTTTCAGTTTACTCGTTTGTACATGTTTATCTGAGCATAAGTTTGCATTGCATTTTATGGCTTTCCATATTTGTTATCTATTGTGCTGGACTCTGTTCTCTATGTTGGGTGAGGATGTCACTATTGAGGTAAAAGGCCCAGTACCCAGGCCAGAGTGCACTAGGACACCTAGGAATAGAGTGGGGGCATGACGGCTATAGGACGTGGTCCGATTGGTGCAGTCATGTCATATACCACGCTCGGATGAGGTTCAAATGAATTACTATCGGCACCCACGTCTGTGGGCAAGCCCATAGCACTTTCAGGCGAACCCGTGATTTTCGAGTTACCATTATCTTACCCTGACCTAGTTTTCACCCGTGAGTGGGGAGGGAATTTCTATCACAGGTACAGATGGTGACTATGTGCAGATGGTTACTCACATTCAAATGGTAACTATGCTCAGGCAATGACTAATGGTTCTGATGGCTATATTTTGGATCTCTGTTCCGACTTGATGCAGATGGTATATCTTGTTGGTGACTGTATGGTTCTCAGATTTATTTTTTGAGATCCTGACTTGTTTACCTGGAGGTTCATTCAATCCTTCAATCTTGGTATTCCCAGCATATTCAGAAAATGCTCAACAGTATCCGATGTTCCAGAAGCCTTGATCCCGGACAATGGGAGATCCACAGGGTACTTGGTTCTTATATATGCAAAAGTTATGTCAGACCCTTTTTCTAATGACACTCACATGATTTAGAGCAGTGCATCAATCTTATTCAGAAATGATGGAACCTCGATCCTCTTTGATCTCATGCCTTTGCATACATAACATGGCTAACCACATGCCTAACGTACATGTTCTATTATTTCCAAGGAATCACATTTGCAAGTCTTGTGCCAAAATTCTTCCATCCCTTACTTGCGCAAAAACAAAATCAAAGCACGCAAATTCCTTGGAAACGACAGAACATGACACGGCATTCATTCATACACCCCATGCATATTCAGGCACTCATGACAGGTACCCGAAGATTGGGATTCTTATTCAGACCTGGGGTTCTCTTCAAAGGTTCAACTTGATTTCTCACCACACATGCTCAGAGGTCAATACAAGCCTTGGCTCGTAGTCAAAAACTTCTCCAGGCAGGAAGATAATGGATTAAAGAGTCAGATAAGCCAGGTCATGAAAACTCTGATGATGATGTCTATTATTTCTTTAAGACATGATATGCTTGGTGATGCATATTGTACTGGGGCACCTGGCCAATCGATTGAAGAAAGTATGTCATCCAGAGACCAAGTCCAAGACAGGCTCAATCTAGAGACTGTTGTATCTGAAAGGGGATTCTCTCACACACTCGAGCATCAAGACTACAGAAAGTCATCAGAATCAGCAAGTCCATATGGAGTCAAGTCTCCTTAACAATGGCGATCATTGGTTTCTTTACTGCATTTTCATTTGCATTCTTTCTTGTTTGTTTAAACATTGCTTGTATATAGAAACTTGTCTGTTTTTGAACGAAAATCTTAATGCAATAAGTATGCTTGTCTTGAAGTGTTCCTTTCATTTTTACTCATCCATTCGTTATCACTCTTTAAATGTTTTACTTGCATATTGATGCCAGATTTCCTAGTCTTATGCTTAGGTAAAGATTCAAAGGAGGATGACGATAATCCTAAAACGCAAAAATCTCCGATTGGTACGCTTTTGAGTAAGACCCTGCTGACGATGTACAGGCCTTGTTTCAATCCCCAAACACCGGAGATATAAGGGAGATAGACCCTCGTCAACCCCTCTGAGCCTTCGAAGTAGGAGTTTCCTTTCTGTTCAGAAAAAACCCTCATTTTAACCTTGGGGCGGGTAGTGTTCAGCTAATTTGTTTAAGCATTCAGAACTCATCAAGAGTGTGAATCCAAGGATATGACAATGGTTATCCATCAAAAGATTGAGAAAAGTCAAAACCACAATGGTTCACCCTCATCTATCAACAACGTGCATCAATTAACAATATCCCAATGGGTATCTCTCGCACATCAGGAGGTCGACAGATGACGATACAACAATGGCTATCCCGCATCTACTAAAGACTCAGGTAGTCACGATCACTTCCAAAAAATCAAAACAATGCAAAGATCAACGACTTGTTCAAAATGAAAAATATGAATAAGAAAGAAACAAAAATCCCCGCTAAGTCAAAACTTGAAAACAAGTCGCTTAGGCATAAAATTGGGGCATCCCGCTGGACTTCCAAATCGAAATTCAAAAGAATTTGTCCAGGCAAAAATAGGGAAAGCAAGAAAGAAATCGAAAAGCCTAAAAGGCGAGAAAAGGGTTACCAATGAAAATCCTCATCAAAGAACAAAGTCGTGTGATCAGACACCAAAAGCAAAAGGTGAAGTGACTGTCGTGTCCAAAAAACCACAGTGGTTCTGCAATCATCGCAAACTCTTCTTGAGAGATGAATACTTGTACTAGGTCAACTGAACGTAGGAATGGAGAACATCACGGAGAATGGGTGGGCACCAAATAATTTTGAGCCTTAAATACTTTTTTCTAAAACCGTGAACCAGGCCACGTTACAACACTTTCAAAGTCCTAACTGAAGCAAGGGTCAATTCGAAAGCATGCTACAACGAGATAGCGTTTAACTGACTCCTAAGAGGTACGTCTCAATATCTGTTTTGGCATCATATGCTTGCATTATCTTTCATAAAAAAAAAAATTTCTCTAGCTAGTGACTCGTTCACAACAGAGTTGCGACGTCATTTCATTCAAAGTTTTTCAAACTTCAAGACTTACATATGTGTTGCATTAGAATTATCATTCTCATAATAAACATTCTTCTGCATACAAAACAACTGATCGACGTCAAGTAAGTTTGCACAATGAACAATTGGTAAAGAGCTCAATCTTGTCAGAGAAGAGAGGCTTGAATACCCTGTTGAAGCAAGAGTCAGCTGCCACAAGAGAAATGACTTATCCAGCAGCATGTTAACTGGTGATTCTGTCAAGAGGAATCATCTTGGTGCTTTACAGTCTGAGTACAATTCAAGGATGAAGTTAGCAGAGCCTGCCAATCAGAGGCAATCAAGTCGAGGGTCGATCTCTCCAAGCTCAGCCAAATCTGGGGCATTCCCTCAAAGCTGTCAATCAGAGGCAATCAAGTCGAGGGTCGATCTCTCCAAGCTCAGCCAAATCTGGGGCATTCCCTCAAAGCCGTCAATCAGAGGCTATCACGTCGATAAATCTCTCCGAGCTTGATCAATCAGAGGCTATCACGCCAAGAGATCTACTCAGAATTCATTCAACCTGGGGCAGTTACGTCGAGATTCGACAAATCTCTCCAAGAGAGCTGTAATCAAGAGAAGTTTATTTCGTGACTCAAGACATTGGGGCAGGCCACCTCATATCGTATTATGGCACGAATATTCTGGTCTTCTATTCAACATAGATCTTCTCAGAGACCCTCCAGACAGGGGCATTCCTCATCCATACTTGCAAAGTTGCTCAAGCCAATTATGTTATACGAGACTACGATCAAGCTAAAAGCACCATAACGGTCACCCTGACTTAGCCAGCGCACGAAGCCGCCTTCATCTCCTGCAAACAACTTCAGATCTGATTCCCCAAGTAAATTCAGAAAGTCTAGAATCGTCTTTTGACTCAGCACGCGTAAGTGCATCCTCAGTGGAGTTAATCAAGAGCATCCCCAGTAAAGCTAAACCGGGGCATTCGCAGAACCAAACCGGGGCATTCACAAAGCTCAACCGGGGCATTCGCAAAGCTAAACCGGGGCATTCGCAGGGTTCAACCGGGGCACTCGTAGGTGTCCATTCCCATCTCTTATCCCCAAGTGATTCAAGAGATAATTCCCCAGTGTGCGTAAACTTGGGACATGTATTCGGAGGGATCCATATGCTGTTCAGTATCCATTCTTCGGCATATTCACTTATATCACCCCCTCAACAGTTCAGGATCTTTGGAAGTCCGGCCAGGTTATCTCTTCCCAACGGTACGATTCAGAATCCAGCAGTGTACCTAAAGACTCACTTCGTCAGCAATTCAGTCTTCAGCAGAGTCATCAACAATCTTCGGTATCATGGGCTCCCCAGTGCAAATTTTTATCGGTACCCCCAACAATCTTTGGTACTGCAGACTTCCAACAGCGATATATATTGACATCCCCAGTGATGGCAAGCGGTCTCCAATAGGCCTCTTCTTATTCCCATGAAGTTTATTTCTTTGCATTGCATATAGTTATCATTACATAACATTGCATCCTCAAAAGCGCGTAGCTGATCCATCAGAGTGGATCTTTGCATCAAAAGAAATTAAAACATGCATACAAAGCATAAGCCAGATCAGGTACCTTACAAAAAAAAGGCCTGAATTATTCAAGGATAACAATACGTCCCTACAGGAGGGTGTCATGCCCAAAATCCCCAATCAGTGACCTTCACCTTTTCAATGCCCAACAAAACCAATACACTTTGCCGTTCTAAACCCAGTTCTTGTCTGGTAGTCGGTTCCCTAAACATTCTTCTGTGTCTATTCCTAAGCACTCGTATGTGTCAAGTTTCCTAAACACCCAGCCGGGTCAGTTATTCAAACACTCGTCCGTGTTTAACCTTTTGATACTCACCTGTATCTTCTTTCAATACTCGTCCGTATTGAATTAAACACTCGTCCGTGTTTAACTTTTTGATACTCGTCCGTATCTTCTTTCAATACTCGTCCGTATTGATTCAAACACTCGTCCGTATTGATTCAAACACTCGTCCGTGTTTATACCTTTGATACTCACCTGTATCTTCTTTCAATACTCGTCCGTATTGAATCAAACACTCGTCCGTGTTTATACTTTTTGATACTCGTCCGTATCTTCTTTCAATACTCGTCCGTATTGAATCAAACACTCATCCGTGTTTAACTTTTTGATACTCGTCCGTTTCTTCTTTCAATACTCGTCCGTATTGAATCAAACACTCGTCCCTGTTTAACTTTTGATACTCGTCCGTATCTCCTTTCAATACTCATCCGTATTGAATCAAGCACTCGTCCGTGTTTAACTTTTTGGTACTCGTCTGTATCTTCTTCCAATACTCGTCTGTATTGAATCAAACACTCGTCCGTGTGTAACTTTTTGATACTCGTCCGTATCTTCTTTCAATACTCGTCTGTATTGAATCAAACACTTGTCCGTGTTTTGATACTCACCTGTATCTTCTTTCAATACTCGTCCCTGTTGAATCAAACACTCGTTCGTGTTTAACTTTTTGATACTCGTCCGTATCTTCTTTCAATACTCGTCCGTATTGAATCAAACACTCGTCCGTGTTTAACTTTTTGATACTCGTCCGTATCTTCTTTCAATACTCGTCCGTATTGAATCAAACACTCGTCCGTGTTTAACTTTTGATACTTGTCCATATCTCGTTTCAATACTCGTCTGTATTGAATCAAACACTCGTCCGTGTTTATACCTTTTGATACTCGTCCGTATCTTCTTTCAATACTCGTCCGTATTGAATCAAACACTCGTCCGTGTTTAAGTTTTGATACTCGTCTGTATCTCCTTTCAATACTCGTCCGTATTGAATCAAGCACTCGTCCATGTTTATACTTTTGATACTCTCTTGTATCTCCTTTCAATACTCGTCCGTATTGATTCAAACACTCGTCCGTGTTTAACCTTTCGATACTCACCTGTATCTTCTTTCAATACTCGTCCGTATTGATTCAAACATTCGTCCGTGTTTAACATTTCTTGATGCTCGTCCGTGTCGCTTATCTAAACAATCATCATGTCATAACCCATGTTCCCTTCTTCGAACCTGAGATTGCCTCTTGGCTAGGTTCTTCCTTCAAACCTTTGTCGAACCTGAGATCGCCTCTTGGCTAGGTTCTTCCCTGAAATCTTCGTCGAACCTGAGATCGCCTCTTGGCTAGGTTCTTCCTTCAAACCTTTGTTGAACCTGAGATCGCCTCTTGGCTAGGTTCTTCCCTGAAATCTTCGTCGAACCTGAGATCGCCTCTTGGCTAGGTTCTTCCTTCAAATCATCATCGAACCTGAGATTGCCTCTTGGCTAGGTTCTTCCCTCAAATCATTGTCGAACCTAAGATCGCCTCTTGGCTAGGTTCTTCCTTCAAATCTTTGTCGAACCTGAGATTGCCTCTTGGCTAGGTTCTTCCTTCAAATCATCGTCGAACCTGAGATCGCCTCTTGGATAGGTTCTTCCTTCAAATTATCGTCGAACCTGAGATTGCCTCTTGGCTAGGTTCTTCCTTCAAATCATCGTCGAACCTGAGATCGCCTCTTGGCTAGGTTCTTCCTTCAAATCATCGTCGAACCTGAGATCGCCTCTTGGCTAGGTTCTTCCTTCAAATCATCATCGAACCTGAGATCGCCTCTTGGCTAGGTTCTTCCATGAAATCATCGTCGAACCTGAGATCGCCTCTTGGCTAGGTTCTTCCCTCAAATCACCGTCGAACCTGAGATCGCCTCTTGGCTAGATTCTTCCTTTAAATCACCGTCGAACCTGAGATCGCCTCTTGGCTAGGTTCTTCCTTCAAATCATCGTCGAACCTGAGATCGCCTCTTGGCTAGGTTCTTCCTTCAAAACATCGTCGAACCTGAGATTGCCTCTTGGCTAGGTTCTTCCCTCAAATCATCATCGAACCTGAGATCGCCTCTTGGCTTGGTTCTTCCTTCTAATCATCGTCGAACCTGAGATCGCCTCTTGGCTAGGTTCTTCCTGCAAATCATCGTCGAACCTGAGATCGCCTCTTGGATAGGTTCTTCCTTCAAATCATCGTAGAACCTGAGATCGCCTCTTGGCTAGGTTCTTCCCTCAAATCATCGTCGAACCTGAGATCGCTTCTTGGCTAGGTTCTTCCTTCAAATCATCGTCGAACCTGAGATCGCCTCTTGGCTAGGTTCTTCCTTAAAATCATCGTCGAACCTGAGATCGCCTCTTGGCTAGGTTCTTCAATGAAATCATTGTCGAACCTGAGATCGCCTCTTGGCTAGGTTCTTCCCTGAAATCATCATCGAACCTGAGATCGCCTCTTGGCTAGGTTCTTCCCTCAAATCATCGTCGAACCTGAGATCGCCTCTTGGCTAGGTTCTTCCTTCAAATCATCATCGAACCTGAGATCGCCTCTTGGCTAGGTTCTTCCCTCAAATCATCGTCGAACCTGAGATCGCCTCTTGGCTAGGTTCTTCCTTCAAATCACCGTCGAACCTGAGATCGCCTCTTGGCTAGGTTCTTTCCATTTACTTTGTCTTAGAACCTGAGATCGCCCTTTGGCTAGGTTCTCTATCAAATCACTCTCATGTGTCGCCTTAGGATCATAGGTCGCCCGTAGACCTCATCCGCTGTCTTTTCATGCCAACCATTTATCTTGTATTGGCATCGCTCCATGTTACAAGTCCAATCTTTATCTCTTCATTGAAAAAACAAATTTCTTTTCCCCAACAGATAACACAAATAAATAAATAAAGAACACACTTACTCCCTCTCTCAGGACAAATTTTTGGCATTGATATTTAATCATCTTCAACCTTGAACTTCCGAAAGGCATGTGCCAATCGTACTTTCAGGATTAAGACGATTAAATAGGGGCAGCTGTAATACCCCAAATTTGTCCTACCCTTTTACTTCCTATCTGACTTACGCATTTTGCATTTTTCTCACATATATAATTTCCATTAGGTCATCTAACACATCATGCATCATTAATCGATAAATTGGCACAAGATCATGGATTTCGAGGAATAAGGGTTGGTGTATGGCTTTAAGGCTCCCATCTTCGCACAAGCTTGTTTCGGTTGATTTCTCCATTAATAATTTGTTTGAAGCTAGGTTTTCATTTCATGGACCTTATCATCATCAAGCTACGAGGCTATCCTTTTCTTCTCAATGTCAAGTTGCAAGGTTTTATGAGACGAAGCTAAAAATCAGGGTTTATACATTTTCATACTTGAGCTTGTCAGCATTCTACCTGAGGTTCATTCCATATCAAGGTATTCGCATGTCTCATCTTTC
Organism: Vicia faba; assembly: GCA_948472305.1. Taxonomy (NCBI): domain Eukaryota; kingdom Viridiplantae; phylum Streptophyta; class Magnoliopsida; order Fabales; family Fabaceae; genus Vicia; species Vicia faba. The sequence continues at coordinate 1,347,484,409 of OX451737.1, forward strand.
ATATTCATCTGCAAAGAATCCCTCAGGGCATAGTCATTATCATCTATTGAGAAGGGGTCCAAGACGTCATTATTCTAGTGCTCATATAGTCGGGACATGGTACAAGATGTTAATTGTGATCAAGGTGTCATTATTTCAAATGCTTATTGCTTGACACGCAAATTTGGTTTAGATCGGAAAATTGAATTGAATTAGGGATTCAGTGAAGCTGTAGTTTGATTAGAATTCATTCATTAATATTTGAAGTGGATTTGGAGAAAATCAAAGTTCTTAAATATTTGCATGGCTTTTCTTGGAATTCAAACCACAAGTATGAAAAAGCATGCATCAAATTCATCCAACCATCAAAATATTGTCCAAATAGCCTCTCTTGGATTCATTCAAGATTCATGTCTCTTTTGGTTACCTTGCAAATATTTTGGATTCATACCATTTATTTGAATTCATACAAAGGCCATTTCATTATGTGGAAATAAAGTCAACATACATTCCAATGTGTATTCAAATACATACAAGTCAAAATTCCATTACAATTATACATAACATCTATACATTTTTACCAAAACCTATCCTAATTTTCAATCATTCTTCATGTTTCAAACTTCAAGCTTCCAAAACTTTGTGTTATGCGTCTTTGTTCCAACTTCATATCATCTTGGTGTTTTCCATTTGCCTTTGCTTCCCAATAGCCCTGATATAAACCAAACCTGCAAAAACATTGGATAAACTGTCATAAGCATGAACCGCATACACTACACTTCCAATTGTCAAAACCAATTCCGTAACCCAAAAAAATAAAGGCAGCCCTGCACATAAATTTTATAACAAAGTAACTTAACCCAAAACCATATCTCAACTAATCCTAACAGATTTACAAATAACCACTGTAAAACAACAAAAACCATATCCATAACCAATTCATAACAAACTCTCAAACCTTCTAACCACTTCTAACAGCATAACTAACAACAACCAAAACTGTTATAACAACAAACTGCATCTTAAACCTCCTAACAGAATTTTTCATAACTAACTTTTCCCTAACTTCTAACTGTAACCAACTTTCCATTTCCCAAACCATAACTAACTTAACTGTAACAAACTCCTAACTGCATGTTAACCTCCTAACAGAATTTTTGTTAACTACCACCTATAACAAACTTCCAGTACATATATACCAGAGATTGACAGAATAGATATAGGATTTCAACACAGAAAAAAAGAATTTATTACCTCTCAATCATCTCATTCTTCAATCATTGAAAAGAATCACGACCAAAACTCAAAAGAACCCTATATGCTTCCTTTATCATCCTTCAACATCACTGTGATCTTCATCTTCAAACTTCTCTGAACCACATCAAAATCAACTGCAAAATTCAACAATCTTCATCTTCATTATCATTTATCATCAAAAATCTCAGAACTTCTTCAACAATTCTCTCTTTGTAAAAATCTCTTTAAACTCCCTCTGCATCTTCAACATTCATCATCATCTTCACATCAAACTTCAACGCACTTCATCATCTTCACATCAACCTACAACATCAACGCATCATAACAATATCAATGTGCACAACAATTTCAATCACCAATGTTCAACGTAGCAACATCATGGTAACATCACAACAACACGCACAAGAACAACAGCAAAAATGAAAAAGCAGAAGAAAGTAAAGAACTAAGAGGAGAGAGCGGTAGAGTTTATATACCTGTCGAATACGAATTTGTGAAGTGAAGCTTGAATCAAGCCCGAAACGTGGATCGGAAAGGCGTAGATCGACGGAATCGCGAAGAGGAGACGATACAGGTGAGAACGATCCGCGACGGTTAGGTGATGTTGAAGTGAAATCTGAGATGATGCGAAATTAGAAGAAGAAGCAAGAACGGGGAGAAGAAAAGAGATCATTACCTGAAGGAATCGCGGCCGGGATCGGGGTTTGCCGTCGTCAGAGGCGATTACCGGCGCGGCGGAGATCATCGGAAAAGGTGGATCGGAGAAGAAGAGATAACGGCATGGAAGGCGAGGAGAGAGAACTGCCGCGGGGTTGAGGTTGAGGGGAAGAAGAGGTTGAGGCGAAGAAGAGGTTGAGGCGAAAAGGGGCGGCGCTGTTCGCGCAGCTCTACGAAAAAGAAGAGGACAACTCAGTCCTTCAACCCTAAATTCCCCTTCCTTTTTTTTATTTTAATTCAGTTCCCTTTTTCTTTTTTTTTACTTTCTTTTTATATGTTTTAATTCTTTTAATTCAGATAAATATAATTATAAACTAATAATAATTATGACTAAATAAATTTGAATGAAAATGCTGAATGAGGTCATGGACCGAATTTATTTGGCATTAGGCCCGTCTTTTTTTTAGCCTGAAACCATTACTGCAACAAAGATTTCTAATTGGATTCATTTATGAACTGGGCCTAGCACCCTTATTAAGACACACACTCTGAATTTAGCTTATACCCCCTGATTCTTCTAATTTTTCCTTTTTTTTTAGTTTTTCTTCTAGTTTAATTTTTCTCTTAATTGATAATAAAATGATACAAAGTAATAGAATATTTTAGAATTCTTTAGAATTTCTTTTTAGAATTTCGATTAGAATTTTTTCTATTTTATTTTTCATATTGGATAATCATTTTTATTGCCATTTTCTAGTCAAGATTTTTGTAGCATCGACATAACTCTTGCAATGTGGAATGCTCGGGGTGAATTCTACAATCACTTGCCCAAGGGAACTTTGATAGATTTTCTTATCGCTTGCACAATCTTGAAGAGGCAACGGACCTTCTCCGTTCGGTATCGTCACAAATCTATTTTATTCTTCATTTCCATACTTTATCACAAATCATACGCGTGCTAACATTGAGTATAATTCCCTCATTCATTCTAACTTTAGGGCTAACAATACATAACAGCATTAAGTTTAGAAATAGGCTAATTCTCCTTTAGATTTTCTTTCTCCTTTTGCATTCGCACCTAAAACTAAACTTCTTTTTTCTTTTCGAAATTCAAAACACTTTAAAACTACTGATGAGAATCATGCTTTTGCTTAGTACGGGATATGATAAGCGGGTCTCTTCTCGATCTTATTGTTCTTCATCTCAGGCATAGGTGTGGTTCAATTCTCAAAGACTCCTTTCATGGCTAAGTAGGAAAATGGCTAATATCTCTCTCTTGAGGTCAATCAGTCATCATCTACAACAAAAAATACAAAACAAATTCAAACCATTTTGTGCGCTCGAGCACCATTTCATTAAAAAACCCTTTTCAGGTAAGGATACGATTAATTTACTTCTGTGCCAACGCGTAAGTCTCTAAAGGTCGAGTTGTGGCAGAAGGCAGAATTAACTTCGTCCACAAAAAACATCTACAAAATATAAACCAACTCAAATCTTTTGTGCGCTCGAGCACCTTTCTTTAAAACCCTTTTCAGGTAAGGACATGATTAATTTACTTCTGTGCCAACGCATAAGTCTCCAAAGGTCGAGCTGCGGCAGAAGGCGGAATTAACTTCGTCCATAAAAAACACAAACAAACAAAAACATATGAGCCGAACTACGGTAGCTCTGATTCCTCAAAAAGGATACGTAGGCATTGGGGAAGGGCCCAGGCGAGCACAATTTTATTTTCCCTACATTCTTTTCCCCTTTATTTTACATGCATTTCCCCTTAGCAATAGTAGACAGTAAGCATAGATTAAACACACCCATAAGATAGATAACAAGAGTGGATACCGTAGAGTACTACGGGCGTGTGGGGTGCTAATACCTTCCCCTCGCGTAACAGACTCCCTTACCCGATCTCTCGGTAGCAAGACCGTGACATCTCCCTCATCAGGTTTTCTCGATGTTTACCTTTCCCTACATGTGGGATAAAAGACGTTCGATGGCGAATTCATTGTTTTGATGATTTTCAGCCGGTTGTTTCAACATGTTGGAAGAAATCCTTCAGGCTGGACAAAATGTGGCAAACAAGTTTGGCCTAGGATTTGTGGCTGCAAAGAAATCTACTGCAGACAAGAAGAAGATCAGGCCTAATCAAAAAATGTCAAAGCAGATGTCACAACATAGCACTCAACATCGAGAACAGAGAGATATGAAGAAAAATTATCAAAGATGGAGATTTCATCATTGTGGAAGGTTTGGTCACATAAAGCCATTCTGCTTCAGATTATACGAATATCCTAATCAGACCCCAGTTGTCAAACCTAAGTCTAACAGGGCACCATATACTCAACAGTGGAAGAAAAAGTCTGCAGCCCTGATAGCTCACACCTCCCTTAGAGTTTCTGCCAAGGAAGACTGGTACTTTGACAGTGCATGCTCTAAACACATGACTGGAATCAAGAATCTTCTGAATAATGTAAAACCTTATACTACTAGTTATGTCACTTTTGGAGATGGTGCTAGAGGAGAAATCAAAGGAGTTGGAAACTTGGACTGCCCTGGAGTTCCAAACCTAAATGAAGTGTTGCTGGTAAATGGCTTAACTGCTAATCTCATAAGTTTCAGTCAATCATGTGATCTAGGATTCAAGGTCAACTTCACCAATTCTGAATGTCTTGTAACTAATAAAAAACAAGAAGTTGTAATGAGAGGAGTCAGATCAAAAGACAACTGTTACTTATGGGAGTATGAAAACACTAATCACTCTTCTCTATGCTCTATAGCCAAAGAAGAAAAGGAAGTGAAACTGTGGCACCAAAAACTTGGTCATTTACATCTAAGAGGGATGAAAAAGATCATATCCATGGAGGCAATCAGAGGGATTTCAGGGCTTCAAATTGATGAAGGGAGAGTCTATGGTGAATGTCAGGTTGGAAAGCAAACTAGAATGTCACATCCAAAGACAAGGCATCTGACCACCTCTAAGGTGCTAGAACTCCTACATATGGATCTGATGGGTCCAATGCAGGTGGAAAGTCTTGGTGGAAAGAGATATGCATATGTTGTTGTGGATGATTTTTCCATATTCACCTGGATTAACTTCATTAGGGAAAAGTCTGATGTATTTGATGTATTTAAGGAACTGTGCAAAAGAATTCAAAGAGAAAAAGAAGGATGCATTCTCCGAATCAGAAGTGATCATGGAAAGGAATTTGAAAACAGTAAGTTTGATGAGTTCTGTTCCTCAGAAGGAATCAATCATGAATTTTCTTCACCCATAACTCCTCAACAAAATGGAGTTGTGGAAAGGAAAAACAGGACTATACAGGAATCTGCCAGAGCAATGATACATGCCAAAAGACTTCCTATTCATTTTTGGGCTGAAGCTATGAATACAGCCTGTTATGTCCATAACAGGGTCACCTTGAGAAAGGGAACATCATCCACCATTTATGAACTATGGAAAGGAAGAAAGCCTACAGTGAAGTACTTCCATGTCTTTGGAAGCAAATGTTATATTCTGACAGATCGTGAACAAAGGAGAAAGATGGATCCTAAAAGTGATGAAGGAATATTCCTAGGATACTCTACCAACAGCAGAGCATATAGGGTATTAAATTCCAGGACCAAAGTTATGATGGAATCTATAAATGTCATAGTTGATGATTACCATGAGGAAACAAATGTCCCATATGATGTTGAGACATTCTTTGAGACTTCAACTCAAGTGTCTAAAAAGGATGATCTACCCAAAACTACTTCATCAGAGTCTGAATCAAAGGAAGCTAACAAAGATCCTTCCATCATAATTCAGAAAGATCATCCTAAGGAACTCATCATAGGAGACCCTAATAGTGGAGTCATTACAAGATCTAGAGAACTCATCACAAACTCTTGCTTTGTATCTAAGATTGAACCAAAAAAATGTTAAGGAGGCTTTGACTGATGAATACTGGATTGGAGCAATGAAAGATCAATTGAACCAATTCAAGCAACATGAAGTATGGGAGTTAGTTCCTAGACCAGAAGGAACAAACATCATTGGCACAAAATGGATCTACAAGAACAAATCAGATGCTGAAGGAGTTGTCACCAGGAATAAGGCAAGGCTTGTTGCTCAAGGATACACTCAAGTTGAAGGGTTTGATTTTGATGAGACTTTTGCTCCTGTAGCCATACTGGAATCAATCAGACTTCTATTGGGAGTTGCTTGTCTCCTTAAGTTCAAGTTATTTCAGATGGATGTAAAGAGTGCCTTCATAAATGGGTACTTAAATGAGGAAGTATATGTGGAACAGCCTAAAGGATTTGTGGATCCAAACTGTCTTTATCATGTCTACAAATTGAGGAAAGCTTTATATGGTCTGAAACAAGCTCCTAGAGCCTGGTATGACAGGTTGACAAAATTCCTCACTGACAAAGGATACAAAAAAGGAGGCTTGGATAAAACTCTTTTTGTCAAAAATGAAGGAGGAAAGATAATGGTAGCTTAAATTTATGTTGATGACATGGTGTTTGGGGGAATGTCGGATAAAATGGTTAAACATTTTACTGACCAGATGCAAGCTGAATTTGAAATGAGCCTCATGGGAGAATTGACCTACTTTCTTGGACTGCAAGTCACACAGATGGAAGACTCAATTTTTTTGTCTCAAAGAAAGTATGCAAAGAATATTGTTAAGAAGTTTGGAATGCATAATTCCAGTCACAAAAGGACTCCTGCACCTACTCATTTAAAGTTGTCCAAAGACACAAGTGGTGCAAATGTGGATCAAAGCTTGTACAGAAGCATGATAAGAAGTCTGCTATACTTAACAGCCAGTAGACCTGACATTGCTTTTGCATTTGGAGTTTGTGCAAGATACCAGGCTGAACCCAAAGTAAGTCACATCAACCAAGTGAAAAGAATTCTGAAGTATGTGAGTGGAACTTACAACTATGGCATGTTGTACTCTCATGGATGTGAACCAATTCTGTCTGGTTACTGTGATGTTGATTGGGCTGGTAGTGCCGATGATAGAAAGAGCACCTCTGGAGGATGCTTCTTTTTGGGAAATAATCTTGTCTCTTAGTTCAGCAAGAAACAGAACTGTGTGTCTCTATCTACTGCTGAAGTTGAATACATAGCAGCTGGTAGCAGCTGTTCTCAAATGATCTGGATGAAACAGATGCTAACTGATTATAATGTCACACAAGATGTCATGACATTGTACTGTGACAATCTGAGTACTATTAACATTTCCAAGAATCCTATACAGCATAGCAGGACTAAGCATATTGACATTAGACATCACATCATCAAAGATCTTGTGGAGGAAAAGATGATTAAGATGGAACATGTTGCCACTGAGCTATAACTGGCTGACATTTTTACCAAGGCACTTGTTGCTAGTCAATTTGAAAATTTGAGGGCCAAGTTGGGTATTTGCCAATATGAAGAGATGTAGCAATTAATTTTGCTTAAAACAAGGGATAAAAGAGATATTTTAGTTAAGTCTATTCTGATCATTTGTTTCCCTCTTTCTTTCCAAAATTTTAAGAAGTGGAATAGACATTCATATATCTCCCTCTTCTCGCGTTTCTGCAACAGTCTCCATTCTCTCAAATGAAGATTTCACACTCGCTGTTACTTGTTTCCTAATTCGCTCAAGATGTCTCAACAATCCATGTCATCATATTCATCAAAGGCTACTGCTTCTTTCGAACCCTCTGACACCGAACCTAGGGCAATCACAAATTGCATGGATGTTGATGTTCTTGAGATAACTCCTCTTCGTGAAATGGCAGCTGATCCTACTAAGGTCAAGAAGCTGCGAACCAGACATGCAAGAAGATCACAAGCTTCTCCATCTAGTAAATATTCTCAACCATCATCTTATGTTCCTCCAGAGATAGCAAATAAGGAAGGTATTGGTTATGTACATCAAGCTATTGCCAGACTAGTCACTAGGATTCTTAATGAGAATCACTCTGTTCCTGGCATTTCTGTACCTTTGAACCAAGAAACTGCTAGTCCTAATGTAGACATGGATCCAGATTTCACTCAGAATGTTGAGAAACCTGATGACAACATTAGGAAATCTCCAGAAAAACATGATGATCACCAGAACCCTACTGAGAAGGCTGCTGAACCTCCTGTTATTGATGTTGATGAAGACTTTTCTGACGATGATTTAATTGCTAATATCAAACCTAGCATAGCTAGAAGGATGATGAGTAGAAAAGAAAAGCAGAATGATGCCCAAAGTCCCTCCAAAGACAAGGCTACTAAAGTTGTTCATAAGAAAACCAGGTATGAGAACAAGACTAGAGTAGAATCTGAGAAGGATCAAAAAGCTGGAATGTCGAAAGGGAAGGGGAAGGTAAAAGCTAGAGTACCTGTTGGTAGTCTCTCAAAGCCTTTGAGACAACCTATAGCCAAGAAAAGAAAGGATCCTGAACCTTTTGAATCTGATGAGGAATCAGAATTTGATTTTGATGCTGAGAGCAATGTTCCAGACATTCCTCTCAGAAAGAAACCCTCGTGTAGCAAATTGCCTAAGGTTCCTGAAGTTGCCATTGACAACATCTCCTTTCACCATCCAGAAAATGCAAGTAGGTGGAAGTATGTATTTCTAAAAAGGATTGCCTTGGAGAGAGAGCTGAACAATAGTGCTATTGAATGTAAGGAAATCATGGATCTAATCAAAGTTGTTGGCCTGATGAAAATAGTGGTCAAATTTTCCAACTGCTATGAGATTCTTGTCAAAGAATTCATAGTAAATTTGTCTGATGGATGTGCTGATGGAAACTCATCTGATTTTATGAGTGTTTATGTGAGAGGAAGAAAGGTAAATTTCTCTCCTACTGTGATAAACAATCTCCTAGGAAGGCCTGATGATGCTCAAACTGAGCTTGAAGTTTCTGACAACCAAGTTTGTCTAACCATAACTGTCAAGCAAGTCAAGCACTGGCCCTTGAAAGGGAAGCTAAATGCAAGCAATCTAAGCATGAAGTTTGCCATACTGCACAAAATTGGTGCAGCTAACTGGGTTCCCACCAACCAAAAATCCACCATTTCCAAAGGTTTGAGAAGATTTATCTATGCTATTGGAACCAGGACAAACTTTGATTATGGCAAGTACATCTTTGATCAAACATTGAAACATGCTGGAAGCTGTGCTATTAAAGGTCCTATTGCTTTTCCCTCTCTCCTGTGTGGTATAATCATTGCTTAGTATCCTGATATTCTGGTTGAAAAAGACTCTGTATGCAAAAGAGCCTCTGCACTTGGTTTGCACTATAAGCTGTTTCAGGGAACACATGTCCATGACATTGTTATGACATCTGCTGAGACAACAAATTTCAAAACTCATTCCAAGAAAACTGATGTTATAGCTGTGCTAAAAGAAACCTGCAGAGAGCTTGATACAAGAAAAAGGACGCTTGAAGAGCTGATTGCTAGACTAGAACTGGAGGAGAATGAAGAACAGATAAGGGAAGAGGATGCTGATGAAGACCAGCATAATGCTGAAAATAGTGCTTCCTCGTGGGATGACAGTGCCTGAAGGTCAGTGTTGCTGAAAAGATTGCTGCTGAAACTTGTTGCTGCCAAATGACTTCTTATTATTTTTGTGTTTTTTTTAATTTCCTTTTGGATGACTGTATAACTTAAAAGTATAAGTATCTTTGGCCTCTTTATGGCTAAAAAGGGGGAGAAGAAATTGTGATAATTTTGGTAGAATTAGATATTGGTAGCTGTTATTAAAAATTCTGCTGCTTTCTAATCTCTGATTGTTTAGGGGTTTTAGCCAAAAATTTGCCAAAGGGGGAGTTTGTAAGTGTTTGTTTGTTGGCATTTTTTTTGGTAAAACCAGATTTGCGAATGTCATGACTGATGTCATAACATTCTGGGATAAAGGTACATTCTACAGAAAATAATGTCATACAGGAACTACTCAGTATGAGTGTTTAGCATGATCATTAAGCAATGATCATATATATTATATTCTACCAAAATTAGTGAGCAGGATTCTTGTTGTCATAACCAATGTTAAGACATCCTGTACTGATCTAGCATTTGTGCAGATTTATTATTCCTGAGAATTTTCAGGAATCTGGTATGCTTCTTTGAGTTGATGTATACAGTCCAGATCAGATGCTCACGTGGATATTAGGTTAACCTTGCTTAACCCTAATCTGGTATGATGAAAGCCTAAGAACAAATCTTTAGGTTAACTTTAGTTAACCCTAGCTATTTTCATGGAAGCCCTAACTGAAGAATAGCCTGCCTATATATTCCTCATGAAGATTAATGGTTAAGCACACTTTTTACAGAAGATCAATAAGGGATTGTATAGTTGTAACTACTGCGAGCCAAGAAATTATCGTTGTGATAAGTGACTTAGAGTAGGATTTGATTGTAAGGGTTGTGTCTCACTCAAAGCTTTGAAGCACGAGTGTTTGTGTCTCTTGATTAAAGCTTTGAAGCAAAATCAAGTTAGGGTTGTTTATCACTCAAAGCTTTGAAGCACGAGTGATTGTGTCTCTTGATTAAAGCTTTGAAGCAAAATCAAGTGTGTGTAATTTAAGAGTGTCTTTATAATCTCATTAATCAATAGTTTAGTATCACTGCTGTGATTGAGGGGGAGTGAGTAGGAACTCAGGTTTAAGTTGAACTTAGATTGAAGTTGCATTGGGTAGATCTTAAGTGAAGGAGATAAACTGGTTGGTTTATTCCTAAATTAATATCTCTTATAGTGAATTTCCTCCGTGGCTTGGTAGCCCCCAGAGTAGGTGTTGTTACACACTGAACTGGGTTAACAATTAATTGTGTTCTTTACTGTTTTTAAATTACTGTCTTGAAGTGTGTCAGGTACGGTGTAATAACATTCACTGTGACATTAAGTATTTGTTGCCAGAATTTCAATACCTCCCCAAACACTGATGACTCAAAATTAAGGTTTGAGTTTGTATAATGACAATTGAACCTTTGATGCTTTGATAACGAGAAAACATATCATGTAATTACCATGCTTTTCACCGATTTTATATTTCATTAAGTCGTCTAACCCCCGATTATTCCGAGATTATTTGTCTTTTTACAGGTATAACATTTATCAACTCAAACCAATGGAAAAGGAAAACATGAAGAAGGCTAGACAATAAACAAAGAGAAAAAGAACTAAAAAATACAAAGTTTGGATTTTTAGAGCAGCGACGATCGTCACATCCTTTTGACGGGCGTAACACCCCCAACTTGGAGTAACGCTCGTCACATATCTTTGACGAACGTAATGTGCTACTTAAGCGCGTTACGACCGTCACCCTCCTGTGACGACCGTCACGCGCGTGAAGATGGGCGTTGTGAAGAGTGGAGACGTGGGCAATGCAAGGGCAGACTCGTTCTGCTATTTTTCCTCCACCCACTAATAGTGCTCCCTATATTTTCTCCATCTCAACCTTTCCTCAAGACTTGGCAACTGCTATTTTTCTTCTGCTATATATATGTGTGCAAGTGCAACGTACCAAGGGTCGTTGGAATCTTCTCAGAGCAAATTTTATTATTCTTCTACAATTGTTTCTATTTTCTTATTTTCTTGAGTTTTTCTACATTGCTGTAATTTTCATTCCAAGCTTTAGTTTTTAGTTTCAAGTGTTAATTCTTCTTTCAAGAATTAACCCGCTTTATTTACTTACTACAATCAAGCTCAAGGATTATTGTAATACTTCAAGATTACCATAGCAACTTTGATTCCAGGTTTTTATTGAAATTAATATTTATTCGTTTTTTATATTATGCCAATTATTGTTATGAATTATATTTTGAATTGCATTGCTGTTAAATTTATTATGTCCGACTAATTTGTTAATACCGGTATGTGACTCTTAAGAACTGAAAGAATTCAGTGATACCTTGGCCAAAAATATTTATAAAACAATTTCTAGTTTCCAATTTCCAAAATTAATTTAACTACCCTTGTCACGAGAGTGAGAAGTTAATTAACACGATTTTGCCACGAGAGTGGGAAATTAATTAAGGCAAGAACCTGCATGCGAGAGCTGGGGTTCAACCCAGATAGTGGTAACGAAACATTGATTTTTAAATACACGAGAATGTTTTAATAAATTAATTAAACTCAAATTGTTTTCAAAAAGTGTTATTAAATTTAAAGTGCATCCACTAGGTTTAGTAGCATGACTTATTTCATAAACACGAGAGTGTATGTCTCAGGTTTTTAAACAATTAGCTTTTACCGAAATACTTTATAGGCTAAGCGATTCACCGAATTCTCTAAGTCCGATTATCACATACCGGTATAACTATTACTATTATTTTTAATTAAACTGTTTCCCCCAAAAATCGAATATTCATCGCTTAGTTAAACAAACTGTAGCATTAGATCGCATGCGATTGATCCTCAGCCTCTGTGGGTTCGATAATCTTTTAAAACTAGAACGACAAAACTGTATACTTGCAGTTAGTATCCCGACAAACTTATAAAGTCCCGATCAAGTTTTTGGCGTCGTTGCCGGGGACTGGTAGTCAATTAATTACGATTCTTCTGTTGCGCATTTAGACTAGGCAACAGATACCCTTTTTCGATTTGTATGCCAAGGACTCGCTCACAAGGAGAACCACTTGACAAATCGACGGACGAACCTAAACTCATTCTTTCCGTAAGACGTGCAGTCAGGGATTACTGTTTAAATCACGCTATTCCTTTACCCAAACCCGAAATCAAGATTGATTCTGAAACAGATTCTAATTCTTCCTCTGAAACCGAAACCAATCCGGAATTAGACATAGCCGAAGAACAAAGGACCCGTCCACTGAAGGAGTACGCAGCTCCATCACAATAAGAACCCCACAACAGCATTGCTGCTCCAGCAATAAACCGAAACGATTTCGAGTTGAAACCGTCATTGATATCAGCTATCCAACAACGCCAATTCTCTGGAGATCCTTCTGAGGATCCGAATGAACATCTTACCAAATTCGTTCAATTTGCCGACACAGTTATAGCGAATGGTGTTAGTAAAGATGCGATAAGATTACGTCTTTTCCCCTTCTCACTAAGAGATAGAGCTTGGGCTTGGTTTCAATCCTTGCCATCAAATTCCGTCACTACGTGGGAAGGACTGAAGATTGTATTCTTAGCACGATACTTTCCCCCAAGAAAGAACGTTGCACTAAGAGCCCAAATCAACGGATTTAGGCAGAAGGATACTGAATCACTATTCGATGCATGGGAGCGCTACAAAGATATGATGCGAATGTGCCCACATCACGGATTAGAAAAATGGCTGATAATCCACACGTTTTATAATGGACTCTTGTACAACACAAGACTCTCTATAGATGCCGCTGCATGTGGTACACTGATGGACAAGCCTTATGACGAAGCTAACCAACTCATTGAAAACATGGCTCAAAACCACTATCAGTGGGGAGGAGAAAGAACATTTGTGGAGAAAACTCAAACCAAAGGTGGGATGTACGAGGTTAGTAGCCTAGATAAAGTTAATGCTAAGGTAGATGCTCTTACCCAAAAGATAGAAAGCTTGACCTTACCTCCTGCAGCTACCGTGGCTGCAGTTACCCCAAGCTTCTAAGTTTGTGGAGTTCCTGGTCATGTTGGAACCGAATGTCAAATCTTAGCAGGAATATCAGCTGATCAGGTAAATTATGCTCAAGGTAATCCTTATGCCAATGCCTATAATCCTGGTTGGAAGAACCATCCTAACTTCTCGTACAAGAGCAATAACGCTTTATATGCACCTAGCCAAGCACCTGCTGTACCTCCAGGGTATCAAAAACCTGTTGTTAATGTTCCTAACATTTCTAAGAAATCTAACCTTGAAATCCTAATGGAAAATTTTATCGCTAATCAAGCCCAACAAAACAAAGAATTCCTCAATCAAAACGTTCACACTGGTGAACAATTGAAGCTATTAGCAAACAAGGTAGATTCCCTAGCAACTCACAATAAAATGTTAGAAACCCAAATCTCCCAAGTAGCACAACACCAAGCTAGTTCTGCCACACCTGCTGGTACATTTCCTGGACAGCCACAGCCCAATCCTAAAGGACATGCAAATGCTATCACATTACGAAGTGGGACAGCCCTTGATGGACCGGTAGATCCTAGACTCCAAAACCCGACCATGTATCAAAAACCTAAAAAAGAAATAGAGAAGTCGAAAGATCAATCTGAAAATGTAGAGGAAGACGCGAATGAGAACAGAGAGGCTTCAGAAAAACCTTATGTGCCTCCACCACCATATAAACCACCAATTCTATACCCCCAAAGACTTGTAAAATCCAAGAACGAGGGACAATTCAAGAAATTTGTAGAACTTCTGAAACAATTAAACGTCACTATTTCATTTACAGAAGCTATAACCCAAATGCCGTCATATGCTAAATTCCTAAAAGAAATATTGGCTAATAAGAAAAAAATCGTTGAGAACGAAATCGTTATGCTAACTGCCGAATGTAGTGCCATAATTCAAAATAACATGCCTCCAAAGCTAAAAGATCCTGGTAGTTTCTCCATACCATGTGTAATTGGAAAATCTGTCATAGACAAAGCTCTATGCGATTTAGGAGCCAGTGTCAGTCTAATGCCCTTATCTATTTGCGAGAAGCTCAAATTAGGCGACATGAGACCTACCAAGATGTCCCTACAACTAGCTGACAGGTCAGTCAAATTTCCTGTTGGTATGCTAGAAAACATTCTTGTCCGAATAGGACAATTTTACATACCGATTGACTTCATAATAATGGACATCAGGGAAGATTCAAACATTCCCATCATACTAGGAAGACCATTTTTAGCTACTGCATGAGCCATCATAGACGTCAAGAAAGGAAAACTTACCTTCGAGGTAGGAGAAGAAAAAGTAGAATTCATTCTTTCCCAATTCTTTAAAGCCCCTGCTATAGATGACTCATGTTGTCTCCTAGATATTATTGATGAATGTGTCAAAGAACTTGAATGCCAAGAGGACACCTATTCTGCGATGCTGAAAATTCAGACACCAACTATCCTTAAGAACGAGGACTGGAAACAAGAACACTTAGATGCCGACCTGAGCGAATGTTTAGCCTTAACACCCGATCCTGCCCCAACTAATAAGAAACCTATTATAGAACTTAAAACATTACCTGAAGATCTTAGGTATGAATTCTTAGATAAAGAACTCGAACGACCAGTTATAGTCAATGCCAAATTCGGAGAGATCGAAACCGAAAAACTTCTTAGTGTGTTAAGGAAATATCCGGCCGCATTAGGCTATAATATATCAGATCTAAAAGGAATAAGCCCTTCTCTCTGTATGCACCGCATTATGCTGGAGGAGGACTGCAAGACTTCTAGAGAACATCAAAGACGAATAAACCCTATCCTAAGTGAAGTCGTTAAGAAGGAAGTTTAGAAATTACTAGAAGCAGGCATCATATACCCAATATCAGATAGCAACTGGGTAAGTCCAGTTCACGTGGTGCCTAAGAAAGGAGGTGTTACAGTTATAACAAACACAAAAGGCGAATCGGTAGCACAACGTACCCAAACAGGATGGAGAATGTGTATAGATTATAGAAAACTAAACAAAGCTACGCGCAAGGACCATTTCCCATTACCATTCATTGACCAAATGCTCGAGCGTTTAGCCAAACATTCCCATTTCTGCTATCTTGACGGGTACTCAAGATTCTTTCAAATTCCCATGCATCCTGATGATCAAGAGAAAACTACGTTCACATGTCCCTATGGTACCTTTGCATACCGAAGAATGCCATTTGGACTATGTAACGCACCTGCAACCTTCCAACGATGCATGATGGCGATTTTCGTAGACTTTTTAGATGGAATTATGGAAGTATTCATGGACGATTTCTCTGTCTGTGGAGAAAGTTTTGACGGATGTTTATCAAATCTTGAATTAGTACTGAAACGCTGTGTCCATGTCAACCTAGTGCTCAACTGGGAAAAATGTCACTTCATGGTAAGACAAGGAATTTTGTTGGGTCACATTGTATCAAACAGAGGGATTGAAGTCGACAAAGCAAAGATCGAAATTATCAAAAACCTTCAACCATTCAAAACAGTTAGAGAAATAAAAAGCTTTATAGGACAAGCGGGTTTTTACCGGCGTTTTATAAAAGATTTCTCTAAAATCACCAAGCCACTAACTGAATTATTAATGAAAGAGGCTGAGTTTATTTTTGACGATAAATTCTTGAACGCATTTGAGACACTTAAAGAAGCCTTAATATCAACACCTATTATGCAACCTCCTGATTGGAACCTACCATTTGAAATAATGTGTGATGCGAGCGATTATGCTGTAGGCGCAGTCCTAGGACAATGCAAAGAAAAAAAATCTTCACGCTATCTACTATGCAAGCAGAACGCTCGATCCCGCACAGATGAATTACGCCACTATGGAGAAAGAACTCTTAGTTGTGGTATTCGCATTGGATAAATTCGTTCCTACTTAATAGGTGCCAAGATCATTATTTACACGAATCATGCTGCGATCCGATACTTACTAAGCAAGAAAGACGCCAAACCATGACTACTCAGATGGATCTTACTCCTACAAGAGTTTGATTTAGAAATAAAAGACAAGAGAGGAACTGAAAACGTGGTAGCTGACTATTTATCGAGATTAGATGGAATCTAAACCGAGAGTGTTCCCATAAACGAAGACTTCCCCTATGAACGCCTTGTTGCTAAGCTAAAGATAAACCCTACCGACAGTTTAGATCAACATAATGAACCTTTAACAACTGCGGCAGTAAAAGCCATTTGTACTAACACCACACTGCCATGGTACGCTGACTTCGTCAACTATTTAGCTGTCGATGTTTTACCACCCGATTTAACGTACCAACAACGGAAGAAATTTTTCCATGATCTTAAACACTACTTTTGGGATGAACCATTACTCTTTAAAAGAGGCGCCGATGGTATCTACCGTTGCTGCGTCCCTAACGATGAAATAGACGACGTCATTTCCCATTGTCATTCCGCCCCTTATGGTGGACACGCTAGTACATCGAAAACCTGTTCAAAAATACTTCAAGTTGGCTTCTTTTGGCCTACCTTATGGAAATACATCCACGTAGCAATTATGAACTGCGATAGATGTCAACGCACGGGAAATATATCTAGACACGACGAAATGCCGCAAAAAGGAATCCTCGAAGTAGAAATTTTCGATGTATGGGGAATTGATTTCATGGGACCCTTCCCCGCATCTTTTGGAAATAAGTATATTTTGGTAGCCGTCGACTACGTATCAAAATGGATTGAAGCCATCGCCGCACCCACAAACGATACACGTGTGGTACAAAAACTATTCAAGCATGTTATCTTCCCACGATTCGGTGTACCAAGACTAGTAATTAGTGATGGTGGTTCCCATTTTATCTCTAGAATCTTCGAAAAGTTACTTTCAAAATATGGCGTTAAACATCGCATAGCCACACCATACCATCCTCAAACGAGCGACCAAGTGGAAGTGTCAAATAGGGAGATAAAACAAATCCTTGAGAAAACCGTAACTTCATCCAGAAAAGACTGGTCCTCCAAGCTAAATGATGTTCTTTGGGCATATCAGACAGCTTTTAAAACCCCTATCGGAACAATGCCGTTCAAGTTAGTTTATGGAAAATCTTGTCATTTGCCAGTAGAATTAGAGCATAAAGCTTATTGGGCCATAAAAATCCTCAACTTAAATTACAAGAGTGCTGGCGAAAAACGAGTGTTAGATATCCATGAATTAGAAGAATTGCGTTTAGACGCTTATGAGAATGCTAAAATCTATAAAGAAAGAACAAAAAATGGCATGATAAGCGTATCTCGCGGAAAGACTTTAAGGAAGGAGACATCGTACTCCTATTCAACTCTAGACTGAAACTTTTCCCGGGAAAATTATGTTCCAGATGGTCCGCACAGTTCGAAATTAACAAAGTTTTCCCAAATGGTGCGATAGAAATTAAAGGCAGTTCTATCGAACCATTCATAGTTAATGGCCAGCGCCTAAAGCACTACTTTAATGTCGGAAATATCGACTATTCGGCTTATCTTCAGTTAAGTGAGCCGCCTACCCCAAATACCTAACTGAATAGGTATTAACTATCGAGCCGTCGACATAAAATAAAGGCGCTTCGTGGGAGGCAACCCATGTTTTACTTTAATTATTTTTACTACTTTAACATATTTTTATTTTTCTTTTCTTTTTCTTGATCTTTAAAACATTTTCATGATTGCATCTCTTGCTCCTTTCTTTTCTTTTCTTTTTTTCTTTTTCTTCTGTTTTTATTTTTCCTTTAAACTTTCTTTTTCTTTTTGATTTAACTTTGGCAATTTCTTAACCCGAAAATACTAACTTAGTTTCTCCTTTTTTTTTCAAACATTTATCAAATATTTTCAGGGGGGGTAATTCTTTTGCTTTCATATTTAGCGCTATGGATTGTGTAAACTTCATGAATGTCAAATTGAGAAGCAGACACCAAAGAAGACGATTTGCGGACCTGGCTGAACGGGAAATGTGCCCTACTATCTATGCAGATGACCATGCTATGACCGCTCTTGGCATTCGTGAGAGTGTCATGTACTTTCTGCATCAGATTGGCTGGGACACTGCTCCTATCCAAAGACGGTTTTGTACCTACAAGAAGCTGACCCTTGAGTTCCTAAGCACCCTGAGCTTCATTCCAAATCATGGGATAGGATTCAACTGTGGGTTGATCACATTCAGGATGTTTAACATGGATTACACTTATAACCTCCGGGAGTTTAGCCAGCTGCTTGGGTTCCCTTTTGGTCCTGATGTTATCACTATGACCCATGAGAACCTCTTGCCTGAATTTGATCTTGATTTTTTCTGGGGAAGCATCGCTGGTAATAACTATCCTGAGCCGTCTGATCTTTACTCTGAATGCATCCATAACCCGGCTATCAGGTATTTTCACAAGATCATCGCCCACACCATCTTTGGTAAACAGCAGAATGTCACATCTGTATCCCACGATGAGCTATTCATTATGTATTGTGCATCCCAGAGTCGTCCGGTAAACGGTGCTGCTTATATGCTCGCTAATATGGAGCGTATCATCCAGACTCCTAATGCACCAATCTTGTTGGGTGGTTTAGTTACCATGCTATCAAATGCCATTGGACTTCGTAGGCCTATGCTAGTATCAGCCCCGCTTTATGGAATAAAGTCGATGGACATTGCATTCTGTTTCAACACCAGCTTTATCGGAAACCTTGGACCAGATCAATTTGACCTGTTAGTTAATCATCAGATCGTCCACCAGTTTAAGCTTCCGAACCCTATCACCAATGTGCATAACCGAGGTAACTGGCTTTTTGACCTTCACCATCCTGCTACACCGCCCTCCTCACCTTCTACTGTTGACATTTACGAGGTCCCTAACACTACTAATGCTGATGCAGATCCTGCCACACTACCAGGATACCATGAGTTCCCCGATCCTTGGGAACAACAGGCTACTTCCGCTGAGACCGCCACCCAGGCTCCAGAGATTACACCACCTTTACCTACTGTTACCCTTCACTCTTTACATGAAGCAATTACTGACATGTGTGGCGAGCTGACATCTCTCCGGGTGGACTTCATAGCCTTCATGGATTTGGTGACCGATCAGTTGGAGTACATGCACCAGCATATGTTTCCGCCTCCCCGTGGCTAGATCTGCCATTGTTATCCTCTTCTTCTCTCTCTCATTTGTACATACAGTGGGGACACTGTTTAGTTTTAGTGTGGGAGGGATTATAGTTATTATTTCAGCATTTTATCATTTTTTTTAGTTATTTCAAAACAATTTCTTATGAATTTATTCAATTATTTAAAGTACCAAGTTCATTTATTTTCATTTCATTTCCAGCTTACTGTTTACTTTTTTTTTATTTTACTGTTTATGTTTACTGTAATATTATTATTTCGTTACATACTGGTAACTAATGTTACAAAACTTTAATTATTAGATTACTTTAATATATTCAAAACTTTAATTAATTAAATTATTTCAAAAATTTAAAATACTTCAAACCTTATTCCCAAGAAAATAATAAAATATAAAAATATATATAAAAACACCCCAACAGTCCTGTAACGGTCGTCTCATTAATGATGCTGAACGCGTTACGACCGTCGCACCCTTGTGACGAGCGTCACACGCGTTTTTGCCTCATGACGACCGTCACACCCCCGTGACGACTGTCACGCATACAATGTATCAGAACAGCTATTACAGAACCGTTCCAACCATTTCCTTCATAAACCCATCTCTCCATTGTTACCACATCATACGAAATCTACCCACTACACTCCATTTTTCTTCTAACTTCTAAACTCCCAACACCAAATTACCATCCATACATTACCCCATTTTCATATTCCAAAATCAAATCCTACCTACACCATGGCAAACAACCCACACGCCCCCGCCCTCAATTTCAGAATCGGCGAACAGGGAGAGAATCAACGGGCAAAGTTTCAGAAATTCCAACGTCGAGGTCTCCAACCCACACGGTACGTTGATATCGACTGCCTGAGGAGTTTGGGACTGCTTGACAGTTTCCGTCGATTATTGCAAAGTGTGGATTTGTCAAAACCTGTGCCGCGAACCAAGACCGATCTATGAAAATCTTACTCTCGAGTTCTTGAGTTCATTTGTTTACATCACTCCGCCAGGTGCCACAAACCAACTGTCAGGCCTGGAAAAATTCCGCATGTTTGGCGTTGAGCACGAGTTGCCTCAATCCGACATCGCGAGACTTCTAGGCTTTTGTTCGGACGAAGGTGCTCATCTCCAGGTGCTGGATAATTTTGGTGAGGAAGCTTTCAACTTATGGCACAATTTGACGAATATCCGTGCCGGATCCTACGACCACCTGAATGCCACCCACATTCGTAATCCGGCCATCCGCTACTTCCACCGCATCCTTAGCAACACAATCTTCGCCCGCGACAGTAACCATAAGCTCAACTCCAAGGAGCTCTTCTTTTTACATTATGCGTTCACTGGGCAAAAGATCAATGTCGCCCTGTTCCTACTTGCTCACGTCCACTCTATTTGTGCTAGAGGCGGAAAACCATTTTACTTCGGAGGGCTGGTCACTTCACTCGCCATAGGTCTGAACTACGGTGCTGCTCTCGCAACCTTGCCCTCTATGGCACCGGCTTTGCTAACTTTGGATCACTACAAAGCCGCACATCTCATTTACGAGCGGGAAGATGGCAGATTCCACCCTATAATCAGTAACACTGTCTATCAGAACATCATTTTGCCTTGCAGGGACCGAATCGATCCAAGTAACCGAGCAAACTGGTTGTTCGATCCTGCAATTCCCGCAGAGCGTGCACCTTCCCATGAAGACCAACCTGCAGCCGCCGCAGACGAAATACAAGAAGAGTTGGATAGTGCTCCTCCAGTCCACGACATTCCAGGATCCTCATCTGCACCTCCTCCTATTAATCTTGAAGACATCCTCCGCGCCCTCCATATGCAAAACCAAATGAACGCGGCACTTGAAAGGAGGCAAGCTGAACAATTTGAGTCTTTGTGCGCTCAAAACACTCAGATCCTGACTGGGTAGCGCAAAATAACGAGAGGTTAGATGAGGCCCTGTCAGGGCTTAACGCTTTACGGATGGACGTCAGCACCCTTTGGTTCCAAGACACTGACACTGAAGCCACTCCTACCAGACGCTCTCGCACCAGGAGTAGAGGACGTGGCCACCAGTAGTCTTTCTTTAATTTCTATGTAATTTATTATTTTTCTGTTTCATTTCTTTTCCGTTTGTTTTGTAATTGTACTTCCCCGCCTATATACCGCAACATTGAGGACAATGTCAGATTTTGTATGGGAGAGGTACCTTTCAATCTTTTGTAAACTAGTAAATTCTTACGATATGTCTCGATTCAAATTCTTCGCTTTATTTTGCCATACCGGAATTTTTTAATTTTCGCATTAGCCCGACATACCTATTTTAACGAAATCCCAGTTGAGGAAGCCGAACACGACATAACAAGATCGATACGTTTATGACACCGTAGACTTCCTACTCACGCGATCCATTTCAATAACCATTATACCAATATCTGGAGTTTCAAGTTCTAGAAGTAAACCCTAGTAGTTTATACTAGCAGTCAGCACCGTCTTGACATAAACCACGTGGAGAATCGATGAATATAAGTGTTTGATGCCTGATTCTAAAATTATCCTTCCTAGCTCGCTGCTAAAAGAAAAGAAAATATGTGTACCAAAATATACGGGCTCATATAAGAAACCGAGCAAATAATGAAGGAATCCAGTGTTGGTTGGTTCAGAGGTATCTGGTTCTGAACTTGGTAGGGCGTGCTACGGCCCGATCCCCCACAACCTCCAATCTGGATAACATATGTAGGGTTGCCACATTCATGTACCAGACCCCATGCTAAAAGGATCAAAATCACTAATCGGTTACTCGACTACGTGCGTGCTAAGACAAAGGGCTTAATGTGATTGCGCCAGAACGAAACCGGGTGAAATAGAAACGAGGAACTCCGGGAAGAATTATAACAGAACTGTTGGATAACTCGTTTGAAATGGAAGCCTACGACTAAGCTTATTGCTTGTGTCATTAGCGTATCTTTAGTGTTTTACTCAAGTATTGGCTGAACCGACGAGGATTTCCCGAAATTACTTTAAAAACCAAAGGTATGTCATGCTTATGCGCTTGACAAAACTTGTCCGACCTTTCGAATGACTATTTGCTTGAGGACAAGCAAAGGTTTAAGTATGGGGGAATTTGATAACGAGAAAACATATCATGTAATTACCACGCTTTTCACCGATTTTATATTTCATTAAGTCGTCTAACCCCCAATTATTCCGAGATTATTTGTCTTTTTACAGGTATAACAGTTATCAACTCAAACCAATGGAAAAGGACAACATGAAGAAGGCTAGACAATAAACAAAGAGAAAAAGAACTAAAAAATACAAAGTTTGGATTTTTGGAGCAGCGACGGTCGTCACATCCTTGTGACGGGCGTAACACCCCCCAACTTGGAGTAACGCTCGTCACACATCTCTGACGAACGTAATGCGCTACTTAAGCGCGTTACGACTGTCACCCTCCTGTGACGTCCGTCACGTGCGTGAAGATGAGCGTTGTGAAGAGTGGAGACGTGGGCAATGCAAGGGCAGACTCGTTCTGCTATTTTTCCTCCACCCACTAATAGTGCTCCCTATATTTTCTCCATCTCAACCTTTCCTCAAGACTTGGCAACTGCTATTTTTCTTCTGCTATATATATGTGTGCAAGTGCAACGTACCAAGGGTCGTTGGAATCTTCTCAGAGCAAATTTTATTATTCTTCTACAATTGTTTCTATTTTCTTATTTTCTTGAGTTTTTCTACATTGCTGTAATTTTCATTCCAAGCTTTAGTTTTTAGTTTCAAGTGTTAATTCTTCTTTCAAGAATTAACCCGCTTTATTTACTTACTGCAATCAAGCTCAAGGATTATTGTAATACTTCAAGATTACCATAGCAACTTTGATTCCAGGTTTTTATTGAAATTAATATTTATTCGTTTTTTATATTATTCCAATTATTGTTATGAATTATATTTTGAATTGCATTGCTGTTAAATTTATTATGTCCGGCTAATTTGTTAATACCGGTATGTGACTCTTAAGAACTGAAAGAATTCAGTGATACCTTGGCCAAAAATATTTATAAAACAATTTCTGGTTTCCAATTTCCAAAATTAATTTAACTACCCTTGTCACGAGAGTGAGAGGTTAATTAACAAGATTTTGCCACGAGAGTGGGAAATTAATTAAGGCAAGAACCTGCATGCGAGAGCTGGCGTTCAACCCAGATAGTGGTAACGAAACATTGATTTTTAAATACACGAGAGTGTTTTAATAAATTAATTAAACTCAAATTGTTTTCAAAAAGTGTTATTAAATTTAAAGTGCATCCACTAAGTTTAGTAGCATGACTTATTTCATAAACACGAGAGTGTATGTCTCAGGTTTTTAAACAATTAGCTTTTACCGAAATACTTTATAGGCCAAGCGATTCACCGAATTCTCTAAGTCCGGTTATCACATACCGGTATAACTATTACTATTATTTTTAATTAAATTGTTTCCCCCAAAAATCGAATATTCATCGCTTAGTTAAACAAACTGTAGCATTAGATCGTATGCGATTGATCCTCAGTCTCTGTGGGTTCGATAATCTTTTAAAACTAGAACGACTAAACTGTATACTTGCAGTTAGTATCCCGATAGACTTATAAAGTCCCGATCATGCTTCATATGATTTTCATGGATCGTATTGGGCTCTCAAGCATCAGGTCGAAGATAGAACTTCTGAATCCTCAAAAGGAGGAAGAAGAAACTGTTGAAAGGGAAAATCAGATAAAAAAAGATGTGTAGCTGCAGATAACAATTCGAATTCAAAATCTAGTTCATGTTGTTCGAACCACATGACTGGTCGAAAAGGAGTGGTGGGCAGATTTTGACAAATCAAAGAAGAGCAAGCTTTCTTAGATCCACACGCTTCGACTAGGCAATGGCTTCCTTCGAGCAAGCTTGCTTCAATCCACAAGCTTTGACTGGGCAATGGCTTCCTTCGAGCAAGCTTGCTTCCATCCACAAGCTTCGACTGGGCAATGGCTTCTTTCGAGCAAGCTTGCTTCAATCCACAAGCTTCAATTGGGAAATGGCTTCCTTCGAGCAATCTTGCTTTGATCCATAGGCTTCGGCTGGGCCATGGCTTCCTTCGAGCAACTTACTTCGATCCACCTCTAAACCCTTCGACACACATAGTTTCGACACGAATTACAAGTCTATCTTCATGTTTTCTTCGATCCACAAGATTCGACTTGGCAATGGCTTCCTTCAAGAAATTTTCTTTGATCCACAAGGATAGTTGGTTATGGAATTTGAAGTTTGGACATTTGAACTTTCGACCACTTAATCAACTGATTACTCAAGATATGGTTACTGGTAGGAAAGTAATCCAGAAGTTCTTTCGTTTCGACTATGCCAATGAGATCATCTTGCATACTCAAAGAGGTACATTCAGATAATGTGGTCCATTCGAAGAACCTACAATTGGTGGAAACGAATATTGCTTTATCTGTTCATGAGTCTGGTCAAAAGTGATGGACCTATGTGATCAAAACAAAAGGACGGAGTATTCGACCAGAGTAAAGAAAAAGATCAAAGTTCTACAGAGATTCAAGATCATTGTAGAAGGAATCAAGTCGAAGACGTAATTTTGAAGAACATTGATCAAATACATAGGCCATGCTACATGATCTTGCTTTGCAGGCCTCAATGCTTGTGTTTCACTCCATAATTAATTATTTATACAATGAATTAAGCTCTTACTCAAGTTATTAAGCTATTGTCCAAAAGATATTTCCATAAAGTCAGCTTGTTGGTACAAAATTTGCCTTGAGCCCATACCTTGCTTACTTATGATTATACTCCACCACAAATAATGAAAAGTAGCCCCTCTGTACCAACAACTTTGGTACTTCATCTTGGGATCATGGAAGACTTGACATAACATGACATTTGCATTTCAACCAAACCATAATTTGTTACCTTATAAATCTGGTTACTACAACTTCCAAAACCCTTTCTCTATAAATAGAGAGGCCATTTGCAAGCTAAAGGGGCCAGATTCTTGTGTGTTGAAAAATCCTCAAACACTCCTAAACTCTCAAAAACTCGGAACCTGCACACAAGCACAAAACTTGGCACGTTCTAACTTTACACACAAAAATCTCAAATCCCTTCGTGGATTTTTTAGGCCTTTCGATTCACTAAGCTTCCTTATAATAGCCTTAGAACACTCCCAAAGCCCTCAAAAAAACCTCTCAAGGAAGGTAGTGATCCTTTCGATTCACTAAGCTTCCATATACCAGCCTTAGAACACTCCCAAATCCCTAAAAATAACCTCTCAAGGAAGGTAGTGATCCTTTCGATTCACTCCCAGCTTCCATATACCAGCCTTTCGATTCAGTGACTTTTAAAGCAAAGTAGTGATCCCACTAGCTCAAGGAAGGTCCCTGCAAGCTTAATCCATCATCAAGTCATTTCTGGAAGTCATATAGAGGTCAATTTATTTTCACTTCAAGAGGTAAGATTTCTTAACTGTGACATCTTGATACATGCATTTTCAGCCATACAAATAAAAGAAAAGATATAGATATCATATCTAGGAAGTTAACCATACTCTTAGTTTCGATTATCACTTCTTATACATTAAGAATTTCATATCTGATCAGTTAGGTTTTATTTTTGGTACTGAGAAAAATTCATGCTAACCTGTAATTCATAGCTTTCAAAAATTACATGGTTGGATTCATATTCAAATTCTAGGCAGATTTGATGTTTACATTTCTTTGATTTGGATGAGAAATAAAGCTTTTAGGAGCTTAACAATGGTGATATACATCCCTGCGCGCACGAAGGAAGAAGATGAAGCCATGTTCAAATTTTCAGACATGAGTTCATTTTATATTTAGTGCAAGTTGGATAACTAACGGATGAAACAGACCACCCCAGTGGTACAAACAGCACGCGCCAAAGCCTTTTCATGTAGAAGGTCCTGGGTTCGAGTCCCAGCGAGACCTTTTGTCATTTTTCCAAATTTTCTCACTTTTTCTTTGTTTGCAGGAAGTGCGCCTGGGCCTCCATTGGCTGGCTTTGGCATTTCCATTTTCTAACTCCCCCCCCCCCCTCCCCCTGACGTTAATATTATATCTTTATCTCAATTTCTTTACTTTATTATTTTTATCATTATAATTATTTTTATTAATCAAAAACACAAAAAAATATATTTAAATTATTTAGTTTATTTTTATTTAACTTCTTACATTGAAAAAGACCAAAAATATTTTCCTATTTATTTTCTTTTCTTTAACTTAATCTTAATTTTTCTTTAGTTTAGTTAAATTTCTTTTTAGTTAAATAGGCCAAAATCTTTCTTTAACAAAATTAAAACAAATTCATTTTCTTTTCATTCGTGTCTTGTACATTATCTACATTTTAATTCGTGTACATTATTCAAGTTCGATATGGTTGTAATAGATAATTAGGTACAATTTATTGCAATCCCCATTTATAAATTTGTACACCCCATCCCCAGATGATGTAATAGCGTAGTAAATTTATTTTCTGCAATTTATCGCTTTCATATAAATGCTAGTAACTTAGGGTTTGTATGGAAAGATAAAATCAATGCTTAGAAAACACTAATCCAAGATAAATCAAGCATGAAAAACAAGCACTTTGCACACTTGCACCTCTAGGGTTAATTCCACTTGTTTCCTTATGAAAAATGGTCATGATATGCATGTGAGACATCTTAGTAAAAACAATCAAAAATACAAGATCATAGTCCCTCGATGACGCTACGAATGTTTCCTTATAAATGATCTTAGTCCTTCAAGAGAAATGCTAAGATATCTCCCAACATTGCTATTCATGACTATACGATGACCCACGTCCGTCCCTTTACATCCAAAGATAAGGCTTCTTACCAATCAATGGTAAGATAGCAATATCAAAGGAAGGAAGAAATGAACAAAAGACTTTTAAGTAGGTAGAACGTTCTTAGTTGCTTGCTCACAATCCATCTTAAAAAAAAACAAACATCTTTTCAAACACACCAAACACTTTCAAAAAACATGAAATATTTTCAAAAATTCCAACACATTGTATGCATTCTTATAGAGACGAGAATCATTACAAAGTTTTCCTAAACGAAGGCGCTTTTCAAAAAAAATGCTTTCAAAACCCACCACAAACACATTTCAAACAAAGCAATTTCAAAAGTGATCTAGCAAGAAACTAAGAGCCCATAGATAACTATGGATAAAAAGGGTGCTAACACCTTTCCTTTTCATAATCTACCACCCGAACTCAAGAAAACATCTCAAAGCTCTTTCCTGTTCTTTTCACCCTTTCCTTATTGGATAAAAGAAAAGTCGATGGCGAATCTTGCTATCTGCAACAATTGCGATCAAACGAAAAACAATCAAGTCAGTTCTCCCATTGTATTACAGTTGTCATTGACCTAAGGATCAAGTTATTTGACATATACGTAGATTCTTCTCTAGTAATCAGTCAAGTTAAGGGTGAATGGGATACCAAACATACTAATTTGATTCTTTACAAAGAGCTTGTGCTAACTTTGATCCAATCCTTTGAGGAGGTTACTTTTGAACACTTTCCAAGAGAATAAAATCAGTTGGCTGATACTTTAGCAACAATGTCGTCCATGTTCAAGGTCTATTGGGATAACTAGGCTCCTAGAATCACAATTGAAAGATTTGATGAACCAGCACACTGTTGCGAACTTGACACAGACGAAGAGAAGCCATGGTGCCATGAAGTTAAGAGATATCTTGAGCACAAGAGTATCCTGAAGGAGCTTCCATTAATGATAAGAAATTTTTGCAAAGATTTTCATCCAAATTCTTTCCTAAGCAATGGAATCCTATACAAGCATAATCATGATTCTACCTTACTCTGGTGTATGGACAAGAATGAGGCAGAGGAGATCATGAAAGACAAGCATGATGGTATCTTTGGGACCCACTCTAGTGGACACACTATGGCCAAGAAGATTTTAAGGACTGGTTACTATTGGTCGACAATTGAAATTGATTGTCACCATCACTCGAGGACTTACCATAAGTGTCAAATCTATGCCGACAAGGTCCATGTACCTCTAATTCCCTTGAACTTCATGACTGTTACGTGGTTGTTTGCAATGTGGGGCATTGACATGATTGGAGAGATCAAACCTACTGCTTCCAATGGACATCGCTTCATCCTTGTTGCCATACTTCACCAAATGGGTTGAATCTGCCTCATTTGCCCCAGTAACAAAGAACGTTGTAGCCAGGTGTGATACGGTGGGAGAACTGACTTGAGGTTTTGCGTTTGTTTTTGCACTTGTTCGGTTTAGCAAGAGTCGCCACCGACTTTTTATTTTATCCTAAGGAAAGGTCAAAAAGCACAGGAAAAACCTTTGAGATGTTTTCTTGGGTTCGGGGGGTAGATTATGAAAAGGGAATGTGTTAGCACCCTTTTCATCCATGGTTATCCATGGGCTCTTAGTTACTTGTTTTAGATCACTTGCCTTTGCTTTTCAATTGTTTGAAATGGTGCTTTGTGTGTGTGGTTTTGAAAAATGTTTTGAAAAAGATGCCTTGTCTAGGCAACCTTTATAATGATTCTTGTTTGAATATATACAAAGGTGTGTGTATTTTTGAAAAGATATTTCAATGTTTTGAAAGTTGTTTTGAAATTGTTTTGATGTTGTGTTGTGAAGTGTGTTTGAAAAGGGCAAGGATGTTTTGCAAGTTTTTGATCAAGTAACTAAGAGTTGTCTACCCTATTTTACTCAAAAGATCTTTCTTATGTTTTTAACCCTTTTTAACAGTGTTGTTTCATCATTGTGTTTGATGAACAACCTTGTGTTAGGATGTTAAACGAGACAAGCGCAGGTCATCGTATAGACCATGATAGCAATAGTGTCAAGTATTTTTAGCAATTTTCTTGAGGGACTTGATCATTTTGTTTAGGCAACTCAGATAGCGTCATCGAGGGACTATGATCTTTTGTTTTGTTTTTGTTTTGCCAAAGTACTTAACATGCATATCATGACCCATTTTTGAAGGCAACAAGTGGATTGTAACCCTAGGGGTGTAAGTGTGCATTGTGTTTGTTTTTCATGCATTTTTATCTTGGATTAGGTCAAACTATTTGTTAATTTTATTTTTGCATACAAACCCTAGGTCTAATCATGGCATAATTGGAAGCATTTAAAGGTGCGAGAATTTAAATTCTACACTATTACAACATGATATAGGGAGGGGGTACAAATTTGAATTAGGGATTATTTTGCAAGAAGTTAAATTCTAAATTATTACAACCAAATTGAATGTATGAGGCATAACAAATAAATGTGCAATATTTAAATAAATACAATAAATAAATATCAAATAAAATGTAATATGCAAAAAAAGTTTTTATGTATGTAAAAAGTATTTTTTTTTTATGTGAAATGTAAATAAATAAAAAGTCAATTTCAATTATTTTTGTTTTTTAGGGCAAAAACCCTAATTTCTTAAATAAATAGTATTATTTATTATTTATATACAATAATATATCAATTTGTACAAAAAATAAAAGTATACATAAAATAAAAGTGTTTTTTAGTATAAAATATTAATAAAAGTAAAAATGTATTATTTTTGTGTTTGTTGTTCTAATTACTTAATAAAATATAGTATATATGTATATAAATATATATTAAATATATTAAGTGTATAAAAATAAAAATAAATTATTTACAAAAATGTATATATTTCAAGAAAATATTTTCAAATGTGAATAAGAATAATAAATGAAAATAAAACATATTTTTGCATTATTTTTTAATTTTTAATAAAAGGATATAAAGTATTTAAACATTTTTATACTAGTAAAAATAAAAATAAATATCAAATAAATGTAAAAAAATATAAAAATAATTTTTTTTGGCATTTTTTATATTTGGACATAAAATAATAAAGTTAGAATTTAAATAAAAATGCAAAAATGACAAATATACAAAGAAATGGGTCAGGGGGTGTAAACTGAAAAGGCAAGTGTTAGAAGTAAAAACAACCAGGCCCAACCCAATCAACTTCGTCTTCTTCCTCAGTTCAAACCAAAACGCGCGTTGTCCACACAAACTGCTATCTCCTGATTCTTTGCTTTTTTGACAAAACTCATAACATGAAACTTGTAGAGCATCAAACAACGAATCTAACCATATAAAAAACTTAAGCTAACTCTCAAAGACCAGAGAGAATTTCTCTGGCCCTAATTCTTAACCTAGTTTTTTCAGAAAGTTCATGAACAAAATTCTCCTAGCACGATTAATATAAATGAAAACTAAGCACATGTATGGTTTCAGGGCTATGAATACAACATCTTTCATTCACAAACCTAAGTCTAACTATTCCTAAATAGAGAGATAGAAGTTCTTGAAATACCTCTTTCACTTGAGCTCGAGTTGGACAATGCAGCAACTTCCAAGGGTGCTTGAGGTTCTTTTGAGCTTGCCTGATGTCCACTAAAGCTTTCCCAATGCTTGGCTTGTTTTGAAGTAGTCTGAATCATGCTACAGAACTCAACCTGCAAAGCTTCCAAACAAAAATGGCAATGTGTGTTAATGGTGTTACAACTGGCAATGGAAGTCTGGAATAGTTCAGGTGAGTTGAATGGAAGGTATTGGAACAAATTTGAGGCAAAATGCACAAGGGAAAGTGGAGATGGAGGTGGTTCTGCAGGGCTTGCCCTGTTTTGCAAAAAAATGGTGATTTTGTGTACAAGGAGGTTTGAGTGGTGAAGAGCTCGTATTTATGACTCAAAGGGTTGTGTGAAATGTGTTTGCAATGTTTGTGTAACCTGACTATGGCTGGTTTTCAAGTTTACAAGATTTGGACCAATTTCTTCTTTGTGAAGCAAGAATGTGTAACCACTCAATGTAGGAATGTACACTCTATCTTGTAAGCTGCATACTTTTCCCTTGATACTTGCAATTTATGGATTTGATCTTGCCTCATAGATATGGCCCCATGCTTCAAAGATCTTGGTTTGACATAAAGTATAACTTTTCAAAAATGGAACTATGCCTTTTACCATTTATGGATTAAACTTGTGTACAATACCCTAATGACCAAGACAATGCATTAGCTCAATGGGTTTGCATTAAATTATGGAGTACAAACTGGTTTTGAGGCCTGTAATTCTGTACAAAGCTATCTTGGTCAGATTTGCAACTTGGTATGAACATGTATTGGCCATGGATCAAAGTGAGTTTTTTGCCAACTTCAAGCATTCGATTCTCCCTAACCACAAAGTTGTTTGAGGAGTTATTGGACAATTTGGAAAGCTTGCAACATGTACTACAATCCATATTTGAAATGCAACTTGAGAATCCAAGTGGAACTATGTGAAAAATGGCCAAGAAGATGGGTCAAAATCCTGCCTAAACTAGGGCAAAATTTCTCTAAGTTAAAAGTTTTAGGTACCCTTGTTCCAAAACTCATAACTTGAGATCCAAGCTTATTTTGAGAAAACTTTGTGAATAAAAGTTGTATACTTTGTTATGTACTACAACTTTCATGTTACAAGTTTTGTTTGAATCCATTTGCATCTTGGTGTAATAATGGGACAAAGTTAGGAAAAAATAAGAAAATTTTATAACTTATAAAAATTCTAAGTTATGAAAATTTTCCATTTTAAACCCTAATTTGCATTTTTGGGTTTCTTGATGAACAAGTTTCATAATTTGACATGTCTTGATGAAAACTGACCCTTGGCACTTGATTTTGACCAAAAAGTCAAAGTTTGATTTTTCAGTATACAATTAAATTTTGATCAGTTGACTGAAAAATTCATCTGTCAATCTTATGCATTTGAGATCTTTTGAACTTGTTGAATGGGTCAAGACAATGTCATTGATTCCTTGAGTCCATGGTTGATCTTGATTTGCCACTGGCTAGGTCAAACAGTCAAAAATTGCCTTTGTACAATCAAAACCCTAAAAATGACTATTTTGCCCTTTTGATGATCTGATCAAATTTCTTGTGGAATTATGATCCGAACTTGATCAAATGGTTCATATGAGTTCATAATGTTGATGTGGGTCAAAATTCATGAGGTTTGACTGTCAATTGGCCACATTTGACTTTTTCCCCAATACAGTTGATTTCTAGGTCAACTGTCCAATTGACTAGGCAAAATTTTTTATCAAAGCTTGAAACTTGGTATGGAAAAACTTATGAGTCCAGCATGAAGTATGAAAGTCATTTTGGGCATTGTAGGTCAAAACATCTCTGTGCAAACTCAAACCCTAATTTAGGTCAACAGTGCAAGGAGGTGTCTTGAGCAGAGCAAACCCTAGCTTGATCTTGAATTCCAAGAGTCTTGTGATGAGAAATGTTGATGAAATGAGAGGGAAAATTTTGGGGTACAACAGTTGCCCCTGTTCAAACTTCTTGAACCTGAAGAGTTAGATTGGCAAGTTTGCCTTTCGCGACTCGAAGGTAAAAGATGATTGGACACTAGAGTGCTCAAAAATTTGCACTCGTCGGAGCATAGTTGAGGGAATGGGCTTAAAGATGCCATTTGGAGATGAGACAGAATCTTGTCAGAGATGGGCTTAAAGATTCCATCCAAGAATGCTTGTTGAACTGTATGTTATAGGTGAAAGAATGAGTATCAGAAAAGTATTTGTGTTTGGAACATCTCTGAGCTGGGGATCTGAATAAGCAATAGATTAGCATCCATGTTTGGAAGCATCCGTAAACTGTTTTCAGCAAACTGAATCTGAACAAACGATAGATTGACATCCATGTTTGGAAGCACCTGTAAACTGTTTTCAAAAGTTGAATCTGAACAAGCGATAGATTAACATCCGTGTTTGGAGAATCCGTAAACTGTTTTCAGAAGTCCTTGAAGTTGAATAGTGATCAGTCAGTGTAAAACTGCATCTGGATTTGAGAAGGAACCTGTGTAGGGTTACCTGATGATGAGTCCGTGTAAAACTGCATCTGAATTTGAGAAGGAACCGGTGTAGGGTTGCTTGATGATGAGTTCGTGTAAAACTGCATCTGAATTTGAGAAGGAACTGGCGTAGGGTTGCCTGATGATGAGTTCGTGTAAAACTGCATCTGAATTTGAGAAAGAACCGGTGTAGGGTTGCTTGATGATGAGTTCGTGTAAAACTGAATCTGAATTTGAGAAGGAACCGGTGTAGGGTTGCCTGATGATGAGTTCGTCTAAAATTGCATCTGAATTTGAGAAGGAACCGGTGTAGGGTTGCCTGATGATGAGTTCGTGTAAAACTGCATCTGGATTTGAGAAGGAACCGATGTAGGGTTGCCTGATGATGAGTTCGTGTAAAACTGCATCTGAATTTGAGAAGGAACCGGTGTAGGGTTGCTTGATGATGAGTTCGTGTAAAACTGCATATGAATTTGAGAAGGAACCGGTGTAGGGTTGCCTGATGATGAGTTCGTGTAAAACTGCATCTGAATTTGAGAAGGAACCGGTGTAGGGTTGCCTGATGATGAGTTCGTGTAAAACTGCATCTGAATTTGAGAAGGAACCGGTGTAGGGTTGCTTCATGATGGTCAAGTAGATAGTTGTCCTGGCTTGTTATAGGTGTTAATCCGGAACTTGAAAAGGTTGCTGGTAACCATCTGTTGATTGACCTTTTCCTGAAAAAGGTAAAATGTCAGTTGTATGCAATGTCATGATGTATGAAATGCGACATGTAAGCTGATTAGGCGTCTTGCTGAGGAAGATAAATCCTGGATAGCTGGAGATAATAAAATCTTTGACTGCTGTTGGGGAAAATAAATCCTTGACTGCCGTTGGGGATTGAAAATCCTTTGATCACTGAAAATGAGAAGTCCAAGGACCACCATTGGGGAAATCAGGAGTTTGGGTTGTATGCCAATCTACTGGGGTTTCAAGGATGAGAATCTTCATTCTGTTAACAGTATCAGAAGCTTGGGAGTATGCCAATCTTCTGAGGTTTTAAGGATGAGAATCTTCATTTTTGAGAGAAACTGATTTTTAGGAGCTCCAGTTGTCCGTTATTCTGTTGGTGGATGTAACTTCCAACAGGTGGTGAAGGAATCTACGATGACTGTAACTTCCAACAGGTGATGAAGGAATTCTTGACGACCGTAACTTCCCACAGGTGATGAAGGAATTTTGGACAATCAATCTAAGTATGTTATGAATGTTATTGAAATGTAATTTGTTTCGGAGAATAAATCCTTGACAAATGTTGGGGAAATAAACCCATGACTGTTGGTCTGCTAGAGAGGTGATGAATTTCTTGCGGACTCTTGAACTTCTTTTCAGAAAGATTTTGGAGAAGTTCATCACTGCCCCTAGTATCAGATGCTTGTGGCACTGCCAGGAAACTTGGATTGTTCGTAACCCTTTGATGAGATTGACGTTTAAATGCCCCAAGTGATGGTGAGGGAGACTTGCCCCAGGTTAACCTGCAATTGAGAGATTTCTTGAAATCTTGACTGGACTGCCCCAGGTTTAATGGAATTTGAAAGATTTGTTGAAATCTTGACTGGACTGTCCCAGGTTTACTGGACAATACCATACTAAGTCCCCTTTTGCCGATAGGA
This sequence comes from Vicia faba, assembly GCA_948472305.1. Lineage (NCBI taxonomy): Eukaryota > Viridiplantae > Streptophyta > Magnoliopsida > Fabales > Fabaceae > Vicia > Vicia faba. Next base: position 1,347,519,549 of record OX451737.1, read on the forward strand.
GATTTTTGCCACGGGAGTGTCATCCCACTTGAAGTGATTTTACTCACTGAGAGAGCTTTCGTTCCTCCGAACATTCACTGTATGAATTTCTTCGCAGTCAAACAAATAACCATGTGCAAACAACGATATTCAAATAATGCAAAGTTTATGCTTGTCTCGAAGTTTTGAAAAATGCGTTTTTTAGCAGAAAACTTTTTATAAGACAAATTCAACACAAGATTTAGGGAAAAGCCTTACAGGAGTCGGGATACCTTTTGTAACAGTATGCTTTCGAACTAACCCATGCTTCAATTAGGACTTTTGAAGGGTTGTAACGTGGCTTGGTTCACGGTTTAAGAAACAAAGGATAAAGGCTCAAAGTATATTTGTACCCACCCGCTCTTCGTGATATCCTTCAATCCTATACTCAGTTAATTGTACGTCGAACTCTATTCGAGTTTGGAATGACGTTTTGGTGATGGTTCACACCAGTTTAAGTTTATGGGAAGGAAGTCATCTTTGCAACATTTCTCATGTTGTTGAGGATTTATAACGACCTCTTTCTTTTGGTTTATTATCCCTAACTTTTGCCTGATTGTTCTTATTTTCGAGGTTACAGTCAGCGGGATGCCCCAACTTTCCTAAGCCTCCTTTGTAGGTTTTTTGGCTCAGTGGGCTTTTCTCTTTTGAGACGTAATGAATGCTTATGAGATAAGGAACCATCAATGTCTTTTGATTCCCAAGGAATGTTTTTGATGTCATTCGTTGTATTACGAACTGAGAGTTTGCGACTTCAATGCACATCTTTTGAATTAACTAAGAGACTACCCTGCCCCAGGTTTGATTAAAGATTTCAGTTTGTGTTTTAAACAGAAAACTCCTACTTCTTTGGCTCGAAGGGGTTGACTAGGGATTATCTTTCTTATAACTCCAGTGTTTAGGATTTGAAAGAAATGTCTGTACATCGTCAGCAAGGTCTGTTCAATAGCATATTGTTATGAGATTATGGCATTTTTTCGTCAGCCTCCCTCTAAAGGATCGTAACTTTTAGCAAGAGTTAAATGTCATAAAGAAAGTAGAAAGCATAGTTCAAGTATATTGAAAACGAATGGATGAATTCAAGACAAACATATGAAATGCATTAATGAAACAAAGTTTGACATCGACAGAAAATTGTTTGAATAACAAAAAAAAGATTACAACTTGAAAATTCAAAGAAACAAAGACGCTCTCAATGATTCGTCAAAGGAGCAGTGATTATGCTAGAGTCTCTGGAGGACCAAACTCAATCTCCTTGGCATCAATCAAATTCTGAATCTTGTACTTCAATGCCCAACAGTCGTTAGTATCATGCTCAGGACTGTCAGAATGATAAGCGCATGTCGCATTAGGATTGTAGTTAGGAGAAGAAGTCTTGGGATTTGGATGAGGTCCTATCAATGCAATTAGATTCATCCTCAACAAGTGTTGCAGCGCTTGAGACAGCGGCATGTTGATGTTGGTGAACTGTCTTTTAGGCTCGTCTGGCCTTCTTTGATTTCCCTTTTGCTGTTGTCAGTGTGACGCAGAACCAGAGACCAGGACTGCCCCTATGTGTCGGTCACGGTGACTTTTTTTACTATTCACAGCATTGGACTCTTTCTTCCCATTGTAGGGAATTTTTTGAGCATCAGAGGGTGTAGCTCCTTGGATCTTTCCACTTTTGATTCCAGCTTCGACCCTTTCGCCGGTTAGTATTAGCTCGGTGAACCCGGCTGAGGAGCTTCCAATTAAGTGATTGAAGAAAGGCCCTGTCAAAGTTCCCATGAAGATGTCAATCAGCTCCCTGTTAGTTAAAGGAGGTTGTACCCTACCAGCCAGATCTCTCCACTTTTGAGTGTATCCCTTGAAGTTCTCGTTGGAACCCATGGTCATGTTCTGCAATTGCATACGAGTTGGTGCAAGATCAGCATTGTACTGATACTGTTTGTAAAAATCAGCAGCTAAATCCTCCCAGGTGTGGATGCGAGAACTCTCCAGTTAATAAAACCACTCGAGTTGAGTCCCTACCAGGCTTTCTTGGAAGAAATGGGTCCAAAGCTTTGGATCAGTTGTGCATGGTTGAATCTTGCGGACAAAAGACTTTAAGTGCATCTTAGGGCAAGAGACTCCATCGTACATGGCGAAGATAGGGACTTTGAACTTTGGCGGGATGACCAACCCAGAAACTAAACCCATGTCTCATAAATCCAAGCCAGGTATTTGTTGAATCTCCATAGCACTGAGGCGATCCTCCAACTGTTTGTACTTGTCATCAGCGGGAGGATATTGTTCTTCAGAGTATTCAACTTCAACATCATCGATCTCCAAATTGTGGTCTTCTTAAAGACTATCCCCTATGTTGGATGGAGTTGAAAGATCTGGGGTTTTAGGTCTTCTTCTCAAGTTCAGGATGCCCGCTGCCTTCTTGGACTTCTTCTTCTTGTCTTTGATAAGAAGAGCTTTCAGATCCTCTTGCCCTTTACCCATAGCCAGAAGCATTTGTTGGAATTGACCGTTTTGAGCTTGGAGATCTTCGACAGTCCTCTCTAGAGCCATCTCTACTTGAAATAAACAGTAGGAGAATAAGGAAACCTGAAAAGGAAAACCTGTCATGATACAATGCATGATGCATGTTTTCAAGAATCTCTCGGGATAAACACAAGAAAATGTTAGAGGTTGAACTTCAATCAACATCTTTGATTCGAGAACTTTGCATTGGTGGATGTCTTTCCACGAGAATCAAGCTCACCATGTCAAGTGAGTCATAGCCCCCGATTCAAGTTGTTATACTTGATCTTCAACGACGTTCGTTTAGAGGAAGATTAATCCTCTTGCCCTTTGGTAGACGTCTGGTTCAATGTGACCCTGCATCAAAGGCCCTCGAGATCCTTGAAATGGTTATTGAAAATGCTATGGTATGATGTTATGATGTTATGTACAAGTATGCAAAAGTAAGCAAGTGTATATACAGATAATCACATTCACACAAAGCAGACAAGTCTTTAGGTTTAGGCTTGCATGGGGTTTGTAGGTAAGTACCCTCTTGAAGTTAGTTGGCTCAACCTGTCCTAAAATAGAAATCGGGTTCTAAGGAGCTCAATATCACTGGATTATTTTCTGTGTTCATTGTTTTAGTTTAGCCACTTAATTGGCGACCAAAATATTCCAAAAAAAAAAATCCTTAATGAGTGTAGTATCGAGTATCTACCAACTTCGGACTGCACCAAAGTCGGTTATCTCACTACCCCTAAAAAGGCCAAGATGGTCAAGTAAGGTTCTAAGAGTTCGTTAGTGCTTCATGACATCACCCAGCGGCCCCGTATTCTCTTTGATTAACTTAAAGGCTACCGATACCCACAAATATGTCGCACTAACATAGCTACTGCTTCAACCATGTCGGTATACCCCGCACAGTTCCCTCACAGTTTATTGCTACTTACCTAAAAGGTGTCCCCAAATCCGGGTGTAAGATTTTAAAACAAACCCAAACAAGGAACCCAAAAAGTAAAGAAATCAAGGAAAACAAGATAAGCATGCAAAGGTTATCTAAAACCCTAAGGTAACCCCACTTTTAGAAAGTTCCCCAGCAGATTCGCCAGTTCTGTGATACGGTGGGAGAACTGACTTGAGGTTTTGCGTTTGTTTTCGCACTTGTTCGGTTTAGCAAGAGTCGCCACCGACTTTTTATTTTATCCTAAGGAAAGGTCAAAAAGCACAGGAAAAACCTTTGAGATGTTTTCTTGGGTTCGGGGGGTAGATTATGAAAAGGGAAGGTGTTAGCAACCTTTTCATCCATGGTTATCCATGGGCTCTTAGTTACTTGTTTTAGATCACTTGCCTTTGCTTTTCAATTGTTTGAAATGGTGCTTTGTGTGTGTGGTTTTGAAAAATGTTTTGAAAAAGATGCCTTGTCTAGGCAACCTTTATAATGATTCTTGTTTGAATATATACAAAGGTGTGTGTATTTTTGAAAAGATATTTCAATGTTTTGAAAGTTGTTTTGAAATTGTTTTGAAGTTGTGTTGTGAAGTGTGTTTGAAAAGGGCAAGGATGTTTTGCAAGTTTTTGATCAAGTAACTAAGAGTTGTCTACCCTATTTTACTCAAAAGATCTTTCTTATGTTTTTAACCCTTTTTAACAGTGTTGTTTCATCATTGTATTTGATGAACAACCTTGTGTTAGGATGATAAACTGGACAGGTGCGGGTCATCGTATAGATCATGATAGCAATAGTGTCAAATATTTTTGGCAATTTTCTTGAGGTACTTGATCATTTTGTTTAGGCAACTCAGATAGCGTCATCGAGGGACTATGATCTTTTGTTTTGTTTTTGTTTTGCCAAAGTACTTGACATGCATATCATGGCCCATTTTTGAAGGCAACAAGTGGATTGTAACCCTATGGGTGTAAGTGTGCATTGTGTTTGTTTTTCATGCATTTTTATCTTGGATTTGGTCAAACTATTTGTTAATTTAATTTTTGCATACAAACCCTAGGTCTAATCATGGCATAATTGGAAGCATTTAAAGGTACGAGAATTTAAATTCTACACTATTACAACATGATATAGGGAGGGGGGTACAAATTTGAATTGGGGATTATTTTGCAAGAAGTTAAATTCTAAATTATTACAACCAAATTGAATGTATAAGGCATAACAAATAAATGTGCAATATTTAAATAAATACAATAAATAAATATCAAATAAAATGTAGTATGCAAAAAAAAAATTTATGTATGTAAAAAGTATTTTTTATGTGAAATGTAAATAAATAAAAAGTCAATTTCAATTATTTTTGTTTTTTAGGGCAAAAACCCTAATTTCTTAAATAAATAGTATTATTTATTATTTATATACAATAATATATCAATTTGTACAAAAAATAAAAGTATATATAAAATAAAAGTGTTTTTTATATATAAAATATAAATTAAAAATAAAAATGTATTATTTTTGTGTTTTTTGTTCTAATTACTTAATAAAATATAGTATATATGTATATAAATATATATTAAATATATTAAGTGTATAAAAATAAAAATAAAGTATTTACAAAAATGTATATATTTCAAGAAAATATTTTAAAATGTGAATAAAAATAATAAATGAAAATAAAACATATTTTTGCATTATTTTTTAAGTTTTAATAAAAGAATATAAAGTATTTAAACATTTTTATACTAGTAAAAATAAAAATAAAAATCAAATAAATGTAAAAAAAATATAAAAATAATTTTTATGGCATTTTTTATATTTGGACATAAAATAATAAAGTCAGAATTTAAATAAAAATGCAAAAATGACAAATATACAAAGAAATGGGTCAGGGGGTGTAAACTGAAAAGGCAAGTGTTAGAAGTAAAAACAACCAGGCCCAGCCCAATCAACTTCGTCTTCTTCCTCAGTTCAAACCAAAACGCGCGTTTTCCACACAAACTGTTATCTCCTGATTCCTTGCTTTTTTGACAAAACTCATAACATGAAACTTGTAGAGCATCAAACAACGAATCTAACCAAAATAAAAAACTTAAGCTAACTCTCAAAGACTAGAGAGAATTTCTCTGGCCCTAATTCTTAACCTAGTTTTTTCAGAAAGTTCATGAACAAAACTCTCCTAGCAGGATTAATATAAATGAAAACTAAGCACATGTATTGTTTCAGGGCTATGAATACAACATCTTTCATTTATAAACCTAAGTCTAACTATTCCTAAATAGAGAGATAGAAGTTCATGAAATACCTGTTTCACTTGAGCTCGAGTTGGACAATGCAGCAATTTCCAAGGGTGCTTGAGGTTCTTTTGAGCTTGCCTGATGTCCACTGAAGCTTTCCCAATGCTTGGCTTGTTTTGAAGTAGTCTGAATCGTGCTATAGAACTCAACCTGTAAAGCTTCCAAACAAAAATGGAAATGTGTGTTAATGGTGTTACAGATGGCAATGGAGGTCTGGAATAGTTCAGGTGAGTTGGATGGAAGGTATTGGAACAAATTTGAGGCAAAATGCACAAGGGAAAGTGGAGATGGAGGTGGTTCTGCAGGGCTTGCCCTGTTTTGCAGAAAATGGTGATTTTGTGTACAAGGAGGTTTGAGTGGTGAAGAGCTCGTGTTTATGACTCAAAGAGTTGTGTGAAATGTGTTTGCAATGTTTGTGTAAGCTGACTATGGCTGGTTTTCAAGTTTACAAGATTTGGACCAATTTCTTCTTTGTGAAGCAAGAGTGTGTAACCACTCAATGCAGGCTTGTACACTCTATCTTGTAAGCTGCATACTTTGCCCTTGATACTTGAAGTTTGTGGATTTGATCTTGCCTCAGAGATATGGCCCCATGCTTCAAAGATCTTGGTTTGACATAAAGTATAACTTTTCAAAAATGGAACTATGCCTTTTACCATTTATGGATTAAACTTGTGTACAATACCCTAATGACCAAGACAATGCATTAGCTCAATGGGTTTGAATTAAATTATGGAGTACAAACTGGTTTTGAGGCCTGTAATTGTGTACAAAGCTATCTTGGTCAGATTTGCAACTTGGTATGAACATGTATTGGCCATGGATCAAAGTGAGTTTTTTTCCAACTTCAAGCATTCGATTCTCCCTAACCACAAATGTGTTTGAGGAGTTCTTAGACAATTTGGAAAGCTTGCAACATGTACTACAATCCATCTTTGAAATTCAATTTGATACTCCAAGTGGAACTATGTGAAAAATGGCCAAGAAGATGGGTCAAAATCCTGCCTAAACTAGGGCAAAATTTCTTTAAGTTAAAAGTTTTAGGTACCCTTGTTCCAAAACTCATAACTAGAGATCCAAGCTTCTATTGAGAAAACTTTGTGAATCAAAGTTGTATACTTTGTGATGGACTACAACTTTCATGTTGCAAGTTTTGCTTGAATCCATTTGCATCTTGGTGAAAAAATGGGAGAAAGTTAGGAAAAAATAAGAAAATTTTATAACTTAGAAAAATTCTAAGTTATGAAAATTTTCCATTTTAAACCCTAATTTGCATTTTTGGGTTTCTTGATGAACAAGTTTCATAATTTTACATTTCTTGATGAAAAATGACCCTTGGCACTTGATTTTGACCAAAAAGTCAAAGTTTGACTTTTCAATATACAGTTAAATTTTGATCAGTTGACTGAAAAATTCATTTGTCAATCCTATGCATTTGAGATATTTTGAACTTGTTGAATGGGTCAAGACAGTGTCATTGAGTCCTTGAGTCCATGGTTGAGCTTGATTTTCCACTGGCTAGGTCAAACAGTCAAAAATTGCCTTTGTACAGTCAAAACCCTTAAAATGACTATTTTGCCCTTTTGATGATCTGATCAAATTTCTTGTGGAATTGTGATCCAAACTTGATCAAATTGTTCATATGAGTTTATAATGTTGATGTGGGTCAAAATTCATGAGGTTTGACTGTCAATTGGCCACAGTTGACTTTTTCCCCAATACAACTGATTTCTAGGTCAACTGTCCAATTGACTGGGCAAAAATTTTAATCAAAGTTTAAAACTTAGTATGGACAAACTTATGAGTCCAACATGAAGTATGAAAGTCATTTTGGGCATTATAGGTCAAAACATCTCTGTGCAAACTCAAACCCTAATTTAGGTCAACAGTGCAAGGAGGTGTCTTGAGCAGAGCAAACCCTAGCTTGATCTTGAATTCCAAGAATCTTGTGATGAGAAATGTTGATGAAATGAGAGGGAAAATTTTGGGGTACAACACCAGGTTTATCAAGCATAACCTTATATGTCGTTATGGTATCCCCAGAAGGATTATCACCGACAATGGAACTAATCTCAACAATGCTACAATTACAAAGCTTTGTACTCAGTTCAAAATCAAGCATCACAATTCTTCTCCTTACAGACCCAAAGTGAATGACGCAGTGGAAGCTGCCAATAGAAATATCAAGAAGATTATGCAAAAGATGGTGGTGACCTACAAATACTGGCATGAGATGTTACCGTTTGCTCTTCATGGCTATCGTACTTCATCTCGAATGTCAACTGAGGCAACTCCCTTCTCTTTGATCTATGGCATGGAAGTTGTCTTGCCTGTAGAAGTTCAGATTCCTTCCCTAAGGATTATGAAAGAAGCGGGTCTAGGAGAAGAAAAATGGATTCAGGCTAGGTTAGATCAACTAAACTTGATTGATGAGAAGCGACTGGCTGTTGTTTGTCATGGTCAGATGTACCAAAAGTGTATGATCAAGGCTTTCAACAAAAAGGTCAAGCCTCGAGTGTATCAGACTAGAGACTTGGTAATAAAGTGCATCATTCTTCCACAAGGCGATCCCAGGGGAAAATGGACTCCCACATACGAAGAGCCATTTGTTGTTAAGAAAATATTCTCTGGTGGTGCCATGATGCTAACTACCATGGACGATGAAGACTTCCCATATCCCATGAACGCAGACATAGTTAAAAAATACTATGCATAAAACGACCCGCTAGGTTGACATACCTAGGAAAAAATAAGGGCATCCTAGAGAACCAAAAAGGTTCAGGCAAAATTTAGGGATATATGTAAAAGATTATACACCCGGTAAGTCGAAAACCCAAAAGGGCGGCTTGGGCAAAAATGGGTATCCTGGTGGACTGAAAACCCGAAAGGGCAGTCTAGGAAAAAGTTAGGGATTAAAGCCTACGAATATGTCTTGTTGGATCTATGTGGCCAGTTTTTATTACCAAGGTCCAAGTTCAATGGTACAAGATCAATCCAATCAACTTCTTTCGACGGCATAGGATGATGTTTGAAGACATAGGGGCAATAACGGAGTTGGAGCACAATGATATCACTTCCACATGGATATTTATTTTTGTTTTCACTTTGTACTATTTTCATTCTTTTGACGATTTCCTCTTACAAGGATTTCTGTCTCCTTGTACAAAAACGCCTATTTTTGGGCAAAGTATCAATAAAAATATTTTTTTAAGTGCAAAACTTTTTGTTTTTTCTGTTTTAAGTGCAAAAGTGTCCAATGGCTAAAATTGAATGAACATATGCATATGAATATGATTAACTGTTAACAAAAGTGTGTGTAAAAATAGTAATAAGTATTTACTTAAAAACTTGGGATATCCCCACAAAGTTACTTAAATCAAATTATCCCTACATAGTTACTTCAATCAAATTATCCCCACAGAGTTGGATTTATGCAATCCGCTAGCCAGAGTTTCAATCTCCGAAAAACCCTCTCCCAAGCTGAGTTGGAAACCTTGTGGAGTTTCTGTCTAGAGAATTTACCTCCCCTGCAGATCATCAAATATTCTCTTTAACAGGGTTTATTTCCCAAAAAAAGCTACAAATCTCCAAATTGAGTTTACTTCCCAAACTATTCCAAATCAATGGACGAAACCCCTTAACCCCCGGTAAAGCCATTTCGATCCCCAAAGGAACCGTTACTATCCCCTAAGTTGCTATGAAGCCTGGAATTCGATCAGATAGCAGTTGACTCCTTTCTCTTCAAAGCAAGTTACTATGAAGCATGGACCCGACCAGATAATAGTTTAACTTCTTCGAGTTGCTGAAACCTGGACCCGACCAGATACCAGTTAACCTCAAGATCAAATTGTTGAAGCCTGGACCCGACCAGATAATAGTGAATCTCAATTTCAAGTTATTGAAGCCTGTACCCGACCAGATAGCAGTTTAACTCCTACAAATCACTAGCAAAACTCCTCTTCTCTAGTAGAGTTTGCCACTATCCCAGTGAGTTGTTGTAAAGCCTGGAATCCGACCAGATAACAGTTAACTTCACTATCCCCAACAAGTTGTCGTGAATCCTGGAATCCGACCAGATAACAACTAACTTTCAAATTCCCAGTAGAGCAATGGACAACTAAAACTCCTGAACTCTTTCCCCAAAATAGAAATCAAAACTCTCCACAGAGTTTTCTCAAGCCAAAGTCAATATTCCCCAACAGAGTTCTCCTCAACAAAACAGGAATCCCCAACGGAAACATCCTAAACAAAGTATGAAGACTTACATATTCTCCATCCCCAACAGCATCCCAGGATTTAATTTCACAAGGCTCCCCAACATTTTTCAAGGATTTATTTTCCAAGACAACGATACATTTCAACAATATTTCACATTCATACATCATATTACATACATGATAAATGCATACAACATAATCTCATTTACTTTGAGAACATAATCGAACCATGCATACATATTCATGCAACTAACCCTCTTCCTTGCAGAAAAAATCAATCAACAAAACAAAAGTCCTCTTCTGGATAAATTCACCTCTTCCAGTTGATAATAGGAAATCAACAATCCTCTTCTAGATAGATTTACTTCTTCCAGTTAAATGCATGCGAACAAAAGACCTCTTCTAGCAAATGCTACCAACATTTCTCAAATAGGTCAAAGATTAATTCCTGAAATAATCCAGGGAAACTATCTCTACGACCAACAAAAAGTGGGTTCCAGATTAATACCTAAAACAGAACAGGACAACTATCTGTGAACAACTGATTATAGATTAATACCTAAAACAAGACAGGACAACTATCTACATGAAGCACGTTGAAGATTAACTCCCGAAACAAGATGGGAAAACTATCTTTCTTTCTCTTTGGTCAGATAAAGATCAATTCCCGAAACAAGACGGGGCGACTATCTTTATTACCAATGGTACGAACTCCCGAAACGGGATGGGTTTACCAACAAACTGATTGCAAATCAATTCCCGAAATAGGACGGGGTAACTATCTAATTTACAAACGCTTCCTTCAAGACTTCTTCTAGTTTCAGTTTAAATTAACTGATGATTTATCCTGATTCTTTTTCGTTAGACATTTTCTCTGCTTCAGTCAAATCGACCCTACGATTTTTCTAATTCTTATCCAGACAAAAACAAATACAGATATCTGCTATTTCGATATAAATCGACCGAAGATTTACCTTGGTACTTCTTCCAATCTCCATCAACAGTCACTTCTGGATGGCATATATAAGCCAAACTCTGATGATTCTTAACCACTTCTGGGTGGCATGTATAAGCCCAACTTCGACAATATCCTGTCACTCTCTAAATGGCATCTACAAGCCCATTCCTGATATAGTAAATCCATGGCATTATGTTGTGCATCAACGAGTGGAAATTTCTGGGCACTCTAGTGTTCAATAATCTTCCACTTTCAAGCTACAACCGACAAACATGCCAATCTCACTTTTCAAGTTAAGAAGATTGGACAGGGGCAGCTGTTGTACAACAAAATTTGCACTCCCATTTTTCATTCAAGATTCTATCTTAGGGTTTCTCAAATACTCAAAATGGCTTAGGGTTTGATAAGACAGATTCTCTTCCTAGGCACTGAATCAGAAACTAGGGTTTGGTATTTCTCAAGCAAAATTGAGTTTTCGAGGTTTTAAATGGTCTTCGTAGTTCTTCATGTATCCTCAAGGATGTTCGTGCCAGTTTTCAAACTTTGCATTGCAAGTTTGCTCAGTCAATGGTTCAGATGACTGAAAATCAACTGCATTGACCCAAAAATCGACCTTTGCAAGATCAAGTTCAAAAAATTTTAACTTCTTCATTATTCGATATTTTTGACCGGTTCTTTTTACGTATGAATCTCCTTAACGTCATCCCCAGTTTCTCTTCATAAGTCAAGCGTTGATTACGTGCGAAAGATCATCAGAAAATTCGAATACTTTAGAGGTCATTTTGCAAATTTGACCTAATCATGAGAAATTATTGTCCAATTTTCGAGGTTAATAACTTTTTCAATCTTCAATTTTCTGAAGCGATTCTTTTCACGAAACATCACAAATAGCATTGACTATGAGATTGCTTCAACGATCGAAGTCAAAATGCGTTTAGAAGACCATGAAATTTATTGAAATTCTATGGGAATTTCTTGACTTTAGAATATAATTAACTTCTAGATGTTGATAATTATGTTGAGATAATTCATTGAAACAAGAGTTTGAGTTTGAAGGTTCATGGATAGTTTGTTATTTTTACTTTAAACCGTTTGCGTTTGAATGATAACGATTATTGGATCACATTGGGATTTTGATCAAAATTCTTAAAGGCAAGATTCGTAGTATTGGCTCATATTTCAAGTTACTATGAATTGAATATATGGATTTTAATAAAGAAGATTTGAGGATCCATTCAAATAATTCTTTTGACTTCGGCTCAATTCAAGCGTGTGAGGCATAATTCATTCACATGAATTTGTTTTTGTTTCAAAATAATTCAAAAGGGATCAATATGCTTATGGCGTAATTTCGATATATTTGAAAAAATTCATTCATGTGAACTATTTCGAATTCAAGGCAAGGCATTCATCAACTTCATTCATCTTCGTTCAAATTTTCAATATTTATCTCAAATCAATTACAAGTGCAACATCAATTCCAAATCAAAATTCAAGACATCCATTTCAAGTTTTCAAGAATTCATGATTCAATCCTACAGAAAAATACAAAGCATTATTCAAGGCATGTTTCAAGGATTCAAGTCACATTCTTTTCTCAAGAGGAATTTTAAGTTTATAGACCACAAAGAAGAATCCAAATTATGCTCATTTAAATTGTATCAAAAAAGAAATATTCAAGTTTTGTAGAAACAAATTCAATATGAATCAAGAATGCAAAATTGCAACAAAGCTTCATTGATTAAATTTACAAAGTGAATTAGAATTCATTGTTTAAATTTACAGGTTAATTGGAATACACTTTACAAGTTTCTAAACCTCAAAATTCAAATCACAAAATTCGCAATGTTACAAAATTCCTAACAATATACTAAGCTACAAAGGAATTTCTTCATCTTTAAGTCTTCATCAAACACTTTAAGTCACTCTTCACCAGTTCTCCCCATTTTCCATTTTGCTCGTACATGTAACAAAGAAAGAGAGAAATGGTTAGCAAACAATTCATGTTTGAAACAAGAAATAAGAATTTTCAAAGAATTTTTCTTCTCATCATTAGGGTTTGCTCGAAAGAATCAGTGCACGGTTTAGGGAATTCACCATTAAATCATTTTCCAAAGCCCAACAAAGGCCTCGTTTATCTTTTCCAATCAATTTTTTATCATTGGCCCAAAAATGTTTTCATTGCAAATCACAAAACATATTTTGGTTCACAAAGAAAACAAAATATTGTCAAAAATAGAAACTCAGTCTGCATTACTATAAAAAAGACAAACACAAAAGGCCAACATGCTATCAAAACAGGTTGCATTGAAACAATCCAAAAAACTGTAATACCACCCTGCAAAACCTGTACCAAGACAGGCCAAAAGTTGCACACAAATAGGCAAAACATAAGCTGCATCGAAAAGTGAAGAAACAACATAGCACAAATGTTCAAATCCAGATTCTTTTCCCACCAAGAATTTCATTCTCACATGGTTATAAGAGAAACAGTTGATACATAACATGGAGAGATCGGTTTTTCCATCAGAAAAAAAAAAGATAACAAAGTAGTTTTTTTTTACAGCGACCAAGCCATATACAAAAATCACAACAACAATTTTGTTTAAAGCTAGACATCAAAGAAATCCCCGTTTTTAGTCATCATTTTCTTTAAACCACAAGCCTTCAGAAAAAAGAGAGAATACAAAAAAAAAGACAGAAACCAACTTCCCTGTCAAACCAAAAGCCAACAACAAGGTAAAATTTCTATCACTTCTCTGCATTCATCATAAAGTTTGTTATCTGCATGTATTTTATTTTGTTATAATCAAATAAAACAGAGAGAAAACGGAATATCATTTTTACTGTTATTCTTCAATCTTCACACTACCCCTGAAAACCAATTTCAACAGCAACATCCAAAACCTGCGAATTCCACAACATCTATATACCCTGTAAAATAGAAATCACTCTTAAATCCACAATAGTATACAAATAAAAATACCATGCCATTAACCTTCAGCCTCATCTGTTCTCCCTTCCCGCCGTATAACCTCTAAAAAAGAAAACCTCTTCCGACCTCCTCGCCACCTCCGGCGACTACCTTTGTCTCTGGCAAGCCTGCGAAAATTTCGTCGATGGCTCTTTCCCTTCCCAACAACAGGAACCAGCATTTTCCCCTAAATCTCCCTTACCCTAGATCCCTAACGACACCAAGCGCATCCCCTAGAGTCGATTTGGGAGCACCCAACGCAGAGGTAGAGACGGGAAGGAAGAAGAAGAAGGTGATTGAGGATGAAGCGAAGTTCTTGGTGGATGCTTGCTCTAGGATACCGATTGCGCTTGAGAGAGGGAAAGATGAAATTGTTGTCGCCGGATACAAGACAAGGAAGAGATGGAAACAGAGAGAAGGGAGAGAGATAAAGAGTTGATGGAAGAAAGAGAGCCTTTTTATTTTTTGCGTAAATCTGAATGAAAACAAGTTTTTGATATAACAATAATAATTAAATTTCCTCTCCCAATGAGCACAACACTAGCAACGGCGCGTTACTTTTGTCACTAGGGTTTCAAACCCTTTCTTTTCCTATTCCAAACCGGGTTTGGGCCTATTATCTTGGCCCAACCCATTTAATAAATTTTACTCTTTTATATTAACAAATGCATAGAAATAAATGAAGGTTCGAGTGATGCAGTGGTTAAGGTGTTATGTTTGGAAGTAGAAGTCTCAGGTTTGAGACCCCCTGGGACATTTTGTTCACTTTTCTTACTGTTTTCTATCTTTTTCTTCATTTTTTTTGTTGGACAGAAAATTAAAAAAAAAACTTCTTGGGCTCTAAAGCCTATTCAAAAAATAGCATCCCCCTAGTTGTCTATTTGTAACTCCTTTACTGTTTTTTAGGTTAATTTAGATTTGCTTTAATAACTTGATAGATCTTAGTGTAGATTTAAATTAGCTTAATATTTTTTTATTATTATTTATAGATAAGGTTATATTTTATTTAATAACTTAGAATTTTAAATTAAATTAGGATTATCTCGATAACTTTATTTAGTTTAGGTTTGATTTAATAACTTAGATTTTTTTTAATATAGATTTAATTTTTTAATCCTTAGTTTTAACTTTAAAACTCAATTAAATAAAAGATGTATAATTTCAAAATTGGTTAATTTAGGACTTTGTAAATAATTTTGTCAACATTTTTTTATATAGTTTAATAAACTTTCTTTAAAATATTTAGTTTACATAATAAAATTCAAATAAGAATAATAGAATAGATTCTTTATTTTCTTTTCAATTTTTCCTCACAAACAAAATACCAAAAAATTTATTCTCATACTTTGTTAATTAATTTTTACTTCATAAATAGTTGTAGTTTTAATTAATTATTCGATTCCATCTGGTTGTATTGATTGCCTATTTGAACTTTTAATCGCATTGATCCATCCCCATTTGTAAATTTGTACTCCCCATTCCTGAAAGCTCTGTAATAGCGTAGAATTTTACTTTCCGCAATTTACTGTTTTTATTTATATTGTATAGTAATTAGGGGTGTATGACAAGATTTAAAATTAATCACTAGACAACCCTAATCAAAGATAAAATTAACTTGAAACAAACACACTTTCACACACACACCTCTAGAGTAACCTTGCTCGTTGCCTTCGAAAAAATACACTCATGTCCCTCGAATATGGCACGCTTTAGCAAAGACCCTCAATAAAAAGATCATAGTCCCTCGATATCCCTCGATGTTGTCTTTGGTAAACGATCTAGTCCCTTACAAAAATTGCTAAAGCGTCTCACAAGTTGCCTTCTATGACTGTACGATTGACCCGCGCCTGTCACTTCACATCCAATGATGGAGCTTATTACCAAATCAATGGTAAGATAGCAACATTTAAAGGAGGAGGAAAAGAACAAAGAACTTTTGAGTAGGTAGGACGCTCGTAGTTGCTTGCTCATAAACTAAAACCATTTCTATACTTACACTTTCAAAACATCTTCAAAAACAAACATCGCTTTGAACTATTTTCAAAACCAACACTTTGTATACATTCTTATAGAGACGAGAATCATTACAAAGCTTTCTGAAACAAAGGCGTTTTCGAAATATTTTCAAACTTGCACCAATCACAAACACATTTTAAACAAAGCATTTTCAAGTGATCTAGCAAGCAACTAAGAGCCCGTAGATAACTATGGATGAAAAGGGTGCTAACACCTTCCCTTTTCATAACCTATCCCCCGAACTCAAGAAAACATCTCAAAGGTCTTTCCTGTTCTTTTCACCCTTTCCTTTATTGGATAAAATAAAATTCGGTGGCGACTCTTGCTATCCGCAACAATTGCGATAAAACGCAAAACACTCAAGTCAGTCCTCCCACCGTATTACACTTACCTGAACCTAGAAACCTTAAAAAGATACGACAAAAGCATAAAATGCGGAAAAAGGAAATAAAGCGCTTAAAAACAGTGACACAATTAACTATAATTAATGGTAAACATGTTAGACGATGACTACGTATCTAAGAGGAGTGAATAGGTACCCCTTTGAAAAATTACAAATAAATATGGTTTTGAAAAAATTTATCAAAGTACGACGCTAAAGCTTTTTCAAATTGTCGTCTATACGAACGTTATCAAGAAGCTCGAATATGCAAAATGTAAAACAAAATTCAATATGGAATATGAATGATAATATAATTAATAAGCTTGAATCACTTGAAACTTATTTATCGTTTAATCACTTTCACCTAGCAAGGTTATTTCCAATGGTAATATTAAAAGAACTAGTTTATTCAATTTATCAAACACTTTGTGTGCAAGTGAATTATCAGAATTTTTCCTTTGATTGTGTTGATACACAAAACCATTTATAATCACAAGTGATTATAAGTTAAGTTAACACTTGAGGTAAAATCAAAATTGATTAGGAAAATTCTTACAATTCAAATGATAACACAATGCTATTTGGAAAATTGATCAATGAGTATCAAAGCAAGTAAAAATAAAAAATAAAAGTGACACAAGGAATTTGTCTTCACAGTTCCCCACTATCGTCCTCACGTATGGGTACGTCTGCGCTTAATTCCAATGGAATTAGGATAATTCTTACTATACAAAATTGTTGATACAAGAGAAGTGTTCAAGAGAAACTCCACAAACCCTAAGCTTGTTGTTGATTCAACCCCTTCTCAATTTTTGATCTTAAGAGAGACCAAAACACAAAAGATGAAAAATGACTATCTGGATCTTGCTACTCTTTTGTGTTCTTTATCTCTAAAGATTTCGTGCATCGTCAATTTCAAACTATTGCAACACAAGACTTGGATTCTATCTGGTACTCCAAGTTACTTCCTTGCAAAGATTTCAAACACTCCAAGGTTTCTTGCAAAAATTTTAAGCACTCCAAGATTGTTCACTTTACCGCAATTACCTCTCGAACGTGTTGCACGAAAACCCCCAAATCAACCAATGATCTTGGAGGACAAACCCGAGGTTTTTTCAAGATGAAAACTCCTACAAAACTCCACCCAATACACAATTGGGCACTAGCAATCCCCGTCTAGATGACACCCTAACAGAATATCGTTACAATGTAATGTCAGCGTGTATGCATTGATTGGAGGTTGAATATGAAGAGAGAAATAGGCTAATTTTATTGTTTTCAACAAGTTATGAATGAGTCATGAAAGAGTATTTATAGTTTTGAAACTTTTAGGGCAAAAGGGGTCAATTCGAAATAAAAAGATTTAAAGAAATTAACCAAACATAATAGTATGTGTCGACCTATATATCGTATGTGTCGACACATACGTGAATTTTGAACTATATGTGTCGACCTATGAGAAGCCATATGTCGATTGAAACAAGTCAGAAGCTACAGTCTTTAAAACGATAGTAAATGTGTCGACCTGAAAAGTGAATGTGTCGACACATGAAATAAGAATTTCTGTAATTTTAGAAAAGCTTCAGTATGTGTTGACCTGAATCATGCATGTTTCGGCCTAAGACTTACAGAGGCTACAGGCTTTAATAATGTGTTACATGTGTCGACCGGAAATATAGATGTGTTGACGCGTGTTTTTTAATGATTCCTAAGACCTCTAATACAGAGGAGTGTCACAAGACATAAGGATATTATCCAATACTCAGAAGTGAAAGCTTTTCCCAATTTTGACATCATTCAAAATATTTGACGACGAAGTATGTACTCGCACACTCCTCCTTTTCGATGATGGCAAAACTTGCGACGATGCATTTCTTTGTATTTATTGAAGGCTCCCCCTGACTTTGTGCTTCCCTATTTCGACTCACATCTGCTCCCCCCCCCCCCCCCCCCCCCCCCCCCCCCCTTGACAACATCAAAAAGAAAGATATCAAATGGTGAAAAGTAACATAGTTCCATAATAATGCTAATACAACAATCAAAGGCTATTTTGTATAGAAGACCAACAAACACATATTTCCATATATATGTGATGATGTAAAATTTTAAATAACAAGCAAGAAGCATTACAACAAATGTAATGAATGACATGTACTAAATAAGCAAGATATGACAATAATGTGAAGTTGTTTTTGTAGCGTCATGGACAAGTAACTCTTCATAATGAAACTCCTGACACCGCACACGTAGCATAGCAACACGAATGTGTCACTACTAAAATCAAAATGAAGACGAGATATATGTCATGTAAGCAAGACAACAATAACATATATTGCAAATTTCGAGCAAGCAAATAATTCAAACACAAGTGCGAAAAATAAAGATAAACAAAAAGTACATGTTCGCATATAAGAATAGACGTATATAAATGTGAAATATTTAATACATGAAGTCATTATACGCATATGTATTAAGAATGCACAATGGTTATTAATAAAAAAAATTGGAAATGAACATTCATGATTTTCATCATTTGAGAAAATATCAAGCATTTTGGAAGTATCTAGTAACATATATCAAAATAAATCTTACTTTCAAAGAGAAATTGAAACAATATTACCTCACTCTTGATTGAGATCGAAGTTGCACTCACATGATGTAAAGAACTCAAACACAAAATTATAGTGAAATTATAGAGTGCAAACAATAATATAGGATTAAACATTTGAAAAATCGATTATCTCTAATTCTCCATGTATGTTAACAAAAGGTTCTATTACGAGTGGTTTAATAATCTTGGGTTTTCGGTTGGATCGAGACGATCACTAAAAGTTAGAAAGTATATGTTTGCGACTTTTTTTTTTTTTATGTTTGCCCAATTTTGTATTTCCGCTTGATATTGTGATTAACCTATGCCTATATCACACTCTCATTGATTGTATAGTTTCATCACACTGTTAGCGCAAGTAAAATATAAACGTGGTCTTCATCATATTGTTAGCGCAAGTAAAATATTCATGTTAATGGAATGAAGAAAAAAAGCCTTTACTTACTGCATGTCACCATACATCACCTATAATATAGTGCCACACATGTTTAAAGTACATGTTTAATTTTATTTATTTACTAAAACTAGTTATTTTAATAAATAAATAATATTGTTAAATTTGTTTTATTAATGTGAATATGTATGTGGTAGTGGTTTGACATACTGCTTGCTTTTTTTAAACTTAATTCTAATTTTCTGGTAACAGTGCATAAAGTGCACTAGTATTCATTGTTTTCGATTTAATTATATTTTATTTTTCAATTTCATTCAAATTTAATTATAAATTGTATTTTTATATAATAATTTAACCTTTTTAGTTGAAATAAAAAAATTGTCAAAGTGATATCTTTTATGGAAATTGTTTATGAAAAATGTTAATTTTTTTAATATTTTTTTATTAGTGTACATGTTTATTCACGCGAGTATCAATTGGTCCAAAAGATAGTTGGTGGTTGGTCGATTTTCATACGCGTCTGTGATGATAAATATGTAATAATTATAAGGTCTTACGTGTGAATAATAAATCAATCCGAAGAGGGATTTGTTATTTGACATGTTTTTATTATCAATATTGTATCGTTACAACAAGATTACTGTTGTACCCCAAAATTTGCCCTATCATTTTATCAAGATTTCCCCTCACAAGACTTCTTGGATTCAAGACCAGATTAGGGTTTGCTCAACTCAAGACATCTCCTTGCACTGATGATCTGAAATTAGGGTTTGAGTTTGAACAAGGATTTTTGGACCATCAATGCTTCATGTGACTTTCATACACCATCTTGGACCCCTAAGATTGCTCATACCAAGTTTCAAGCCTTGAATCACATTTTTGCCTAGTCAATTGGACAGTTGACCTAAAAATCAGTTGTATTGGGGAAAAAGTCAACCATGGCCAATTTACAGTCAAACTTCATAATTTTTGATCCCCAACAACATTCTAGGCTCCTATGTACCATTTGATCAAGTTTGTACTACAACTCCTCAAGAAATTTGATCAGATCATCAAAAGGGCAAAATGGTCAAAATTAGGGTTTTGACGGAGGAAGGGCAATTTCTGATTTTTAACCTAGCCAATGGTCAATTGGGTTCAAGCATGATTTCAAGGACTCAATAGCATCATCTTGACCTAATCACAAGGTTCAAAAGATCTCAAGTACATAGGATTGACAGATGAATTTTGCAGTCAACTGATCAAAAATCAACTGTAACCTGAAAAGTCAAACTTTGACTTTCTAGTCAAAATCAAGTATCAAGGGTCATAATTCATCAAGACATGTCAAAATGTGAAACTTGTTCACCAAGAAACCTAACTTTGAAAATTAGGGTTTCAATTTGAAATTTTTCATAACTTAGAATTTTTCTAAGTGTTGAAAACTTCTTATTTTTTCCCAACTTTTCCCAACTTTTTCACCATGATGCAATTGGATTTAAAGAAAACTTCAAACATAAAAGTTGTAGTCCTCCACAAAATCTACAAATTTGATTCACAAAGTTTTCCCAAAACATGCTTGGATCTCAAGTTATGATTTTGTGAATAGGGGTCCATATACTTTTTAACTTAGTGAAAATTTGTCCTACTTTAGGCATGTTTTTGACCTAACTTCATGGCAACTTTTCACCTAGTTCCAAGAGGTATCTAAAAATGAATTTCAAAGATGGATTATAGAGCATGTTACAAGCTTTCCAAAATGTCCAAGAACTCTCCAAGATCATTTATGGTTAGGGAGAATCGAAGAAGAGAAAATGGCAATTTATCACTTTTGTTCAAGCCATTTTCACAATGGTTCAAGTTGCAAATATGTCCTAGCATACTTGTACCTTACATTACAAGTCCTAATCCTTTCTACACTCATTAATTTAATGCAAACTCAATGGATAATGGTCTTGTTTTGACTTTTGAAGCATTGCACAATGAATTAATCCAAAAATGGCATAAAGTTCACAATACTACTTTGATAAATCTTGCTTTTTGCAACTTTACATTTCTTGAGCCATGGACCTGGTCTTTTTTTGCAAACAAGATCCACAAACATCAGGCAAAGTATACCAACCCTCTGCAGTCCACAAGCTAGCATGTACAGGCCTTTGGCATGGTCATGTCAACTTTCTTCAAAAGCAAGCAAACTTGCAAATGTCAAGTAAACTTGTCCATCTGATAAAGGCAAGGTTTGGCCTCATTTCAAACGATCTCAAAAACTTGTTGCAAGCAGAAAGCACGAATTGCTAACATCCCAAACACTAAAAAACACCAAAATCACATTTTTCTGCCCAAACAGGGCATCTTCTGCAAAACTCAAGCCAAATCATATTTTGCTCGTGCGTTTCTTGTTTCAAGGCTTCAAACATCTTCCATACATCACATCTAAACTATCCAGGCCCTTGTCTTGCAAATGTGAGCTTAGTTTCACACTTCACCATTTTCATTTTGCAAGGTTGCAGGTTGACTCGTGCGGGAAGTTTCAAGCATCCTCAAGGCAAGCTGAGCATTGGAGAAGCTTGAGGGAACTTCAAGGAAGCTCACACGATCTTCAGACCTCACTCAAAGTCCCCACATTTCCATATCCAAACTCAACTGAACAAGGTATTTTTCAAAGTTCTATCTCTCTATTTAGGAATCCTTAGACTTTGATTTGTGAAGCAAAGATGTAGTCCTTAACTTGCTAAAGCTGTAGATATGCATACTTTCCATTTATATTAACCGAGCTAAGAGTATTTGGTTGTTGAGCATGCTGAAAAAACTAGGGCCATTAAAATTCTCTCTGATCTTTGAGAGTTAGGTCACGAATTTTATATCATTGGAATCGTGAGTTCATAAGCTACATTTTTTGTGTTATGAGTTTTTGATTTTATGCAAGCATGAGCAAGAACAGGATTTGAAGGCAGAACGCGCGAAATTGTTTGGCTGGAGGACAAGGATGAAGCTAGCCTGGACCTGGCGCGTTTGGACTTGCTGTTTCTACTTGTTACACCCCCCGATCCACTATCCACACCCCCTTGCATATTTTGTTTTATTTTCCTTTTTTTTTGCATTTTTTATATTTATTGCTTTAATATTTTTTTTCTAAACATAAAAAAATCCCAAAAATATTTTCTTAATTTTTTGCATTTTTATTTTATTTTTATCTTATTTTTTTGCACAAAATATTGATTAGTTTAAGTGAAATAGAAATTATTTTCTTAAATAAATTGTAAATACCTTAAAATATTATACATTTTTTATTTTTACTATTTAACACATAAAATATTATTTTTACATATATTTTTTTATTTTTAATATTTGTAAATAATTTTATTTATTTTTTTCTTGTACATAAATGAATAAAATGGATAATATAGAACATATTTTCTTTTAAATAAAAAATTAGGGTTTTTCACCCTTCCAAAAATAACAATATAATTTTTTTTCTTATTTTTAGGAATTAAATGATTTATTTTTTATCATACATAAAATAAATACAAAAACATTTTGCATCCATACATTTTATTGCCTATTTAAATAATTTTTTATTTATTTATTGTACCAAAATTCAATTGGGTTGTAATAGTAAATTAGGGTTTTATTTTGTGCAAATATCCCCCATTCAAAACTTGTATCCCCCCTCCCATAATATTGTTGTAATAGTTTAGATTTACTTTACGCAATTTATCGCATTATATCCATGTTTAGTAAAAACTAGGGTTTGGTATGATAAGACAAAAAAATCAAACAAATAGCATGACCTAATTCAAGACAAACAAAAAGCATGAAAATGACAACACATTGCACACAAACACCCCTAGGGTTTCATCCACTTGGTTGCCTAAACAAAATGGCCATGGTATGCATGCTAGCTATCTTGGCAAAACAAAACAAAACAAAAGATCATAGTCCCTCGATGACGCTATCAAAAGGTTGCCTAAAAACAAAATGATCTTGGTCCCTAAAACTTGCTAAGATGCTTGGCACCATTGCTATCATGGTCATACAATGACCCACGCCCGTCCCGTTTAACATCCAAAGATAGGATTGTTTACCAAAGCAATGGTAAAACAACAATATCAAAGGAATAAAAAATGTACAAGAAAGAATTTTGAGTAGGTAGATAAGCTTCTAGTTACTTGATCATTTCAAAACCAATCCTTGCTATTTTCAAACAAACACACACATTTTCAAAACATTTTTCAAACAACTTTCAAAATATTGAAACATTTTTCAAAAGACAAACATCTTTGTATACATTCTTACGAATGATAATCATTACAAAGATTGCCTAAACAAAGTCCTCTTTTCAAAATACTTTCAAAACCATACAAAGCACCATTTCAAACAATTGGCAAAGCAAAGCAAGTGATCTAAACAAGTAACTAAGAGCCCATGGAAAACCATGGATGAAAAGGATGCTAGCACCTTCCCTTTTCATAATCTACCCCCCAAACTCAAGAAAACATCTTAAAGGTCTTTCCTGTGCTTTTTGACCTTTCCTTTTGGATAAAATAAAAGTCGGTGGCGACTCTTGCTAAACCAAAACATTTGCGAACACAAACGCAAAACCTCAAGTCAGTTCTCCCACCGTATCACAATTACCATTAACAGTTAATATTATTGTCCAAAGACTCAATATTGATGGTGCACTAGGTATCTTGAGATGAGTTAAGTCATTATTTGAACAAATTGATAATTCAATTTTTTATAATGTGAGTATATTTAAGGTGTTTAATTTCATTCTTGTTTTTCATCTACAATTGTTTCAATATCTGCTAATCTGAATTCGATTTTAGTCTTTAATGGGGAAAATTTTAAGGACTGGAAAGAGAACATAGAGATTGTTCTTGGTT
Source organism: Vicia faba (assembly GCA_948472305.1). Taxonomy (NCBI): domain Eukaryota; kingdom Viridiplantae; phylum Streptophyta; class Magnoliopsida; order Fabales; family Fabaceae; genus Vicia; species Vicia faba. The sequence continues at coordinate 1,347,543,696 of OX451737.1, forward strand.
GCATGGATCTTGACCTTACATTAAGAAAGGAACAATTTGCTTCTCCTACAAAATCTACTACCTCTGAACAGAGGAAAGATTATGAGAAGGAGGATCGCTCCAATCGCATGTGGCTCATGATCATTAAGCACGACATTCCTGAGGTCTTAGGGACACTATATCAGAAGATATAACTAATGTTAAAGGTTTTATTGCTGAGATTGAAAAACACTTTAAGAAAAGCAATAAGACGGAAATAAGTTCTATTCTTTAGAACTTGATTTTCATGAATTATCAAGGCAAAAAAAATATAAGAGAATACATTATGAGCATGTCAAATATTGTTTTAAAACATAAGGCACTAAAGCTTGATTTTTCTGAAGACTTACTCATTCATTTAGTATTACTTTCTCTTCCTTCATAGTTTGGTCAGTTTAAGATATCTTATAACTGTCAGAAAGTGAAATGGTCTCTTAATGATCTCATTTCATTTTGTGTGCAAGAAGAGGAAAAGATGAAACAAGACAAGACTGAAAATGCTCATTTTGTTAGCACCTCTAAAGACAAGGGAAAAAGAAAGAAAACTTATGAGCCCAAGAATGAAGCTACAAGTATTCCAGCACAAAAGAAACAAAGGCAAGATGATAATTGTTTCTTTTGCAAAGCATCTGGACACGTGGAGAAGAAATGTCCTAAATATAACGCTTGGCGTGCAAAGAAAGGTACATTTCTTACTTTGGTCTGTTCTGATGTCAATTTAGCTCCAGTACCTAGAAATACTTGGTGGTTAGACTCAGGTACAACTACTAACATCAGTGTTTCAATACAGTGTTGCCTGAATTATCGGAAGCCAAATGATGTTGAAAGATACATCTATGTTGGAAATGGCAAGTAGGTGGAGGTGGAAGCTATAGGAAATTTTAGATTATTATTGTGTACTAGATTTTATTTTTATTAAAAAGACACTTTTGTTGTGTCATCATTTAGACGAAATTTAATTTTAATTTCTTATTTGGACAAATCAGGTTATTTACGTTCATTTAAGAATAACATTTTTAAGTTGTATTTTAATTCAAATATTGTTGGAACTGGTTCACTTATGATTCATGATAATCTATATTTTCTTGACACAATAACTTCTTATGGTGAACCCTTAAATGTGAAATCATGTGGTACTGAGCGTAAGATTGCTGATAACAATTCAGGGGCATTATGGCACAAATGTCTAGGTCACATCTCTAAAAGTAGAGTTGAGCGTCTAGTGTCATATGAAATTTTGGATTCCTTTGACTTCACAAACTTTGATGTTTGTGTTGAGTGAGTTAAAAGTAAACAGACCAAAACAAAGAAATATGGTGCACATAGAGGTAAGACTGTCTTAGAATTGATACATACTGACATTTGTGGAGCATTTCCTACACCTTCTTGGAATTGTCAACAATATTTTATATCTTTCACAGATGATTTTTCTAGATATGCATACATATTTCTCATACATGAAAAGTCTCAATCATTGAACATGTTCAAATCATTTAAGACAGAAGTTGAGTATCAACTCAACAAAAGAATTAAGAAAGTCAAATATGAATGTGGCGGTGAATATCATGGCAGATATGACGGTTCAGATGAACAACGTCCAGGGAATTTTTCCAAATACCTAGAGGAATATGGAATTGTCCCATAATACACCATGCCCAGGGTCACTTAATATTAATGGTGTAGTTGAAAGACGAAACCTGACTCTTAAGGATATGGTAAGGAGTATGATTTGTCATTCTACCTTACCAGAGTCACTCTAGGAAGAGACACTAAAGACTGCAACTTACATTCTAAATAGAGTACCAACAAAGGCAACTACCAAGAAACCTTATGAACTTTAGACTTAGTGAAAGCCAAGTCTAAAATATTTTCATGTGTGGGGATGTCCAGCTGAGGCAAGGCCTTATAGGCCAAATAAAAAGAAATTGGACTCCCGAACAGTGAGCAGTTACTTTATTGTCTACTCTGAAAGATCTAGGGGCTACAAATTTTATGATCCCAAATTAAATTCAATTTTTGAGACGGGAACATCCATGTTCTTTGAGGATATTGAGTTTGGGGGGAAGAATAAGGTTAGAGACTTCATTTTAGAGGAAGAATTGGTAACAATTCCAGAATCAATTCATACAGTTGCTTTTGACAAGGCAAGTATGGAACCTTCACAAGATATTGTTGATTTTCCTCCTACTCAAGATAATTTGGTAATTTACGAAGAACAAATTCAAAAGCCTCAAGGACAAGTGTTATAAGAACCAATGCCTTTGGGGAGATTCACTAGAGAAAGGAGAAATGCAATTCCAGATGACTACATAGTCTTTCTCCAAGAACATGAGGAAAATAATGGTATGATGAAAGATGATCCAATCAACTTCCGTCAAGCCATGCGGGATTCCAACTCAGAAAAGTGGATTTGAAGCAATGAAGGAGAAGTATAAGTTAATGCAAGACAATAAAGTTTGGAAACTTTTCCCATTACCGGAAGGTGTGAACCCATTGGTTGCAAATGGATTTTTAAGACCAAACAGGATTCTAACGGTAATGTGGAGAGGTATAAGGCTTGTGTTTTGGCTAAGGGCTATACTCAAAAGGAATGGATTAAATTTAAAGATATTTTCTCTCTAGTTTCATCGAAAGACTCTTTTAGGACAATCACGACTCTTGTTGCACATTATGACTGAAACTCCATTAAATGGATGTTAAGACGACATTCCTCAATGGATGTTAGGAAAATATTTGAGTAATCCATGAATTGATAATTTGAAAGCAACAAAAAAGGTTATAAGGTATTTAAAGAGAATAAAATATATATGCTCACATATAGGAGGTCAGACTAGTTAGAGATCACTGGATACTCTGACTCAGATTTTGCTGGATGCCAAGATAGTAAAAGATCCACTTCAGGCTATATATACATGTTTCCTGGTGGTGTAGTTTCTTGGCGCAGTGCCAAGAAAATTCTTACAGCTTCATCCACCACAACAACTGGGTTTATAACATGTTATGAGGCATTTAACCATGAGATTCGACTAAAGAATCTTGTCACTAGACTCTGAATTATGGAAGGAATTGAAAGACCACTTAAGCTATACTATGACAATAAATCGGCCATCATGTATCCTAATAATAATATGAGCTTGACCAAGTTAAAATATATTGACATCAAGTTCCTAATTGTTAAGGAAAGGGTACAAAGTGGACAGATATTTCATAGAACACTTGGGGACAAACTCCATGATAGTAGATCCTCTTACAAAAGATCTTCCACCCAAGGTCTTTCATGAGTACACCGCCCGCATGAATGTTTTACCGTTAGAGGAGTCTTTGGTTTAATGGAAGTTAGTCAATTATGAATTTTATGTTCTATGTTTTAGTATTATGTATGTATACTATGATTTTGGATATTTTTCAAATTAATAAACTTTGATATTCAGTAGTTTACATTTTGTATAATAAAATTGTTGAATGATCTCACTAAAGTAAAGTAGACCAGTTGAAAATCGGCATATACATACCAACTTCATGTGATTTTCACGCTTCACATTTCATGATGGATATGTGTAATTTAGTTGTGTCACTATTGATGATCATTGATGGGTTTAATTATGATTGATATAATGAAAATTACATTGATTATGTATATTGACATGACTAATGAACTAGATAATTTGGATATCCTTAAGGAATATAATAAAAAAATTTGAGCTCATAAAGTCTAATTCATGTGTATCATTACATATGTGAACAGTGGGAGATTGTTAGAATAGTTGGGTCACAATTGTAATATTACATGTGTTATGGGTCATTATGTAATTAGCCAAAACTTTAGTGATCTAATTAATAATAAGTATGTGACTAAAAGCATAAATATCATGAAAGGTAATATTATTGTGTAGATACCATAAGTCAATATCTAATTTGATGAGGGGTCAAATTAGAATATTGAAAACTATGTAATAACCTAAGGTTATTTATAGGGGTTATGGTCCCCATTGGTAGACAACGTGAAATCAGTTCATCAAGTAAAATTCTCTCTTCATTCCCATCAGAGGAGATTCAAGAGCCATAAGAAACTCTACAAATTGAAAGATCATATACACACAAACCTTCAATGATTTTCAATGACAAACTCAAATACAATTCCACTTTCATTCTCATAATTATATTCAGATATGAGTTTAAAGGACTTAGTTAGAGTTATATTCTTGATTTCTATATTGATAGAAATTATAAGATTATGAACAAATCTAACAATAACTCCATTCATCCGGGTGGTGCAAGGATTATAGGAAAAATTAAATAAATAAAAAACAGTGAAATCACATGGACACTCTTTTTATCCGGGTAAAAGAAAGTCCAAGGGTGTGTTTGTTTCATGGTTGAAAATTTTATTCCTTGAATCATATTCCTAGGATTATTATTCTTGGGAATATTATTCCAATCCATGTGTTTGGTAAGAATTTAGGTTCTTAAGAATAATTATAAAATTTATTTAATTTTAAATTATAAAAAAAATAAAAAATAATAGTAAATAGGAGTGATAGTGGAAAATTAGAGTTAGTTGAATTTATTTCCATGAGAATATTTTATTCTCACCCTTTATGCCTTAGAATAAGAATAGAGAATCAGAGTAAATAATATTTCTTAGAATAAAAAATTCATTTATTGAATACAATTGCAAAAGCCTTTCATATTTTCATTTTGTGGAGAGAGAAAATGAAACCCTATTTTCCCCTCTTCCTTTCTTCCCTTATATACATTTCGTGGTGGTTAACCCGCGTTTGAACGGTAGGATTTGGTGGCAATTTTTTAGGTTTTGATGGAGGTTTTCTATTGGTTTATTCTCAAAGTGAAATTTTTACCATTGTTTGAATCAAATACCGTTTTCATCTATTGGTTTAGTTAATTGAAGAAATGTAGAGTAGATGATTTGATTCACTCTTGAACAGCCAAGCTTGTGAGTACTTGTGCTTAATTTTGTAAGTTCTCACAGGTGTGGAGAAATATAGAGGAGTACACAAAAACTCTCTGTTTGTTCCATTAGTATTTGGTTTATCTTGTGATGTTGCAGTTTTGTGATCGAACCGGTATCTATTCTTTCATTTAAATGATATCTATTGCTTTATTGAAATCAAACCGTTAGAGTTTTGGCTGTTCTTTTTGTTAATATTTTGTATGACATGTGTGAATAAAGCTCTTCCAAATCTCGGGCATTTGATTTTCTTGGATGTTGAAGAAATTAAGGCAAAAATGGAATGCAAAAGATGAATAAGGACTTGCAATTGGCTAATATTGATTGTTAAAATATGGACTTCAGGGTGTCAAATTATTAATTTAAACTTTGTTTTTCTCTCTTCATGAGTCTATCTTTTATTTCTTTTAGTTTTATGAGTCTATATAATTTGTATTCAATACTAGATGGCAAGTTTTTAGCAGTTGTGATCCTCTATATAACTTAGAATTCCGGTCAAATGTGGTTGAAATTGCAGCATGAAAAACCATTATGATGCAAACCTTTATTTAAGACCACAACTGCTAGATTGAACTGTAGTAAGCATGTAAAGGACAACTAAGGAGAGAACTGTGTACTCTCTCCGGTCTTATATGTAAGCAAAAACAAAAAAAACTCACCCTTTAAGAAAGTGGTCATATATTCATTTAAATGGTGAGAAATATGCATTTTTTCTATATTTACCCTTATTTATTAATTTAGAATTTAATTAATAATTTTTTTATAACCATTTAATTATTGGTCCTTTTGTTTCTATCGGTGCATCTATAATGCAACTAATAAATGTCCAATTTTAAACTCTTAAACTTTCTCACTCCACATACTCTCATTGCAACCAATAAACTCCCACCTTAAAAATGTAGTAAAATTTTAAGTTTTCATATAAAACTGTCCCGCCTGAAAAGTTTGCCAAAATTTTCATACTCCAAAATACATTCCCGCCTTGTACTACAAAGTTGAGCTCTATAAATACTAAAGCTTATTTTTCCTGTATCATTGTCATTTGGTTTTAATAAAAATGCCTCTTAATATTGATCTAAACTCTCCATATGTTGATCATGAAATGATGGAATGCAACATAGCACCTTCCATTAATCTAAATGATCCTTCTTCAAGTAATGATAATGAAGTTGAACATGGATTTCCTAACCATGATGAAGACATTAATGTAGATGCTCTCTATTCAAATGAAGTTTATGTCATCGAAGAAGGTAATATACTCTTTCATGTTGGATAACCATTAAACAACTTAATTAATTATTTTTACTTTCAATTTTGTTTTATAAAGTTGCAGAGAGTGAATTTAATCCAAATGAAGATGATAGAGAGGAGACTGAATTTAATCAATATGAAGATGGATTTAGTAAGCAATACTGTAATCAATTTATTTTAAACATTTTGTTTATATCATTAATTTTGGTTTGTTTATATCATTACTTTTGGTTTGTTTATTACTGTGTCATCATACTTTTTCTATTCACTTTTTTATGATAAACATAAGACATGCATAAACACTTAGTAACAACATGCAGTAACATTTTTTCTCATTATATTCACTTTTTTACATGCAGTGTCAACCATGGTTCAACATGAGACACAAACTGTTAAGAAAAAAAGATCATTCTTGAACAATGACCAGCGGAAAATAATTTCCCAATTATTGATAAAGAATAGTTATGGTGGAAAATTGGAATCCGGAATTGTTATATGGTTGGCATCCAAATACTCGGTATCCATCTACGTTATTTATCGCATTTGGAAGCAAGTATGTCAAACAGGTGACGCATCTCATAAAAGAACAAAAAATTGTGGTCGAAAAAGAGTTACGGTAGATATTGAAAAAGTGCGGGATATTCCGTTAGCTAAACGTAGCACTCTTCAGAGCCTCGCATTTGTCTTGGGCATTAGCAAAACAGCATTGTTAAAGTTTGTAAAAGATGGGACTTTGCGTCGGCATTCAAATGCTCTAAAGCCACACATGAAAGATAGTAATATGAAAGATCGTCTTAGATTTTGCTTGTCAATGCTTGAAGAAACTAGTCTTCCTCATGATCCAGAGTTTAAGTCTATGCATAATATCATCCACATAGATGAAAAGTGGTTCTACATGACCAAAAAATCGGCAAACTACTACCTTCTTGAAAATGAGGATGAGCCATATCGCACATGCAAAAATAAAAATTTTATTGGCAAGGTCATGTTTTTAGTAGCAGTCGCTAGGCCTAGATTTGATGACGATGATAAAGAGATATTTTCAAGAAAAAATTGGCGTCTTTCCTATGGTTCAGAAAGTAGCAGCAAAAAGGTCAAGTGTCAATTGAGCTTCGGGTACACTTGAAACTAAGCCAATTACTTCTATCACTAAAGAAGTTAGTCGAAATTTTCTAATCAATAAAGTGTTACCTGCAATTAAAGAAAAATCGCCCAGAGAACATGCAATGGAAACAATTTATATACAACAAGATAATGCTCCATGTCATGTTTCTATTGACAACGAAGAATTTTGTAAAGCAGCTTCTGAAGGTGGATTTGACATTCGTTTATCTTGTCAACCACCAAATTCTCCTGATTTAAATGTCTTAGATCTGGGTTTTTTTAATGCCATTCAGTCATTACAACATAAGGAAGCTTCAAAATCGGTTGATGAGCTCATTGAAGTTGTGCAAAAGTCATATGATAATTTTTCTAGCAAACAATCTGACAAAATTTTTCTCACACTCCAATCTTGTATGATTGAAATCATGAAAGTTAAAGGAACTAATAATTACCGAATTCCCCATATGAAGAAAGATGTGATGCTTACTCGAGGTATACTACCTAGTCAACTAAAATGTGACCGAGAGTTAGTTGAAAATACTTTTAACTATTTAAGCAATGATAATTAAGGTATGAACTTGTTGGTTTATATAATCATATTTTCTATAAATTTTTCAATAAAATAGTGTATGCTAATTTTTGTCAAATTTAATTTATTCATTTTTCAGGAGGTTGGTCAAATAGATCATGGAATTTGCATGGAGAAGGAAATATCAAGAATGCAAATTGCAGTAGACTTTTTCTTCTTTTTAAGATGCTTATTAACTTATGCATGCAAGTTTCTTACCAGTATTGTACGTTACAATTTTAGTTATGCAAATTGCTTATTCCACTATTATAGTTATGCATATTATTTACACTATTCCATATTACTCGTACTGTACGTTACAAAATAAAATGGACAATGAAAGCATAATAGTAGAAAATGATTAGAAAAAGAAAACCAAATAAGAAACATAATGATAAAAAAACCAGAAACATTAAACCTCACAAAAATCCAAATAAGAACACCTAGTTCAAATAATCTAAATAAATTTTTATCATGTCTTTAACCTCTTCTTGCTTGACACCGAAGTCCAATGCCGGTAATTTGTTCAGATCAAAATCACTCATATCTAGTAATTCAACAATGGTGCTTTCATTTGTTGGAGTTAGAGCATCTTCACTTTCATTCTTTGGAGTGAGATTTTCTGCACTTTCATTTGTTGGAGTTAGAGCATCTTCACTTTCATTCTTTGGAGTGAGATTTTCTGCACTTTCATTTGTTGGAGTTAGAACTACTTCAGGAACTTTGTTCAAATCCAGAGAGTCTTCAACAATGAGATTTGATAAATTCTCAGAGTCTTCAATGCCTAAATCAAAAGATGGAAATTCATTAGCTATTTGATGTGGGTTTGCCATGTTTAGAGTATAAAAAAATAGAAGAACAAGACTCATGGTAGACAAAATACTGGATATGAAACATTTATAATAGGATATGACATTTCAAAAGGCAATGGTAACAAATGCAACGTAAAAGTAAAAATAAATGCTCATTTGGAAACTATAAAAAGTGAAGTTATTAGAGGAATATTTTTGTTTTTGGAAAACTACAATATGAGGGTAAAATTGGAATGAAGAATTTAATTATATCAATGGTAATTAATTTTTGCTTATAATTGAGACTAGTAAAATTTTTTTTTGTTGCTTACATATAAGACCGATGACGTATTATTTTTAAACTTTTAAATTATGCAATGCAATACTACTCTTTCTCTTGAATATCTTTTTGTTTTATCAATATTTATATACCATCTGTGTTAAGGATGAGGTAAACCATGCTTTTTCTTATTATGCAATGGAACTTACAACTACTGTATTATTTACTACGAGGTAATGAAATTTTGGAGATAATCATGTTTGATAAGGTTGATGGTTGTTAAATAATGTATACATTTAATATCATATATAAATGTAGGTGATGTCTAGAGTGAAGGCTCTATTAAATTCTATTAGATGTACGTAGTTATTCAAACGTGTTGGATAAGTATCTGGGAGCATTGTGGAGGAAACAATTTAAAAATAAGCACTTTTGGAAGCTGGTAAAAGTATTTATCGAAGGCGTAATCGATTACGGTGTGTTATTTCAACTTTCTGTTTTCTGTAATCAGTAGGCGTAATCGATTACGAACCCGTATTTTTGGGGTTTTGGCTTATTTGTGAGTTGTTTTGTTTCCAACTTGTTTTGTTAGCTTGTATATAAGGAGGACCCTCGAATGTAATGTTTAAAGTTAATTCCATTTGTGATACTCTCTCTCTCTCTCTCTCTCTCTCTCTCTCTCTCTCTCTCATTTTTCATTTATCTTCTTTAACTAACCACTTTCCTCCATTAATTCACTAACTAAATCTGTGTATTTTCTAACATTTGGTATCAGAGCCTTGGTTTTGATCTATTAACACGATGCAAAGATGACTATCGTTTTTAATGATCGAGTCCCCACTAATCTTCCAACCCTTGCTTCAAAGAACCATGATAAAGTGGTGTAAACAAATGAAAGTTTTGTTTGGATATCAAGATGACTTTGAAGTGGTTAATTATGGAGTTACTCCACTTGAGGCAAAAGTCAGAAGGATGCACACAAGGAAGAGAAGAAGAAAGATTACAAGGCACTCTTCTTGATTCATTCTTGTGTTGACAATGACAACTTTGAAAAAATTGGTTATTGCGACTCGGTGAAGCAAGCATGAGAGATCTTGAAAAAAAGCTTATGAAGGGGCTGATAAAGCAAAGGTGATGAGGTTACAAACTCACAAGCGACAGTTAAAATTTGCGCAAATGGAAGAAAATGAGACAATCAATAACTACGTAACGCACATCACGCGTTTGGTGAATCAAATGAAGTCTTGCGGAGAAACTATTTCAGAGCAGAATGTTGTGTCAAAGATCTTGCATTCTTTAACGTCAAGATTAGACAACATTGTGGTTGCAATCAAAGAATCGAAGGATCTTCTAACATTAGGGAAGAAGGAGCTTCAAAGCTCGCTCGAGGCTCGTGAACAAAGGATAGATGAAAGGGGAAATGACAAAGCTAAGGCGGAGATTTCTTTATAAGCACGATTCAACGAGAATAGTAGAAGATCAAAGAGAAAATGACCTTTGAAAGGAAAGGAAAATTTCCAGAATTTTGGTGGAAAATATTCACAATGAAATTCTGGTATCAGATATGTGATGTTAAATGAGATGTCACGATACAAATATCTGTTTACAAGTAAAGAGCAGTAATAACAAAAGCAGTAAAATCACAAGAGATTGTTCATCCAGTTCAGTGTACAACAACACCTACTCTAGGGGCTACCAAGCCAGGGACAAGTCCACTAAATAGTATCAATTCATAGACCCTCAGTAAACAACCAGTTTACGATCTAATCACTTAATCACTACCTGTGTTATACTTCTACCTAAGACTCACCTAGATATGAGACCTTCCTCAAAACCCTTCAACCACTTATAGTGAAGAAACAACCGAAATAATAAATTTAAAAACTTCAATCATTCAATGCTTAAAAGCTTATGAATGATACACAATTAACAACTTAAATAACAACACAAGTATTCAATCAATACTAGAGTGTTTGATAATTAAAAGATTTAGACTTTTTAAAACGGAAGAAAGTATTCTTCTTCAAAAGTTGCAGTCGTTTGAATAAGGAAGCAAGTCCTTATATATGCGCAGCTGTGGGCTTGGGCTTTAATCTTCAATATTCAATTCTTTTGAATATTTCCATAAAAACAGGTCAAGATAAAATCCATGCATTTTGAAAAATATTTCTCCATATTTTTTCGCTGCCTGTGAGTCACGAATCATGAATTATGGAGCGTTGAAAATCAAGAAACAGAAAAACATATACTGATGTTGGCTGAGATCAGTTGAGGAAGCAAATGTCAAGACATCTACTTTGAAATCATTCAAAACAATTTGCTACAAATGTCAAGACATTTAGCAAAACATTAACAGCATATTATTTTACCAAAATTGTTGCCAACAAACACTTACAAACTCCCCATTTGGCAAATTTTGGCTAAAACATTATCAGAGCATATTATCAGAGCGAAAACAGATTAGAAGCATAAGCAAAGCAAGCATAAACTCAGTTAGCAGTTAGCTGTTAGCAAAGGAAGATGTCAAAATATCTTTTAAGACATGATGCCCCCCTCATGTATTAAGCTCCCCCTCAAGTGTTAAGCTCCCCCTCAATCAGATGTTAGTCAGTGGTCAGTGATCAGTCAGTCACTCTCTCTCTCTCTCTCTCTCTCTCTCTATCTCTCTCTCTCTCTCTCTCTCTCTCTCTCTCTCTCTCTCTCGCCTTTTTAGTCATAATATGCCAAATAAACTAACGTATTCAAGAGTGTATCAGTAATTGAGGTACATACCCTAGAAATTAAATATCAAGCACATGCAAGTGCTAAAAGGAAACAAAAATATCATATAAAGAAACATCAATTAGTCTAATTGTCCTTGTCTGAGCCAGAACTTTCTTCCTCACTAGAGTCTTCACCTTCAGAGTTACAACATCATCAAGGTTATTGTCCTTTTGTAGGTCCTTGATCATCTTTTCAAAGGTTAGCTTCCTTGTTGAGCTAACTCTGATCATATCATCCAATTCCTTGCAGGATTCTCTTAATTCTTTGATCATATCATCCTTGGTGGAGGTCTTTTCAGCAGGTGCAGATGTCAAAACAATGTCTGGGACATGTTTTCCTGAAAAGAACTTAAAATGAAGGGTCAAGGAAGACTCCCTCTTGCACACTACATCATTTCCACTTAGGATTACATAATGTTGATTAAGGATAATTCCACATATGAGGGAAGGAAAAGCAATTGGCATCTTAATGGCACAAGTTCCTGCATGTTTAATGGTCTGATCAAAGATGTAAGTTCCATAATCAAAATGTTTCTGGTTTCCAATAGAATAAATGAACTTTCCTAATCCAATGGAGATGGTTGAAGTGTGATTAGTGGGAACCCAATTTTCAGCTCCAATCCTATGTAAAATAGCATATTTCGCACTCAGTTTACTGACAGGAAGTTTATTTTTCATGGGCCACTCACTTACTTGATTATTAGTGATGGCTCTGCACACTTGATTGTCTATAACTTCCAGCTCACAGCAGACATCTTCAGACCTGTCTAGAAATCTATTTATGATGGCATGAGAAAACTCTACACACTTTCCTCTAACAAAAACCTTTCTATACTCCTTACTTTTATGGTCAGCACAATCAACAGGAATATTAACAATAAACTCCTTAACAAGAGTTTCATAGTGTGATACGGTGGTAGAACCAGACTGTTTTAGGAAAATGCTGGTTTACGTTTTGCGTTTGTGTTTGCAAAATGTCGCGGTAAGCAAGAGTCGCCACCGACTTTATTTTATCCAACTGGAAAGGAAAAAAGCACCAAAAAAATTCTTTTTTCGAGATTTTGAGTACGGGGGGGGGGGGGGGGGTAGATTATAGAAAGGGAAGGTGTTAGCACCCTTTCTGTCCATGGTTTTCCATGGGCTCTTAGGTACTTTCTCATCTTTTAAAAATTGCTTGTGCGTGTTTGTTTTGAAAAGTTTTTTGTTTTACTTCGTTTTAACCCTTGTATCAGTCCTCAAGAGTGTTACGAATTGTTTTTGAAAACTTTGTTTGAAAAGTGTTTGGTGTGAAAAAGTTCGATTTGAGCAAGTACCCAATAGCTTCTACCTACTCGAAAAAAGAATGTTTCTGTTCTTGTTCCCTTTAGACAGCGCTATCCCACTATTAGTGAGTAGGTAACACCGTCGTTGGAGTTGTAAGGGTCAATTCGAAAGGGACGTACGATCACTAAAGCAATGCTAGGACGTCTTAGTAATATCCCTAATGTCTTAATATCATTTCCGAGGCAACATTTCTGAATGGGACTTTTGATCTTTGTTAGACAAGAGGGTAATCACTAAAACACCCTATACTTAATGATCGTTTAGCGAAGACAACCGAAGTGAGAGTATACCCTAGGAGTGCGCATGTGCGAGTGATTTGATTTCAGTTATTATCTTTGCACATTTAGGATTTTCTAACCATTTTAAAATTAACATACAATCTTGTCATGCAATCCTATTATCATACATCTAACAGTTAATATTTGCGAAAATCAAAATGCGGGAAATAAAACTATGCTATTACAAGGCTTCGGGGTAGGGGATTAATTACATAGCTAAAAACCCGTAAAACGATAAATAAAAAGAAAAGTCCTAATTAAACTATTACATACCATGAGCAGTTACATTAATATTGTAAAAATAAATAAACGGCGCGATGAATCGAGAACGAGAGAAATTAAGGGTTTTGACCCCATCTAAGCCTAATTAAAAGAAAAAAGTCATATTTTTGTTGTTTTGATTATTTCGAGAAAATAAGGTTTTAATTAAATAAATACAAACCTAATTACTAATTAATTTAAATTAAGAAAAATAATTAATTTGACCTATTTTTATATTTTTGTTATTTTATGCAAAGAAATAAAAACATAATCAAGAACAAAACCTAATTGTCTAATTGATTTTAAATTATTTATGAAAAGGTTAGAATTATCCTAAAATTAAATATTAAGTTCATTTGATAGAATAAAATAAAAAAACCTAATTCTAGATTTTGGGACAATTGATTTTTTGGGTTTTTTGTTGGTAAAAAGGTGATTTTGGTGTTGATAATAAAATAAATAAATAAAAAAAGAATAACTAAAGAAAGGTAAATTAAAAAAAATAATAATAACCCAAGGGCCTGCTGCCAGCGGCTCTGATCAGATGATGATGGCCCAGAGAATGGTGATCATAGGATGATGGTCCAGAGGATGGTGATCATGGGATGGTGATTAGAGGATGCTGGTCAAGAGGATGCTGGTCAAAGGATGATGGTACTAGGCCTGCTCCTAGCGGGTGGATCCAGCAGATCATGACCAGAGGATGGTTGATCTGGTCTTGGTTGATGTGGCTAGAAGATGATCTTCAGAAAGTGTAAGCGTTAGATCTGGTGAATATAAAGGGGGAAAATGCCAAAAGCTCACGCCTGGGATTAAATCTATAATCATGAACTTCTGACTTCCTTCTGCTGGCCAACTGCGCTGGGTGTTAGTTTATCAATACAGTAGAAACAAACAAATAGATCAGAACTATAGGCTTTTGGCCAGAATAAACGCGCCAGGATTTAAACCGGCCAGTAAAGTTGTGACACACCATCGTCTTCTTCCTTGGATCTGTCGTTTAAAACTCTGAACCTTTACCTACAGACATGGCATTGTAGTTATAACCCTGTGCATTTCAGAAATTGCATACAAGCAATATAAATAAAATTCAAGATCATGGATCAACTGGTTTTGACCCGTTGATCACAATGGTCTCCTCCATTAGGGCCAATTGTTCCTGTATGGAAAATCCCTAAAAATGAACCATGAACCCTAGCCATGGCATCTTGGTATATAGTAAATAAAAATGCAATTAAATACGACCATTAGCTTGCAAACATCTCAAGGATTATGAATATACCAATAAAATATGCCAAATATGCCAGAATTATGATTTCTGAATTCAAGAAAATATGGAAACCGTGTGAAACTTACAACGCGATTCTAAGTGCGAGGAAGCTTGCTAGTGGTTGAAACACATTCCCGGGATGTCCAGCAAACGATTGGTATGCTCATAATGGATTGAGACAGACTGAATATTGGAAATCGGTTTGCAACTTTTCTTGAGTTTTTGTAATTCTGATTTCTGTTTTACACGCCTCCTCCTCCTTGCTTTTGGTCTGCCAATGTTCTATATGTACCCTTAAATGGATTAGGATTACAAATTTGCTTCAAATCTTTTTCAATTAAGAGGGTTGAATCATGATTTGATTCTTATGTAAATCTTTCTAAATCAAGCAAAACTCAATCTTTTTGTGTCCAAATGACCCTTGCACGATTTGATTTTCTTCCCAGCTGTATAAGAGACCTAAACATGCACAAAATCTCAAGCCTTGATTAGTTTTGATATTTTCATGATTTTATTTTGATTTAAATTAATTTAATGGAAATAAAAATCAAAATAAACGACAAAAATAAAATAAAGACAAGTGGGAGATATCATGGGTCGTGGATCATGTTACCAACTCAATACAAACACAAAAAGTTGGGCCCATTTGACAAAAATTGCAATTTTGGCCACTTTTGACTTTTGGCAATTTTGCAAAAAGGGTCAACTTCACCAATGCATAACTCCTCCAATTTTGACCCTAGAGATGTGTTCTTGGACTTTTTAGAAAGCTTAAGATGTCCTCTAAGCAAACCTTTTGGTATCATCTCAATTGAGTCTTCCATGTTTATGTATGGAGCTTTGACAAAAAAAGGTGTTATTGTTGACTTTTCAAAATGACATATAATGTCCAAATTCATATCTTCTTGTGGGTGCATATTTTGAACTTGGGATCTGAAGATGAATTGTAGGTAATTGCATCCTCTTCAAAATGAGATTTGGATGGGACATTTATGATAAAGTATGAGAGAGCTATGCTTGGTCAAAGTTGAGTTGACTTTTCTTGTAAAACCCTAATTTAGCAACTTTTGGGTTTTGATGAATTGTGAGAAATCCTTGATGAATCATGATCAACCCTTGATCAAATGATGAATAATTATTCAAAATTAGAGAGTTGACCAAAAATCTTGAAGTTTGACTGTATGTAAGACACAATTGACTTTTGCCCTAACAGAACCGATTTTCAGGCCTTTGAGCAATTGACTGAGCAAACTTTTTCTGTAGGGCTTGAAACATGACATGGATGATCTTGTGAACATATTAGGACAATGATGAGCATTTGGGATCTTTTGGGCTCAAATATCTTGATGCAAACTGAAACCCTAATTTGGGGTAGACTACCTTAGGAGAGAACTTGTCTGGTCAACCCTTGGACTTCCTTGAGAAATTTGAGGACCTTAGTTGGAATGTATTGAGAAATATGGGAGGGAAAATTTTGGGGTACAACACATAGAAATTGGAAAACCTGGTAACTGTTTTCATCAATCCAACATAAGATATCAGTTCAATGATTTCTTCACATTCGAAAGCACTAACTCCCAGTTCTCTCTCCAGGGTAATCCTTCTTTGATACACATACTTCCATTTTTCAGTATTCCCAACAGAATGGAAGGAGATGTTGTCAAGTGGGGCATCAAAAACCCTAACAGAAACCTTCTTGCTTGCAAACTTTTTGATAGGAGAGATGTCCTGGACATCTTTTCTCGACATCATAGTCTGAGTCAACTTCTTCAACAATCACAACTTTCTTCTTACTCTTAGATCTTTTTACAACATCCTCATCATCATCTGTGGAGCTAACAAGTCTAGCTTTTCTTTTGCTAGAGGGAGGAACCACTTTACTTACTGGCTTTGGGGGGTCCATACATGATTTTCTTCTTGGTTGTTTTGGCAGGGGGTGTGACACTTGCATCCTTCACTTTCCTGGGTTTTAGTCTTCTTGCAATACCAGGAACAACATTAGTAATGAGCTCTTTGTCAGACAACTCTTCTACATTGACTATAATTTCAACATTTTGACCTTCTTCATCCTTGGAGGCAGTAGCATCTTATTCAACATTTTCCTCAACATCTTGTTCAACATTTTCTTCTTCCACTTCTTTTAGAGCAGAGATAACAAGTTTCTCAAGTTTGCTTTCAGCAGCATCTTTCTTGAAGGTGGATGGTTCATCGGCAACACTTTTAGGATCATTTCTTTCGTCAGCAGGAGGAGGCATACGAGCAAGAGGGGTAGAAATCCCAAGAACAACAAAGCCTTCATTTAACACTTTATCTACTAGCCTTCTAATGCTTCTATCAACATAAACAATTTCTTCTTCTGTCCTATTGTCAGTAGCAGTAGAAAAGTTACCTTTATCATCTTTGGATTTCTTAGCAGGTGATGATCTAGGTTTCTTAACCTTCTATCAAGAGGTGGGATCGTTGTTAGAGGAGTAGCATCAAGTACTCCGTCAAGGGAGAGATTCTCATTGATAGATTTTAGGAAGACGATGTATGATGTTTAGACATCTTTGAATATTTTTGAGCAAGAGGATGAAGAATGACTAGGTTTCTTTTTCTGTATAGGATAATGAACAGTTTGTTAAAGTAGAAGGATGTTATTTTGTAGCGTGTGGGAAACACTTCGAGGCAGTCCTGCAATGATTGCTTTCGAAATTTTATTTGTCGTAAACACAAATAATATAATATCACTTTAATGATATTCCCACACGCCTTTAATTGCTACAAACCTTCATATAGGCAAATCCCTAGTTTTCCTCTTAAGATCTGAAACTGATTAGCATCCAAAGCCTTAGTGAAAATGTCAGCTAGTTGCAATTAAGTGGCTACATGTTCTAAGACAACAATCTTTTCTTCAACAAGCTCTCTTATGAAGTGATGACGAATATCAATATGTTTGGTCTTGTTGTGTTGAATGGGATTCTTTGATATGTTAATGGCACTTAAATCGTCACAGAATAATTTCATGACATCTTGTTTGACCAATTGAGAACAAATGCTTCCTACAACAATATAATCAGCCTCTACAGTGGACAAAGACACACAATTATGCTTCTTACTGAACCAAGATAAGAGATTACTTCCCAGAAAGAAGCATCCTCCTGATGTACTTTTTCTATCATCAGCACTTCATACCCAATCAGCATTATAAAAACCAGTTAAGGTAGAATTATATCCATGAGAGTATAACATACCATAGTCACTTGTCCCATTCACATATTTAAGAATTCTCTTTGTGATACGGTGGCAAAGCCGACTGTTATACTGGTTTTGCGGTTGTATTCGCAAATGTTACAAAAAGCAAGAGTCGCCACCGACTTTTCTTTTATCCAACAAAGGAAAGGGTGAAAAGAACAAAAAAAAGTCCTTTAGAGACTTTTCTGAGTAAGGGGGGTAGATTATGGAAAGGGAAGGTGTTAGCACCATTTCCATCCGTAGTTATCTACAGGCTCTTAGATGCTTAGCTCAATTTGAAAGACCTTGTGTGAAAAGTATTTTTGAAATGCCAATAGTAAGTACATTTGCTTTATGATAACTCTTGTATCAGTCCTCAAGAGTGTTGATAAAGCGTTTTGAAATTTTTTTTGAAAGTTATTTTGGGTAAGTGTAAAAATTTGTTTGAGCAAGCATCTAGGAACTATCTATTTTTACTCGAAAGGGTCGTTCTTTTCCTCTTTTCCTTTAGACAGTGCTATCCTACTATTAGTGAGTAGGTAGCCATAGTCGTCGGAGGTTTGAGGGACATTCGAAGGGACGTTTATAGTTACAAAGGAAACTGGGCAAGAAACTTTAGTGACTACCCTAAAGTTTTAAGATCATACCGAGGCAACATCGAGAGGGTCATCGAGGGGCTTATGATCTTTAAACCGGAGGGTAACCACTAAAATCTCTCACATTTCAAGAGATGTGATTGTTTTCCAAAGGCAACCGAAGTGGGATACCCTAGAGGTGCGCATGTGCAATTATGTTGTTTTCATTTATTTTAGTCTTGTGTTAAGTTTGCTAGTGTTTTCTTTTTAATTCTTGTCATACAATCCTAGTTAGCATACATCTAAGCAGTTAATAATTTGCAGAAATTAAAAGTGCATAAATGTAAAATCCTAAATATTACATGGCTTCGGGGAGGGGGAATTTACAAGTTCAAAATGGGGAAAAATAAAAAGCAATAAAAGTAAAGTCCTAGTTAAGTCTATTACATCCCAATAAGCAGCAGATACAATAATATGCAAAAGTGATAATTGAAAATACACCTACAACCCTAAGAAGAAAAATCTTTTTGTTGGTTTTTTTTGTTTAATAAAAGAGAATAAAATCTAAGTCTACTTAATTTTAATTTTAAGAAAGTGTTTAGGTAATTAATGATTAATTAACAAAATTAATTTTAATAAAAAAAACTAAAACCTATTTTTTGTGATTTTTACCTGATTTTATAATTAAATAAAAAGTAACTAAAAAAACAAAAAACAAAAACATGTAAAATAGGCCGGGCAGCAAAAGTAAACAACGGGTGGTGCAAGTTTAAAAACGTGTGCCCAAAGTGAGAGGAGGTTTCCTTTCGATCCCATGAGAGAAGCTGTCTTTCGATCCAACGAAGGGACTGTCTTTCGATCCATTAGAGAGGTTGTTGAAAGTGGATGATAGACTGCACGCTGAGGGAACTGGATCTGGATTGATGGGATCTACTGGTGTTGACCGTGTGGTGCATGTGTAGCGGTAGAAATGTTCAAGACTAAGCCATTGGATTGACTAGACTTTATATAAATCAAAATAAAAATCGCCACCGCGCTTTATTGTTTCCAAAGGAATGGGAAAAGAGCGAATAACACAAAAAGAGGGGGAAAGATTCAAGGTAAGGGGGTTGTTTATGAAAAGGGAAGGTATTAGCATCCTAAACATCTACAGTACTCTGCAGGATCCTCTTTGTAAAATATGTATATTTTGGCTATAAAAATTGTTGTATATAAAATGGATGGTGGAGGTGAGAAAATAAATATATTTTTTTTAATGATTTTGGCACCCGCCGCGGTTGGGAACCATTAGTGCCTACGTACCACCTTTCATGCAATAGGGGATTAGGGTACACATAGTTCCTCTTTTAAAAATTTGAAACACAAATGCGTTGGTTAATTTTATGAGATAAAACATCATCGTCATTGTCCATGTGGAAAACACACCTACTACCCACAATCATGAGAAAGGAGAAATTGCATCATCTCAAAGTGGAGGATATGGCTTGGATTTTAAAATCAACAATGCCTCACTCAACACCCAAGTGGAAAATATCTCTCTTCACTACATATTGTAGAAGTATAGTTGTTTGCATCACTACAAGGATTGACAAGAGTTTAATCTTTTAAGAAAAGTTGTAAAGGTAAAAAGCCAAAGTGGCAAAATGGTTTGAAATGAGATTGATTGACTTTTAGTCTTCTCACAAAAAAATGTCAAGGTATTATTAAGTTGATTGGAGTTTATTTATGGAATTATTTTTGAAAATGCATGGACATAAGTCCAAGTTTATTATGAAAGTAGTTCAAGTTTAAAACAAGAAGAGTTTTCAAAAGGAGGGAAAAGATTTTTGAAATTAAAGAAGATGGGAGGAGAAGAAGAGGCTATCCTAAAGCATAAGGTAAAAGCTAGGGATAAGAACCATCTAACTAACAAGAAGCCAATACTTGGCATTATGAGCCAAGATGGAGTTCCCATTCTTTGGATTGAAACCAAGCAATCAAAATACTAGACCTCTTGAGGGAACCAAACTTCAAGTGTATAAATCTTCATAAAAATTGGGCAGAGTAACGACTGTATACGGGTGAATTCCAGATTACAAACAAAGGGTGTCATAACAATAACCTGCACATAAAACAAACAAACAACCCAATGTCTTGAGGTAAACCTCAAGAGCTCTAGACAAAATAATCAAATAAGATCATAAAGTTTCAGAGATAGGCTAAGGTTTCTAATCCTAAGTCCAAGAAAAAGTCCCATGCTCCATAATGCCAAGGATAGTAACCAAATAGTCCAAGTACCATTAAAGATTTTTTAGGGTTTATGTTGATTATTAAGTATCTTAAGAAAGGAAAATAAAAGCTCAAGTGAGCAAAGTAAAAATGGCAAGAGAATAAATGCTCAAATGAGCAAAGATGAAAATGGCATGAAATGTAAATGCTAAAAGTAAATAGAACATAAAACATAAGAAAGAATAAAAACATAAGGTAAAACATATCAATAATTAGTGGTTAGTTGGATGACCATCTTGAAAATTGCATTTGGAACTCATTAGAGGATTGGTAGAACCAAAGCCTCCACACAACAAGTTGCATTTTCTTTTTGGGAAGTATATCATCCATTTGGAATTCTCATAAGTACCATTTAATGATCAACGATGTTTAAGTGATCCACGTTGACCAAAGGTATTGTAGATTCATTAGAGGATTGGTATAACCAAAGCCTCCACACAATTAATCTCAAGGTTATTGGATCAAAGAGATCAAATTAACATACTTGGGCTTGCAATCATAAGTTTGGGCCACGAATGATCATTTATTCGAATCGGGACAAAATTTAGCGCTATGTTAAGCAATTGTAAGTGGACTTATATAGAAGTCGCACCTATTTTGAGGCCGGTCAATAGCAATTTATGCACCATTTGTTTTTAGACATGATATAGAGATCATGCTGCAATAACACCTAGTGCAATAAGAAAGGGATGAGATGAAGAGGGATGGGAAAAAAAATATACAAACCACTTTTGAATTAAATTTTAATCAAACTATTATTAAAATCATTCATCCATTTTTGTGGAGTTAAACTCAACACCATGGATCCAATGATGTTAACAAAGTTCATGATCCAAAATCTAACCCAAGATCACCCAGAAAATAATCACAAAATAATATTATATTTAATATACACAAAAAAGGATTTTTTAAAAATGTTTTAAAAAATAGAAAATAAATAAAAAAATATCAACTATGTTCAAATTAATCAAGAAAGAATAAGTAAGGTCATAGAAAAATAAAAAATGGATCCAAATATTTTTATAAATTTTTTGGTAATTTTTAAAAGTCAGAAACTATTTTTAAACCATTTAAAATTGCTCAAACAAACAAAACATAGGTAAAAAAATAGTAAACCTCAATATAAAATTCCATAAAATTTTCAGAAAGTAAAAAATATGCAAAATCATATTTATGAATTTTTTCATAATTAAAAAATGTCAGACAATATTTTTTAAGTAATTAAAAGAAAGTAAATAATTCAAAAAATACAAAAAACATCAAATATAAAAATAAAAATGTGAAAAAATAGTCATGAGATAAGAAATAATTCAAATTATTTTTGTGAATTTTTTCATAATTTTTGGATAAAAAATAAAAGAGTTATGAATTCTTGAAATTTTAATCAATAAAAATATAAAATCAGAAAATAAAATAAAACCAAAAAGATGTGGACCATCAGATCATAGTCAAAACGCGTTAGTAAGCTGATCTAGTGGACCAGACGCGCTGTGCTTGATATGGACCTTAGTGAGATACGCATAGGATCAGAAAAAGGGCAACCAATGAAATTAAAACGTTTGGCACGCTATCATTGGCTGAGACGAGACATGTTATCGTCTTCAACCTCCAAACACCCTGCAATGGGGATTTTGTGAGATCCTTCAAATGGAAAAATTAGAATCCCAGGCTAGTATCATTGAACTCGTCTCTTCAAGACAATTCTAACACCATCACCGCTCCAAATTTATATAAGGTATGGAGAGAGATATGAACCAAAAACCCAGAAAATAGCGAGCACCTTCAATTTGAGATTTCTCTCTCAATTCTCAATGGATTTAAAAATTGTAAGCAACATTAGAATCAGGAGAAGGAGTAGAATAGATCAGTGCTTGATTTGGATCCAAATGGTGGAGAATTCTACCTTTTCGAAGTTTAAGGAAAAAGCTCTGAAACTGGACTTCTGTAGCTTGAATTATGGATCATTTTGATTGGTTTAAGTTCTGGAGAGTTTATATGATGCTTAAGGATGATGAATGCGCAAAGAATTTTGGAAAAGGGAGCTTAAATCTCAGAAACTGAATTCAAAAAAGATGGGTTCGTGTGAGGTTTTAGCAGGGTGTTTTTGGCTCTCAAAGCTTAAAGAAATGAATGGGAGATGACCCTCTTTTTATAGGGAAGTGAACATGAATGAAAATTGGAAGAAACAAGGAAGTTTGAAGGGAAATTGAATGAAGGTCGAGCACGAGTGAAGTGTGACTTTATTTCCATCAAAACTCAACCAAATCTTGCGTTTTGGGGTGCTAATCACTTCTGGCAAGTTTTCTAATCAAGTTTAAATAAAAAGCGCGCATAAATCTTGTGTTTAGAAGTCACATGATGGATTTCAAAATTCTGACTTTGTGGAAAATTCAGTTTCAAGTTACCAAATTTAAATCCATGGCATTTCCAACTCAAGGGGTCTTAGGGCATGATTCTTGATGCTTTAGAAAGATGAGGTTACAAGCTTTGCAATGGAAAAAGAATGGAATCAAATGGATGCTTGAGCTGAATGTTGCATTGAGTCAAAGTTGAAGAAAAAGGGTTGACTTTCCATACTTAGAAATATTTCAAATTCTTCTTAAAAAATGACCTATAATATTTTGCATCTAAACATGGTCTTCCACTTGAAATTTTCTCTTGACCAAAAAAGATGGAATGAAGTAGATCTCTAGAATGATATTTTGAAATTTTAACCACTTAAAATATCCAAAAAATGAGCAAGTTATGACTTGTTGAAGTTGGACAAAAATCATAAAATGACCTATAATCTTTTGCATATTTAAGGAAACCTCCATCCATTTCCCCACTTTGAACATAAAAGAAGGCATAAAGTTCACATCTTATGTAAAATTGACCAAGTTATGATCAATTGAAGTTACTTATGTAAAATTATGGATTCATCTGGATGACTTGTAATATTTCTTCTTCACCAAGTTTCTTCCACATGAAAAATTCTTGGAACTTTTGAATTGATTTGTTGATAACCCTTTGAAGAGAAGGATTTCTTTGGAATCACTCCAAAATACCAAAAGGTGAGCAAGATATACTCCTTTTAAGTTCAAAACCCTAGCTTTTAGATCAAGAGAATGCCTTGAGGAACTTTGACAAGTTTGAACAAAATTCTTGTACCAATATTATTGCTTTGTGAATAGAAGTTGTTGAGGATGATAATGAGAACTATTAGCCACCAAAACTACTTCCATATCTTGAATTTTGAGAGAAATATGCTTTTGTGACCAATAGGAACAAGGTCTTGTCCAAACATGACAACTTCTCCAATCAACCCCCTTGTACTTTTGAGTCAAATCTAATAACCTTGAAATGTGATGAACCAAAGTAACCTTGCCATGCCATTCCTCCCAAAACCAATCCAATGGTGAGGTTTGAAATTCTGAAGCTATATTGACTAGGGCATGGAAATAAATTCATGAACCCATGGAGTAACTTGTTAAATCTCATTGCCCTTAACTACATGGATAACAAGCAAGACAAGGAAACATTGTATTTTATTAGTTAAGTGAAGAAGGCAAAACAATATTCATGATCACAAAAGGAACATAAGTCAAGGTGCTTGGTAATCCCTCAAAAGGAGCAAAACTCAAAGTAGGGAGGGGGACCAAGAATCCTAGTGTGATCTTGTTGTGAGTGAATCAACATGGTATGATGAAGGGATCTTAGGGGCAAAAATTGGGGTACAACAGCTTCCCTTATTTAAGTTTCTTCTATTCGGAGATATGAAGGTTAAAAATCTTCGTGTCGACGCGATCGAAGATACTTAAATATAAAACACACCCTATTTTTGGCCCTAAGATACCATGCAAATGCTTATGATCATGAATGCATATGAACAAGACCAGAGAGATGTGAAAATAACACTGGGACTGCAAAAAACAATAATGAAACAAAGGAGCAACCCCACCAGGAAAATAAATCGCTGGTAGACCAAAAGTCCTGAATCAGAGAGGATGGTAAAATGGTCAGAGGACACACCAACTTCTACTGAAGGCGAAGATACCAATGTTTACTGAAGGCAGAGAGAAAGATATCAAACATCGACGTTCACTGCCGATGGTCTACCAGCTTTCACTGAAGGTAGAAAAAGAAAATATATCACCGCCGTTCACTGACGATGAACTATCAATGTTCACTGAAGATATAAAAAAGATAACAAACACCGACGTTCACTGCCGATGGTCTACCAACTTTCACTGAAGGTAGAAAGAGAATATAAAATATCACCGCCGTACACTGACGATGAACTACCCACGTTCACTGAAGGTAGAAAGAGAATATATCATATCACCGCCGTTCACTGACGATGAACTATCAACTTTCACTGAAGATAGCAAAAAGATAACAAACACCGACGTTCACTGCCAATGTCTTACCAACTTTCATTCAAGGTAGAAAGAGAAAATATATCACCGCCGTTTAATGACGATGAACTATCCACGTCTGCTGAAGATAGCAAAAAGATAACAAACACCGACGTTCACTGCCGATGTCCTACCAACTTTCACTGAAGGTTGAAATAGAATATATCATATCACCTTTATTCACTGACGATGAACTATCAACGTTCACTGAAGATAGCAAAAAGATAACAAACACCGATGTTCACTGCCGATGTCCTACCAACTTTCACTGAAGGTAGAAAGAGAATATATCATATCACCGCCATTCATTAAGGGTAGCAAAAAGATAAAAAACACTGACGTTCACTTATGATGTCCTACCAACTTTCATTGAAGGTAGAAAGAGAAAATATATCACCGCCGTTCACTGACGATGAACTACTAACATTCACTAAGGGTAGCAAAAAGATAACAAACACCAACGTTCACTGCCGATGTCCTACCAACTTTCACTGAAGGTAGAAAGAGAAAATATATATCATATCACCGCCGTTCACTGACGATGAACTATAAACGTTCACTGAAGATAGCAAAAAGATAACAAATACCGATGTTCACTGTCGATGTCCTACCAACTTTCACTGAAGGTAGAAAGAGAATATATCATATCACCTCCGTTCACTGACGATGAACTACCCACGTTCACTGAAGGTAGCGAAAGAAAACAAGTTTACCCAAGATTCTGGTGTTTTGCCTAGAATGGGTCTCAACTTCTTCTTTAACCGAGGCATTCCGCCTGGAAAGGATAATACATAAGCTGTCTCAAATAAAGAGAACTTGCTATTTACGGTCACAGAGGATTGTAAAAGGAAATGACTTTTTTTTGGGCAAGAGGTATGACTTCCTGGGGAGATGCCATGATGTTCTTGCTAAGGGGATAAAGTCTTCTTGTGCAAAATAAATGCACCAACCAAATCTTGGAGTTTTTTAAGGATTCCAAAGTAAATAATATTGCCAGGGGACCACAGATCCAAACCAGAAATAAACTGGAATGAAACAGTCAACCAGAATACATCCTTTGAGAAATAAACTCAAGAGGGAAAATAAGATCCGTCTAAACAAGGAACTGTACAGGAAGGCTAAAGCAAAAATCCTCTACGAGGGACAACTCAGTAGGGAAACTGAAAGAATGTACGTTTTCTGCTTAAGACCAACGCTCTATGAAAAGAGGGTAACGTAACTCTGCAAAGAAGGGTAATATGTCCATAAAAATAGTAACAAATGTCAATGAACAATGATTTTTTTTTCAATTTTAGCTATGCATGATGCATGTATGAATGTATGAATGTTATCGTGTGCATGCTGACAAAACAGATACACAACATGGGGAACAACCAGGAAAAACTGCCTCGAGCACTAACAACACTCGGATAAGCTTCAACCAAGATGATCATTCCAAGAAAGGTAAAGGCCAACTTCGGGAACCAAACTTATTTCCTGCTTTAACTTTACTGAGGAGAAACATAATCTGGAGGTAGCCAAATCAAACTGATACCGGGGTAGAACATCCTTTTTCAGGCTTCATCGGGGAAACCAGTGTTTCTCAAAAGTAACATGACTATTGGAGATTGCAAGACCAGTCTCAAATAAAGTAGACTGACACCGAACAATCAAACTTCGATGGGGAATTCAGACCTGCTTCACTGGAGAAAAACGCGGATTGAAACTTCACATCATGAAAACTCAGAAAAGAGGAGAAATGAATCCAAAATTGACCGAGGATACCGGAAATATAAATCTAATACGGCGAAAATAAACCGAGTAGACCTTCCCAAGGGGAACAAAAACTTCTCAAATCAATTGGAGTTTATCCATTCCTGGGATCACCATCTTTGTTGTCATTGTTTCATCACAAATCTCAAAGTAAAAGTAAATTGTAAAAATATTTTTTTTTTTGAAAAATCAATTTTGTTATTTAATCTCTTTGCTTTGAAAATTATTATCAGTAATAAATGGAGTATTTGCAAGCTAAATAAAATAAGAAATACAAAGAATTGGGTAAAAGCTCGAATTTCATTAATAGAATGGTAGTCTGCAAATGGCGAGACTCCATAGATGATTACAAAGTTTGGGAAATGGTAATACATAATGGAAAAGATACATTGAGATACAATGACCACTATACCCATAACAACTTTTGAAATCCTGAGCAACAGCTTTTGTTGAAGTATGGTGAGGATCCGAGAAGATTGTTGCCTCAACGATCAAGTCTTGTCTGACGTAGTTACTTGCCAAGAAAATCCCTAACTTTTTCCTAAGCTGCCCTTGTGGGTTTTCAACTTAGTGGGAAATTTATTCTGTTTATGTCTCTAATTTTTGCCTAGACCGCCCTTTCGGGTTTTTGGCCTACCGAGACGCTACTTTTTGCCTAAGCCGCCCTTTCGGGTTTTCAACTTAGCAAGCTGTTCTTTTATTTCTTTAGGCGAAGTATTTCTTAATTGCGTCAGCATTCATGGGACGTGGGAACTCCTCACCATCCATAGTTTCAAGAATTAATGCACCACCAAAGAAGGCTTTCTTGACAACATATGGGACTTCAAAATTGGGAGTCCACTTGCCCCTAGAATAAGTGTTGAAAGACATGATCTTCCTGAGCACGAGGTCGCATTCTCTGAATTCACGAGGTTTGACCTTTTTATCAAAATCTTTATTCATTCTTCTTTGATATAACTGGCCATGACACAAGGCTGTCATTCTCTTCTCCTCAATCAAATTCAATTGGTCAAACCTGTTCTAGACCCATTCAGCCTCCGTCAACTTGGTTTCCATTATCACACGCAACGAGGGAATCTCTACCTCGACTGGGAGTACAACTTCCATTACATACACTAAGGAGAACGAGGTTGCTCCTGTTGAAGTGCGGACATATGTTCGATATCCATGCAAAGCAAAAGGGAGCATTTCATGCCAATCCTTATAAGTAATTACCATCTTCTGGATAATTCTCTTGATATTCTTATTAGCAGCTTCAACAGCCCCATTCATCTTTGGCCTGTATGGAGATGAATTATGATGGACAATCTTAAATTCTTCACACATTTATGTCATCATCTTGTTGTTCAAATTCGAGCCATTGTTAGTGATGATTCTGCTCGGCACACCATACCGGCATGTAAGGTTATTCTTAATGAAGCGCACAACCACCTTCTTGGTAACATTGTCATATGAAGCAACCTCCACCCATTTGGTGAAGTAATCAATTGCTGCCAAGATAAAATGGTGCCCATTCGAAGCTTTGGGTTCTATCATCCCAATCATGTCAATACCCCACATAGAGAAAGGAAACGAGGAGGAAATCACATTGAGGAGCGTCAGAGGCACATGAACCTTGTTTGCATAAATCTGGCATTTATGACACTTCTTTGCGAATTTGTAACAATCAGATTCCATTGCCAGCCAATAGTAACCTGCCCTTAGCATCTTTTTAGCCATCGAATGTCTATTGGCATGAGTGCCAAATGAACCTTCATGAATCTCATGCATCAACATGTCTTCTTCGTGTCTATCCACGCATTTGAGCAAGACCATGTCACGATTTCTCTTGTATAACACATTTTCATTGAGGAAGAAACTGCCTGCCAATCTTCTCAATGTTTTTGTATCTTTCCTCGACACACCAATCGGGTATTCCCGAGTCTGAAGAAAATGATTGATATCATAATACCAAGGTTTTTCATCTGCTACCTCCTCTGTTGTAAACACATGAGTGGGCCTATCCAAATGTTGAACCATAATTTGGGGTATATCGTTCCAAGTATTCACTTGGTACATAGAAGCCAGAGTTGCCAGAGCATCCGCCATTGAATTTTCATCTCTAGGGATGTGATGGAATTCAACTTTATTGAAGAATGGTAATAATCTTCTAGCATAATCTTTGTAAGGGATCAAGCCAGGGTGACGAGTGTCTCATTCTCCTTTAATCTGATTTATTACCAAAGCTGAATCACCATACACGTCTAGAATTTTAATTCTGAGATCAATAGCTTCTTCGAGACCCATGA
This sequence comes from Vicia faba, assembly GCA_948472305.1. Classification (NCBI taxonomy): domain Eukaryota; kingdom Viridiplantae; phylum Streptophyta; class Magnoliopsida; order Fabales; family Fabaceae; genus Vicia; species Vicia faba. Next base: position 1,347,573,064 of record OX451737.1, read on the forward strand.
TGCAAGCCTCGTATTATGCCATATTATTAGTGCAATCAAATGTTAACCTTGCAGTAAAAGTAATGTGTGATCTATGAGGAGTGACAATCACAACACCAATTCCTTTACCATAAGCATTCTCAGCTCCATCAAATATCATAGTCCAACGAGATTCAGGGTCAGGACCTTCCTCAGGTAATGGTTCATCACAATCTTTCACTTTCAGGAACATCACATCCTCATCGGGGAATTCATATTCCACAAACTGGTGATCCTCCGCTGGTTGGTGAGCAAGATAATCTGCCAACACACTATTTTTAATAGCCTTTTGAGTGCGGTATTCGATATCATATTCAGATAAAAAACATCTTCCAGTGGGCAACTCTCCCAGTAAGAGCAGGCTTTTTGAAAATGTACTTGATTGGATCCATTTTGGAGATTAACCAAGTGGTGTGATTCAACATATACTGCCGCAAACGCTTTGCCGCCCAGGCCAAAGCACAACATGTTTTTTCCAGCATGGAATATCGCGATTCACAATCAGTGAATTTTTTACTGAGATAATAGATGAAGAACCCCTTCTTCCTTGTTTCATCTTGTTTTCCCACAATACAACCCATGGATTTATCTAACACTGTCAGATACATGATCAACGATCTTCCTTCTATGGGAGGGAGCAAGATAGGAGGTTCAAGCAAATATTCCTTAATACTCTCAAATACCCTTTGGCAGTCATCCGTCCACACACAACCTTGATCTTTCTTTAACAACTTAAAGATCGGTTCGCATGTTGCAATTATGTGGGAAATGAATCTGGAAATATAATTCAAACGCCCGAGGAAACCTCTGACTTGCTTTTCAGTTCTTGGTGCTGGTATTTCTTGAATTGCTTTGACTTTATCAGGATCAACTTCAATTCCTTTCTGGCTAATAATGAAACCCAACAACTTCCCCGATCAAACATCGAAGGTGCATTTATTTGGATTCAGGCGGAGACGATACTTCCTCAAACACTGAAACAACTTCAACAAATCTTCTATATGCCCTTCTTCAGTATGGGATTTGGCAATCATATCATTAACATATACTTCAATTTCCTTGTGAATCAAATCATGAAATAGGGTTGTCATAGCCCTCTGGTACGTTGCACTAGCGTTCTTCAACCCGAAGGGCATCACTCTATAACAGTATGTTCCCCAGGGTATGATAAACGTTGTTTTTTCCATGTCCTATGGAGCCATTCTTATTTGATTATACCCGGAAAATCCGTCCATGAACGAGAATACTTTGAATTTTGCTGTGCTATACACTAGCATGTCAATATATGGCAATGTAAAATCATCTTTTGGACTAGCTTTATTTAGATCTCTGTAATCTACGCACATGCAGACTTTTCGGTATTTTTCTAGTACTGGGACAATATTGGCAATCCATTGAGGATAAACTGACATCACAAGAAAACCAACATTAATCTGCTTTAGAACCTCCTCTTTGATCTTTACTGCCATATTTGGGTGAGTTCTTCTCAACTTTTGTTTAATTGGCAGACACTCTGGCTTCAATGCAAAACAGTGCTCGACAATATCTGTATCTAGACTAGGCATATCTTGGTAAGACCAAGCAAAAAATATACCATACTCTTCCAACAACTCAATCAACCTTCTCTTTACATCAGGATGCAATGATGCTCCAATCTTGACTTCCTTCGGATCTTCTTCTGAACCCAAATTGATCACTTCCAAAGGCTCTTTATATGGCTGAATGATATTTTCCTCGTGCTCAAGCAACTGTGAGACCTCTTCTGGAATCTCATCATAATCTTCTTCTTCAGCCTCAAACATAGGATATTCAAAGTTGGGAGAGGGTGCAGGGTCATTGTATTCAACGAGTTTTTTAATTAATCTACACATATGATTTATGATTGCTTTTAGAAACCGACACATATAACAAGTGATCATGGAGATTTAATTTCAGTTATTATTTATTTTGAAAGGTTTTTTTTTCTTCTGATTACCATTTTCCAAGAAAAAGCAGAAAATAAAAACATAATTCGGGAAGCAAAGACAAATCTTATTAATGATCTTAAAAGTCACAACAAACAGATAAACCCTACAATATTAATACTTCCACCTTGGGCAGAGTGAAATCCTTTCAAGAAAAAAAAGATTAATCAAATCAAATTACTTTGAAATATGTATGCAAGAGGGAACATCAATGGTGACCCAGTTCTGAACCCTGACTCCATGCGTCACATAATTCGGCATTTCCTGCTCTACTTCATCCTCTTCAATAGCATTAATTCCCGAATCAGTTGGATGGAGGGAACCTCCATTGTAGAAAACATCATGATAGCTGCTCATAGTAGACTTTGACGTCAAACCTTTGCCTCTGCCATTCTTCGAAGAGAAACCCAAACCAGTTCTGTTCTTGTTCACGGGTGGATCCACAATTCGCCCCTAAACTGCACTAGGACCATTGCGCACAACCTACTGCGTGTCCTTCAGCGAGACCATGGAATTCTCATTTCTCCTTATGTTGTCAATGGATAGGGCTTGGAACTGGGTTCCAACAAAATCCTCATCCGCTTCTGCAATACTGAAGGAGGACAAATGAGATATCAACAATGCTTGCTCCCCACTTAAGATCACTACCTTCCCTTTACGCACAAACTTTAGCTTCTGATGTAAAGTCAAAGTGACAGCCCCTGCTTCATGTATCCATGTCCGTCCTAGCAAACAACTATATACTGGAATAATGTCCATGACCTGGAAGGTTATCTGGAAAACATATGGTCCTATATGGATGGGTAAGTCCACCTCACCGATGACAGATTTCCTCGACCCATCAAATGCTTTCACAATGATGCCACTCGGGCGCATAGGTGTTCCTTGATATTTCAACTTCATGAGAGCACCCCTTGGTATAACATTCAACGCAGATCCATTATCAATTAGCACATTGGATAGCGAATCGTTCTTGCAGTTCATAGAGATGTGGAGGGTCAGGTTGTGATTCCTCCCTTCATCTGGTAATTCATCATCGCAGAAACTCAAGTTATTACATGACGTAATGTTTCAAATTACGCTGCTGAATTAATCTATTGGCATGTCACTCTCCACAAAAGCTTGGTCCAGTACCCTCGTCAAGGATTCTCTATAAGCAGAGGAGGTCATTAATAAAGCTAAGATACATATCTTTGAAGGAGTCTGCAGTAGCTGATCTACAATTCTGTAGTCGCTCATCTTAATTATCTTCAAAATATCGTCCACTTCTTTCTCTAGCGTAGCTCCGCTAGTCTCTCCTGTAGTCTTCTTAGGTTCATTATTCTCAACAATTTTCTATCCAACAGCAACATCTCTCTGAACAACCGGCACAAACACACGACTGCTACAGGTCACCCTGCTATTTTCAGCTATATTTCCAACATCGGGCATTGGCTGGATGGGAACTTCCACCCCATCTTCTAAAATTGTAGCGTTGTATTTGAAAGTCACAACCTTATTTGAATTGTAGGGGATAGGACCTGGCAAGATAATTACCAATGGGGTAACAACTGGCTTGTTATGGTACTCCAATTTAAAATGGGCTAGTGCATCGAAACAAGGCACAATGAAGTTTACCCATTCTTCAACACAACCAGTCATCAATAAGTCAATTCTGGAAAACAAATCTTCGTCTGAAGAGAAATACTCATCCACGGAGGCATACACTTCCTCTGACTCTTCTTCCATTAAACAAACCTCAACCATAACAACCTCATGATAATCATCCCTCTGACCCGTGATCTTGATAGTTCCATTATCTAACAGCAACTGAACACCCTCCTTCACGATTGAACATCTTCGGGGATCTCGACAGCAAACTAGGAAACATCCATATTGGTGTTCCACCTGAATAGTCGTATGGCAGAAGGTAGCGTGCAACTGCACGAGGTCCTCATTCAAATACTCCACATCAAAAATTCTGAATTCACCAGGACATCCAGAAACCATATTCACTTCCTCTTCATACTCTTCCCTAGGTCTGATTATGTGGATGAGGCCCTCATCCATCATCTCCTATAAATTAGCCTTTATCTTCTCGCAACCTTGTATATCTATACTGCAAGTAGCACAACCAGCATGGTCATGCGTATAGTAGCTAAATTCATAGAGGTCTGCGTGCATCTTCACCAAATCTCCTCTAACCAGATTAATGTCAAAAATCCGATAGTCGCCTGGACAACCGGCCACCATATTTACAACATTTACTTCCCTGTGCTTGGGTAGAGGGTCATCTTTCACATTAGGTCCCATGTCCTTGAAAGATAGAACACCAGACTTTACCAATTTCTGCACCTCATTCTTCAAAAGATAACAATTCTCAACATTATGCCCTGGTGCTCCCTGATGAAAAACACATGTTTGGTCTGCCTTGTAATACCAAGGCAATGATAACGGTACAACGGGAGGTGGTCGGGTCTGAACCAACTTCTTCTGAATCAATTCCGGTAGTAACTCTGTATAAATCATGGGAATATGGTCATAACTCTCCCTTCTTTGATTATACCCTTGATTCCCCTGCTGTCATGGTCTCTGATAAGCAATAGTAGTTGGAGCGACATTCATAACATGAGTAACTGAGGCGATTTGCTGATGACACTGATAATTCCTTCTAGGAGCGTTTACCCTCCTCTCTTGTATAATAGCATTTGCATCTCCTTCTTTCTTCTTGTTAAACCCATAAGGTGGCTTCTTCGCACCTCCAGATCCTTCATTCTTCGTCAAACGACCTTCTCTTACAGCCTCTTCCAAGCGGATACCCATTCCTACCATCTCAGTAAAGTCACTTGGTGCGCTTGCTATCATCCTTAAGAAAATCTTAGTCAACTCCTTCTCTTCCATGGGAGGAACCACTTGGGCGGCTACCTCACGCCTACTCTGTGCATACTCTTTGAAGGATTCCTTGTCTTTTTGAACCATGGCCCTGAGTTGATCACGGTCAGGCGCCATGTCCACATTGTACTTGTATTGTTTGATGAGTGCTTCTCCCAAATCATTAAAATTATGGATATTGGCGCTATCCGAACTCATATACCACTTCAACGCAGCACCAGTCAAACTATCCTGAAAAAAGTGAATCAGCAGACGCTGATCATCAGTATGGGTAGACATTCTCCTCACGTACATCACCAGGTGAGCACGAGGGCAAGTGTTGCCCTTATACTTCTCAAATTCTGGGACCTTAAACTTAGCAGGTATCTTAGTGTACTCTTTGTATCTTGTCAAACTGCTCTTGAAAATCATCCATTTTGTCATAAAGACCCAAGTCTTCACTCGGCGGAGGGAAAGGACGACTCACATCATCATTAAAAAACGAAACCATATTCACCGAAGGAGGTGCAGCAGGAACGACATGCACCACAGGAGGTGCCGGAGTAACAATAGTCTAAACCACTGGAGTATCTTGAGGACAAAGATTGAAACCTTCAGGTGCAAAATTCTCTAGAATTCCCTATGGATAACCCTGAGGCATGCGATTCTGAATAACAACCGAAGTAACAGATACGAGAACAGTCAGAGCTTCAGTAGTTGCTTGTGATACGATGGCCAGAATCGGGACGTGGTTTCCTATTTTTTAAGGAATTTTCTGGTTTGCGTTTTGCATTTGTTTTCACAAAATGTCGCGGTAAGCAAGAGTCGCCACCGACTTTTATTTTATCCAACAAGGAAAGGAAAAAAGCACAGAAAAATTCCTTTTTCGAGATATTTCTGAGTACGGGGGGTAGATTATAGAAAGGGAAGGTATTAGCACCCTTTCTATCCGTAGTTATCTACGGGCTCTTAGGTACTTGCTCATCATTTTCAAAATTGTTTTCTTTGTGTTTGTGGGCTTTGAAAAGTTTGTTTGTTTTGACTTCGATTTAACTCTTGCTTCTGTCTTCAAGAGTGTAATGAAGTGTTTTTGAAAACTTTGTTTGTAAAGGAGTGTAAGTCTGAAAAAAGTTTGTTTTTTGATTGAGCAAGTACTTAAGAACTAATCTACCTACTCGAAAAAAGAATCGTTCTATGTTTGTTTCCTTTAGACAATTCTATCCCACTATTAGTGAGTAGGTAGCACCGTTGTTGGAGTTTGAGGGTCAATTCGAAAAGGGGAGGTACGGTCACTAAAGCAATGTTAGGATGTCTTAGTAATAACCCTAATGTCTTAGATCAATTATCTGAGGTGACAATATCCGAAGTAACCATTCCGAGGCAACTTTGATCTTTGGACAAAAGAACAACCACTAAAGCACCCTATACTCAATGATCGTTTACCGAAGGCAACCAAGTGGGAGTGTACCCTAAGAGTGCGCATGTGCGAGTGATTCCATTTCAGATTATTTATCTTTGCACATATTTAAGGTTATCTAACCGTTTTAAAATTAAACATTCATTCTTGTCATGCATCCTATATCATACATCTAACAGTTAAATATTTGCGGAATTTAAAGTGCATAAATTAAACTACGCTATTACAAGGCTTCGGGTATTTACATAGCCAAAAACAAACCCTTTGAAATAAAGCGATAAAAGAAAATAAATGTCCTAATTAAACTATTACAAACTGTAGGCAGTTACATCAATATAAAAAAATAATAAAATAAAGTGCGCGATGAAAATTAGAACGAATGCGAGCTAGGATTTTGACCCTTCTATCCTAATGAAAAGAGAAAATGTTTTTGTTGTTTTTTAATATATTTTTTTAAAGAAAAAAAATTAGGTTTTAGAATTAAATATACAAATTAATTAGTGATTAAATGAATTAATAAAAATAGTTACATAGCCTATTTTTGGTTTTTTTGGTTATTTTAGGAAAAAATAAAATATAATTAAGTTAGTAATAAAACCTATTTATTCTAATTATTTTAAAGTTATTTACAAAATAATTAAAGTTTTACCTAAAATTAAATCTAATTAAGTTAATAAATTTATTGATAAAAAAAATACCTAAATCTAATTGATGAAAAATATTTTTTATGATTTTTAATAAAAAGGAATTATTTAATTGGATAGTAAGTAAATAAATAAATTAAAAGAAATAAAATAAAATAAAGTAGAGAAAGAAATTGGGCCTGGATAGTATTTTTTGGGGGGGTGCAAACAGCCAGATCTGGGCCCATTTGAGTGAGGTCCACGTTGACCTTCATGATTTGATGCTATGCGTTTGACCAGGCTTATGATGTACCCTCATGGATGGCCATCAGATTTGACGATCTGGCCACTTGGCAGACTGGATCTTGAGGTCACATGATATACCCTTGGCTTATACATTTTGAACTGCTACGTGTCGACTCATGCTGCTATGCATCGACACATATCTTTTCCTTGATCCCGTAAAAACAAAGTCAGTACAGTATCGGTCGACACATAGTGGGATGTGTCGACTCATGCGCCTTCTTGTATCGACGCGAAACACGTATGTGTCGACTCATAGGCTTTTCCAGCTTCTATTTTGCAACTTGAACTCAGTATGGGTCGACGCATGGGGGTTATGTGTCGACTCATACCCTATTTTTTCAAAAGGATGAGTCGACACATGAGGATATGTGTCGATACCTGCTGTATTTTCCTGCCTTAAACATTGTTTTTCTTGTCTGTACAGGTTAGCTTACAACATATGATGGATATATATAAATAACAAATGAGTAAATAAGTCTAAATCATAAGCAAACGACTAGTTCAAAGGGATAATAAAATACTGCATCCTATCTTCAAGAACAAAAGACTGTTAATGATGTATAAAAAGATATCAAGTCAAAAGGACTTACCTTTGGGCGACACTGGTTGTTTTAGATCTGAATGCTTTTCCAAATGCTGTGGTGACTTTGTGAGTCTTCAGAAAGCTGCTCCGGACTACTGGAACTGAGTTGGACTGTAATATAATATTTTTGGTATTTTTGATGGTGAAGATGAATAGCACTACAAGGACTATTTTTATGTTTTTGGATGCAGGTTCTCTGTTTTGCTCTGGTTCATGCGCCTCTCTTCTCCTTTGTTTTTGGTCTGTCTTTGTTCTATTTGTATCAAGGAATGGATTAAGGTTGATAGAATGCACTCAATCCTTTTCCATTATTGAATTTGATTGTGATTTGATACACTTGAATATCATTTTTATTGAGAAGGTTTTTTGTTTACTAGATATTCGTCGAAGTGATCAACCTTCTTCTGGTAGGAAAATGACAAGATGACGGAACATAGTCGTACGCTTTGATCCCTAATTTTTGCTTGACCGCCCTTTTGGGTTTTCAGTCCACCGGGATACCCTTTTTTGCCCAAGCCGCCCTTTCGGGTTTTCGACTTGCCGGGTGTACATATATTTTTTGGTTTTTATCCCTAATTTTTTCCCGAACCCTTTTGGTTCGTCGGGATGCCCTTATTTTTGCCTAGGCCAGTCGACCTAGCGGGTCTTTGTTCACGCGCAGTATTTTCTGACTATGCCCATGCTCTCAGGGTGTAGGGAGTTGCCATTGTCGGTAGTGTTGTGTTGCCACGATACCAGAAGATGTTTGTTTGATCATGCAAGATTCGTTGCTGGAGTTCATGTCCAATGCCTCAAGTGATGGATATCTGCCCCTGGCTATTTGGCATCTTTGAGAGATTCCTTGAATCTTGACTTGACTGCCCCAAATGATGGACAATGATCATGTCGTGCCCCTTGGTTGAAAGTGTTTTTCCATTTGAGGTGATCCTTTTTATTGAGAAGGTTTTTTGTTTACTAGATATTCGTCGTGCGAATTTCTCTGTTGTTGAACAAATAGTCATTTTTGTTGAGGGTTTGTAGGACCTCTTTCTTGAAATTTTTTGAAAATGCATTTTTTAGTAAAACAGGAAAATTTTGTAAAATGTGATGTCAACTCAGGATTTATAGCAAGCCCTACAGGAGTCAGGATACCTTTTGCGACAGTATGCTTTCGAACTAACCCATGCTTCAGCTAGGACTTTTAAGGGTTATAACGTGGCTTGGTTCATGGTTTAAGAAACAAAGGATAAAGGCTCAAAATTTTATTTGTACCCACCCACTCTTCGTGATGTTCTTCGATCCTAAACTCAGCTAATCATGTATTTAGAATCCCAGTTGAGTTCTGGAATATTGTCCTTGATGTTCCGGTGATGGTTCAGATACTGACAGTTTATTTTGAATAGACAGTCATTTTTGTTGAGGGTTTGTAGGACCTCTTTCTTTTTGGTTTTACTATCCCTGTTTTTTGCCTAAACGGTTTTTTTTGTGATTACAGTCAGCGGGATGCCCCCGTTTTTTCTTAAGTCTCCTTCACATGTTTTGACTTAATGGGCTTTTATTTCGAGAGATAATGACTGCCTGTTTGGACGATTATAGGGAACCATCACTGTTTTTCGTTTTGGAAGGACGTCTTTGATGCCATTCGTTGTGCACCTGAATTAACTGAGAAAACTACCCTGCCCCAGGTTGTGATTAAGGGTTTTAATTTGCATGAAAAGAAAAACTCCTACTTCTTTGGCTCAAAGGGGTTGACTAGGGATTATCTTCCTTATAACTCCATTGTTTAGGATTTGAAACAACGCCTGTACATCGTCAGCGGGGTCTGTTCAAAAGCATACTGTAGAGATTGTGGTATCATTTTCGTCATCCTCCATCTAAAGGCTTAGATTTTTTTAATCAAGAGTTGAACATCACAAAAGGAAAGCAATTTAAATATAGTGAATACGAATGGATTGATTCAAAACAGACATATGCAATGCATTGATAAAGTAACAGAGTTTGACATGAATAGATGTTCGAACAACCAAAAGAAAATTACAAATTGAAAATTCTAATGAACAAAAGCCTCTCTTGTCAGAACTTGTTACTTTAAATGGTAAGCCTTGGAGGATTGACAGAAACATTCTAGTCGACTATCTTGTGTGAATTCCAATGCTCCTTCGTCAATCAGGTCTTGAATTTTGTACTTCAACTTCCAACAGTCGTCAGTATCATGCCCCGGACTGTTGGAGTGATACGCACACCTTGCATCAGGATTGTAGTTAGGCGAAGAAGTTTTTGGATTCGGATGAGGTCCTATCAACGTCACCAGATTCAATCTCAACAGGTGTTGTAAATCTTGAGACAACGACATGTTGAGCTTGATAAACTGCCCCTTGGGTGTATCTGGCTTATTATGATTAACCCGTTGTCTTTGGAGAGGTTGTCGTTGGACCCGTGAGGTAGTGGCAACTTGGAGAGCTCCATTATTCACCAGACCAAACCTTTGACTTCTCGGAAGTTGATCAATGACTTGATCCTCGGCCTCGACCGTTTGCTTCATACTGTTGTATCGGTCTTGATGAAGCTGGTTGATGATGGTTCTCAACTCTTCTTGTTCCCGCGCTAAGCCTTGGATAGGAGCCATCTGCCCCAGCATTTGGGTTCTTATTGCATCAACCTCAGCTTTCAGTTGTTTCAGCCACTCGTCCTTATTGTCTTCAGGACTTTTCTTGACCAAGTTCCCAACGAGGAGTGCTTTCAACTCTTCCTGTCCCTTGGATAGGTTTAGGAATATTTCCCTGTACTGAGCTTCTTGAGTATGAAGATCTTGGTTGTCTTGATTGAGAGCCATTGCTGAAATAAACAGTGGGGACATGAGAGACCGGTAATGGAAGACCTGTTATGCAATGATATGTATGATATGTATGCAATGTTTTCAAGTATCTCGCGGGGTAAACAGGAAACTGTTAGAATTTGAATTGTGTAGTTTGATTGAAGAAACTTCATGTCATTGAGAGTCCTTCTTCAAGAGTCAAGCTCACCATATCGAGTGGGTCATAGCCACCGACTCAAGTTATCGTGTTTTGATCTCTAGACGACATTGGCTTAGAGGAAAATAAATCCTCTTTGCCCCTTGCTAGATGTTTGATTTACCATAACCTGCATCACAAACTCTTGAGATCCTTGAAATAGTTAAAGAATTGTTAAGGCATGATGTTATGATGTGTATGCTATACGTTTAAGCAAAAATACGAGGTGATGTAAACAAGTAAATCCGACAAGAGATCCAAGTTATTGGATAAGGACTGTAAGAAAAACCTTCAAGGAACCCCTGTTGTCAGATAACAAAAATGTGCAAGTAGTTCAAGTTGAAAGCACACAAGTCACACAAACAGCCTTAGGTTTAGGCTTACATGAGGTCTAGGTATTACCCTCTTGAAGTTCAGTTGGTTCAACCTGTCCTAGTAATAGTAACCGGGTTCTAGAGGTTCTCAATATCACTGACCATCCTCGATCGATCATAATTCCAGTTTAGCAATCTTTTCTTGCAGCCAGAATCATCACGGGAGTATAGTCTCAATGAGTGTAGCATACTGCTACTTTTCTATGGCCAAGTTGGTCAATTATAGGCTCTAAGGTCAATTGATGCTTAATGACCCACTAGCAGCCCCATACTCTCCTTGTTCCTCCACAAGGGGTATCGGTACCAACTAATGTGTCACACCAACGTAGCTACTGCTTCAACCGTATCGGTCTACACCGTACAGTTCCCTCACATTCTATTGCTACTTACCTAAAAGGTATCCCCAGATCCGGGTTAGGATCTATAGTAACTCTGATACAATGCCCACAAAGATAAAGCAAACAGATCAAACAATTGAAAACATTATGATGAACTAATCCTAAGGTACACCCCACTTATTAATCTCCCCAGCAGAGTCGCCAGTTCTGTGATACGGTGGCCAGAACCGGGACGTGGTTTCCTATTTTTTAAGGAATTTGCTGGTTTTCGTTTTGCGTTTTTTTTTTGCAAAATGTCGCGGTAAGCAAGAGTCGCCACCAACTTTTATTTTATCCAACAAGGAAAGGAAAAAAGCACAGAAAAATTCCTTTTTCGAGATATTTCTGAGTACGGGGGGTAGATTATAGAAAGGGAAGGTATTAGCACCCTTTCTATCCGTAGTTATCTACGGGATCTTAGGTACTTGATCATCATTTTCAAAATTGTTTTCTTTGTGTTTGTGGGCTTTGAAAAGTTTTTTTGTTTTGACTTCGATTTAACTCTTGCTTCTGTCTTCAAGAGTGTAATGAAGTGTTTTTGAAAACTTTGTTTGTAAAGGAGTGTAAGTATGAAAAAAAGTTTGTTTTTTGATTGAGCAAGTACTTAAGAACTAATCTACCTACTCGAAAAAAGAATCGTTCTATGTTTGTTTCCTTTAGACAATGCTATCCCACTATTAGTGAGTAGGTAGCACCGTCGTTGGAGTTTGATGGTCAATTCAAAAAGGGGACGTACGGTCACTAAAGCAATGTTAGGATGTCTTAGTAATAACCCTAATGTCTTAGATCAATTATCCGAGGCAACAATATCCAAGGCAACCATTCCGAGGAAACTTTGATCTTTGGAGAAAAGGACGACCACTAAAGCACCCTATACTCAATGATCGTTTACTGAAGGCAACCAAGTTGGAGTGTACCCTAAGAGTGCACATGTGCGAGTGATTCCATTTCAGATTATTTATCTTTGCACATATTTAAGGTTATCTAACCGTTTTAAAATTAAACATACATTCTTGTCATGCATCCTATATCATACATCTAACAATTAAATATTTGCGGAATTTAAAGTGCGGAAATTAAACTACGCTATTACAAGGCTTCGGGTATTTACATAGCCAAAAACAAACCCTTTGAAATAAAGCGATAAAAGAAAATAAATATCCTAATTAAACTATTACAAACTGTAGGCAGTTACATCAATATAAAAAATAATAAAATAAAGCGCGCGATGAAAATTAGAACGAATGCGAGCTAGGGTTTTGACCTTTCTATCCTAATGAAAAGAGAAAACGTTTTTGTTGTTTTTTAATATATTTTTTTTAAAGAAAAAATATTAGGTTTTAGAATTAAATATACAAATTAATTAGTTATTAAATGAATTAATAAAAATAGTTACATAGCCTATTTTTGGTTTTTTTTGGTTATTTTAGGAAAAAAATAAAATATAATTAAGTTAGTAATAAAACCTCTTTATTCTAATTATTTTTAAGTTATTATAAAATAATTAAAGTTTTACCTAAAATTAAATCTAATTAAGTTAATAAATTTATTGATAAAAAATAACTAAATCTAATTGATGAAAAATATTTTTTATGATTTTTGATAAAAAGGAATTATTTAATTGGTTAGTAAATTAAATAAATTAAAAGAAATAAAATAAAATAAAGTAGAGAAAGAAATTGGGCCTGGATAGTATTTTTTTTTGGTTGCAAACAGCCAGATCTGGGCCCATTTGAGTGAGGTCCATGTTGACCTTCATGATTTATTGTTATGCGTTTGACCAGGCTTATGATGTACCCTCATGGATGACCATCAGATTTGGCCATCTGGCCACTTGGCAAACTGGATCTTGAGGTCACATGATAGACCCTTGGCTTGTGCATTTTGAACTTCTATGTGTCAACCCATGGTGCTATGAATCGACACATAGCTTTTCCTTGATCCTATAAAAACAAAGTCAGTTCACTATGGGTCGACACATAGTGGGATGTGTCGACTCATGCGCCTTCATGTATCGACACGAAATGCGTATGTATCGACTCATAGGCTTTTCCAGCTTCTGTTTTGCAACCTGAACTCAGTATGGGTCGACGCATGGGGGTTATGTGTCGACTCATACCCTATTTTTTCACTAGGATGAGTCGACACATGAGGATATGTGTCAATACCTGCTGTATTTTCCTACCTTAAACATTGTTTTTCTTATCTGTACAGGTTAGCTTACAACATATGATGGATATATATAAATAACAAATGAGTGAATAAGTCTAAATCATAAGCAAACGACTAGTTCAAAGGGATAATAAAATACTACATCCTATCTTCAAGAACAAAAGACTGTTAATGATGTATAAAAAGATATCAAGTCAAAAGGACTTACCTTTGGGCGACACTGGTTGTTTTAGATCTGAATGCTTTTCCAAATGCTGTGGTGACTTTGTGAGTCTTCAGAAAGCTGCTCCGGACTACTGGAACTGAGTTGGACTGTAATATAATATTTTTGGTATTTTTGATGGTGAAGATGAATAGCACTACAAGGACTATTTTTATGTTTTTGGATGCAGGTTCTCTGTTTTGCTCTGGTTCATGGGCCTCTCTTCTCCTTTGTTTTTGGTCTGTCTTTGTTCTATTTGTATCAAGGAATGGATTAAGGTTGATAGAATGCACTCAATCCTTTTCCATTATTGAATTTGATTGTGATTTGATACACTTGAATATCATTCAAAAAATAGCTTAAAATCAATCTTTTTGTCCACACCAATGCCTTGCACGAATTTGAATACTTGCCAACTGTATTTGTGACCTGAAACAAGTATAAAATCTTGAGTTTTCAATGTTTTAGATTTTCTCATGATTTATTTTGATTAAAATTGATTTAAATTAAATAAAAATAAAAATAAATAATAAAAACATGATAATGACAAGTGGCAAGGGCTAGAGCTCGTGGACTATGTTGCCAACTCAAAACAAGTGAAAAAGACTGGGCCCACTTGGCAAAATTTGGAGTTTTTAGGCATAGTTGACTTTTGATAATATTGCAAACAAGGTCAACTTCACCAATGCATAACTTCCTCAATTTTGACTCTTTGGAGGTGTTCTTGGAATTTTTAGAAAGCTTGAGATGTCCTCTAATCAACCCTTTTGGTCTTGTCTTAATTTGATATTCCATGATCATGTATGAAGCTTTGACAAAAAAGGTGTTTTTGTTGACTTTCCAAAATGACCTATAATGTCCAAATTCATAACTTCTTGTGAGTGCATATTTTGAACTTGGGAGATAAAGATGGATTGTAGAGAATTGTATCCTATTAAAAATTAGCTTTGTATGGGTCATTTCTTATAAGGTATGAGAAAGTTATGCTTGGTTAAATTTGAGTTGACTTTTCCTACAAAACCCTAATTTAGCAACTTTTGATTCTTGAGGAATTATGAGCCATCCTTGATGAATCATTATAAACCCTTGATTAAATGATGAAATATACTTAAAAATAAGTATGTTGACCAAAAATCTTGAAGTTTGACTGTATGTAGGCCACAGTTGACTTTTGCCCTAGCATAGTCGATTTTCAGGCCTTTGAGCAATTGACTGAGCAAACTTTCTCTGTAGGGCTTGAAACTTGACATGGATGCTCTTGAGAACATATTAGGACATTGGTGAGAATTTGGAATCCCTTGGACTCCAGTATCTTGATGCAACATGAAACCCTAATTTAAGGTAGACTGCCTTAGGAGAGAGCTTGTCTGGCCAACCCTTGGACTACCTTGAGCAACTTGGGGATCTTCCTTGAAATGTTTTGAGAAATATGGGAGGGAAAATTTTGGGGTACAACATTGCCCTTGTTGGTTGAGGTTGAACACTCGGTGGCTGATTCTGAGCAGCCACCAGAGCTTCCATCAGAGCAGTCAGATTGGCCATGCCGGCCTTCAGAGCAGAAACTTCTTCGTGCAGCTCGCGATTCTCCTGTTCTAAGTTATCCATCTTCTTTTTGAGATTAGCCCGAGTATTATAGTGATGAGTCAGCTTGCTGAATGAAGTAAAAAAACTTGGTAAGACACTTGAATATGCATAATAAATGCAAGAAATATGTGCAATATGATGCATGATATGCAACGCATATGATTATTTTTTCTTCATTATTTAATATTTCAAGGGATTTAAGGTTTATAGACATATTGCAAACATAAAAGTAATAAAGCTTTTGAAATACTGGAATTTTTTATTATAATAACTCCAAAATGGATTACAAGGTTCAATGATCTCAAGTACAAGAGGAAAATACAATCTAAAATCCTGAGAAAAAGAACTGATGGAGATCACTCTGTACGCTGGCGCTTCCCCGTGAGCCTGGCAATCTGATCCTTTAACCTCTGGTTTTCTTCCGCATATCTGATGGCAATCTCCTTCCAATCATATGAATCATGAAGTGAGTGATCAGCACCTCATTAAGGCTTAGGAGAAAATAAATCCCCTTTCCTCTCCATAGAATCTATCGCTCGACTCTCAAGGATCTCAATCAAGTCATATTTCTCCTTCAAATCTGCTCTATAGGAACTCTCTAGAGTTTGGAACTTGTTCTTCTAAGCATCCCTTTCCTGTTGCATCCTAACCAAAGCAAGCTGCAGCTCTTCCAGATCATCTAATAAGGGAGGAGTGGTCTTCATAAACAGATCAGGCATAGGTGTCTCCCGGGTATATGGCATATTTAACTGAATGGCTCTTGATCGGATCCACTAAAGATATGGCTCCAAAGAAACAGCACCCCTAGGTCCCAAATCCTTCCTACCCTTCTTATGAATGTGACGCCATGCCTTCGCAATCTGCTCCCTATCTTCCCTATGGTCTTCTCCTTCCTTCAGAAAGAAACTACTCAAATGAATACTATTTGGTTTATCCCTCATCGGATAACCAAGCTGTCGCCGTGCAAGAACAGGGTTATAGTTAATTCCTCCCTTTGTACCAAGAAGAGGTACATTGGGGAAACTACCACAACTGTCAATAATCTCTATATCCTGGTAAACTTGATGATACCAATCAATATCCGAGTGAGTAAGTTCCATGATCTTAAAGCCCAACGGGGTTCCTTCTTGACATCCCAAAAAGCATCAGACTGAGGCATATGAGAGATAAACCACCGGTACAACAGAGGTGTGCAACAGATAATCATCCCCCCATGATAAGAATTCTAAAGATGGATAGAGTAATAAGCATCACCCAACAATGTAGGAACTGGGTATCCAATCATGAAGATCCTGATAGCATTAATGTCAACAAACCTGTCCACATTAGCAAATAAGTACAACCCGTAATAAAGTAGAGCAAAGATGGTCTCAAAAGCAACTGTACTCTTCATTCTGGAAAAGTAACGACCTTTATTCAATAAGAACTGAGCTGGTAATCCTCTAATTCCCCCTTTAGTAGTTATATGGGCTTCCACCTCAGATTTCCCCAGATGAATCAAAGCGGCAATCTCATGTGGTTTTGGCTCACCCTCCAAACCAGTAAAAGGAACACGATCAGTAACAGGTAAATCCAACATATAAGAATACTCCTCCATGTAGGCATCAACTGATAGTTGGGAAAAGTAAAGCAATGATACATCGGATCATAGAACTGGACCACGGTCGAGAGAATACCCTCCTTTATCTTCAGCTTCATGAGAGGAACAATGGATTCATCCTTCTTCTGAAAGGTCAAGGAAGACTCCCTCTTGCAAACTACATCATTTCCACTTAGGATTCCATAATGTTGATCAAGGATAATTCCACATAGGAGGGAAGGAAAAGCAATTGGCATCTTAATGGCACAAGTTCCTGCATGTTTAATGGTCTGATCAAAGATGTAAGTTCCATAATCAAAATGTTTCTGGTTTCCAATAACATAAATGAACTTTCCTAATCCAATGGAGATGGTTGAAGTATGATTAGTGGGAACCCAATTTGCAGCTCCAATCCTATGTAAAATAACATATTTCACACTCAGTTTGCTGACAGCAAGTTTATTTTTCATGGGCCACTCACTTACTTGATTATCAGTGATGGCTCTACACACTTGATTATCTGTAACTTCCAACTCACAGCAGAAATCTTCAGATCTATCTAGAAATCTATTTATGATGGCATGAGAAAACTCTACACACTTTCCTCTAATAAAAACCTTTCTATACTCCTTACTTTTATGGTCAGCACAATCAACATGAATATTAACAATAAACTCCTTAACAAGAGTTTCATAGAAATTGGAAAACCTGGTAACTGTTTTCATCAATCCAACATAAGATATCAGCTCCATGATTTCTTTACATTCCAAAGAACTAACTCCCAGTTCTCTCTCCAGGGAAATCCTTCTTTGATACACATACTTCCACTTTTCAGTAGTCCCAACAGAATGGAAGGAGATGTTGTCAAGTGGGGCATCAAAAACCCAAACAGAAATCTTCTTGCTTGCAGACTTTTTGATAGGAGACATGTCTTGGACATCTTGCTCGACATCATAGTCTGAGTCAACTTCTTCAACAATCACAACTTTCTTCTTACTCTTATATCTTTTTACAACATCCTCATCATCATCTGTGGAGCTAACAGGTCTATCTTTTCTTTTTCTAGAGGGAGGAACCACTTTACTTCATGGCTTTTGGGGGTCCATACATGATTTTCTTCTTGGTTGTTTTGGCAGGGGGTGTGACACCTGCATCCTTCACTTTCCTTTATTTGAGTCTTCCTGCAATACCAGGAACAACATTAGTAATGATCTCATTGTCAGACAACTCTTCTACATTGACTACATTTTCAACATTTTGACCTTCTGCATCCTTGGAGGCAATAGCATCTTGTTTAACATTTTCCTCAGCATCTTGTTCAACATTTTATTCTTCCAGTTCTTTTAGAGCAGAGATAATAAGCTTCTCAAGTTTGCTTTCAGAAGCATCTTTCTTGAAGGTGGATGGTTCAGCGGCAGCACTTTTAGGATCATTTCTTTCGTCAGCAGGAGGAGGCATACGAGCAAGAGGGGTAGAAATCCCAGGAACAACAAATCCTTCATTTAACACTTTATCTACTAGACTTCTAATGCTTCTATCAATATAAACAATTACTTCTTATGTCCTATTGTCAGTAGCAGTAGAAAAGTTACCTTTATCATCTTTGGATTTCTTAGCAGGTGATGATCTAGGTTTCTTAACCTTCTTATCAAGAGGTGGGATGGTTGTTAGAGGAGTAGCATAAAGTGCTATGTCAAGGGAGAGATTCTCATTGACATATTTTAGGAAGACGATGTATGATGTTGAGACATCTTTGAAGATTTTTGAGCAAGAGGACGAAGAATGACTAGGGTTCTTTTTCTATAGAGGAGAATGAACAATTTATTAAAGTAGAAGGATGTTATTTCGTAGCGTGTGGGAAACACTTCGAGGCAGTCCTGCAATCATAGCTTTCGAAATTTTATTTGTTGGAAACATAAATAATATAATATCACTTTAATGATATTCCCACACGCTTTTAATTGGTACAAACCTTCATATAGGAAAATCCCTAATTTTCCTCTTAAGATCTCAAACTGATTAGCATCCAAAGCCTTAGTGAATGTCAGCTAGTTGCAATTCAGTGGCTACATGTTCTAAGACAACAATCTTTTCTTCAACAAGCTCTCTTATAATGTGATGACGAATATCAATATGTTTGGTCTTGTTGTGTTGAATGGGATTCTTTGATATGTTAATGGCAATTAAATTGTCACGGAATAATTTCATGACATCTTGTTTGACCAATTGAGAACAAATGCTTCCTACAACAATATACTCAGCCTCTACAGTGGACAAAGACACACAATTATGCTTCTTACTGAACCGAGATATGAGATTACTTCCCAGAAAGAAGCATCCTCCCGATGTACTTTTTCTATCATAAGTACTTCCTGCCCAATCAACATAATGAAAACCAGTTAAGGCAGAATTAGATCCATGAGAGTATAGCATACCCATAGTCACTTGTCCCATTCACATATTTAAGAATTCTCTTTGTGATACGGTGGCAGAACCGATTGTTATACTGGTTTTGCGTTTGTATTTGCAAATGTTACGGTAAGCAAGAGTCGCCATCAAATTTTCTTTTATCCAACAAAGGAAAGGGTGAAAAGAACATAAAAATACCTTTCGAGAGTTTTTTGAGTAAGGGGGGTAGATTATGGAAAGGGAAGGTGTTAGCACCATTTCCATCTGTAGTTATCTACAGGCTCTTAGATGCTTAGCTCAATTTGAAAGACCTTGTGCTTTGTGTGTTTTGAAAAGTATTTTTTAAATGCCAATAGTAAGTAGATTTTCTTTATGGTAACTCTTGTATCAGTCCTCAAGAGTGTTGATAAAGCGTTTTGAATTTTTTTTGAAAGTTGTTTTGTGTAAGTGTAAAAATTTGTTTGAGCAAGCATCTAGGAACTATCTACTTTTACTCGAAAGGGTCGTTCTTTTCCTCTTTTCCTTTAGACAGTGCTATCCTACTATTAGTGAGTAGGTAGCCCTAGTCGTCGTATGTTTGAGGGACATTTGAAGGGACGTTTATAGTCACAAAGGCAACTGGGCAAGAAACTTTAGTAACTACCCTAAATTTTTAAGATCATACCGAGGCAACGTCGAGAGGGTCATCGAGGGGCTTATGATCTTTAAACCGGAGGGTAACCACTAAAATCACTCACATTTTGAGAGATGTGATTGTTTTCCAAAGGCAACCGAAGTGGGATACCCTAGAGGTGCGCAATAGCAATTGTGTTGTTTTCAGTTATTTTAGTCTTGTGTTAAGTTTGCTAGCGTTTTATTTTTAATTCTTGTCATACAATCCTAGTTAGCATACATCTAAGCAGTTAATTATTTGCAGAAATTAAAAGTGAGGAAATGTAAAATCCTAACTATTACATGGCTTCGGGGCGAGGGAATTTACAAGTTCAAAATGGGGAAAAATAAAAAGTAGTAAAAGTAAAGTCCTAGTTAAGTCTATTACATCCCAATAAGCAGATACAATAATATGCAAAAGTGTGAATTGAAAATACATCTACAGCCCTAAGAAGAAAAATCTATTTGTTGGTTTTTTTATTTAATAAAAGAGAATAAAATCTAAGTCTACTTAATTTTAATTTTAAGAAAGTGTTTAGGTAATTAATGATTAATTAACAAAATTAATATTAATAAAAAAAACAAAAACCTAATTTTTGTGATTTTTACCTGATTTTATAATTAAATAAAAAGTAACTAAAAAAACAAAAAAAAACATGTAAAATAGGCCGGGAAGCAAAAGTAAACAAGGGGTGGTGCAAGTTTAAAAACGTGTGCCAAAAGTGAGAGGAGGTTGTCTTTCGATCCCACGAGAGAAGCTATCTTTTGATCCAACGAGGGGACTGTCTTTAGATCCATTAGGGAGATTGTTGAAAGTGCATGATAGACTGCATGCTGAGGGTACTGAATCTGGATTGATGGGATCTAATGGTGTTGACCGTGTGGTGCATGTGTAGTGGTAGAAATGTTCAAGACTAAGCCATTGGATTGACTATACTTTATACAAATCAAAATAAAAATCGCCACCGCACTTTATTGTTTCCAAAGGAATGGGAAAAGAGCGATTAACTCAAAAAGAGGGGGAACGATTCAAGGTAATGGGGTTGGTTATGCAAAGGGAAGGTATTAACACCCTAAACATCTATGGTACTCTGCATGAGTCTCTTTGTAAAATCTGTATATTTTTGCTATAAAAACTTTTGTATATAAAATGGATGGTGGAGGTGAGAAAAGAAATATATTTTTTTATGATTTTTTCACCCACCGCGGTTGCGAACCTTTAGTGCCTACGTACCACCTTTCATGCAATAGGGGATCAGGGTACACATAGTTCCTCTTTTAAAAATTTGAAAAACAAATGCGTTGGTTAATTTTATGAGATAAAACATCATCGTCATTGTCCGTGTGGAAAACACACCTGTTACCCACAATCATGAGAAAGGAGAATTTGCATCATCTCAAAGTGTAGGATATGGCTTGGATTTTAAAATCAACAATGCCTCACTCAACACCCAAGTGGAAAATATCTCTCTTCACTATATATTGTAGAAGTATAGTTGTTTGCATCACTACAAGGATTGGCAAGAGTTTAAACTTTTAAGAAAAGTTTTAAAGGTAAAAAGCCAAAGTGGCAAAATGGTTTGAAATGAGATTGATTGACTTTTAGTCTTCTCACAAAAAAATGTCAAGGTATTATTAAGTTGATTGGAGTTTATTTATGGAAATGTTTTGAAAATGCATGGACAAAAGTCCAAGTTTATTATGAAAGTAGTTCAAGTTTAAAACAAGAAGAGTTTTCAAAAGGAGGGAAAATATTTTTGAAATTAAAGAAGATGGGAGGAGAAGAAGAGGCTATCCTAAAGCATAAGGTAAAAGATAGGGATAAGAACCATCTAACCAACAAGAAGCCAATACTTGGTATTATGAGCCAAGATAGAGTTCCCATTCTTTGGATTGAAACCAAGCAAGCAAAATACTAGACCTCTTGAGGGAACCAAACTTCAAGTGTATTAAGTCTTCATAAAAATTGGGCAGAGTAACGGCTGTATACGGGTGAATTCCAGATTACAAACAAAGGCGGTAATCACAATAACCTGTACACAAAACAAACAAACAACCCAATGTCTTGAGGTAAACCTCAAGAGCTCTAGACAAAGTAATCAGATAAGATCATAAGGTTTCCAAGATAGGCCAAGGTTTCTAATCCTATGTCCAAGAAAAAGTCCCATGCTCCATAATGCCAAGGATAGTAACCAAATAGTCCAAGTACCATTAAAGATTTTTTAGGGTTTATGTTGATTATTAAGTATCTTAAGAAAGGAAAAGAAAAGCTCAAGTGAGCAAAGTAAAAATGGCAAGAGAATAAATGCTCAAATGAGCAAAGATAAAAATGGCATGAAATGTAAATGCTAAAAGTAAATAGAACATAAAGCATAAAAAAGAATAAAAACATAAGGTAAAACAAGTCAATAATTAGTGGTTAGTTGGATGACCATCTTGAAAATTGCATTTGGAACTCATTAGAGGATTGGTAGAACCAAAGCCTCCACACAACAAGTTGCATTTTCTTTTTGTCAAGTATATTATCCATTTGGAATTCTCATAAGTACCATTTAGCGCTATGTTAAGCAATTATAAATGGACTTATATAGAAGTCGCACCTATTTTGAGTCTGGTCAATAGCAATTTATGCACCATTTGTTTCGAGACATGATATAGAGATCATGCTCCAATAACACCTAATGCAATAAGAAAGGGATGATATGAAGAGAGATGGGGAAAAATATACAAATCACTTTTGAATTAAATTTTAATCAAACTATTATTAAAATTATACATCCTTTTTTGTGGAGTTAAACTCAACACCATGGATCCAATGATGTTAACAAAGTTCATGATCCAAAATCTAACCCAAGATCATCCAGAAAATAATCACAAAATAATATTATATTTAATATACACAAAAAAGGATTTTTTAAAAATGTTTTAAAAAATAGAAAATAAAGAGAAAAATATCAACTATGTTTAAATTAATCAAGAAAGAAAAATTAAGGCCATATAAAAATCAGGAATGGATCCAAATATTTTTATAAAATTTTTGGTAATTTTTAAAAGTCAGAAACTATTTTTAAACCATTTAAAATTGCTCAAAAAAACAAAAATAGGTCAAAAATAGTAAACCTCAATATAAAATTCCATAAAATTTTCAGAAAGTCAAAAATATGCAAAATAATATTTATGAATTTTTTCAGAATTAAAAAATGTCAGAAAGTATTTTTTAAGTAATTAAATAAAAGAAAATAATTCAAAAAATACAAAAAAATATCAAATATCAAAATAAAAATGTGAAAAAATAGTCATGAGATCATAAATAATTCAAATTATTTTTGTGAATTTTTTCATAATTTTTGGATAAAAAATAAAAGAGTTATGATTTTTTGAAAATTTAATCAATAAAAATATAAAATCAGAAAATAAAATAAAACCAAAAAGATGTGGACCATCAGATCATAGTCAAAACACATTAGTAAGCTGATCTGGTGGACCAGACACGCTGTGCTTGATATAGACCTTAGTGAGATACGCATAAGATCAGAAAAAGGGCAACCAATGAAATTAAAACGTTTGGCACGCTATCATTGGCTGAGACGAGACATGTCATCATCTTCAACCTCCAGACACCCTGCAATGGGGATTTTGTGAGATCCTTCAAATGGAAAAATTAGAATCCCAGGCTAGTATCAATAAACTCATCTCTTCAAGACGATTCTAACACCACCATCGCGCCAATTTTATATAAGGTATGGAGAGAGATATGAATCAAAAACCCAAAAAATAGCGAGCACCTTCAATTTGAGATTTCTCTCTCAATTCTCAATGAATTTAAAAACTGTAAGTAACATTAGAATCAGGAGAAGGAGTAGAATAGATCAGTGCTTGATTTGGATCCAAATGGTGAAGAATTCTACCTTTTCGAAGTTCAAGGAAAAAGCTCTGAAACTGGACTTCTGTAGCTTGAATTATGGATCGTTTTGATTGGTTTAATTTCTGGAGAGTTTATATGATGCTTAAGGATGATGAATGCGCAAAGAATTTTGGAAAAAGGAGCTTAAATCTCAGAAACTGAATTCAAAAAAGATGGGTTCGTGTGAGGTTTTAGCAGGGTGTTTTTGGCTCTCAAAGCTTGAAGAAATGAATGGGGGATGACCCTCTATTTATAGGGAAGTGAACGGGAATGAAAATTGGAAGAAACAAGGAAGTTTGGAGGGAAATCGAATGAAGATCGAGCACGAGTGAAGTGTGACTTCATTTCCATCAAAACTCAACCAAATCTTACGTTTTGGGGTGCTAATCACTTCTGGCAAGTTTGCTAATAAAGTTTAAATCAAAGACGCGCATAAATCTTGTGTTTAGAAGTCACATTATAGATTTCAAAATTCTGACTTTGTGGAAAATTCAGTTTCAAGTTACCAAATTCAAATCCATGGCATTTCCATCTCAAGGGGTCTTAGGGCATAATTCTTGATGCTTTAGAAAGATGAGGTTACAAGCTTTACAATGGAAAAAGAATGGAATCAAATGGATGCTTGAGCTGAAAGTTGCATTGAGTCAAAGTTGAAGAAAAAGGGTTGACTTTCCAGACTTAGAAATATTTCAAATTCTTCTTCAAAAATGACCTATAATCTTTTGCATACAAACATGGCCTTCCACTTGAAATTTTCTCTTGACCAAAAAAGATGGAATGAAGTAGATCTCTTGAATGACATTTTGAAACTTGAACCACTCAAAATCTCCAAAAGAATGAGCAAGTTATGACTTGTTGAAGTTGGCCAAAAATCATGAAATAACCTATAATCCTTTTCATATTTAAGGCAACCTCCATCCATTTTCCCACTTTGCACATAAAATAAGGCATAAAGTTCACATCTTCAATATAATTATGGAAAAATAATTGACTCAAGGTGATTAAAATTGACCAAGTTATGATCAATTGAAGTTACTTATGTAAAATTGTGGATTCATCTGGATGACTTGTAATCTTTCTTCTTCACCAAGTTTCTTCCACATGAAAACTCCTTGGAAATTTTGAAGTGATTTGTTGATAACCATTTGAAGAGAAGGATGACTTTTTAATCACTCAAAAATACCAAAAGGTGAGCAAGATATACTCCTTTGAAGTTCAAAATCCTAGCTTCTAGATCAAGAGAATGCCTTGAGGAACTTTGACAAGTTTGAACAAACTTCTTGTACCAATATTCTTGCTTTGTGAATAGAAGTTGTTGAGGATGATAATGAGAACTCTTAGCCACCAAAACGACTTCCATATCTTGAATTTTGAGAGAAATATGCTTTTGTGACCAATAGGAACAAGGCATTGTCCAAACATGACAACTTCTCCAATCAACCCCCTTGTACTTTTGATTCAAATCTAATAACCTTGAAATGTGATGAACGAAAGCAACATTACCATGCCATTCCTCCCAAAACCAATCCAATGGTGAGGTTTGAACTTCTCAAGCTATATTGACTAGGGCATGGAAATAAACTCATGAACCCATGGAGTAACTTGTTAAATGTCATTGCCCTTACCTACATGGATAACAAGCAAGACAAGCCAACATTGTATTTTATTAGTTAAGTGAAGAAGTCAAAACAATATTCATGATCACAAAAGGAACATAAGTCAAGGTGCTTGGTAATCCCTCAAAACGAACAAAACTCAAAGTAGGGAGGGGAACCAATAATCCTAGTGTGATCTTGTTGTGAGTGAATCAACATGGTATGATGAAGGGATCTTAGGGGGGAAAATTGGGGTACAACAGCATGGTGTGCACGTTAGACCTGCAAGCATGGGATCTAGAATACAATTGTTAGAAAAAACAAAATGCTTGACCTGGGTGTCGAACCCAGGTCATTCCCCTTAATTCTAACCCCTTCCTAATTAGAACCCCCCGAGTCTGAATCTGGATTGTTTTAGGTTGAAACGGTCTGTACCAAGGGTTTGAAAAAAAATCAGTTTTGAAGGTCCCAACAAAGGTATCCTGTCATTTGGGCACATCAACTCACGTGAATCATGTTAAAACATTCATAAATAATGATGATAACATGAATATGCAATTGAAAGAGGTTTAGATTAAAGGTTAAACGAGTTTAAGATCCAAGACAAGTTACCAACAAAGGGATTATGTGAGTGATTCTCCTGCGTGCGTTGGAACCTCCTAATGCTTGGAAACGTCTCCTGGAACCTTCAGGGAGTGAGTGGAATGCTTGTTTTGGATTGAGGAGTCCTGCAAAGATTGTTTCGATTTTAACAACTTTGTGAATATTTTGAGAATTTGGTGTGGTTTTTTTAGGCAATGTCTTGTGTGTGGGTAAATGTGTGTCTTGTATTTATAGGGGTGTGGTGGTGAACGAAAATGGCATGAATCAACCATTAACCATGGCTTTGAAAGAAAAATAGAAAGACTTTAAAAACTTTCCATTTTTGATGATTTTCTACCATTTTGGGCTTTGAGTGAACCTGGACAGGTTTCATCCCATTAGGTGTTCGTTTCAACTTTTCACATCTTGACTCTTTCGAATGCTCCCAAGCTTTGTTCTTCAATGGCTTTGAGCTTCAATTCAAAAGGTTCAAGGCCTCATCATCATGGCTTCTTCGATTGAGTCACTATTTGCCTTAGTTGTTTGATCTGAAAATTATCCAATCAGCCCAATCAAACTTAACTCTTGTTCCTTTTGATCTCCTTTCCTTAGTTCAAACAAATCGAAGCATCACCTCTTCATCTTGGCCCGTCAAAGCTTCATTTTGTTCTTTCTTTCAAACACAGTTGTGTAGGTGGTTCTTCGATTCCAACTCCGACCCTTTGCTTTTGTCTACAAGAATATATTTCTTGCTCACTAGTTCATCTTTGATTGGTGAATACAACTTGTATTCACCAATCGAAAGGTAACCTATGAGCATCAGGATTTCACTTAAATCATACAACACCTGTCTAGGTACATGCCAAAATCTCTAAGGTGACTTATATTTGGCTGATTCATCCCTAATTGTCCTTCGATCACACCATGTTTGAAGATTGCATGTCCTTCGAACCATTAGACTTCCACGTTCTTATTTGGATAATATAAAAGCTTTCGAATTCAAAATATTCTTCTATTTGAAGCGCCCATTCAAATAACATGTTAGTCGAAAGGTTTATCCTTGTAATGCTTTGAATGGCCTATATTTCAATGGTTTGAAGACGAACCTTTCGAAGACGCTCTTTACTAGCTCTTCATCAATCAAAGAATTCACAAAAGCCTACTTATGCTTTCTTTCGAAATATCCTTCCTTCGACCCTAGTGCTTCATTGGGCATCAAATTAGGCTGCATACTGTTGTCGAAGCTGCTTCGACCCAAAAGCTCTTAGGCATATTTTCAGCTTTCGACCTACACCTGTTATGTACACTTCTTTTCTTTCTCTCAGTTGTGCCATTATGTTGAGGCATATAGGGTACCATGGTAATCATTTGAAGCTTTTGCAAACCAAAGTTCTTTGCGAGAAATGAAACCCTAGATGGAAATCCATTGCTTAGGAGGAGAATTTGTCTGGTCAACTCTTGGTCAACCTTGAGCAATTGGGGACTTAAATGAGCATGCCTTGAACAAAATGGGAGGGAAAATTTTGGGGTACAACAACTGCCCATGTACAATCTTCTTAAACCGGAGGATTTAGATTGGCTTGTATGCCTTTCGTGATCTGAAGGTGGAAGATAATTGAACACTAGAGTGTCCAGAAATTTGCACTTACATGAAGTAACACCGTTGGTTGATAATATCAAGAATGGGCTTAGAGATGCCATTTGGAGAAGATGACTGAGAGTTGTCGGAGATGGAATTAAAGATGCCATCCGAAGTAGATGCTGACTTCATAACATGTCTCTTTATGGGGATTCCTGTTCTTGTTGTTTGAGGAGGACTCTAATGGAGAATGTTTATTTCTATTCTTTTGCTTGAGAAAAACTCTGTGGGGAATAAAGTCTAGGAGCTTTAGTTGTCCATGGCTCTACTGAGGCGTTATCTCTGGACTGGAGAGATGAAAATTAGCTGTTTTCTGGTTGAAATCCAGGCTTCACAGTAACTTACTGGGGAAAATGAAATTAACTGTTATCTAGAAATATATTAGAAGGAGCCTGTGTAGGGCTGCTTCAGGATGAGTCTGTGTTAAACTTCATCTGGAGATATAAGAGAAGGAGCATGTGTAGGGCTGCTTTAGAATGAGTGTGATAAGGTGGGAGAACTGACTTGGGTGTTTTGCATTTTATCCCAAATATTGCGGTTAGCAAGAGTCGCCGCTGAATTTTCTTTTATCCAAAAGGAAAGGCTGAAAAGAACAGGAAAGACCTTTGAGATTATTTCTTGAGTTTGGGGGGTAGATTATGAAAAGGGAAGGTGATAGCACCCTTTTCATCCATAGTTATCTATGGGCTCTTAGTTGCTCGCTAGATCACTTGCTTTTGTTTGAAAATTTGTTTTGTGTGGTTTTTGAAAGTATTTTGAAAATGCGCCATCGTTTAGGAAAACTTTGTAATAGTTCTCGTTCATAAGAACGTATACAAAGTGTTGATCTTTTAAAAATGTTTCAAGTTTGGAAAGTGTTTTGAAAGTGTTTTTTGAAAGTGTTGGTGTTTGTTTTGAAGATAAGCAAGAGTGTTTGATTTGAAATTGAGCAAGCAACTAAGAACAATCTACCTACTCAAAAGTCTTAGTTCATTTCTTCCTTTCATTTGATATTGTTATCTTACCATTGATTTGGTAAGAAACCCTATCTTTGGATGTAAAGGGACAGACGTAGGTCATTGTATAGCCATGATAGCAATGTTGTGAGATATCATAGCATTTCTCTTTGAGGGACTAAGATCATTTTGAAAGGCAACATTTGATAGCGTCATCGAGGGACTATGATCTTGTATTTTTTGATTGCTTTTTGCTAAGATACCCCACATGCATAACATGGCCATTTTGGTAAGGCAACAAAGTGGATTTACCCTAAGGGTGCATGTGTGAGTAGTGTGTTGATTTACATGCTTGTTTATCTTGAACTAGGGTTTGCTAACTTGTTGATTTTAATCTTTCCATACAAACCCTAATTTACTAGCATTTATATATAAAGCATTAAATTGCGAAAAAAAATACTAAGCTATTACATCAATAGGGGAGAGGGTGTACAAATTTACAAATGGGGGAATGGCAAGAACATTAAATCTAATTAATTATTACAAGCATATTGAATATTGAACAAAATTGAAGATAAAATGCAAGAATGCAAAATGGAAAAAGAAATGATTTTTATTTGATTTCATGAAGGGTTTTAATCTTGACCTAATTAAGAAAATAATTAATGAAAATCAAATAAAACTAACTTAAACTAATTAAGAAACTAAATTAACTAAAAAAAGATTTTTTAGGGTTTTTTTTATGAAAAGGATTTAAGAATAATATAAAAAAATATTTAATTAAAGTAAACCTAAATTCTAAATTAATTTTAATTTATAAGAAAATAATATAATATAATAATTAAACATAATTATCTAAATATTAATTAAAAAAAGAAATTAATTTGTTAAGAAAATTGTTTTTGTTCTTTTTAGTTTTTATAAAGAAAAATAAAATATGAGTGTAAAAATAATAAAATAATTATTTTTGAATTTTTCTATTAATAATAAAAAAAAAAATAATAAAAATAACAAAATGAAAATATGAAAGTAAAATAAACTAAAATAAAAATAAAATGAAATAAAGAAATAATGGGCCAGGGGTGGTGAAGCAAGGCCCACTATATTGAGGCCCAGGCGTGTGTGTTTGTGACAAAAAAAAGCAGAAATTGAAAAATAACACCAAAAGGTAGTGCTGGGTGTTGAACCCTTGACCTTATGCATACACGCGCGCTACGTTTGCCACTGGGTGGCTTTACATTCGTTAAAATTGACACAACAATAAATATATAACACAAGTTATGTCCTGAATACAACTACATCTTCAACCTCCAGCCATGGATACTGTAACTTCACCATTTCTCAACAAAAATGAAAGATGCAAACATGAAAGTTGCTCCATTTTTTCATATGAATCCAACCATATAAATATCCTATGTTATAAATCAAAGATGAATGAGAATTTCTAAAAGTACCAAATTCTGACCTAATTTTTTCAGACACTCAAACCAAAAATTCTCTAAGCTTAATCAATATAAATGAAATCTAAGGACATGTACAGTTTCAGGGCAATGATGTATACATCTTATCGTTACAAATCAGAATCAAATGATGCTTGTATGAAGAGATAGAAGTTTGAAAATTTACTTCTTGCAGCTGGAGTCGTGTATGAAGTTTGATCAACCTTTGAGATGGCCTAATGATTTCTGTAGTTTGCCTAGACCTCCTTGAATGTGTTCCAACTCCTACTTTGCTTTGAGGATGGCTAAAAATCCAAACTCAAGTCAAGTTGCAAGCTCCAGCTTTGGAAATGGTGGATAGTGATGGAGGAGTTACAATCTTGAAACAGGGGTTTGGATCACTTGTGTATGATGTGTGTAAGGTGTCTGGATGATTAAGAATCAAAACGCACGAGTGGAGATGGAGATGGAGAGTTTTGGCTCAAAACTGTCAAGTTGAGAAATTCTCTGCAACAAGGGTGTTTGAGAGAGTTTTAGTAGGCTTGAAATCATGGTTTAGCTTGCAATAAACTTGTATAGTTATATGAAAAAGATCCTAACACTTTAGGTGGTCAGAAGTGGGAGATATAGAGTTATGGCTAAGTTACTTGATTTAGAAGAAAAGTGAAAAATATAGTTTCAAGGCATAGTACAAGCACGATCTGAGTTGTTAGAGGCTTTAGACACGTTTCTTATGGCTTTTAGATTGTGTATGATCAGAAGATAACAAGTGAAAAGCTCAAGAATTGACTTTGTGCATAAAAACCACTTTTCAAAAATGGCAATGTTGCCTTTCTTCCTAAAATGGTATTAAGCATGGGCAATGCATTGAATGCTTGGATTAAACTTCTAACAGTTGTATAAACATTTAATTATGGAGTGTCAAACAAGTTTGAGGCCTGCAAAGTAAATATTATGTAGCCTAGGCTTGGATTTGAATTCTTGTTCATCATGGAAATGACTTATAATTCAAGAATGAATGTCCAACTTCTTATCTTCGACTCTCTTTGCTCAAGCATGATCTCAATGAGTTTTTGGACATTTTGGAAATATTGTAACATCCTCTACAACCTCTATGTTGATCACTTTTGAAAATTCCCCTTGGAACTATGTGAAAAATTGCCATGAAGTTAGGTCAAAATCCTGCCTAAACTAGGGCAAAATTTCACTAAGTTTCCAAGTTTCATGAACATGTATTCACAAAATCATAACTAGAAATACATGCATTTATAGGAGAAGTTATGTTCTACAATGTCTTAGATATCATTTAGATCTACAACTTTCATGTTGAAAGTTTCCTTTGAATCATCTTGCATCATGGTGAAAAAGTTTCTCAAAGTTGTGAAAAAATATGAAATTTCCAACACTTAGAAAAATTTCAGAGTTTAGAAATTTTAACTTTTCAAAATGAAATCTTGACTTTTTGATTTCTTGATGAATAATTTTCATGTTTTGAAATGTTTTGATGAATTGTGATCTTTGACACTTGACTTTGACCAAAAAGTCAAAGTTTGACTTTTTAGTGTGTAGTTGACTTTAATCAGTTGACTGAAAATCAATTATCAATCAATTGACCTTGAGCAATGTTTTGAGTAATTCCATTAGGTAAAAAATGATGCAATTTAATCCTTGAGATCATGTCTCCAACCAATCCACCATTTGCTAGGTCAAAAATCAGAAATTGCACTTCCTCAGTAAAAACCCTAATTTTAACCATTTTGCCATTTTGATGATCTGATCAAATTTCTTGAGGGATTGTGGTCCAAACTTGATAAAATGACATATATGAGTTCATAATATTGATATGGATAAAAAATTATGAAGTTTGACTGTAAATTGACCACAATTGACTTTTTTCCAATGCAGATGATTTTTAGGTCAACTGATCAATTAATTGAGCAAAAATGTGATCCAAGACTTGAAAATTGACATGAGAAATCTTGAGGGTCCATAATGATCCATGAAAGTCATATGAGGCATTAAAAGTTCAATTATCCTTGTGCAATCTCAAACGTTAATTTTCAGTCATCAGTGTTTGAGGAGGTATCTTGAGCTGATCAACCCTAGTGTAGTCTTGAACCAAAGGAGATTTTGTGGGAGATTACTTGATAAATGAGAGGGAAAATTTTGGGGTACAACAACTACCCCTGTTCAATCTTCTTAAACTTGAAGAGTTAGATTGGTGGATCCGCCATTCGTGACTTGAAGGTGAAAGATGATTGAACATTTAAAGTGCCCATAAATTTGCACTCCAAGATGGACTGTGAATGGGATTATAAATGCCATTTGGAGGAATGTTGGTAAACACTGGAAGAAGTATCAACACAAATCTGTTGTTGATTTATACTAAAACTTGATGTTTTACCTGTGAGAAAAAGAGTTAGTAAAATGCAGATGTATGCATGATGTTCACTAGATGTGGTATTATGCTAAATGCAGTTTGTATGTATATGATACGATGTATGAATGTGAGATGTATATTTTTGTCCCGGAAATAACTCCCTAACTGTTGCAGAAGAGTTTTGGGAGGTTGACTCCCGGATTTCCATTGGGGATGAATAATATACATATCTTCAAACTTTGTTGAAAGGATGCTTCCGTTGGGGAATATCTCTTGAACGTTAGCTGTTATTTGGTCAGATCCAGGCTTCACAATTTGCTGAGGATGAAGTAGTCAACTGCTATCTGGTCAGATCCAGGCTTCATGGTAACTTATTGGGGAAAGAGATGAATTAACTGTTATCTAGTCGGATTCCAAGCTTTGCAGAAAATTTCTTGAAATTGAATAGCTATCTGGTCGGATCCAGGCTTCACAACAACTTGCTGGGGATACAGATTAACTGTTATCTGGTAGGATCCAGGCTTCACAGTAACTGGAAATGGTAACTACTATCCGGTCGGGTCCAGGTTTCGTGGTTTTTGGAAAGTTATACTATTATTTGGTCGGGTCCAGGCTTCACAATGTCTCTCTGGGGATCATAGTTAATTGTTATCTGGTCGGGCTCCAGGTTTCACAATAACTTGTTTGAAAACTGACACCTGGTCGGGTCCAGGCTTTGCAGATTTCTGAGGTTGATGAGGTTAATTGTTATCTGGTCGGGTCCAGGATTCATAATAAACTATTTGGGGATTTAGTTGTTATCTGGTCGGGTTCCAGGTTTCACAATGAATTTATGAGGGTAATTGTTATCTGGTTGGATCCAGGCTTCACAACAACTTGTTGGGGTAGAGGCAAACTCTACTGGGGGTAAGAAGTTAAACCTTGGTCTGGTTGAGTCTAGGTTCTTCTATATTTTGAAGAGTTAAACTATTATTTGGTCGGGTCTAGGCTTTATAGTATCTTAAATTAACTGTTATCTGGTCGGGTCCAGGTTTTAGAAACTCAAACTGTTATCTGGTCAGGTACAGGTTTCAGCAATTGATAAAGTCAAACTAATATCTGGTCGGGTCCAGGCTTTATAGTGACTTGATAAGTTGACTATTATCCGGTCGGGTCTAGGCTTCATAGTAAATTTTGGGGATAGTAAAAGTTTTGTTGATAACTTTACTGGGGATCAGGGGTTATGGCCCTATGATTTGTAATAATTTGAAAGGCAAACTCAAGCTGGAGAGTGTAGACTCAGTCGGGGAGGATAGACTCAGCTTGGGGAGGTATACTCAGCTAGGGGTAACAGGCTCAACTGGAGAAGATAGACCAAAGCTATGGAACTTTGTACTCGGTTGGGGAGTTACGCTACTCGTTGTTTGTTGGGGAAATAAACCCTATTGGGTAAATAAACCCTATTGAAGAGGGGAGTTCCTTTTAGGAAGAGATCCACAAGGCTTGTACTTGTAAAATTCAACTTAGCTGGAGAGAGAGAGAGAGAGAGAGAGAGAGAGAGAGAGAGAGAGAGAGAGAGAGAGAGAGAGAGAGAGAGCTGCTGAGAGATTGAGACTCTGGTTGAAGATCATCCTATGCAAAGAGACTTTATGAGTAACTTTGTTGAGGAGGATGTTGATGAAATGAATCTGTGGGGGTATTCCATATTCATTAAAGAGGTGCTTGTTACTTCTTAGGTCATATGTGCCAAACAACTTTAATTATGTTCATATGCATATGTTCATTCAATTTTAGTTATTGGACAATTTTGCATTCAAAATAAAGACAGGAAGTTTGCACTTCAAAGTATATTTATATTGATATTTTGCCCATAAATAGGCGTTTTTGTACAAAGAGACGGAGATCCTAGTAAGAGGAAATCATCGAAAGGAAAACAAAAACAAATAGCCATGTGAAATGATCTCATTGCCTTCCAACTCTACTATTTCCCCAATGTCTTCGAATGCCCCTTGCCGTTGGCAGAAGTTGATTGGATTGATCTTGGACCGTTTGAACTTGGACCTTGGTGATAAAATTGACTGTGGTGATTCCACGAGACATAGTCATACGCTTTCAATCCTTAATTTTTTCCTGGACCACCCTTTTGGGTTTTCAGCCCACCAGGATACCCATTTTTTCCCAAGTCGCCCTTTCTGGTTTTCAACCTGCCGGGTGTATAATCTTTTGCGTATATCCCTAATTTTTGCCCAAACATTTTGGTTTGCTGGGATTCCCTTATTTTGCCTAGGTGCGTCAACCTAGCGGGTCTCTTATACGTAGTATTTTTTAACTATGTCCGTGTTTATAGGATGTGGGAAGTCTTTACCATCCATGGTAGTCAGCATCATGGCACCTCCAAAGAACACTCTCTTGACAATAAACGGCCCTTCGTAGGTGGGAGTCCATTTGCCTCTGGGGTCGCCTTGTGGTAGAATGATACGTTTTATCACCAAGTCACCAGCTTGATATACTCGAGGCTTGATCTTTTTGTTGAAAGCCTTGATCATACATTTTTGGTACGTCTGACCATGAAAAACAATAACCAATCGTTTTTTGTCGATCAAGTTCAGCTAATCCAATCTCATTCGAATCCACTCGACTTCGCTTAAGCCTGCTTCATTCATAATCCTCAGCGAGG
This sequence comes from Vicia faba, assembly GCA_948472305.1. Lineage (NCBI taxonomy): Eukaryota > Viridiplantae > Streptophyta > Magnoliopsida > Fabales > Fabaceae > Vicia > Vicia faba. The sequence continues at coordinate 1,347,608,293 of OX451737.1, forward strand.
GAATTTGAACTTCCACTGGCAAAATAGCTTCCATGCCATAGACTAGAGAAAAGGGAGTTTCCCCAATTGATGTTCTAGCTGAAGTGCAGTAGCCATGTAGAGAAAACGTCAACATCTCATGCCAATCCTTATAGGTTACCACCATTTTCTGCATAATCTTCTTGATATTTTTGTTGGCCGCTTCGATTGCGCCATTCATTTTCGGTCTATATGGAAAAGAATTGTGATGCGTGATCTTAAACTGAGTGCAAAGCTCAGTAATCATATCATTGTTGAGGTTAGTGCCATTACCGGTGATAATCCTTTCGGGGATACCATAGTGGCAGATGAGATTATGTCTGATGAATCTAGCTACCATATTCTTGGTGACTAAGGAAAAAGAAGCGGCTTCGACCCACTTGGTGAAATAATCAATAGCGACCAAAATGAAACGATGTCCATTGGAAGCGGTTGGCTTGATCTCTCCAATCATATCAATGCCACACATTGTAAATGGCCACGGGGCTGTCATGACATTCAGAGGGATAGGAGGCACATGGACCTTGTCAGCATAGATTTGACATTTGTGACAAGTCCTCGAGTGTTGGTGGCAATCACTCTCCATTGTTGACCAATAATAGCCAACTCTTAAGATTTTCTTAGCCATCGTATATCCACTTGAGTGAGTACCAAAGATACCATCGTGCCTGTCTTCCATGATTTCCTCTGCCTCCTTCTTGTCCACACATCGGAGTAGAGTGGAGTCATGGTTGCGCTTGTACAATATTCTGTTGCTTAGGAAGAATTTCGCTGCAAATCTTCGTAAGAATTTTCTGTCATTGATGGATTCTTCCTCTGGATACTCTTGTGCTTCAAGATATATCACCACCTCATGGTACCATGGCTTTTTCGCGCCAGTGTCAAGCTCACAGAAATGTGCAGGTTCGTCAAAACTTTTAATTGTAATCATAGGGGCTTCATTGTCCCATCTGACCTTGAACATTGAAGACATGGTTTCCAAAGCGTCAGCCAACTGATTTTCTTCCCTAGGGAAGTGCTCAAAAGTGATCTCTTCGAAGTAAGGAATTAGGGAGAGCACAAGTTCCTTGTAAGGGATAAGATTATGGTGTTTAGTGTCCCGATCTCCTTTTACTTGGCTGATCACTAGAGCGGAATTCCGAAACACATTCAAATGCTTGATCCTCAAGTCAATGGCAGCTTTCATCCTCAAGATGCACGCTTCATACTCGGCCATATTGTTCGTACAATCGAAGCATAGTCTGGCAGTGAAAGGAGTGTGGCAACCTTTAGGAGAGATGATCACAACACCAATTCTGTTACCTAAGACGTTGGAAGCCCCATTGAAGACCATAGTCCGTCGGGATCCTTGTTCAGGTTTGTCATATGGTCCAGGTTTTGCACAATTGGTTACCAGCATGATGTTCTCATTAGGGAAGTCGAAGTTCATTGACTGATAATCATCCACAACTTAATGGGACAAATGATCAGCTAGTACGCTTCCTTTGATGGCCTTTTGCATAGTGTATTAAATGTCGTACTCAATCAAGATCATTTTCCATCTGGCTATCCGTCCGGAAAGGGCAGGTTTCTCGAAGATGTACTTGATTGGATCCATCTTAGAAATCAACAGAGTGGTATGAGTCACATATACTATCTTAGCCGGCGAGCAGCCCATGCTAGAGTGCAACAAGTTTTCTCGTGCAGTGAATATCTGGTTTCACAGTCGGTAAACTTTTTGCTCAGGTAATAAATATCATACTCTTTTCGGCCAGACTCGTCATGTTGGCCCAAAACACACCCCATAGGGTTCTCTAGTACTGTCAAGTACACGATAAAGGGTTTTCCTTCAACTGGAGGCATGAGAATAGGAGGTTCTTGTAGGTATTCTTTGATTTTGTCAAAGGCATCTTAGCACTCATCATTCCATCTGACTACCTGATCTTTCTTCAAGAGTTTGAAGATTGGCTCACAAGTAGCAGTTAAGTGTGATATGAAGCGAGCAATGTAATTGAGACGACCCGAGAATCCTCTAACTTCCTTTTCAGAATGAGGGACTGGAATTTCTTGGATGGCCTTTACCTTGGAAGGATCAACTTCAATGCCTTTATTGCTGACAACAAAACCTAGAAGCTTTCCAGATCGTACTCCAAACGTGCACTTGTTAGGGTTTAACCTCAGCTTATACTTTTTCAGCCTTTCAAATAGTTTGTACAGGTGATCGAGATATTCTTCTTCAATTTGTGATCTGGAAATCATATCGTCCACATAGACCTCTATTTCATGATGTATCTGTTGCACCCCAAAATTTTCCCTCTCATTTTACTCAAAACCTACTCCTAGAGGTCCTCAATTGCTCAAGTGGACTAAGGATTGACCAGACAAATCCTCCTCATAAGACAATGAGCCTCAAACTAGGGTTTCATTTCTCATCAAGATGTTTGAGTTCCAAGGGTCCTAAATGGTTTCCATTGCCCAAATATGTCCTCAAGATCATCCATGCCAAGTTTCATGCCTTTCACAAGAAGTTTGCTCAGTCAACTGCTTAAATGCTTGAAAATCAACTGTACTAGGTCAAAAGTCAACTGTGACCCACATACAGTAAAACTTCAATATTTTTGGTCAACATCAACATTTTGAAGTAATATCCATCATTTAATAAAGGTTTGGTCATGATTCCTCAAGGAATGCTTCTAATTCATCAAAACTCAAAAGTTGCTAAATTAGGGTTTCTATAGGAAAAGTCAACCAAACTTTGACCAGACATAACTTTCTCATACTTTATCAGAAATTCCTCATCCAAGGCTCATCTTGAAGAGAAACCAATTCCCTACAATTCATCTTTAGCCCTCAAGTTCAATAAATGCACTCATGAAAAGATATAAATTCAGACATTATAGGTCCTTTTCAAAAGTAAAAAAAACACCTTTTGGGTCAAAGCTTATTACATGAACATGGAAGATCCAATGGGAATGAAACCAAAAGGGTTGTTTAGAGGATATCCTCAGATTTCTAAAAAGTCCAAGAACATCCTCTTAGGGTCAAAATTGAGAGAGATATGCATTGTCAAAGTTGGCCATTTTTGGAAATTTGCCCAAAGTCAACAATGCTCAAAATTCCATTTTTTCCACATGGGTCCATCTTTTCAAGATTAAATCTCAGTCCTAGCATGGTCCACGAACCATGGGACCCTCCATGCCTTATTCACTTATTTATTTAATTTATTTTGATTTTTATTCATTTAAAAATCAAATAAAATCAAATAAATCACATAATTTGTTTTAGGGATGATTTTTGCATTGAATGGAGATCTTATATGCTGTCAAGTAAGGAATAAAATCGTGCAAGGTCAAATGGACACAAAATATCCACATATGGCAACTTTTCAATATTTGATTTTTTCTTATAACCATGCCATTAATCTTTGGATTCTTGCCACAAATATTGCCCTAATCTGATTCACTACATATGCCAATGCATTGCAACCCTAGAACAGAAGTTTTTATGCGCAACCTGCCTCCCTAAGAGAAAGAACAAAGTGTCAATTTTTGTCATAAAGTGCAGACCGGGTTCTTCTCCCCAGACGAATTCAAGGAATTTCAAGGACTAAACAACAATCCTTAGACCTCTAGGAAGCTACCACACTCATTCCCCAAGCCAGAAACATCAAGAATCGTGCTCTCTAACAGTCACGGTTTGTCCTTTTTTTTCAAACTCAATTATAATGATTTATCCATCATGAATATGTTTTGATCATATATCTATGCTTGCTATCAAATTTGCAATGTTTTTGAATGATTTAATCAGAGTTTAAGCGCAGGTACAACCCTTCGCCATTGTTAGGGTTCCGAAGCTCCAAATTGGGGAACCCTAACTAGAGGCAAAATTGGATAAAATTAGGGGTGATATTGAATTCAGGAGGTCATGAGCAATTGATTCATGCCTTTGGTTCTGATTAATATTGCTTGCATTGCATTTTGAGATGTTGCAGGGTTATAGCTATGGACAAAAACTATCACTATAGCTTTTAGTGACAATTTTGTCTGTAGGTAAAGATTTTGTGTCAAAAACGACAGTCCCATGAGGAATAAGGTTAGGTGGCAGACTCCCATTGGGAGATTTGAATCCACATGCGTTTTTCTGGGCGCAATAGTTTGTTTAGCTTATATTTTTTATATATTGACAAATAAGCGTTCCAACACAGTTGGTCCAGGCATTGCGCGTGTGAGAGGAAGGGCCTGGGTTCGATCCTTGGTCTAGACATTTTCTATTTTCTGATTTTCTTGTTTCAGATCCAGCGTGCTGCATAGTCAGGATTCCACCATACGCCCCTGATCTCAACCATCAGATCCATCACGTGATCAAATCTAAATGCTCAGCAAGCAAAAAGCACGGCAGACCCTCCAAAGGTGAACCACTATGGATCCAGCGCTGCATTGGGCCAGCTATCCTGGGCCTAACATGGATTTCAGCCATACACCTCCCAGTTTTCTATTTCATACCAGGCCCATTTAATTTATTTTTAATTTCTTTATTTAATTATTCATTTTAATTATTTTACAAAAAATCATTGTTTTTTAATTAAATCAAAAAAATCACAAAAACATTAGAATTAGGTTTTTTTTCTTAAAATAGTTAATTTCATTAATTAATTAGGTTAATTAGGATAATTTAAATTCCTTTTTCATAATTAAAATTAACTAGAAATTAGGTTAATTTGCAAAATTAATTACTTTCTCAAAAAATCCAAAAAAATATTTTTTCTTTAATCACTAATTAAATGTCTTTGAATTTAACTTTAATTCCTCGTATTTAATTTAATCTCGCGCGCATTTATTTATTCCAATTATTGTATCTGTTCCGAGTTTGTAATAGCTTTTAACTTAGGTTTATTACTGATTTTATTTACCGCTTTTATTTCCCCAGTTTGGTTATCTAACCCCCTCCCCAAAGCCTTGTATAGCTAGGTTTAAAATTCTCGCACTTTTACTTTCCATCATTATAAACTGTTAGATGATTGATAATAGGGTTGTATGCGAACGATAAATCAATAATTTAAAACAGTAGAAAACCCTAAATGTGCAAAGATCAAATAAGAAAAACAAACACTTGCACATGCTCACTCCTAGGGTTTGCCCCACTTCAGTTGCCTTAGGAAAATAGTCACTATTCTCGAAACGTGAGAATTTGTAGTGGCTGTCCTCTAATTCGAAAGATCATTAGTCCCTCGACGACCCTTTTGATGTTGCCTTGGTAAAAAAGTGATCTTAGAGTTTTAGGATAGTTACTAAAAGATCTTGCCCTGTTTCCTTAAGTGACCACAATCGTCCCTTTCGATTGTCCCTTAAACTCCAACGATGGAGCTACCTACTCCTTAATAGTATGATAGAGCTGTCTAAAGGAAATAAGAAAAACAAACAGTCTTTTTCGAGTAGGTAGAAATTTTTAAGTACTTGCTCAAAACAACAACTTTTTACACTTACACTTTCAAACACTTTTCAAACAAAGTTTTCAAAAACACTTTATCACACTCTTGGGTACTGATACAAGAGTTATCATAAAGTGAAACGCCGCACTACGGAAATTTTAAAGCTTTTTAAAAGCACACAAACACACAAAAGCAATTTAAAAATGAGCAAGTACCTAAGAGCCCATAGAAAACCATGGATAGAAAGGGTGCTAACACCTTCCCTTTCTATAATCTACCCCCCGTACTTAGAAACATCTCGAAAAAGGTTTTTTCTATTCTTTTTCCCTTTTCCTTTGTTGGATAAAATAAAAGTCGGCGACGACTCTTGCTTACCGTACATTTGCAAACAAAAAACGCAAAACCAGTAGTAACAAAAAACAGTCAGTTCTGCCACCGTACCACAGTATCATGTCATGAAACAAAACTACCATAGCCCTTTGTTACATTTCCTCTGAATTCTTCAATTTGAACGGCATGACCTTATAGCAGAAGGTGCCCCATTGCGTAACGAAAGTAGTCTTCTCCATGTCTTCGGGATCTTTCCTAATCTGATTATAGCCAGAGAAATCGTCCATAAAAGAGAAGACTTTATGCTGAGCAGTATTATCGACCAAGACGTCAATGTGTGGTAGAGGGAAGTCATCCTCAGGGCTTGTCCTATTCAGATCCCTATAGTCTATGCACACGCGAACTTTTCCTTCCTTTTTCGGCACTGGTACCACATTGGCAACCCATTGGGGATAGGATTTCACAGCTAGGAACCCTGTATCAAATTGTTTCATCACCTCAGCTTTTATCTTTTCAGACATATCAGGCCTCATGCGACGGACCTTTTGTTTGACGGGAGGGCAGTCTTCTTTTGTCGACAGCCGATGGACTACGATGTTTGTATCCAACCCAGGCATATCTTCATAAGACCAAGAAAATACTTCCACATAATAATGCAACATCTGAACCAACTTGATCTTGACACTGCTTTCCAAATTAGCGCCGATCTTGATTTCCTTCTTATCTACCTCAGTACCCATATTGATAACTTCAACTGAATCTTCGTGCAATTGAATAACTTTTTCCTCTTGTAATAGAAGTCTGGCTAGTTCTCCCGGTATTTCACAATCTTCCTCGCCTTCGTCTCCGGCTTGGTTGATTGGACATTCGAAGTCATAGTCGGTTTTAGTGGAGTCATTGGCAATAGGATCCAGAGTGGATGAGGACCTACAAGAATGTGTGTGTGCATGTAAGATACATGGCTATTTTCTTTTGAAAAATGTATATGAAATGAAAGAAAGACAATGAACACGAATATTTAAATGCAAAAGAGTCCAATATACTGAATGATCATATGATTAGATGAACTTAAATAAAAACCCTTGACAAATGGACCAAAGTGCCCCGGGCCAGGCACATGGCTTAAAAGTCATTGTTTGAATATTACAGACAAAATGTTCTTGAATTGAAAGAAAGACAATAACAAGTAGATTACTCCTCAATGAAGGATATGGGCACGAAGTCCTTTGCATGCCAATTCTTCAGCTCTGTTGTAGTTGGGTACACCCAATCTTCAAATGCAACTTCTTCATTAGAATCACCTACAACGTTGACTTCATGGCTTCCAATGCAGAGAGGTGGCTTTCCAGCACGAGCACGCCTCACTTCCTTCTGAGCTTTGACAGTGAAGCCAAGACCAAACTTGTCTGCTTTAAAAGGGATATCGAGGAGTTTCCCCAAAGTATCACAATTTCCTTCTTCAATTGCCGCACGAGCATCTTTGACTGAGACCATCTTCGGTACGACTTTAACAGCTTTAGACTCATCAGAGGAACATTTAGTAACAACAATCATTGGTGGCACAACCTCGAAGGCCTGACACGGGGTCTCGATGAATTCTCCATCCATCTCTATGTATTTGAACGAGTTAAGGTGGCTTACCATAAAGTCTTATTCTCCACAGATGGTGACTATTCTCCCCTTGACTGAATATTTAAGTATCTGATGGAGAGTTAAGGTTACTACCCCAGCTTTATGGATCCATGGGCGACCCAATAGACAAGAATAGGCATGACTAATATCCATAATATAGAAGGTGGAGTTGAATATTTGGGAGACCACTTTGATTGGAAGATCTACTTCCCCATGAACAGTCCTCTTTGATTCGTCAAATACCCTTACAATGATATCGCTTGGCTTCAAAACTAAACCTTCACAGTCTAGACGGTTTGACGCCCCCTTGGGTAATACATTCAGAGAAGAACCAGTGTCGACTAGAACATATGCTAAGGTAGTCCCTTTGCACTCGACAGAAACATGTAAAGCTTTATTGTGATTCTTCCCAAGAGATGTTAAGTCAGCATATGAAAATCCCAGGCCATTATCAGCTGTCAGGATAGCCACACAATTCTCAAATTGGTTCGTTGTTATTTCATGGGGGACATGAGCCTTTTTTAGGAATTTGATTAATGTCTGAGCATGGGCATCAGAACAAAGCAGCAATGACAACATTGAAATCTTAGAAGGGGTTTGCCTCAACTGTTCCACAATCTTGAAGTCACTTCTTTTATTATCTTCAAGATCTCGTCAATCTCATGAGCGGAGGATTCTTCATCAGCAACGTCCTTGGAGGGTATTTCAGTTACAACCGTCTCAATAACTTTTTCCTTTCCTCTTGTATTGGTACTTGGCTTGGCAGCAGTAATGCGGATGGGCGCCTTTATAATAACTGGTGGTGAGATATTGGATGAAAATATTCTCCCAGTTCTAGTTACTTTGCTTGAGCCAGCTATGTTATCGGCATTGTCATCTTTTTCTTCTTCGATCTAGGCGTCTTGTTTAATCCCATGATAAAACACCTCAGCTCCATAATTCCATGGTACCGCTTTGTTTGAAGAGTAGGGAATTGGTCTGAGATTGGAATTATTAAGGGAGCAACAGTGGGTTCATTTCAAATCCTAATAGGACCTTTGGAGGTGATCCTAAGAGGCTTGTTTGAGATGGTAATGATGGAGAGGTCTTCACATTTGTTAATCAAACTTTTGGCAAGTGGGTTTTTCTCAAATAGAATTTCATGGCTATCCATCAGGCGTTGTATTCCCTTCTTCAGCCCTTCACATCCATTGAGTCGTCTTGTACAACACACACAGTCTCTTACACAGCCAGGGAAAATCCCAACTTTCAACAGGTTCTTTCAAAACGTTGATGATTTGCAGATGGTCTTAGAGTAGGAGTTGGATTGGAGATTTGGAAGGTATTTACAAACAGATGATCTTTCTTCTTGGTACGGGCCCTTTCCCCGTACACAACATTGACTTCCCTTTTTACAGCAAAAAGTTTCTTGATAGGATTGGAAGTGAAGGTAGATGCCACAGAGATCTTCCCACTTTTAATTCTGCTTTCAACTCTTTCACCGATTAAGATTAATTCGGTGAAACCAGAAGAAGAGAAACTAACCACAGATTAAAGAAGGGACCAAATAAAATGCCCATGAACATGTCAATGTGCTCCCTATCAGTCAGGTGTGGTTGAACCCTACTGGCGAGGTCTCTCCACTTTTGTGCATATTCCTTAAATCCTTCATTCTTTCCTATGGTCATATCTTGTAATTGAACCCTCGTTGGCGCCAAGGCGGCATTATACTGATACTGATGGTAGAAGGCAGTAGATAAATCCTCCCAAGTATTGATACGAGAACCATCTAACCGATAAAACCATTCAAGTTGCGTTCCAGTAAAGCTCTCTTGGAAAAAGTGAACCCAGAGCTTCTTATCAGTAGTGTGCGGCTATATCTTACGCACATAAGATTTTAAGTGGAGTTTTGGACAAGAAACTCCATCGTGCTTTCAAAAAATTGGTATTTTGAATTTGTGGGGAATGACTACCCCAGAGATCAAACCCAAATCGTCAAAATCTAAATCGAGGATGGCTTGGATTTCAACAGCTTTCAATCTGTCCTCTAACTGCTTATATTTAATATCAGCGGATGGATACTGCTCGTCGAAATAATCATCATCAGATACTTGATCATTAAAACATTCATCCTGAGTACTCTTGACCTCACCAATCTGGTTCTCGTCCTCTTCAGATGAATCTCCTCCTACTGGGATTTGACGGACTGCCTCCTTGAACCTTCTACCCATTTTGAGTAGATCTTTCTTCTTTGGCGTCTTCTTAACAGCCAAAAAAGCCATCATATCTTGCTGCCCCTTGGCTAGGGCTAGTAGAGTTTCCTGGAACTGAGAATTTTTGGCTTGGAGATCCTTCACAGTTTTCTCTAGATCCATCTTGCTGAAATAAATAGCAGAAAGATAAGAAAACCTGTTATGTGAAAACCTGGCATGTTATGATGCATGGAATATGTATATATAAATGATTTCAAGGATTAATGAGATTTAAATTTGTATAGACAAAAGAATGAACAAAGTCAATTTTCATTAAACAAAACAAGAAAGATTACATCATGCCTCTTGGGATTACAAAATAACTTTCTAATATAAAAAGACTAAACGCATCCTCTTCGGAGCGAGATAGGCGTTCACACTTTGCTCTTCTTGTAGCTGCTTCGTAAGCTCCAAGACCCTCTTCTCACTAGTATAGAATTGAGCCTCGAAAGTATCACGCTCTTCCTTTAGTTGAATCCAACCCTTTTGCATGTCTTTGAGAGAGGTAGGCATGTCAGGAGGGAGGATGGTGTACGGGACATCTCCTTCAACCACAGGCTCCATGATGACTGGTAAGATGGAAGGATAAGGCATCACAAGTTTCTAAGCACGAGCTCGCACCCATTTAAGGCAAGGCTCGAGGGGAATGGAATTCTTGTATCCTAGTGTCTTGCCACCCTCTTTGTTCAACATCCTCCAAGCTCGGATAAACCTCTGACGGTAACCTTGATTGTCATTCTCGTAGTCGAATACCACTCCTTGGATAAGCATCTCATACGGACCATCCCTTCAGGCATAACCAAACTGTCGTAAGGACAAACAGGGGTTGTAAGTGATACCTCCTCTAATGCCAAGTAAGGGGACATTAGGGAATTCTCCATAACGGTCGACGATAGAAACATTCTCCAAAGATCGGGAACACTAATGAATATCTGAATGTTTGAGCGTCATCAACCTATGAAACCACCTTGAACCTTGCTCATTCTTTAATAAAAATTGGGTAAGATGTGAAATAAACCATCTTTCCAAGAGAGGAGTACAACATATGAGGATACCTCTCTTCCTCATAGTGTGGGAGTGAAAAGAATGTAGGATGTCTCCTAACAAAGTAGGCACCGGGTTACAAGACATGAAGATTTTGACGGTGCTCACATTTATGAGTTGGTCAGGATTTGGAAACAAAACCATCCCATAGATGAGAAGGGCCACAATTTCCTCAAAAGCTTGTAAGTCCAAGGAGTTCCAAAAATCTTGAGCTTTCTCAAACAAGAACTTGGCTAAGAAACCTTTGACACCGCTCCTTGTTTCCCAATTGGTTGTGATATCAGATTGTTGCAAGTGTAGGGCTTGAGAAATCTCTTCAGGTTTTGGATCTCTTTCCGAACCATTGAAGGGTAGTTTATTAAGAATTGGAATCCTCAAGAGTTGGGAGAATTCTTCCAAAGTTGGCACAAGTTGATAATCGGGAAAAGTGAAGCAATGGTGTAGAGGATCAAAGAATTGGAAGAGCACCTTCATCATATCTTCATCAATGTTGGAGGTAACCAAGTTTAGGACACGACCATGTCTTTCGGTGAATGGAGAATTCTCAGGAACCCTTTATGCTAACTCTTTTAATTGAGGAGGGATCCTTACGAGATTGACTTGAATGGTTTTCCTGTGAATAGAAGCCATGTCCTACAAAACAGAACAAAGATAAATCCCAAAAATCCTTGAAATGGTTAGTGAGTATGAGTATGATGTTATGATGATTATGATGTCATGTATAAGTAAATATATACAAACAAGACAAACAAGTCCTTAGGTTTAGGCTTGCATGGAGTCTCATAGGTAAGTACCCTCTTGAAGTTTATTTGGCTCAAACCTGTCCTAAAAATAGTAACCGAGTTCTAAAGGAGCTCAATATCACTGGTTTGTCTTCTCGGGAATTGTTTCAGCGCAAGCCTCTTTCATGCCGACCGAAATATCCCAAAAAACCAAACCTCAATAATCGTAGTATCGAGTATCTACCAACTTCGGACTGCACCAAATCCGGTCATCTCACTACGTCCTAATGGCCAAGTTGGTCAAGTAAAGGTTCTAAAGTCAGTTAGTGTTTCATGACATCACTTAGCGGCCCCGTATTCTCCTTGACTACTCAAGGGCTATCAGTACCCATAAATATGTCACACTAACGTAGCTATTGCTTAGACCATGTCGGTATACCCCGCACAGTTTCCACAATGTATTTCTACTTACCTATAAGGTATCTTAAATCCTGGTAGAGGATTTAAGCCCAAACAAAGAACCAAAATATAAAGCATACAAGTCAAACAATGAAAGCAAGTAAAGGTGATCTAGCCCTAAGGTAACCCCACTTTTAAAAATTCCCCAGCAAATTCGCCAGTTCTGTGATACGGCGGGAGAACTGACTTGGGTGTTTTGCGTTTTATCTCAAATGTTGCGGTTAGCAAGAGTCGCCACCGACTTTTCTTTTATCCAAAAGGAAAGACTGAAAAGAACAGGAAAGACCTTTGAGATTATTTCTTGAGTTCGGGGGATAGATTATGAAAAGGGAAGGTGTTAGCACCCTTTTCATCCATATTTATATATGGGCTCTTAGTTGCTTGTTAGATCACTTCCTTTTGTTTGACAATGTGTTTTGTGTGGTTTTTGAAAGTATTTTGAAAAGGCGCCATCATTTAAGCAAACTTTGTAATAGTTCTTGTTCGTGAGAACGTATACAAAGTGTTGATCTTTTAAAAATGTTTCAAGTTTGGAAAGTGTTTTGAAAGTTTTTTTTAAATGTGTTGGTGTTTGTTTTGAAGATAAGCAAGAGTGTTTGATTTGAAATTGAGAAAGCAACTAGGAACAATCTACCTATTCAAAAGTCTTAGTTCATTTCTTCCTTTCCTTTGATATTGTTATCTTACCATTGATTTGGTAAGAAACCCTATCTTTGGATGTAAAGGGACAGGCGTGGGTCATTGTATAGCCATGATAGCAATGTTGTGAGATATCTTAGCAATTCTCTTTGAGGGACTAAGATCATTTTGAAAGGAAACATTTGATAGCATTGTCGAGGGACTATGATCTTGTATTTTTTGATTGCTTTTTGCTAAGATATCCCACATGCATAACATGGCCATTTTGGTAAGGCAACAAAGTGGATTTACCCTAAGGGTGCATGTGTGAATAGTGTGTTGATTTACATGCCTGTTTATCTTGAATTAGGGGTTGCTAACTTGTTGATTTTAATCTTTCCATACAAACCCTAATTTACTAGCATTTATATATAAAGCATTAAATTGCGAAAAATATAAATACTAAGCTATTACATCAAAAGGGGAGGGGGTGTACAAATTTACAAATGGGGGAATTGCAAGAAAATTAAATCTAATTAATTATTACAAGCATATTGAATATTGTACAAAATTGAAGATAAAATGCAAGAATGCAAAATGGAAAAAGAAATGATTTTTATTTGATTTTATGAAGGGTTTTAATCTTGACCTAATTAAGAAAATAATTAATGAAAATCAAATAAAACTAACTTAAACTAATTAAGAAAAGAAATTAACTAAAAAAAGATTTTTTAGGGTTTTTTTATGAAAAGGTTTTAAGAATAATATAAAAAATTATTTAATTAAAATAAACCTAAATTCTAAAATAATTTTAATTTACAAGAAAATAATATAATATAATAATTAAACCTAATTATCTAAATATTAATTAAAAAAATTAATTAATTTGTTAAGAAATTTTTTTTAGTTTTTTTAGTTTTTATAAAGAAAAATAAAAATGAGTGTAAAAATAATAAAATAAATATTTTTGGATTTTTCTATTAATAATAATAAAAAATAATATTAGTAATAAAAATAATAAAATGAAAATATGAAAGTAAAATAAACTAAAATAAAAATAAAATGAAATAAAGAAATATTGCGCCAGGGTGTGCTGAAGCGAGGCAGGGGGTTAGAAGTTAGCAAAAGACCAAGGCCCACTATATTGACGCCCAGGCGTGTGTGTTTGTGACAAAAAAGAGCAGAAATTGAAAAATAACACTAAAAGGTAGCGCTTGGTGTTGAACCCTTGACCTTATGCATACACGCGCGCTACCTTTGCCATTGGGGTGGTTGTACATCCGCTAACATTGACACAACAATAAATATATAATACAAGTTATAGCTTGAATACAACTTCATCTTCAACCTCTAGCCATGGATCTTGTAACTTCACCATTTCTCAACAAAAATGAAAGATGCAAACATGAAAGTTGCTCCATTTTTTCACACGAATCCAACCATATAAATATCATAAGCTATAAATCAAAGATGAATGAGAATTTCTAAAAGTACCAAATTCTGACCTAACTTTTTTCAGAGATTAAAACCTAAAATTCTCTAAGCTTAATCAATATAAATGAAATCTAAGGACATGTACAGTTTCAGGGAAATGATATCTACATCTTATCTTCACAAATCAGAATCAAATGATGCTTGTATGAAGAGATAGAAGTTTGAAAATTTACCACTTGCATCTGGAGTCATGTATGGAGTTTGAGCAACCTTTGAGATGGCCTGATAATTTATGTAGCTTGCTTGGACCTCCATGAATGTGTTTCAACTCCTACTTTGCTTTGAGGATGGCTGAAACTCCCAACTCAAGTCAAGTTACAAGCTTCAACTTTAGAAATGGTGGATAGTGATGGAGGAGTTACAATCTTGAAATAGGGGCTTGGATCACTTGTGTATGATGTGTGTAAGGTGTCTGGATGATTAAGAATCAAAACGCACGAGTGGAGATGGAGATGGAGAGTTTTGGCTCAAAACTGTCAAGTTGAGCAGTTCTATGCAGCAAGGGTGTTTGGAAGAGTATTAGGAGGCTTGAAATCGTGTGTTAGCTTGCAATAAACTTGTATAGTTATATGAAAAAGATCCTAACACTTGAGGTGGTCAGAAGTGGGAGATATAGAGTTATGGCTATGTTACTTGATTTTGAAGAAAAGTGAAAAACATAGTTTCAAGGCATAGTACAATTATGGTCTGAGTTGTTAGAGGCTTTAGACAAGTTTCTTATGGCTTTTAGATTATGTGTGATCAGAAGGGAACAAGTGCAAAGCTCAAGAATTGACTTTGTGCATAAAAGCCACTTTTCAAAAATGGCAAAGTTGCCTTTCTTCCTAAAATGGTATTAAGCATGAGCAATGCAATGAATGCTTGGATTAAAGCTTCTAACAGTTTTGTAAAAATTTAATTATAGAGTTCCAAACAAGTTTGAGGCCTGCAAAGCAAAGATTATGCATCCTAGGCTTGGATTTGAATTCTTGCTCATCATGGAAATGACCTATAATTCAAGAATGAATCTCCAACTTCTTGTGTTCGATTCTATTTGCTCAAGCATGATCTCAATGAGTTTTGGGACATTTTGGAAATCTTGTAACATCCTCTACAAGTTCTATGTTGATCACTTTTGAAAATTCCCCTTAGAACTATGTGAAAAATTACCATGAAGTTAGGCCAAAATCCTGCCTAAACTAGGGCAAAATTTCACTAAGTTTCCAAGTTTCATGAACATGTATTCACAAAATCATAACTTGAAATCCATGTATTTCTAGGAGAAGTTTAATTCTACAATGTTTTAGATCTCATTGAGATCTACAACTTTCATGTTGGAAGTTTCCTTTAAATCATCTTGCATCATGGTGAAAAATTTGCTCAAAGTTGTGAAAACATATGAAATTTCCAACACTTAGAAAACTTTCTAAGTTTAGAAATTTTGACTTTTCAAAATGAAATATTGACTTTTTGATTTCTTGATGAATAAGTTTCATGTTTTGAAATGTTTTGATGAATTGTGATCTTTGACACTTGACTTTGAACAAAAAGTCAAAGTTTGACTTTTTAGTGTGCAATTGACTTTTGATTAGTTGACTAAAAAACAACTATCAATCAATTGAACTTGAGAAATGTTTTGAGTCATTCCATTAGGTCAGAAAATATGCAATTGAATCCTTGAGATCATTTCTCCAACCAATCAACCATTTTCTAGGTCAAAAATCAGAAATTGCACTTCCTCAATCAAAACCCTAATTTTGACCATTTTGCCCTTTTGATGATCTGAGCAAATTTCTTGAGGGATTGTGGTCCAAACTTGATAAAATGACATATATGAGTTCATAATGTTGATATGGATCAAAAATCACGAAGTTTGACTGTAAATTGACCACAATTGACTTTTTTCTAATGTAATTGATTTTTAGGTCAACTGATCAATTGACTGAGCAAAAATGTGATCCAAGACTTGAAACTTGACGTGAGAAATCTAGAGGATCCATAATGATCCATAAAAGTAATATGAGGCATTAAAAGTTCAATTATCCTTGTGCAATCTCAAGCCCTAATTTTCAGTCATCAATGCTTGAGGAGGTGTCTTGAGCTGACCAACCCTAGTGTAGTCTTGAACCAAAGGAGATTTTGTGGGAGATTACTTGATAAATGAGAGGGAAAATTTGGGGGTACCTGAAAATTGAGAGAAGGAATCCGTGTAAGATTGCTTCAGGATGAGCTCGTGTAAAGCTGCATCTGGAGATCATGAGAAGGAACCTGTGTAAGATTGCTTCAGGATGAGCTTGTGTAAAGCTGTATATGGATATCATGAGAAGGAACCCGTGTAAGATTACTTCATGATGAGCCCGTGTAAAGCTGCATCTAGAGATCATGAGAAGCAACCCGTGTAAGATTGCTTCGTCTGGTCGTGTAGATAGTCACCCCGTCTTGTTTCAGGAATTGATCCACCATCAGCTATTCACAGATAGTTTCCCTATCTGGTTTCAGGAATTAATCTGGAACTTGCTTTTGTTGGTCGTTGAGATAGTTTCCCTGGCTTATTTCAGGTACTAATCTCTGACCTATTTGAGAAAGAAAGATAGTTTCCCCATCTTGTTTCGGGAGTTAATCTTCAATTGGTTGTTCACAGATAGTTGTCCTGTCTTGTTTCAGGTATTAATCTGGAACTATCCTTTTACTGGTCGTAGAGACAGTTGCCCTAGCTTGTTTCAGGAATTAATCTCTAACCTTAGAGAAAGAAAGATAGTTTCCCCGTCTTGTTTCGGGATTTAATCTTCAATCTGCTCATGTAGATAGTTGTCCTGTCTTGTTTCAGGTATTAATCTACAATCAGTTGTCCACAGATAGTTGTCCTATATTATTTTAGGTATTAATCTGGAACTTGTTTTTTTATTGGCCGTAGAGATAGTTTCCCTAGCTTGGTTCAGGAATTAATCTCTGACCTGGTCTTGTAGATAATCACCCCGTCTTGTTTTGGGAATTGATCTACAATCAGTCGTTCACAAATAATTGTCCTATCCAGTTTCAGGAATTAATCTAGAACTGTTGAAAATTGATGATGATATTTGTCTGCTTGCGAACTTTCCTAAAAAAGGTAAAGAGTCAGTTGTATGTAGTGTCATGATGCATGAAATGTATTGGGTAATGATGTTCTTAAAATAAATGAGATTAAGATATATGCATTTATAATGCATGTGCTATGACGTTTGTAAAATGATGTATGAATGTAATGTATGAACGTATCAGTTGTTCTATCGCAGTGTTGTTGAACTAGGGAAAATAAATCCATGGTTGTTGCTGGGGATGAAGAATTTAAGTCTTCAAATTTTGTTGAAGTTGAAATGCTGGGAGACAAATTTCCGTTGTTAGAGAAATAAACTATGTTGGGGAAGGGAATCTCCGTAATCCGCTTGGGGATTTTTATGAAACCTTGTTAGGAAACCCAAGAAGCTTGTGAACCAGGCTAGGGAATTCTTTAAGATGCTGTGGAAATAATTGGAGATTCTTGCTCTGCCGGGGATATCAGAAACTTTGACATCATTAGGCTTTAAACTGAGGATATGGTAGTGACTTTGTAGTAGGGTGTCTCTGCCTCTATACCTGCTGGAGAAAGTACCTGTGGGGATTTGCATATGGCCTTTTGATATTGTCCTGTTTCTTAAAGGCCGTAGTAACTGTCTTTCTGTTTTTATGCGTGTATTTGTAAACGGTAATCATATTCAAATGCATATGTTCAAAAATAATTACTGGACGTTTTTGCAAACAAAACAGAAAAATAAAAAACCAAAAGATTTTCACTTTCAAAGAGATAGTTTTGTATTAATTTGAAGAAGTTTTGCCTATAATAGGCGTTTTTATACAAGGAGACGGACATCCTAGTAAGAGAATGCCGTCGTAAAAATTAAAACTATATAGAAATAGTATACAAAGAAAAATAGCTATGTGATATGATCCCATTGGGTTCCCATTCCGCTATTTCCTTTATGTCTTTGAGTGTCTCATCTCTTTGTTACTTGTTCGAAGCTGACTAGATTTATTAGTACCATTTGAGCTTGATAGTTGATACTGAAAATTGGCTGTAAGGTGATCCAACGGGACATAGTTGTACGCTTTAAATCCCTAATTTTTTCCTGGACCTCCCTTTCGGTTTTTCAGTCCACAAGGATACCCTTTTTTTCCCAAGCCGCCTTTTCAAGTTTTCGACTTGCCAGATGTACAGATTTTTCCATCTGTATATCCCTAATTTTTCCCGATCCCTTTTGGTTCGCCGAGATGCCCTTATTTTTTCCTAGGCCAATCGACCTTACGGGTCTTTGTTCATGCGTAGTATATTTTAATTATATCCACGTTTACAGGGTACGGAAGGTCGTCACCATCCATAGTGGTTAAGATCACGGCTCCACCAGAAAATATGTTCTTGATCACAAATGACCCTTTGTATGTGGGGGTCCATTTGCCCCTGGGATCACCTTGCGGCAAGAAATGTGCTTGATTACTAGGTCAGCAGCCTGATATACCTGATGTCTGACCTTCTTGTTAAAATATTTGATCATGCATTTTTGGTACATCTGACCATGACAAACAATCGCGAGCTTTTTTCGTCAATCATATTCAATTGGTCAAGTCGAGTCAGAACCCATTCGTCTTTGTTCAACCCTACATCTTTCATGATTCTCAAAGAAGGGATCTGGACCGCGACGGGTAGGACAACTTCTATACCATATACCAGAGAGAAAGGAGTTTCCCCTGTTGAAGTGCGTACTGAGGTACGGTAACCATGAAGAGAAAATGGTAATATCTTATACCAGTATTTGTATGTCACTGTCATCTTCTGTATGATATTCTTGATGTTTTTATTAGCAGCCTCTACAGCGCCATTCATCTTCGACCGATAAGGAGAAGAGTTATGATGCTGAATCATGAATTGTGTACATAGTTCGGTGATCATAGTATTATTGAGATTGGTACTATTGTTTGTAATGATTCTTTATGGAATACCATACCAACTGATAAGGTTATGTCTGATGAATCGGGCCACAACGTTCTTGGTAACAAAAGTAAATGAGGTTTCCTCGACCCACTTTATGAAGTAATCAATGGCAACTAGGATGAAACGGTGCCCATTAGAAGTTGTAGGTTTAATCTCTCTAATCATATCGATGCCCCACATTGCGAATGGCTAGAGAGCAGTCAAGACATTTAGAGAAACCAGAGGCACATGTACTTTAACAACATAGATCTGGCATTTGTGACAAGTTCGGGAATGCCGATAACAATCTTCTTCCATAGTGGACTAATAATATCTTGCCCTCAGAATCTTCTTAGCCATTGTATGCCCACTAGAATGGGTGCCAAAGGTGCCTTTGTGCCTGTCTGTCATGATCGTCTCTGCTTCACTCTTATCCATACACCGAAGCAAAGTAGAATCGTGATTGCGCTTGCAGAGGATTCCATTACTGAGGAAAAACTTGGCAGAGAACCTTCTTAGGAACTTCTTATCATTGACAGAAGCTCCCTTGGGATACTCTTAAGCTTCGAGGTACCTTTTCACTTCGTGGGACCAAGGTTTTTCAACTACTTCTTCAGTATCAACCTCATAGCTATATGCTGGTTTGTCCATTTTCTCAATAGTGATCTGAGAAGCTTCATTATCCCATCTGACCTTGAACATGGATGACATAGTAGCTAGCGTGTCTGCTAATTGATTTTCCTCTCGTGGAAAATGCTCAAAGGTAACTTCTTCAAAATAGGGAATCAATGTCAGCATGTACTCCTGGTAAGGGATGATATTAAGATGCTTCATGTCTCTTTCTCCTTTGATTTGACTGATTACTAAGACTGAGTCTCCAAATACACTCAAGAATTTAATTCTCAAGTCGATAGAAGCTTTGAGACCCATAATTCATGCTTCATATTCAGCCATGTTATTGGTACAGTTGAAACATAACCTGGCAGTGAAAGGAGTATGACAGCCTTCGGGAGATATAATCACAACACTGATGCCATTGCCGAGTGCGTTGGAGGCTCCGTCAAAAACCATAGTCCATTGGGATCCTTTTTCAGGTCCTTCATCCGGTCCTAGTTCTTCACAATCAGTCACTAACATGGTGTTCTCATCCAGGAACTCAAAATCCATGGATTGGTAGTCGTCCACGGCCCGATGAGCCAAATGATCAACTAATACACTTCCCTTGATTTCTTTCTGGGTTGTGTACTGAATATCATATTCGGTCAGGATCATTTGCCATCTTTCTATTCTTCCGGAGAGAGTGGGCTTCTCAAAGATGTATTTGATAGGATCCATTTTAGAGATCAATAGGGTAGTGTGAGTTAACATATACTGTCTTAGTCGGCGAGCAGCCCATGCCAAAGCGCAACAAGTTTTCTTGAGCAGTGGGTATCTCATTTCACAGTCAGTAACCTTTTTTCTAAGGTAGTATATTGCATGCTCTTTTAGACCAGAATCTTCATGCTTCCCCAGCACACACCCCACTGAGTTCTCTAACATTATTAAGTACATGATCAAAGGTCTTCCTTCAACTGGCGACATTAAAATTGGAGGCTCTTGAAGATATTCCTTGATTTTGTCAAAGGTGGTCTGGGAATCGTCATTCCACTTCACTGCTTGATCTTTCTTCAGTAATTCGAAGATTGGCCCACAAGTAGCCGTTAGATGGGAAATGAATCTGGCAATGTAGTCTAGATGTCCCAAGAATCCCCTAACCTCTTTCTTAGTGCGGGGAGTTGGCATTTCTTATATGGATTTAACCTTTGAGGGGTCTACTTTAATACCTTTGCCGCTGACAACGAAGCCTAAGAACTTACCAGATCTTACTCCAAAGGTGCAGTTATTCGGGTTCAGTCTCAGTTTGTACTTTTTCAGTCTTTCAAATAGCTTATGCAGGTGATCAAGGTGCTCCTCTTCAGTCTGAGACCTGAAAATCATATCATCGACGTAGACCTCTATCTCGTGATGGATCATATTGTGAAACAAAGCTACCATGGCACGCTGATAGGTTACCCCGGTGTTCTTTAACCCAAATGGCATAACTTTGTAGCAGAAAGTGCCCCACTGCGTGACGAAGGTTGTTTTATCCATATCTTCAAGCGCCCTTTTGATCTGATTGTACCAGGAGAAACCATCCATGAAAGAGAATACCTTATGTTGTGTGTTGTTGTCAACCAAAACATCTATATGGGGAAGCATAAAGTTATCCTTGGGGATTGCCTTATTCAGGTCTCTGTAATCTACACACATGCGTACTTTACCATCCTTTTTAGGCACCGGAACAACATTATCAACCCATTATGGATAATAATTAACAACTAAGAAACCGGCATTGAACAATTTCATGACTTTAGCCTTGACCTTTTCTGACATCTGTGGCCGCATACAACGAACCTTTTACTTCATGGGAGGGCAGTCTTCTTTTTTCAGCAGGCGATGAACCACAATGTCAGTGTCAAGCCCTGGCATGTCTTCATATGACTAGGAAAAGACCTCAACATAGTCATGTAACATCTGAATTAACCGCTTTTTGACACTATGATCTAGATTGGCACCTATCTTGACTTCCTTCTTATCCTCCTCAGTACCCAAGTTTACTGTCTCAACCGGCTCTTCATGAGGTTGTATTGCCCTTTCATCTTGTTGTAACAGTCTGACAAGCTATCCTGGTACTTCACAATCTTCCCCACCTTCGTCCTCGGCTTGGTAGATCGGATTTTTAAAGTCATAATTGGCAATATCATAACCATTACCAATGGAATCTAGAATGGATGTGGATTTGCAGTTCGATATGTGGGTGTGTGTAAGAGAGCATTTCTATTTTTAATAAAGTAAAAGCAGAAAAGAAAGACAAAGAGCATAAATTTCTTATGCAAAACGTACAATGAATTATTAATGACATATGAAGATGAAGTAATAACCCTCACAAAATAGACCATTGTGCCTCGGGTAAAGCACAAGGCTTTAGAGTTTATATTGTTTAAATATTACAAATTCCAAAAACAAAAAGACAATTACTCCTAAATAAAAGTAATGGGAACAAAATCTTTGGCCTCCCAATTGTTGAGTCCATCGCTGATAGTTGGGAAAATCCAATTGTCTATGTCGTAATTACTGTCAGCATCTTCTGTAGCGGAAACAACATCAATAGCACTGTCTCCCAGGTCATGCTTAGGAATTAGGTCAGTTATGACGTTGGGGGTCTTAGGAGGATCAAAATCAATCTCCTTTTCCTCAATGAGATATTGCACTTTGTTCTTCAGAGCACAACAGTCATTTGTATCATGCCTTGGACTGTCGGAGTGGTAGGCACATCGAGCATTTGGGTTGTAGCAGGGAGATGTAGTATTTGGATTTTTAGGAGCCTCCTTTAGAGTAACCAGATTAGACTTTAACAAGTGTGGCAAAACTTGAGATAAGGACATGTTGATCCGGGTGAACTGTCTTCTGGGCGCATCCTGTCTGCGCTGATTGTTTTGTTGTTGATTTGATGCAGAGTTGAAAATCATCACAACTTCTACCGTTGGACGACGTTCAATTTTGCTTTGATTTCTCGAGCCATAAGCCGCACTGACCTCTTTCTTTCTAGTGAAGGGTTTCTTCATTGTACTTGAAGATGTATTCCTCTGAATCTTCTCACTCTTGATACTAGCTTCTACTTGTTCCCCAGTCAATATCAGCTCAACGAACCCAACTGAAGAGCTTCCAATCAAATGGTTGAAAAATGGGCCAAACAAAGTACCCAGGGACATATCTACCATCTCTCTATCAGATAGAGGAGGCTGGACTCTTCCCTTAAGATCTCTCCACTTTTGGACACAATCTTTGAAACCCTCACTGAAACCCATAGACATACTTTGAAGTTGTGTACAGGTTGGAGCGAGGTCAGCATTGTATTGGTACTTCCTGTAGAAAGCAGAAGCCAAATCCTCCCAATTATGAATGTTGGTTCCCTCCACCTGATAGAACCATTCCAACTACATCCCTGACAAACTTTCCTGGAAGAAATGAACCCATAAATTCCTGTCAGCGGTGTGAGGTTGGATCTTCCTGACATATGACCTTAAGTGCAGCTTAGGACAGGAGACACTGTCATACTTAGCAAATGTGGGGACTTTAAACTTATGGGGAATGACCACTCCAGAGACTAGCCCTAACTCTTCAATATCTAGACCAGGTACCCTCTGAATTTCCATAGCATTAAGGCGATCCTCCAGCTACTTGTATTTATCATCAACAGGAGGATATTGTTCCTCAGAGTAATCAGCTTCTTCTTCATCAATTCCAGGGTTTTTGTTTTCTTATGTTGGCTTCTCTTCTTGATTGTCCCCCTCATTTGACGGGGTTGCGAAATCTAGAGCTCACTTGGCTGGTCCTCTAAACCTTCTTCCCATATTCAAGATGACGGCCGGTTTCTTTGCCTTCTTCTTCTTCTCTTTCATGATGAGAGCTTTCTGATCTTCTTGTCCTTTAGCCAGAGCCATGAACATTTGTTGGAATTGAGCATTTTGTGCTTGAATATCCTTAACTTTTTGTTCAAGAGCCATTTCTTTTTGCTGAAATAAACAACGAGAAGATAAGAAACCTGTCTTGAAATACCTGCTTAATGTAATGATATGCATGATAATGTTTATGCAATATTTTCAAGGACTTCGGGAAATTTAAATTTGCGAACCAAAATGAAACAAAGATTTTATTAATAAGATTCAAATTACAACTGCCTTTTAGGCTTACAATTGAAAATTAAAAACTCTTAAAATCTAAGAATCAAATCTCCCATGGGCGCTTCCTCTTCGTGCCGAGGTAGACATTAAGACTTTCTTCTTTGTGACGTTGCTTCATGATTTTCAACACTTTCCTCTTATTGGTGTAGAATTTATCTCTAAAGGTATCTCGTTCTTCCTTCAGCTGAATCCAGGACCTCTGCAACTCTTCAAAATCAATGGGCATGTTAGGATGGAGAACTGTATAAGGAACATCTTATTTGATGACAGGTTCCACAATCACCGGTAAGATGGCTGTATATGGCATCATAAGGTTTTGGGTGCGAGCTCGTACCCATCTGAGATAAGGATCCATAGGTATGGAATTCTTGTGCCCTAAAGCCTTTCTATCAACCTTGTTTACCATGCCCCAAGCTCGTACGTACCTTTGACGATACCCTTGAACATCATCCTCATAGTTGAACATAATGCCTTGGATAAGCATATCATGGGGACCATCCCTTCGAGCATAACCAAATTATCGTAGAGCCAAAGAAGGATTATAAGTGATACCTCCCTATAACGCAGTGGGAGAACTGACTTGGTCGTTTTGCATTCGATCGCAAATGTTGCGGTTAGCAAGAGTCGCCACTGGCTTTTCTTTTATCCAAAAGGAAAGATTGAAAAGAACAGGAAAGACCTTTGACATGTTTTCTTGAGTTCGGGGGGTAGATTATGAAAAGGGAAGGTATTAACACCCTTTCCATCCATGGTTTTCCATGGGCTCTTAGTTACTTGCTAGATCACTTGCTTTAGTTTGAAAATGTGTTTTGTGTGGTTTTTTGAAAGTATTTTTAAAAAGGCGCCATCGTTTAGGAAAACTTTGTAATGATTCTCGTTCGTAAGAATGTATACAAAGTGTTGATCTTTTGAAAATGTTTTCAAGTTTGAAAGATGTTTTGAAAGTGTTGGTGTTTGTTTTGAAAATAGCAAGGATGTTTTGGTTTTGAAATTGATAAAGAAACTAGGAACAATCTACCTACTCAAAAGTCTTTCATGTTTATTTCCTCTTTCCTTTGACATTGTTATCTTACCATTGATTTGGTAAGTAACCCTATCTTTGGATGTATAAGGGACGGCCAAGGGTCATCGTATAGCCATGATTAGCAATGTTGTAAGATATCTTAGCATTTTCTTTAGGGACTAAGATAATTTTTAAAAGGAAACTTTGATAGCATCATCGAGGGACTATGATCTTGTATTTGCTTGTTTTTGCTAATATACCTCACATGCATAATATGACCATTTTGTAAGGCAACAAAGTGGATTTACCCTAAGGGTGTATGTGTGCAAGTGTATTGGTTTACATGCTTGATTTGTCTTGATTAGGGTTTGCTATTTGTTGGTTTTAATCTTTCCATACAAAACCCTATTTACTAGCATTTGTATATAAAGCATTAAATTGCAGAAAATATAAATACTAAGCTATTACATCATTTAGGGGAGGGGTTATACAAATTTACAAATGGGGAATTGGCAAGAAAATTAAATCTAAATAATTATTACAACCATATTGGATATTGTACAAAAAATGAATAAGTAAAAATGTGTAAATGCAAGAATATATAAATGGAAAAAGAAATGATTTTTTGTTTGGTTTTTCATAAAAAAGGGTTTTAACCTAATTAAAGAAGATGATTAACTAAAAATTAAACAAAATTAAATTTAAACTAAATAAGAAATAAGTTAAGTTAAAAAAAGTATTTTTAGGGTTTTTCTACGAAAGGTTTTATCTTAACGAAAATACAAATGAAAATGAATTAATTAAAATAAACCTAAGTTCTAAATTAATTTTATTCACATGAAAATAATATAAGAGTTAAACCCTAGTCTAAGTATTTATTGAATAAAAAAAATTAATTTATTAAATGGAAATGTTTTTTTCTTTTGTTTTTATGAAGAAAATAAAATATAAATGACAATTTTCTAAATATGCAAATAAATAAATAAAATATTTTTTTGGATTTTTTTATCATTAATAATAATAATAATAAAGAAAATATAAAATGAAAATAAAATTAAAAAGAGAAAGAAAATAAAATAACAAAGAAAAATAATGGGCCAGGGGTGTAAACAATAAGGAAGGGGGTCAGAAATAGCAAAAAATAAGGCAAGGCCCAATCATTTAGAGGCCCAGGCGCCTGTTTTTGGAACAAAAAAGAGGAAATGTTAGAAATTTAGCAAAAGTGGCAGTGCTGGGGCTTGAACCCACGCCCATGACCATAAACGCGAGCTGCATTTACCATTGGGGTGACTATACATCCATTAACTTAACTGAAATGATAAATATATAATACAAAATAAGTCATGAATACACTTCATCTTCAACCTCTAGCCAAAGGACCTGTAACTTCATTATTTCTCAACCATTCATAAAACTTCCAACATCAAACTTGTTAGAATTTTTCTCACGATTCTGAATATGTAAATAACTTAAGCTAATTCTAAAAAATGAGCATGAATTTCTAATGGTACCAAATCCTGACCTAAATATTTTCAGAGGTTCAGATTCAAAATTCTAACTACTCAAGCAACAATAATGAAATCTAAGGACATGGTTAGCTTCAGGACAATGATATCTACATTTCTTATTCACAAATAAACCATTAATGATGCTTGTATGAAGAGTTCAAAGTTAGGAAAACTTACCTAAAAACTGGAAATCGTGTTTTCAGTTTGAGCTTGTTTAAAGTGATGGTGATGATCAGGTTAGCTTCCTTGAGGTCCCAAGAAGCTAATGCAATGATTAGCTTGAGCAATGGATGGCTGAAATGGTCTAGAGAAGTCAATGTGCAGACTCTGTTTTTTGGTTATGGAAGATGGTACAAATGGTGTTACAGTCGTGTAATAGGGTGTGGGATGAGTTTTAAATGGTGTATAGAAGCTTTGTGATTGAATTTGAGTGAGAATGCACGAGTGAAATGTGAGTTTGGAATTCAAAGTCATAAATGACACAAAAATGGAGTTTGTGTGAAAATTCTGATTTCAGGGAGTTTTAGGGAGTTTCTAGGCTTATCAATCCATGTGTTAGCTTACATATAGTGCCCTTATGTATAAGCAAGAGGTTTAGATACTTGATGTGGTCAGAATCACAAGATCACAAGTTATGGGATTTTGACTTGTTTTTGAAGCAAGCTTGACAAGTATGGTTTCAAGGCAAGGTACAAAGATATCTAGAGTGGTTACCAAATTTAAACATGCTTATTTGACTTTGTAGAAGAAGCTTGTGCAGAAGGAACAAGTGCAAAGCTCAATGCAAGTTGGATTTGCATAAAGCTTGCTTTATGTAAATGACAATGGTGCCTTTGTGCCATTAATGGAAAATTATCTTGGATAAAGCTTGAATAAAATGGATAATAGCTCAAAAGCAAGTGTAATCTTATGATTAGAGAGATATTTTGAGGTTTAGAGGCCTGCAAAGCAAGTTTGTGCAGCATAGGCTTGAGATTTGAATTCTTGTTCATCACAAAAATGACCTATAATTTTAGTTTGAAACCCTAACTTCCTATCTTCGATTCTCCTTGCTCAAGAATGATCTCAAGGAGTTCTTTGACATTCTGGAAAGCTTGTAATGTTCTCTATAATCCATCTTTGAATCACTTTTGAAAAATCCAAGTGGAACTATGTGAAACTTGGCCAAGAAGTTAGGTCAAAATCCTGACCAAAAATGCTTAAAATTTAACTAAGTGTTTTAGTTTCATCACCATGACTTCATGGATTAATAACTTGAGATCCAAGAATTTATAGGAGAAGTTGTGTAAAGAAATGTTTTATATATCATGGAGATCTAAAACTTTCATGTTGAAAGTTTCTTTTGGATCATCTTGCATCATGGTGAAAAATTGGCTCAAAGTTGTGAAAAAAAATGAAGTTTTCAACACTTAGAAAAATTTCTAAGTTTGGAAACTTTGACTTTTCAAAATGAAATATTGAATTTTTGATTTCTTGATGAAAAAGTTTCATATTTTGACATGTTTTGATGAATTGTGATATTTGACACTTGATTTTGACCCAAAAGTCAATGTTTGACTTTTCAGTGTACTGTTGACTTTTGATCAGTTGACAGAAAATCAACTATCAATCAATTGATCTTGAAGGATGTTTTGAGTCATGACATTAGGTAAAAATGATGAAATCGAACTCTTGAGATAATTCCTCAAACCAATTAACCATTTGCTAGGTCAAAAATCAGAAATTGCCCTTTCTCAGTCAAAACCCTAATTTTGACCATTTTGCCCTTTTGATGATCTGATCAAAATTCTTGAGAAATTATGGTCCAAACTTGATCAAATGACACATATGAGTTCATAATGTTGGTATGGATCAAAAATCATGAAGTTTTTCTGTAAATTGGCCACAATTAACTTTTTCCCCAATACAGTTGATTTTTAGGTCAACTACTCAATTGACTAAGCAAAAATGTGATCCAAGACTTGAAACTTGACATGTGTAATCTTGAGGATCCATAATGATCCTTTAAATTAATATGAGGCATTAAAAGTTCAATTATCCTTGTGCAATTTCAAACCCTAATTTCAGTCATTAGTGCTTAAGGAGGTGTCTTGAGCTGGTCAACCCTTGTGCAGTCTTAAACCAAAGGAAATCTTATGA
This sequence comes from Vicia faba, assembly GCA_948472305.1. Classification (NCBI taxonomy): domain Eukaryota; kingdom Viridiplantae; phylum Streptophyta; class Magnoliopsida; order Fabales; family Fabaceae; genus Vicia; species Vicia faba. Next base: position 1,347,636,621 of record OX451737.1, read on the forward strand.
GAAAATATCTGATAAATGAGAGGGTAAATTTTGGGGTACAAAAACTTCCCCTGTTCAATCTTCTTAGACCTGAAGAGTTATATTGGCGGATCCGTCATTCGTGACTTGAAGGTGGAAGATGATTGGACACTAGAGTGCCCAGAAATTTACACTTGAAGATGTTGGGAATGGGCTTATAGATGCCATTTGGAGGAATGATGGAGAATTGCCAGAAATGGGCTTGCAGATGCCATCCAAGGGTGACTATTGATAGATAATGGACTAAGTATGAACTTGATTTCAACTAGAAAAGAATCAGAATAAATCTTTGGAGCGACTTATCTGAAATAGAAGAAGTCTTGTGTGTTGTTTGACTAGGAAGAGTCAGAATAAATCTTGGAGCAATTTAACTGAACAAGAAGTGTTCCTTTGGAAAGTATCAGGATAAATTATTGAGGGGTTTAAACTGGACCAAAAGAAATCTTGAATATTCTTTAACTGGAAAGAATCAGAGTAAATCTTTGAGCAATTTATCTGAACTAGAGAAAGTGTCTGCGGAAAGAATCAGAATAAATCGTTGAGAGATTTATACTGAACCAGAAGTGTTCCTTTGGAATGTATCAGGATAAACTATTAAGGGGTTTAAACTGAAACAAAAGAGATCTTGAATGTTATTTAACTGGAAAGAATCAGAGTAAATCTTTGAGTGATTTATCTGAACCACAGAAAGTGTCTGCGGGAAAAGAATTAGAATAAACCGTTGAGAGAATTAAACTGAAACCGAAGTGTTCCTTTGGAAAGTATCAGGATAAACCGTTGTGCGGTTTAAACTGAACCAAAATGGATCTTAAATGTTCTTTAACTGGAGAGAATTAGAGTAAATCTTTGAGCGATTTATCTGAACCAGAGAAAGCGTCTGTGGGAAAGAATCAGAATAAACCGTTGAGAGATTTAAACTGAACCGACAGGAGTCTGGAGAAGAATCAGAACAAATCATTGAGAGATTTATCTGAACTAGAGAAAACGACTGTGGGAAAGAATCAGAATAAACCGTTGAGAGATTTAAACTGAACCGTTAGGGGTCTGAAAGAAATATCTGTTATGTAGATGGTTGACCAACCCTTTCTTGGGAATTGATCTGTAATTGACTTGCTGAAAATTTGACGATAATTTTCTGTTGATTGATTTTTCCTGAAAAAGATGAAAGGTTAGTTGCATGCAATGTCATGATGTATGAAATGCACGGTGTAATGACGTTCTCAAAATAAATGAGATTGTGTCGTATGTATATGTGTTGTCAATGCTATGACGTATGGATGTAATGTATGGACACATTATTTGTTATGTTGCAGTATTGCTGGAGTCAGGGAAAATAAATCCCTGAGCATTCCTGAGAATGAGGAGTGCAAGTCTTCATGTTTTGAAGTGTTGCTTAGTTTCCATTTGTTAGAGAAATAAACTTTTTTGTATAAGGGAAATGTCATGTATTGCTTGTAGACCTCGTGAAATACTGTTGGGGAATCCTGAGAAATTGGGCGACTTTTACTGAGGAATCTTAGGAGCGGTAACTGGATATCTTGTTCTGTCTGGGATGTGAGAGAGCTTGATATCATTTAAGCTATATACTGGAGATATGTTAGCGATTTGGTAGTGGGATGTCCCGTTTTCCATTCTTACTGGAAAAAGTACCTGTTGGGGATTTTATGGAATAGTCTAAAGATATTATCCTATTTCTTAAAGCCATTAGTCACTGTATTTCTATTTTCTGTTCCTCTCTTTTTTGTTCATTTTCAAACAGTAGTCATGTTAAAATGCATATGTCCAAAAATAATCATTGGACGTTTTCGCAAACAAAACACGGAAAAAGAGAAACAAATAGTTTTTCACTTTCAAAGGGATATCTTTGTATTAACTTGAATATGTATTTTTGTACAACGAGACGAACATTCTAGTAATAGAATGTCGCCGTAAAAATTGATACAAAGAAAAGATAACTATGTGAAATAATCCCATGGGGTTCCCATTTTTCTATAGCCTTCGTGTCTCTGAGCGTCTTGTCTACGTGCTGCCTTATCCGAAGCTGATTGGATTGATTAGAATCGTTGAGTTTGTCAGTCGATGCTAAAGGTTGTCTGCAAGGTGATCCAACAGGATATAGTCATACGCTTTAATTCCATATCTTTTTCCTGGACCGCCCTTTCGAGTTTTCAGTCCACCGGGATACCCCTTTTTGCCTAAGCCTCCCTTTCGGGTTTTCAGTTTGCCGGGTGTACAATTGTTTTTTGGTATCTTATCCCTAATTTTTGTCAGAACCTTTGTGGTTCACCGGGATGCCCTTGTTTTTACTAGGTGTGTCAACCTAGCGGGTCTCTTATGCGTAGTATCTTTTGATTATGTCTGCGTTTACAGGGTGAAGAAGGTCGTCGCCATCCATAGTGGTTAGGATCATTGCTCCACCAGAGAATATGCTTTTGATCACAAATGGTCCCTCGTATGTAGGAGTCCATTTTCCTCTGGGATCACCTTGTGGCAATTTGATACGCTTGATTAACAAGTCACCAACCTGATATACCTAGCATCTGACCTTCTTGTTAAAAGCTTTAATCATATGTTTTTGGTACATCTGGCCATGACAGACATCCGTAAGTCTCTTCTCATCAATTAGGTTCAACTGGTCAAGCCGAGTTTGGATCCAATCGTCTTCATTCAGCCCTGCATCCTTTATGATTCTCAGAGAAGGTATTTGGACTTCAATTGGTAGAACAACTTCCATGTCGTATACCAAGGAGAAGGGAGTTGCCCTTGTTGATGTGCGTGTCGTGGTTCGGTAACCATGGAGAGAAAATGGTAACATCTCATGCCAGTCTTTGTAAGTTACTGTCATTTTTTGTATGATCTTCTTGATGTTCTTATTTGCAGCTTCGACAGTGCCATTCATCTTTGGTCGGTAAGGGGAAGAATTATGGTGCTGGATCTTGAATTACATGCACAGTGTAGTGATCATAGTATTGTTGAGATTCGACCATTATCTGTGATGATTCTCTCCGGGATACTGTACCGACATATGAGGTTCTGTTTGATGAAACAGGCCACAACATTCTTGGTACAGGAAGCGAAAGAAGCTACCTCAACCCACTTTGTGAAGTAGTTAATGGCTAGCAAGATGAAGCGGTTTTTATTAGAAGCTGTAGGTTTGATTTCTCCAATCATATCGATGCCCCAAATCGCAAATGGCCAGGGAGCAGTCAGGACGTTTAAAGGAACAAGAGGCACATGTACTTTGTCAGCATAGATCTGACACTTGTGACAAGTTTGTGAATGCTGATAGCAATCTGCTTCCATGGTAGACAAGTAATACCATGCCCATAGGATCTTTTTAGCCATCGTGTGCCCACTAGAATGGGTGCCAAAAGTGCCTTCATGTAGATCAGCCATGATCTTTTTTGCCTCAACCTTGTCTACGCAACGAAGCAAAACCGATTCGTGGTTGCGCTTGTAGAGAATGACATTACCGAGGAAGAACTTAGCAGAGAATCTTCTCAAGAACTTCTTATCATTGACTGAAGATCCCTCCAGATACTCCTGAGCCTCGAGATACCTCTTAACTTCTTGGAACCAAGGCTGGTCCGCTACTTCTTCAGTATCAATCTCGTGACAGTAAGCTGGTTCGTCCATCGGTTCAATGGTGATCGGGGGAGCCTCGTTACCCCACTTGAGTTTAAACATGGATGACATAGTGGCTAGCGAGTCCGCTAGTTGATTTTCCTCTCGTGGAAAATGCTCAAAGGTAATTTCCTCGAAATGTGGGATTAATGTCAACACATGTTCTTTGTAGGGGATGAGGTTAGGGTACTTCATATCTCATTCTCCTTTGATCTGACTGATGACTAAGGCTAAAACTCCAAATACACTTAAGGACTTGATTCCTAAATCTATGGCAACTTTGAGACCAAAAATACACGCTTCGTATTCTGCCATGTTATTGGTACATTTGAAGCAAAGTCACGGGGTGAAGGGAGTATGAAATCCTTTATAGGATATGATTACAACACCTATGCCATTGCCGAGTGCGTTGGAGGCTCCGTCAAAAACCAAGGTCCATCGGGATCCTTGTTCAGATCCATCATATGGTCTGAGTTCTTCAAAGTTGTTTACCATCATGATGTCTTCATTTGGGAATTTGAATTTCATGGACTGATAGTCATCCACAACTTGATGAGCAAGGTGATCGGCTAACACACTGCCCTTTATTGCTTTTTGGCTAGTGTATTGAATGTCGTATTCAGTCAGGATCATCTGCCATCTTGTTATTCTCCCAGAGAGGGAAGGCTTCTCGAATATGTATTTAATTGGATCCATCTTGGATATCAGTAAGGTAGTATGGGTCAGCATATACTGTCTTAGCCAGTGAGCAGCCCATGCCAGAGCGCAACAAGTTTTCTTGAGCAGTGAATATCTTGTTTCATAGTCGGTAAACTTTTTTCTCAGGTAGTAAATAGCATGCTCTTTTCGGCCAGACTCGTCATGCTGCCACAACACACACCCCATTGAATTTTCCAAAACAGTTAGATACATGATCAAAGGTCTTCCCTTGACTAGAGGCATCAAAACAGGAGGCTCTTGAAGGTACTCCTTGATCTTGTCAAAGTCAGCTTGGCATTCATCATTCCACTTGACTACTTGATCTTTCTTCAGTAATTTGAAGATTGGTTCACAAGTAGCAGTTAGGTGAGAAATGAATCTGGTGATCTAGTTAAGCCGTCCTAAGAATCCTCTGACTTCCTTCTGGGTGCGAGGAGCGGTAATTTCTTGTATTGCTTTCACCTTGGCAGGGTCCAATTCAATACCTTTACAACTAACAATGAAGCCTAGGATTTTACCGGACCTCACCTCAAATGTGCATTTATTCGGGTTCAACCTCAACTTGTATTTCTTTAGCCTTTCAAACAGTTTCCGCAGATGGTCAAGATGTTCCTCTTCAGTTTGAGATCTGGATATTATGTCATCCACATAGACCTCTATTTCGTGATGGATCATGTCATGAAATAGAGCTACCATGGCATGCTGATAAGTTTCCCCAACATTCTTCAACCCGAATGGCATCACCTTGTAACAGAAAGTGCCCCACTGTGTAACGAAGGTCGTTTTCTCTATGTCCTCAGGTGGAATTTTGATTTGATTATAGCTTGAAAAACCATCTATAAATGACAACACTTTATGCTGTACGGTATTGTCAACCAAAATATTGATATGGGGAAGTGGGAAATCATCCTTAAGGCTTGCCCTATTCAAATCTCGGTAATCCACACACATGCGTACTTTGACGTCCTTTTTAGGCATTAGAACAACATTGGCGACCCATTGTGGATAGGAGGTGACGGCTAAGAATCCGGTGTTGAACTGTTTCATGACTTTAGTCTTGATCTTCTCTGACATGTCTGGCCGCATGCGACAAACTTTCTATTTTACTGGAGGGCCGTCTTCTTTTATCGGTAGACGATGGACCACGATATCAGCATCAAGTCCTGGCATATCTTTGTATGACCAAGCAAAGACCTCAACATAGTCATGTAGCAACTGAGTTAAACGCTTCTTGACACTAGGATTCAGATTGGCACCCACCTTGACTTCTTTCTTGTCCTCTTCGGTACCTAAGTTAACTGTGTCCACTGGTTCTTCGTGGGGTTGTATGGTCCTTTCTTCTTGTTGTAGTAACCTGTCTAGTTCCCCTGGAACTTCACAATCTTCCTCACCTTCGTCTTCGTCTTGGTAGATTAGATTTTCAAAGTCACAATAGGCCATAGCAGAATCGTTACCCATGGGATCCTGAGTGGATGTAAGAGCATTGAAAAAAAATGTAGAAAAAGAAAAACAAAGAGCGTAAAGTTTGTATGCAAAAACGTCCATGATTCATTGATGACATATGAAAATGAGATAACAACCCTTACAAATGGACTGTTATGCCTCGGGTAAGACACAAGGTTTTAAAAGTCTGAATTATTTAATTATTACAAGTCCGACAAAAATTTAAAGACAATTACTGTTGTATAAAAGTAATTGGGACAAAATCTTTGGCTTCCCAGTTGGTGAACCCTCCGTCGATAGTTGGGAAAATCCATTCCTCCAGGCCACAACCGTCATCACTATCCCCCACTGCGTTGACTTCATGGTTGCTGATCTTCAGAGGTGGTCCCCCGGCACGAGCACGACGAACAACTTTCTGGGTTCCTGAAGTGAAACCCAAACCAAGTTTGTCAGAATTGTAAGGGATATCCGAGAGTTGGCCCCAAATAGTACACCCACCTTCTTCGACCACTGCCTTGGCATCTTTCAGTGAAGACATCTTTAGAGGAGGTCTTGTAATCTTGGAGACTTGGGAAACAGTCTTGGTTGCTGCCACTGTTTGTGGGACTTCCTAGAAATGCTGAAACAGAGTTTCAATGAATTCACCATCCAATTCCATGTATCTGAAGGAGTTCAAGTGACTGACCATATATTCCTCTTCTCCATGGACAGTAATGATTTTTCCCTTGGTTGGGTATTTCAGCATCTGATGTAATGTAGAGGTGACGGCACCAGTGTTGTGAATCCAAGGTCGGCCCAAATAAACAGGAATAGGAAGGGAGAATGTCCATCACGTAGAAAGTTGAGTCAAAGGTTTGAGTTCCAACTTTAATGAGGATGTCCACCTCCCCATGCACCATCCTTTTTGAACCGTCGAAGGCCCTTACCACTATGTTGCTGGGTTTTAAGGTCAAACCTTCACATTCGAGTCTATCCAAAGCTTTCTTAGGAAGCACATATAAAGAAGAACCAGTATCAACCAGGACATGGGCCAAAGTTGTGCCCCTGCATTCGATAGAGACATGCAATGCCTCGTTGTGTTTCCTCCCTCTAGGTGTCAGGTCAGCATCAGAAAAGCCTAAACCGTTATCAGCTGTTAAACTAGCCACACTGTCTTGGAACTGATCAGCAGAGGTTTCTTGTGGAACATGGGAAGTTTTAAGAAATTTCACCAAGGCCTTCAAATGAGCCTCGGAGAACAACAGTAAAGCTAGCATAGAGATCTTTGACGGAGTCTGCCTTAGCTGTTCGACTACGTTATAGTCACTTCTCTTTATAATTTTCAGAATTTCTTCCATCTCCTTTTTGGAGGCCTCTGGGATAGATACTGATTGCACCTTCATCTGGACAGGCTCAACCAGAAAGCCTTTTCCCCGAATCTCGATCGACTCGGTGGTAGGGGTGTGAGTAGGGGTAACCATATGGATTGTAGTAGTAGTGTCAACAGGAACAAAAGCAGGGATGATCACATGACTGGTAACAGTTTTCGGATGAGCAATCTTTGGGGAGAATACTCTTCCACTTTGGGTTATTTTGCTGGTTCTTGCAATGTTGGGGTCAGCCTTCTCAAAAATCGAGTCTTCATCATCCAGCCAATCCTGCTTGACATCGTGATAGTAAACGTCACCCCCATAGTTCCATGGGATAGTTTTATCTGATGAGTACGGAATTGATCCAGGCATAGTAATTATCAGTGGAGTCACCTTAGGAACATATGTAATCCTAACAGGTCTTTTGGTGGAGACTCTGGAAGGATTGGCGGAAATGGTTACTATTGAAACATCATTGTAAGAAATGGTTGGATCGAGAGTCTTTTCAAACAAAATCTCTTAGTCATCCATCAGGCGCTGGACACCTGCTTTCAGTAAATGACAACCAATTGGTAAGGATAAATAGAGGTGGCAGCCTTCGCCACAACCCTAAAATAAACCGGTCTTCAACAGGTTCCTCTTGATAGTCAGGAGAGGAGTAACAAGTTCATTAACAACAGTAACAAACACATCATCTTCAACAGCGTTAACATCACGGCCATGCTTGGGCATAGGAGCGGTGATAACATTTGGGATCTCGGGAGCATCAAATCAATTTCTTTTTCCTCGAGAATGTCTTTCACCTTGTTTTTCAAAGCCTAGTAGTTGTTGGTATCATGGCTTGGACTTTCTAAATGGTAAGCACAACGAGCATTAGGGTGGTAATGAGGAGAGGCGGTGTTGGGATTCTTCGGGGCTTCCTTCAAAGTTACCATATTAGATCTCAATAAATGTGGCAGGACTTGAGACAATGTCATATTTATCTGGGTAAATTTTCTTACCGGTCTTTCCGTTCTAGGCTGGTTACTCCTTTGTTGAGCAGGTGCAGGCTTAGGGATCATGACGACCCCTACCATTGGACAATGTTCAATTCTGTCTTGATTCCTTTGAGGGTATACAACACCAACTTATTTCTTCCCAATAAATGGTTTTCTCGCGGCACTGGAGGATGTGTCCTTTTGGATCTTCGCACTCTTAATCCCAGCTTCCACTCTTTCCCTGGTCAGGATTAATTCAGTGAAGCCTGCTGAGGAGCTTCCAATTAGATGATTAAAGAAAGGACCGGACAGGGTACCCAAAAACATGTCTACTAGCTCCCAGTCAGACAAGGGAGGCTGGACTCTTCCTGCTAAGTCCCTCCATTTCTGAGCATAGTCTTTGAACCTTCGCTTGAAACCATAGCCATACTCTGGAGTTGAGTACGAGTGGGAGCAAGGTCTGTGTTGTATTGATACTGTTTATAAAAAGCAACGGCAAGGTATTCCCAATTATGGATATTGGCCCTCTCCAGTTGATATAACCAATCTAGCCGAGTTCCGGATAGACTATATTGAAAGAAGTGGACCCACAAATCTCTGTCAGTAGTGTGAGGCTGTATCTTCCTCGCATAAGACCGGAGGTGCATCTTGGGACACGAAACCCCGTCGTACTTAGAAAACAATGGTGCCTTAAATTTTGGTGGAATAACAATCCCAGAAACCAAACCTAGCTCTTCAAAGTCCAGCCTGAGCACTTTCTGAATTTACATTGCTCTTAGGCACTCTTCCAGATATTTGTACTTGTCGTCAGCCGGAGTATACTGCGCTTCAGAGTAATCATTATCTTCTTCCTCTTCATATTCTTGATGTTCAGCCACTTCCTTTCCTTTCCCTTCTTGATTATCCTTTTCACCAGATGATGTTGCATAGTCTAGGGTCTGTTTAGCTGTCCCAGGGAACCTTCTTCCTAGATTCAAAACACCAATTGCTTTCTTTGTTTTCTTCTTCTTTTCTTTGATCAACAAAGTTTTCAAATCCTCGTGTCCTTTGGCTAGAGTCAAGAACATTTGTTAAAACTGAACATTCTGCGCCTGGAGATCTTTTACCGTCTGTTCCATGTCCATCTTACTGAAATAAACAGTAGAAAGATGAGGAGACTTGTTGCAATAAACTTGCGTATGTTATGATGAATGAAGATGCATATGCAATGATTTAAAGGAAATTAGAGATTTAAATTTGCTTTAGACAAAAAGGAACACACGTTATATTAATAAATCAAAGTTTGAGTACATCATGCCTCTTTGGGTTTACAAAGAAATACAAAAACTCTAAGATAAAAAAGTTGAATGCATCCTCTTTGGTGCGATGTAGGCGTTCAGATTCTGCTCATCATGAAGCTGCTTGGTGAGTTCCAGAACCTTCTTCTCGCTGGCATAGAATTGGGCATCAAAAGTGTCTCACTCCCCTTTAAGTTGTATCCAATCCCTTTGCAAGTCTTCGAGAGAGGTGGGCATGTCAGGATGCAGAATAGTGTATGGGACATCTCCTTCCACAACAGGATCTTTGATAACCGGGAGAATGGAGGGGCAAGGCATCATAAGACTTTGAGCACAGGCTCGTACCCATTTGAGATAAGGCTCAAGATGGATGGAATTCTTCTGCCCCAATGTCTTGATATCTACCTTGTTCAACATCCTTCAAGCTCGAATAAACCTCTGGTGGTGACCTTGATCGTCATTCTCGTAGTCAAATACCAACCCTTGAATAAGCATCTCATGTGGGCCATCCCTTCGGGCGTAACCAAATTGTCTTAAGGCTAAGCAGGGGTTGTAGGTGATACCTCCTCTAATGCCAAGTAAGGGGACATTGAGGAATTCTCCATAACGGTCGACGATGGTAACATTCGCCACAGATCAGGAACACCAATGAATGTCTGAATGTCTGAGCGTCATCAACCTATGTGACCACCTTGAACCTTGCCCGTTCTTCAATACAGATTGGGGAAGATGTGAAATAAACCATCTTTCCAAGAGAGGAGTACAACACATAAGAATACCTCTTTTCCTCATAGTGCGAGTGTGAAAAGAATGTAGGATGTCTCCTAACAAAGTAGGCATCGAGTTACGAGACATGGAGATTTTGACGGTGTTTACATATATGAGTTGGTCAGGATTTGGAAACAAAACCATCCCATAGATGAGGAGAGCCACAATCTCCTTAAAATCTTTCAAGTCCAAGGAGTTCCAATAGTTTTGAGCTTTCTCAAACAAGAACTTGGCTAAGAAATCTTTGACACCACTCCTTGTTTCCCAAGTAGTTGTGATATCAGATGGTTGCAAGTGTAAGGCTTGAACAATATCTTATGGTTTTGGATCTCTTTCTGTACTGTTTAAGGGTAGTTGATTGAGAATGGGAATCCTTAAAAGTTGCGAGAATTCTTCCAAAGTTGGCACAAGTTGATAATCGGGAAAGGTGAAGCAATGGTGTAGAGGATCAAAGAACTGGAAGAGTACCTTCATCATGTCCTCATCAGTGTTGGAGGTAACCAAGTCTAGGAGGCGACCATGTCTTTCGATAAATGGAGAATTTTCGGGAACCCTTGATGCTAACTCTTTAAGTAGAGGAGGGATACTTACAAGATTGACTTGAATGGTTTTCCTATGAATAGAATCCATGTCCTACAAAACAAAACAAAGATAAATCCTAAAAATCCTTGAAATGGTTAGTGAGTATGTGTATGATGTTATGATGTTATGCTGTTTATAATGTTATGTACAAGTAGATATATGTTGTACCCCAAAATTTTCCCTCTTATTTTATCAAGATTTCCCCTCACCAGACTCCTTGAACTCCAAACAGGATTAGGGTCTTGCTCTGCTCAAGACATCTCCTTGCACTGATGACCTAAATTAGGGTTTGAGTTTGCACAGGGATTTTTGGACTTCCAATGCTCAATATGACTTTCATTCTTCATGCTGGACTTATAAGATTGTCCATACCAAGTTTCAAGCCTTGAATCAAATTTTTGCCCAGTCAATTGGACAGTTGACCTAGAAATCAGTGTATTGGGGAAAAAGTCAACTACGGCCAATTTACAGTAAAACCTCACAATTTTTGATCCATATCAACATTATAGACTCATATGAACCCTTTGATCAAGTTTGGACCATAACTTCTCAAGAAATTTGATCAGATCATCAAAAGGGCAAAATGGTCATTTTTAGGGTTTTGTCTGTATAAGGGCAATTTCTGATTCTTCACCTGGCCAATGGCAAATTGGGTTCAAGCATGGACTCAATGGAATCAAATTGACCTATTCACAAGGTTCAAAAGACCTCAAATGCATTGGATTGACAGATTAATTTTTCAGTCAACTGATCAAAATTTGATTGTACACTGAAAAGTCAAACTTTGACTTTTTGGTTAAAATCAAGTGCCAAGGGTCATTTTTCATCAAGATGTGTCAAAACATGAAACTTGTTCATCAAGAAACCTAACTTGAAAATTAGGGTTTAAAATTGAAAATTTTCATAACTTAGAATTTTTCTAAGTTATGAAATTTTCTTATTTTTCCTAACTTTGCCCAACATTTTCACCATGATGCAATTGGATTCAAACAAAACTTCCAACATGAAAGTTGTAGTCCTCCACAAAGTATACAAATTTTATTCACAAAGGTTTCCCAAAAGAATCTTGGATCTCAAGTTATGGTTTTTGGAACAACGGTCCATGAAACTTTTAACTTAGTGAAAATTTGCCCTAGTTTAGGCAGGATTTTGGCCTATCTTCATGGAACTTTTTCACATAGTTCCACTTGGAATCTCAAAATTAATTTCAAATATGGGTTGTAGAGCATGTTACAAGCTTTCTAAAAAGTCCCAGAACTCTCTAAAATCATTTGTGGTTAGGGAGAATCGAAAGCCTGAAGTTGGCAAAAACTCACTTTTGATCTATGGCATTTTCTTAGTGATACAAGTTGCAAACTCTAGTCAGCATTGTTTGAACTAGATTAAAGGTCCCAAAACCCTTCCATACTAAATAATTAAATGCAAATCCATTGGTCTAAGGCTTTCTTTGGTCATGTGAGGATTACACAAAGGATTAATCTTTAAATGGTAAAAGGTAACATTGCCATTTTTGTCAAATGTGCTTTATGTCAAACCACATCTCTTGAGCCTTGAACAAGATCTGGTACAGCACACAATATCCACCAACTTGAGGGGCCAAGATTGTAGAGTGCAGGCTGATAGATAGCCTGTACAGGCTTGTCTTACATCATGGCTTGCTTTTTGCTTCATAACCAAGGAACATGTCAAATATCACACATCTTACACATCTGTTAGAACCAACTTTGGCAAGCATTTGAGACAAGTTTCATACATCCCCTTGAGCCAGAGACACGAGCCTTTGAGTCCTTAAGCCATCCAAAACACAAAATCATCTTCCTTTGGCAAAACAGGGCAGTTGCTGCATCTTGAGTTCTATCTCACAAGTTGCTCGTGCGTTTTGCCCCAAACCCGTTCAAACACCTTCCACATAACCTATCCAAGCTATCCCAACCCTTAAACACTGACTGTAACTCCATTTGTAAGGTTTACCATTTTTTATTTCAGCTTCTGCAGGTTGAGTTCTACAGGCTTGTTCAAGCATATTCAAGGCAAGCTAGGCATTGAGGAAGGTCAGAGGAAGTTCAAGCAAGCTCCCAAACATCTCAGGCCTCACTGAAAAGCTCCACATTGTCATACACGAAGTCAACTGAAACAGGTTTTTGTCAACTTCCTATCTCCCTATTTAGGAATAATTAGGCTTAGGTTTGTGAATAAAAAATGTAGTATTCATAGCCATGAAGCTGTACATATGCTCAGTTTTTATTTAAGTTAATCGTGTTAAGAGAATTTGATCCATGAACTTCCTGAAAAAATTAGGTTAGGATTTAGGGCCAGAGAAATTCTCTCTTGTCTTTGAGAGTTAGAATGAGTTATTTATATGGTTGGATTCTTCTTGAAAAATGCTACAACTTTGATGTTATGGGTTTTTGTATTAGAGCACGTATGCAGGTTGTTCATGTTTGAAGTCAGGCGCGCGTTTTTTGAACGAGAGGTTGAAGATGAAGTCTGGACTTGGGCTGGGCTTTGGCTTCTTGTTTTTGACACCCCCCTCATTACTGACTGCACCCCCCTTGGCCCATTTCTTCATATTTTTATATTTTTATATTTATTTTCATTTCTGATTTTATTTTCTTATTTTTCAAACATAAAAAATACCAAAATATTTTTTTAAATAAATTTTCACATTTATTTTGTATTTTATTTTTATTTTTCCTAACATAAAAATAGTTTAATTAGTATATACTTTTTATTTTATTTGATGAAAAACTTAAAAAATAATACATAAAAATATTATACTTTTATTTTTATTATTTATACTTAAATAATATTTTTTCTAGATTTATTTTATTTTTGTATATATACATTATTTTATTTTATTGTACATAAAAATATATATAATATATATTTATTTTCTTAAAAGAAAATTAGGGTTTCCACCCTTAATAAAAATAATATTTTTTTTAATATATTTTCATTTTGTGACATTTGTATATATTTCATTCATTTTTATTTTTTTATAATTAATATATATATATATATATATATATATATATATATATATATATATATATATATATATATATATATATATATATATATATATATATATATATATATATATATATATATATATATATATATATATATATATATATATATATATATATATATATATATATATATATATATATATATATATATATATATATATATATATATATATATATATATATATATATATATATATATATATATATATATATATATATATATATATATATATATATATATATATATATATATATATATATATATATATATATATATATACTTTCTTAAAATAAAATTTGGGTTTTTACCCTTAATAATTAAAATACAATAATCCTTTATTTCTTTCTTATATATACATTAAATATTTTTACATACATAAAAAAATAAACAAACACATTTTTTTTGCATATTCATAATATTTTGTATATTTATTTAATTGATCATTTAAATAATTGTCCATTTATTTATTTGTACCATGTATTCAATTTGGATGTAATAGTAAATATTAGGGTTTTAATTTCTTGCCAAATAATCCCCATTCAAAAATTGTACCCCTCTCCCCATATCAAATGTTGTAATAGTGTAGATTTATTTTACGCATTTATGCTTTCAATTATGCCATGATTAGAGACTAGGGTTTGTATGCAAAAATCCAAAATTAAAACAAATAGCTTGACTAATACAAAGACAAAATGCATGTAAATTGATAACACAATGCACACATGCACCCCTAGGGTTTCATCTACTTGTTGCCTTTAAAATTGGCCATGTTAAGCATGTTGAGTACTTTGGCAAAACAAAAACAAAACAAAAGATCATAGTCCCTCTATGATGCTATCTTGGTTGCCTATACAAAATGATCTAGTCCCTCAAAAAATTGCTAAAGATACTTGGCAATATTGCTATCATGGTCAATACGATAACCCGCGCCTGTCCCGTTTAACATCTAAATACAAGGTTGTTTACCAAATGCAATGGTAAAACAACAATGTAAAAGGGTTAAAAATGTGTAGGAAGGATCTTTGAGTAGATAGGGTAGACATCACTTAGTTACTTGATCAAAACTTGCAAAAACATCCTTGCTATTTTCAAACACACCTCACAACACAATTTCAAAACATTTCCCAAAAAATAAACTTTCAAACTTTCAAACATTGAAAAATCTTTTCAAAAGACAATACACCTTTGTATACATTCAAACAAGAATCATTACAATGGTTGCCACCAACGATGGCCTCTTTTCAAAATATTTTCCAAACCATACACAAATCACCATTTCAAACAATTGAAAAAGCAAAGCAAGTGATCTAAACAAGTAACTAAGAGCCCATGGATAACCATGGATGAAAAGGGTGCTAGCACCTTCCATTTTCATAATCTACTCCCCGAACCTAAGAAAACATCTCAAAGGTATTTCCTATGCTTTTTGACCTTTCCTTTGGATAAAATAAAAAGTCGGTGGAGACTCTTGCTAAACCGAAACATTTTGCAAACATAAACGCAAAACCTTAAGTCAGTTCTCCCACCGCATCATAGAGCTGGCGACTCTGCTGGGGAATATAATACTAAAAGTGGAGTAACCTTAGGGTTTAGATAACCTTTACATGCTTACTTTGTTTTCTTTGATTGCTTTACATTTGGTTCTATTGTTTGGGTTCGAAATCCTCTACCCGGATTTGGGAAACATTCATAGGTAAATAGCAATACGTTGTGGAAACTGTGTGGGGTATACCGACATGGTTGAAGCAATAACTATATTAGTGTGACATATTTGTGGGTAACGGTAGCCTTTGAGTCAATCAAAGATAATACGGGGCCGCTGAGTGATGTCATGAAGCAATAATGAACTCTTAGAACCTTTACTTGACCATCTTGGCCTTATTAGGGGTAGTGAGATGACCGACTTTGGTGCAGTCCGAAGTTCGTAGATACTCGATACTACACTCATTGAGGGTTATTTTTTTGGAATATTTTGGTCGCCAGTTAAGTGGCTAAACTGAAACAGTGAACACAAAATAATCCAGTGATATTGAGCTCCTTAGAACCCTGTTACTATTTATAGGACAGGTTGAGCCAACTAAACTTCAAGAGGGTACTTACCTATGAAACACCATGCAAGCTTGAAACTAGGATCTTGTGTGACTTGCTTGTACATATACTTGTGCATACATCATGAACATCATAAAGCATCATATGCATCCACTAACCATTTCAAGGGTTTGGATCTTCATCTTTGTTCTTGTTTTGTAGGTCATGGAATCACTCCACAGAAAAACTATTCAGGTCAACCTTGTGAGAATCCCTCCTCAACTCAAGGAGATTACTTCCAAGATTCCAGAGAATTCTCTCTTCAGTGAAAGACATGGTAGACTTCTCAACTTGGCCAACTCCAACATTGAAGAAGACATGGTGAAAGTTCTCTTTCAGTTCTTTGACCCCCTACACCATTGCTTTACATTTCCTGATTACCAACTAGTACCTACTTTGGAGGAATTTTCTCAACTCTTGAGGATTTCTATTCTCCATCAACTACCCTACAATGGTACGGAAAGAGAACCAAAGCCTGAAGATGTTGCTCAAGCCTTACACTTGCAACCATCTGATATCAAAGGTCATTGGGAAACCAGAAGTGGTGTCAAAGGTTTCTTGGAAAAGTTTCTGTTTGAGAAGGCACAAGAATACTGGAATTCTCTAGATCTGCAAGCTTTTGAGGAGATTGTAGCACTTCTCATCTATGGGTTGGTCTTGTTCCCAAACCCTGATTAGCTTATAGATGTGAATGCTGTCAAGATTTTCATATCTCGGAATCATGTTCCTACATTACTTGGGGACATCCTCCATTCATTTCACACACGAACAATGAGAAAAAGAGGTGTTCTCATGTTCTGTACTCCTCTTCTAGCAAGGTGGTTTATTTCTCACCTTCCCCAATCTGTCTTGAAGAATGAACAAGGCTTGAGGTGGTCACAACGATTGATGACTCTTACACATTCTGATGTTCATTGGTGTTCTCGGTCTAGAGAAAATGTCATCATCATTGATTGTTGTGGGGAATTCCCTAATGTCCCACTACTTGGCATTAGGGGAGGCATTACCTACAACCCCTGTTTAGCTCTGAGACAATTTGGGTATGCCCGAAGGGATGGCCCTCATGACATGCTGATTCCAGACTTGGTTTTTGACTTTGACAATGATGCTCAAGGACTTCGACAAAGGTTTATCCGAGCTTGGAGGATGCCCAACAAAGTGGACAGTAAGCCATTGGGACAAAAGAATTCCATCCCCCTTGAGCCTTATCTCAAGTGGGTACGAACCCGTGCCCAAAGTCTTATGATGCCTTACCCCCACATTCTCCCCGTGATCAAAGAGAATGTTGTGGAAGGAGAGGTTCCATACACCCTCATACATCCTGACATGCCAACATCATTGGAGGATTTGCAAAAGAGTTGGATACAGCTCAAGGAAGAACGAAATACTTTTGAAGCCAGCTTCTACGCCAGTGAGAAGAAGGTTTTGGAACTTACTCGACAACTTCACGAAGAGCAGAATCTCAACACTTACATCGCACCAAATAGGATGCGCAACGTCTTTTTACATTAAGAATTTTGTAATATTTTGCCCATGGGGCATTTATGTACTAACAAATTTCTTCTTATTAATATGATGTGTGTTCTTTTTGTTTGCAACAACTTTGAATTTATGAATCCTTGAATGCATTATATGAATACATATCATTCATCATATGCATAAACAAGTCTTCACACCAGGTTTCCTTATCTTTTTGCTGTTTATTTCAGCAAGATGGATATAGAGCAGACGGTCAAAGATATGCAAGCACATAATTCACAATTCCAGCAACTCCTCATGACCTTGGCAAAGGGTCAAGAGGACCTTAAAGCACCGTTAGAAAAATAAAAGGAAAAAGAAAAGAAGAAAAAGAAAAGAATTGGTGTGGCCACTATGGGAAGAAGATTTGAGAACCAAGCTAGGAGAGTCCTGGATTTCCCCTCGACGTCTGATGAAGGGGTTGGCAAAGGAAAAGGAGCTGCGGTACCTTCCGAATATGAGGTTGAAGAGGAAGAAGAAGAGGATGAAGATTACTCTAAGCAGCAGTACCCTCCTGCGGACGATAAGTATAAAAATCTGGAAGATCGGCTGGCAGCCATGGAGGTACAAAGAGTACCTGGGTTGGATTTCTAAGAACTAGGGTTGGTTGCTGGGATCATCATTCCCCCAAGTTCAAAGTACCTACATTTGCTAAATATGACGGTTTGTCCTGTCCGAAGATGCATCTGCGGTCCTACGTCAGAAAGATCCAACCTCACTCTTCTGATAAGGATCTGTGGGTCCACTTTTTTCAAGATAGTTTGTCGGGTACGCAATTGGATTGGTTCTATCAGCTTGAGAGATCTGATGTACATAACTGGGAGGATTTGGCTGCTGCTTTCTACCGACAATACGAATATAACACAGATTTAGTGCCTACTCGTACTCAATTACAGAGTATGGGTATGGTCTCTAATGAAGGCTTTAAGGAATATGCACAGAAGTGGCGAGATTTGGCTGGAAGGGTGCAACCACCATTGTCTGAAAGAGAGCTGGTTGATATGTTTTTGGGGATCCTGTCAGGTCCATTCTTTAATCACTTGATCGGGAGCTCATCTGAAGGGTTCACCGAATTAATTCTGATGGGTGAAAGGGTCGAAGCTAGTATTAAGAGCGGTAAAATTAAGAAGGATGCATCTACTTCCACTGCTATCAAGAAAACCTTTCCAGCCAAGAAAGAAGTTTCTGCTGTTTACACCCAGAGAAATCAGGGAAGAATGGAGCGCCGACCATTGGTAGGGGCTGTGATGATTCAGAACTCCTCAGCCGATCAACCTCAAAGTAGTCAACCCAGAGCTAACCAAACCAGGGTGGAAAGGCCACAACGGAAATTCACTCGAATTAATATGACACCTGCTCAGGTTCTCCCTCATCTGCTAAAGTTAAACCTTACAAAATTGAAAGAGGCACCGAAGAACCCAAATACCTCTTCTCCCTATTATCATTCCAATGCAAAATGTGCATATCATTCGGACAGTGTGGGGCACGACACCAACAATTGTTGGGCCCTTAAAAACAAGATCCAAGATTTAATAGATGCCAAGGAGGTGGAGTTTGATGCCCCCGAAAAACCTAATGTGATATCCGCTCCTATGCCAAAACATGGTCATAGTGTTCATGCTATTGTAGAAGATCTTCATGTTATTGATGTTGGTGACTTAATGACTCTGTTGCCAATGATCAAGATGAATCTGTTGAAAGCCGGGATTTTTCCAGGCTGTGAAAAAGATTGTTACCTTTGTTCAACCTTGCAATCCGACTGTCCGCTGTTGAAGTTAGGCATCCAACGCTTGATGGATACTCAAGAAATCCTCTTTAAGAAAACTCATATTACTACTGTTACTCCTGTTACTCCAATCAATGATGTTTCTATAATCACCATTTCCGACAATCTTTCTAAGGTCTCCAAAAGACCTGTTAAGATTACACCCGATCCAAAGTGTGTACCGCTGAAGATTACTATGCCGGGGCCTATCCCATACAAGTCCAACAAGATGATACCGTGAAATTATGGAGGAGAGATCTTCTACCACGGTGTTAAGAAGATAGAATCAGTTGAAGAAAGTTCCGATGAAGAAACCCATGACATAGGAAATATTGCAGGGACAAGTAAGATCACTCGTAGCGGAAGAATCTTCTCTCCGGAGATTGCACCTCCAAGGGCAGTCTTCAGACCCTCAAGTGCTCCTGTGCCAGTCAAGATATATGTGCAAAGTCCAAATATTGAAGAAATTGTTACTCCCGAAGCTATACCTTCTGCTGTTACTGCTGATAAAGGTAAGGGGATCCAAGAAGCGCCCGTCAGGACGAGGGCTCAGACTTTGGTTATCCCCGAGACCACCCAAAAGGAAATAGAGGAGATTTTAAAGATAATTAAGAAAAGCGACTATGATGTCGTAGAGCAGCTGGGGAAAACCCCTTTAAAAATCTTTATGCTGGCTCTATTGCTCTGCTCCGAGGCTCATGCAAAATCCTTGATCAAATTCCTAAAGACGGCGCACGTGCCTCAAGAAACTTCTGCAGATCAGTTTCAAGAGTGTGTAGCTAGCCTTACAGCCGACAATGGTTTTGGTTTCTCTGATGCCGATCTAACATCTAAGGGAAGAAAGCATAATGATGCGCTGCATGTCTCGGTAGAGTGCAGAGGGACCACTCTTGCTCACGTTCTGGTTGATACCGGTTCATCTTTAAATGTCCTACCAAAGAAAGCATTGGACAAGCTAGACTTTGAAGGGTTGACCTTAAAGCCCAGTAATATCATTGTTAGAGCCTTCGACGGTTCTAAGAGGATGGTTCACAAAGAAGTGGACATCCCAATTAAGGTGGGAACATAAATTTTCAACTCTACTTTTTATGTGATGGACATCCGTCCTTCATATTCATGTTTGTTGGGAAGACCATGGATCCACAACGCTAGGCAGTCACTTCTTCTCTACACCAGATGCTCAAATACCCAGTCCAGGGTAATGTCATAACAGTTCATGGTGAGGAGGAGTATATGATAAGCCACCTTAACTCTTTCCGCTACGTGGAGTTAGATGGTGAATTCATAGAAACACCTTTCTAACACTTTGAAGAGGTTTCTCCTAAAGTTGCAGTAGCCAAGACAATGACTGATGTGCCCATCATTACCAAACCTGTGTCCCGGATGTCATCCCTTAAAGACGCGGAGGCTGTGATCAAGGAAGGAGGAAGCACAATATGGGGTCAACTGCCAGATTTTCCTTACAAGATAGATAAGTTTGGTTTGGGTTTCACTGCTGCTAGTCAGAAGGCCGTGCGTCGCTCCCGGGCTGGAGAACCGCCATTGAAAATCACTCATCATGGAGTTCATGCTTTAGAGGATGATGAAGAAGGATGCAGTTTTGAAGATTGGATCTTTCCAACCATTGAAGGAGGACTGAACAACTGGGAGGCGAAAGACTTCGTTCCCATTACTTTCATCAATAAATAATTTACCTTACGAACATTTCCTGTTTGGTCTGTAATAATTATTAAACAATTCGTACACTCTTTTTTCCTTATGCCTTACCCAGGGCATATAGGTCCATTTGTAAGGGTTTTGATTCTTCATTTTCATATGCCATTTTTAATGAATCATGGACGTTTTCATATATAAAATTTGTGTTCATTATATTTCTTTTTACATTTTACTTTGTTTAAAGATGGATATCCCTTACACACACCCACACTCACAAAATGCAGGTACCCATCCACTCCGGATTCCATGGGTAACAATTATGTTATGGCCTTTAGTGACTCTGAAGATCTGTTCAATCATGCTGAATAAGAAGGTGATGAAGACTGTGAAGTGCCTGGAGAGTTGGCTAGACTTTTACAACAGGAAGAAAGGGCTATTCTGCCCCATGAAGAGTTGTTAGAGATTATCAATTTGGGAACAGAGGAGGATAAAAAAGAGGTTAAAGTGGGTGCCAACCTGGAGCCAAGTGTCAAAGAGCGCTTAGTTCAGCTGTTGAATGAATATGTTGAGATCTTCGCCTGGTCCTATGAAGACATGCAGGGACTGGATACAAATATTGTGGTTCACCGTCTCCCTACAAGAGAAGAATGTCCACCAATCAAACAGAAAGTCTACCGAATGAGGCCCGACATGTCCAAAAAGATCAAAGCTGAAGTGATGAAGCAGTTCAATGTTGGCTTTCTTGCTGTTACTTCCTATCCACAATGGGTTACTAACATTGTGCCCGTGACTAAGAAGGACGGCAAAGTCAGAATGTGCGTGGACTACAGAGACTTAAATAGGGCTATCCCTAAAGATGACTTTCCACTACCGCACATTGACATCTTGGTTGACAATATAGCTCAACACAAGGTATTCTCTTTCATGGACGGATTTTCAAGGTACAACCAGATCAAAATGGCCCCCGAAGACATGGAGAAGACTACTTTTTTTACGCAGTGGGGTACCTTCTGCTATAAAGTGATGCCATTTGGACTGAAGAATGCCGGGGCAACCTATCAGCGAGCCATGGTAGCTTTGTTTCATGACATGATACATCTTGATATTGAAGTCTACGTAGACGACATGATAGCCCGTTCACAGACAGAAGAAGAACACCTCGACCATCTGCAAAAGCTGTTTGTCAGGTTAAAAGAATACAAGCTCAGACTGAACCCTAGCAAGTGCACTTTCGGAGTCAGGTCTGGTAAACTTTTAGGATTCATCGTCAGTAGCAAAGGCATCGAGGTTGATCCTGCCAAAGTCAAAGCTATACAAGAAATGTCTGCCCCTCGCACTGAGAAGGAGGTCAGAGGTTTCTTGGGACGCCTAAACTTCATTGCAAGGTTCATCTCTCACCTAACATCTACCTGTGAACCAATCTTCAAGATGTTGAAGAAAGATCATGTGGTTAAATGGAATGATGATTGTCAAATTGCTTTCGATAAGATCAAGGAGTATTTGCTGGAACCTCCTATCTTGATG
Source organism: Vicia faba (assembly GCA_948472305.1). Taxonomy (NCBI): domain Eukaryota; kingdom Viridiplantae; phylum Streptophyta; class Magnoliopsida; order Fabales; family Fabaceae; genus Vicia; species Vicia faba. The sequence continues at coordinate 1,347,658,942 of OX451737.1, forward strand.
CCACCCGTCGAAGGAAGGCCATTAATCATGTATCTGACTGTTTTGGATAATTCAATGGGGTGCGTATTGGGCCAACATGACGAGTCTGGCCGAAAAGAGCATGCCATTTATTACCTTAGCAAAAAGTTTACCGACTGTGAGACTCGCTACTCACTGCTCGAGAAAACTTATTGTGCTTTGGTATGGGCTGCTCGGCGGCTAAGGCAGTATATGTTGACACATACCACTTTTCTGATTTCTAAAATGGATCCGATCAAGTACATCTTCGAGAAGCCTGCTCTATCTGGAAGAATCGCTAGATGGCAGATGATCCTCACCGGATATGATATACAATACACGACCCAAAAAGCTGTAAAGGGGAGTGTGCTAGCCGATCATCTGGCCCATCAAGCCGTCGAAGATTACCAATCCATGAGGTTCGACTTTCCCGACGAGGATATCATGACTTTGAGAAACATTGAAGAAAACAGACCGTATGACGGACCTGAACAAGGATCTCGATGGACTCTGTACTTTGATGGTGCCTCCAACGCACTTGGAAATGGTATCGGCGTGATACTTATCTCTCTAGAAGGTTGCCATACACCTTTCACTACTAGACTCTGCTTCAGCTGCACCAACAACATGGCCGAGTATGAAGCTTGTATCTTTGGTCTCAAGGCTGCTATTGACTTGGGAATCAAATCTTTGGTTGTATTTGGGGACTCAGCTTTGGTTATCAGTCAAATCAAAGGAGAGTGGGATACTAAACACCCTAACCTCATCCCTTACAAAGAACGCGTCTTAACATTGTTACCACATTTCGAGCAGATCACCTTCGAGCACTTCCCGCGAGAAGAGAATCAGTTGGCAGATGCGTTAGCTACAATGTTATCCATGTTTAAATTTAATTGGGATAATGAGGCACCTAAAATCACCATTGAACGAATGGACGAAACTGCACATTGTCACGAGATTAATACCGAAGAAGTGGTGGACCGACCTTTGTTTCATGACGTCAAAAGGTATCTCGAAGCACAAGAATACCCTGAAGGAGCTTTAGTCAACGACAAAAAGTTCTTAAGGAAGTTTGCTGCCAAGTTCTTTCTGAGCAATGGTATCCTATACAAGCGCAATCTTGATTGTGTCCTACTCCGTTGTGTGGACAAGGTTGAAGCTGAGAAGATCATGGTTGAACTACATAATGGCACCTTTGGCACCCACTCAAGCGGTCATACGATGGCTAAAAAGATTCTACGGGAAGGCTACTACTGGTCTACCATGGAAGCTAATTGTCATCAACATTCACGTAGTTGTCACAAATGCCAAATCTATGCTGACAAGGTACATATTCCCCCAGTCCCTCTCAATGTCTTAACATCTCCTTGGCCATTCGCGATGTGGGGAATCGACATGATTGGAGAGATCAAGCCTACTGCATCCAATGGACACGGTTTCATCCTGGTGGCCATTGATTACTTTACCAAGTGGGTCGAAGCAGCTTCCTTCGCCTCCGTTACAAAGAATTTGGTTGCCCGCTTCATCAATCAGAACCTCATATGCCGGTATGGTATCCTCGACAGGATTATCACTGACAATGGTACAAATTTGAACAATACTATGATCACCGCTCTGTGTGAGCAGTTCAAGATTCAACATCACAATTCATCTCCCTATCGGCCTAAGATGAATGGTGTTGTCGAAGCTGCAAACAAAAATATCAAAAAGATCATTCAAAAGATGACAGTCACCTACAAGGACTGGCATGAGATGTTACTGTTTACTTTGCACAGGTACCGTACCACGACAGGCACTTAAACTAGGGAAACCCCCTTTTCTTTGGTATATGGCATGGAAGCTGTTTTACCTATCGAGGTTCAGATTCCCTCCTGGAGAATCATGAAGGATGCTGGTTTGAATGAAGACGATTAGATTCAGACCCGACTTGATCAACTTAACTTGATTGACGAGAAGCAACTTACTGCTATTTTCCATGGTCAGGCGTATCAGAAACGTATGATCAAGGCCTTCAACAAGAAAGTCAAGAGACAAGTATATCAAGTCGGGGACCTGGTAAACAAGCGGATCATCTTACTGCAAAGTGATCCCATGGGAAAGTGGACTCCTACTTACGAAGGACCATTTATGATCAAAAACATCTTTTCTGGTGGGGCAATGATTCTGACCACCATGGACGACGATGACCTACCGCACCCTGCAAACACAGACATAGTCAAAAGATACCACGCATAAACGACCCGACAAGTCGAAAACCCAAAAGGGCGACTTGGGAAAAAATGGGCATCTCGGTGAATCAAAAACCCGAAAAGGCGGTTCAGGAAAAAATTAGGGATAAAACAAAAAAATTGTACACCCGACAAGTTGAAAACCCGAAAGGGCGACTTGGGCAAAAAAGGGTTTCCCGGTGGATCAAAAACCCAAAAGGGCGGTCCAGGCAAAAGTTAGAGAATTAAAGCACATGACTATGTCTCGTCGGATCACTTTAAGGACAATCTCTTCACGGACAAGCTCCAAGCTTCTAATCAATCCAATCATCTGCGGACGAAGCAACGAATGGACAAGATACTCAGAGTTACGAAGGCTATAGCAGAATGGGAACCCCATGGAATTGTTACACATAGCCATCTTTCTTTGTGTAAAATTTTTCTCATTTTTATGACAACATTCTCTTACTAGGATGTCTGTCTCCTTTGTACAAAATACTTATACAAAGTTAATATAAAGATACTTCAAAGTGCAGAAATTCGTTTGCCTTTTCTTTCTTTTTTACACTTGTGTTTTATTTGAAAACGTCCAATGATTTATTAAATGAGCATATGCATTTGAATATAATCACTACTTACAAATAAAACGAATGAGAAAGGATAATTACTGATAGGTTGAAAGTATAGGAAAACGTATTTAGGCTATTCCAAAAGAAATTCCTTGCAGTACATCCTTCAGATCCTCAACAGAACTAAAGCCTTGAAATACATATCCCCAACGGAGTTAAGTTTCAAAATCCCCATCAGATTTAAGTTTCCAAACTCTCAATCCCCAGCGGAGCCAGAAAACTTTGAACTGCAAACCCTCAGCAAAGATAAAACTTTCTTCCCCAACGGAGTCCAAAACTTCAACCTTTAAACCACAGTGGAAATCATCTGGTTTCTCCAAATCCCCCAACAAGTTATCTTAAAGCCTGGAAATCAACCAGATAATAGTTAACTTTTGTTTTATCCCCAACCAAGGATAATACCTCAGAAGATTGGCATACTCCCAAGCTCCTGATGCCCTTAACAGAATGAAGATTCTCATTCTTAAAACCTCAGAAGATTGGCATACACCCAACCTCCTGACCCAAACACCTGAATGAAGATTGTCATTCTTGCTTCCTCAATAGATTGGCATATAACCCAAGCTTTTGAAAACTCTCCAACAGAATAAGCATTCTCCCCACAGAGTTATTACCCAGCTGATCGAACATTCTCGATCTCATTTATCTAGTTGAAGCCTCCCAGGTTTTGATTCCCCAGTAGAGATCGTCAGGGTTTTCCTTATTCCCCAGAAAGTCATGAAGGATTCTCACATCCCCACAGAAGTTGTCAAAGTTCTTGTTAATCCCCAACAATGGTAGAAGGATTTCTCATTCTCAATAATCAAAGATTTTGAATCTCCAACAGCAGCCAAGGATTTAGTTTCCCCGGTAATAGTCAAGGATTTCATTATCTCCAGTTATGAAGGATTTATTTTCCTCAGCAAGACAGCTAATCAGCTTACATACACATACATTATATTCATATGTCATAAACATTAATAAAGCACATTTTATTGCGTCATACATATCATGCAACATAACTTTGTGTTTTAGCTAACATTTTACCCTTTTCAGGATAAGATTAAAATCTACCTTTAACAAATATTCAAAGATTTCAGATACAGTACGGATACGATCCAAGACATGGAAGTCATTCTGTTACCCATCCGGATCTCTTATTCAGATACAATATGGATACACCCCAGACACGGAGGTCATTCTACTACTCATTCAGACTTCAGCAATCAGATACAGACTAGATATGCTCCAGACACGGAAGCCATTCTATTTCTCATTCAGATTCAACTGTCAACTTCAGGTTCAGATGCACTCCAGACACAGAAGTCATTCTGTCACTTGTCCGGATCCCAATTACAGTACGGATACACTCCAGACACGAAAGTCATTCTACTACTCATACAGATCTCAACTTCAGATACAATCCAGATACGCTCCAGACACGGTTGCCATTCTGTCACTCATTCGGAATTTATCCCCAGCCCAGAGATGCTTCATACACTAATGTTTTTCTGTCGCCCATTCAGAATTCAGATACAATACAGATACACTCCAGACATGGCATTCATTCTGATATTCATTCAAGAATCAAATACAGTTATAGCTCGGATACGCTCCAGACACGGACACCATTCCTTTGCTCATACGAATCCAATCTCCAGATACAACTCAGATACGTTCCAGATACGAATACCATTTTGATATTCATTCTCCTGATTCTCCACAAACAAATCTTGGATGGTATCTTTAATCCCATCCCCAGCAAGATTCTACCATCTCCAAATGGCATCTTTAAGCCCATTCCCTCAACTACATTTTGACGAGTGCAAATTTACGGGCACTCTAGTGTCCAATCATCTTTTCCTTTCGAGTCACGAAAGGCAAACTCGCCAATCTAACTCTTCAGGTTCAAGAAGATTGAATAGGGGCAGCTGTTGTACCCCAAAATTTCCCTCTCATTTTATCAAGATTTCCCCTCACCAGACTCCTTGAACTCCAGACAGGATTAGGGTCTTGCTCTGCTCAAGACATCTCATTGCACTGATGACCTAAATTAGGGTTTGAGTTTGCACAGGGATTTTTGGACTTCCAATGCTCAATATGACTTTCATGCTTCATTTTGGACTTACAAGATTGTCCATACCAAGTTTCAAGCCTTGAATCAAATTTTTGCCCAGTCAATTGGACAATTGACCTAAAAATCAGTTGTATTGGGGAAAAAGTCAACTATGGCCAATTTACAGTCAAACCTCACAATTTTTTATCCACATCAACATTATAGACTCGTATGAATCCTTTTATTAAGTTTGGACCATAACTCCTCAAGAAATTTGATCAGATCATCAAAAGGGCAAAATGGTCATTTTTAGGGTTTTGACTGTATAAGGGCAATTTCTGATTTTTCACGGTTCAAGCATGGACTCAAGGACTCAATGGCATCATCTTGACCTATTCACAAGGTTCAAAAGACCTCAAATGCATTGGATTGACAGATGAATTTTTCAATTAACTGATCAAAATTTGATTGTACACTGAAAAGTCAAACTTTGACTTTTTGGTCAAAATCAAGTGCCAAGGGTCATTTTTCATCAAGATGTGTCAAAACATGAAACTTTTTCATCAAGAAACCTAACTTTGCAAATTAGGGTTTAAAATTGAAAATTTTCATAACTTCGAATTTTTCTAAGTTGTGAAATTTTCTTATTTTTCCTAACTTTGCCCAACATTTTCACCATGATGCAATTGGATTCAAAAAAAAATTCCAACATTAAGGTTGTAGTCATCCACAAAGTCTACAACTTTGATTCACAAATTTTTCCCAAAAGAAGCTTGGATCTCAAGTTATGATTTTTGGAACAAGGGTCCATGAAACTTTTAACTTAGTGAAATTTTGCCCTAGTTTAGGCAGGATTTTGGCCTATCTTCATGGAAAATTTTCACATAGTTCAACTTGGAATCTCAAAATTAATTTAAAATATGGGTTGTAGAGCATGTTACAAGATTTCCAAAAAGTCCAAGAACTCTCCAAAATCGTTTGTGGTTAGGGAGAATCGAAAGCTTGAAGTTGGCAAAAACTCACTTTTGATCCATGGCATTTTCTTAGTGATACAAGTTGCAAACTCTAGTCAGCCTTGTTTGAACTAGATTACAGGTCCCAAAACCCTTCCATAATCAATAATTAAATGCAAATCCATTGGTATAAGGCTTTGTTTTGGTCATGGGAGGATTACACAAATAATTAATCCTTAAATGGTAAAAGATAACATTGCCATTTTTGTCAAATGTGCTTTATGTCAAACCACATCTCTTGAGCCTTGAACAAGATATGGTACAACACACAATATCCACCAACTTGAGGGGACAAGATTGTAGAGTGCAGGCTGATAGATAGCCTGTACAGGCTTGTCTTGCATCATGGCTTGCTTTTTTCTTCATAACCAAGAAACATGTCAAATATCACACATCTGTTAGAACCAACTTTGGCAAGAATTTGAGACAAGTTTCATACATCCCCTTGAGCCAGAGACACGAGCCTTTGAGTCCTTAAGCCAGCCAAAACACAAAATCATCTTCCTTTGGCAAAACAGGACAACTGTTGCATCTTGAGTTCTATCTCACAAGTTGCTCGTGCATTTTTCCCCAAACTTGTTCAAACTCCTTCCACATAACCTATCCAAGTTATCCCAACCCTTAAACACTGACTATAACTCCATTTGCAAGGTTTACCATTTTTTATTTCAGCTTGTGCAGGTTGAGTTCTACAGGCTTGTTCAAGCACATTCAAGGAAAGCTAGGCATTGGGGAAGGTCAGAGGAAGTTCAAGCAAGCAACCAAACATCTCAGGCCTCATTGAAAAGCTCCACATTTTCATACACGAAGTCAATTGAAACAGGTTTTTGTCAACTTCCTATCTCTCTATTTAGGAATAATTAGGCTTAGGTTTGTGAATAAAAAATGTAGTATTCATAGCCATGAATTTGTACATATGCTCAGTTTTCATTTAAGTTAATCATGTTAAGAGAATTTGATCCATGAACTTCCTGAAAAAATTAGGTTAGGATTTAGGGCCAGAGAAATTCTCTCTGGTCTTTGAGAATTAGAATGAGTTCTTGACATGGTTGGATCCGTCTTGAAAAATGCTATAACTTTGATGTTATGGGTTTTTGCATTAGAGCACGTATGCAGGTTGTTCATGTTTGAAGTAAGGCGCGCGTTTTTTGAACGAGAGGTTGAAGATGAAGTCTGGACTTGGGCTGGGCTTTGGCTTCTTGTTTTTGACACCCCCCTCATTACTAACTGCACCCCCCTTGGCCCATTTCTTCATATTTTTATATTTTTATATTTATTTTCATTTCTGATTTTATTTTCTTATTTTTCAAACATAAAAAATACCAAATTTTTTTTTATTTATAAATTTTCACATTTATTTTGTATTTTATTTTTATTTTTCCTAACATAAAAATAGTTTAATTAGTATATACTTTTTATTTTATTTGATGAAAAACTTAAAAAATAATACATAAAAATATTATACTTTTATTTTTATTATTTATACTTAAATAATATTTTTTCTAGATTTATTTTATTTTTGTATATATACATTATTTTATTTTATTGTACATAAAAATATATATAATATATATTTATTTTCTTAAAAGAAAATTAGGTTTTCCACCCTTATTAAAAAAAAATTTTTTTTAATATATTTTCATTTTATGACATTTGTATATATTTCATTCATTTTTATTTTTTTATAATTAATATATATATATATATATATATATATATATATATATATATATATATATATATATATATATATATATATATATATATATATATATATATATATATATATATATATATATATATATATATATATATATATATATATATATATATATATATATATATATATATATATATATACATACTTTCTTAAAAGAAAATTAGGGTTTTTACCCTTAATAATTAAAATACAATAATCCTTTAATTCTTTCTTTTATATACATTAAATATTTTTACATACATAAATTGATGATTTAAATAATTGTCCATTTATTTATTTGTACCATGTATTCAATTTGGATGTAATAGTAAATATTAGGGTTTCAATTTCTTGCCAAATAATCCCCATTCAAAAATTGTACCCCTCTCCCCATATCAAATGTTGTAATAGTGTAGATTTATTTTACGCATTTATGCTTTCAATTATGCCATGATTACAGACTAGGGTTTGTATGCAAAAATCCAAAATCAAAACAAATAGCTTGACTAATACAAAGACAAAATGCATGTAAATTGACAACACAATGCACACACGCACCCCTAGGGTTTCATCCACTTGTTGCCTTTAAAATTGGCCATGTTAAGCATGTTGAGTACTTTGGCAAAACAAAAACAAAACAAAAGATCATAGTCCCTCGATGACGCTATCTTGGTTTCCTATACAAAATGATCTAGTACCTCAAAAAATTGTTAAAGATACTTGGCAATATTGCTACCATGGTCAATACGATAACCCGCGCCTGTCCCGTTTAACATCCAAATACAAGGTTGTTTACCAAATGCAATGGTAAAACAACAATGTAAAAGGGTTAAAAATGTGTAGGAAGGATCTTTGAGTAGATAGGGTAGACATCTCTTAGTTACTTGATCAAAACTTGCAAAAACATCCTTTCTATTTTCAAACACACCTCACAACACAATTTCAAAACATTTCCCAAAAAACAAACTTTCAAACTTTCAAACATTGAAAAATCTTTTCAAAAGACAATACACCTTTGTATACATTCAAACAAGAATCATTACAAAGGTTTCCGCAAACGATGACCTCTTTTCAAAATATTTTCCAAACCATACACAAAGCACCATTTCAAACAATTGGAAAAGCAAAGCAAGTGATCTAAACAAGTAACTAAGAGCCCATGGATAACCATGGATGAAAAGGGTGCTAGCACATTCCCTTTTCATAATCTACTCCCCGAACCTAAGAAAACATCTCAAAGGTATTTCCTGTGCTTTTTGACCTTTCATTTGGATAAAATAAAAAGTCGGTGGCGACTCTTGCTAAACCGAAACATTTTGCAAATACAAACGCAAAACCTCAAGTCAGTTCTCCCACCGTATCACAATATATATAAACAAAACAAACAAGTCCTTAGGTTTAGGCTTCCATGGAGTCTCATAGGTAAGTACCCTCTTGAAGTTTAGTTGGCTCAAACCTGTCCTAGCAATAGTAACTGGGTTCTAAGGGAGCTCAATATCACTGGTTTGTTTTCTCGGGCATTGTTTCAACACAACCCTCTTTAATGGCGACCAAAATATCCCAGAAATCCAAACCTCAATGAGTGTAGTATCGAGTATCTACCAACTTCGGACTGAACCAAAGCCGATCATTTCACTATGTCCTAATGGCCAAGCTGGTCAAGTAAAGGTTCTAGAAGTTAGTTAGTGCTTCATGACATCACTCAGCGGCCCCGTATTCTCCTTGACTACTCAAGGGCTATCGGTACCCACAAATATGTCACACTAACATAGCTATTTCTTAGACCATCTCGGTATACCCCACACAGTTTTCACAACGTATTTCTACTTACCTAAAAGGTATCCCAAATTTGGGTAGAGGATTCAAACCCAAATAAAGATCCAAAATGTAAAGCATACAAGTCAAACAATGAAAGAAAATAAATGTGATCTAGCCCTAAGGGAACCCCACTTTAAAAATATCCCCAGTAGAGTCTCCAGTTCTGTAACGCGTTGGGAGAACTGACTTGGTCGTTTTAAGTTTGATCGCAAATATTGCGGTTAGCAAGAGTCGCCACTGACTTTTCTTTTATCTAAAAGGAAAGGCTGAAAAGAACAGGAAAGACCTTTGAGATGTTTTCTTGAGTTCGAGGGGTAGATTATGAATATGGAAGGTATTAGCACCCTTTCCATCCATGGTTTTCCATGGGCTCTTAGTTACTTTCTAGATCACTTGCTTTTGTTTGAAAATATGCTTTGTGTGGTTTTTTGAAAGTATTTTGAAAAGGCGCCATCGTTTAGGCAAACTTTGTAATGATTCTCGTTTTTAAGAATGTATACAAAGTGTTAATCTTTTGAAAATGTTTTCAAGTTTGAAATATGTTTTGAAAGTGTTGGTATTTATTTTGAAAATAGCAAGGATGTTTTGGTTTTGAAATTGAGCAAGCAACTAGGAACAATCTACCTACTCAAAAGTCTTTCATGTTTATTTCCTCTTTCCTTTGACATTGTTATCTTACCATTGATTTGGTAAGTAAACCTATCTTTGGATGTATAAGGGACGACCAAGGGTCATCGTATAGCCATGATTAGCAATGTTGTAAGATATCTTAGCATTTTCTTTAGGGGCTAAGATAATTTTTAAAAGGAAACTTTGATAGCGTCATCGAGGGACTATGATCTTGTATTTTCTTGTTTTTGCTAATATACCTCACATGCATAATATGGCCATTTTGTAAGGAAACAAAGTGGATTTACCCTAAGGGTGTATGTGTGCAAGTGTATTGGTTTACATGCTTGATTTGTCTTGATTAGGGTTTGCTATTTGTTGGTTTTAATCTTTCCATACAAAACCCTAATTACTAGCATTTGTATATAAAGCATTAAATTGCAGAAAATATAAATACTAAGCTATTACATCATTTAGGGGAGGGGGTATACAAATTTACAAATGGGGAATTGGCAAGAAAATTAAATCTAAATAATTATTACAACCATATTGGATATTGTACAAAAAATGAATAAGTAAAAATGTGTAAATGCAAGAATATATAAATGGAAAAAGAAATGATTTTTTGTTTGGTTTTTCATAAAAAAGGGTTTTAACCTAATTAAAGAAGATGATTAACTAAAAATTAAACAAAATTAAATTTAAACTAAATAAGAAATAAGTTAAGTTCAAAAAAGTATTTTTAGGGTTTTTCTACGAAAGGTTTTATCTTAACGAAAATACAAATGAAAATGAATTAATTAAAATAAACCTAAGTTCTAAATTAATTTTATTCACATGAAAATAATATAATAGTTAAACCCTAGTCTAAGTATTTATTGAATAAAAAAAGAAATTAATTTATTAAATGAAAATGTTTTTGTTCTTTTGTTTTTATGAAGAAAATAAAATATAAATAACCATTTTCTAAATATGCAAATAAATAAATAAAATATTTTTTTGGATTTTTTTATCATTAATAATAATAATAATAAAGAAAATATAAAATGAAAATAAAATTAAAAAAAGAAAGAAAATAAAATAACAAAGAAAAATAATGGGCCAGGGGTGTAAACAATAAGGCAGGGGGTCAGAAATAGCAAAAAATAAGGCAAGGCCCAATCATTTAGAGGCCTAGGCGCCTATTTTTGGAAAAAAAAAGAGGAAATGTTAGAAAAATAGCAAAAGTGGCAGCGCTGGGGCTTGAATCCACGCCCATGACCATAAACGCGAGCTGCCTTTACCATTGGGGTGGCTATACATCCATTAACTTAACTGAAATGATAAATATATAATACAAAATAAGTCATGAATACACTTCATCTTCAACCTCTAGCCAAAGGACCTGTAACTTCATTATTTCTCAACCATTCATAAAACTTCCAACATCAAACTTGTTAGAATTTTTCTCACGATTCTGAATATGTAAATAACTTAAGCTAATTCTAAAAAATGAGCATGAATTTCTAATGGTACCAAATCCTGACCTAAATATTTTCAGAGGTTCGAATTCAAAATTCTAACTACTCAAGCAACAATAATGAAATCTAAGGACATGGTTAGCTTCAGGACAATGATATCTACATTTCTTATTCACAAATAAACCATTAATGATGCTTGTATGAAGAGTTCAAAGTTAGGAAAACTTACCTCAAAACTGGAAATCGTGTTTTGAGTTTGAGCTTGTTTCAAGTGATGGTGATTATCAGGTTAGCTTCCTTGAGGTCCCAGGAAGCTAATGTAATGATTAGCTTGAGTAATGGATGGCTGAAATGGTCTAGAGAAGTCAATGTGAAGACTCTGTTTTTTGGTTATGGAAGATGGTGAAAATGGTGTTACAGTCATGTAACAGGGTGTGGGATGAGTTCTAAATGGTGTATGGAAGCTTTGTGATTGAATTTGATTGAGAATGCACAAGTGAAATGTGAGTTTGGAATTCAAAGTCAGAAATGACACAAAAATGGAGTTTGTGTGCAAATTCAGATTTCATGGAGTTTTAAGGAGTTTCTAGGCTTATCAATCCATGTGTTAGCTTGCATATAGTGCCCTTATGTATAAGCAAGAGGTTTGGATACTTGAGGTGGTCAGAATCACAAGATCACAAGTTATGGGATTTTGACTTGTTTTTGAAGCAAGCTTGACAAGTATGGTTTCAAGGTAAGGTAAAAAGCTATCTAGAGTGGTTACCAACTTTAAACATGCTTATCTGACTTTGTAGAGAAATCTTGTGCAGAAGGAACAAGTGCAAAGCTCAATGCAAGTTGACTTTGCATAAAGCTTGCTTTATGTAAAAGGCAATGGTGCCTTTGTGTCATTAATGGAAAATTATCTTGGATAAAGCTTGAATCAAATGGATAATAGCTCAAAAGAAAGTGTAATCTTCTGATTAGGGAGATACTTTGATGTTTAGAGGCTTGCAAAGCAAGTTTGTGCAGCATAGGCTTGAGATTTGATTTCGTGTTCATCACAAAAATGACCTATAATTTTAGTTTGAAACCCTAAATTCCTCTCTTCGATTCTCCTTGCTCAAGAATGATCTCAAGGAGTTCTTGGACATTTTGGAAAGCTTGTAATATTATCTATAATCCATATTTGAATCACTTTTTCAAAATCCAAGTGGAACTATGTGAAACTTATCCAAGAAGTTAGATCAAAATCTTGACAAAAAATGCTCAAAATTTCACTAAGTGTTTTAGTTTCATGACCATGACTTCATGGATTAATAACTTGAGATCCAAGAATTTCTAGGAGAATTTGTGTAAAGAAATGTTTTAGATCTCATGGAGATCTCCAACTTTCATGTTGAAAGTTTCTGTTGAATCATCTTGCATCATGGTGAAAAATTGGCTCAAAGTTGTGAAAAAATATGAAGTTTTCAACACTTAGAAAAATTTCTAAGTTTGGAAACATTGACTTTTCAAAATGAAATATTAAATTTTTGATTTCTTGATGAACAAATTTCATATTTTGACATGTTTTGATGAATTGTGATCTTTGACACTTGATTTTGACCCAAAAGTCAAAGTTTGACTTTTCAGTGTACAATTGACTGAAAATCAACTATCAATTAATTGATCTTGAAGGATGTTTTGAGTCATGCCATTAGGTCAAAATGATGCAATTGAACTCTTGAGATCATGCCTCAAACCAATTAACCATTTGCTAGGTCAAAAATCAGAAATTGCCCTTTCTCAATCAAAACCCTAATTTTGACCATTTTGCCCTTTTGATGATATGATCAAAATTCTTAAGGAATTATGGTCCAAACTTTATCAAATGACACATATGAGTTCACAATGTTGGTATGGGTAAAAAATCATGAAGTTTGACTGTAAATTGGCCATAATTGACTTTTTCCCTAATACAACTGATTTTTAGGTCTACTACTCAATTGACTGAGCAAAAATGTGATCCAAGACTTGAAACTTGACATGAGTAATCTTGAGGATCCATAATGATCCATGAAATTCATATGAGGCACTAAAAGTTCAATTATACTTGTGCAATCTCAAACCCTAATTTCAGTCATTAGTGCTTAAGGAGGTGTCTTGAGTTGATCAACCCTTGTGCAGTCTTGAACCAAAGGCAATCTTGTGAGAAAATATTTGATAAATTAGAGGGAAAATTTTAGGGTACAACACTCCCCTAATTCCGAGGAGTGAGGCATTATGGAATTCCCCACAACGGTCAATGATAGAAATATCTCCCATAGCCCGGGAGTACCAAATAATATCCGAGTGAGAAAGTGACATTATCCTTTATGACCAACCCGAACCTTGTTCGTTCTTCAATACTGATCAGGGAAGGTGCTAAATAAACCACCTAGACAACAATGGTATGTAACACATAAGAACCCCTCTTCTCTTCATGGTATGAGTGTGAAGGGAATGCAATATATCTTCGAGCAAAGTAGGCACAGGGTTATGGGAGAGAAAAACATTGACAACATTCACATCTATGAGTAAGTCCAGATTATGGAATAGTACTAACCCATAGATTAGAAGATCTAGGACTTCTTCGAAAGCTTGGAAATCCAAATCATCCCAAAACAATTGATCATTTTCTAATAGTAACTTGACTAGGAAACCCTTGATTCTGCTTCTTGTTTCCCAGTTGGATATAACATCGGACAATTTCAGATGCAAGGCTACTGCAATGCCTATGGATTTGGAGCCTCCTCTAAACGGGTGAAAGGAATCTGATCCAGAATGGGTACACCCAATAATTGAGAGAACTCTTCCATGGTAGGTACCAACTGATAATTGGGAAATATGAAGAAATTATGTTTGGGGTCAAAGAACTGAAAAACTACACCCATAATCTTCTCATTGAAGTTTGAGGTAACCAGGTTGAGAAGTCGACCATATTTCTTGGTGAACGAGGAAGTCTCAGGAACCCTTGATACTAGCTCTTTGAGTTGGAGATGTATTCTCACAAAGCTGATTCAGATGGTGTTTCTATGAATGGAAGCCATGATCTTCAAAACAGAATGAAGATAAATTCCCTTGGTCCTTGAAATGGTTAGTGAAATGAAAATTGATGTCATGATGCATGATGTTATGCTTGAACAATTTAATCACACGCAAGCAAATAACACAAGACCTTGGGTTTAGGCTTGCATGGGGTTTATAGGTGAGTACCCTCTTGAAGTTTAGTTGGTTCAACTTGTCTTAGAAAAAGTAATCGGGTTCTAAGGAGTCTCAATATCACTGATCTCTCTTTATCAGGCATTGTTTCAGCTCAAGCGATCTTTTCTCACGAGCGAAATATCCCGAAATTCAGATCTCAATGAGTGTAGTATCGAGTATCAACCAATCCTCATCTTTATACCGAGGCCGACTATCTCACTACTTTCTAATGACTAAGTTTGTTTAACTAAGGTTCTAAGGTCCGTTAGTGCTTTATGACACCACACAACAGCCCCATATTCTCCTTAATTTAACACAAGGGATACCGGTACCAACAAATATGTCACACTAACGCAGCTATCGCTTCAACCATATCGGTCTATGTCGTACAGTCTCCATGATCTATTGTTGCTTACCTAAAAGGTTCCCCAGATCCGGATGTAGGATCTTTTAGTAACAACCCAAACAAGCCCTCAAAGATAAAGCATAAAAACACACAATGTATAGCAATTTAAAAATGAACTAAGCTCTAAGGTAACCCCCACTTTTATTAGAATTTCCCGAGTAGAGTCGCCAGTTCTGTGAAACAATGGCAGAACCGACTGTTATACTGGTTTTGCGTTTGTATTCACAAATGTTGTGGTAAGTAAGAGTTGAAGAAGTGAAAAACACAAGAAGGGGGGGTTGAATTGAAAACTTGAAATCAAATGCACAAAGACACGGTATTTTTATCCTGGTTCATTTGATCTCAAACTACTCCAGTCCACCCGTCAAGGTGATTTTGCCTCTCTCCAACGAGGTCTTAATCCACTAATCTCAAACAGATTACAATCACTACTTTGACATCTTTCAAAGTGTTCTTGAGTACAACCACAATCCGGTTAATCTCAAGGAAAAACTGTTCTTAATCAAAGATAAAAGAGTATTGTGTATAGTTGTTTTTCGTTACAAAAACAGTTATCACAACTGTGATATTTTACACAAATTTAGAGCGTGGAATAGAGATGAGTAAGCTTGCAGCGTTTTTGATTGTCTTGCAGTAGTGTTGGAAAATTGTTAACGATTTGATCTCTTAGCTTGTATTTATAGGCAATGGAATTCTGTCCAATCTTTAAGCGTGATTATGATCATTAACGCAGTTTCCATTTAGAGAAGATCCTGTCTAAAAGAAGTCATTGTAATTGATGTTGTCTTGATTGTAAAGTAACGCTTCAGAATCTTACATCCTTGCCTGCTGCTGATGCTTCAGAACATTGATGCCTTAGATTATATTACTTTTGTTCAAAATCAAAGTTTACTTCACTTAAGCTCAGGTTCTGGTTATCATTCTTCCGTGCAAATTATGATTACTTTCAGCGTGTAGTTTCTATAGCTTATCTTCTGATGCTGCTTTGGTCAGAACTTCTGCATACAAAATAACATAATTTTTAGGGTGCAAATTTTTTCTTTGTATTTGTTATCATCAAAACTCTAATCAAGGGTTGTAGAATCAAACTATGTTCTAATAATCTCCCCCTTTTTGATGATGACAAAAACTAGAATTTTCAATGAAAAATAAAGAACAAAGAGTTTAAGAGAGAGGCTCCCCCTGAGTTGATTACTTCCCTGAAGTTCCTTCTCATCAGAGCTTTTGCTGCATCTCCTATCAGAATTTGTTCCTGTTCAAACTTTTCAGAAAGTAAAGGTTAAATAATTCAGAATGTTTGAGACTTTTGTCCTGGTATACCATTATTGAAAATATCTTACTTTCTCCCCCTTTTTGTCAAGTATAAAAAAAGCAATATAATCAGAGTAAAAAAAATATGAATTATATTAAAAACATAATGCAATGACAAGTTTTAGAAACAAGGAGGTAAAGATAAAAGTTACACATAAACAATTTTAAAATAAAATCTAAGAAGGAGGGGGGAGACGTGTGAACAACGCTTCCAACAAGCTCTTGATCTGAGGACTTGACTCTTCTTGCTAGCCCAAAATATCTTTGATTTCCTTTGTAGTATCTTCTTGTTTATCCAGAATCCCTTTGATCTCTTTGTTCGTATCCTCTTGCTTGTCCAGTCTTGCATGGATTAGAGCATTCTCTTTCTTCAACTCTTCCAGAGTTTGCATGACTAGAGAGGAAGCTGGTGTCTCTTCAGGGGTTGCATGTTGTTCAGAACATTATGTAGCTTCTTCTGAATGAACCACTTCTTCTTCTACAATCATGTCTTATGGAGCAGTAGTCAGGGAGAGACTATCTGAATCTGGTTTAGCAACTTCTGAAGGATGGTTCTCTTTCCATGGAGCATTATCCAGCGGAAGAATTTCTTTATTGTACCATTGACTCAGAACTTGATCTTGAAAAGCTTTCAGCTGATCATTAAAGTTCTGCTGAGCCCTTTCATAACTCAATTCCTTCAGCTTCATAGTTTCAACGTTGAGCCATTTTCTGAATCTTTCCTAGAGAAAGTCAGAAGCAGCATGATTAGAAATCTCTAGGCTTGCTTGCTTCAAAGAATTGATCCATTCTTGCATTTATGTTTCAAAAATCAACAGACTCTTACCAACATCTGATTTTGGTTTAGGTTTGGGAATGTCAATTTTGCGAGAGGTGGAAACTAGTCTGTCCAGCACTAGTGGATCAATGACAATTATGAGGTTGTCAGGTGGATGGTTGATGGGTGAAGGAGTATGAGAGTCAGGATTTAGAATTGGTCTATTAGCGGAGTTTGGTGGTGTGGATTCAAGGGATGAAGGAATTTCTGGAAGGTCATGAATAGTGAGAGGCATGCGAACTGCAATAGGTTCTGTTATTCTAGGAATTTGGATTGTGGTATCAGAATCTGAAGGAGAGTCTTCAGATTGGTTTGTGGAGGTGTGTTGAGTTTCTGGTTTAGGAATTACAAATGATGGGTTTTCAGAAGGTGGAGAGAGAGTGTCTATTATCTAGTTGTGGTGAGTTGGGATTCAGATGTTCTGGAGAGTGTGGTTGTGGATTATCTGATTGTTGTTGGGAGTTTGGATTTTCTGGGAGTGGAGATTGAAAGTCTGAATCAAATAGTTCAATGTCAGATAGAACTTTTGCAAGTTCTGGTTGATGAGGTTCTGGGTTTGGATTTTGATTGGGGGAGTGAGGTTCATTCACAAATTTCCTAGAGTTACAGATGGATCAAACTCTATGTCAAAATCTTCAAAAGTTTGTGGTGAAGGATTTTCTATAGGTTGAGGGGGATTGATTTCAGATGTTGTAATAATAATTGATTCTATAACAGAAACATAAGATGGATTACCTTTCTTTTTCGCAGCTTTAGGTGCCTTCTGAGAGGATCCTTCTCCTGCAGCTTTCCTCTTTTTGGATTTCTTTAGCACAACCTCTGGAGCTGCCCTGTGCAGATCTTGAATGTTTATTTCTGGAGTAGTCCCATCATCCTTGCAAGCTTCAAGGTATCTGACTATGACTTCTGGGTTGCTGTCTATCTCAGAGAATAGAGGAAAATCCTTCAGAGGTATCCTCCTTTAAGTAATGGTCTCATGAGAAGCAATAGTTGGTTCCTTCTGAATGTTCTTAATGATCTTCATTTTCTTCAGATTCTTTGTGTTCAGAGGCTTCCCAGCAGTTGCTTCCAAAGTGCTTATTTCTTGAGCCTTTATCAGGTATTCTATCAACCTGTTTTCTATTAGAATATCTGATATCAGTCTTCCTAAGGGAATCCAATCCCTCTTAGTTCTTTCTTCTTCTCTGGTCTCTTTCACACTTGTTCTGAGGTGGTTGAAGAGCAAGTGTGCAAGATTAATCTTTGTCTTCTTTGCAATGGTGATGTAATCAGGAGATCTTGTGGACTTCCTGTGGTTGATACATCCCAGAATGATTCTGGCCCAGATTCTGTGATGATCCTTCAAATCTCTAATTTTGCTTGATGGTTGTCCAGAAGTGAAAATTTCCTTGGCAATTGATTTTAGGTCAGAACATCTTTCTGCCATGTCTATGCATCTGACTCCGCCACCATTGTATCCAATGAGCTTCCCAATAAGATCTTCTGTAATCAAGATTTTCTTTCCCATAACATAAGAAGTAACCTGGTGGTTGGAAGATGTAGCTTGAATCCATAATTCTTTGACGATAATGGGAAACGTTGGACCCACCAGACGGTCAAAATACCTGTTCCAACCTTGAGCAGTCACGTCTTCATAGAGATTGAACCCATTTTCTTGTAGACTCTCAAAATCAATGATCAGTTCTGAGAGAACTTCCAGGTTATCAACAGGAGTGAGAAGCATCCTGATAGGTTCTTCATATTGTTCCGTTGATGCAGATTCAGGAGAACTGAGATTTTTGAGGTTTGATGAAGAAGCCATTGTTCACACGGGTTTGTTGGAGAAGATGAAAAGGGTTTTTGAAAATGAAACTTGAAACAAGAGTGAATAGAGAAGATATTAAAAGTGAATGAATGAAATAGTGAATTTGAGTTTAAATAGGTTTTTGGAAAATCTAAGCAGTAAGTAAGAAAGTAATGTAATGATTATATGCATTAATGAAACCTGAGGTTAGGGGATTCATAAATATATTTGAACGGTTTACCACTGACAGGTGTCTCAATGCATCCAATCCGAGTCTTGGACCCTTCAGAAATTGAATGCGTGTTCAGCCTCAGAAGGTAACTGGTGAGAGCATGATAAGTGTTTGATGATGTGAACTGCACGCCTCTATCCTTGAAATGAAATGTTCATATCTTCATGGATAGATTCTGAGGCAATCTGTACTTATAAACTCTGAAGACAGGTTGATCAGTTGTTCACAGAAAATAATAAAGTTCTGAGGGTTAAGATATGTAAATAAAACATTTTATTATGGACATAACTTCATGATGAGATGTTTCAGAATGAAATTGAATCTATCTTCAGAAAGAGGTTTTGTAAATACATTAGCCTATTGATGGTCTGTGTCAATGAATTTTAAAGTGAGAATTCCTTTCTGAATATAGTCCCTAATAAAGTGATGTTTTATTTCTCTATGCTTAGCCCTAGAATGCAAAATAGGATTCTTACTGAGACATATAGCTGAAGTGTTATCATAGAAGATAGGAATGTTACTCTCAAATATGTTGAAGTATTCAAGTGGACTTTTCATCAAGAGAATTTGAGTGCTACATCCAGCAGCTGCTATGTATTCAGCTTCTGCTATTGACAATGCTATTATGGACTGTCTCTTACTTGTCCATGAAATCATATTCTCTCCCAGAAACTGGCAGCTTCCATAAGTGCTTTTACGCTCTACTCTGTCTCTAGCAAAATCAGCGTCACAGTATTCTACTAAGATGTATTCATTGGATTTTCTATAAAACAAACCCAGATTAGTAGTACCTTTCAGATACTTGAAAATTCGCTTAACTGCTATTAAGTGAGATTCTCTAGGATCTGATTAGAATCTAGCACATAAGCAAACACTTAATAAAATATCAGGCCTTGAAGTCGTCGGATAAAGGAGAGAACCAATCATACCTCTGTAGACTTTTTGTTCTACCTTTTTACTTACCTCTTCCTTTTCCAGAATGCATGTGGGGTGCATTGGAGTCTTTGAGGGCTTACATTCTAAGAGATCAAATTTCTTCAGAAGTTCTCTGACATATTTGCTCTGGTGAATGTAAGTTCCTTCTTGAGTTTGGTTTATCTGAATGCCCAGAAAGAATTTGAGTTCCCCCATTAAGCTCATCTCAAACTTTGCCTGCATGCACTTAGCGAACTCTCTTCCCAAAGATGGTTTAGTGGATCCAAAGATAATGTCATCTACATAAATCTGACACACTAAAATGTCATTCTTAAATGACTTACAGAACAAGGTTGTGTCAACTTTCCCTCTGGTGAATTCCTTTTCTAACAGGAAGTTACTTAGTCTTTCATACCAAGCTCTGGGAGCTTGTTTCAGACCATAGAGTGACTTCTTTAGTTTGAAAACATATTTTGGGTGTTTGGAATTCTCAAACCCAGGGGGTTGGTTCACATATACCTCTTCATCTATATAGCCATTTAGGAATGCACTTTTGACATCCATCTGATATAGAGTGATGCCATTGTTTACAACAAATGAAATTAAGAGTATGATAGATTCTAACCTGGGGACTGGAGCAAAGGTTTATGTATAGTCTATCCCCTCTTGCTGACTATAACCTTGTGCCACTAGTCGTGCTTTGTTTCTGATGACTTCTCCTTGCTTGTTCAGTTTGTTTCTGAACACCCACTTTGTTCCAATGACATTGAATCCTTTTGGTTTGGGAACCAGATCCCATACATCATTTCTGGTGAACTGATTTAATTCCTCCTGCATTGCCAAAATCCAGTCATTGTCCAGAAGAGCTTCCTCAATTTTTGTTGGTTCAATTAGAGATACTAGTCCCATGAGGGATTCTTCAGAGTTTCTGAATGTTGATCTTGTTCTGATTGGATCATCCTTCTTTCCCAGGATTTTATCTTCTGGGTGAGCTATGCTGCTTTTGGAAAACCTTTTCTGGAGTTGATCAACAGAAGGTGCTGGATTGCTTGTAGCATTTCTTTCTGACATTGTTGGAGCATCTATATTGAGAACATATGATGCTTTATCTTCAGTACCTACTATTCCAGAGCCAATGATCTTTCCTCTTTGGTTTCCTCCAAAGCCCACGTAGTCTCCAGCCTTAAGTTCCAGGCTTTGGAACATATGCCTTCTTCCCGTCATGTGTCGAGAGCAGCCAGAGTCCAAGTACCATGACTGGTGTTTTAGCCTTGGTGCTAAAGATATCTGCTACATATATAATTTTATCTTTAGGTACCCATATCTTTTTGGGTCTGGTTTGTTAGTTTTACCAAAATTCTGGTTGAATTTTGGTTTGACAGAGTAATCACTACTAGTGTACTTTATGTTATGTGTGTGCCCATATATAAAATGTGATTTAAGTGGTGTGCGTTTTATGACTAAGTCCATGGCCTGTCTAGGTGTAGATACCTTACCTTGATATCCTATCCCTTTTCTGCCATTTTTGCTAACTCCATAGATCATTGAAGCCATCTTTCTTCTATTTATGCTTTTAGCCAGAAACTTCTGAAAGTTGTGATCATATTCTTTGATGATCTCATCAGCATTACTGGGAGTCTCTGAGATTATTTCCTTCTGAGAGTTTTTAAAATTATTTTCTAATTTTGAAACTTTTTCCTTTAACTCGGAATTTTATAATCTGAGACTCTCAGTCTTTTCAGAGTCAGAGACAAGTTCCTTTTTCAGGTTCTTAAATTTGACTCTGATTTACTGATACCTTTCCAGAATTTCATTTAGACTTTCTGCAAATTCAACTTTAGTGAAATTAATAGCAAAGTTAGGGAATACCTCTTCAGTGTCTGATTCCGAGTCTGAACCAGAAGCTTCACTTTCATCTGACACGTTTTCCATGAGAGCTATGTTTGCTCTTTCATCATCTGACTGAGTCAGCTTCAGAGGTGTCCGAATTGTCCCATGTTACCATGAGGCTTTTCTTCTTTTCCTTGAAGAACTTATTTTTGGGCTTCTCCTTCTGAAGCCTTGGGCAGTCACTTTTGTAGTTCCCTTTCTTATTACACTCATAGCATATGATGTCTTTGTTATTTGGCTTTCTGTGTCCTGAAGAACCTTTAGGCCTTCTATATCCATAGGAAGACTCAAACTTTCTGTATCTGGAGGAGGATTCATTTTGATTCTCTGATCTTCTAGGATTTCTGAATTTCCTTTGTCTCTGCTTCTATAGTTGATTCACCCTTCTGGAGAGGAGAGACAATTCATCTTCTTCTGATGAGGATCCATCAGATGGTTTCTTCCATAGCCTGCAAAACCTTAGAGTCATATTTTCTGTTAGATTTTAAAGTTAGTGGCTTACCTTTCTTTCGAGCCTCATCTTCTTCTAGCTCTATCTCGTGACTTCTGAGGGAGCTGACAAGTTCCTCTAGAGATATCTTGTTGAGATCTTTGGCTAACTTAAGTGTTGTGACCATTGGCCTCCATTTATTGGGTAGACTTCTGATGATCTTCTTTACGTGATCAGCAGTAGAATATCCTTTGTCAAGAACCTTCAACCCAACAACAAGGATCTGGAATCTTGAGAACATTGTTTCTATGGATTCAGTATCTTCCATCTTAAATGCCTCATACTTCTGAATAAGCGCAAGGGCTTTGGTTTCTTTGACTTGAATGTTGCCTTCATGCGTCATTCTCAGAGAGTCAAACATATTTTTGGTTGTCTCTCTATTTGAGATTTTCTCATATTCTGAATATGAGATAGCATTGAGGAGTATTGTTATGGCCTTATGATGATTTCTGAAGTCACGTTTTTGCTGGTCAGATATCATTTTTTTGTCTATCTTCTTACCCCTTCCATCCACTAGATGTGTGTATCCATCAGTTACCATCTCCCATAGATCAGCATCATGGGCCAGAAAGAAGCTCTCAATTATGTCTATCCAATAGTCAAAGTTTTCTCCATCAAAGACTGGAGGTTTGCCACTGTTTTTGTCTTTGTCTTCATGATAGTAATTGTTGATGTTTTGGCTTGGTCCCACCATGGTTTTTTTCTGAAGCTTGGATCTTGTACTGACACGGTTAAGTGTATGAACTCAGAACCAGGCGCTCTGATGCCAATTGAAGAAGTGAAAAACACAAGAAGGGGGGGGGGGGGGGGGGGGTTGAATTGAAAACTTGAAATCAAATGCGCAAATACACGGTATTTTTATCCTGGTTCGTTTGATCTCAAACTACTCCAGTCCACCCGTCAAGGTGATTTTTCCTCTCTCCAACGAGGTCTTAATCCACTAATCTCAAACAGATTATAATCACTACTTTGACAACTGTCAAAGTCTTCTTGAGTACAACCACAAATCTGGTTAATCTCAAGGAAAACGGTTCTTAATCAAAGATACAAGAGTACTGTGTATAGTTGTTTTTCGTTACAAAAACAGTTATCACAACTGTGATATTTTACACAAATTTAGAGCGTGGAATAGAGATGAGTAAGCTTGTAGAATTTTTGATTGTCTTGCAGCAGCGTTGGCAAATCATTAATGATTTGATCTCTTAGCTTATATTTATAGGCAATGGAATTCTGTCCAATCTTTAAGTGTGATTATGATCATTAACGCAGTTTCCATTTAGAGAAGATCCTGTCTGAAAGAAGCCGTTGTAATTGATGTTGTCTTGATTGTAAAGTAATGCTTCAGAATCTTACATCCGTGCTTGTTGCTGATGCTTCAGAACATTGATGCCTTAGATTATATTCCTTCTATTCATAATTAGAGTTTACTTCACTCAAGCGCATGTTCTGATTATCATTCTTTAGCGTAAATTATGATTACTTTCAGGGTGTAGTTTCTATAGCTTATCTTATGATGATGCTTTGGTCAGAACTTTTGCATACAAAATAACATGATTTTTAGGGTGCATATTTGTTCTTTGTATTTGTTATCATCAAAACTCTAATCAAGGGTTGTAGAATCAAACTATGTTCTAACAAGAGTCGCCATCGACTTTTCTTTCATCCAACAAAGAAAAGGGTGAAAAGAACAGAAAAAGACCTTTAGAGAGTTTTCTTAGTAAGGGGGGTAGATTATGGAAAGGGAAGGTGTTAGAACCCTTTCCATCCATAGTTATCTACAGGCTCTTAGATGCTCATCTCAATTTGAAAGACCTTATTCTTTGTGTGTTTTGAAAAGTATTTTTGAAATTCCAATAGTAAGGCGATTTTCTTTATGATAACCCTTGTATAAGTCCTCAAGAGTGTTGATAAAGCATTTTGAAAATGTTTTTGAAAGTTGTTTTGTGTAAGTGTAAAAATTTGTTTGAGCAAGCATCTAGGAACTATCTACTTTTACTCAAAAGGGTCGTTCTTTTCCTCTTTTCCTTTAGACAGTGTTATCCTACTATTAGTGAGTAGGTAGCCCTAGTCGTCAGATGTTTGAGGGACATTCGAAGGGACATTTATAGTCACAAAGGCAAATGGGCAAGAAACTTTAGTAACTACCCTAAAGTTTTATGATCATACCGAATCAAATTCGAGAGGGTCATCGAGGGACTTATGATCTTTAAACCAGAGGGTAGCCACTAAAATCTCTCACGTTTCGAGAGATGTGATTGTTTTCCAAATGCAACTGAAGTGGGATACCCTAGAGGTGCACATGTGCAATTGTGTTGTTTTCAGTTATTTTAGTCTTGTGTTAAGTTTGCTAGCATTTTGTTTTTAATTCTTGTCGTACAATCCTAGTTAGCATACATCTAAGCAGTTAATAATTTGCAGAAATTAAAAGTGCGGAAATGTAAAATCTTAACTATTACATGGCTTCGGGGAGGAAGAATTTACAAGATCAAAATGGGGAAAAATAAAAAGTAGTAAAAGTAAAGTCCTAGTTAAGTCTATTACATCCCAGTAAGCAGATACAATAACATGCAAAAGTGCGAATTGAAAATACATCTACAACCCTAAGAAGAAAATTTTTTGCTGGTTTTTTTTGTTTAATAAAAGAGAATAAAATCTAATTCTACTTAATTTTAATTTTAAGAAAGTTTTTAGGTAATTAATAATTAATTAAAAAAATTAACTTTAATAAAAAAAACTAAAACCTAATTTTTGTGATTTTTACCTGATTTTATATTTAAATAAAAAGTAACTAAAAGAACAAAAAAAAAACATGTAAAATGGGTCGGGCAGCAAAAGTAAACAAGGGGTGGTGCAAGTTTAAAAACGTGGGCCCAAAGTGAGAGGAGGTTGTCTTTTGATCCCATGAGAGAAGCTATCTTTCGATCCAACGAGGGGGCTGTCTTTCGATCCATTAGGGAGGTTGTTGAAAGTGCATGATGGACTGCACGCTAAGGGTACTGGATCTGGATTGATGGGATCTATTGGTGTTGACCGCGTGGTGCATGGTATGCAAGTTAGACCTACAAGCATAGGATCTGGAATACAATTGTTATAAAAAAATGCATGATCTGGGTGTCGAACCCAGGTCATTCCCCATAATTTGAACCCCTTCCTAATTCGAACCCCCTCAGTCTGAATTTGGATTATTTTGGGATGAAACGGTCTGTACCAAGGGTTTAAAAACAAATCAGTTTCGAAGGTCCTAGTAATGGTATCCTGTCATTTGGGCACTACAACTCACCTGAGTTATGTTAAGACATTCATAAATAATGACGATAACATGAATATGCAATTGAAAGAGGTTTAGATTAAAGGTTAAACGAGTTTGAGATCCAAGACAAGTTACCAACAGAGGGATTGTGTGAGTGATGCTCCTGCGTGCATTGGACCTTCCTAATGCTTGGAAACGTCTCCTGGAACCTTCAGGGAGTGAGTGGAATGCTTGTTTTGGATTGAGGAGGCATGCAAAGATTGTTTTTATTTTAACAACTTTGTGAAGATTTTGAGAATTTTGTGTGGTTTTTCAGGAAATATCTTGTGTGTGGGGCAATGTGTGTCTTGTATTTATATGGGTGTGGTGGTGAACTAAAATGGCATGAATCAGCCAGTAACCATGTCTTTGAAAGCAAAATCGAAAGACTTTAAAAAGTTGCCATTTTTGATGATTTTCTACCATTTTGGGCTTTGAGTGAACCTGGACAGGTTTCATCCCATTAGGTGTTCGTTTCAACTTTTCACATCTTGAATCTTTCATATTATCCCAAGATTTGTTCTTTGATGGCTCTGAGTTTCAATTCGAATGGTTCAAGGCCTCATCGTCATGGCTTCTTCGATTGAGTCACTATCTGCCTTAGTTTGATATGGAAACTCTCCAATCAGCCTAATCGAACTCAGCTCTTGTTCCTTTCGATCTCCTTTCCTTCAACCAAACCAATTGAAGCATCGCCTCTTCATCTTGGCCTGTTGAAGCTTCATTTTGTTCTTTCTTTCGAACACAGTTGTGTAGGTGGTTCTTCGATTCCAACTCCCACCCTTTGCTTTTGTCTACCAGAATATCTTTCTTTCTCACTAGTTCATCTTCAATTGGTGAATACAGTTGTATGCACCAATCAAAAGGTAACCTATGAGCATCAGTATTTCACTTCAATCATCCAACACCTATCCAGGTACATGCCAAAAGCTCTAAGGTGACTTATATTTGGCTGATTCATCCCTAACTGTCCTTCGACCATGCCATGTTTGAAGATTTCATGTCCTTCGAACCATTAGAATTCCACGTGCTTCTTTGGATAATATATAAGATTTTGATTTCAAAATATTCTTCTTTTCGAAGCGCCCATTCAAACAACATGTCAGTCGAAAGGTCTCTCCTTGTAATGCTTCGAATGACCTATATTTCAATGGTTCGAAGACGAACCCTTCGAAGACACTCTTTACTAGCTCTTCATCAATCAAAGACTTCATAAAATCCTCCTCACGCTTTCTTTTGAATTATCCTTCCTTCGATCCTAGTGCTTCGTTGGGCATCAAATTAGGCTGCATACTGCTGTTGAAGCTTCTTCGACCCAAAAGCTCTTAGGCATATTTTCAGCTTTCGACCTACACCTTGTTATGTACACTTCTTTTCTTTCTCTCAATTGTGCCACTATGCTGAGGCATATAGGGAGCCATGGGAATCATTTGAAGCTTTTGCAAACCAAAGTTCTTTGTGAGAAATGAAACCCTAGACGGAAATCCATTGCTTAGGAGGAGAATTTGTCTGGTCAATTCTTGGTCAACCTTGAGCAATTGGGGACTTCAATGAGCATGCCTTGAATAGAATGGGAGGGAAAATTTTGGGGGTACAACACTCTTCATATGGTTGGCATGGCTAACTTTAGGATCAACTCGATATCTTGAACACACTCCTACAATAAAGGAAATGTCTAGTCTGCTAGTTGTGTGATATAGAAGGCTGCCTATCATACTTCTATAAAGACTTTGATCTACACTTACTCCTTTTTCATCTTTAGTCAACTTCAGATGTGTGGGAGTAGGGGTTCTTTTGTGGGTGGCCTTTTCCATCCCAAATTTCTTAACTATATTCTTGGCATACTTGCTCTGAGATAAAACTATGGAATCTTCCATTTGTTTAACTTGCAGACCAAGAAAATAGGTTAATTCACCAACAAGACTCATCTCAAATTCTGACTGCATTTGCTTGATAAAATGTTGAACCATCTCATTTGACATCCCACCAAACACAATATCATCAACATAAATCTGTGCAATCATAATTATCCCTTCTTCTTCATTGACAAAAAGAGTTTTGTCTATGCCACCTTTCCTGTATCCATTCTCAACAAGAAATTCTGTCAATCTCTCATACCAAGCTCGTGGAGCTTGCTTTAATCCATACATAGCTTTCTTCAGTTTGTAGACATGTTTAGGAAAAATTGGATCAACAAATCCCTTTGGTTGTTCCACATAAACTTCTTTATTCAGATAGCCATTTAAGAAGGCACTTTTTACATCCATTTGAAACAATTTAAATTTTAGTATGCATGCAACTCCCAAGAGTAGTCTGATTGATTCAAGTCTAGCCACAGGGGAAAAAGTTTCATCAAAGTCAACTCCTTAAATTTGAGTATACCCTTGTGCTACTAACCTTGTCTTATTTCTAGTGACCATTCCTTTTTCATCAGATTTACTCGTGTACACCCATTTTGTGCCAATTACATTTGTCCCTTCAGGTCTTGGAACCAGATCCCAAACTTTATTTCTACTGAATTGTTCTAGCTCTTCCTGCATAACATTAATCCAGAACTCATCAGTTAGGGCCTCTTTGACATTATTAGTCTCAACCTTTGACACAAAGCAAGAGTTTGATATCCCATCTCTTGATCTGGTAGTAACTCCTTTATTTAGATCTCCTATGATAAGCTCCTTAGGATGATATCTCTGGGTTCTAATTGAAGGTCCTTTATTGAGATGACTAGGCTCAGGATCTTCTTGAGGTGGATTAGAATCAACACTTCTGTCATTTGATTCTGTTGGAATATTAGACACAAATGTTCCAACATCTTCTGAGACATCTTCTTCAGCACTCCATCCTCTATCATCAATAGTAACATTTATTGACTCCATTATAAATTTAGTTCTGGAGTTAAAAACTCTGTAAGCTCTGCTATTTGTAGAGTAACCCAGGAATATTCCTTCATCACTCTTGGGATCCATCTTCTTCCTTTGTTCACGATCAACTAAGGTGTAGAATTTACTTCCAAAAACATGAAAGTATCTAACAAATGGTTTTCTCCCCTTCCATATTTCATACAAGGTGGCTGAAGTGCCTTTCCTTAGAGTGAATCTATTGTGTATATAACATGCAGTATTCATAGCTTCAGACCAAAAATGGTAGCGTAACTTCTTAGCATGAATCATGGCTCTGTCAGATTCTTGGAGAGTTCTATTCTTGCGTTCCACAATCCCATTTTGTTGAGGAGTAATGGGAGAAGAGAATTCATGGTTGATTCCTTCAGAGGAGCAAAAATCAACAAATTTATTTTTCTCAAATTCCTTTCCATGATCACTTATGATTCTTATGACATGACTTTCCTTTTCCCTTTGAAGTTTTTGATAGATATCTTTAAACACTTTAAAAGTTTCTGATTTTTCTCTAATAAACTTATCCATGTGTATCTAGAAAATCATCTACAACAACATAGACATACTTCTTACCACCAATACTTTCAACCTATATAGGTCCCATCAAGTCCATGTGAAGAAGTTCCAAAACTTTTGATGTAGTGAGATGTTGGATCTTCTGATGTGACATCTTAGTTTTCTTTCTAATCTGGAAGTCACCACATATTCTACCTTTATCTATATTGAGATTAGGAATCCCTCTCACTGCTTCTTCAGATATAATTCTTTTCATACCTTTCAGATGCAAGTGCCCCAATTTTTGATGCCATTATTTAACTTCATTCTCTTTGGCAAAAAAACATGTTGAGGTTATATTCAACTCTTGAGGAACTCATAGATAACAATTGTCTTTAGATTTGATTCCTTTCATAATAACTTCATTCTTTTCATTGCACATAAGACATTCATCCTTGGTTAAGTTAACTTTGAATCCTTGATCACACAATTGGCTTATACTTATCAGGTTAACTGTTAACCCTTTAACAAGTAACACATCATCAAACTTTGGGACTCCTGAACAATCAAGCTTACCAACACCTTTGATTTCACCTTTTGCTCCATCACTAAAAGTCACATAACTAGTGGAATGAGATTTTACATCCACCAACAGATTCTTGACACCTGTCATGTGTCTAGAACAACCACTATCAAAGTACCAGTCATCTTTGGTTGATACTCTGAGGGAGGTGTGAGTTATGAAACTAGCAACATTAGACTTGGGAATCCTATTTTTTTTTTCTTTTTGCTATTTTGTGGCATCTTATCAGTCTTGGGAGGAAGAGTAATTTTAGGATACCCATACAATTTGAAACAGAAGGGCCTTATATGGCCAAGTATTCCACAATGATGACATCTCTAGGGCTGGGGATTCTCCTTGGTGTTATTAAACTTTTTCTTTCCATGATGTTTGTCATGATCTCCTTTCTTACCATGATGTTTTCCCATATGTTGAGACATTTGATTCGACATCTTTGGTTTAGACTTGGCATGAGTGGAAACAGATGAAAGCTCTTCTGAGTTAGGTTCCTTTTTTTCATTGAAACCTAGACCACTCTTGTCTCTTGTCACTCTTCCTGTTTGGAGAATTTCATCTAATGTGTCAAACCCATTATTCAGCATCTTGAGAGATTTGACCATTCTATCAAGATTTGAATTCAAAGAAGACACTTCACTTTCCATATCAGAAATAGTTTTAAGATGCTCTTCCCTTTCCTCCTTCATCTGAGTTATGAGGGCTTTCTGTTTCTCCCCTTCAAGACACACTTCTGCACTTCTGAGACATAATTCTTTGTATGAAGCAGCTAACTCATCAAAGGTTAGTTCCCCATGACTAGAATCTTCATCAGATACATATTTTCCTGTTAATGCTTTAACATACTTGGCAGATTCTTCAAGATCACTCTCTGAGTCCTCTTCAGACCAAGTAACAAATAGATTCTTCTTCTGTTTCTTAAGATATGTAAGACATTCAGCTCTAATGTGACCAAACCCTTCACATTCATGACATTGTATTCCCTTCCCTTGAGAAGATTTTTCTTCAGCCCTTTTTCTCCCAACCTCATTTGACTTATGGCTGTCAGATGAGATGTTCTTGACATTTAATCTTTGGTTCCTGTCCATTCTTTTTATAACTTTGTTAAACTGTCTTCCAAGCATATCTAAGGCATTTGATATTCCTCTATATCCAGATCACAGACCTCCTCTTCATCTTCAGTATTTGATACAAAGGCTATGCTTTTGTTCTTCTTTTAAGATCTTTCATTTATGCTTAATTCAAATGTTAGAAGGGATCCAACAAGTTCATCCACTTTCATTTTGCTAATGTCTTGAGCTTCTTCTATAGTAGTCATTTCATATTAAATCTCTCGGGAAGAGACCTGAGCATCTTTCTCACCAATTTGTCTTTAGGTATTTTCTCTCCTAAAGCACTGGAGACATTATCAATTTCAAGAATGTTCATATGGAATTCATTTATACTTTCATCATCCTTCATCCTCAAATTCTTAAATTGTGTGGTGAGCATCTGAAGTCTTGACATCTTAACTTTGGATGTGACTTCATGAGTAGATTGAAGAATTCCCCATGCATCCTTAGCTACTTCACATGTATTCACTAGTCTAAAAATTTTATTGTCAATTCCATTGAATATAGAATTCAAGGCTTTAAAATTTCCAAGAGCAATTTCATCTTCTTCTTTAGACCAATCTTCTTCTGTTTTTAACTCAGAAGTAGGTTCTCCATTTTCTCCCAATTTCACAGGGTGTTTCCATCCTTTTAAAACAGCTTTCCAAGCCCTGTTGTCCAAAGACTTTAAAAAGGCAACCATACGTGGTTTCCAGTAGTCATAATTACTCCCATCCAGAATGGATGGTCTATTTATAAATCCTCATTCTTGTCCATAGCACCAGAAAGTATCTTCCCTGGATCTCACCCAGATAAAGAGCAGGATGCCTTCTCTGATACCAATTGAAATTATGATATCAGATATGTGAGGTCGAATGAGATGTCATGACACAAATATCTGTTTACAAGTAAAGAGCAGTAATAACAAAAGTGGTAAAAACACAAGAGATTGTTCACCCAAATCAGTGTACAACAACACCTACTCTGGGGGCTATCAAGCCAGGGACAAGTCCACTAAATAATATTAATTCATAGACCCTCAACAAACAACCAGTTTACGATCTAATCACTTAATCACTACCCGTGTTATACTTCTACCTAAGACTCACCTAGGTATGAGGCCCTCCTCAAATCCCCTTCATCACTTACAGTGAAGAAACAACAGAAATAATAAGTTTAAAAACTTCATTCATTTAATGCTTAAAAGCTTACGAATGATACACAATTAACAACCCAAATAACAACACAAGTATCCAATCAATACTAGAGTGTTTGAAAATTAAAAGATAGACTTTTTAAAACAGAAAGAAAGTATTCTTCTTCAAAAGTTGCAGTCGTTTGAATAAGGAAGCAAGTCCTTATATATGCGCAGCTGTGGGCTTGGGCTTTAAAACACAATATTCAATTCTTGTGAATATTTCCATAAAAATAGGTCAAGATAAAATCCATGCATTTTGAAAAATATTCCTCCATATTTTTCGCTTCCTGTGAGTCACAAATCTTGAATTATGGAGCGCTGGAAATCAGGAAACAAAAAAACATACACTTATGTTAGATGAGATCAGTTCAGGAGGCAGATGTCAAGACATCTGCTTTGACATCATTCAAAATAGTTTGCTACAAATGTCAAGACATTTAGCAAAACATTAACAACACATTATTTTACCAAAATTGATGCCAATAAACACTTACACACAAAATTCGAAAGCTTCGATAGGGAAAAGGTGTGAGAGCAACTCCAAAGGTAGTGATCAAAGAAACTACACCAAGAAGATTGAAAAGAGTAATGTGAAGTGTTATAATTTCCATAGACTTGGTCATTAAGCAAGGGATTGCAACACGAAATCAAGAGAAAATAAAAGTGACGAGACTAAGGTTGCTCAACAGGAGGTGGATGATAATAACACGCTTCTGGTAATGATTACATAGGAGAATTATGGCATTAATAAGTTGTTGGACAACAACAGTAGCAGCTGCAAGTTGCTGGACAACAGCAGCAACAATTTGAAAAATGTTACAAAAATACATTCGGAGAAAAATGTAATGGTAATGGTTCGAGAAGTATTCCAAGGCAGTGATGAGTGGTACCTGGATTCTGTTTTTTCAACATATATGACGGGTATAGATGATTGGTTCGTTAAAATCAATCAAGACACAAATAATAAGGTGAAATTCGCGGATGATACCATTTTAGTGGCCGACGGGGTTGGTGATGTTTTAATTATGAGATGGGATGCGAGTAATTCCTTGATAAAAGATGTGCTATACATACCAGGAATCAAATGTAATATCTTCAGTATTGGCAAATTTCTTGAGAATAATTACATGATTCACATGGAAAACAAGATTTTGCGCGTTTTGGACTGAAACATGGTTTTAGTCCTTAAAGCACCCATGGAGGTCAATAGGACATTTAAGATAGAGTCAAAAGGGATGGAGAAAAAGTTTCTTTCCACAACGGTAAGTCATGATGAGTGGTTGTTGCACTACCATCTTGAACATCTCAATTTTTGAGACCTCGACGCGTTAGAAAAGAATGGTATGCTAACCGGGTTGCCAAAAATCAATGTTCCAACTGAGACATGTGAAGAGTGTGTTCAAGGGAAGCAACACAAGAGTATTTTCAGCAAGGATGCAGGTTATAGGACCAAATATCACCTTGAGGTGGTGTACTCTAATGTGTGTGGTCCAATGCAAGTTGACTCGTATGGTGGCAATAAGTACTTTGTCACTTTTATCGATGATTTTAGTAGGAAAATATGGACATACTTTCATACCCCAAATTTGTCTTATCCTTTACCAAATTATTCGGCTTATGAATCTCGTACTCTTCATATGCATTACCTTCACATTATGTCATCTAACATTGCATGCATCATTGTAGCGGTAGAAATGTTTAAGACTAAGCCATGGGATTGACTAAACTTGTACAAATCAAAATAAAATCTCCACCGCGCTTTATTGTTTCCAAAGGAATGGGAAAATAGAGAATAAACCAAAAAGAGGTGGAAAGATTCAAGGTAAGGGGGTTGGTTATGTAAAGGGAAGGTATTAGCACCCTAAACATCTATGGTACTCCGCATGAACCTCTTTGTAAAATCTGTATATTTTGGCTATGAAATGTTGTGTAAAAATGGATGGTGGAGGTGAGAAAATAAATATATTTTTATGGTTTTTGCACCTACCGCGGTTGCGAACCTTTAGTGCCTACGTACCACCTTTTCGTGCAATAGGGGATCAGGGTACACGTAGTTCCTCTTTAAAAGTTTTAAAATGTAAGTGTGTTGGTTAATTTTTATGAGATAAAACATCATCGTCATTGTCTGTATGGAAAACATACCTACTACCCACAATCATGAGAAAGGAGAATTTGCATCATCTCAAAGTGGAGGACATGACTTGGATTTTAAAATTAACAATGTCTCACTCAACACCCAAGTGGAAAATATCTCTCTTCACTACATATTGTAGAAGTGTAGTTGTTTGCATCACTACAAGGATTGACAAGAGTCTAATATTTTGAGAAAGGTTTTGAAATAAGAAATCCAAAGTGGAAAAAATGATTTGAAATGAGATTGATTGACTTTTAGTCTTTTCACAAAAAAATGATGTCAAAATATTATTAAGTTGATTGAAGTTTATTCATGAAAATGTTTTTGAAAATGCATGGACCTAAGTCCAAGTTTATTATGAAAGTGGTTCAAGTTTCAAAACAAGAGGAGTTTTCAAAAGGAGAAAGAATATTTTTGAAATTAAAGAAGATGGAAGGAGAAGAAGAGACTATCCTAAAGCATAAGGTAAAAGTTAGGGATATGAACCATCTAACCAACAAGAAACCAATACTTAACATTATGAGCCAAGATAGAATTCTCATTCTTTGGATTAAAACCAAGCAAGCAAAGATATTAGACCTCTTGAAAGAACCAAACTTCAAGTGTATTTAGTCTTCATAAAAATTGGGCAGAGTAACGGCTGTATACAGGTGAATTCCATATTACAAACAAAGAATGTAATCACAATAACCTGCACACAAAATAAACAAACAATCCAATGTCTTGAGGTAAACCTCAAGAACTCCAGAAAAAATATAAATTAAGGTTAAAAAGTCTCCAACATGGGCCAAGGTTCCTAATCCTAAGTCCAAGAAGTCACATACTCCATAATGCCAAGGATAGTAACCAAATAGTCCAAGTATCATTAAAGTTTTTATGGTTTATGTTGATTATTAGGTGCATTAGAAGAAAAAAGAAAAGGCTCAAGTGAGAAAAGATGAAGATAACATGAAATGTAATGCTTAAAGTAAGTGGTGCATAAATCATAAAAAAAAGAAAGTAAAAGGGCATAAAGTAATAAAAAAGGGTAAAATAAATTATTAGTGATTAGTGGTTAGTTGGATGATCATCTTGAAACTTGCATTTGGAACTCATTAGAGGATAGGTAGAACCAAAGCCTCCACACAACAAGTTGCATTTGCTTTTTGTCAAGTATATCATCCATTTGGGATCCTCAAAAGTACCATTTAATGATCAACGATGTTTGAGTGATCCGCGTTGACCAAAAGTGTTGTACATCCATTAGAGGATTGGTAGAACAAAAGCCTCCACACAATGAATCTCAAGGTTATTGGATCAAAGAGATCAAATTAACATACTTTTCTTTGCAAACATAGGTTTGGGCCACAAATGATCATTTATTCGAATCAGAACAAAATGTAGCGCTATGTTAAGCAATCGTAAGTGGACTTATGTAGAAGTCACACCTATTTTGAGGCCGGTCAATAGCAATCTATGCATCATTTGTTTTGAGACATGATATAGAGATCACGCTCCAATAACACTTAGTGCAATAAGAAAGGGATGAGATGGAGAGGGGTGGGGAAGAATATACAAACAACATTTGAATAAAAATTTAATCAAACTATTATTAAAATCATTCATCCATTTTTGTGGAGTTAAACTCAACACCATGGATCCAATGATGTTAATAAAGTTCATGATAAAAAATTCAACCCAAGATTAGCCAGAAAATAATCACGAAATAATATTGCATTTTAATATATACATTAAAAAAGGTTTTAGAAATATTTAAAATAGAAATAAGGGATAAAAATATAAACTATGTTCAAATTAATCAAAAAATAAAAAGTAAGATCATAGAAAAACTAGAAATGGACTCAAATATTTTTATAAATTTTTTGGTAATTTTTTAAAGTTAGAAACTATTTTTAAAATTAAAAGAAATGAGTAAAATAAACCAAAAATGATAAAAAATACTAAAGTCAGAAATAAAAAATAAGTGAGGTCACCAATATTTGTCACAATATCATTGGATCATTCCATATTTTTTTTCCAGAATTTAAAAAATGCATAAAAGTATTTTTAAACATTTAAAACAAATCAAATAAAGAGAAAATTTATAAAAAATACCAAAACACAAAATAAAATTGTCAAAAAATAAATTTCAGAAAGAGAAAAATCAAGAGTATTTTTCATAATTTTTTTCAGATTTTTTGCACTAAAAATGAATTTTCTATAATTTTTTGAAATTTAAAACAATTAAATATAAAAATCAGAAAAGAAAAGAAAAATCAAAAAAATATAGGCCATCTGATCAATGTTAAAATGCGTTAGTAAACAGATCAAGTGGACCTGGCGCGCTGTGCATGTTATGAACTTTAGTGGATATTGCATTGAATCATTAATTAAATCAGATTTAAAAAAATACAAGTGGCGTGCCATCATTGGTTGGAAGATGACACGTTGGTCATCTTCAACCTCCAGCCAACGTGAATTGCAGGTCTCTCAAACTGTAAAATCAGAAGCTCAGACCTATGCCATTCGCTTCGTCTCTTCAAGATGAAGACAACCACACATTCGCAACAAATTTATATAAATTGTAGCTCAAGCAAATTGGAAGGAATGTTTTAAAAAGGGATTTGAAATTTCGTGGTCAAAACAAGTTTCCAGATGAAAGTAAGTGTTGTGACTAGAACCAGGGCAATGCGAGCATCACAATGATATCAAAGTTTTGAAGAATTGATGAAGGAATCTACCTATTGGAGTTGAGTTGCAGATCTCTGAAACTGGACTTCTATGGAGCAATCTAAGGCACGATTCTTGAATGTAATTATATTGTTAACTTTAGGGAATATCAAGGAAGGTGAATTGATGGAAAATTTGGATTGAAAAAGGCTTGAAAGCATATTTCAAAGTAGCAGAATTTTGAGTTATGGAACAAGTTTGGCAGGGTGATTCTGGCTATCCAAGCTTGAGGAAATGAATGGGGGATGACCCTCTATTTATAGGGAATCAAATGGAATGCCCGAGCGTGTGAAATGATGAAGTTTGGAGGGAAATCGTGTGAAGTTGCCAACAAGAAAAGTGTGACTTCCAATTTGATCAAAACTCATCCAAAACGCGTGTTTTGTTGTTCTAATAAATTCTGGAACTTCAATAACCATGTTTAGAGGCATAAATGCATGTGTTGTACCCCAAAATTTTCCCTCTCATTCATCAAATATTTTCTCACAAGATCTCCTTTGTTTCAAGACTGCACAAGGATTGATCAGCTCAAGACACCTCCTTAAGCACTGATGACTGAAATTAGGGTTTGAGATTACACAAGGTTAATTGAAATTTTATTGCCTCATTTTGCTTTCATGGATCGTTTTGGACCCCCAAGATTACTCATGTCAAGTTTCAAGTCTTGGATCACATTTTTACTCAGTCAATTGAGCAGTTGACCTAAAAATCAGTTATATTGGGGAAAAAGTCAACTATGGTAAATTTACGGTAAAACTTCATAATTTTTTATCCATATCAACATTTTGAACTCATATATGTCATTTGATCAAGTTTGTACCACAATTCCTTAAGAAATTTGATCAGATCATCAAAAGGGCAAAATGGTCAAAATTAGGGTTTTGACTAAGAAAAGGCAATTTCTGATTTTTGACCTAGAAAATGGTTAATTTGTTTGGGACATCATCCCAAGAGTTCAATTGCATCACTTTGACCTAATGGAATGACTCAAAACATCCCTCAAGATCAATTGATTGATAGTTGATTTTCAGTCAACTAATCAAAAGTCAATTGTACACTAAAAAGTCAAACTTTGACTTTTTCGTCAAAATCAAGTGTCAAAGATCAAAATTCATCAAAACATGTCAAAATATGAAGCTTGTTCATCAAGAAATCAAAAAAGTCAAGATTTCATTTTGGAAAGTCAAAATTTTCAAACTTAGAAATTTTTTTAAGTGTTGAAAACTTCATGTTTTTCACAAATTTGAGCCATTTTTTCACCATGATGTAAGATGATTCAAGATAAACTTTCAACATGAAAGTTGTAGATCTCAATGAGATCTAAAACATTTCATTACACAACTTCTCCTAGAAA
Source organism: Vicia faba (assembly GCA_948472305.1). Classification (NCBI taxonomy): domain Eukaryota; kingdom Viridiplantae; phylum Streptophyta; class Magnoliopsida; order Fabales; family Fabaceae; genus Vicia; species Vicia faba. Next base: position 1,347,697,201 of record OX451737.1, read on the forward strand.
TGCATGGATTTCATGTTATGATTTTGTGAATACATGTTCATGAAACTAAACACTTAGTGAAAATTTTGCCCTAGTTTAGGCAGGATTTTGACCTAACTTCATGGCAATTTTTCACATAGTTCCAAGGGGAATTTTAAAAATTGATTAAAATAGGGGTTGTATAGAATACTACAAGCTTTCTAAAATGTCTAATAACTCCTTGAGATCATGTTTGAGCAAGGAGAATCGAAGGCATGAAGTTGGCATTTCATTCTTGAATTATAGGTCATTTTCATGATGAACAAGAATGCAATTTCAATGTTAGGCTGGATTATGTTGCTTTGTAGGTATTCTAACTTGTGTATCTATCCATCATTAATGGATTACACAAACTTTTGAGCTATAATCCAAGTGGTTTAAGCTTTATCCAATTCACATTGCCATTTTGGGAAGAAAGTGAAGAATACCTTTCTTGAAAAGAAAGCTTTATGCACAAAGTCAATTCTTGAGCCTCTAACTTGTTCCCTCTGATCAAACTCCATCTACAAAGTCAGAAGCAAGTGTGTTTAAAGCATAGCCACTCTATCTTAGCAAGTACACAAGACTTTGAAACTTTGATTTCTAAAAAAAATCACATGTTATGCTTAAACTTGTGATTTTGAATTTTGATCAACAACAAGCTTCCAAACTTGTTGCTTATAAATAGAGGCACTATTTGTGATCTAGAGGACGAGCTTAAGCATCCTGAAACATATCAAGACTCCCTCAAGCCAGAATTTTCACAAGAAACTTCATTGATGCACAGTTCTGACCTTAAACTTATATCTCTCATTTCCCTCGTGCGTTTTCCCTCCTAATCAATCACAAAGCTTCTAAACATCAAATACAACTCATCCCTGACCCTGTTTCATAACTGTAACCCCATCTTCATCAACCTCCATAACCAAAAACAGACCTCTGCAAGTTGACTTCTCCAGTCCATTTAGGCCATCCATTGCTCAAGGTAATAATTGCATTAGCTTCCTGGGGACTTGAGGAAGCTAACCTGATCATTACAGCACCTTGAATCAAGCTCATTTGCATTTCACGATTTCCAGTTTTGAGGTATTTTTCTTGAACTTCTATCTCATTACTTAGGCATTGTTAGGCTTACATTTGTAAAGATAAAATATAGACATATTGTCCTGAAACTGTACATATCCATAGATTTCATTTATATTGATTGATCTTAGAGACTTTTAGGTTTGAATCTATGAAAATATTTAGGTCAAAATTTGGTACTTTTAGAAATTCTCATTCTTTGATTTATAGCTCATGATATTTATATGGTTGGATTCGTACGGAAAAATGGAGCAACTTTCATGTTTGCATCTTTTATTTTTGTTGAGAAATGAGTAAGTTACAGGAACTATGGCTGGAGGTTGAAGATGAAGTTAATTTCTCGAACTTGTTTTGTGTTATGTATTTATTGTTTCAGTTATATCAACAGATGTATCACCACCCCAGTGGTTAAAGCGCGCGCCTGTAAACAGAGGGACCTGGGTTCGAGCCCCAGTGGTACCCTTTTGATTCTTTTTTTCATATTTTCTCTCACTTCTTGTTTGAAGGCAGGCGCTGGGCTCCCTTTTGTTGGGCCTGGTATTTTTCTTCTCCCATACTCCCAAATTCAACTTTAACCTCCCTGACTTTATTTTTTTAAATTTTTTTTCATCTTTTATTATTATTATTAATATTATTATTATTATTATTATTATTATTATTATTATCATTATTATTTTCAATAAAAAACCAAAAAATATTTTATTTACTATTTTTTACATTTATTTAGTTTATTTTGTTTTATGAAACTGAAAAGAACAAAAACAATTTTTAAACAAACTTAATTTCTTTTTTCTTAATAATAATTATATTTTAGCTTTAATTATTTAATTATTATTTTTTTATTATTTAAAATTAATTTATAATTTAGGTTTTATTTAATTAATTAGTTACCATATTATTTTTATTAAACCCTATTCTTAAATAAAACCCTAAAAAAATCTTTCTAGTTAATTTCTTCTCTTATTTAGTTTAAGTTAACTTCATTTAATTTTCATTAATCATTTTTCTTAATTAGGTTTAGGTTAAAACCCCTTTCAAAAAAAATCAAACAAAAATAATTTCTTTTCACATTTACATTCTTGCATTTTTATTTATTCATTTTTTGTACAATATTCAATATGGTTGTAATAATTATTTAGATTTAATTTTCTTACAATTTCCCCATTTGTAAATTTGTACACCCCCTCCCCTAAATGATGTAATAGCTTAGTATTTTTATTTTCCGCAATTTAATGCTTTATATATAAATGCTAGTAATTAGGGTTTGTGTGGAAAGATTAAAATCAATGCTTAGCAAACCCTAATCAAGACAAATCAAGCATGTAAACCAACACACTTGAACACTTACACCCTTAGGGTAAACCACTTTGTTGCCTTATAAAATGGCCATATTTTGCATGTGAGGTGTCTTAGCAAAAACAAACAAAAATACAAGATCATAGTCCCTAGATGACGCTATCAAAGTTTCCTTTCAAAAATGATCTTAGTCCCTTAAAGAAAATGCTAAGATACCTTACAACATTTCTAATCATGACTATACAATGACCCTTTCCCGTCCCTTTCACATCCAAAGATAGGGTTACTTACTAAATCAATGGTAAGATAACAATGTCAAAGGAAAGAAGAAATAAACATGAAAGACTTTTAAGTAGGTAGAACGTTCCTAGTTGCTTGCTCATTTTCAAAACCAAAACATCCTTGCTATTTTCAAAACAAATACCAACACTTTCAAAAACACCTTTCAAACTTGGAAACATTTTCAAAAGATCAACACTTTTGTATACATTCTTACGAACGAGAATCATTACAAAGTTTTCCTAAACGATGGCATCTTTACAAAATTCTTTCCAAAACCACACAAAGCACATTGTCAAACAAAAGCAAGTGATCTAGAAAGCAACTAAGAGCCCGTAGATAACTACAGATGAAAAGGGTGCTAATACCGTCCCTTTTCATAATGTACCCCCCGAACTCAAGAAAATATCTCAAAGGTCTTTCTTGTTCTTTTCAGACTTTCCTTTTGGATAAAAGAAAACTCAGTGGCGACTCTTGCTAACCGCAACATTTGCGATAAAACGCATAACGACCAAGTCAGTTCTCCTACCGCGTTACAGAACTGGCGACTTTGCTGGGAAAATTTTAAAAGTGGGGTTACCTTAGGGATATATCACATTTATTTGCTTTCAATGTTTGACTTGTATGCTTTACATTTTGGTTCTTTGTTTGGGTTTGAATCCTCTACCCAGATTTGGGATATCTTATAGGTAAGTAGAAATACATTGTGGAAACTGTGCGGGGTATACTGACATGGTCTAAGCAATAGCTACGTTAGTGTGATATATTTGTGGGTACCAGTAGCCCTTGAGTAGTCAAGGAGAATACGGGGCCGCTGAGTGATGTCATGAAGCACTAACTAACTTCTAGAATCTTTACTTGACCAACTTGGCCATTAGGACGTAGTAAGATGACCGACTTTGGTGCAGTCCGAAGTTGGTAGATACTCGATACTACACTCATTGAGGTTTGGTTTTTTGGGATATTTCGGTTTCCTTTAAAGAGGCTTACGCTGAATAATACCCGAGGAAACAAACCAGTGATATTGAGCTCCCTTAGAACCCAGTTACTATTGCTAGGACAGGTTTGAGCCAACTAAACTTCAAGAGGGTATTTACCTATGAGACTCCATGCAAGCCTAAACATAAGGACTTGTTTGTTTTTTTTGTATATATCTACTTTTACATAACATCATAAACATCATAACATCATACTCATACTCACTAACCATTTCAAGGATTTTGGGATTTATCTTTGTTCTGTTTTGTAGGACATGGATTCTATTCGCAGGAAAACCATTCAAGTCAATCTTGTAAGGATCCCTCCTCAACTTAAAGAGTTAGCATCAAGGGTTCCTGAAAATTATCCATTTACTGACAGACATGGTCGCCTCCTAAAATTGGTTACCTCCAATACTAATGAGGACATGATGAAGGTGCTCTTCCAATTCTTTGATCCTCTACACTATTGCTTCACATTTCCCGATTATCAACTTGTGCCAACTTTGGAAGAATTCTCGCAACTCTTGAGGATTCCCATTATCAATCAACTACCCTTCAACGGTACGGAAAGAGATCTAAAACCAGAAGAGATTGCTCAAGCCTTACACTTGCAACCATCTGATGTCACAACTAATTGGGAAACAAGGAGTGGTGTCAAAGGTTTCTTAGCCAAGTTCTTGTTTGAGAAAACTCAAAACTGTTGGAACTCATTGGACTTGCAAGCTTTTGAGAAAACTGTGGCTCTCCTCATCTATGGGATGGTTTTGTTTCCAAATCCTGACCAACTCATAGATGTAAACGTCGTCAAAATCTTCATGTATCATAACCCGGTGCCTACTTTGTTAGGAGACATCCTACATTCTTTTCACACTTGAGGAAAAGAGGTATTCTCATGTGTTGTACTCCTCTCTTAGCAAGATAGTTTATTTTGCATCTTCCCCAATCTGTATTGAAGAACGAGCAAGGTTCAAGGTGGTCGCATAGGTTTATGACGCTTAAACATTCAGACATACATTGGTGTTCCTGATCTGTAGAGAATGTTACTATCGTCGACCATTGTGGAGAATTCCCTAATATCCCAGTACTTGGCATTAGAGGAGGCACCACCTACAACCCCTTCTTAGCATTAAGAAAGTTTGGTTACGCCCAAAGGGATGGCCCACAAGAGATGCTTATTCAAGGGTTGGTATTTGACTACGAGAATGACGACAAAGGTTATCGCCAGAGGTTTATCCGAGCTTGGAGGATGTTGAACAAGATAGATAGAAAGACATTAGGGCATAATAATTCCATCCCTCTTAAGCCTTATCTCAAATGGGTACGAGCCCGTGCTCAAAGTCTTATGATGCCTTACCCCTCCATTATCCCGGTTATCAAAGAGCCTGTTATGGAAGGAGATGTCCCATACACTATCCTTCATCCTAACATGCCCGCCTCTATCGAAGATTTGCAAAGGGATTGGATACATATTAAAGGGGAGTGATACACTTTTGAGGCCCAATTATATTCTAGCGAGAAGAAGGTTTTAGAACTCACCAAGCAGCTTCATGAGGAGCGGAGTCTGAACGCCTACATCGCACCAAAGAGGATGCGTTCCACTTTTTTATCTTAGAGTTTTTGTATTTATTTGTAAGCCCAAAGAGGCATGATGTACTCAAACTTTAATTTATTAATATAACGTGTGTTCTTTTTTGTCTAAAGAAAATTTAAATCTCTAATTTCCTTGAAATCATTGCATATGCATCTTCATTCATCATAACATAAGAAGGTTTCTTACCACAGGTCTCCTCATCTTTCTACTATTTATTTCAGTAAATGGAAATGGAACATACGGTAAAAGATCTTCAGGCGCAGAATGCTCAATTTCAACAAATGTTCTTAACTCTAGCCAAAGGACAAGAGAATTTGAAAACTTTGCTGATCAAAGAAAAGAAGAAGAAAGCAAAGAAATCAACCAGTGTTCTGAATCTAGGAAGAAGGTTCCCAGGGCCAGCCAGACGGACCTTAGACTTTGCAACATCATCTGGTGAAAAGGATAATCAAGAAGGGAAAAGCAAGGAAGTGATTGCCCATCCAGAATCTGAAGAGAAAGAAGAAGACGATTATGCTGAAGAGCAGTATCCTCCGGCCGACGATAAATACAAACATCTGGAAGAGCGCCTAAGCGCAATGGAGATTTAGAATGTGTCTGGGCTGGACTTTGAAGAGCTGGGTTTGGTGTTTGGGATTGTTATTCCACCAAAATTCAAGGCACCATTATTTGCTAAGTAAGACGGGGTTTCATGTCCCAAGATGCATCTCTGATCTTATGTGAAGAAGATACAGCCTCACACTGCTGACAGAGATTTGTGGGTCCACTTCTTTCAGGATAGTCTATCCGGGACTCTGCTAGATTGGTTCTATAAACTGGAGAGGGCCAATATCCATAATTGGGAAGACCTGGCCGCTGCTTTCTATAAACAGTATCAATACAACGCAGACCTTACTCCCACCCGTACTCAACTCCAAAGTCTGACTATGGGTTCGAATGAGGGTTTCAAAGACTACGCTCAGAAATGGAGGGACTTAGCAGGAAGAGTCCAGCCTCCCCTATCTGACAGAGAACTAGTAGATATGTTTTTGGGTACCCTGTATGGTCCTTTCTTTAATCATCTAATTGGAAGCTCCTCAACCAACTTCACTGAATTAATCTTGACCGCGGAAATAGTGGAAGCTGGAATTAAGAGTGGGAAGATCCAAAAGGTTGCTTCCTCTAGTGCTGTGAGAAAACAATTTATTGGGAAGAAAGAAGTTGGTATTGTATACCCTTAAAGGAATCAGGACAGAACTGAACACCGTCCAACGGTAGGGGCCATCATGATCCCTAAACCTGCACCTACTCAACAAAGGAATAACCAACCTAGAACAGAAAGAACGGTAAGACAACTTACCTGGATAAATATGACACTGTCTCAAGTCTTACAACATTTGTTGATATCTAATCTGGTAACTTTGAAGGAAGCCCCGAAGAATCCCAACACCGCCTCTCCTCATTACAACCCTAATGCTCGCTGTTCTTACCATTCAGAAAGTACATGCCATGATACCAACAACTATTTGGCTTTGAAAAACAAGGTGTAAGACCTTCTCGAGGTAAAATAAATTGAATTTGATGCTCCTGAGATCCCAAATGTTATCACCGCTCCTATGCTCAAGCATGGTCGTGATGTTAACGCTGTTGAAGATGATGTGTTTGTTACTGTCATTGATGTACTTGTTACTCCTCTCGTGACTGTCAAAAGGAACCTGTTGAAGGCCAATTTATTTACGGGCTGTGGCAAAGGCTGCCACCTCTGTTTATCCCTACCAATCGATTGTCATTTACTGAAAGCAGGTATCCAGCTCTTAATGGATGACACAGATATTTTATTTGAAAATACTCCCGCTCCAACCATTTCTTACAAAGATGTTTCAATAGTAACCATTTCCACCAATCCTTCCAGGGTCTCCACCAAAAGACCCGTTAGGATTACATCCGTTCCGAAGGTGACTCCATTGATAATTAATATGCCAGGGCCGATCCCGTCTCCTCAGATAAAACTGTCATATGGAACTATGGGGGTGGCGTTTACTATCACGGTGTCAAGCGGGATTGGCTGGCTGATGAAGGCTCGATTTTTGAGAAGGCTGACCCCGACATCATCAACATTGCGGAAACCAGCAAAATAACCCGAAGTGGAAGGGTATTATCCCCCGAGATTGCTCCTCCGAAAACTGTTACCGGTCATGTGATCATCCCCGCTTTTGTTCCTATTGACACTACTACTACAATCCCTTTGGTTACCCCACTGACACCCCTATCACCGAGTCGACCGAGACTCGGGGCAAAGGCATTTTGGTTGAGCCTGTTCGAATGAAGGTGCAATCAGTATCTATCCCGGAAGCCTCCCAAAAGGAGATGGAAGAAATTCTCAAAATTATAATGATAAGCGACTACAACGTAGTCAAACAGCTAGGGCAGACTCCGTCTAAGATTTCTATGCTAGCTTTACTGTTATGCTTCGAGGCTCATGCGAAGGCCTTGGTGAAATTTCTTAAAACTGCCCATGTGCCATAGGAAACCTCTGCTGACCAATTCCAAGACTGTGTGGCAAGTTTGACCGCTAATAACAGTTTAGGCTTTTCTGATGCTGATCTTACACCTAGAGGGAGGAGACACAATGAGGCATTGTATGTCTCTGTCGAATGCAGGGGCACAACTTTGGCCCATGTCCTAGTTGATACTGGTTCATCTTTGAATGTGCTGCCTAAGAAACTCTGGATAGACTCGACTGTGAAGGTTTGACCATAAAACCCAGCAACATAGTGGTAAGTGCCTTCGACGATTCAAAAAGAATGGTGCATAGGGAGGTTGACATCCCCATAAAAGTTGGAACTCAAACCTTTGATTCAACTTTCTACGTGATGGACATTCGCCCTTCCTATTCTTGTGTATTGGGCCGACCTTGGATTCACAATGCTGGCGCCGTCACCTCTACATTACATAAAATTCTAAAATACCCAACCAAGGGAAAAATCATTACTGTCCATGGAGAGGAGGAATATATGGTCAATCACCTTAACTCCTTCAGATACATGGAATTGGATGGTGAATTCATTGAAACTCAGTTTCAACATTTCGAGGAAGTACCACAAATAGTGGCAGTAACCAAGACTGTTTCCCAAGTCCCAAAGATTACAAGACCTCCGCTAAAGATGTCTTCACTGAAAGATTCCAAGGCAGTGGTCGAAGAAGATGGGTGTACTATTTGGGGAAAACTCTCGGATATCCCTTACAAGTCTGATAAATTTGGTTTGGGTTTCACTTCAGGAGCCTAGAAAGTTGTTCGTCATGCTCGTGTTGGGGGACTACCCTTGAAGATCAGCAACCATGGAGTCAACGCAGTGGAAGATAGTGATGATAGTTGTGACCTGGAGGATTGGATTTTACCAACTATCAACGGAGGACTCACCAACTGGGAAGCCAAAGATTTTGTCCCAATTACTTTCATCCAACAGTAATTGTCTTTAAATTTTTGTCTGACTTGTAATAATTAAACAATTCAGACTTTTAAAACCTTTTGTCTTACCCGAGGCACAACGGTCCATTTGTAAGGGTTGTTACTTCATTTTCATATGTCATCAATGAATCATGTAAGTTTTTGCATGCAAACTTTGTTCTCTTTGTCTTTCTTTTTCTACATTTTTATTTCTTTCAAAGATATATATACTCTTACACACACTCACATATTAAAATGTAGATCTACATCCACTCAGGATCCCATGGATAACGATTCTTCTATGGCCTATTGTGACTTTGAAAATATAATCTACCAAGCCGAAGAAGAAGGTGAGGAAGATTGTGAAGTGCCAGGGGAACTAGCCAGGTTACTACAATAGGAGGAAAGGACCATACAACCCCACGAAGAACCAGTGGACACAGTTAACTTAGGTACCGAAGAGGACAAGAAAGAAGTCAAGGTGGGTGTCAATCTGGAATCCAGTGTCAAGAAGCGCTTAACTAAGTTACTACATGACTATGTTGAGGTCTTTGCTTGGTCATACAAAGACATGCCAGGACTTGACGCTGATATTGTAACACCCCAATTCTACCCCTCGTAATTAATAATAAAATCAGAGTTTTAAAATTTCATCCAAACATAAATTAAGGTATCACATATTCGTGTTTTTCATCACTTTGCATTATAATGCACATCACAAAATCAAAAGTCGAATATACCGATTCATAACATAAATCATCATATAAACATATGACTAATCATAACACAGCGGATGTGTTCACAAAATGTATGTATCATCATGTTATCATCAATACATAAGGTCATAAGATAGTATACATAAACTATCCTATCAAAATAATAACGTCGCCCAAATCCCGAGTGTTACTACTATCAGAGCAGAGCGACTCAAAATAAAGAGACTCGAGCTAATCCTCATCATCCTCGCGGATCACCTGCACGTTACCAATATAAAGGCAACGACGAAACAAGTAAAGGGTGAGATACTCCAAAACATATAATTAAAGGCATGATAAAATATATAAATAGGTTTGGAATCATAAATGATATAGGTTAATAAGAATATGTCAACAAATATCAAATCTCACATACTTTAAAATCATCATTTAGTGTATAAGATCAACACTTTAATATCATCACATAATCACCATAATCATGTCAAAACAAGACATAAACTTCATCGCCATAAACTCATATCGTCGCTTTACCGTCATGTTATATTCATCGCTTACTCATCATGAAATTATCACATCATATTCACTTTATGTTCAACACAAAAATCATCACAAAACAAAGTATCATATATCATCACAATTCATCATAAGCCATGAAATAAAACTCAACGCCAAAAGACTCAAAAATAAACATAACTGACTCCATGAGACACGACTATGTTATGCATGTGGTACCCGTCGCTTTGTCCATAATTAGAGACATTCGGCATAAAAGCCCATCGTCGCTTTGGCATAAAGCCCTCGTCACTTGGCATAAAAGCCCTCGTCGCCAATGCAATATATGTGACTCGACAACACGACATCACAAACACGACACAACAAAACATCATCATCGCACATCAAAATTGGTATAAAACCCACGTCGCCATATTTATCCACATCAAGATAAACATATCATCGCATCGCATATCATCAAGTATTCATTATAAATAAATCGTCGCAAACATCATATTTAATCACACCACATCATTATCAAATAATTCACTAAATTTCAAACACGGAAAAATAGTCAAACATCAATAATCATCGCGAAAGTCATTCATAATAATAAGCATCAATCATAATCATTAACGTCACATCGGATTGTCCATACACGACTTAAACCGACTAAAACGCAACCCATTTCAAATTAAACGTAAATTGGCCTATTTCAGGTTGCTTCATAAAAACTCGAAATCTCGAAAAAACTAACCTCACCAAGATGTTCTACACGTCGAAATTAGGTAGCACGTCAATTTTCGTTCAATTCGGAGCAACTAGCTTCGTCGCTGAAATTTCCAAAATCGGGAAATCGGACATAATCAGGTTCCAAATTAAATCGGCTAACTTATGTCATATTTGTATTTAATTAATATAAATATTTAATATATTAAATTAAGAAAATAAAAAAAAACAAAACATAAATTAAATAATTTTCTAAACTTACTGCTATTACGTTTTGTTTGTTTTGCTAAACTATACTGCTATTTTTATTTTTCTAAACTTAACTTTCATTTCTATACTGCTAGTTTGCTTTAGGAAAAGTATTATGCTGCTAGTTTTATTTTAATTTCAAAACTTCATTTCAATGAAGTTACTGTTAGTTTAGTTTCTAAACTTAATATAATGCTAATTCTTGTTTCTAAACTTCATTCTACTGCTAGCTTAGTCTTTCTAAACTTCATCTAAGCAATATACTACTAGCATAGTTTTTTCTAAACTTCATCTAAGCAATATACTACTAGCATAGTTTTTTTCTAAACTTCATCTAAGCAATATACTACTAGCATAGTTTTTTCTAAACTTCATCTAATGAACATACTGCAAGTTTTTAGTTTCATAAACTTAATTTAATTAATGTAAATTAGTTTTTCTAATTTAATTTATATTAACATAACAATAATCCCACAACACTAACACCTAAATTAACTCTCCTAATTTATCCCAACAAATCTCAAGAACCCTAACATCAATTTTATCTCAAATCAAAATATACCAAATCAAACCCTAACTATAAACATTGGAAAATCAAACCCCTTACCTTAGATGTTTGAATGATTCTTGATGTTTCAACCAACCCAAAACCCAAGCTTTGTGTTCTTGTTCTTCTCTTCCTCCAAGACTCTCTCTAGTTCTCTCTAAGTGTGTTTTGTGTTATGATACTTCTATCTCTCATAAAACAACAACTAATGCATTTGTTTGGATTTTGGTCTTAAGACAACATGAAAATACCATACTAACCTCCACTAGTCCTACTAACCCGAAATATAATTCAAAAGGTCACTTAATCAAAATAACTCCAAATAATTAAAATAACTCTGAATAATTAAATATCGTTCTGAATAATATTTTACCGAACCGAACGGAATAAAAACCGGACCAAACAAAATAATTACCGGACCGAATAAAATAATTATCGGTCCCTCTGAAATAAATGTCGGACCGAATAAAATAATTACCGCTCCCTCTAAAATAAATATCGGACCGAATAAAATAGTTACCGGTCCGAATAAAATGTCGCCGAATATATTAACAGATATACCAGTTAATTTAAATATTCTCGTCGCAAAAATAAATGTCAAACGGTAACTCGAAAATATTAATATAATATAATATTAAATAAAACGGGGCGTTGCAACTCTCCCCCACTTATAAAAGTTTCGTCCCCGAAATTACCTGACTCGAAAAGCTCGGGATAGGAATCCTGCATCTTGCTTTCTAACTCCCACGTCGCACTTTCACCAGCTGCTCCTATCCAAACAACTTTAACCAAGGAGATCTCTTTGCCAAAAAGAGACTTCATCTCACGATCTTCGATCCTTATGGCATCGTCTCCACCGTAAGATTGTCTCGAACTTGAATAGCATCCATCTCAATCACATGTGAAGGATCCGGAACATACTTACGAAGTTGCGACACATGGAATACATCATGCAAGTTCGAAAAATTTGGCAGTAACGCCACTCTATAAGCCACTTTTCCCACTTTACTAGTAATTTGGTAAGGACCAATAAAGCGAGGAGTTAGCTTCTTCGACTTCAATGCTCGCCCAACACCGGTTGTAGGAGTAACTCGAAAAAATACATGATCACCATCTTGAAATTCCAAGTCTTTTCTCCTTTTATCATGATAACTCTTTTGTCGACTTTGAGAAATTCTCATCTTTTCTCTAATCATCTTCACCGTCTCAGTAGTCTCTCTAACCAATTCGGGTCCAAGGACCACACTTTCACCCGACTCGTGCCAACGCAAAGGAGTTCTACACCTCCGACCATACAAAGCCTCGAACGGTGCCATTCCAATACTAGCATGAAAACTATTGTTATAAGTAAACTCAATCAAAGGAAGATATGTATCCCATGAACCACCATGTTCAAGAATACAAGCATGTAACAAGTCTTCCAACGATTGAATCGTCCTTTCCGTCTGGCCATCAGTTTGAGGATGATAAGCCGAACTCAACCTCAACTTTGAACCCAAAGCCTCTTGCAAGCTCTTCCAAAATTCAGAAGTAAACCTCAGATCTCTGTCCGAAACAATACACAAAGGAATACCATGTAATCTCACAATCACATGCATATAAATTTCCGCTAACTTCGATACGGGATAAGTGATGTTAATAGGAATAAAATGAGTCGACTTTGTAAGCCTATCAACAATCACCCAAATCACATTGTGTCCTCTTGGTGTATTCGGTAACCCCGTTACGAAATCCATATAAATGTTATCCCATTTCCATTCTGGAATCTCTAACGGTTGCATCAACCCTGCAGGTTTCTGATGCTCCACTTTAGACTTCTGACAAGTCAAACAAGCATAAACAAATTGAGCCACCTCTCTCTTCATGCCTGACCACCAAAATAGTTTCTTTAAATCTTGATACATTTTGGTCGCTCCGGGATGAATACTAAAATTGCTTCTATGAATTTCTTCCAAGATAATTCTCTTCAAATCCACATCATCGGGAATACAAATCCTATCTCGGAACCTCAATACACCCTGAGCATCCAACTTGAAATCTTCATTTTCAGTTTGTCCAATACCAACCAACAAATCAACAAGTTTCGCATCAAGCTTCTGAGCTTCTCTAACACTATCAAGGAAATCATTATTGATCTTTAACATTCCCAAGATAACTCTCTTCGGCGTCACTTCTACTACAAGACTCATATCTCTAAATTTCTCAATCAATTCCAACTCTTTCACCATCAAAAGTGACATATGCAAAGTCTTTCGACTTAAAGCATCAGCCACCGCATTAGCTTTACCAGGATGGTAATTCAATCCAAAATCATAATCTTTCAACAATTCAAGCCACCGTCTTTGTCTCATATTAAGCTCTTTCTGATCGAACAAGTACTTCAAACTTTTATGATCACTAAATACTTCAAATCTAGAACCATAAAGATAATGCCTCCAAATCTTAAGCACAAAAACAACCGCTGCAAGCTCCAAATCGTGCATAGGATAATTCTTCTCATGAATCTTCAATTGCCTAGAAGCATAAGCAACCACTTTGCCATTTTGCATAAGTACACCACCTAAACCCATCTTAGAAGCATCATAATAAACAACAAATGGTTCTTCAGGATTAGGTAGAATCAAGATCGGAGCCGTTGTCAACCTATTCTTCAATTCAACAAAACTTTATTCACACTTGACATCCCACACAAAAGCAACTCCTTTAAAAGTCAACTTTGTCAAAGGGAGCGCCAACTTAGAAAAACCTTCAATGAACCTTCTATAGTAACCATCCAATCCTAAGAAACTTCTAATCTCAGTAACCGACTTAGGAGTTTCCCATCTCAACACATCATCAACTTTATAAGGATCAACTGCAATGCCATCACCAAAAATGACATGCCCCAAAAGCTCACTTCACTTAACCAGAACTCGCACTTTGACAACTTAGCATAAAGCTTCTTCTCTTTCATAACTTCCAACATGATGCACAAATGTTATGCGTGCTCTTCTTCGGATTTAGAATAAACACGAATATCCTCAATGAAAATAACCACGAAACGATCCAAGTAAGGATGGAAAATACGATTCATGTACTCCATGAATACTCCTGGTGCATTAGTGACACCGAAAGGCATCACAGAATATTCGTAATGTCCATACCTCGTCCTGAAAGTAGTTTTCTGAACATCTTTTTCTTTCACCCTTATTTGATGGTAACCCGATCTCAAATTAATCTTACTAAACATGCGAGCGCCAACCAATCGGTCCATCAAATCATCAATTCTAGGAAGTGGATACCTATTCTTGATAGTCACTTTATTCAACTGACAATAATCAATACAAAGTCTCATGCTACCGTCTTTCTTCTTCACCAATAACACAGGAGCTCCCCATGGCGACACACTAGGTCTAACAAACTTCTTCTCGAGCAAATCTTCTAATTGGCTCTTCAATTCTGCTAACTCAAATGCGGACATCCTGTATGGTGCCATAGAGATAGGTCTGGTACCAGGGTCAAGATCCACAGAAAATTCAACTTCTCTTTCTAGAGGTGCACTAGGAATCTCAATAGGGAATACTTCAGGAAAATCGCACACCACCGGAAAGTTTGCTATCACAACTTGACTCTCCATAGAAAGAGTCGCCATTAACAAGAAAACCAACTCCTCATCCTTGATGAACTCATTTAACTGCTTCATCGACACCAACATAGATTATTCTTCTTCTACTATGGAAGAAAACCTCACAGTGTTGTCAGAGCAATTGATATGGACGTAATTAGCTTTTAACCAGTCCATACCTTAAACCACGTCCAACCCGACAAGCGGTAACAAACAAGATCCACCACAAAGTCTCTATCGAAGATTGATAAATGGCAACTTGCACACACAAAAGAAGTAGTAACCGTTCCCTTAGCCGGAACTTCTATCACCATATCTCTATCCAGAGACGATAAAGTGAGACCCAATCTCTTTACATAATCAACAACAATAAAATAGTAATTAGCACCTGTATCAATAATAGTAATAAGAGGAAAGCTATTAATGAAACTAGTACCTCGAACAAGACCATCCTCATTTTCCGTTGGAGCACTCGACAAAGCAAACACCTTTCCTGCTCCTTGAGTCCTCTTAGGCTTCTTACATTGAGAACTAATGTGACCTCCCTCGCCATGATTAAAATAGACCACATCCTTATGTCTACAATTGCGAGTCATATGGCCCACTTCTCCACATCGGAAACATCTCACCTCATTCTCCTTAGGTCTAACATCACTTCGACAAACATTACTTTTGTGGCCAGGTTTCCCACACTTGTAACAAACAATACTAGCATGACTATCTCCCCTACTAGTTCTTCGCCCATGAAACGCTTTCTGTTTACCTTTACCAGCTGGAGCATCATACGATTTTCCACGGCTTTGCTGACCTTTGTTTCTCTTATCAGACATAATCTTATAATGAGCATTCTTGTCCCCCTCAAAGATCCTACAACTATCAATCAAATCCGAAAAGACACGGATTTTCTGATAACCAACAACTTTCTTAATCTCAGGACGCAAACCATTTTCAAACTTGATGCATTTAGAGAACTCTCCATTCGGCCCATCATAATATGGATAGAACTTGGCCAACATAGTGAACCTTGCAGCATAATCAGTGATAGACATGCTTCCTTGCTTTAATTCAAGGAACTTTATCTCCTTCTTTCCCCGAACATCTTCCGGGTAATACTTCCTCATGAATTCCCTTCAGAAAACTTCCCATGCCAATTCCTCACCAGCAATCTCAAGCCTCTGACAGGTTTCAACCCACCAGTCATCTGCTTCAGCACTTAGTTTATGAGTACCATAACGGATCCTTTGCACAGGAGTGCAATCCATCATACGAAAGATTCTTTCAATCTCCTTCAGCCATGCCAAAGCACCTTCGGGATCATACTTTCCTTGGAAAGTAGGAGGATTCTCTCTTTGGAAGGTTTTCAAACTACGAGACCCAACGTTCTCGTCAGCATTCGGTGGGTTTTGGAAAGCCTGAGTCATTGCTTGCATAGCAGCAACAAGAGCCTCATCATTCCTACCAGTGTTCCTTCCAGCCATAACAACTTTTGCTCAAAACAAAACAAGGATTAGAATCAACAAATAACAATACTTGATTGATAGACGACAACAAACTCAACAACTTGGCCGGACGGACCGACCTGCTCTGATACCACTAATGTAACACCCCAATTCTACCCCTCATAATTCATAATAAAATCAGAGATTCAAAATTTCATCCAAACATAAATTGAGGTATCACATATTCGTGTTTTTCATCACTTTGCATTATAATGCACATCACAAAATCAAAAGTCAGATATACTGATTCATAACATAAATCATCATATAAACATATGACTAATCACAATATAGCGGATGTGTTCACAAAATGTACGTATCATCATGTTATCATCAATACATAAGGTCATAAGATAGTATACATAAACTATCCTATCAAAATAATAACGTCGCCCAAATCCCGAGTGTTACTACTATCAGAGCAGAGCGACTCAAAATAAAGAGACTCGAGCTAATCCTCATCATCCTCGCGGATCACCTGCACGTTACCAATATAAAGGCAACAACGATACAAGTAAAGGGTGAGATACTCCAAAACATATAATTAAAGGCATGATAAAATATATAAATAGGTTTAGAATCATAAATGATATAGGTTAATAAGAATATGTCAACAAATATCAAATCTCACATACTTTAAAATCATCATTTAGTGTATAAGATCAACACTTTAATATTATCACATAATCACCATAATCATGTCAAAACAAGACATAAACTTCATCGCCATAAACTCATATCGTCTCTTTACCGTCATGTTATATTCATCGCTTACTCATCATGAAATTATCGCATCATATTCACTTTATGTTCAACACAGAAATCATCACAAAACAAAGTATCATATATCATCGCAATTCATCATAAGCCATGAAATAAAACTCAATGCCAAAAGACTCAAAAATAAACATAACCGACTCCATGAGACACGACTATGTTATACATGTGGTACCCGTCGCTTTGTCCATAATTAGGGACATTCGGCATAAAAGCCCATCGTCGCTTTGGCATAAAGCCATCGTCGCTTGGCATAAAAGCCCTCGTCGCCAATGCAATGTATGTGACTCGAAAACACGACATCACAAACACGACAGAATAAAACATCATCATCGCATATCAAAATTGGTATAAAACCCACATTGCCATGTTTATCCACATCAAGATAAACATATCATCGCATCGCATATCATCAAGTATTCATTATAAATAAATTGTCGCAAACATCATATTTAATCACACCACATCATTATCAAATAATTCACTAAATTTCAAACACGGAAAAATAGTCAAACATCAATAATCTTCGTAAAAGTCATTCATAATAATCGGCATCAATCATAATCATTAACGTCGCAATCAGATTGTCCATACGCGACTTAAACCGACTAAAACGCAACCCATTTCAAATTAACCGTAAATTGGCCTATTTTGGGTTGCTTCATAAAAAATCGAAATCTCAAAAAAACTAACCTCACCATGACGTTCTACACGTCGAAATTAGCTAGCACGTCAATTTTCGTTCAATTCGGAGCAACTAGCTCCGTCGCCGAAATTTCCGAAATCAGGAAATTGGACATAATCGGGTTCCAAATTAAATCGGCTAACTTATGTCATATTTGTATTTAATTAATATAAATATTTAATATATTAAATTAAGAAAATAAAAAAAAACAAAACATAAATTAAATAATTTTCTAAACTTACTGCTATTACGTTTTGTTTGTTTTGCTAAACTATACTGCTATTTTTATTTTTCTAAACTTAACTTTCATTTCTATACTGCTAGTTTGCTTTAGGAAAAATATTATGCTGCTAGTTTTATTTTAATTTCAAAACTTCATTTCAATGAAGTTACTGTTAGTTTAGTTTCTAAACTTAATATAATGCAAATTTTTGTTTCTAAACTCCATTCTACTGCTAGCTTAGTCTTTCTAAACTTCATATAAGCAATATACTACTAGCATAGTTTTTCCTAAACTTCATCTAAGCAATATACTACTAGCATAGTTTTTTTTCTAAAATTCATCTAAGCAATATACTAGTAGCATAGTTTTTTCTAAACTTCATCTAATAAACATACTGCAAGTTTTTAGTTTTATAAACTTAATTTAATTAATATAAATTAGTTTTTCTAATTTAATTTCTATTAACATAACAATAATCCCACAACACTAACACCTAAATTAACTCTCCTAATTTATCCCAACAAATTTCAAGAACCCTAACATCAATTTTATCCCAAATTGAAATATACCAAATCAAACCCTAACTATAAGTATTGGAAAATCAAACCCCTTATCTTAGATGTTTGAATGATTCTTGATGTTCCAACCAACCCAAAACCCAAGCTTTGTGTTCTTGTTCTTCTCTTCCTCTAAGACTCTCTCTAGTTCTCTCTAAGTGTGTTTTGTGTTATGATACTTCTATCTCTCATAAAACAACAACTAATGCCTTTGTTTGGATTTTAGTCTTAAGACAACATGAAAATACCATACTATCCTCCACTAGTCTTACTAACCCAAAATATAATTCAAAAGGCCACTTAATCAAAATAACTCCAAATAATTAAAATAACACCGAATAATTAAATATCGGTTCGAATAATATTTTACCGAACCGAACGGAATAAAAATCGGACCGAACAAAATAATTACCGGCCCCTCAAAATAAATACCGGACCGAATAAAATAATTACCGGTCCCTCTAAACAAATACCAGACCGAATAAAATAATTACCGGTCCCTCTAAAATAAATACCGGACCGAATAAAATAATTACCGGTCCCTCTAAAATAAATACCGGACCGAATAAAATAGTTACCGGTCCAAATAAAATGTCGCCGAATATATTAACAGATATACCGGTTAATTTAAATATTCTCGTCAAAAAAATAAACGTCAAATGGTAACTCGAAAATATTAATATAATATAATATTAAATAAAACGGGGCATTACAAATATCGTGGTCCATCGTCTACCGACAAAATAAGACTGCCCTCCAGTAAAACATAAAGTCTTTCACATTCAGCAAGACATGTCAGAGAAGATCAAGACTGAAGTCATGAAACAATTCAACACCGGATTCTTAGCCGTCACCTCCTATCCACAATGGGTCTCCAATGTTGTTGTAGTTCCTAAAAAGGATGGCAAAGTACGCATGTATGTGGATTACCGAGATTTGAATAGGGAAAGCCCTAAGGATGATTTCCCACTTCCCCATACCGATATTTTGGTTGACAATACCGCATAGCATAAAGTGTTCTCATTTATGGATGGTTTCTCAAGCTACAATCAAATCAAAATGGCACCTGAGGACATGGAGAAAACGACCTTCATCACACAGTGGGGCACTTTCTGTTACAAGGTTATGCCATTCGAGTTGAAGAATGCTGGAACAACTTATCAGCGTGCCATGGTAGCTCTATTTCACGACATGATCCATCATGAAATAGAGGTCTGTGTGGATGACATGATAGCCAGATCTCAAACTGAAGAGGAACATCTTGACCATTTTCATAAACTATTTGAAAGGCTAAAGAAATACAAGCCAAGGTTGAACCCGAATAAATGTACATTTGGGTTGAGGTCTGGTAAACTCCTAGGCTTCATTGTCAGTGGTAAAGGTATCGAAGTGGACCCTGCCAACATGAAAGAAATATAAGAAATGCCTGCTCCTCGCACCGAGAAGGAAGTCAGAGGATTCTTAGGACGACTTAACTACATCACCAGATTCATTTCCCACCTAACCACTACTTGTGAACCAATCGTCAAATTACTGAAGAAAGATCAAGTAGTCAAATGGAATGATGAATGCCAAGCTGCCTTTGATAAGATCAAGTAGTACCTTCAAGAGCCTCGTGTTTTGATCCCACTAGTCTAGGGAATACCTTTAATCATGTATCTAACTGTCTTGAAAAATTCAATAGGGTGCGTGCTAGGGCAGCATGATGAGTCTGGCCGAAAAGAGCATGCTATTTATTACCTGAGCAAAAAGTTTATCGACTGTGAAACAAGATATTCACTGCTCGAGAAAACTTGTTGCGCTCTAGCATGGGCTGCTCGCCGGCTAAGACAGTATATTCTGACCCATACTACCTTATTGATATCAAAGATGGATCCAATTAAATACATATTCGAGAAGCCTGCCCTCTCTGGGAGAATAGCAAGATGGCAGATGATCCTGATTGAATACGACATTCAGTACACTACCTAAAAAGCAATAAAGGGCAGTGTACTAGCCGGTCACCTTGCTCATGAAGCTGTGGATGACTATCAGTCCATGAAATTCGAGTTCCCAGATGAAGACATCATGATGGTAAGCAATTGTGAAGAACTCAGACCATATGACGGACCTGAACAAGGATCCCAATGGATCTTGGTTTTTGATAGAGCCTCCAACGCACTCGGCAATGGCATAGGTGATGTAATCATATCCCTTGAAGGATGTCATACTCCCTTCACTGCAAGACTTTGCTTCAACTATACCAATAATATGGTAGAATACGAAGTGTGTATTTTTGGTCTCAAAGCTGCCATAGATTTGGGAATCAAATTCTTAAGTGTATTTGGAGATTCAGCCTTAGTCATCATCCAGATCAAAGGAGAATGAGACACGAAGCACCCTAACCTCATCCTCTACAAAGAACATGTGTTGACATGAATCCCATATTTTGAGGAAATTACCTTCGAGCATTTTCCACGAGAGGAAAATCAACTAGCGGATGCGCTAGCCACCATGTCATCCATGTTTAAACTCAAGTGGAGTAACGAGGCTCCCCAGATCACCATTGAATTGATGGATGAACGAACTTACTGTCACGAGATCGATGCTGAAGAAGTAGTGGACAAGCCTTGGTTCCATGAAGTTAAGAGGTATCTCGAGGCCCAGGAGTATCTGGAGGGAGCTTCAGTCAATGATAAGAAAATCTTGAGAAGATTCTCTGCTAAGTTCTTCCTCAGTAATGGCATTCTCTACAAGCGCAACCACAACTCTGTTTTGCTTCATTGCATAGACAAGGTTGAGGCAGAAAAGATCATGGTTGATCTACATGAAGGCACTTTTGGCACCAATTCTAGTGGGAACACGATGGCTAAAAAGATCCTACGGGCAGAGTATTACTGGTCTACCATGGAAGCAGATTGTTATCAGCATTCACGAACCTGTCACAAGTGTTAGATCTATGCTGACAAAGTGCATATACCTCCAGGGCCTCTAAACGTCCTGACTTCTCCCTGGCCATTCGCGATGTGGGGCATCAATATGATTAGAGAAATCAAACCTACAGCTTCTAATGGACACTGCTTCATCTTTGTGGCCATTGACTATTTCACGAAATGGGTTGAGGCAGCTTCTTTCGTTTCTGTTACCAAGAATGTTATGGCCCGTTTCACCAAACAGAATCTCATTTGTCAGGACGGCATCCCGGAGAGAATCATCACAGACAATGGTACGAATCTCAACAATACTATGATCACTGCACTATGCATGCAATTCAAGATCCAGCACTATAATTCTTCCCCTTACCGGCCAAAGATAAATGACGTTGTCGAAGCTGCAAATAAAAACATCAAAAAGATCATACAAAAAATGACAGCGACTTACAAGGACTGGCATGAGATGCTACCATTCGCTCTCCACGGTTACCGTACCACGGCGTGCACATCAAAGGGGGAAACTCCCTTATCCTTGGTATACGGCATGGAAGTTGTTCTACCAATTGATGTCCAAATACCTTCTCTGAGAATCATAAAGGATGCAGGGCTGAATGAAGAAGATTGGATCCAAACTCGACTTGACCAATTGAACCTAATTGATGAGAAGAGGCTTACGTCTGTCTGTCATGGTCAGATGAACCCAAAGCGTATGATCAAGGCTTTTAACAAGAAGGTTAGACGTCAGGTATACCAGATTGGTGACTTGGTAATCAAGCGTATCATATTACCACAAGGTGATCCCAGGGGAAAATGGACTCCTACATACGAGGGACCATTTGTGATCAAAAGCATTTTCTCTGGTGGAGCAATGATCTTAACCACTATGGATGGCGACGACCTTCCGCACCCTATGAACACGGACATAGTCAAAAGATACTACACATAAGAGACCTTCTAGGTTGACACACCTAGGCAAAACAAGGGCATCCCGGCAAAGCACAAAGGTTCGGGAAAAAATTAGGGATAAAATACAAAATAATCTATACACCCGGCAAGCTGAAAATCTGAAAAGGCGGCTTGGGAAAAAAAGGGTATCCCGGTGGACTGAAAACCCGAAAGGGCGGTTCAGGAAAAAGTTAGGGAATTAAAGCGTACGACTATGTCTTGTTGGATCACCTTACAAGCAACCTTTAGCATCGACTGACAAACTCAATGGTTCTGATCAATCCAATCAGCTTCGGACAAGGTAGCAAGTGGATGAGACACTCAGAGACATGAATGCTATAGCAGAATGGGAACCCCATGGGATTATTTCACATAGCTATCTTTTCTTTGTATCAATTTTAATTTTCTACGACGATATTCTCTTACCAGAATGCTCGTCTCATTGTACAAAAATACTTATCCAAGTTAATACAAAGATATCCCTTTGAAAGTGCAAAACTATCTTTCTTTTTTTTATTTCCGTGTTTTGTTTGCAAAAACGTCCAATGATTATTTTTGAACATATGCATTTGAACGTGACTACTGTTTACAAATGAACAAAAAAGAGGAACAGAAAATAGAAAGACAATCACTAATGGCTTTAATAAATAGGATAATATCTTTAGACTATTCCATAAAATCCCCCGTAGGTACCTTTTCCAACAAGAGAGGAAAACAGGACATCCCACTACAGGATCGCTAACATATCTCCATTATGCAGCTTAATGATATCAAGCTCTCTTACATCCTAGACAGAACAAAACTTCCGGTTACAGCTCCAAAGATTCCTCAGTGAAAGTCACCCAGTTTCTCAGGATTCCCCAGCAGGATTTCCCGAGGTCTACCAGCAATACACGATATTTCCCTTACACAACAGAGTTTATTTCTCTAACAAATGGAAACCCATCAACACTTCAAAATATGAAGACTTACACTCCTCATACCCAGTACCACTCGGGGATTTATTTCCCCCAACTCAAGCAACACTAAGGTATAACAATTAATGTGTCAATACATTGCATCCATATGTCATAACATTGACAACACAAATACATACAACACAATCTCGTTTATTTTGAGAACATCATTACACCATGTAATTCATACATCATGACATTGCATGCAACTAACCTTTCATCTTTTCAGGAAAGATCAATCAACAGAAAATTATCGTCAAAATTTTCAGCAAGTCAATTACAGATCAATTCCCAAGAAAGGGATGGTCAACCATCTACATAACATATATTTCTTTCATACCCCTACCGGTTCAGTTTAAATCTCTCAATGGTTTATTCTAATTATTTCCCGCAGATGTCTTCTCTGGTTCAGATAAATCTCCCAACGATTTATTCTGATTCTTCTCCAGATCCCTGCCGGTTCAGCCCAAATCTCTCAACGATTTATTCTGATTCTTTCCCGCATATGTCTTCTCTGGTTCAGATAAATCTCTCAACGATTTATTATGATTCTTCTCCAGATCCCTACCGGTTCAAACTAAATCTCTCAACAGTTTATTCTGATTATTTCCCGCGGACGTCTTCTCTAGTTTAGATAAATCTCCCAATGATTTATTCTGATTCTTCTCCAGATCCCTGCCAGTTCAATTTAAACCTCTCAACAGTTTATTTTGATTCTTTTCCGCAGACGCTTTCTCTGGTTTAGATAAATCGCTCAAAGATTTACTCTGATTCTTTCCAATTAAATAATATTCAAGATCTGTTTTGGTTCAGTTTAAACCCTCAATGGTTTATCCTGATACTTTCCAAAGGAATACTTCAAGTTCAGATAAATCGCTTAAAGATTTATTCTGATTCTTTCCCGCAGACACTTTCTTTGGTTCAGATAAATCGCTCAAAGATTTACTCTGATTCTTTCCAGTTAAAGAATATTCAAGATCTATTTTGGTTCAATTTAAACCCCTCAATGGTTTATCTTGATACTTTCCAAAGGAACACTTCGGGTTCAGATAAATCTCTCAACGATTTATTCTGATTCTTTCCCGTAGACGCTTTCTCTAGTTCAGATAAATCCCTCAAAGATTTACTCTGATTCTTTCCAGTTAAAGAATATTCAAGATCTCTTTTGGTTCAGTTTAAACCCCTCAATGGTTTATCCTGATACTTTCCAACGGAACACTTCTGGTTCAGATAAATCTCTCCAAGATTTATTCTGATTCTTCCAAGTCAAACAACATAGAAGACTTCTTATGGTTCAGATAAGTCGCTCCAAAGATTTATTCTGATTCTTTTCCAGTTGAAATCAAGTTCAGACTTAGTCCATTCTCTGTCAAAAGTCACCCTTGGATGGCATCTACAAGCCCATTTCCGGAAAATCTCCATCATTCATCCAAATGGCATTTATAAGCCCATTCCTGTGTCATCTTCGAGTGCAAATTTCTGGGCACTCTAGTGTCCAATCATCTTCCACCTTCAAGTCACGAATGACCGATCCGCCAATATAACTCTTCAGGTTTAAGAAGATTGAACGGGGGCAGTTGTTGCACCCCAAAATTTTCCCTCTCATTCATCAAATATTTTCTCACAAGATCTCATTTGTATCAAGACTGCACAAGGATTGATCAGCTCAAGACACCTCCTTAAGCACTAATGACTAAAATTAGGGTTTGAGATTGTACAAGGGTAATTTAACTTTCAATGACTCATTTGACTTTCATGGATCATTATGGACCCCAAAGATTTCTCATGTTAAGTTTCAAGTCTTGGATCACATTTTTGCTCAGTCAATTGAGCAGTTGACCTAAAAATCAGCTATATTGGGGAAAAAGTCAACTATGACCAATTTATATTCAAACTCCATAATTTTTTATCCATATCAACATTGTGAACTTTTATATGTCATTTGATAAAGTTTGGACCACAATTCCTTAAGAAATTTGATGAGATCATCCAAAGGGCAAAATGGTCAAAATTAGGGTTTTGACTAAGAAAGGGTAATTTCTTATTTTTGACCTAGAAAATGGTTAATTGGTTTGAGACATGATCCCAAGAGTTAAATTGCATCACTTTTACCTAATGTAATGACTCAAAATATCCCTCAAGATCAATTGATTGATAGTTAATTTTCAGTCAACTATACATTGAAAAGTCAAATTTTGACTTTTTGGTCAAAATCAAGTGTCAAAGATCACAATTAATCAAAACATGTTAAAATATGAAACTTGTTCATCAAGAAATCAAAAAAGTCAAGATTTCATTTTGGAAAGTCAAAATTTTCAAACTTAGAAATTTTTCAAAGTGTTGAAAACTTCATGTTTTTTCACAATTTGAGCCATTTTTTCACCATGATGCAAGATGATTCAAGAGAAACTTTCAACATGAAAGTTGTAGATATCAATGAGATCTAAAGCATTTATTTACACAACTTCTCCTATAAATGCATGGATTTCAAGTTATGATTTTGTGAATACATGTTCATTAAACTAAACACTTAGTGAAAGTTTTGCCATAGTTTAGGCAGGATTTTGACCTAACTTCATGGAAATTTTTCACATAGTTCCAAGGGAAATTTTCAAAAGGGATTCAAATAGGGGTTGTAGATAACATTACAATCTTTCAAAATAGTCCAAGAATTACTTGAGATCATGTTTGAGAAAGGAGAATCGAAGGCATGAAGTTGGCATTTCATTCTTGAATTATAGGTCATTTTCATGATGAACAAGAATGCAATTTCAATGTTAGGCTGTATAATATTGCTTTGCAGGCCTTCTAACTTGTGTATCTATCCAATATTAATGGATTACACAAACTTTTGAGCTATAATCCAAGTGGTTTAAGCTTTATCCAATTCATATTTCCATTTTCGGAAGAAAGTGAAGAATACCATTCTTGAAAAGCAAGCTTTATGCACAAAGTCAATTATTGAGCCTCTAACTTGTTCCCTCTGATCACACTCTATCTACAAAGTCAAAAGCAAGTGTGTTTAAAGCATAACCACTCTATCTTAGCAAGTACACAAGAATTATAAACTTGGATTTCTCAAAAAAATCACATGTTATGCTGAAACTCGTGATTTTAAATTCTGATCAACAACAAGATTCCAAACTTGTTACTTATAAATAGAGGAACTATTTGTGAGCTAGAGGACGAGCTTAAGCACCCTGAAACACACCAAGACTCCCTCAAGCCAGAATTTTCACAAGAAATTCCATTGATGCTTAGTTCTGACCTTAAACTTATATCTCTCATTTCCCTCGTGCATTTTCCCTCCTAATCAATCACAAAGCTTCTAAACATCAAATATAACTCATCCCTGACCCTGTTTCATAACTTTAACCCCATATTCATCAACCTCCATATCTAAAAACTGAGATCTGCAAGTTAACTTCTCCAGACTATTTCAGCCATCCATTGCTCAAGCTAATCATTGCATTAGCTTCCTTGAAACTTGAGGAAGCTAACTTGATCATTGCAGCACCTTGAATCAAGCTCATTTGCATTTCACGATTTCCAATTTTGAGGTATTTTTCTTGAACTTCTATCTCATTACTTAGGCATTGTTAGGCTTGCATTTGTGAAGATAAAATGTAGACATTATTATCCTGAAACTGTACATATCCATATATTTCATTTATATTGATTGAGCTTAGAGAATTTTAGGTTTGAATCTCTGAAAATATTTAGGTCGGAATTTGGTACTTTTAGAAATTCTCATTCTTCTTTGATTTATAGCTCATGATATTTATATGGTTGGATTCGTATGAAAAAATGGAGCAACTTTCATGTTTCCATCTTTTATTTTCGTTGAGAAATGAGCAAGTTACAAGAACTATGGTTGGAGGTTGAAGATGAAGTTCATTTCTGGAACTTGTTTTGTGTTATGTATTTATTGTTTCAGTTATATCAAGGGATGTATCACCATCCCAGTGGTTAAATCGCGCGTCTGTAACCAGGGGGACCTGGGTTCAAGCCCCAGTGGTACCCTTTTGATTCTTTTTTTTCATATTTTCTCTCATTTTTTGTTTGAAGGCAGGCGTTGGGCTCTCTTTTGTTGGGCCTGGTATTTTGCTTCTCTCATATTCCCAAATTCAACTTTAACCTCCCTGACTTTATTTTTTTTATAATTTTATTTCATCTTTTATTATTATTATTATTATTATTATTATTAATATTATTATTATTATTATTATTATTATTATTATTATTTTCATTAATAAAAAACCAAAAAATGTTTTATTTACTATTTTTTACATTTATTTAGTTTATTTTGTTTTATGAAACTAAAAAGAACAAAAACAATTTTTAAAAAAACTTAATTTATTTTTTCTAATAATAATTATATTTTAGATTTAATTATTTCATTATTCTTTTTTTATCATTTAAAATTAATTTAGAATTTAGGTTTTCTTTAATTAATTAGTTACCACATTAATTTTATTAAACCCTTTTCTTAAATAAAACCCTAAAAAAATCTTTCTAGTTAATTTCTTCTCTTATTTAGTTTAAGTTAACTTCATTTTATTTTCATTAATCATTTTTCTTAATTAGGTTTAGGTTAAAACCCCTTTCATAAAAAAATCAAACAAAAATCATTTCTTTTTACATTTACATTCTTGCATTTTTATTTATTCATTTTTTGTACAATATTCAATATGGTTGTAATAATTATTTAGATTTAATTTTTTTGCAATTTCCCCATTTGTAAATTTGTACACCCCCTCTCCTAAATGATGTAATAGCTTAGTATTTTTATTTTCCGTAATTTAATGCTTTATATATAAATGCTAGTAATTAGGGTTTGTATGGAAAGATTAAAATCAATGCTTAGCAAACCCTAATCAAGACAAATGAAGCATGTAAACCAAAACACTTGCACACTTACACCCTTAGGGTAAATCCACTTTGTTGCCTTATAAAATGACCATATTATGCATGTGAGGTGTCTTAGCAAAAATAAGCAAAAATACAAGATCATAGTCCGACGATGACGCTATCAAAGTTGCCTTTCAAAAATGATCTTAGTCCCTTAAAGAAAATGCTAAGATACCTTACAACATTGCTAAACATGACTATACGATGATCCTTTCTCGTCCCTTTCATATCCAAAGATAGGGTTACTTACTAAATCAATGGTAAGATAACAATGTCAAAGGAAAGAGGAAATAAACATGAAAGACTTTTGAGTGTGTAGAACGTTCCTAGTTGCTTGCTCATTTTCAAAACCAAAACATCCTTGCTATTTTCAAAATAAACACCAACACTTTCAAAAACACCTTTCAAACTTGAAAACATTTTCAAAAGATCAACACTTTTGTATACATTCTTACGAACGAGAATCATTACAAAGTTTGCCTAAACGATGGCATCTTTACAAAATACTTTCAAAAACCACACAAAGCATATTTTCAAACAAAAGAAAGTGAT
Organism: Vicia faba; assembly: GCA_948472305.1. Taxonomy (NCBI): domain Eukaryota; kingdom Viridiplantae; phylum Streptophyta; class Magnoliopsida; order Fabales; family Fabaceae; genus Vicia; species Vicia faba. Next base: position 1,347,726,208 of record OX451737.1, read on the forward strand.
CTAGCAAGAAACTAAGAGCCCGTAGATAACTACGGATGAAAAGGGTGCTAATACCTTCCATTTTCATGATCTACCCCTCGAACTCAAGAAAATATATCAAAGGTCTTTCCTGTTCTTTTCAGCCTTTCCTTTTGGATAAAAGAAAAGTCGGTGGCGACTCTTGCTAACCGCAACATTTGAGATAAAACACAAAACGACCAAGTCAGTTCTCCCACCGCGTTACAACATGGAAAACTTGTGATTAGAAGCCAAAACAAAGACTTCAAATTCTGACTTATAGGGAAACTTCAGTTCCAATTTACCAAGTTCAATCCAATGGCATTCTCAGCTCAAGGGGTCTTAAGGCATGATTTTTGATGCTTTAGAAAGATGAGGTTACAAGCTTTGCAATGCAAAAATAATGGAATCAAATGGATGCTTGAGCTAAAATTTTAATTGAGTCAAAGTTGGGGGAAAATGTTGACTTTCCATACTTAGAAATATTTCAAGTTTTTCTTCAAAAAGTGACCTATAATGTTTTGCATCCAAACATGGCCTTCCTCTTGGAATCTGCTCTTGACCAAAAAAGATGGCATGAAATAGACCTCTTGAATGACATTTTGAAACTCAAACCATCTAAAATATTCAAAAATTGAGAGAGTTATGGATTGATGAAGTTGGCAAAAAAATCATGAAATGACCTATAATCTTTTGTATCCTTAGGGCATCTTCCATCCATTTTCTCACTTTGTATATAAAAGAACGAATAAAGTTCACATACTCAAGATAATTATGGAAAAATAGTGGGCTCAAGGTGATAAAAAATGACCAAGTTATGATCATTTGAAGTCACACATAGGCAAATGGGGGTTCACTTGGAGGACTTGTAATCTTTCTTCATCATTAAGTTTCTTCCACATGAAAACTTGATCGCACTGAATCGCACTATGTTTCTGACTCGAATATCACATGTTTTCCTTAGTTTTTATTGTCATTTTCTCGTATTATGTTCCTTTTTCCTTTGTTTTCAGGATTCTTGTCATTTCAGAGCCTTCTGTGAAGAAACGAGCCAAAACGCCAAGAAATTAGGGTTTTTCAAGACATTATGCACTTATGGCGTTCAGCACCGCGCTGGCTACAGGGAGCGCGATGATGTGGCCCACTTTCACCCAGAGATCAACTGCCATGTTCCCATGATGTGGCAGTTCCTGCCACCGCGCCCGCGGCCACCCCCACCGCGCCCGCGGCCTTCACAACAAGCTTCCCGCTCAAAAGAAGTTAAGGGGCATGCTGGTCCTTACGCACCTCAAGGATCCTCTATAAATAGTTTTCGATTTTCATTCTTTAGTTTCATCCAAGCTTAGTACAATCTTAAGCCATATACTATCAGTTTCTGTAAAGTGATAATCTATTCACATCGGGGAGTTATTGCGGTGTAGATTGAGTTGTAATCGAGTCTTGGAGCACTTTGGTTGAAGTTCATCATACCAGCCTTACCTTTCCGTAGATTTGTATCAGATTCAAGTCTCCGACTGGAGCAAGGTTCTATTTTATTGCATTTCTTTATTTAAATGCTCTTACCATAGTCTACACGTTTTATAGACTTTAAATGCTCTTACCATAGTCTACACGTTTTATAGACTTTAAATGCTCTTACCATAGTCTACACGTTTTATAGAATTTAAATGCTCTTACCATAGTCTACACGTTTTATAGACTTTAAATGCTCTTACCATAGTCTACACGTTTTATAGAATTTAAATGCTCTTACCATAGTCTACACGTTTTATAGACTTTAAATGCTCTTACCATAGTCTACACGTTTTATAGACTCGCACTTATTATGTCTGGCTAAACTATAAAGGTTAGGATGTAATGATTGTCATCATGGTCGTGTTCCAATTATCATGCTAGTGAAAATACTCTGGGGATGTTTTGCTTCTAACTTAAGTCAATTATGTTTAAATGTTTATTGGGTAAGATCGAAAGCCGTCCAAACTAATGATACGACTTGATTATTATTTAACCAAACAAAAAGAGCGAAAGTCGTTGATTGGTTAAATAGGAATCATTGACCTTTTTAGAAAACAATTTTGAAACTATTTTCGGACGCGTTTGTAGGTTTGAAGTCTGACTTTTGGTCAAAGACCAAAAGTCTCTTTAAGTTAATCTTTCCAAGTAAAATCACTTTTCTGTTAAGTCAAAACTATCAATTTCTTAAAAATAGGTTTACCTCTTTAACGCGGAAGGCACCCTTTATATGTGACAATAAAGGAATTTAATTTAAAGAGTAAACTCGGTTCTTAGTAGTCAAAAGCTACAAGTTCCCGTTAAATTGATTCTTTGCTATCAATAGAAAATACTGCCCCATAAGTAGTTTCATCTACGCATGACCGGACCAATATCTGATTACATGATTTACATTCCAACCTGTCTTTTAAACTGTTATTTACCTCGCTCATTTACTTTGTGCACTGCACTCACATCAATATTCTTGTTCGCCTTAGATAAGCACCTTAGCAATAGAGTTGATAGATTGACAATTGGTCTCTGTGGTTCGATAATCTTATATATTACTTCGATAGGCTGTACACTTGCAGTACTACATTAGGCTATACGTTACAGATTAAACCCATCAAGTTTTTGGCGCCGTTGCCGGGGACCAACTTCGTCAAATTTCGTACCCTATTGTTATCCCGTTTAGACTAAGGCTATTCTAGCCGGTAGGTGCGTAGAAATCGTAGCACCGGTAACCTAATAGATCCTTTAGTAGAACCTGAACGTTACGCTCGTGCCCGTCTTTTTATACGCAAGATAAGAAGAGCTATGACAGAAGATCGTAACCAAAGACCGCTCAAGGAATTCGCCCAACCATCTAACGAGGAACCTAGTTCTAGTATAATAAACCCTGCTATAACTACCAACAACTTTGAACTAAAGCCCTCGTTATTACAATTAGTACAACAAAATCAATTCGCTGGTCTCGCTACCGAGAACCCGAATCAACATTTAAAGGTATTTATCCAGTTAGCTGACACCCTTAAGGCAAATGGAGCCACACCCGAAGCTATCCGATTAAGACTGTTTCCTTTTTCCCTTAGAGGTAAAGCTCACGACTGGTTAGACGCCCTTCAAACTAACTCAATAACAACTTGGGAAGACCTTAGGAGAGCTTTTCTTGCGAGGTATTTTCCACCAAGCAAGACCGCTGTTCTTAGGAACCTGATCACTTGTTTCACCCAAAACCAAGGCGAATCACTTTTTGATGCCTGGGAGAGATATAAAGAACTTTTAAGAGCTTGTCCGCACCATGGCCTGGAGCAATGGTTAATCATACATACCTTCTATAATGGACTCCATTACAACACAAAGATGTCCATAGACACTGCCGCTGGCGGAGCGTTGATGAACAAACCTTACCCTGACGCTTGTGCCCTAATAGAGGACATGGCCCAAAACCACGCCCAGTGGGGATTAGAACGAGCGACGGTAGAGAAAAAGGAGAGCCATGGAGGAAAGCATGAGGTAAGTTGCATGGACATGATTAATGCCAAAATGGACGCCCTAGCTTTGAGAGTCAAGAACATGTCTCAAAACCCAACCACAGTAGAAGCAATCCAATCGGAATGCGAACTCTATGGAACTCAAGGACATCAAACCGTTGACTGTAACCTTTTGAACGAATCTAGCTCGGACCAAGTTAATTATACCCAAGGGAACCCTTTCTCGAATACCTACAATCCTGGATGGAGGAACCACCCGAATTTCTCTTACAAAAACAATAACCCTATCCAAAATCCCGGACCTTCGAGACCTCAAGGATTCCAAACGCAAAAACAAAACCAACCTATGCAAATAGTGCCCCCAAGACCAAACCTTAAAGAAACCATAGACACCTTTATTCAGACTCAAACCCAGCAAAATAAGGAGTTTATGAACCAACACATCCACACGAACGAACTAGTTACTCAACTGGCAACCAAGTTTGACCAGATAATAACCCACACCAAAATGCTTGAGACTCAGATTTCCCAAGTAGCACAAAACACCTCTGTACAAGTTGCACCTGGAGGACAATTCCCTGGACAAACTCAACCAAATCCAAAAGGCCAAGCAAATTCTATCACATTAAGAAGTGGAACTGCTTATGAAGGACCTAGAAATCCTAACTTAAGCACATCAGAAAAACCTATGGAAGATGCTACGCCTAAAGACCAGGTAGAGGAACCAGAGAAACCAGAAAAGCAATCAAAACCAGAAGTAGGGAATAACACTCAACAACCTTATAAACCACCTATTCCGTTTCCACAGAGGCTGAAAAACACCAAAGTAGAAAACCAGTACCAAAAGTTTATTAAGGTAATCGAGAAACTCCATGTAGAGATTCCTTTTACTGAAGCTATAACCCAGATACCATCATATGCTAAGTTCTTGAAAGATATTTTGACCAATAAACGGTGACTCGATGATCCCAAGCCTTTAGAATGTCATTCTATATCCGAGAATAAACTCGCCAAGAAAGATAAAGACCCTGGAAGTTTTTCTATCCCTTGCATCCTAGGTAACCATATGATAGACAAAGCATTTTTAGACCTAGGAGCAAGCGTAAGTCTGATGCCTCTGGCCGTCTGTAAGAGGTTAAAATTAGGAGAACTTCAACCTACTAAGATGTCCTTACAACTAGCTGATAGATCTGTCAAATATCCCATGGGTATTTTAGAAGACATACCTGTCAAGATTGGTCAGTTGTACATTCCGACCGACTTCGTCGTAATGGATATCAAAGAAGATGAAGACATCCCAATCCTCTTAGGAAGACCCTTCCTATCGACCGCCGGAGCTATAATAGATGTTAAGAAAGGGAAATTGACTTTCGAGGTAGGAGATGAAAAGATTGAGTTCATTTTATCAAAATTTCTAATGGCACCAGTGATAGGAGATGCGTGTTATGCCATCGACGTCATTGATGAATGTGTAAATGAGCTCGAACAAAACGAATTTTTAACCAAATTACCATCAACCCCTATTTTAGAGGATGACGGATTTAAGAGTATCGAACCGTACATTGACGACAACCTTTTCGAATGCTTAGCTCTTACCCCTGACCTTATGCCGCGTACTGAGAAAACCACTATAGAACTTAAGGAACTACCCAAGAATCTAAGATATGAGTTTTTGGATGCGGAGATGAATAGACCTGTTATAATTAGCGCCGCTCTAAACCAAATAGAAACAAATCAACTCTTAGATACCTTGCGAAAATATCCCTCAGCTTTAGGGTATAAAGTTTCAGATTTAAAAGGGATAAGCCCATCCGTATGCATGCATCAGATTATGCTAGAAGAAGATTCAAAACCCTCAAGAGAACATCAAAGAAGAATAAACCCTATCATGAGTGATGTAGTCAAGAAAGAAGTCCTTAAGTTATTAGAAGCTGGTATCATATACCAAATTTCGGATAGTGAATGGGTAAGCCCAGTCCATGTGGTACCCAAGAAAGGAGGTATCACTGTTCTGAAAAATGAGAAAGGTGAGCATGTGGCAAAACGAACAGAAGGAGGATGGCGTATGTGTATAGATTACAGAAAGTTGAATAAGGTAACGAGAAAAGACCATTTCCCTCTCCCATTTATAGATCAGATGCTTGAACGTCTAGCAAGACACTCATGTTTCTACTATTCTGATGGGTATTCGGGGTTTTTCCAAATCCCTATTCACCCAGAGGACCAAGAAAAAAACACATTTACTTGCCCTTATGGAACATTCGCTTATAGACGAATGCCCTTTGGACTCTGTAATGCACCTGCCACTTTCCAACGTTGTATGATGTCAATTTTCGCAGACTACCTAGATGGAATTATGGAAGTATTTATGGACGATTTTTCAGTGTGTGGGTTTGATTTCAAAAACTGCCTCTCGAACTTAGAGAAAATCTTAAAAAGATGTTTGGAAGTGAACCTTGTGTTGAATTGGGAAAAGTGCCACTTTATGGTAAATGAAGGGATAGTCTTGGGACACATTATTTCTGAGAGAGGTATAGAAGTCGATAAGGCCAAGATAGAAGTTATAGAAAACCTAAACCCACCTAAGACCGTTAGGGAAGTAAGAAGTTTTCTAGGACATGTCGGGTTCTACCGACGTTTCATCAAGAATTTTTCCGGAATAACGAAACCTTTAACTAACTTATTGATGAAGGATGTCGAGTTTGAATTCGACCAAAAATGTCTTGAGGCCTTTGAAGTTTTAAAGCAAGCTCTTATTTCAGCACCTATCATAAGACCACCTGATTGGACACAACCCTTTGAAATCATGTGCGATGCTAGTGATTTCGCTGTAGGAGCTGTACTAGGGCTAAGAAAAGACAAGAAATTGCATGCAATTTACTACGCTAGTAGAACACTAGACGCTACCCAGCTAAATTATACAACCACAGAAAAGGAATTGCTAGCCGTAGTTTTTGCTATTGATAAATTTCGATCTTATTTGGTGGGAGCAAAAATAATAGTATACACAGATCATGCAGCAATCCGGTACTTGTTAAGTAAGAAAGATGCTAAGCCTAGATTGCTCAGATGGGTACTTTTACTCCAAGAATTTGACTTGGATATTAAGGATAAAAAAGGAGCTGAAAACTTAGTAGCTGATCATCTCTCTAGGTTAGAACACCTTAAACCTGAACTTATACCTATAGACGATCACTCTACTTATGAAAGATTAATAGCTGGGATAAACTCAACTGAAGAAGAGACCTATGAGGAAATCTCAACCATGAACAACATACCATGGTACGCAGATATTGTGAATTATCTGGCCGCTGATATCATACCCCCTGACTTAAGCTATCAACAGAAGAAGAAGTTTTTTAGAGATGTTAAACACTTCTTTTGGGATGAACCCCTCCTATTCAAAAGAGGAATAGATAATATATTCAGACGATGTGTGCCGGAAGAAGAAGTAGGCAACGTCATTAAACATTGTCATGCTTCACCTTATGGTGGACATGCAAGCACATCTAAAACGTGCGCCAAAATATTTCAAGCAGGTTTTTATTGGCCTACTGTATGGCGCGATGTCCACACTTACATTACAAAATGTGACCGATGCCAACGCACTGGGAACATCTCAAGACGTGATGAAATGCCTTTAAGTAACATCCAAGAAGTGGAAATATTTGATGTCTGGGGCATAGATTTCATGGGACCTTTTCCTTCCTCAATGGGTAACAAGTATATCCTAGTAGCTGTCGATTATGTCTCAAAGTGGATCGAAGATGTTGCATCGCCCACAAACGATACCAAGGTAGTTATCAAATTGTTTAAGAATATTATTTTTCCTAGGTTTGGAACCCCGAGGTTAGTCATAAGTGATGGAGGATCGCATTTTATATCTAAGATATTTGACAAGCTTCTAAGCAAATACGGAGTAAAACATAGAGTAGCATCACCATATCACCCGCAAACCAGTGGCCAAGTAGAAGTATCGAATAGGGAGATTAAGAAGATCCTAGAAAAAACCGTATCACTATCCAGAAAAGACTGGTCTGGAAAACTTAAAGACGCCTTATGGGCTTATAGAACGGCTTATAAAACCCCTATTGGAACGACTCCTTATCAATTGATTTATGGAAAGTCCTGTCATTTACCCTTCGAACTAGAACATAAAGCCTATTGGGCCATTAAATCCTTGAATCTAGATTACCTAAAAGCCGGAGAAAAATGTATCCTGGACATTCACAAGCTGGAAGAGCTTCGCTTGAATGCCTATGAGAATGCCATCATATATAAGGAAAGAACCAAGATGTGGCATGATAAAAAAATCATCAAGAAAGATTTCAACATTGGTGACCCTGTTCTCCTATTTAACTCAAGGTTACGACTTTTTCCTGGTAAGCTTCGTTCAAGATGGACAGGTCCATTTGAAGTGTCAAAAGTTCTAAAGTCTGGAGCAGTAGAAATCAAAAATAATTCATGCGCTCCATTTGTGGTAAATGGACAAAGACTGAAGCTATACAAAGGAGGCGATTTGCCTGTTGACTACTCTAGTCATATTCTTATAGACCCACCAATACCCACATAAAGTAAGATCTAATCGTCAAGCTAACGACGTTAAACAAGCGCTGCATGGGAGGCAACCCATGGTTTATTCTTAATTTTATTTTATTTTTAGTAATTTATATATATTATCTGGACTAATTTCTTGTGTTTATGTTTTCAGGATGCATTACCCCGATGGTATGGTTGTGATTTTCAGAGATGAAGCACAAAAAGCCCGATTTGCTACCTTATCTGCTAGACCTATGGTACCCACTAGGTACCCCGATCAGAGCTGCATGGAGGCACTCGGGATTGAGCCAAGTATTAGGTATCTGTGCAACCAACTTGGCTGGGATTCTTATGCTGATGATGTCCACAAAACCTACAGGAACCTTACTCTGGAGTTTCTTAGCTCTATGGACTATAACCCACGAGTGGGTGAAGGAGATGAGCAAGGATGCCTAAGTTTCAGATTGTTTGGTACCGAGTATACCCTGACTACCAAAGAATTTGGGGATTTGCTTGGTTTCCAAACTGGACCGACCGCTATCACTGAGTTTCCATTGAGTTACTACATGGACAAAGATATTGATAAATTTTGGCAGGACATTACTGATAGAGCCAGCCTTGACCCCTCTACCCAACTGTCCCGGAAGATCCATAACCCGGCTTTCCGATACTTCGAGATGATTCTGTGCCACACTTTCTTTGGGAGGAGTTACTGTGACCACTTGGTCACCGCTGAGGAGATCCTTTTCCTATACTGTGCCAGTCAGTCCAGACCTATAGCTAGTGGAGGTTTTCTGATAGAGAGCCTCGAGCAGACAGCTCGATCCGCTGTAGGACTCATTCATTCCAGAGGGAATGTGACACAGATAGCTTCTGCTTTGGGTTTGGATAGTATGATAGCACAGCTGACCCCATACTGTGGATATACTTTCCTGGATTTAGATTTTTGCATGGATCGTGGTCTCATGAGGAGGGCCTCTTTCCACCCATATCGGTACAGATTGCTCATCGATGACCAGACAGTTTACACCTTCACAATGCCAGACCCTCATATGACTTGTGTTTCCAACCCTGCTAATTGGAACTATTCTGTAGAAGGTTGGGGTGAGATATCAGAGTACACTCCAGAATACACTCCTACTTCCGAAGATCTCACTCCGGAATACACTCCTGCTTCCGAAGATCTCACTCCGGAATACACTCCTGCTTCTGAAGATCCCACTCAAGAATACACTCCTGCTCCCGAGGACTCTACTCCAGATCACACATCCCGACCCGAGGTTACACACACTACTGTTCTTACTAATAACCTCAGCTTGCAGGAACCTGATATTCGCACTCTGTTGACTGCTATGCGCACTGAGATAACCACTCTCCGCAATGAGGTGGCTGACCTTCATCTACAGTTGGAAGTGAATGATGTTACCTTTGCTGGTGAGTTAGATGAATTAGCTCACGAGGTGGCAGAGATTCGACGCCAGCTGACTGAGCTGCGTGGCCCAGACACTCCTGCAGAGCATCCTACCGGTTGGCAATAGATCTGTGTTGTTCACAAGATATCTAGTTCCGGTATTATTAGTATTATGTTGATTTCCTTTTCAGACTCATTTTTATTTGCATTATCTATTTTCCTGCATTATTAATAATTATTTTGGTGACCCGATGTCCGTACCTATATATATATATATATGCATGTGTTCCATTCATTTACTAATGTTTTTGTTTTTCTGGTCACCATAATTTTAATATAAAAATAAATAAATATACATGTATATATGTATTCACATACATATATGCACATTCATAAGAAAAATAGGTACACCTCCAAAATTGAAGCTAATGGCAAGGAAGGAAAAGCCCAATGCAAAGGAAACCAGACCAGCCCAACTTGCCTCGACCTCACCGCGCCCGCGGTAAGCCCTGCTGCGCCCGCGGTGACGCAACGGTCACCTAACGGCTAGTTGCTCGTTTTCCCCCCATTTTACCACTTTTTCCATTCCCAATCCCATTTTCTTCCATTCTTAACCCACCATAACTTCCTTTATTACCCATACCAACCCACTACATTTATTTCCATTATTCTCATCATAAATATTTACAACCACCATTTTTCTTCCCTTCCTATAAATACCCCCACTATTTCATTTTCTTCCTCACACCTTCATTACTTCTACCTCCCATTCCTTCTCTTTATTCATCCACAAGAAAATCCTATGGAGTATCACGGTTACATTTTGCGAGGTGGCCAAGCCGGAGAAAGACAACAAAAGCGGCTTGAGAAATTGTTGACAACACCAATACACCCTACCAGGTATATCGATGAAAACTGTCTATATTCATTAGGTATATACCATAGTGTATTTTTCCTTCTCGACAAAATAGGCATGCATGATATTTTTGCTACTCAAGCACCAACCTACCCTAGGCTGACGTTCGAGTTTTTAAGTTCTTTAATTTATAACGTCTCTCCTAACACTACTAGCACCGTAGGTGGAGTCAAATTTAGAATGTTTAATGTTGAATATGACTACTCCACTGATGGTCTAGCCGCCATGTTAGGATGGCCTTATGGGGATGGTGCCATTTGTGAAGCACCTTTAGACACGGATTGGGCATTTGAAGCATTTTGGGCCAGAATTACTAAACAAAATGCAACATCTTTTGATGGCCTACTTGCTTCTCACATCCACAATCCTGCCCTTCGTGTCTTTAGATTTATTTTAGCATCCACCATCTTTTCTCGGGAAAACCCAAACAAGGTGAATGCTAAAGAATTAATTATCATGCAGAGCTGCCTCACAGACACCAAAGTTAATCCCGTCCCATTCATGATTGCCCACATGCACCATGTCTTAAGAAAAGGTGGGCCGATTTCCTTTGGTGGACTGATTACTACTATTTCCCGTGCCATAGGATTGGATACGGAACTTGCCACCCTTGAGCCACTTCCTCCTCGTATTGCAAATCTTAAATTTTTCAGGGATATGCGTTTATGCAAGACGAGGAAGGAAGGTGGTTACTTCCTCATGGTTGGAGGTGCTGCTGTACCCAGTGTTGTTATTCCTTGCACCCGTCGTACTGATATTAGATTTGAGCGTAACTGGACCTACGATCTCAACGCTCCTGCTTTTATTGGTCCGTTGCCCCCAAATCTACCTTTAAATGAGGGTAACAACACTGATGATGAGTACGATTTCCAAACCGAGGAACCACCCCATTTTTCACCACCACACACGACACCATCTACTTCTAACCCACATGCAGGTACAGCTCCTAATTTCCTTGTCACCGAGGACATGTGGCGTGAGCATATGGCCCGAGAGGCCCAGAGGGACTCCCTCCTTGCTACCTTGCAGCAACAGGCGGCCGATAACATGGCCTTCATGCAAGCATCCCAAGAACAAAATGCTAGCTCTCTGCGCACTATTATGGAAAGTCAGCTGGTTTTCCAGAGAGAACAGCACCTACACCAGACCACATACGCTCGTCACTTCCAATTGATGGAGGCAACCCAAGGCACCCTCATTGGTAGGACCCAAGAGCTACAAGCGGCAAATGCCGCCTTGACAGAGAGATTGGAGCAGCTTGTTTTGGACCGAGATAGCCGTCGTCGCAGCCGTAGCCGCCGTTCCGGTCGTACCAACCAGGATGGTGAAGGTCCTAGTGGCCCCCACTAGTGTTTTCAGGTACCTCCTCCTACCTTATTTTGGAACATTGATGACAATGTCTGATTTAAGTGTGGGAGGAGCATTTATCGCTTTTATTTCCCGTTTTCGCTTTTATTTTCCGTTTTTCCTGCTTTTATTTCCCTTCCGCATTTTTCCTTTTAGGTATGTTATATTCGTAGTTAATAAAATGCATGTGATAGGCGAGTCTTTCTGCGTAGTGTACCCTTTCATTTCCCCCACCTTTTAGCCTTATAAAATTTTTCTTTTTTCAAAGATTTATGGTTGTTTTTAAGGATTTGGGCTATGAGACAGGTCCTAGATAGGGTCTATTTCTTGGACACTCACTTTTTGAAAAATTCGTTATCGTTTTTACACCGTAAGCCTTTTTGAACATTTAGATTAGATCCTTTCTCCCCAATATGCTATGATTTTGAATAAAACTGTACAAATAGGTCTTCAAGTAGTTTATCTTAGCAGTCAGCTCCGGCCTAAGCATGCTCTAAGTGTGGGATCGATGAATATAAGTGGATGATCTCTATTTTGCCTTAAAAGTTATAAAATAAAGTATGAATATGACTACGAGTTGGGTGATCCTCACAAAGATTACTCAACTCAAGAAAGTTGTAAGCACTAACAAAAGCAAAGAAAAAAAATATATAAGGCATATCCGTTGTAGTTGGTCCAGAGGTATCTGGTGCTGGACTTGGTAGGGCGGACTACGGTCCGATCCCCCGCAACTACAAATGGGTAAAATAAAAAGGGATTAAACCAACTCTTGTACCAGAATCCCATCACTTGAGATCAGAGTCACTAACCGGTCACTACACCATGAGTATGTACGAATAACGGGCTTAATGTGATTGCGCCTGAATGAAAAAGGACCTCGTAAAAAAGGAAGTCTTAGCATAGTAAGGATATTAGGATCGATCTGTATACTTATGAGGTTTATGTCCGCATTTCTGCGAGTAGTGTAATTACGATACCCTTGATTCAGATAGTTAGTGCCTGACAACACACCCTTACTCGGACTTAGAAGCCCTCTTTGCCCAAAACCTGTATACACCATAATTTTCTTTCATCTACTTCTAAGAGTTGTTGCTTGAGGACAAGCAAAGGTCTAAGCGTGGGAGGATTTGATCGCACTGAATCGCACTATGTTTCTGACTCGAATATCACATGTTTTCCTTAGTTTTTATTGTCATTTTCTCGTATTATGTTCCTTTTTCCTTTGTTTTCAGGATTCTTGTCATTTCAGAGCCTTCTGTGAAGAAACGAGCCAAAACGCCAAGAAATTAGGGTTTTTCAAGACATTTTGCACTTATGGCGTTCAGCACCGCGCTGGCTACAGGGAACGCGATGACGTGGCCCACTTTCACCCAGAGATCAACTGCCACGTTCCCATGATGTGGCAGTTCCTGCCACCGCGCCCGCGGCCACCCCCACCGCGCCCGCGGCCTTCACAACAAGCTTCCCGCTCAAAAGAAGTTAAGGGGCATGCTGGTCCTTACGCACCTCAAGGATCCTCTATAAATAGTTTTCGATTTTCATTCTTTAGTTTCATCCAAGCTTAGTACAATCTTAAGCCATATACTATCAGTTTCTGTAAAGTGATAATCTCTTCACATCGGGGAGTTATTGCGGTGTAGATTGAGTTGTAATCGAGTCTTGGAGCACTTTGGTTGAAGTTCATCATACCAGCCTTACCTTTCCGTAGATTTGTATCAGATTCAAGTCTCCGACTGGAGCAAGGTTCTATTTTATTGCATTTCTTTATTTAAATGCTCTTACCATAGTCTACACGTTTTATAGACTTTAAATGCTCTTACCATAGTCTACACGTTTTATAGACTTTAAATGCTCTTACCATAGTCTACACGTTTTATAGACTTTAAATGCTCTTACCATAGTCTACACGTTTTATAGACTTTAAATGCTCTTACCATAGTCTACACGTTTTATAGACTCGCACTTATTATGTCTAGCTAAACTATAAAGGTTAGGATGTAATGATTGTCATCATGGTCGTGTTCCAATTATCATGCTAGTGAAAATACTCTGGGGATGTTTTGCTTCTAACTTAAGTCAATTATGTTTAAATGTTTATTGGGTAAGATCGAAAGCCGTCCAAACTAATGATACGACTTGATTATTATTTAACCAAACAAAAAGAGCGAAAGCCGTTGATTTGTTAAATAGGAATCATTGACCTTTTTAGAAAACAATTTTGAAACTATTTTCGAACACGTTTGTAGGTTTGAAGTCTGACTTTTGGTCAAAGACCAAAAGTCTCTTTAATAGTCTCTTTAATAGTCTCTGTGGTTCGATAATCTTATATATTACTTCGATAGGCTGTACACTTGCAGTACTACATTAGGCTATACGTTACAGATTAAACCCATCAAAACTCCTTGGAACTTTTGAAGTGATTTGTTGATAACCCTTTGAAGAGAAGGATTTATTTGGAATCACTCTAAAATACCAAAATATGAGCAAGATATGCTTCTTTGAAGTTCAAAATCTTAGCTCCTAGATCAAGAAAAATGCCTTGAGGAACTTTGACAATTTTGAACAAAATTCTTGTACCAACACAAATGCTTTGTAAATATAAGTTGTTGAGGATGACAATGAGAACTAATATCAAGCATAACCACTTCCATATCTTGAGAATTGAGAGAAATATGCATTTTTGACCAATGGGAACAAAGCCTGGTCCAAGCATGACAACTTCTGCAATCAATCCCTTGTACTTTTGAACCAAATTTGATAATCTTGAAATGTGGTGAACCAAAATAACCTTGCCATGCCATTTCCTCCAAAACAAATCCAATGGTGAGGTTTTAACTTCTCAAACTTTATTGACTAGGGCATGAAAATAAACTCATGAACCCATGGAGCAACTTGCTGAATCTTATTGCCTTTACCTATATGAGTAATAAGCAAGACAAACCAACATTGAATTTTATTAATTAAGAGAAGAGATCAAGACAAGAAATATTCATAATCACAAAAGAATACAAGTCAAGGTGCTTGGTGATTCCTCAAAGAGAAAAGCTAAATATAGGGAGGGGAACCAAGAATCCTAATATGATATTGTTGTGATGGAATCAACATGGTATGATGAAGGGATATTAGGGGGAAAATTGGGGTACAACAACTGCCCTTATTTAAGTTTCTTCTATCTGGAGATACGAAGGTTGAAAATCTTCGTGTCGACGCGATCGAAGATACTTAAATATAAAACAAACCCTATTTTTGGCCCTAAGATGCCATGTGTTGTACCCCAAAATTTTCCCTCTCACTTATCAAAAATTTGCTCATAAGATCTCCCTTGACCCAAGACTGCACTAGGGTTTAATCAGCTCAAGACACCTGCTTAAACATTGATGACCAAAATTAGGGTTTGAGATTGCACATGGATTTTTGAACTTCTAATACCCCATATGACTTTCATGAATCATTATGGACACCCAAGATCACTCATATCAAGTTTCAAGCCTTGAATCACACTTTTGCTTAGTCAATTGAGCAGTTGACCTAAAAATTAATTGTATTAGGGAAAAAGTTAACTATGGCCAATTTACAGTCAAACTTCTTAATTTTTTATCCATATAAACATTTTAGAATCATATGTATCATTTAATCTAGTTTGGACCATAATTCCTCAAGAAATTTGATCAAATCTCCAAAAGGGCAAAATGGTCAAAATTAGGGTTTTGATTGGGAAATGGCAATTTCTGATTTTTGACCTAGAAAATGATCAATGGGTTTAAGGCATGATCTCAAGAGTCCAATTGCATCATTTTGACCTAATAGCATGGTTCAAAACATTACAAGTCCATTGGATTGACAGATGAATTTTCCAGTCAACTAATCAAAAGTCAACTGTATACTAAAAAGTCAAACTTTGACTTTTTGGTCAAATTCAAGTGCCAAAGATCATAATTCATCCAAACATTTCAAAATATGAAACTTATTCATCAAGAAATAAAAAAGTCAATATTTCATTTTGAAAAGTCAAAATTTCTAAACTTAGAAATTTTTCTAAGTGTTGGAAATTTCATGTTTTTTCATAACTTTGAACAAAACTTTCACCATGATGCAAGATGTTTCAAGAGAAACTTCCAACATGAAAGTTGAATATCTCCATGAAATATACAACTTTTATTTACACAACTCCTTCCAAAAATGTTTGGATCTCAAGTTATAATTTTATGAACATGTGGTCATGAAACTAAACACTTAGTGAAATTTTGCCCTAATTTGGTCAGGATTTTGACCTAACTTCATGGCAGTTTTTCATATAGTTCCAAGGGGAATATTATAAAGAAATTCAAATAGGTTTTGTAGATCACATTGCAAGATTTCCAAAATGTCCAAGAACTCCTTGAAATCATTCTTGTGTAGGGAGAATCGAAGAGATGAAATTAGGGTTTTGTCACTTGAATTATAAGTCATTTTTGATGAACACATGAACCAAATCCAAGCTAGGCTGCATAATCCTTGCTTTGCAGGCCTCAAACTTGTTTTTCACTCCATAATTAAATGTTTACACGGCTTTTAAGGCTTTGATCCAAGCAATTGAGCTATTATTCAAGTTGCATTTCCATTAATGGCACAAAGTTAACAATGCCATTCTTGTAAAGCAAGTTTTTTGCATAAAGTTCACATTGAGCCTCTAACTTGTTCCCTCTGACCACACTCCATCCACAAAGTCAGAAGCAAGCTTGTTTAAAGCATAACCACTCTATCTTAGCAAGTACAAGGCATGGAAACTTGTTTTGTCAAAAAAATCACAGGTTTAACTTAAACATGTAAATTTGAATTCTGATCAACTAGAGCACTCCAAACTTGTTGCTTATAAATATAGTCACTATTTGTGAGCTAGAGGACGAGCTTGAACACCCTGAAACACACCAAAACTCTCTCAAATTAGAAATTGCCCAGAAACTCCATTGTTGCACAGTTTCTGACCTTGAGCTTCAATCTTCAAAACCACTCGTGCATTTCTTGGCCTTTTTGTTTCAAAAGCTTCCTCATACCAAATACAGACCATCCTTGTCCCTGTTTGCAAACTGTAACTCCATCTTCATCAACTTCCATAGCCAAAAACAGAGCATTACAGTTGGACTTCTCCAATTCATTTCATCCACTCTCAAATCAAGCAAACTATTGCATTAGCTTCCTAGGACCTCAAGGAAGCTAACATGATCACCACCATCATTTGAAACATGCTCAAACTCAAAACATGATTTCCATATTTGAGGTAAGTTTTCTCAACTAGGAACTCTTCATACAAGCATCCTCAATAGTTTATTTGTGAACAAAACATGTAGATATCATTGCCCTGAAGCTAACCATGTCCATAGTTTCCATTAATTTTGCTTGAGCTTAGAGAATTTTGAAACTGAAATTTATGAAATTTTTAGGGTTCAGATTAGGGCGATTAAAATTCATGCTTATCTTTGATCTATAATTTTAATACTTTACATTTATGGAATCGTGAGAAAATTTGCTACAAGTTTCATGTTTACAGTTTTCATTTTTGATGAGAAATGAGCAAGTTAAAGTTGGTCTGGCTGGAGGTTGAAGATGAAGTCTTCAGGGCACGTTTTACCTTACATATTTATTGTTTAGCTTATATTAACGGATGTATAGCCACCCCAGTGGTAGAAGCGCGCGCCTGTAACCTTTGGGACCTGGGTTCGAGCCCTAGTGGTACCCTTTTCGTTTTTCACATTTTTACTTGCTGACTTTTGTTGTTTTTGGCAGGCGCTAGGCCCTTTGGGCCTAGCTTGTTTTTGTTTTTTGCTGACTAACCCCCTTACAGGCTTTTGGAACCCCTGGCCCAAGTTTGTTTTTTTTTTCTTAAATATATTTTCTAAATACTAAAAAATCATAAAATACAAAAAAATGATATATTTATATTTTGACTTAGTTTATTTTATTTTTCTCACAAAAAAATATTTTTATTAATTATACTTTATTTATTTTTTACTCTTATCTTGTAAATATAAATAAAATTAGGTTATTAGTTATTTTCTTTCATACTAATTTAAATACATTATTTTTAATATAAAAAGGACCAAAAATATTTTATAATGCTATAAATATTTTCAAGACAAAAATACCAAAAATACATTTTTCTTAAACTTATTTTCTTTTAATCAATTAAATAGAATTAGGGTTTTATTCAAAAAAATATTTTCTTAATAAAATTTAAATTTAATTAATTATTTTCTTTATTTAATTATGTTAAGACAAAATCCTTTTTTCATGAAAATCACACAAAGATACATTTTCTTTACATTTTACATTTTTTGTACATTTATTCATTTTTTACTTTGTATTTATTTATTTCCTTGTACATTGATATCAATTCAATATGGTTGTAATAGACTAATTAGGTTTAAATTCTTGCAATCCCCATTCATGAATTTGTATACCCCCCTCCCCACAAATGTTGTAATAGCGTAACAATTTTAAATTTCGCAATTTATCGCTTTTATATAACATGCTAGTAATTAGAGTTTGTATGGAAAGACTAAAACCAATATCTAGAAAACCCTAATTCAAGACAAAAACAAGCATGAAAACAATACACTTGCACACAAACACCCCTAGAGTTATTCCACTTAGTTGCCTTATACAAAATGGCCATATTACGCATGTAAGGTATCTTAGCAAAAACAAGCAAATACAAGATCATAGTCCCTCATTGACGCTATCTAAGTTGCCTTACAAATTATCTTAGTCCCTAAAAAAGAATGCTAAGATACCTTGCAACACTGCTAATCATGGTTATACGATGACCCATGCCCGTCCCGTTTACATCCAAAGATAGGGTTGCTTACCAAATCAATGGTAAGACAACAATGTCAAAGGAAAAGGAAATGAACAAGAAAGACATTTGAGTAGGTAAATTGCTCCTAATTACTTGCTCCATTTCAAAATAAACATCCTTTCTATTTTCAAAAACAAACACTTACAATTTCAAAACATCTTACAAAACTTGAAATTTTTTTCAAAATATCAACATCTTTGTATACATTCTTACGAACAAGAATCATTACAAATATTGCCTAAACAATGGCCTATTTACAAAATACTTTTAAAAAACCACACAAAGCACAATTTCAAACAAAAGCAAGTGATCTAGCAAGTAACTAAGAGCCGATGGATAACCATGGATGAAAATGGTGCTAATACCTTCCCTTTTCATAATATACCCCCCGAACTCAAGAAATAATCTCAAAGGTCTTTCCTGTGCTTTTTGACCTTTCCTTTTGGATAAAAGAAAAGTCAGTGGTGACTCTTGTTAACCGCAACATTTGTGATAAAATGCAAAACCTTCAAGTCAGTTCTCCCACCGTATCACACCATGCAATGCTTATAAGCATGAATGCATATGAACAAGACCAAAGACACGCAAAACACCATTCGGGATGTAACAAAGTAAAGAAACAGGAAAGCAACCCGACCAGGAAAATAAATCACTGGTGGATCAAAAGAACCGACTTAGAGAGGGTTGTAAAAAAATGGTCAAAGGATACACTAACTCCTACTGAAGGCAAAACTACCAATGTTAACAGAAGGTAGAGATAAAATATATCATAGGATTGTTGTTCACTGACGATGAACTACCAACGTTCCCTGAAGGTAGCAAAAATATGACAATCACCAACTTTCACTGAAGGTGACCTACCAACTTTCATTGAAAGTAGAGAAAAATATATCATAGAAACCATCGTTCACTAACGATGAACTACCAACGTTCACTAAAGGTAGCAAAAAGATAACAATCACCAACTTTCACTGAAGGTGACCTAACAACTTTCACTGAAGGTATAGAGAAAATATATCATAGCACCGCGGTTCACTGACGATGAACTACCAGCATTCACTGAAGGTAGCAAAAAGATAACAATCACCAACTTTCACTGAAGGTGACCTACCAACTTTCACTGAAGGTAGAGACAAAATATATCATAGCACCACCATTCACTAAAGATGAACTACCAACGTTCACTAAAGGTAGCAAAAAGATAACAATCACCAACTTTCACTGAAGGTGACCTACCAATTTTCACTGAAGGTAGAGAGAAAATATATCATAGCATCGCCGTTCACTGACGATGAACTACCAATTTTCACTAAAGGTAGCAAAAATATAATAATCACCAACTTTCACTGAAGGTGACCTACCAACTTTCACTAAAGTTAGAGAGAAAATATATCATAGCACCGCCGTTCACTGACGATGAACTACCAACGTTCACTGAAGGCAGCAAAAAGATAACAATCACCAACTTTCATTGAAGGTGACCTACCAACTTTCACTGAAGGTGACCTACCAACTTTCATTGAAAGTAAAGAAAAATATATCATAGCACCACCGTTCACTAACGATGAACTACCAACGTTCACTAAAGGTAGCAAAAAGATAATAATCACCAACTTTCACTGAAGGTGACCTAACAACTTTCACTGAAGGTATAGAGAAAATATATAATAGAACCGCGGTTCACTGGCGATGAACTACCAGCATTCACTAAAGGTAGCAAAAAGATAACAATCACCAACTTTCACTGAAGGTGACCTACCAACTTTCACTGAAGGTAGAGACAAAATATATCATAGCACCACCATTCACTAAAGATGAACTACCAACGTTCACTGAAGGTAGCAAAAAGATAACAATCACCAACTTTCACTGAAGGTGACCTACCAATTTTCACTAAAGGTAGAGAGAAAATATATCATAGCATCGTCGTTCACTGACGATGAACTACCAATTTTCACTAAAGGTAGCAAAAATATAACAATCACCAACTTTCACTGAAGGCGACCTACCAAGTTTCACTAAAGTTAGAGAGAAAATATATCATAGCACCGTCGTTCATTGACGATGAACTACCAATGTTCACTGAAGGTAGAAAAAAGATAACAATCACCAACTTTCATTGAAGGTGACCTACCAACTTTCACTGAAGGTAGAGAGAAAATATATCATAACATCGTCGTTCACTGACGATGAACTACCAACATTCACTGAATGTAGCAAAAAGGTAACAATCACCAACTTTCACTGAAGGTGACCCACCAACTTTCACTAAAGGTAGAGAGAAAATATATCATAGCACCACCGTTCACTGACGATAAACTACCAACGCTCAATGAAGGTAGCAAAAAGATAACAATCACTAACTTTCACTAAAGGTGACCTACCAACTTTCACTGAAGGTAGAGAGAAAACATATCATAGCACCGCCTTCCACTGACAATGAACTACCAACGTTCACTAAAGGTAGCAAAAATATAACAATCACCAACTTTCACTGAAGGTGACCTACCAATTTTCACTGAAGGTAGAGAGAAAATATATCATAGCACTGTCGTTCACTGACGATGAACTACCAACGTTCACTGAAGGTAGCAAAAAGATAACAAGTTTCCCCAAAATTTTGGCATTTCACCTAGAAAGGGTCACAACTTCTTCTTTAACCTAGGAACTCTTCCTAGAAAGGGTAATATATAAACTGTCTCAAATAAAGAGACTTTCACCTGCAAAGATTTCACAATGAATTGTCTCTGCGAATTTGAAAGTCATGCCACCCACTGGCGTAAATTGACAATGGAATGGAAACTATCCACTCATAGAGGAGATAGCAAAAAAAAGTTACATCGACTTTTACTAGGAAGCACAAGTTGCTCAAATAAAGAGACCTGCTACTTGTTGTCATGGAGGATTGTAAAAAGAAATGACTTTCCGGGGAGAGAAATATGGCTTCCTGGGGAAAGAAATATGACTTCCTGGAGAGAGAAATATGGCTTCCTGGGGAAAGAAATATGGCTTCCTGGGGAAAGAAATATGACTTCCTGGGGAAATGCCACTATATTCCTGCTGAAGAGATAAAGTCTTCTCGTGAAAAATAAATGCACAAACCATAACTCGAAGCTTTCATAAATCCAAAGTAGATAATATTGTTGTGGAACCAAAGATTCAAACCAGAAATAAACTGGAATGAAACAGTCAACCAAAATACATCCTTTGAGAAATAAACTCAAGAGGGAAAACCAAATCCATCCAAACAAGGAGCTGTACAAGAAGGCTAAAGCAAAAATCTTCCACGAGGGATAACTCAATGGGGAAATTGAAAGAATATATGCTTTATGCTTAAGGCCAACACTCTATTGAAGAGAGGACAACGTAACTCTGCAAAACAGGGTGATATGTTAACAAAATATTAACGAATGTGAATGAGCAATGATTTGCCAATTTTAGCTATGCATTATGTATGTATGAATGTATGACTGTTATCGTGCGTATTTTGACGAAATAGATATACAACACTGGGAGTAACCAAGAAAAACCACCTCGGGCACAATCAACACTCGGCAAAATTACATTCAAGATGAACAATCCAAGAAAAAGCAAGTGCCAGCTGAGGAAACATAACTTATTTCTTGGTTTAACTTTACTGGGAGAAGCGTAATCCGGAAGTAAATAAAACATAGCGACCAAACAGTACAGACATAGAGATACAACATCCTTCTCCAGGCTTTACCGGGTGTAGCACTTAGACTTTAGCGAGAAATCAAATATTTTGAAAAGTAATACATCTACTGGGGATTTTGAAAAATCAATTTCAAGTAGAGCAGACGGTCATCAAATCATCAAAACATTCACTGGGGAATTTAGGACCATTCTGAAAGAGGAAGCACACAAACTTTCTGAAGGCGTACAATGTCCTATCATCAAGCCATTAATTGGGGCTTTCGCACTGATTTCACTGGGGAGGTTAACACCACATCTTCAAAGAGAAAACCAATATAAATTCTTCACTAGAGAAATCGGAGACCTGTGTTCTTCAAGAATAGTTATTGTACCAACTTCTCTCGGTAGAAAGATCCTCTATTAAACAAACGAAAACTTTACTGGAGGAAACTGGGATTGAATCTTCATATCGTGCAAAATTGGAAAAGAGGAGAAATGAACCACAACTTGACCGGGGACACTTGAGTCATAAACACAATACAGAGAGAACATCCTGAGAAAAACTTCCCCGAGAAACAAAACTTCTCAAAACAACTGGAGTCCGTCCATTCCTGGGATCACCATTTTTGTTTTCCTATTGCGTCACAAATTTTAAAGTAACAGTAAATTGTAAATTCCTTTTGAAAATCAATTTTGTTATTTAATATTTTTTCTTTGAAAGTTATTATCAATAATAAATGGAGCCTTTGCAAGCTAAATAAAATAAGAACTATAAAGAATTGGGTAAAAGCTCAAATTTCAATAATAGAATGGTAGTCTGCGAATGACGAGACTCCATGGATGATTACAAAGTTCGGAAAATGGTAATATATAATGGAAAAGATACATTGAGATACAATGACCACTATCCCCTTTAACAACTTCTGAAGTCATGAGCAACAACTTCTGTTGAAGTATGATGAGGATCCAAGAAGATTGTTTCTCCAGAAATTAAGTCTTGTCTGATGTAGTTACTTTCCAAGAAAGCCCTTAACTTTTACCTAAGCTGCCTTATGGGTTTTCAACTTAGCCGGAAATTTATTCTGTTTATGTCTCTAATTTTTTCTTAGACCGCCCTTTCGGGTTTTCGGCCTACCGAGACGCTCTTTTTTTCCTAAGCCACCCTTTCGGGTTTTCAACTCAGCGAGCTGTTCTTTTATTTCTTTAGGAGAATTATTTCTTGACTTCATCAGCATTCATGGGACGTGGGAACTCCTCTCCATCCATAGTTTCAAGAATTAATGCCCAGCCAGAGAAGGCTTTCTTGACAACATATGGTCCTTCAAAATTGGTAGTCTACTTGCCCCTAGAATCGGCGTTGAAATACATGATCTTCCTGAGCACGAGGCCGCCTTCTCTAAATTTTCGAGGCTTGACCTTCTTATCAAAAGCTTTCTTCATTCTCTTCTGATATAACTGTCCATGACACAAAGATGTCATTCTCTTTTCTTCGATCAATTCAATTGGTCAAACCTGTTCTGGACCCATTCAGCCTCTGTCAACTTGGTTCCCATTATCACATGCAAAGAGGGGATCTCAACCTCGACTAGGAGTACAACTTCTATTCTATACACAAGGGAAAATGGGGTTGCTCTTGTTGAGGTGCGGGAAGATGTTCGATATCCATGCAAAGCAAAAGGGAGCATTTCATGCCAATCCTTATAAGTAACAACCATCTTCTAGATGATCTTCTTGATATTCTTATTAGCGGCTTCAACAACCCCATTCATCTTTGGCCTATACGGAGAGGAATTATGATGGACAATCTTGAATTCTTCACACAGTTCTGTCATCATTTTATTATTCAGATTCGAGCCATTGTCGGTGATAATTCTGCTCGGCACACTATACCGACATATAAGATTATTCTTGATGAAGCGCACAACCACCTGTTTAGTGACATTAGCATATGAAGCAGCCTTCACCCACTTGGTAAAGTAATCAATTGCTACCAAGATGAAACAGTGTCCATTCGAAGCTTTAGGTTCTATCATCCCAATCATGTCAATACCCCCACATGGAGAAAGGCCACGGGGAGGGAATCACATTGAGAAGTGTCGGAGGCACATGGACCTTATCTACATAAATCTGGAATTTATGACACTTCTTTGCAAATTTGTAACAATCAGATTCCATTGTCAGCCAATAGTAACCTTCCCTTAGCATCTTTTTAGCCATCAAATGTCCATTGGCATGAGTGCCAAATGAACCTTCATGAATCTCATGCATCAACATGTCTGCTTCGTGTCTAACCATGCATCTGAGCAAGACCATGTCATAATTTCTCTTATACAACACATTTTCACTGAGGAATAAACAACAAAGGGTAAAATCAATTATTAGTGATTAGTGGTTAGTTGGATGATCATCTTGAAACTTGCATTTGGAACTCATTAGAGGATTGGTAGAACCAAAGCCTCCACACAACAAGTTACATTTGCTTTTTGTCAAGTATATCATCCATTTGGGATCCTCAAAAGTACCATGTAATGATCAATGATGTTTAAGTGATCCGCGTTGACCAAAAGTGTTGTAGATCCATTAGAGGATTGGTAGAACCAAAGCCTCCACACAATGAATCTCAAGGTTATTGGATCAAAGAGATCAAATTAACATACTTGGGCTTGCAAACATAGGTTTGGGCCACGAATGATCATTTATTCGAATTGGGACAAAATTTAGCGATATGTTAAGCAATCGTAAGTGGACTTATGTAGAAGTCACACCTATCTTGAGGCCGGTCAATAGCAATCTATGCACCATTTGTTTTGAGACATGATATAGAGATCATGCTCCAATAACACTTAGTGCA
Organism: Vicia faba; assembly: GCA_948472305.1. Taxonomy (NCBI): domain Eukaryota; kingdom Viridiplantae; phylum Streptophyta; class Magnoliopsida; order Fabales; family Fabaceae; genus Vicia; species Vicia faba. The sequence goes on from OX451737.1 coordinate 1,347,751,243, forward strand.
ATAAGAAAGGGATGAGATGGAGAGGGGTGGGGAAGAATATACAAACCACATTTGAGTTAAAATTTAATCAAACTATTATTAAAATCATTCATCCATTTTTGTGGAGTTAAACTCAACACCATAGATCCAATGATTTAATAAAGTTCATGATCAAAAATTCAACCCAAGATTAGCCAGAAAATAATCACAAAATAATGTTGCATTTTAATATATACATTAAAAAAGGTTTTAGAAATATTTAAAATAGAAATAAGGGATAGAAATATAAACTATGTTCAAATTAATCAAGAAATAAAAAGTAAGACAATAGAAAAATCATAAATGGACTCAAACATTTTTATAAATTTTTTGGTAATTTTTTAAAGTCAGAAACTATTTTTAAAATTAAAAGAAATGAGTAAAATAAACCAAAAATGATAAGAAATACCAGTCAGAAATAAAAAATAAGTGAGGTTACCAATATTTGTCACAATATCATTGGATCGTTCCATATTTTTTTTTCATAATTTAAAAAATTCATAAAAGTATTTTTAAACATTTAAAACAAATCAAATAAAGTGAAAATTTATAAAAAATACTAAAACACAAAATAAAATTGTGAAAAAATAAAAATCAGAAAGAGAAAAATCAAAAATATTTTTCATAATTTTTTCAGATTTTTTGGACTAAAAATGAATTTTCTATGATTTTTTGGAATTTAAAACAATTAAATATAAAAATCAGAAAAGAAAATAAAAATCAAAAAAATATGGCCCAACTGATCAATGTCAAAACGCGTAGTAAACAGATCAAGTGGACCTGGCGCGCTGTGCATGTTATGGACTTTAGTGGATAATGCATTGAATCATTAATTAAATACGATTTCAAAAAATACAAGTGGCATTCCATCATTGGTTAAAAGATGACACGTTGGTCATCTTCAACCTCCAGCCAACTTGAATTGCTTGTCTCTCATACTGCAAAATCAGAAGCTCAGACCTATGCCATTCGCTTCGTCTCTTCAAGACGAATACAACCACACTTTCGCGAAAAATTTATATAAAATGTAGCTCAAGCAAATTGGAAGGAAATTTTTGAAAAGGTTTTTGAAATTTCATGGTCAAAATAAGTTTCCAGATGAAACTAAGTGTTGCGACTAGAACCAGGGCAATGAGAGCATCACAATGATATTAAAGATTTAAAGAATTGATGAAGGAATCTACCTATTGGAGTTGAGTTGCAGAGCTCTGACACTGGACTTCTATGGAGAAATCTAAGGCACGATTCTTGAATATAATTATATGGTTAGCTTCAGGGAAGATCAAGGAAGGTGAATTGATGGAAAAATTGGATTGAAAAAGGCTTGAAAGCAGATTTCAAAGTAGCAGAATTTTGAGTTATGGAACAAGTTTGGCAGGGTGATTCTGGCTATCCAAGCTTTAGGAAATGAATCGAGGATGGCACTCTATTTATAGGGAATCAAATGGAATGTCCAAGCAAGTGAAATGATGAAGTTTGGAGGGAAATCGTGTGAAGTTGCAAACAAGAAAAGTGTGACTTCCAATTTGATTAAAACTCATCCAAAACACGCGTTTTGTTGTGCTAATCAATTATGGAACTTCATTAAACATGTTTAGAGGCATAAACGCATGGAAAACTTGTGATTAGAAGCAAAAACAAAGACTTCAAATTCTGACTTATGGGGAAACTTCAGTTCGTAGTTACCAAGTTCAATCCAATGGCATTCTTAGCTCAAGGGGTCTTAAGGCATGATTCTTGATTCTTTAGAAAGATGAGGTTACAAGCTCTGCAATGGAAAAAGAATGGAATCAAATGGATGCTTGAGCTTAAAGTTGCATTGACTCAAATTTGGGGGGGGGGGGATGTTGACTTTCCATACTTAGAAATATTTCAAGTTTTTCTTCAAAAGTGACCTATAATGTTTTGCATCCAAACATGGCCTTCCTCTTGGAATTTGCTCTTGACCAAAAAATATGGCATGAAATATACCTCTTGAATGACATTTTGAAACTTGAACCATCTAAAATATCCAAAAATTGAGAGAGTTATGGATTGTCGAAGTTGGCAAAAAAACATGAAATGACCTATAATCTTTTGTATCCTTAGGGCATATTTCATCCATTTTATCACTTTGCACATAAAACAAGGAATAAAGTTCACATACTTAAGACCAGTATGGAAAAGAGTGGGCTCAAGGTGATAAAAGTTGACCAAGTTATGATCATTTGATGTCACACATAGGAAAATAAGGTTTCATCTAGAGGACTTGTAATCTTTCTTCATCATCAAGTTTCTTCCACATGAAAACTCCTTGGAACTTTTGAAGTTATTTGTTGATAAACCTTTTAATAGAAGGATGTATTTGGAATCACTCCAAAATACCAAAATATGAGCAAGATATGCTTCTTTGAAGTTCAAAACCCTAGCTCCTAGATCAAGAAAAATGCCTTGAGGAAATTTGACAATTTTGAACAAACTTCTTGTACCAACACAAATGCTTTGTAAATATAAATTGTTGAGGATGACAATTAGAACTCATAGCAACCATAACCACTTCCATATCTTAGGAATTGAGAGAAATATGCATTTGTGACCAATGGGAACAAAGCCTTGTCCAAGCATGACAACTTCTCCAATCAATCCCTTGTACTTTTAAACCAAATTTTATAATCTTGAAATGTGGTGAACCAAAATAACCTTGTCATGCCATTTACTCCAAAATAAATCCAATGGTGAGGTTTGAACTTCTCGATCTTTATTGACTAGGGCATGGAAATAAACTCATGAACCCGTGGAGAAACTTGTTGAATCTTATTTCCTTTACCTATATTAGTAACAAGAAAGACAAACCAACATTGTATTTTATTAATTAAGAGAAGATATTAAGACAAAAAATATTCATGATCACAAAAGAACACAAGTCAAGGTGCTTGGTGATTCCTCAAAGAGCAAAGCTAAATATAGGGAGGGGAACCAAGAATCCTAATAGGATCTTGTTGTGATGGAATCAACATGATATGATGAAGGGATATTAGGGGGAAAAATTGGGGCACAAAAACATTAATCAGTAACTTGGCATAAGATCAAGGTATTTCTTTCCAAAAAAAATTGTACAAAAGGATTGCCCCGTCAGACAACACAACAAGGCAAAACTCTGGTTTTTCAGGGTTTAAATGTGTTCCGCAAGTTGTACAAGAAATCAAACCAGTGATCAATCAAGTCATCATCATGTCAAGCTCTCATGTATTTCAACATGCTCAAAATTGAAAAGAAATCAGGTGTTTCGGGGAATTTGAGACAGTGTGAACCAGAAATAATGTTTTTGTTGGTTTGAGCTTAGAAATTCATAATTTGCAATCAGGGTACTTTTTTGAGTTGACTCTCCAGACATTATAATCTTCTTGGTATTTTATTCATTTTATATGTTCGGTCTGGAGGTCAATTATGTGCAGAACGTCTATGAATAATTTAATTTTCCTGAAGCGGTATTCGAATTTAACGACTAGTTATCTGTTTTCTCGGTGTTTGGAAATTCGTAACTTCATCTAATTCGATATCTTCAATTGATTCTTCGAGCATTGAGACTGTGTTGATTTTCTTATCATTTCTCGTGTCGGATCGAAGGTTAATTTTGTAAAGAAAACCTCTGAGAAATTTAATATGTGAAGACAATATACTGAATTTAATTGTTGATCCGCCATTTCACGAGCACTCAAAATTTGTAAATTCGATTTGGTTTATCATCTCGAGTTGGTTCTTCGACCATAAAATCCACCTTGATTCCTTCTTTAATTCACATGTTCGGACCAAGAGCTAATTCATTGAGTAAAGTATCTGAATTGTACGAAGATTCTGAAGTTGTACAGTAAAAATACAGTGGAAATAGGGTGTTGATCATTATTTTTCTGACGTTCAAAAATTCATAACTTTTAGTCGGTTCAACATTTTTGAACTGTTATTTATGCATAAATTCCTCCTTGACATCCCCTTCAGTTTGTATTTTTGTTTCGAGAGCTAATTCCTCCCCGAAGATCCTCGAAAGTGTGAATTACCAGAGTTTTTACGGTGCAAAAAGATTGATAGGTGTTTATTTTCCTAGCGTTGCGAAAATCATATCTCTCTCAATTATTATTGTATTGTGCCCGTTCTTGAATTGTTGGTTTACAAATTTTGTCTATTTCAACTTTGCTTCAGACTCCAAGTTCAAACAGTACTCTGAAGGCTTCTGTTTTTAGCCTATTTCACATGTGATGCAAGTGAAAAAACTACAAGTTAGGATATTTTGTCTGACACTGCGTCTGAGCAACTTAAAAAATTCATAACTTCTCTGTCGTTTGTCCAAATGAGTCCGTTCTTTCGGAAACATGTTACAAATTTTATTATCTTCATTTTCATGTTGGGCTCGAGTCGAGATTTCACATTGATGATGATGTGGCATTTTATGGTCGCATTATGCTTACATTGTCAAATCGAGGTCCAATCCAATTATACATCCAAGGCCCAACTCACCCATACTATATATTTTCAAAATCATATTTTTGTATAAGAATTTACTCATTCACAAAAACATCAAAAATTTCTCTATCTATTCTCTCAAGGATCTAAGATATTTTTTCTCTCAAATTGATCAAGAACAACAACAACAACTTCATCACATCTTCATCAAACTTCAAGTGCAAAATCATAAAGCTTCAAGACTTCCTCTATCTCATCTCCATCGTGCCTCACTCTATCTCCCTCCGCATTATTTTCGGCGACGCCAACCGCCTTTGTCTGCTGCCATGCGCGTAAGCCCTCCCTCCGTCGCGGTGAACTTCCAGCAACTTTTCTCCCCCGTCTCCGCGCAAGTTTCTCCATTTCACTCCTCTTCGATTCTGGTAAGTTCACTTCTTCCAATTCTTCATTTAATTGCTTTTTTACATAAGCCCTCTTTGTGAATAAGCACTTTCTTGAATCAAATTTTCTTGAAGTTGATAATTGAATTTTGTAAATTAAAGTGTTGATGTTGTTATGGAATTAATTGTGTGCTTGAATTATATTGAATTGAACATTGAAATTGTGATTTGAGTTGTTGAAGTGAACAAATTTATGTGTTGAGAATTGGTGTAGTGAAGGTGTTTGACAAAATGCATAAGAGGTGAACATGTGCTAAAATTGATTCTTTTGTTTACATAAGGATGCCTAAGTGTGGAATTGGCTAGAATTTAATTGGAGATGTTGAATAATTGTTGTTTCATGAGCTTAAAGAATTGAATTTGAGGTTGTGATATGAGAATTGAAGAAAACTTGTCATGGGGAATTTTTGTGGTGATTTCCTAAATCTAATGCATGTTAATTGTGATGAGAATTTGACACAAATTATTGCTTAATGGAATTTAGGACTAATTGTTGAATGATTTAGCATTTTCAACACACAAAACCTCACATTGGGAGAAAATTGCATTAATACATATTTGGTGTTTTTCTTTGGAGTAAAAAATTTCTATTGCATTTCCATTGTAATTAACTTGTGCATTAGATTCATGTGATGATACTTGAGCCTTGGAACATATTGCCTTGCCTTTTCCCCATGTTTGAATCAAATTTTAGTTAAATTGCACAAAAATACATGTTGCTGCCCCATGTATGAAAATAGCACTTTTGCTTGGATTTAATTCGAGCCATATAGTTTTTTGAGTCCGTTGACACGTTTGGGAGCAACCATGTGATTCTCATTCAATTCCGTGACGGTGTTTTGTGCGCCTAATTTTTGAAAATGATGCTTTTTTGCCCTTTTTAACATGAACATTGAGCTTTAACTTTCATATAATACATGTGCATGTCTTATTGGTCATTTATGGACTATTGTGAGTGATTCTCCTTGATTTTGATACCTTTTCTAATGTGTTTCATGCTATATATGTGTTGCTTCCTCATGCATGAAAGTATAACTCCCACTTAAAATTAATTCACGGTGTATAGTTTTTTTAGTCCGTTGGCACACATGTAGCTACCCGGGCGATTTTGAGCCGACTCCGAGTTGATGATTTTTGTGCGTTATTTTTGCTTACAAGGAGATTTGGCTCCGTTTGACACATAATTTTATTTTTGACATTTGTTTGGTGCATACTTGTGTTTTATTGTTTAATCGTGCACCATTGTATGTGTATTTTCTTGATTCTATTGCACTTTCTGGCTTAATTCACATTATTACCGTAGTGCTGCCCGGTTTTGGTTTCCACCTTCCTTTATTCATTTGCGTTCTACTCCATTACATTTCATTTTCATTTTTGAGTTGAAATTTGGAAATTAATGTTGCATTGTTATTTGCTAACCAATTTTTGTGGATTGTGCAAGATACACTATGAGAGCTTTCAATCATGTAACTAAGCGTTTGTTATGTGATTGAGAAGGCATTTGATTTGTGGATTCTCTTCCAATGTGATTCATTTTGTTTTTAATTTAATGAGAAATACATACTATTTGAGATTGTCTGGATATTACTTTGCTTGTATAGTGTTAGCTTGTGCAGGGACTCTGATGCAACACAACACATTTGTGGCTTGCGATTTATTTTCGGACGTGATATTTTTTGAATATTATTTCTGAATATTGCACTTTCTTGGTGAAGCTTTCTAGAAGTTTTATGAGTTTATTGCTTTCTCTTGCTTTGCTACAAACTATTGTTTGATTAGTATTTTTTTTTTGCTTCCTTTCATATCTTGCACCTTTTACCACATTTTATCGCTTCTCTAGATATCATGAGAAGTACGAAATAAAGAGATTACGCTCGAAGTAGCTGTTTAAAGTCCTGTAGCAGGAATTATGCACTTATTTGTTATTTGTGTTTGTGCTTGTGTTTGTTTTCTTTTGTTGATGATCAATGAGTCACTCAATTATAATTGAGACAATGACTTTTATCTTTGCATGCACCCTTAGGATTTTATCGTTTTCTTTTGTTGATCGATGATGTCACTCAATTAGAATTGAGATAACAACTTTGATATTTGCATGCTCCCCTTAGGATTTTATTGCTTTATTTTTTTATGATTGATGATGTCACTCAATTATAATTACGATAACGACTTTGATCTTTGCATGTTCTCTATAGGATAGTTATCCTCGTTGTTAGGTTTTTGGTATGCTAACATAGTTAGGATTTCCTTTTCATCCTCGACTTTAGGATCAACATCACATGCTAACACTAGGATTAGAAATTATGTTAGACTATGTTGTACCCCAAAATTTTCCCTCTCATTTCTCAAAGTAATCTCACAAGATCTCCTTTGGTTCAAGACTGCACAAGGGTTGATCAGCTCAAGACACCTCCTCAAGCACTGATGATTGAAAATTAGGGTTTCAGTTTTCACAAGGACAAATGGACTTTTAATGCCTCATATTACTTTCATGGATCATTTTGGACCCTTAATATTGCTCATGTCAAGTTTCAAGTCTTGCATCACATTTTTGCTCAGTCAATTGATCAATTGACCTAAAATCAATTGTATTAGGGAAAAAGTCAATTATGGTCAATTTACAGTCAAACTCCATAATTGTTTATCCATATCAACATTATGAACTCATATATGTCATTTGATCAAGTTTGGACCATAATTCCTCAAGAATTTTGACCAGATCATCAAAATGGGCAAAATGGTCAAAATTAGGGTTTTGACTATGAAGGTTCAATTTCTGATTTTTTACCTAGAAAATGACTTGGTGCTTTGAGACATGATATCAAGGATTCAAATTCTTAATTTTTACCTAATGGCATGGCTCAAAACTTTTCTCAAGATCAATTGATAGACAAGTGAATTTTAGTTAACTGATGAAAAGTCAATTGTACACTGAAAAGTCAAACTTTGATCTTTTGGTCAAAATCAAGTATCAAAGATCACAATTCATCAAGACATGTCAAAATATGAAACTTGTTCATCAAGAAATCAAAAATTCAAGATTTTATTTTGAAAAGTCAAAATTTATAAACTTAGAAATTTTTCTAAGTGTTGGAAAATTCATATTTTTCATAACTTTGAGCCAAATTTACACCATGATGCAAGATGATTCAAAGGAAACTTCTAACATGAAAGTTGTATATATAAATGAGATATAAAAAATTTTAGAATATAACTTTTTCTATAAATTCATGGATTTCAAGTTATGATTTTGTGAATACATGTTCATGAAACTTGGAAACTTAGTGAAATTTTGCCCTAGTTTAGGCAGGATTTTGACCTAACTTCATGGAAATTTTTCACATAGTTCCAAGATGAGTTTTCAAAAATGTACCACATAGAGGTTGTAGAGTATGTTACAAGCTTTCCAAAATATCCAAGAACTCATTGAGATCATACTTAAGCAAGGAGAATCGAAGGAAAGAAGTTAGGGTTTCATTCTTGAATTACAAGTCATTTCTTGATTAACACATAACTCAATTTCAATGTTAGGCTGCATAATCTTGCTTTGCAGGCCTTCTAACTTGTGTATTTATCCATCATTAATGGATTACACAAATTTTTGAGCTATAATCCAAGTGGTTTAAGCTTTATCCAATTCACATTACCATTTTGGGAAGAAAGTGAAGAATGTCATTCTTGAAAAGCAAGATTTATGCATAGACTCAATTCTTGAGCCTCTAACTTGTTCCCTCTAATCACACTCCATCTACAAAGTCAGAAGCAAACTTGTTTAAAGCATAACCACTCTACATTAGCAAGTACACAAGACTTTGAAACTTGGATTTCTCAAAAATCACATGTTGAGTTTAAACATTTGTTTTTGAATTCCGATCAACAACAAGCTTCCAAACTTATTGCTTATAAATAGAGTCACTATTTGTGAGCTAACACACGAGCATTAACACCCTAAAACTCACTCAAAATCCCTGAAAACTTAGATTGCACAAAACCTCCATTGTTGTGTAGGACCTGACCAAAAACTCTCATCTCTCAAACCACTCGTGCGTTTTCTCTCCAAATCATCTCAAAAGCTTCCTTACTTCAAATAAAACTCATCCAAATCCCTGTTTCTAAACTGTAACACCATTTTCACCATTGTCCAAGCTCAAAAACAGGGGTCTGCAACTTGACTTCTCCAGGCCATTTCAGCCACTCTCAACTCAAGCTAAGCATTGCATTAGCTTCCTAGAGACTCAAGGAAGCTAACCTGATCATTGCATCACCTTGAATCAAGCTCAAACTCATTTCACGATTTCCAGTTTTTAGGTATATTTTTTGAACTTCTATCTTCTCATTTAGGCATTGTTAGGCTTGCATTTGTGAAGATAAAATGTAGACATCATTGCCATGAAACTATACATGTCCATATATTTCATTTATATTGCTTGAGTAGTGAGAATTTTGAGTTTGAACTTGCTGAAATATTTAGGTTGGAATTTCGTACTCTTAGAAATTCATGTTCATCTTTGAGAATTAGCTTAAGTTATTTACATATTCAGAATCGTGAGGAAATTTCTAACAAGTTTGATGTTGGAAGTTTTGTGAATGGATGAGAAATGAGTGAGTTACAGGAATCATGGTTGGAGGTTGAAGATGAAGTTCATTTCTGGAACTTGTTTTGTATTATGTATTTATTATTTCAGTTAAGTTAACGGATGTACAGCCACCATAGTGGCAAAGGTAGCGCGCATGTGTATGGAAGGTCATGGGTTCAACACCCAGCGCTACCTTTTGTTTTATTTATTTCATTTTCATTTATTTATTTTCTTATTTTATTTTCATTTCATATTTTCTTCATTATTTTTATTATTATTATTATTATTATTATTATTATTATTATTATTATTATTTTTATTAATGTAAAAATATTTTTATTTAATATTTACACTTGTATATTTTATTTTCTTTATAAAACAAAAAGACTAAAAACATTTTCTTAAACAAATTAATTTCTTTTTTTTAATTAATTAATATTTAGATTTAGGTTTAATTATTATATTATTTTAGTTTCTTAATTAAAATTAACTTAGAACTTAGGTTTCTCTTAATTAATTAATTTTCTCATTTTTTTTATTAGTTTAAAACCTTTTTCATAAAAAAAACCTAAAAATCCTTTTTAACTTAATTTATTTCTTAATTAATTTATGTTTAAGTTTTATTTATTTTTAATTAATCATCTCTCTTAATTAGGTTAAAACCCTTTCATAAAAATCCAAACAAAAATCATTTCTTTTTCCATTTGCATTTGTACATTATTTATTCAGTTCTTGTACATTTATTCAATATAGTTGTAATAGATAATTAGGTTTAATTTTCTTGCAAAATCCCCATTTTAAAATTTGTATACCCCCTCCCCTCATGATGTAATAGCTAAGTAATTTTACTTTCCGTAATTTATCGCTTTATATAAATGCTAGTAATTAGGGTTTGTATGGAAAGACTAAAATCAACAAGTAGCAAACCCTAACTCAAGATAAACAATCATGTAAATCAAACACATTTGCACACTTTCACCCTTAGGGTAATTCCACTTTGTTGCCTTACAAAAATGGCCATGTTATGCATGTGGGATATCTTAGCAAAAAGCAATCAAAAATAAAAGATCATAGTCCCTCGATGATGCTATCAATGTTGCCTTTCAAAATGATCTTAGTCCCTTAAAGAAAAATGCTAAGATATCTCACAAATTTGCTATCATGGCTATACGATGATCCATGCTCGTACCTTTGCATCCAAAGATAAGGCTTCTTACCAAATCAATGGTAACATAGCAATATCAAAGGAAAGGAAGAAATGAACTAAGACTTTTGAGTAGGTAGATTGTTCCTAGTTGCTTTCTCAATTTAAAATCAAACATCCTTGCTTATTTTCAAAACAAACACCAACACTTTCAAAAACACTTTCAAAACATTTTCCAAACATGAAATATTTTCAAAAGCTCAACACTTTATATACGTTCTTACGAACGAGAACTATTACAAAGTTTTCCTAAACGAAGGCGCCTTTTTAAAATACTTTCAAAAACCACACAAAGCATACATTTTCAAACAAAAGTAAGTGATCTAGCAAGCAACTAAGAGCCCATAGATAACTATGGATGAAAAGGGTGCTAACACCTTCCCTTTTCATAATCTAACCCCAAACTCAAGAAACAATATCAAAGGTCTTTCATGTTCTTATTAGCCTTTCCTTTTGGATAAAAAAATCGGTGGCGACTCTTGCTAACCGCAACATTTGCGATAAAACACCCAAGTCAGTTCTCCCACTGTATCACAGCCTCCCTTAGTATTTTTCTTTCTCTTTTATCATATGCATTAAAACTAAAACCTGCTTTTTATTTTAAAATTCAAAAACACTCTAATAATACAAAAACCTTTTTTCAAGGTAAAAAATATCAACCAATCCAAACTCTTTTCGCTTTTGAGCCTTTAATCGAAACTCTCCAAAAGGATGAGTTAGTTCTACTTTAGGTGGTACAACACGTAAATCCACAAAGGTCGGGTTGCATCCATTTCTACTTGCCAAAAAGTTGCGTACGAAACATTACCCGCCTTCAGGCATTTTTCTTTTGAAGATACCTCGTCACGTATGAGCATGTTAGTTCCTTTCTACTAGTGCTAAACTGGGAAAAATGCCATTTTATGGTTAATAAAGGTTTAGTATTAGGACACATTATCTCTGAAAGAGGCATTGAGGTCGATAGAGCCAAAATTGAAGTTATAGAAAACCTCAGCCCACCTAAAACCATTAGGGAGATTAGAAGTTTTCTTGGACATGTTGGTTTTTATCGGTGTTTTATAAAAGACTTCTCTAAAATAACAAAACCTTTGACTAATCTTATAATGAAGGATGTTGAATTTGTTTTTGAAGAGAAATGTCTCGAAGCTTTTAAATTTTTGAAACAAGCACTGATTTCAGCTCTGATCATGCAACCCCCAGATTGGACAGAACCTTTTGAAATCATGTGTAATGCCAGCGATTATGCAGTTGGTGTTGTTCTAGGAAAATGAAAAAACAAGAAATTACATGTTATATATTATGCTAGTAGAACCCTAGATACCACCCAACTCAACTATGCAACAACAGAGAAAGAATTACTAGCAGAAATTTTTGCGATATATAAGTTTAGGTCCTACCTAGTTGGAGCAAAGATCATTGTTTACACTGATCATGTTGCCAAACGTTATCTATTAAATAAAAAGGATGCTAAACCTAGATTACTTAGATGGATCCTGTTACTCCAAGAGTTTGATCTAGACATTAAGGATAAGAAAGGCACAGAGAATATTGTCGCTGACCACCTCTCTAGATTAGAACACTTAAAAGCTGACTTATTGCCTATAAATGATGATTTCACCTATGACAAACTTATAGCTAAGACTGATGATTTAGAGTCTTAAAGAGATAAAGATTTTGAAAAATTTTCAGTAATGAAGAGCGTACCTTGGTACTCTGATTTTGTAAACTACCTAGTTGTAGATATCATACGCCTTGATCTAAATTACCAACAGAAAAAGAATTTCTTCAAAGATGTTAAACATTTCTACTAGGATGAAATACTCCTATTCAAGAGAGGAATAAATAATATTTTCAGGCGTTGCGTCCCAGAAGAGGAAATAGAAGACATCATCAGTCACTGTCATTCTGCACCTTATGATGGACATGCAGGTATATCTAAAACGCACGCCAAGATTCTTCAAGCAGGCATCTATTGGCCAACTTTATGGCGCGGTGTTCATACCTACATTATCAAGTGCGACTGATGCCAACACACCGGGAACATATCAAGACGTGACGAGATGCCAATGAGGAATATCCAGGAAGTTGAACTCTTTGATGTTTTGGGTATAGACTTTATGGGACCATTTCCACCTTCAATGGGAAATAGGTACATTTTGGTAGTTGTGGACTACGTGTCTAAATGGATTGAGGCTATTGGATCACCCACAAACGACACAAGAGTGGTAGTCAAGTTATTTAAGAATATCATTTTTCCGAGGTTTGGAACACCCCGTCTCGTTATAAGTGATGGAGGATCTCATTTCATATCCAGAATCTTTGATAAGCTCTTGAGTAAGTATGTAGTAAAGCACAGAGTAGTAACACCTTATCATCCACAGACTAACGGCTAAGTAGAAGTGTCTAACATGGAGATTAAATAAATCTTAGAAAAACCGTTTTAATTTCCAAAAAAGATTGGTCTCAGAAGCTACATGAAGCACTATGGGCCTACAGAACAACTTTTAAAACCCCTATTGGAACAACCCCTTACCAATTAGTCTATGGAAAATCTTGTCATTTACCCTTCGAGTTAGAGCATAAAGCCTATTGGGCCATTAAGACCCTGAATTAGGAATATTTGACTGCTGGTGAAAAGCGCATCCTTGACATTCATAAATTGGAGGAATTCTGCCAGTCTACCTATGAGAATGCTATAATTTATAAAGAAAGAACCAAAACTTGGCATGACAGAAGAATTGTAAATAAATATTTCAATATAGGCGACCTTGTTCTCATTTTCAATTCCAGGTTACGAATTTTTCCTGGCAAGCTACGTTCAAGATGGACTGGTCCTTTTGAGGTTTCTAGAATCCTAAGATCTGGAGCAGTCGAGATCAAGAACAATTCTTGTAGCCCATTCATCATCAATGGGCAGAGGTTGAAGCATTATGAAGGAGGTGACATTCCCACCAACTACTCCAGCCACACTCTGATTAATCCACCAGTACTAGTTTCCGATATATGAAGTTCACTCGTCAAGCTAACAACGTTAAACAAGCGCTGCATGGGAGGCAACCCATAGGTTTATTTTTATTTTTTTGCATTTATTTACTTTTTACTTTATCAAATTTTATTTTTATCTTTATACTAACAATTGCAAAATTTATGATTTCAGGCATCACCTGCTAGCCGTCTTTGCTAACTACATTTTTCAGGATGGAGCATTTCGATGACATGCATGTTTCCTTCTGAGATGACACTCAGAGACAACGCTATGCGGTCCTTTCACATCGACCCATGGCACCGAACAGATATCCAGACCAGATTTGCATGGAAGCTCTTGGCTTTGAATCCAGTATTAGGTATCTATGCAACCAGCTAAAGTGGGACGAGTATGCAGATGACCTAAATGTGACCTACAGGAACCTCACCTTAGAATTCCCCAGTTCATTCGAGTTTGAGCCCTATAATGGCCAGGATGGATATCTCACTTTCAGAATATTCGAGACAGAATATTATTTTACCCAGAGGGAGTTTGGCGACTTGTTAGGCTTCCAGAACACACCTGATGCTATACCTCAGTTACCAGTTGGCTATTTCATGACTAGGGACATAGATAAATTCTGGAGAGATATTACTGCTGGAGGGAGCCTTGATCCTTCCACTCAGCTATCCCCTGTTATTCACAACCCCGCTTTCAGGTATTTTCAAATGGTTATTGCTCACACTTTCCTAGGGAAGGACGACACTGATACCCATGTTAGCGAGGAGGAGATCTTTTTCCTCTACTGTGCGACCCAGTCTCGCCCTGTAGCCTGTGGAAATTTTCTATTGTGGAATATCATGATGACTTCTAAGTCTGCTGAAGGTATCCTCCATGTGGGAGGGACAGTGACTCAAATTGATTTTGCTTTGGGTCGTACAAGTAAGTTATCTCACCTTACCTCCTACTGCGGATATACTACAATGGACATTGATTTCTGTTTGGATCGTGGGTTGATGAAAAAAGTCTACTTTAATCCCAACCAGTATAGGCTCCTGATTGATAATGAAACCATTCACTATTTTACCTTGCCTGATCCCATGATGACCAATGTCCATAACCCTTCCAATTGGACATATGCCTTAGAAGGTCTTGGAGAGATTGTGGACGAGCGAAAATCACCTTCGTTACCTGAGTATCATCCATGTCCATCGCCAGAAAGGACCACTATATTCTCTAATAATTTCTCTTTGCAGCAACCCGACATCTATGCACAAGTTGCTGAGCTGCATAGAGAGGTGGCCCAACTTCGTCAGACAGTTGAATACCTCTCTCTTCAGGTTATGGTTTCTGATGCTACTCACTCTACTGAGGCAGACCTCCTACAACAGGAAATTGATGATCTTTCCAGTAAGTTAGCTGCAACTCATGGTTCTGAGTCAACCAAGGACCTTACTACTCCTTGATGATCTTGATTCATATCTGCACTGTTTTGCTATTTTGTTGTTTCTTTTATCACGTTGTTTCCTTTTTTTTAGACTTATCTATTTCTATGCCTAACTCTTGCATTCTACTTTCTTTTATTTTTTTCGTGACTTACCATAATTAAGTATATTTCTATTTTATCTTTTTTTCTCTCTTTAATTAATTGTTTATTTTATTTTTATGAGTTTATTTTCTAGTTATAAACATAAAAGAAAAAAAAATTCAATGCAGCAATCCTTGGAAGCACCAAATGAATAATTGTTGTTTGTACCTACGAGAAGAAATTGGAATAAGAAGCCCAAACCAACAAAACAAAGAAATTTGAGCCCAGCCCAATTTCTAAACATGGCGCCCGCCACGGGGTCTAGAATTATAACGGGCAGATTTTCAAAAACCTCCCACTTTCTCTATTTTCAACCCCAAAAACTCTCATTTTTTCAACCACCTACTACCCCATTAACCACCCAACAACTCTCATTTTATCAACCACCTACTACCCCATTAACCACTCCAAACATCCATTTTTCTAAACCTTCATAAAAATTCAAACTTTCTCCTCCCAATCTCCAACACCCATTTTGAAACCCATCTTTTTCAATTTTCTTCCAAAGGAGCAACAATTGAGTTCAACGGATACGTTCTTCGTGAAGGCAAACTCGGAGACCGACAACGGAAAATCCTTGAAAAATTGCAAGGACGAGAAATTGTCTTAACCAGGTATGTCGATGAAGACTGTTTGTATACTTTAGGACTTTATCATAGTTTTTTTTTATTTAGCTGACATCCTAGGATTGCATGACATTTTTACTAGAAAAGAGTCCACCTTTGAGAGGCTAACTCGGGAATTCTTAAGTTCCCTAATTTATTTGGTTCACCCTGACACTTCTAGTACCGTCGGTACGGTTAAATTCCATCTATTTAATGTTGAATATGAATATAGCACCGATGAACTAGCAGCTCTGTTGGGTATTCCTCATGGTGATGGCACTATTTGTGAGACCCCTTTGGATTCTGAATGGTCCACTGATGCATTTTCCTTCTGGCGTCAATTGTCAAATTCTTCTATAAATTCTTTTGAAGGAATTTTAGCATCATTGATCCATAACCCGGCTATTTAAATTTTTCGGTATATGCTCGCCTGTACTATTTTTGGCCGAGAGAATCCAAACACGGTAAATTCTAGAGAACTTCTATTTTTGCAAGGTAGTCTCACTAATAGAAGAGTTAATTCAGTCCCGTTTATGATTTCTCACATGATTGTTGTCCTGAGACACACAGGGACCATAGCTTTTGGAGGACTAGTTACATCTATTGCTAGAGCTCTACACCTTGACACTGAGATAGCTACCCTAGCACCCCTGCCTCCCCGCACAATTAATTTGAAATTTATAAAATATATGAATTTGTGCAATGTGAGGAGAGCGGGTGGCTTTGAACTTATGGTTCGGGGTGTCGCTATCATCTCAGTCATTCTGCCTTGCACTAGACATACTGATGTACGAATTGCGAGGAACTAGACCTACGATCTAGATGCTCCACCTTTTACGGCTCCATTACCTCCTAACATTCCACTTAGGGACGGACACGATACTGATGAAGAATACGAGCAGAGGAATGAACCTCATGGCCCACTTGTGTCCCCTCACCATGCTTCACCCGCACACACTGCACCTTCTACTTCTAACACTTTTGTAGGTACGACTCTTGACTTCTACATCACTAAAGAGATGTTGCGTGACCAGCTAGCTCGGGAGGATAAAAGAGATGGTTTACTTTCTGCCATCCAACATCAGCTGGAAGATAACATGAGTTTTATGGAGGCGTCACGACAACAGTCGGACCGCTCTTTTCAAAGTCATATGGAATCTCAATTGGCGATATCCTGCGAGCAACATAGGAAACAAGCTCAGTTTCAGAGGCACTCCGCCCTCATGGAGGCCACTCAAGGTTCCCTTTTAGGCAACCTTCGTGTAGGGTAGAAATGTTCAAGACTAAGCCATTGGATTGACTAGACTTTATACAAATCAAAAAAAAAAATTGGCACCGCGCATTATTGTTTCCAAAGGAATGGGAAAAGAGCGAATAACCCAAAAAGAGGGGGAAAGATTCAAGGTAAGGGGGTTGGTTATGCAAAGGGAAGGTATTAGCACCCTAAACATCTACGGTACTCCGCAGGAACCTCTTTGTAAAATCTGTATATTTTGGCTATAAAAATGTGTTGTATAGAAATAGATGGTGGAGGTGAGAAGAGAAGTATTTTTTTATGATTTTTGCACCCGCCGCGGTTGTGAATCTTTAGTTCCTACGTACCACCTTCCGTGCAATAGGGGATCAGGGTACACGTAGTTCCTCTTTTAAAAATTTGAAACACAAATGTGTTGGTTGATTTTAAGAGATAAGACATCATCGTCATTGTCCGTGTGGAAAACATACTTACTATCCACAATCACAAGAAAGGAGAATTTGCATCATCTCAAAGTGGAGGATATGGCTTGGATCTTAAAATCAATAATGCCTCACTCAACACCCAAGTGGAAAATATCTCACTTCACTACATATTGTAGAAGTATAGTTGTTTGCATCACTACAAGGATTGACAAGAGTCTAATCTTTTAGGAAAAGTTTACAGTAAAAAGCGAAAGTGGCAAAATGGTTTGAAATGAGATTGATTGACTTTTAGTCTTCCCACAAAAAATGTCAAGGTATTATTAAATTAATTGAAGTTTATTTATGAAAATATTTTGAAAATGCATGGACATAAGTCCAAGTTTATTATGAAAGTGTTTCAAGTTTAGAAACAAGAAGAGTTTTCAAAAAGGAGGGAGAAGATTTTTGAAATTAAAGAAGGTGGGAGGAGAAGAAGAGGCTATCCTAAAGCATAAGGTAAAAGCTAAGGAGAAGAATCATCTAACCAACAAGAAGCAAATACTTAACATTATGTGTCAAGATATAATTCACATTCTTTGGATTGAAACCAAGCAAGCAAAGATACTAGACCTCTTAAGAGAACCAAACTTCAAGTGTATTAAGTCTTCACAAAAATTGGGCAGAGTAACGGTTGTATACGGGTGAATTCCAGATTACAAACAGAGAATATAATCACAAAAACCTGCACACAAAAGCAAACAAGCAACCCAGTGTCTTGAGATAAACCTCAAGAACTCCAGACAAAATAATCAGATAAGATCACAAGGTCTCCAAGATAGGCCAAAGTTTCTAATCTTAAGTCCCAGAAAAAGTCCCATGCTCCATAATGCCAAGGATAGTAACCAAATAGTCCAAGTTCCATTAAAGATTTTTTAGGGTTTATGTTAATTATTAAGTATCTTAAGAAAGGAAAGTAAAAGCTCAAGTGAGCAAAGTAAAAATGGCAAGAAAATAAATGCTCAAATGAGCAAAGATGAAAATGGCATGAAATGTAAATGCATAAAGCATAAAAAAGAATAAAAGCATAAGGTAAAACAAGTCAATAATTAGTGGTTAGTTGGATGACCATATTGAAACTTGCATTTGGAACTCATTAGAGGATTGGTAGAACCAAAGCCTCAACACAACAAGTTGCATTTTCTTTTTGTCAAGTATATCATCCATTTGGAATTCTCATAAGTACCATTTAATGATCAACGATGTTTAAGTGATTCGCGTTGACCAAAGGTGTTGTAGATCCATTAGAGGATTGGTAGAACCAAAGTCTCCACACAATGAATCTCAAGGTTATTGGATCAAAGAGATCAAATTAACATACTTGGGATTGCAATCATAAGTTTGGGCCACAAATGATCTTTTATTCGAATCGAGACAAAATTTGGCGCTATGTTAAGCAATCGTAAGTGGACTTATATAGAAGTCGCACCTATTTTGAGGCCGGTCAATAGAAATTTATGTATTTCATGTTTGGATAAATGATATAGAGATCATTACCCCATAACATTAAATACAATAAGAAAGGGGAATAAGATGAAGAGGGAAGGGATTAAAGCTTCAAATATCATCAATATCATTCGTCTATTTTGATGGATTTGGTTTATCAACCTATCAACACCCAAGATCCAATGATGTTGAAGAATTTGCCTCAAGATGTGTTCCAAGTCAGTACCACATGCTATTTCAAGAATCAAACAAGAATCATGTACAAAACTTTTCAATTTACAAACATTGTTCAAAGGGAAAACCCTAAATGTAATCTTAAGGAAAAAAATAGTTTTTATATAAGAAAATGACTTGAAAAATTATGAAATTAAAACTCTAACTTCCTAAGGTCCTATAAAAGTCAGAAATAAAAATTTGGAGTCCCTGGATTAAGGTGGAAATTTGCTTTAGAAATGCAAACGTGGAAACTAGTAAGTTTAAGCCTTAAACTAGATGGTTTTGGAAAATAATTTGTGAAAAATATGAAATCATATTGTAAAATTCCAGAAAAATGATTTTTATGGTCTTAACATGTTCAAGCACTCTAAACAACTTCATCTCTGATTTTATAGGTATAGGAAGTTAGAAATTTAAATCCATTAATGTGCATGATCAAGAAAAAACCCTAAAAGAGGAAATTAAGTTCACAAATCAATCAATTAGATCCAAAGGAAAAATAAGTTTGATTTAAAATAACCTAAATGTCAAGAAAATTAAAAGGATCAGAAAGCATATTTTTCTTGAATTTTATCGTAAAAGGAAAAAAAAATAGAAAATTATTTACACAAACTAACAAAATTAATACAAATAAAAGATATTATGTCCAAATGATTTTTAAAATGTAACCAAAATTTTTATAAAATTGGACAAAAAATATTTTCAAATAATAAACTCAGATAGGAGTCCAAAAATATTTTTTATGGATTTTTTTACTTAATAGAAATAGGAAAATAATATTCAAGATTTAAAAGAAAAATTAAAACCCTAATTATTTACATGATTTTATTTAATCAAGAAAAATAATAAAAAAATGAAATAAAAATCAAAATATGAAAATATATTGAAAAATAAGTCTAAAATAATTTTTTCATAATTTTTGAAGTGAAGGAAATATTAAAATAAAATTTGAGAAAACAAAGAAGAATTAATATTAAAAGGCTATTACACTTGTTTTTGCAACAAAAAAAGCGCTGTAAAAAGAACTGAAGCCATGTTCAATTAAAACATGACACATCATCATCCCTACAAAACAACCATGTTGTTCACGTTTTTCAGCTTTGCAACCTCATTTTCATATCACCATAACTCACTCATTTCTTGATGAAATCCAAAAATTCCAACACCAAAGTTCTAGATTGAAATTAGTAGAACATTCTAGGATCAAAAAATTCATGTAATGATGCATGGATTATTGAGAAAATCGCGCGTGAAAATGCTACATGAACACTTTTTTAATTTGCACATTACATCAAACAGTTTTCAAACTTGACTTTCTCCCTCAATTCTCTACCAAATTAAACGATCCAAGAATGAAAATTAATCAAAAAAAATGCAAGGATTATGAATATGCTCTTAGATTTTCAAAATAACTCATGGATTCAAAGATTGATGCAAGGTTGTAATAGGAGAGAGAAATTGGATCTATTACCTTGCAATGAATTTGATGATGTTGGAGCTCAAATAAAGAGCTAGTAATGGAGAGAAGTTTGCTTGAATGTGCATAGATAATAAATGGCGAGAGATGTGAAGAAATTTGAAAAATTATGGAAGCTTGTTTTTTACAACAATGGAGGAAGTTTGATATTTGAAGAGAGAGAGTGGATTTCGTGTGAGAGAGGGAGCGAATAGCTTGCTACTGATTGTTTATTTTTTTTTCCTTTGCTTGTTGAATTTGATGGCTTTATATAGAGTGAAGAAAAAGAGAAATGAAAAGTGAGAGAAATGGAAAGAATGAGAGAGTGAGTGATGTGCTGCCTTTTTGTGTGCAAATGAGGGTGCAAATCACGTGCTTGAGTGAGTGAACAAAGATTGGGGTGATGAGCTGGTAATTGGCTTGGTTGCATAAAAAGATTCCATGTATTTTCATGCAAATATGTTATTTCATGAACACCTCTTTGCTCCCTTATATCTCTCTCTATGGTGCATGAAACGTCACAAACTTTGAATAAAAAATGTAGAGGACACTTTATACTCCAACTTTCATGTTCAAAAATTTTCAAAATGAGGCTTGAATCAATGAGATATTTGGCCATGAACATGTGCTTACAAACTATTTGACAAAATGCCTTGTCTGCCTGGGCTTGCTGCACGCGTGACTTGCGGGCAGGGCAGAAAATTCAGCATGCATGGTGCCTACTTCTCACAATTATATATCAAAATGTAGAAAGAATTTGGAGAAACTTTCTGAAGAAAAGTTGTTCCTCACATTTAGGGCTTCAACTTTGATGTTGGACATTTTTCAAAATAATGAATATTTCACATAGAAACATGATGATGAATGTGCGTCCACAACATGTTTGATGAAATGTCTTGCCTGCCTGGGCGTGCCTTGCCTTGTGCTGGGCAAAAATTCAGTTTTCAGCCCAAAATCCTAATCATCATATCTTTCTCTACACTTAACCATTTGAGATGATTCTTGAATGAAAAATGAAGAGAAAATTCCAATCTACAACTTTCATGTTTCCAACTTTTTGATATGAGTCCAAATGGTCATTCAAAAATGGACATGAAGAAGTCAAATTTTTGCATTTTTAACCAAAATTTCACTAAGTTTCAAAATCTTCCAAGCTTCATAACTTTTTTTCCTTTCATTTTTTGGACTTGTGGCCACTCCGTCAAAGTTGGAGAGTTTTTCATCCTCTTTCTAGGCATATAAAGTTTGCACATTTTCAATAAAAATGAGAAAGTTGTAGCCAGTCAAAATTCATCCCTAAGGATACTTAGAAAAATTTCAAAACTTCTAATAACTTCTTTGATAAGTTATCTCCAATTCACACTTCATCTTAATATTTTTGCACTATTGACCATGAAATATGAGAACAATAATATTGAATTGATGGTTGACCAAAAGTTCACTTGGTCAACAACTGATTTTGACTGTCTTCTAACAAAATGACCATTTTACCCCTTTTCATCAATTTAACCCTTTCAAGCCAAATTGATCATCAAACATCCAATGATAGATGCTCATGAATATGTAGAGAAGTATGGGATCAAGAATTGCCCAAAAATCCAGAGATCTCCTAATTAAACTCCAAACGCTAGTTTTGATCATTTGTGTTAGGAGATGGTGAGATGACTGCAATGGTGCCATGACCTACAAGATGATATTCCAAGAGACAAAATATAAACACTTTGAGGTTGGTTAGAAGCATACAAGTACAAGATATAAAAATACAAGTTCTTCAAGGTGATTGGTGATTCCATAAACAAACCCTAAGACAGGATGCAATAGAAGATAAACTCAAACCCTAATTTGAGATCTGATTGCATTGTGATGGTATGAGATGATAGAGGAATCTTAAGGGAAAAAATTGGGGCACAACAGCTTCCCTTATTTAAGTTTCTTCTATCTGGAGATACGAAGGTTAAAAATCTTCGTGTCGACGTGATCGAAGATACTTAAATATAAAACAAACCCTATTTTTGGCTCTAAGATGCCATGCAATGCTTGTGAGTATGAATGTGTATGAACAACTTCAAAGGGACGCAAGACACCATTGGGGATGTAGCAAAGTAAATAAGGATCAAAAGAGAAACCCAATCAGGAAAATAAATCACTGGTGGACCAAAAGAACTAAATTAGGGAGAATGGTAGAATTGTCAAAGGATACACCAACTTCAACCGAAGGAGAAGCTAACAACATTTACTGAAGGCAGAGAGAAAGATCACAGAAATTGACGTTCACTGTCGATGTTCTACCAACTTTCACTAAAGATAGAAAGAGAATATCATAACATATAACCGCCTTTCACTGACGATGAACTATCAATGTTCACTCAAGATATCAAAAAGATAACAAACACCGACGTTCATTGCCGATGTTCTACCAACTTTCACTGAGAGTAGAAAGAGAAAAAGCATAGCACCTCCGTTCACTGACGATTAACTATCCACGTTTAATGAAGATAGAAAAAAGATAACAATCACCGACGTTCACTGTCGATGTTCTAGAAACTTTCACTGAAGGTAGAAATAGAATAATCATAGCACCGCCGTTCACTGACGATGAACTATCCACGTTTACTGAAGATAGCAAAAAGATAACAAGCACCAACGTTCACTGCCGATGTTGTACCAACTTTCACTGAAGGTAGAAAGAGAATAATCATAGCACCGCCGTTCACTGACGATGAACTATCCACGTTTACTGAAGATAGAAAAAATATAACAATAACCGACGTTCACTGCCGATGTTCTACCAACTTTCACTGAAGGTAGAAAAAGATAATAATCACCAACATTCACTGATGGTGAACTACCAACGTTTACTAAAGGTAGTAAGAGAAAATATCATCGACGTTCACTGACGATGAACTACAAACTTTCACTGAAGGTAGAGAGAAAATATCATAGCACCGATGTTTATTGACGGTGAACTACCAACTTTCACTGAAGGTAGACAGAAAATATCATAGCACTGACGTTCACTAATGGTGAACTACCAATGTTTACTGAAGGTAGTAAAAAGATAACAATCACCAACGTTCACTGATGGTCAACTACCAACGTTTACTGAAGGTAGTAAGAGAAAATATCATCGACATTCACTGACGATGAACTATCAACTTTCATTGAAGGTAGAGAGAAAATATCATAGCACCGACGTTCATTGACGGTGAACTACCAACGTTCACTGAAGGTAGAAAAAAGATAACAATCACCAATGTTCACTGATGGTGAACTACCAGTGTTTACTGAAGGTAGTAAGAGAAAATAGAAAAAAGTAACGTCGACTTTTATGGGGAAGTACAAGTTGCTCAAATAAAGAGACATGCTACTTGTTGTTGTGAAGGATTGTAAAAATGACTTCCTGGGGAATGAATTATGGCTTCCTGGGAAATGGAAATATATTCCTGCTGAGGAGATAAAGTCTTCTCGTGCAAAATAAATGCACATTCTCAAACCAAGGCTCGAAGTTTGTAGAGATCATAAGTAACAGTATTGTTGGGATCCAAAGATTCAAACCAGAAATAAACCGAATGAATCAGTCAACCAAAATACATCCTTTGAGAAATAAGCTCAAGAGGGAAACCCAACCATCCAGACAAAGAGTTGTACAGGAAAGCTAAAGCAAAACTCTTCCACGAGGGATATCACAGTGGGAAAAATGAAAGAATACACACTTTCTGCTTAAAGTTGAAACTCTATTGGAGAGAGGACAACACAACTCTGTAAAACAGGGTAACATGCCAACAAAATATCAATGAATGCGAATGAGAAATGATTTTCTAATTTCAATTATGCATGATGTATGTATGAATGTATGAGTGTTATTATGTATATGCTGACAAAACATACATATAACACTGGGGATAAAAAGACAAAACCAACGCGGGTACAATCAATACTCGGCTAAATCACATCCAAGATGAAAATTCCATAAGAAAGATAAGCACCAACTGAGGAAACAGAATCCTATTTCACGGCTTAACTTCATTAGGAAAGAACATAATCCAAAAATAATCACATCATAGCGAAAAATCAGTACAGATACAGAGATATAACAGCCTTCTCCAGGCTTCACTGGGGAATAACACACAGACTTCAATGGGGAAGACACATGTTTCATGATCCGTACTTATACTGGGGATTGCAAAACTGATTTCAATAAGGCAGATGAAAACCATATCATCAAAACATCAACTGAGGATCTCGTGCTGACTTCATTGGGGAAATATCATATAGACTTCACTAGGGGAGATAGTGTCTCATCATGGAGATATCAACTGGAGACCTCGTGCTAACTTTATTTGGGAGGTCAACACCGTATCATTGAGGGGAAACCAAAATGCATTCTTCAATGTTGAGCATGAGTTTTGCACCAACTTCTCTGGAGAGAAAGTATGAAACCTCATGGGGATAACAACTTGGAGAGTTAAGAAGTCAAACATAATAGCAAGAAATCAAAATTATGGGGATTTTAAATCAAACCCAGCACTTGGCAGGTGAAAACCCAACAAGTTGATAAATGCCTCAACACTTCTTAAATAAAACACTGCCCTTGCCTGATTATCAGGCAATCAAACAAAATGCAAGTACTGCCGAAAGGGAGATACTTCACAAATGAGTCCAACTCAGCATGCACGGGGAGAAAAGACTTCTATCAAATAAGTGAGTCCTTCACTGGGGAATCTCAGATTGAGTCTTCATATCATGCAAACTTATTCCAACCAAAAGATGCCCTGGGATAGCCTTCCTGGGGAATCAAGAAGTCAACATTATAGAAACAGGTCAAACTCATGGGTATTTTAAATCAAACTCAACACTTGGTGAGAGAAAACCCGAAAAGTTGATAATCATTTCAACACTTCTCAGAAAAGATATTGCCCTTGTCTAGCTACTTAGGGAGCATATAACAACAATAATGTCGTAACTAGAGGGAGCAATACTCTACAAGAGATTTCATATCAATTCTAAATACATAAAAGGTAGAAATAACTCCATCAAATGAGCAAAGGCTTCATAGATCTTTTTAATCTCTGTTTGATCACCACCTGGCTGGGTAAAGAATCACACTCAGCTAGAGAAGTCTGCAACAAGACTGGAAAAATGGGATTATAAACCCAACACCATAACATAACTTGTAGGAAACCCCTTAATTGATCAACAATTGTTAGAGGAAGCCATACACACATCTACAAAATAGATCATAAGAAAGAATCCTGCTTGAGGAAGATTCTTGGCTTGGGGTAGACATAACAGTTATCTTGACGAAATTTGAATATGCCCTTGGAAACCAATCTGGTGTGCCAAACTTACCGTGCTGATCAAGGTATCTTTCATAACTTGCCTTTGGATGCATGCTTTTAAGATAACCTTTTTGATCAAATGGCTTTTAGAGATTTGTCGAATCTCGATGTAACTGCCCTAGATTGGCTAAATGTTGCATCCTCTTTACTTCGCAACTCTTCCCAGCAACATGCCTTTTGCTGATACTCAAATATAAACTTCCATGATATCAAGCAGTTGTTTTACAAGTAGAAAAATGTTTATTCTAAGAATGAAAATTATAATACAAAACAATTATGTAAGTCTTGAAGATTTTATTTGAAAAGATGTTGCAAAACCTTGTGAACGAATCACTAGCCAGGATGCGACATGGATTTTGTATGAAAAATAACAAAAGCATATGATACAAATCACAATAATTTAGCAAAATTAATGGGAGTCAGAAAACACTATCTCATTGGAGTATTCTTTCGAAATAAATCATGTTTCAATTAGGACTTTTGTGGGTTGTAATGTGGCCTGGTTCACGGTTTTAGAAAAAATGGATTTTAAGGCTCAAAATTATTTGGTGCCCACCCCCTTCGCGATGTTCTTCAGTCCTAAGTTCAGTTAACTTGACATGAACATTTATCTATCAAAAGAAATTTCGAGATGGTTGAGGAATCAAACAAGGTTTTCTTTGGTCATGCAAGTCACTCATTCCTGCTTCTTTTGGGTTTCTTGTCACACGACTTTGTTCTTTGATACGGATTTCACACAGTAATCCTTTATCGCATTTTAGGTATTCCATTTCTTCCTTGCTTTCTGGATAAATTCCTTTTGTCTTTGACTCTGAAGTGCAGCGGGATTTCCCGACTTTTGCCTAAGCGACTTGTTTTTTCAAGTTCCGAATTAGCGGGGCTTTTTGTCTCTTTCTTTTTCATCATCATTTTTTATTCATATTTTCTTTTTCTTTTTCTTTTTGAACATGTCGCGTGACTTCGATTCATTTGGGACTAGTTGGAAAAATTGTGACTGCCCTATTTCTGAGTAGATGAAGGATAACCATTATTGTATCGTCATCTGTTGATCTCCTGATATGTGAGAGATATTGTTGTACCCCAAAATTTTCCCTCCCATATTCCTCAAGATATGTCAAGAATCATTTTCAAATTGCTCAAAATGGCTCAAGGGTTGTACAGTCAAATCACCTCCTAAGACAGCTGAAATTAGGGTTTTGGTTCTTTCAAGGAATTTGGGGTTTTCAATGGTTCAATCAAGTCTCATAGGCCTATATACATTCTCAAGCACCTACATGCCAAGTTTCGAGACTCACAGTGCCTGTTTGCACAGTCAAAAGCCCCCATTTGATCTACAGTCAACTGCAAGGGCAAAATGGTCATTTTGCAGTCAAAAGTTAAAAATTTTGGTCAACATCTTATTTTGAGTTCACAATCATCATTTGATCAAGTCTTGATCATGATCTCACAAGAATAGCTCAAAAATCACAAAGATGCAAAAGTTACTATTTTGGGACAGTAGAAAAGTCAATTGTACTTTGACTAGGGCATAACTCTTTCATGGTTTATCAGAAAAATCCCATCCAAAGCTCATTTTGAAGGGGATGCAATTTCCTACAATCCATCTTCACACCCCAAGATCAGGAAATGCCCTCACAAAAAGTTACAAATTTTTACATTATAGGTCAATTTCAAAAGTCAACAAAAGTACACTTTGAGTCAAAGGCCATAACTTGAGATTGGTAAATCCAAATGACATGGGACCAAAAGCATTGGTTAGAGGACTTCAAGGGCTTTCCAATATGTCCCAGAACATGGTCATATGATCAAAATTGAGAAAGTTGTGCATTGGAGAAGTTGGGAAATTTTCATGAATTTGCAAAAGTCAACTTTGCTCAAAACACCTTCTTTTTGCTAATGGGCCTCAAATCTCTTTTTGAAACTTCACCCATGACTTATGCACGACCCACCAAGATGAATTGGAGTTATTTTCTTAAATTTATTGATTAAATGGATTTTTAATATATATTAATTCATTTAATTAATTTAAATTATAAGAAAATAGAAGATTTGATTTTTAAATCAATTTGTGAACCAAATATGATCCAAATATGCTGATCAATTTGTGTACAATCAAAAAGATACAAAAAAATCCAAATTTGGCAACTTGTTCAATCATGGAAAATCAAGAATATTTGATTTTCAATCAAGGATTTAATCTTCAATGCACATGGGTTGGATCCAAAATTTTAACCTAGACTGATTCCCTTATATGCAAGCAAGCCAACCATAACCTAAGACACGTGAAAAAGCTGCAGAAACGGCCATAGCAAATTCAAGAATTTTCAAGAAAAGTGAAAACCTGTTCTTGCAATCTAGGCCAACTCAAGGCGTTCTATTCATTCAAACATATTGCAGGAGGACCCAGGAGTGAATTGCAATCAAAATCAAGCATTAAAGCTCAAGGAATCACGACATACAGTCCCACGGTTTGCACTTCTTATTCAGAATTGTATCTCTTAATTCATGCGCATTTAACATGTTTTTGTGATTGATTTGCATTGCTAGAGACCATACGAAGCTAATGGAATGATTGAATTGAATTGTAATGCCCTGAATCGAGAGATGCCATGACTGAATTTCTAGGGTTTTCAAGCTTTCAAATAGGGCTTTTCAATCCAGGAAAAATTAAGACCAATGGAATACATGGTTGAATTCGTGAGGCCAAGACGATCAAAACCCATACCTCGCAAAATATTTATGTTTGCTATATTTCTATTTGCTATTTTTCCTTGCAGGAGGTAGTGGAGGTTAAAAACCCCCGCTATCTAATGTTATTTACACAGAACGAAGGTTGAAGGTGATGAGGTGTTGGCATCTAATTCGTGTGTTTGAAAAACGCGCGCGTTATTTTTGTTTACAGCATATTATTTGTTTTTTGTATATAATATTCTCTATCTATCCATTTAACAAAAGCGCGCTACAGTTCAGCTGGCAAAGGCATTGAAGCAATGAGCATTGGGACCTGGGTTCGAATCCCAGGTCCCCCAAAACATTTATTCAATTTTTCTTCACATATACATATGCAGCATCCCACGCGTGGTCCATCATACGCTTCAAGTCTCAAGACGCCATGTGGCTTCAGGCCAAGATCCAGTGGTCATGAGTGAAAGATCACCATACGCCCTAGTCAATGAGCATGCAGGGAGTTGCAAAAGTCAAACAGGCTGGAAGCATAATGGGCCAAGAATTGTTGACTCTACCTCCTCTTGGGCCCAACGCCCCCCCTGGGTTTATTTCTCTTTTTTCTTCTTTTATATTTTTTATTTAATTGTTTTTTTCATTAATTATTATTATTATTACTTAATTAACCAAATAATTTATTTTTCATAATAAAATTAAGAAAACATAAAAAATATAATATTTTTATTTATTAAATTTAATTAGCTTATTTTGTAAATAAATATTAACATAATTAACTTAGTTTTAATTAGGTTAATTTTAACTTTTTCATAATAAATAAAATTAATATAGAATTAGGGTTTTTATAACTTTTAATCATTTTTATTTTTATTTTCTTAAACATTCAAAAACCAAAAAATATTTCTTTTTATTAATTAATTAGTTTAGGTTTAATTAAATGCAAAAAAAAAAAACAAAAATCTCTTTCTTTCTCAAAAAAGGGGTCAAAACCCTAAAAACACTCTGATTCAATTTTTCTCCCGTGTGGTATTTTTGATTCATGTTTCCTATAATTGTATTTGCTCCGAGGATGTAATAGCTTTAATTTAGGACTTCTTATCGCTTTCATTTATTTTTCGC
The DNA here is from genome assembly GCA_948472305.1 of Vicia faba. Taxonomy (NCBI): domain Eukaryota; kingdom Viridiplantae; phylum Streptophyta; class Magnoliopsida; order Fabales; family Fabaceae; genus Vicia; species Vicia faba. Next base: position 1,347,781,051 of record OX451737.1, read on the forward strand.
AATTTACTTTTTCAAGGGTTTGTTTTTGGCGATGTAAATACCCGACGCCTTGTAATAGCTTAGTTTTATTTTCCGCAACCATTAACTGCTAGATGTATGCTAATAGGCTATGCATGATAAGACTTATCTTAAACTTAAAATCAATCGTAGCTCACCATAACATGTACAAAGATAACATAACTGAAACCTGACACACTCGCACATGCCACTCTTAGGGTACACCTCACTTGGTTGCCTCGACGTGGTCATTGAGTATAGGGTGTTTTAGAGGTCGCCCTCCTGTCTAAAGATCAAAGTTTCCTCGAAACAGTTGCCTCGAATAAAATGATCTAAGACATTAGGGTTGCCACTAAGGTGTCCTACCATTGCTTTAGTGACCACATGTCCCTTAATCGAATTGACCCGAAAACTCCAACGACGGTGCTACCTACTCCTCAATAGTGGGATAGCACTGTCTAAAGGACATTTACACAGCTTAACTTCTTTTGAGTAGGTAGAAGTTCACAGGCACTTGCTCTTTCAAAACAAAAATACTTTTCGCACTTACACTTTTTGAACAAAGTTTTCAAACAAATACTTCATACACTCTTGAGGATAGGTACAAGAGTTAAATCAAAGTTTTCAAACAAAACTCTTTTCAAAACCCACAAACACAAGAAAAGCAAAACTTTTTGAAAACATAGTGAGCAAGTACCTAAGAGCCCGTGGATAACCACGGATAGAAAGGGTGCTAACACCTTCCCTTTCTATAATCTACCTCCCGAACCCGAGAAACATCTCGAAAAGGAATTTTGTTGTGCTTTTGTCCTTTCCTTGTTGGATAAAATAAAAGACGGTGGCGACTCTTGCTTACCGCGACATTTTGCGAAACGCGAACCAGCATTAAAAAACAGTCAGTTCTATTCCCACCGATCACAGAACTGGCGACTCTGCTGGGGATGTCTTATAAGTGAGGTGTACCTTAGGATTAGATCACTTGTGTTTTCAATTGTATGCTCTGTATGCTTTTATCTTTACGGGCTTGTATTGGAGTTTATAGATCCTAACCCGGATCTGGGGGTACCCCTTTTTAGGTAAGTAGCAATAAACTGTGAGGGATCTGTCTGGCGTAGACCGACACGGATGAAGCAGTAGCTATGTTGGTGTGACACCTTGGTCTATACCGATATCCCTTGTGTTGGAACGAGGAGAATATGGGTCTTCTGAGGAGTCATTAAGCACCAATTGACCTTAGAACCTTAAATTGACCAACTTGGTCATAGAACAGTAGCAGTATGCTACACTCATTGAGGCTAAACTCTCGTGATGGTTCCGGCCGCAAGAAAAGGTTGCCAAACTGGAATTATGACCGATTAAGGGTAGTCAGTGATATTGAGATCCTCTAGAACCCGATTACTATTTTTAGGACAGGTCTTAACCAACTGAAACTGAAAGAGGGTAGTACCTAAACTTCATGCCAGCCTGAAATCTAAGGGCTCTTTTGTGTGACTTGTGTGCCTTTACCATGTTTGCCTTTTGTGAATACTTGTGGTGTGCCTTTACCATGACATCATAACATCATAACATTGCATGCATCCTGCATAAGGACTAACCCATTTCAAAGACAAGAAGGTTTCATCTTTGCTCTGTTTTTTTGGACATCATGATGCCCATGCGTAGGAATACTATCCGGCTCAACTTTGTTCAACCACCTATTTTGCTCAAAGAATTGATTGACAGGATTCCAGACACTACTTCCTTCATCAGGAGGCATGGTTCTCTTCTCAGTTTAGTCACCTCAAAGTGGGACCAACAACTGATGAGTGTCCTGGTCCAGTTTTATGATCCGCTATACCATTGCTTCACCTTTCAAGACTTCCAGCTGGTCCCTACCCTGGAAGAATTCTCTGAGTTGCTTGGTATCTCTGTTTTGGAGCAGACTCCATTTACTGGTTGGGAAAAGACTCTCAGGCCTGAAGAGATTGCTACAGCCATTCACTTGACCAAAGAGGAGGTAATGGCTAACTGGGAGACTAGAAGTGGAGTTAAGGGTTTTTTGGCTAAGTTTCTGGTCGGCAAAGCTAATTGTTTCTGGAATGACTTAGACTTCAAAGCATACGAAGACGTTCTGACTCTCTTAATCTATGGTCTGGTATTGTTTCCAAATCCCGACACCTTTATTGATGTTAATGCCATAAGAATCTTCATCTCTCGGAACCCTGTACCCACTCTCTTGGGTGATATCCTTCATCAGCTCTATGCTCGTACCGCCCGAAAACGGGGAACTTTGATGTGCTGTGCTCCTTTATTGGCGAGGTGGTTTATTTCGCACCTCCCTAAATCTGTACTGAAGAACAAAGAAGGAAAGTGCTGGGCTCATAGGATATTGTCTCTTACTAATAATGACATTATTTGGACTCTCAGAGGCTTAGATGAGGTGGTCGTCATTGATCGTTGTGGAGAGTATCCTAATGTTCCATTGATCGGAACCCGTGGAGGAATCTCTTATAAACCATGTTTAGCTCTCCGTCAGTTTGGAAGAGCCATAAGAGAAAGGCCTCATGAGATGTTGATACCTCATATCGTCTTTGATTTTCAGGTAGATAGCGACGAGTTGCGTCGTAGATTCATCAGGGCTTGGGATAGAGTTCACAAATCTGACCCACTTGAGTTGGGACCAAAAACTTCTCTGCCCATGGAGTCATATTTCAGATAGGTCCGCATCCGTGCCCAGAAGTTAGGTATGCCATACGAAGCTGTCAGGCCTATTACTCTTGAAGCTACTGATAAAGACGGGGTTCCTCCAACTATTCTCCATCCTCATACACCCACTGATGTTGGCACACTGAAGAGGTCTTGGGCGCAACTGCAGGAAGAACGGGATTCTTATCGGGAAAGGTTCAACGAACAAGAACAGAAGATCCAAAAGCTGACAAAGCAATTGGAGAACGAGCGGATCCTGAATGATTATATCTGCACTGAGAAGAAGAGGCCTTGAGAACATTGATGGACCTTTGTGGATTTCTTTTACGGTTTTATTTACTTTTCCGTATTTCCATTCTTGTAACGTCTGAGGGCAATTTTTTGAACAGTTTAAATTCCGAAGTTAAATCTAATAAAGTGTGTTTCCTTTCTTGTCTACAAATTTGAATCCCGATTGTCTTTGAAAACATAAATCATACGCATTTCATCTCATCATATGCATAACAGGTACTCTTTTACAGGTCACTTATCTTCTTCGCTGTTTATTTCAGCAATCATCATGTCTACTGAACCTTCCACTGAGCAAGCTATCAAGGCCCTCCAGGCCCAGAATGCCCAGTTCCAAGAGTTGGTTATGAGCCTAGCCCAGGGTCAACAGGATTTGAAGACTCTGATTCTGAAAGAGAGGAAGAAGAAGAAGAAGAGGACCGTCTTGTTCAACACTGGATGCAGATTTGGAAATGGATTGCAGAATGAGGTCGATCTGACCACCTCATCTGTAGGGAAAGACAGTCTACAAGAGAGAAGGGTTCATAGCCCCATGGTCTCCGACAACGAGACGGATTATGATGAAGAGCAGTATCCTCCTGCTGAGGATAGGTACAAGCAGTTGGAGGACCGCTTGAGCGCTATGGAGATACAGAATGTGCCCGGACTGGACTTCGGAGACCTGGGTTTATCCTCTGGGGTGGTGATTCCCCATAAGTTTAAGGCACCTACCTTTTCCAAGTATGACGGAGCTTCCTGCCCAAAGCTGCACCTCCGGTCATATGTAAGGAAGATCCAACCTTACACAGCTGATAAGAATTTGTGGATCCATTTCTTTCAGGACAGTCTTTCAGGGACTCAGCTAGAGTGGTTCTATCAGCTGGATGGAGCCAGTATTCGTAACTGGGAAGATTTGGCTATTGCGTTCTATAAGCAGTATCAATATAATTCCGACCTCGCTCATATGCGTACCCAACTCCAGGGTATGTCAATAGGGACGGGTGAAGGATTTAAAGAATATGCTCAAAAATGGAGAGACCTTGCCGGAAGGGTGCAACCACCTTTAACTGATCGTGAGCTTGTTGACATGTTTTTGGGGACCCTGTCTGGTCCGTTCTTCAACCATTTGATTGGAAACTCTTCAACTGGGTTTACACACCTTATCTTGACTGGTGAGAGAATTGAAGTTGGTATCAAGGCTGGGAAGATACAGAAAGGTGCCTCCTCGAGCACCGAGAAGAAGCCGTTCAAGAAGGAATCTAGTGCTGTCTATGGTTCAAGAAGACAGAGTAGACCGGAACACCGCCAAGCTGTTAACGAGGTGGTTATTTCAAAACCTACTGCTTCTCCTCAGCATCACAACCAACAAAGGGGTGAGAGACCTCGAAGGCAGTTCAGTAGTCTCAGCATGACCTTGTCCCAGATATTGTCGCAGTTACTGACAACCAATTTGGTGACTCTAAGGGAAGCCCCAAAGAATCCAAATACTACATCCCTAAAGTACAATCCTAACGCTCGCTGCGCTTATCACTCTGACAGCCCGGGGCATAATACGGATGATTGTTGGACTTTGAAGAATAAGGTCCAAGACCTGATTGATGCAAAAGAGGTTGAGTTCGAGGCGCCCGAGAGGCCTAATGTTGTAACAGCCCCCATGCCCAAGCATGGAGTAAATGCTATTAGGGATGATGATGGTGAGGAGTTTGATATCGACAGGTGGATCTACCCCACGACTAACGATGGATTAAGCAACTGGACAACGAAGGATTCTATGCCCGTTTCAGTTATCACCCAGTAATGAACTCCTTTGTTTTGAATTTGTAACAGACAATATTGTGAAACTTTACGGCCCGGTGTCTTACCCGGGGCACCGTGGTTTCATTTGTGAGGGATTTTGTGTGTCATTTTCATATATCATTAATAAAAGCATTGGACGTTTTTTGCATTACAAATCTTGCGCTCCTTGTCTTTCTTTATTATATACTGCAAAACAGTTATTTACACACACTCACATATACAGGTCTCAATCCACTCTGGATCTCACTAGTAACGACTCTGCTACTGCCAGTTATGACTTCGAAAATCCGATCAACTCAGCTGAAGACGAAGGTGAAGATGATTGCGAAGTGCCTGGTGAGCTTGCAAGACTGTTACTCCAGGAAGAGAGGGCCATTCAGCCACATGAAGAGCCGGTGGAAATAGTGAATCTGGGTACTGAGACAGACAAAAAGGAACTCAAGATCGGTGCAAACCTGGAGCTCAGTGTGAAACAACGGTTGACTCAGATGCTGCATAACTACGTGGAGATCTTTGCCTGGTCTTACGAAGATATGCCTGGGTTGGATACTGACACTGTGGTTCATCGTCTGCCTACCAAGGAAGACTGTCCTCCGGTAAAACAGAAGGTTCTTTGTATGCGCCCAAAGATGTCCGAGAAAATCAAGGTTGAGGTTATGAAACAGTTTGACACCGGATTTCTAGAAGTAACTTCTTACCCTCAGTGGGTTGCCAATGTGGTTCCGGTGTCGAAGAAAGATGGTAAGGTCCGAATGTGTGTTGATTACAGGGATTTGAATAGGGCCAGCCCTAAGGATGACTTCCCTCTGCCTCACATCTACGTTCTGGTTGACAACACTGCTCAGCATAAGGTATTCTCCTTCATGGACGGTTTCTCCGGTTACAATCAGATCAAGATGGCTCCCGAAGACATGGAGAAGACCACTTTTGTTACTCAGTGGGGTACCTTTTGCTACAAGGTCATGCCTTTTGGGTTGAAAAATGCTGGGGCAACATGTGCCATGGTTGCTCTGTTTCATGACATGATCCATCATGAGATTGAAGTATACGTCGACGATATGATTGCAAGGTCCCAAACGGAGGAGGAGCACCTTGACCATCTACAGAAGTTGTTTGACCGGTTGAAGTTGTACAAGCTGAGATTAAACCCGAACAAGTGCACCTTCGGGGTGAGGTCTGGCAAACTGCTAGGTTTCGTTTTGAGCGACAAAGGTATTCAAGTGGACCCTGCCAAGGTGAAAGCTATACAAGAGATGCCAGCTCCCAAGACAGAGAAAGAAGTCAGAGGCTTTCTAGGACGCCTGAACTATATTGCCCGATTCATCTCACATCTAACTGCTACTTGTGAGCCAATTTTCAAGCTACTGAAGAAAGATCAAGTGGTACGTTGGAACGATGAATGCCAGGCCACTTTCGAAAGAATCAAAGAGTATCTCCAGGAGCCACCTATTCTTATGCCACCAGTTGAAAGGAGACCTCTAATCTTATACTTGACAGTACTTGACAACTCAATGGGGTGTGTGCTGGGTCAGTGTTGTACCCCAAAATTTGCCCTCCCATATTCTCCAAGGTTTGTCAAGTCAAGGTCACAAAATTCCCCAAGGGTTATGCAGTTCAACTGTCTCCTATACAGTCAAAACTAGGGTTTGTGTTCTGAACAAGAATTGGAAGTTTTCAAAGGCCCAATCAAGTCTCATATGCCTACAAAGATGGTCAAGCATCCTCATGTCAAGTTTCAAGGCATTCAGCTCAAAATTGCATAGTCAAAACCCTAGATTGCACTACAGTCAACTGTAGGGGCAAAATGGTCATTTGACAGTCAAAAGTTCAAATTTTTGGTCAACATATCATTTTGAAGCCACAAACATCATTTGATCAATGCTTGATCATGATTCTCAAAGTTTGGCTCAGAAATCATCAAAGATGCAAAAGTTGCTATATTTGGACAGCTGAAAAGTCAACTGAAATTGACCAGGACATAACTTTCACATGGATTATCAGAAAAATTCCATCCAAAGCTCATTTTGAAGAGAAAGACATTTACTACAACTCATCTTCATACTTCAAGTCCAAGAAATGCTCTCACAAAAAGTTATCAATTTCAACATTATAGGTCATTTTCAAAAGTCAACAAAAAGGGACTTTAAGTCAAAGGCCATAACTTGAGATTGGTAAATCAAAATGACATGGGACCAGAGGAATTGGTTAAAGGACTCAAAGACATTTCCAAAATGTCCAAGAACATGTGAAAAGCTTGAAAATTGAGCAAGTTATGCCTTGTGGAAGTTGGGAAATTTTTGGGAATTTTGAAAAGTCAACATTGGTTCAAATGACCTAAAAATGCAAATGGGCCCATTTTTCTTCCAAGTTTCTTCATGCCAAGCCTATGCACGACCACTAGGCCCAAAGGGAAGTATTTTCTCATTTTTTAATTATTTATTTGAATTTATATTAATATTAATTCAATTAAATTATTTAAATATGTGAAAAATATAAACTTGACCTAAAAAAATCTTTTTATGCATGATTTGGCTTCTATAATTCGTGCACATGCTAATAGGGAAAGATTTGGTGCTAATTGATCAGAATTGAACCAAAAACCATGAGAAAAGATTCAAAAAAGATATGAAGAAATCCAATATTCAAAAGCCATGATTATGATGGATTTTATTCAATTTTCTTGACCTAATCATCTCACTACATAACCCTGATCATAAACCTAATGCTTTTAGACATTCAGCTGCGCTCAGAAACCATATACAAAGTTGAAAATTTCTCAAAAAAAGGTCAATACTGAAAACCAGTTTCTAGTTCGATTCAAGCCCCAATTCTTGTTCTATCATCATCCTGAGACATCATTGAACGATTCTCAATCACTAACATCAACCAAAACGCCCTGAATTGGTACCCATAAGTCAAACTGTGAAGCAAAATTCTTGAAATCGCATAGCATAATTCAAGCATCCTTTTGCATTTTTCTTTATGGATTCTTGCTCATAATGATGTTTCTAAGCTAACCAACATGTTCAATTGTGTTTTTGTGCCATATATGCGTTTTTGCCATTGTTAAATATTAGGGTTACAGGTTTTCCAGATTGGGGTTTTTCACCCAAGGCAAAATCCTGACCCAAGACTAAGGCCACGGAACTCACCGCGTCTGGACGAACCTGAAACATCGTTCGCGATCAATTTATATATGCTATAGCGCTAGTCGCTATTTTTCCATAGCCTGCCTAACACCACGGTTGCAAAACCGTTGCCTATTTGTTTTGTTTTACAGGGACGGGGATGAAGACGAAGCCGTGTCACGTGATGGTTGGTGCGTTTAAAAACGCGCGCGCTTTTCCAGGCCATTAACGCATTTGCCTTTTTGTTATTTGTTTGTTATTATATATTAAATATAGTTCACATGGCATAGTGGTCAGGGAAGGCATTGGCAAGGCATAAGACCTGGGTTCGAGTCCCAGGTCTGAACAAATTCAATATTATTTTTCACTTACAAATCCCATGCAGCTTCAATAATGCAGACATACCATATGTCCCCTCATCCAAGCGTACACATGCCTAATGGATACAGATCAAGGGCTGAGATTGAAGGTCCACTATAAGCCTAGGTCAACGCGCTGGTACACCAACTGGAGAAGTCAACGAATCAAAGCTTGTTGGGCCAGAATTGCTAGGCCTGAACCTCACATTTGGGACTACACCCCACCCTGGTTTGCCAATTTTATTTATTTTTCTTATATCTTTTTAATTATTATTTTATTTGTTTTGTTGTTTTAATTCAATAATTACCTCTTTTTTATAAAATATGAAAACATCAGAAAAAATATCATAAAAATCAGAAAAAGGCAGAAAAAATATAATTTTTATTTTAATTACTTTTGTAAAATAAATTACATGTAATTATTTAGTTTAATTAGGTTTTTAACTTTAATTCCTTTTTAATAAAAATCCAAAAATATAGAATTAGGTTAATTAACAATTTTTATACCTTTTTAATTTTCTTTTTCTTATCACAATATTATTTATTTATTTATTTATTTTTATAATCAAATGTACATAAATAAATTAGGATCTAAATTAGGTTAAATTTCAATATCTTTCATAATAAACCTAAAAAAATATTAGAATTAGGGTTTACATCAAATTTTTTTTTAGTTTTAATTAATTCTTTTTCTTTTAAATCTTAAAAAACACAAAAATACTAAAAACATTTAATTTTTCAGTTTTAATTGTAATGTCTTATAAATTTAATCTTTTTTGCAAAAGGGTCCAACGCCCATGTTCATAATTTATTTAATTTGCGCATTTATTTTATGTCATTTATTATAATTATGTAGCTCTCCCAAAGCGTTGTAACGATTATATTTCTCGCACTTTTACTTTATTTTGCTTTATTTATTTTCCGCTAAATCGGGTCCGGTTTAATTTTGGCGATGTGGACCCGCGCCTTTGTAATAGCTGTAGATTTATTTTCCCGCAAACTTTATAATTGTTAAATATGCATGCAAGAATGAATGGCCCTAATTAAAATCAAGCCTAGATCACAATGACATGACAAAAGACAAATATCAATGAAAACGACACACGATTCGCACACACCACCCCTAGGGTACGCCTCACTGTTGCCTTTCGAAAGGTGATCGTCGAGTAGAGGACGTCTTAGTAAGTCCTCATGATCCGGGAACCTGGCATGAGGGTAGCTTCTAAGGTGTCTTCCCATTGCTCTGGTGATCACCATGTCCCTAAAACTCGAATCGACCCGAACACCTCCAATGGTGGTGCTACCTACCTCTCAATGGTGGGATGGCACTACTTTAAAGGACATTTACACAGACGAATTCCTTAGGGTAGGTAGGTTCTCAAGGATACTTGCTCTAATCTCAAAACAAATCAAAATACTTTTCACACCGACACTTTTCAAAAGCTTTCAAAGCAAATTTTTCAAACACTCTGACGTATGAGTCGATCTGAAATTTTTCAAAGAAACTTTTTTTTTTAACCCACATTGAAAAGCAAGCAAACAATTTTGAAAACACATTGAGCAAGTATCTAAGAGCCCATGGATAACCATGGATAGAAAGGGTGCTAACACCTTCCCTTTCTATAATCTACCTCCCGAACCGAGAGCAATCTCTTAAAGGAATTTTTCTGTGCTTTTGTCCTTTCCAATTGGAGAAAATAAAAGACGGTGGCGACTCTTGCTTCCGCGACATTTCGCGAACCAGCGTTAAACAGTCAGTTCCAGATCCACCGATCACAGTCAGCATGACGAGTCTGGCCGAAAAGAGCATGCAATTTACTACCTTAGCAAAAAGTTTACCGACTGTGAGACCCAATACTCACTGCTCGAGAAAACTTGCTGCGCTTTGGCATGGGCTGCTCGCCGGCTGAGATAGTATATGTTGACTCACACTACCCTGCTGATTTCAAAGATGGATCCAATCAAGTATGTCTTCGAAAAGCCTGCCTTGTCTGGAAGAATAGCAAGATGGAAGATGATCTTGACTGAATATGACATCCAGTACACGACTCAAAAAGCAATCAAGGGAAGTGTGTTGGCAGACCATTTGGCACATCAGGCAGTGGATGATTACCAGTCAATGAACTTCGAATTTCCAGACGAGAATATCATGGTAGTGACTGATTGCGAGATACCGGGACCGGATGAAGGACCTGAGGAAGGATCCCGATGGTCTATGCACTTTGACGGAGCCTCAAACGCTTTGGGTAACGGTATTGGCATTGTGATCATATCTCCTAAGGGCTCTCATACTCCGCTCATCACCCGACTATGTTTCAACTGCACCAACAACATGGCGGAGTATGAAGCCTGCATCATGGGTCTTCGAGATGCAATCGACCTAAGGATCAAGTTTCTGAGTGTCTTCGGAGATTCCGCTCTCGTGATCAGCCAGATCAAAGGCGAGTGGGATACGAAACACCCAAATCTTATTCCTTACAAGGAGTATGTGTTGACATTGCTTCCCCATTTCGAGGAGATAACGTTTGAACATTTCCCAAGAGAGGAGAATCAGTTGGCGGACGCGCTAGCTACAATGTCTTCTATGTTCAAAGTCAAATGGGACAACCAGGCTCCCAGGATCATTATTTGGAAATTGGATGAACCTGCACATTGCTGTGATCTTGAGACCGAGGCGGTAACAGAAAAACCTTGGTATCATGAAGTAAAGAGGTACCTTGAAGCTCAAGAATACCCCGAGGGTGCATCCGTTAATGACAAGAAGTTTCTGAGAAGATTCGCGGCAAAGTTCTTCATCAGCAATGGCATTATTTACAAACGTAACCATGATTCAACCTTACTGCGTTGCGTGGATAAGAATGAAGCAGAAAGGATCATGGCAGAGCTGCATGAAGGTACCTTCGGAACTTATTCCAGTGGACATACCATGGCGAAGAAGATCCTTCGGGCAGGATATTACTGGTCAACAATGGAAGCCGACTGTTATCAGCATTCTCGGACATGTCACAAGTGCCAGGTCTATGCTGATAAGGTGCACATTCCTCTAGTTCCTTTGAACATCTTGACAACACCTTGGCCTTTTGCAATGTGGGGCATTGATATGATCGGCGAGATTAGACCTACGGAATCCAACGGTCATCGTTTCATTCTGGTAGCGATTGATTACTTTACGAAGTGGGTTGAACCAGCTTCCTTTGCCACCATAACCAAGAACGTCGTGGCAGGGTTCATTCGGAACAACCTGATCTGTCGATACGGTGTACCAGAGAGGATCATTACGGATAATGGTACCAATCTTAACAATAAGATGATCACTGAGCTCTGCGAGAAATTCAAGATACAGCACCACAACTCTTCTCCCTACCGGCCGAAGATGAATGGGGCTGTAGAAGCAGCTAATAAGAACATTAAGAAAATTGTGTAGAAGATGACAGTGACCTACAAAGATTGGCACGAGATGTTACCATTTGCTCTTCATGGGTACCGTACCTCAGCACGGACGTCAACAGGGGCAACACCCTACTCCTTGGTATACGGCATGGAGGCAGTCCTGCCCATTGAAGTTCAGATACCCTCTCTCCGGATCATGAAGGATGCGGGTTTAAGCGAAGACGACTGGATCCAGACCCGGCTTGATCAGCTGAACTTAATCGACGAAAAGAGACTCACTGCTATTTGTCATGGTCAGACGTACCAAAAACGGATGATCAAGGCATTTAACAAGAAAGTCAGACGACAAGAGTATCAAGTCGGGGATCTGGTAATCAAGCGTATCATTTTACCTCAAGGTGATCCCAGGGGCAAATGGACCCCTACGTACGAAGGGCCATTTGTGGTTAAGAACATCTTCTCAGGAGGAGCAATGATCTTAACTACCATGGATGGTGACGACCTTCCTCACCCCGTCAATGCAGACATAGTAAAAAGATACTACGCATGATTAAAAGACCCGCTAGGTCGACTGGCCTAGGCAAAAATAAGGGCTTCCCGGAGAACCAAAAGGGTTCGGGCAAAAATAAGGGATGAAAATAAATAAATAAAAAATCAGTACACCCGGCAAGTCGAAAACCTGAAAAGGCGGCTTGGGCAAAAATGGGTATCCCGGTGGACTGAAAACCCGAAAAGGCGGTCCAGGCAAAAATTAGGGATAAGCGTAACATTATGTCTCATTGGATCACCTCGCATCCAGACTTTGGTATCAACTATCAGGCTCAGACGACACCAGTCAATCAGATTCATCTTCAACTAAGCAGCAAAGTGATGAGATGCTTGAGGACATAAAGGAGATAGCAGAGTTTGAACCCAGTGGGATTTTTCACATAACTATTTTGTTTTCTTTCTACAAATTGTATAAATCCTATTTGCTCGGCGGCGTTCTCTTACTAGGACGCCAGCCTCTTGTACAAAAACGCCTATTTACAGGCAAACTTCAAAATCAATACAAGTTCATTTTTCAGACAAATTGCAAATTCTTTTTCCTTTATCTGTTTTGTCTTGCAAAGAACGTCAAATGTTCATTTTTGATATATGCATTTGACATTAATTGCTGATCATAAATATTTGCATGCGAAACAAAGGACTAATTACGGGTGACATCGGATGTAGGGGCAATAAGAATTGTCTAAGCGATCTAGTTGCTCTGTCCACCAAGGTACCAAGGTAGGTTCGGCTAAAGAATATGACCAAGATACCTCCACTCCCCAAGAGTAAGACAATAATGGTAGCTCTCCCCATTGAGACTTGCAACTATGAACAAATCAGCAATACTCTTCCCAAGCAGGGTTGGCCTACCATTAGCCCTAAAAAGGTTGGGTATCCCCAGTGGATCTTAATATTCCCTAGCGGAGTATACAGATATTCCTCAGCAAGCATCCCCGGCAGTCTTAATATTTCTCAACAAAATATAAGAATGTTCCCCGGCGGAATACAAGATACCCCTAGTGGAGCCATTTCCCAACGCAGCCTAAAAAAGCTTCCCCGCCAGAGTTGAATCATCTTCCCCAGTAGATTCTGGAAGCTTGCCCCCTGCAGAGTACAAGTGCATCTCCTCAGCCAAATTTAGAAGGTTATCCCCACAAGAGTCTAACTGGGTTATCCTCAGCAAGTTGCAACTGAAAGATCATCTCCAGCGAAGTTCTTTCTATCCCCCAGCGGAGTTCATCATCAAAATCCCTACCAGAGCTTATCAACGGAATCCCTAGTGGAGTTATCGTTAAAATCTCAGCAAAGCATCTCTTCCCACAGAGTAATTCCCCGCAGAGTAATCTCTTCACCAAGTTTATTCCCCAACGGAGTCATCCTCTCTTGCAAGTTTATCATCTTCGTTCACCATCCCTGGCGGAAGCGAAGCATTCAACTCTATTCTCCAGCAGCTCCGGGATTTATTTTCCCCAGCTAAAACATCACATGTTCATACATCATGATACATGCATATACGCATCATATCATACGATCTCATTTATGTTGAGAACATCATTGCTTGATCTATATCATGCATTGCATATGACTAACCTTTACTTTTCAGGAAAGATGCAGTTAAGTTCTCAGCTATGTCAAAAGAGACAAAGACCAGTTAAATCGATTCCTAAAGATTTTTCTGAAGCCAGTCAATGGAGACAAAACCAGTTAAATCGATTCCTAAAGATTTTTCTGAAGCCAGTCAATGGAGACAAAACCAGTTAAATCGATTCCCAAAGATTTTTCTGAGGCAAAGCCAGTCAATGGAGACAAAACCAGTTAAATTGATTCCTAAAGATTTTTCTGAAGCCAGTCAATGGAGACAAAACCAGTTAAATCGATTCCCAAAGATTTTTCTGAGGCGAAGCCAGTCAATGGAGACAAAACCAGTTAAATCGATTCCTAAAGATTTTTCTGAAGCTAGTCAATGGAGACAAAACCAGTTAAATCGATTCCTAAAGATTTTTCTGAAGCCAGTCAATGGAGATAAAACCAGTTAAATCGATTCCTAAAGATTTTTCTGAAGCCAGTCAATGGAGACAAAACCAGTTAAATCGATTCCTAAAGATTTTTCTGAAGCCAGTCAATGGAGACAAAACCAGTTAAATCGATTCCTAAAGATTTTTCTGAAGACAGTCAATGGAGACAAAACCAGTTAAATCGATTCCTAAAGATTTTTCTGATGATAATCCAGTCAAAGAAGACAAATCCAGTTAAATCGATTCCTAAAGATTTTTCTGACGATAGTCCAGTCAAAGAAGACAAATCCAGTTAAATCAATTCCTAAGGATTTTTCTGATGCCAACCCGTCAATAAATACAACCTGTCAATGAAGACAACCCATCAATAGATACAACCCGTCAATGAAGACAACCCTTCAATGAAGACAACCCGTCAATGGAGACAAAATCAGTTAAATCGATTCCTAAAGATTTTTCTGAGGCAAAGCTCGTCAAAGGAGACACCCCATCAGAAGAGACGACCCATAAACCTTTTCAAGTTCTAGATTAATACCTATAGCAAGCCAGGAAAACTATCTGTGGACGATTGATTGTAGATCGATACCTGAAACCAGCCAAGAAAGTTATCTACATGAAGAGATTGAAATTAATACCTGTAACAAGCCAGGAAAACTATTTTCTTTCTCAGGTCAGAGATTAATACCTGAAACCAGCCAGGACAACTATCTACTCGACCAGCTCAAACCACCCAACTTTCCAATACAGTTTAGAGGCGCTCCAGGCACGGACGCCATGCTGGAAATCATCCAGTTCCAGCTTATAGACACAGTCTAGCATTCACCCCTGGATGGCATCTTTAAGCCCATCTCTACAACTATCCATTACATTTCCAAATGGCATCTATAATCCCATCCTCCTACCAACAATCTCCAAATGGCATCTGTAAGCCCATTCCCGACATCACATTGCTGATACTACAACATGCGAGTGCAAATTTCTGGGCACTTCAGTGTTCAGTCATCTTCCACCTTTGGATCACGAAAGGCTCGAAAGCAAATCCATATCCTCAGGTTTAAGAAAATTGAACAGGGGCAACTGTTGTACCCCAAAATTTGCCCTCCCATATTCCTCAAGATATGTCAAGAATCATTTTCAAATTGCTCAAAATGGCTCAAGGGTTGTATAGTCAAATCACCTCCTAAGACAGCTGAAATTAGGGTTTTGGTTCTTTCAAGGAATTTGGGGTTTTCAATGGTTCAATCAAGTCTCATAGGCCTATATACATTCTCAAGCACCTACATGCCAAGTTTCAAGACTCACAGTGCCAGTTTGCACAATCAAAAGCCCCATTTGATCTACAGTCAATTGCAAGGGCAAAATGGTCATTTTGCAGTCAAAAGTCAGAATTTTTGGTCAACATCTTATTTTGAGTTCACAATCATCATTTGATCAAGTCTTGATCATGGTCTCACAAGAATAGTTCAAAAATCACAAAGATGCAAAAGTTACTATTTTGGGACAGCAGAAAAGTCAACTGTACTTTGACTAGGGCATAACTCTTTCATGGTTCATCAGAAAAATCCCATCCAAATCTCATTTTGAAGGGGATGCAATTTACTACAATCCATATTCACACCCCAATATCAAGAAATGCCCTCACAAAAAGTTACAAATTTTTACATTATAGGTCAATTTCAAAAGTCAACAAAAGTACACTTTGAGTCAAAGGCCATAACTTGGGATTGGTAAATCCAAATGACATGGGACCAAAAGCATTGGTTAGAGGACTTCGAGGGCTTTCCAAAATGTCCAAGAACATGGTCATATGATCAAAATTGAGAAAGTTGTGCATTGGAGAAGTTGGGAAGTTTTCATGAATTTGCAAAAGTCAACTTTGTTCAAAACACCTTCTTTTTGCTAATGGGCCTCAAATCTCTTTTTGAAACTTCACCCATGACTTATGCACGACCCACCAAGATGAATTGGAGTTATTTTCTTAAATTTATTGATTAAATGGATTTTTAATATATATTAATTTATTTTATTAATTTAAATTATAAGAAAATAGAAGATTTGATTTTTAAATCAATTTGTGAACCAAATATGATCCAAATATGCTGATCAATTCGTGCACAATCAAAAAGATACAAAAAAAATCCAAATTTGGCAACTTGTTCAATCATGGAAAATCAAGAATATTTTATTTTCAATCAAGGATTTAATCTTCAATGCACATGGGTTGGATCCAAAATTTTAACCTAGACTGATTCCCTTATATGCAAGCAAGCCAACCATAACCTAAGACACGTGAAAAAGCTGCAGAAACGGCCATAGCAAATTCAAGAATTTTCAAGAAAAGTGAAAACCTAATCTTGCAATCTAGGCCAATTCAAGGCGTTCTATTCATTCAAACATATTGCAGGAGGACCCAGGAGTGAATTGCAATCAAAATCAAGCATCAAAGCTCAAGGAATCACGACATACAGTCCCACGGTTTGCACTTCTTATTCAGAATTGTATCTCTTAATTCATGCGCATTTAACATGTTTTTGTGATTGATTTGCATTGCTAGAGACCATACGAAGCTAATGGAATGATTGAATTGAATTGTAATGCCCTGAATCGAGAGATGCCATGACTGAATTTCTAGGGTTTTCAAGCTTTCAAATAGGGCTTTTCAATCCAGGAAAAATTAAGACCAATGGAATACATGGTTGAATTCGTGAGGCCAAGACGATCAAAACGCATACCTCGCGAAATATTTATGTTTGCTATATTTCTATTCGCTATTTTTCCTTGCAGGAGGTAGTGGAGGTTAAAAACCCCCGCTATCTGATGTTTTTTACACAGAACGAAGGTTGAAGGTGATGAGGTGTTGGCATCTTATTCGTGTGTTTGAAAAACGCGCGCGTTATTTTTGTTTACAATATATTATTTGTTTTTTGTATATAATATTCTCTATCTATCCATTTAACAAAAGCGCGCTACAGTTCAGCTGGCAAAGGCATTGAAGCAATGAGCATTGAGACCTGGGTTCGAATCCCAGGTCCCCCAAAACATTTATTCAATTTTTCTTCACATATTCATATGCAGCATCCCACGCGTGGTCCATCAACGCATCAAGTCTCAAGACGCCATGTGGCTTCAGGCCAAGATCCAGTGGTCATGAGTGAAAGATCACCATACGCCCTAGTCAATGAGCATGCAGGGAGTTGCAAAAGTCAAACAAGATGGAAGCATAATAGGCCAAGAATTGCTGACTCTACCTCCTCTTGGGCCCAACGCCCCCCTGGGTTTATTTCTCTTTTTTCTTCTTTTATATTTTTTATTTAATTGTTTTTTTCATTAATTATTATTATTATTACTTAATTAACCAAATAATTTATTTTTCATAATAAAATTCAGAAAACATAAAAAATATAATATTTTTATTTATTAAATTTAATTAGCTTAATTTGTAAATAAATATTAACATAATTAACTTAGTTTTAATTAGGTTAATTTTAACTTTTTCATAATAAATAAAATTAACATAGAATTAGGATTATTAATAACTTTTAATCATTTTTATTTTTATTTTCTTAAACATTCAAAAACCAAAAAATATTTATTTTTATTAATTAATTAGTTTAGGTTTAATTAAATGCAAAAAAAAAACAAAAATCTCTTTCTTTCTCAAAAAAGGGGTCAAAACCCTAAAAACACTCTGATTCAATTTTTCTCGCGCGTGGTATTTTTGATTCATGTTTCCTATAATTGTATTTGCTCCGAGGATGTAATAGCTTTAATTTAGGACTTCTTATCGCTTTCATTTTATTTTCACAATTTACTTTTTCAAGGGTTTGTTTTTGGCGATGTAAATACTCGACGCCATGTAATATCTTAGTTTTATTTTCCGCAACCATTAACTGCTAGATGTATGCTAATAGGCTATGCATGACAAGACTTATCTTAAACTTAAAATCAATCGTAGCTCACCATAACATGTACAAAGATAACATAACTGAAACCTGACACACTCGCACATGCCACTCTTAGGGTACGCCTCACTTGGTTGCCTCGACGTGGTCATTGAGTATAGGGTGTTTTAGAGGTCGCCCTCCTGTCTAAAGATCAAAGTTGCCTCGAAACGGTTGCCTCGGATAAAACGATCTAAGACATTAGGGTTGCCACTAAGGTGTCCTACCATTGCTTTAGTGACCACATGTCCCTTAATCGAATTGACCCGAAAACTCCAACGACGGTGCTACCTACTCCTCAATAGTGGCATAGCACTGTCTAAAGGACATTTACACAACTTAATTTCTTTTGAGTAGGTAGAAGTTCTCAGGTACTTGCTCTTTCAAAACAAAAATACTTTTCGCACTTACACTTTTTGAACAAAGTTTTCAAACAAATACTTCATACACTCTTGAGGACAGATACAAGAGTTAAATCGAAGTTTTCAAACAAAACTCTTTTCAAAACCCACAAACACAAGAAAAGCAAAACTTTTTGAAAACATAGTGAGCAAGTACCTAAGAGCCCGTGGATAACCACGGATAGAAAGGGTGCTAACACCTTCCCTTTCTATAATCTACCTCCTGAACCCGAGAAACATCTCGAAAAGGAATTTTGCTGTGCTTTTGTCCTTTCCTTGTTGGATAAAATAAAAGACGGTGGCCACTCTTGCTTACCACGACATTTTGCGAAACGCGAACCAGCATTCAAAAATAGTCAGTTCTATTCCCACCGATCACAAATACCCATTGGGATAACGTCTTCTTTTGATGCACACTACTGATATGCGGAGATTAAACATTGAAGTTTTGAATTCCCTCAACCTCTTGAAGGACAACCATTATTTTATCCTTAGATGCACACACTTGATGAGATTTGAATACTCAGTCAGATCAACTGAACACTACCCTGCCCCAGATTAAAAAATGAGGTTTTTTTTTTAAATAGAAAAAGAAACTCCTACTTCAAGGCTCAAAGGGGTTAACGAGGGTTTCACTCCCTTATATCTCCGGTGTTTGAGGATTTGAAACAATGCCTATACATCGTCAACATGGTTTTATCCAGAAGCATACAACCAGAAAATTTGTGTTTTAATATCATCATCCTCCCTCCAATCTCTGCTTAGGCGAGAGAATGGGTAACAAGTTGGTATCATAAGGCAATTTAAAATTGAAAACAAATACGAGTGAAACGAATGAATTTCTTCAAGACAAACATACTCATTGTATTAAGATTAAACATTCAAATGCAAACAAGTTCTTACATGCAAACAGTGCAATGATAAACAAGAAAAATTACAAATGAGAAGGCAGTAAAAGTGCTAATAACTAAGATTACTCTCTTATCTGGACTTGCACTGAAGGAGACATTTCCCAAACTTTGGAACTACCACCAACAGAGATTC
This sequence comes from Vicia faba, assembly GCA_948472305.1. Lineage (NCBI taxonomy): Eukaryota > Viridiplantae > Streptophyta > Magnoliopsida > Fabales > Fabaceae > Vicia > Vicia faba. Next base: position 1,347,800,606 of record OX451737.1, read on the forward strand.
ATTCATGCTCTACTAAGAAATTGTTTTGAACATTAGGGCCAATTTCTTTAAATGACAAGATACCACTTCAGACCAACCTCTGAACTTCGACCTTTAAAGCAAAACAATCTTCTAAATTGTGCCCAGGAGCATCCTGATGAAAGGCACAGGAAGCGTCAACCTTATATCCTCTTGGCAATTTTTCAGGAACAATTGGTCGAGCTCGGGTTTAAACCAGATTCTTCTTCAACAAAGAAGGATACAACTCGGTGTATGTCATTGGAATTGGATCAAAGCTCATTTTCCTCTGATGGCATTGCCCTTGATTTCCTTGTTGAGGTGCCCTCTGATATGCAACAGCAGTCGGAGTAGCGAATACAGGAACCGTCGAAACTTTAGTGTTTGCCCTTGTTGGTCGAGGTTGAACACTCGGTGGCTGATTCTGAGCAGCCACCAGAGCTTTCATCAGAGTAGTTAGATTGACCATTCTAGCCTTCAAAGCAGAAACTTCTTCTTGTAGCTCGCGATTCTCCTGTTCTAAGTTGTCCGTCTTCTTTTTGAAATTAGCCCGAGTGTTGTAGTGATGAGTCAGCTTGATGAACGAAGTAAAAAGCTGGGTAAGACAACTGGATATGCATAGTAAATGCAAGAAATATGTGCAATATGATGTATGATATGCAATGCACATGATTTATTTTTTACTTTATCGTTTAATATTTCAAGGGATTTAACGTTTATAGACATATTGCAAACATCAAAATAATAACGCATTTGAAATACTGAAAACTTTTATTATAATAACTTCAAAATGGGTTACAAGTTTCAATGATCCCAAGTACAAGACGAGAATACAATCTAAAATCCCGAGAAAAGGAAATGATAAAGATCAATATGTACGCTGGCCCTTCCCTGTGAGCCTGGAAATCTGAGCTCTCAACCTCTGGTTTTCTTCCACGTGTCTGATGGCAACCTCCTTCCAATCATCTGAATCAAGAAGTGAACGACCAAAACCTGTTTGAGGCTTAGGGGAAAATAAATCCCCTTGCCTCTCCATAGACTCCACCGCTCGACTCTCAAGGATCTCGATCAAATCGTCTTTCTCCTTAAAGTCTGGAACTTGTTCTTCCAAGCATCTCTTTTATGTTGCATCCTAACCAAAGTGAGTTGTAGCTCTTCTAGATCATCTAATAAGGGAGGAGTGGTCTTCACAAATAGATCAGGCATGGGTGTCTATCGATTATACGACATCTTTAACTGAATGGCTCTCGATCGGACCCACTGAAGATATGGCTCCAAAGAAACAACACCCCTAGGTCCCAAATCCTTCATACTCTTCTTATGAATGTGACACCAAGCCTTCGCAATCTGATCCCTAGCTTCCCTGTGGTCTTCTCCTTCCTTCAGAAAGAAACTACTCAAATGAATACCGTTCGGTTTATCCCTCATCGGATGACCAAGATGTCCCCGTGCAAGAACATGGTTATAGTTAATTCCTCCCTTTGTACCAATAAAAGGTACATTATGGAAACTACCACAACTGTCAATAATCTCTATATCCTGATAAGCTCGATGATACCAATCAATATCCGAGTGAGTAAGTTCCATGATCTTAGGAGCCCAACGAGGTTCCTTCTTTACATCCCATAAAGCATCAGACTGAGGCATATGAGAGATGAACCATCGGTACAACAAAGGCGTGCAACAGATAATCATTCCCCCATAATAAGAACTCCGAAGATGAACAGAGTAATAAGCATCACCCAACAGTGTAGGAACTGGGTTACCAATCATGAAAATCCTGATAGCGTTAATGTCGACAAATTTGTCCACATTAGGGAATAAGAATAATCCGTAAGCAAGTAAAGCAAAGATGGCCTCAAAAGCAACCGTACTCTTCATTCTGGCAAAGTAACGAGCCTTCTCCAATAAGAACTGAGCTGGTAATCCTCTAATCCCTCCTTTAGTAGTCATATGGGCTTCCACCTCAGACTTCCCCAGATGAATTAAAGCAACAATCTCATGTGGTTTTGGCTCACCCTCCAAACCAGTAAAAGGAACATGATCGGTAGCAGGTAAATTAAATAGATAGGAATACTCTTCCAGTGTAGGCATTAGCTGATAATCGGGAAAAGTAAAGCAGTGATACACCGGATCATAGAACTAGACCAAGGTCGAGAGAAAACCCTCCTTCATCTTCAGCTTCATGAGAGGAATAATGGATCCATACTTCTTCCGAAAGTCTGCAGGACACTCAATCTCTGGAATTAGACTGATCAACTCATCTATCTTGGGATCCTTGAAACTGTATTTCCCGGTCTTTCTCTTTCCAGAATCCATGGTTAAAAGTACCTGAGATATTCACAAATAGTCAACCTTTAAATCCCTTGAAATATTGTTTTCTTCAAAAGATGCTTATGAGTGCATGGATGCATGATGCAACAATCACACACAAGATCACACATATAGGATTCATAGGTTCAACGTTACGAGCATGAGGTCGAAGGTAATACCCATAAGGTGTTGGTCTAAAAAGTTATCACCTGCCGAACAAGGTTCTAGAGGTTCCCAGAGTCTACATCCTTCCTTCAGATATTACCAACTTCTCGATTAACTCGGTAATTAGTAATATTCTCAAGAAAGACTCGTCTGAGCGTAGTATCGCGTGAAAACTATTTCCAGATTACTCCGTCATAGCTTCTGCACTACACCTAAAAGGCCGAGATGGGTTTGGTATTCTATGGTCCTCAGTTTCAGCAGACTCCCAGGTCGAAAGCAGTACGTCTTACCGATTACTCAGTAAACGACACTACAATCAAAGGGGCCTCCACTGAGTGGGGGATCTCATGCCTCCTTTTTTGGGATTACTCCCTCAAAGTAACATGACTATACCGCCCGTCCTATCTTAAGGTTTGCCCAAGTCCGGGTATAGGACTTATGAGTAATCACCAAGCACCTTGAAAACCAGGAAAATCCAAACAAACATATATACAACATATAACACATAAACAACAATAGCACATATACATATATAAACAAAGATAGGCTTAACCCACTTAGGGATGAACCAACAAGAGGTCAATCTTTCCCCAGTGAAGTCACCATTTTTCTGTAGCGATATAAATGTTTAAGACTAAGCCATTGGATTGACTAGACTTTATACAAATCAAAAATAAAAATCGCCACCGCGCTTTATTGTTTCCAAAGGAATGGGAAAATAGCGAATAACCCAAAAAGAGGGGGAAAGATTCAAGGTAAGGGGGTTGGTTATGCAAAGGGAAGGTATTAGCACCCTAAACATCTACGGTACTCCGCAGGAACCTCTTTGTAAAATCTGTATATTTTGGCTATAAAAATGTGTTGTATAGAAATAGAGAGTGAAGGTTAGAAGAGAAGTATTTTTTATGATTTTTGCACCCGCCGCGGTTGCGAACCTTTAGTGCCTACGTACCACCTTTCGTGCAATAGGGGATAATGGTACACATAGTTCCTCTTTTAAAAATTTGAAACACAAATGTGTTGGTTGATTTTAAGATATAAGACATCATCGTCATTGTCCATGTGGAAAACATACTTACTACCCACAATCACGAGAAAGGAGAATTTGCATCATCTCAAAGTGGAGGATAATGCTTGGATCTTAAAATCAACAATGCCTCACTCAACACCCAAGTTGAAAATATATCACTTCACTACATATTATAGAAGTATAGTTGTTTGCATCACTACAAGGATTGACAAGATTCTAATCTTTTGAGAAAAGTTTAAAGTATAAAGCCAAAGTGGCAAAATGGTTTGAAATGAGATTGATTGACTTTTAGTCTTCCCACAAAAATGTCAAGGTATTATTAAATTGATTGATGTTTATTTATGAAATATTTTTGAAAATGCATGGACATAAGTCCAAGTTTATTATGAAAGTGTTTCAAGTTTAGAAACAAGAAGAGTTTTCAAAAAGGAGGGAGAAGATTTTTAAAATTAAAGAAGGTGGGAGGAGGAGAAGAGGATATCCTAAAGCATAAGGTAAAAGCTAAGGAGAATAATCATCTAACCAACAAGAAGCAAATACTTGACTTTATGTGTCAAGATAGAATTCCCATTCTTTGGATTGAAACCAAGCAAGCAAAGATACTAAACTTCTTGAGAGAACCAAACTTCAAGTGTATTAAGTCTTCACAAAAATTGGGTAGAGTAACGGCTATATACGGGTGAATTCCAGATTACAAACAGAGAATGGAATCACAAAAACATTCACACAAAAACAAACAAGAAACCCAATGTCTTGAGGTAAACCTCAAGAACTCCAGACAAAATAATCAGATAAGATCACAAGGTCTCCAAGATAGGCCAAGGTTTCTAATCCTAAGTCCAAGAAAAATTCCCATGCTCCATAATGCCAAGGATAGTAATCAAATAGTCCAAGTGCCATTAAAGATTTTTTAGGGTTTATGTTGATTATTAAGTATCTTAAGAAAGGAAAATAAAAGCTCAAGTGAGCAAAGTAAAAATGGCAAGAAAATAAATGCTCAAATGAGCAAAGATGAAAATGAAATGAAATGTAAATGCATAAAGCATAAAAAAGAATAAAAGCATAAGGTAAAACAAGTCAATAATTAGGGGTTAGTTGGATTACCATCTTGAAACTTGCATTTGGAACTCATTAGAGGATTGGTAGAACCAAAGCCTCCACACAACAAGTTGAATTTGCTTTTTGTCAAGTATATCATCCATTTGGAATTCTCATAAGTACCATTTAATGATCAATGATGTTTAAGTGATCCGCGTTGACCAAAGGTGTTGTAGATCCATTAGAGGATTGGTAGAACCAAAGCCTCCACATAATGAATCTCAAGGTTATTGGATCAAAGAGATCAAATTAACATACTTGGGCTTGCAATCATAAGTTTGGGCCAAGAATGATCATTTATTCGAATCGGGACAAAACTTAGCGCTATGTTAAGCAATCATAAGTGGACTTATATAGAAGTCGCACCTATTTTTAGGCCGGTCAATAGCAATTTATGTATTTCATGTTTGGATAAATGATATAGAGATCATTATCCCATAACATGTAATACAATAAGAAAGGGGAATAAGATGAAGAGGGAAGAGATTAAAGCTTCAAATATCATCAATATCATTCGTCCATTTTGATGGATTTGGTTTATCAACCTATCAACACCCAAGACCCAATGATGTTGAAGAATTTTCCTCAATATGTTTTCCAAGTCAGTACGACATGCTATTTCAAGAATCAAACAAGAATCATGTACAAAACTTTTCAATTTACAAACATTGTTCAAAGGGAAAAACCCTAAATGAAATCTTAAGTAAAAAATAGTTTTAAAATATTAAAATGACTTGAAAAATTATGAAATTAAAACCCTAACTTCCTAAGGTTCTATAAAAGTCAGAAATAAAATTTTGAGTCCCTGGATTAAGGTGGAAAGTTGCTTTAGAAATGAAAACTTTTAAACTAGTAAGTTTAAGCCTTAAACTAGATGGTTTTGGAAAATGATTTGTGAAAAATATGAAATCACATTGTAAAATTCCACAAAAATGATTTTTATGACCTCAACATCTTCAAGAACTCCAAACAACTTCATCTCTAATTTTATAGGTATAGGAAGTTAGAAATTTAAATCGATTAATGTGCATGATCAAGCAAAAACCCCAAAAGAGGAAATTAAGTTCACAAATTAATCAATTAGATCCAAAGCAAAATAAATTTGATTTAAAATAACCTAAATGTAAATAAAATTAAAAGGATCAGAAAGCATATTTTTCTTGAATTTTATCTTAAAAGGAAAAATGAAATAGAAAATTATTTACACAAACTAACAAAATTAATACAAATAAAAGATATTATGTCCAAATGATTTTTAAAATGTAACCACATTTTTTATAAAATTGGAAAAAAAATATTTTCAAATAATGAACTCAGAGAGGAGTCCAAAAATATTTTTTATTGATTTTTTTACTTAATAGAAATAGGAAAATAATATTCAAGATTTAAAAGAAAAATTAAAACCCTAATTATTTACATGATTTTATTTAATCAAGAAAAAAATAAAAAATAATAAAATAAAAATCAAAATATGAAAATATATTGAAAAATAAGTCTAAAATAATTTTTTCATAATTTTTGAAGTGAAGGAAATATTAAAATAAAATTTGAGAATACAAAAAAGAATTAATATTAAAAGGCTATTACACCTGTTTTTGCAAAAAAAAATGTTGTAAAAAGAACTGAAGCCATGTTCAATTAAAACATGAAACATCATCATCCCTACCAAACAACCATGTTGTTCACGTTTTTCAGCTTTGCAACCTCATTTTCAGATCACCATAACTCACTCATTTCTTGATAAAATCCAAAATTTCCAACACCAAAGTTCAAGATTGAAATTAGTAGAACATGCTAGGATCAAAAAATTAATGAAATGATGCATGGATTATTGAGAAAATTGCGAGTGAAAATGCTACATGAACACTTTTTTTAAATTTGCACATTACATCAAACAGTTTTCAAACTTGATTTTCTCCCTCAATTCTCCACTAAATTAAACGATCCAAGAATAAAAATTGATCAGAAAAATGAAAGGATTATGAATATTTAGATTTTCAAAATAACTCATGGATTCAAAGAAATATGCAAGGTTGCAATAGGAGAGAGAAATTGTATATATTACCTTGCAATGAGTTTGATGATGTTGGAGCTCAAATAAAGAGCTAGTAATAGAGAGAAGCTTGCTTGAATATGCAGAGATAATAAATGGAGAGAGATGTGAAGAAATTTCAAAAATTATGGAAGCTTGCTTTTTACAACAATGGAGGAAGTTTGATATTTGAAGAGAAAGAGTGGATTTCGTGTGAGAGAGGGAGAGAATAGCTTGCTACTGATTGTTTATTGTTTTTCCTTTGCTTGTTGAATTTGATGGCTTTATATAGAGTGAAGAAAAAGAGAAATGAAAAGTGAGAAAAATGGAAAGAATGAGAGAGGGAGTGATGTGATGCCTTTTTGCGTGCAAATGAGGGTGCAAACCACGTGCTTGAGTGAGTGAATAAAGGTTGGGGTGATGAGCTGGCAATTGGCCTGGTTGCATAAAATAAATTCCATGCATTTTCATGCAAATATGTTATTTCATGAACACCTCTTTGCTCTATTATATCTCTCTCTATGGTGCATGAAACGTCACAAAATTTGAATCAAAAATGTATAGGACACTTCATACTCCAACTTTCATGTTCAAAATTTTTCAAAATGAAGCTTGAATCAATGAGATATTTGGCCATGAACATGTGCTTACAAACTGTTTGACAAAATGCCTTGCCTGCCTGGGCTTACTGCACGTGTGACTTGCTGGCTGGGCAGAAAATTCAGCATGCATGGTGCCTACTTCTCACAATTATATCTCAAAATGTAGAAATAATTTGGAGAAACTTTCTGAAGCAAAGTTGTTCCCCACATTTCGGGCTTCAACTTTGATGTTGGACATTTTTCAAAATAATGAATATTTCACATATAACAATGATGATGAATGTGCGCCCACAATATGTTTGATGAAATGCCTTGCCTGCCTGGGCGTGCCTTGCCTTGTGCTGGGCAAAAATTCAGTTTTCAGCCCAAAATCCTAATCATCATATCTTTCTCTACACTTAACCATTTAAGATGACTCTTGGATGAAAAATGAAGAGAAAATTCCAATCTACAAATTTCATGTTGCCAACTTTTTTATTTGAGTCCAAATGGTCATTCAAAAATGGACATGAAGAAGTCAATTTTTTGCTTTTTTAACCAAAATTTCACTAAGTGTCAAAATCTTCCAAGCTTCATAACTTTTTTTCCTTTCATTTTTTGGACTTGTGGCCACTCCTACAAAGTTGGAGAGTTTTCCATCCTCTTTCTAGGAATATAATGTTTGCACATTTTCAATAAAAAATGAGAAAGTTGTAGCCAGTCAAAATTCATACCTAAGGATACTTAGAAAAATTTCAAAACTTCAAATAACTTCCTTGACAAGTTATCTCCAATTCACACTTCCTCTTAATATTTTTTCACTATTGACCATGAAATATGAGAACAGGGATATTGAATTGATGGTTGACCAAAAGTTCACTTGGTCAACAACTGATTTTGACTGTCTTCTAACAAAATGACCATTTTACCCCTTTTCATCAATTTAACCCTTTCAAGCCAAAATTGATGATCAAACATCCAATGATAGATGCTCATGACTATGTAGAGAAGTATCAGATCAATAATTGCCCAAAAATCCAGAGATCTCCTGATTAAACTCCAAACCCTAGTTTTGATCATTTGTGCTAGGAGATGGTGAGATGACTACAATGGTGCCATGACCTACAAGATGATATTCCAAGAGATAAAATATAAACATTTTGAGGTTGGTTAGAAGCATACAAGTACAAGATATACAAATACAAGTTCTTCAAGGTGCTTGGTGATTCCATAGGAAAACCCTAATACAGGATGCAGTATAAGATAAACTCAAACCCTAATTTGTGATTTGATTGCATTGTGATGGTATGAGATGATAGAGGAATCTTAGGGGGAAAAATTGGGGTACAATACTTCGCGAGATTCAGATTTCACAGATTGCCTTTTCCGCCAGATTCAACCAGTTCGAGGCTTCTTAGAGCAGTCATCGCAGTCGATCCCGTCATCCTAGACATTCACCGCAGGATGGCGAGGGACCCAGCCAGCCTTAGTACTTTCCCAGGTGACTCTTTCCTTATATTATTTCGTAACATTGGGGACAATGTTCGATTTAAGTGTGGGAGGATATTTACTCGCTTTATTTTTCTCGCTTTATTTTTTTTCTCTCGCTTTATTTTTTCTTTCCTGCATTTTCCTTCTCGTTATTTTACTTCTTTATTTTCTTTAGTTTGCTTGTTTGCTTTCTTTTCAAAATAATACATGTGTTTGATGAGTGATCTATATCTGTATGGTTTAGTGTATGTCCACTCCCCCATTTATTGAGCCTAACCGAAAATTTTTCCTAAGAAAAACACTGTGTTTTGAACTTAGTTAGGCTATAAGACCTGGTTGAGATAGGGTGTATAATGACTTGGGAAAGACCTTTTGAAGCATCAGCATCGTTTTTACACCTTAAGCTTCGTAAATTTAGGAATTTGATCCCGATACCCCCTATGTCGTGGCCTTAAAAATTTCATTCTTAAATCCTTGAATAGTTTATCCTAGCAGTCAGCTCCGATCTAAGCATTCTCTACGTAGGGGACCAAAGAGAAGTGAATGATCTATATGCTATGTTCTTATTATAAACTACAACCCCAGGATAGGTGACCCTCGCAAATTAATTTAACTCAATAAAAGTTGTATGTTGAAAAATAAAGCTAAAGCAAAAGCAAAAGAAGAAGAAAAAGAAAAAGAAAAAAAATTTACCCATCTTTAGTTGGTTCAGAGGTATATGGTGTTAAACTTGGTAGGGTGAATTACGATTCGATCCCCCGCAACTATAAATGGGTCAATAAAAGGGGTTACACCAACTTTTTGTACCACAACCCTGCGATTTATGATCAGAATCACTACCCGGTCACTTTACTATGAGCATGTACGAATAATGGGCTTAATGTGATTGCGCCTGAACGAAAAAGGATTTGAAAATAGGAAAAATATAGGCCTAAGAATAGTGGCATGATATGGATTGGTTCGTAAAAGAACGAAGCTTATGTCCATTTTACGGAAGAGTGTCACTATGATATCCTTGGTTTGAATCAGTCAGTACCTATCAATACATCCCTATTTTAATTCCAGAGGCCCCTTGCAGCCCAACTTGTTCACTAACACTGTTTTTCTTCTTAATCTATTTAGAGTTTTTGCTTGAGGACAAGCAAAGGTTTAAGTGTGGGAGAATTTGATAACATTTACTTTACACTTGTTTTTTACTCTGATTTCACATGTTATTTAGGTTTTTATTATTGTTTTCTCGTATTATGCCTATCTTTTGTTTCCTTTTCAGGTATTTCAATTATCCAGAGCTCCCCTGAAGAAATGAAGGAAAACAGACTGAAAAATAAGAGTTTAGGTCAAATTTGCACTCATGTCGTCCAACATGGCGCCAACCATAGGGTAGGCCATGACGTGGACCACCTCTTGCTGACCTCAACTGCCTTATTCACCACTTCCTTTCATTTACACTCATGGAGGGCGCCATGGCCTCCATGGCGGGTGCCACCTTTGGACGGTGCTTTCCCCCTAAAATGAGTTGGGGGGCATTCTTGTGATTTCCTGCATTCTTCATCCTCTATAAATAGAAGTTCCTGATTTCATTCCAAATCACCCAAGCTTAGTTGCAAACTTGATCCAACCAAAGTTGCGAACTTAAGACATATAATTTCACCATTGTAAAGCGATAATTCTTCACATCGGGGAATTATTGTAATGTTGATTGAGTTTGTGATCGAGTTCGTAGATTGAGTCTGTAATCCAGTTTGGAGAACTTCGGCAAAAGTTTATCTTGCCACATTTATTTTCAATTGCTGTTTATTTCCAGTCGTATTTTACTTCCAGTTTATACCATATTTAAAACCTCCCCGTTTGGAGCAGGTTTCTATTTATATATTTCGCACTGCTTTTACTTTGTTTATTTCCCACACTGCTTTTACTTTGTTTATTTCCCGCATCTGCTTTTACTTTGTTTATTTCTCGCACATGCTTTTACTTTGTTTATTTCCCGCACCTGCTTTTACTTTGTTTATTTCCCGCACCGCACTTTAAATTATTTACTTTCTCACATGATTTATTTTAACATGTCTGTTTACATTCCCATGTCAGGATTAACCTTACTGGGCTAGAATGTAAGGAATCTAGTTAGATCGATATTCCAAATAATGTGTCAATAGAAATGCTTAAGGGCTATTTTGGTTTTTAATACAAATTTTCTATACTTTATTTTTGTTGGGTAAGATCGAAAGCCGTCCAACCATTTGTTAAACTCGGTTAGTTCTAACTGGTCAAAGGAAGCGAAAGCGCATTGTCCGGTTAGTTAGGGATTTTTATTATCAAAGAAATCAATTTTGAAACTATTTTGAAACTAATAAAAAAAATCATGCTTGTTTTTATTTAATCAAAAAATCATAAAAACATCAAAAATAATTTTTTTAGAAAAATATTTTTATTAATTAATTAGTTTAATTAAATTAAGGCAATTTAATTCTTTTTGTATAATTAAAATCAACTAGAATTAGGGTTTAATGTTGTACATAACCTAATTTTTTCTCAAAAAAAAACCAAAATATTTTCTCAATTAGATTTTTAGGTTTTCCAATTATATCTCGCATTTAATTCGTCACGCGTGCCTTTAATTTTCCTTTTTCTTTTATTGTAACTACTCCGAGTTTGTAATAGTTATTAGGGTTTTAAATTTCCGCATCTTTATTTACATTCAAAATAATTATGTATCTGCGAAAGCCTTGTAATAGCTAGGACTTTAATTTCTCGCATTTTAATTTACGCAAACTATAAGTTGTTAGATGTATGTTAATAGGATTGTATGGAAAGACAAATTTCAATTAATACAATAGAAAACCCTAAATGCAAAAAGGTAAATAAATTGGAAAAAAACACTTGCACATGCTCACTCCTAGGGTTTACTCCACTCCGGTTTCCTTCGGTAAACGGTCATGAAGTATAGGGAATGTTAGTGGTCGTCCTCTAGCCCCAAAAGATCTAAAATGACGCATTCAGATGTTGCCTCAGAAAAGAGCTTTAAGGCTTTAGGATGATTACTAAAATTTCCTAACATTACTTTTGTGATTGTACTTGTCCTTTCGAACGTCCCTTAACACTCCAACGACGGTGCTACCTATTCCTTAATAATAGGATAGCGTTGTCTAAAGGAAAACGAACAGACTTTTTTCGAGTAGGTAGATTAGTTCCTAGGTACTTGCTCAAACAAACAAATTTTACAAACAATTTTCAAAAATAGTTTTCAAAACAACTTCGTCACACTATTGAGGACCGATACAAGGGTTATCACGAAGTAAAAAAAACTTTTCAAAACAAGCACACACAAGCAATTTGAAAAATGAGCAAGTACCTAAAAGCATATGGAAAACCATGGATAGAAAGGGTGCTAACACCTTCCATTTCTATAATCTACCCCCGTACTCAGAAACATCTCGAAAAAGGTTTTTTTCTGTTCTTTTTCCTTTTCCTTTGTTGGATGAAATAAAAGTCGGTGGCGACTCTTGCTTACCGCATATTTGCGAACAAAAACGAAAACCCGTATTAACGGTCGATTTTTCCACTGTATCACAAAACTGGAGAACCTGCTGGGGAATAACTCTGTTTGAGAGAGGAGATGATTTGCGAGAAGATTTTTCCGATTCGAGGAAATAAACTCCGCCGGGGGATGAACTTCTGTAGCTGGAGAAATAAACTCTGTTGGGGATTGAGCTTATGTATCCAGAGAAATAAACTCTTCTTGGAAGATAAAATTTACTGACCCGCTCGCGATTATGAAATTCGGAAGGGGGATATAGCTGTCAGGTTTCTAAATGACCCTGGCCGGGGAGATTACTTCCTGTTTCAGGAAAGCTGACATCAATGCTTTTGAATACTCTTACTCTTTAGGGAGTGTATGTACTAATGATTGTGCTCCAAAGCGGTCTCTGTCTCGGTACCTTCTAGGCAGAGTAACTATTGGGTTTGGCACTTCTTGTTTTTGCCCCTGTTCCTGGAATTACGAGTAATTGTCTTTTTCTTTCTTATGTAAATATTTATGAGCGGAAATCATATTCAAATGCATATCTCAAGAATAAATCATTGGATGTTCTTGCAAAATAAAACTGAAAAAGAAAAAACTCAAATTTTCTTATGAAAATGATTTTGTATTGATTTTTGAAGTTGGCCTGTAATAGGCATTTTCGTACAAGGAGGTTGACGCTCTAGTAAGAGAACGCCGCCGTAAAAATAGAAGCTATAGAATTTTGTTTAAAAGAAAATAGTTATGTGCAACAATCCCATTGAATTCTAACTATGCTATTACCCTTATGTCTTCGAGCGTCTCATCACTTTGCTACTTGGCCGAAAGTTGATTAGATTGATTGGTGTCGTCCGAGCTTGATAGTTGATACCGAAGTTTGGTCGCAAGATGATCCAATGGGACATAGTGATACGCTTTACATCCCTAACTTTTTTCTGGACCTCCCTTTCGGGTTTTCAGACCACCGGGATACCCTTTTTTTCCCAAGCCACCTTTGCAAGTTTTCGGCTTGCCGGGTGTACAGATTTTTCCATTTTCATCCTTTATTTTTGCCCGAACACTTTTGGTTCACCGCGAAGCCCTTATTTTTTCCTAGGCCAATCAACCTAGTGGGTCTTTTAATTAGGTGTAGTATCTTTTCACTATGTCTGCATTGATAGGGTGAGAAGGTCGTCACCGTCCATGGTGGTTAGAATCATAGCTCCACCCGAGAAAATGTTTTTAACCACAAATGGCCCTTCGTATGTGGGGGTCCATTTGCCCCTAGGATCACCTTGCGGAAGTATGATGCGCTTGATCACTAGATCCCCGACTTGATATTCTTGATGTCTGACTTTCTTGTTAAAAGCCTTGATTATTCGCTTTTGATACGTCTGACCATGACAGATAGCGGTAAGTCTCTTCTCTTCGATTAGATTTAGCTAATCAAGTCGAGTTTGGATCTAGTCGTCTTTGTTCAAACCGGATTCCTTCATAATCCTGATAGAAGGTATATCTGGACTTTTATGGGTAGGACTGCCTCCATGCCATATACCAGAGAGTAGGGTGTTTCCCCTGTTGACGTCTGTGCTGAGGTACGGTATCAATGAAGAGAAAATTGTAACATCTCATGCCAGTCTTTGTATGTCACCGTCATCTTATGTATAATTTTCTTGATGTTCTTGTTAGCCGCTTCAACAACACCATTCATCTTCGGCCGGTAGGGAGAAGAGTTATGATGTTGTATCTTTAACTGTTTACAGAGCTCGGTGATCATTGTGTTGTTGAGATTCTCTCTAGCACACCATACCGACAGATTAGATTATGTCGGATAAACCGCGCCACAATGTTCTTGGTCACAGTAGAAAAAGAGGCTGCCTCAACCCACTTTGTAAAGTAATCAATGGCCACTAGAATAAAGTGATGTCCATTGGAAGCATTGGACCTTATTTCTCCGATCATGTCAATGCCCCACATTTCAAAGGGCCACGGAGCTGTCAAGACGTTCAAGGGAACCAGAGGCACATGCACCTTATCAGCGTAGATTTGGCACTTATGACAAGTTTAGCAGTGCTGATAACAATCTTATTCCATAGTGGACTAGTAATATCCTGCCCGTAGGATATTCTTAGCCATGGTATGTCCACTGGAATGGGTTCCGAAGGTACCTTCATGTAGATCTGTTATAATCCTCTCTGCTTCGCTCTAGTCTACACACCGTAGTAAGGTAGAGTCATGATTGCGCTTGTAGAGGATTCCATTACTAAGGACGAATTTTGCAGCGAGCCTTCTCAGAAACTTCTTATCATTGACAGATGCCCCTTCGGGATACTCTTGAGTCTCGAGATACCTCTTGACTTCGTGAAACCAGGGTTTATCTGCTACCTCTTCAGTATCAACTTCACAAAAGTGTGCTGGTTCATCCAACCTCTCAATGGTGATTTGGGGAGCTTCGTTGTCCCACCTGACATCGAACATAGAAGACATGGTAGCTAGCATGTCCGCTAACTGATTCTCCTCTCGCAGGAAATGTTCAAAAGTTAAATCCTCAAAGTATGGGAGCAATGTCAGCACGTGCTCTTTGTATGGGACGAGATTCAGATGCTTCGTATCCCATTCGACTTTGATCTGACTTATCACCAAGGCTGAATCCCCGAAGACATTTAAGAAGTTGACCCTGAGGTCAATAGCGGCCTTGAGACCCATGATACAAGTTTCATACTCCACCATGTTGTTAGTGCAGTTGAAACATAGTCAAGAGGTGAAAGGAGTATGACAGCCCTCAAGAGATATGATTACAGCGCTGATGTCATTACCAAGTGTGTTCGAAGCTCTATCAAAAACCATAGTCCATCAGGATCCCTCTTCGGGTCCTTCATCTGGTCCAGGCTCTTCGTAGTCAGCCACCAGCATAATATTCTCATCTGGGAACTCAAAATTCATGGACTGGTAGTCATCCACGGCCTAATGAGCCAAATGATCATCCAAAACACTCCCCTTGATTGCTTTCTGGGTTGTATATTGTATATCGTATTCAGTTAAGATCATCTGCCATCTCGCTATTCTTCCGGAGAGAGAGGGTTTCTTGAAGATGTATTTGATTGGATCCATCTTAGATATCAACAGAGTAGTGTGGGTCTACATATGCTGTCTTAGTCGGCGAGCAGCCCATGCCAAAGCGCAGCAAGTTTTCTCGAGTAGTGAGTATCGTGTCTCACAGTCGGTAAACGTTTTGCTAAGGTAGTATATTGCATGCTCTTTTCGACCAGACTCGTCATGCCGCCCAAGCATACACCCTATTGAATTGTCTAACACTGTTAAATACAATATCAAAGGTCTTCCTTCCACCGGAGGCATCAGAATTGGCGCTTCTAGAAGGTATTCCTTGATTCTTTAGAAAGCTGTTTGGCATTCGTCATTCCACTTTACCACTTGATCTTTCTTCAGAAGCTTGAAGATGGGCTCACAAGTAGCAGTTAGATGTGAAATGAACCTAGCGATATAATTCAAGCGTCCCAAGAAACCTCTAACTTCCTTATCTGTACGGGGAGCTGGCATTTCTTGTATGGCCTTTACCTTCGCATGGTCTACTTGGATGCCTACCAGACCTTACCCTGAAGGTGCACTTGTATGAATTCAACCTCAGCTTATATGTATTTAAACTGTCAAATAAATTTTGTAAATGATCAAGGTGCTCTTCCCCAGTTTGAGACTTGGCTATCATGTCATCAACATAAATTTCGATCTCATGGTGAATCATATCGTGGGACAAAGCAACCATGGCTCGCTGATAAGTTGCCCCATCATTCTTCAACCCAAAAGGCATCACCTTGTAACAGAAATTGCCATACTGTGTGATGAAGTTTGTCTTCTCCATGTCTTCAGGAGCCATCTTGATCTGGTTGTAGCTAGAGAAACCATCCATGAAGGAGAAGATTTTGTGCTGAGCGGTATTGTCAACCAGAACATCGATGTGGGGGAGCGGGAAGTCATCCTTGGGGCTTGCCCTATTCAGATCTCTGTATTCCACACACATTCGTACCTTACCGTCTTTCTTTGGCACCAGGACAACATTAGCAACCCACTGTGGATAGGAGGTGACAGCTAAAAACCCTGCGTCGAACTACTTCATGACTTCTGCCTTGATTTTCTCTGACATTTCATGGTGCATACGGCGGACCTTCTGTTTAACCAGAGGACATTCTTCTTTGGTTGGCAGATGATGAACCATAATATAAGTGTCTAAACCAGGCACGTCTTCATATGACCAAGCGAAGATCTCAACATAGTTGTGCAATATCTGTATCAACCGTTGTTTGATCTTAACTTCCAGATTTACGCCGATCTTGACTTCTTTTCTGTCTATCTTTGTGCCCAGGTTTATCGTCTCAACTGACTCTTCATGAGGCTGTATAGCCCTTTCTTCCTGATGTAATAGTCTAGCAAGTTCTCCAGGCACCTCACCTTTGTCTTCAGCTTGGTTGATCGAATTTTCGAAGTCATAACTGGTAGTAGCAGAGCTGTTATCAATAGGATCCAGAGTGGATATGGATCTGCAGTATAATACGTGAGTGTGTGAAGAGCATAACTTTTTTGATAAAGTGAAAACAGAAAAGAAAAACAGAGAGCGCAAAAATTGTATGCAAGGAATGTCCAATGTTTTATTGATGATATATGAAATGACAAATAATAGCCCTCACAAACAAAACCAATGTGCCTCGGGCAAGGCACAAGGCTGTGGAGTTTAAATTGTTTATTACAAATCTCAAAACAAGTAAGACAATTATTGCAGAATAAAAGAAACTGGTATAAATTCCCTAGCCGACCAATTACTCGGTCCACCGTTGGTAGTTGGGTAGATCCAACTGTCAATGTCAGAGTCTTCCTCATTGTCTTCAATGGAATTAATTCCCCGATTGCTGATGCATAGGGGAGGTCCTCCATCCCGAGCGCGTCGAACAACCCTTTGAGCTCCTGAAGTAAAGCCCAAACCAAACTTGTCAGTCTTGTGAGTAAAATCAGGGAGTTGTCCCCAATTGGTATACCCATCTTCTTTAACCACTACTCTGGCGTCTTTGAGAAAAGCCATCTTCAGAGGAGGTTTATTGTTGGTAGTAGTTTCAGTTGATACCAAGATCTGGGGAACCTCTTCAAAATTCTGGCAAGGAGTATCTATGAATTCCCCGTCCATATCTATGTACCTGAAGGAGTTGAGGTGGCTTACCATATACTCTTCTTCTCCATGTACAGTGACAATCTTCCCCTTCACTGGATACTTCATCATTTGGTGCAGTGTAGAAGTAACAGCCCCAGCTTCATGGATCCAAGGATGACCCAACAAACAAGAGTATGATGGCCTGATGTCCATCACATAGAAGGTGGACTCAAAGGTTTGAGATCCTATCTTGACATGGATGTCCACCTCCCCGTGCACCATTCTCTTTGACCCATCAAAAGCCCTTACCACAATGTTACTAGGCTTTAAGGTCAATCCCTCACGATCTAGTTGGTCGAGAGCCTTCTTAGGCAGGACATTCAGTGAGGATCCAATATCTACCAGCACATGAGCCATAGTGGTGCCCATGTATTCGATTGAGACATGCAGAGCATCATTATGCTTCCTCCCTTTCGGTGTCAAATCTGCATCTGAAAAACCCAGCCTATTGTCAAAAGTCAGGCTGGCCATACAGTCTTTGAATTGATCGGCGGAGATTTCTTGCGGCACATGCGTAGTCTTGAGGAATGCAATCAAAGCCTTCACATGGGCCTCAGAGCACAACAGCAGGGACAACATGGATATCTTTGAGGGAGTATTCACCAGCTGCTCGACCACATTGTAGTCGCTCTTTTTAATTATTTTCAATATTTCCTCTATTTCTTGCTTAGAGGCTTCTACGACAATTTTTCTAGGTGCCTCCGTCCTGGAAGGCTCACCTATAACTTCTTTGCCTCAGGTCCCAGATGACTCGACGACGAGAGTGATAATTGGAGTAAGCACATGAGTAGTAGTTGAAGTATCACTAGGAATAGCAGACGGAATAACAACATGCCTATTGATAGTTCTTGAGGAAATCTCGGGAGAGAAAACCCTTCCACTTCTGGTAACCTTTCTGGTCCCGACAATGTTACTGACATCAAGATCATCCTCTTCATTCTTCAGATCTTGTTTGATGCCATGATAGTACACATCGACACCATAATGCCAAGGGACAGCTTTGTCTGAGGCGTATGGGACAAGACCAGGAAGGGTGATTATTAACGGAGCAACTCTTAGAGCAGATTTAATTCTAACAGATCTTCCCGAGGAGACCTTAGAAGGATTGGAGGAAATGGTTATAATAGCAACATCTTCAAACAGGACAATGGGAATCATAGTTTTCTCGAACAAAATTTCTTTGTTGTCCATCAGGCACTGAACACCTGACTTCAGCAAATGGAAACCAGAAGGCAGAGATGAACACATGTGGCAACCTTCACCATAACCTGGAAATAAACCGGCCGACAACAAGTTCTTCTTAACAGTCATAAGAGGAGTAGAAACTTCATCAACTAAGGTCACAAACTGATCAGTATCAACGACATTAACTCCCTGATTGTGCTTAGGCATGGGAGAAGTTATGACATTGGGCTTTCTGGAGCATCGAACTCAATTTCCTTGGCCTCAATCAGATCATGTACCTTATTTCCCAGAGCCCAACAGTCATTTGTATCGTGGTCGGGACTCTCAGAATGATAGGCACACCGAGCATTTGGATTATATCGGGGAGATGTGGTATTCATATTATTGGGAGCCTCTTTCATGGTTTCCAAGTTGGATCTTATAAGATGGGGTAGAACTTCAGCCAACGTCATGTTAATCCGGGTAAACTATCATTGTAGTCTTTCCACCCTTTGTTGATTGTTGCATTGTGGAGCAACCGCAGACCTAGGTATCATTATAGCACTTACTGTTTGATGGTGCTCAACTCTGCTTTGGCCTCTCGGGCTATAGATGGCATTGGCTTCCTTCTTACCAGTAAAATGCTTTCTTACCGAACTCGAAGAGGCATCTTTTTGTATCTTACCGCTCCGAATACCATCTTCTACCCTCTCTCCATTTAGAATCAGCTCGGTGAAACCAGCTGACGAGCTGCCCATCAAATGATTAAAGAATGGACCAGATAGCGTCCCAAGAAACATATCGACCAACTCCCTATCAGATAAAGGGGGTTGGACTCTTCCAACCAAGTCTCTCAACTTTTGTGCATAGTCCTTAAAGCCTTCAGTTGCACCCATGGACATACTCTGGAGTTGAGTAAGAGTAGGAGCAAGGTCGGTGTTGTATTGATACTGCTTATAAAAAGCAGCAGCCAGATCTTCCCAGTTATAGAGATTGGTTCCATTTAGTTAATAGAACTATTCAAGCTGAGTCCCTGACAGACTGTCTTAAAAGAAGTGAACACAAATTTCTATCAGCGGTGTGGGGCTGGATCTTTCTAACGTAGCAATGGAGATGGAGCTTTGGGCAAGACATTCCATCGTACTTTGCAAAAATTGCAGCCTTAAACTTCTGCGGGATGACCACTCCCGACACCAATACCAGTTCTTCAAAATCCAATCCAGGTATCCTCTGGACTTCCATAGCACTCAGACGATCTTCCAACTGCATGTATCTATCCTCAGTAGGAGGATACTGCTCATTATTGTAGTCTGTATCATTGTCAGAAACTTCAGGACTGGGGTCCTTTTCCCTTGTCTCTCTTTCTTGATTCTCCCCTTCCTTGGACGAGGAGGTCAAATCGACTGGTTGCTTTAACGGCCCCCCAAAATTTCTGCCCATATTCAGAATACCAGAGACCCTCTTCTTTTTCTTTTTCTCCTTCAGGATGAGGGCTTTCAGATCCTCCTTCCCTTTCGCCAGATTTATGAACATCTGTTGGAATTGGGCATTTTGTGCCTGAAGGTCTTTGATGCTTTGTTCAGAAGACATTTCTGCTGAAATAAATAGCGAAGAAGATGAGAAGCCTATAATGGTACCTGTATATGCAGTGTTTATGGATAAGATGTGTATGTAATGATTTCAAAGACTTTGGGAAATTTAAATTTGCGAACCAAAATGAAACAAAGATTTTATTAGTAGAATTCAAAGTTCAATTGCCTTTCAGGGGTTACAATTAAAACAATTCTAAAAAACTAGAAAAATCAAATTTCCCATGGATGCTTCCTCTTTGTGCCGAGATAGACATTAAGGCTTCTTTCCTCATGAAGCTGCCTTGTGAGCTCTAAAACCTTCCTCTCATGGGCAAAGAACTGATCCTTATAAGTATCCTGCTCTTTCTTCAACTGAATCTAATACCTCTGTAGTCCTCCAAGATCAGCGGGCATATCAGGATGGAGAACCGTGTAAGGAATACCCCCTCCAGTATTGGATTCCACAATCACTGGTAAAACGGCCATGTAGGTAATCATAAGTTTCTGGGCACGAGCTCGTACCCATTGGAGATAAGGTTCCATAGGAATGGAAGCCTTTAGCCCCAAAGCCTTGGCGCCGAATCTGTTTACCATGCTCCAAGCTCGTATGAACCTCTGGCGATACCCTTGAACATCATCCTCGTAGTTAAATATAATTCCCTTGATAAGTAACTCATGGGGACCATCCATTCGAGCGTAACCAAATTATCGCAGAGCTAAACAAGGATTGTAAGTTATGCCTCCTCTAATGCCAAGTAATGGGACATTGGGGTACTCCCCGTAGCGGTCAATAATAAAAGTATCTCACATAGCTCGGGAATGCTAGAGAATATCCGTGTGAGGGAGTGACATTATCCTTTGCGACCAACCCAAACCTTCTTCATTCTTCAGTACAAACTTAGGGAGGTGAGAAATAAACCACCTCGACAGCAATGGCATGCAACACATAAGAACCCCTCTTCTCTTCATGGTACGCGTATGTGGAGTGTGCAAGATATCTCTGAGCAAGGTAGGCACAGGGTTGCGGGAGAGGAAAATCTTGACAGCATTCACATCTATGAGTGAGTCTGGATTAGGGAATAGTACTAGCCCATAGATTAGAAGGGCCAAGACCTCCTCAAAAGCCTGAAAGTCCATATCATCCCAAAACAGTTGGGCCTTGTCTATTAGGAACTTGGCTAGAAAACCCTTGACTCCGCTTCTTGTTTCCCAATTAGATACCACATCGGCCCGTTTCAGATGCAAGGATGAGGCAATGACTTCTGGCTTAGGAACTTCTTCCAAACCAGTGAAAGGCAACTGTTCAAGAATGGGTACATCCAATAACTGATAGAACTCTTCCATGGTAGGCACCAACTGATAGTCTGGGAAGGTGAAGCAGTGGTGCTTGGGATCAAAGAACTGAAAGAGTACACTCATCATCTTCTCATCAAAGTTTGAAGTGACCAGGTTGAGAAGTCAACCATGTCTCTTAGTGAACGCAAAAGTTTCAAGAACCCTTGGTACTAGCTCCTTGAGCTGAGGAGGTATTCTCACAAAGCTTATTCGGATAGTGTTTCTACGAGCAGAAGCCATGATCTACAAAACAGAACAAAGATAAATTCCCTTGGTCCTTGAAATGATTAGTGTAATAAGAATGGATGCTATGTTATGATGCATGATGTTATGTTCAAACAGAATAAATCACACACAATAGACCTTAGGTTTAAAGGCTTGCATGAGGTTGAAGGTAAGTACCCTCTTGAAGTTTAGTTGGTTTCAAACATGTCTTAGAAAAGTAACCGGGTTCTAAAGATTCTCATTATCACTGATCATCCTTTATCGGACATTGTTTCAGCTCAGGCAATCTTTTCATGCGGCCGAAATATCCCAAAAGTCTGATCTCAATGAGTGCAGCATCGAGTATCAACCAATTCTCAACTTTATACCGAGGCCGGCTATCTCGCTACTTTCTAATGGCCAAGTTTGTCCAACTAAGGTTCTAAGGTTCGTTAGTGCTTCACAACACCGCGCGGCGGCCCTGTATTCTCCTTGTTTCCACATGAAGGATACCGATACCAACCAAAGTGTCACACCAACACATCCATCGCTTAAACCATATCGGTCTATGTCGTACAGTCTCAACGATCTATTGATGTTTACCTAAAAAGTGCCCCAGATCCGGGTGTAGGATCTTTAATAATACCCAAACAAAACCCTTGAATATAAAGCAGGCAAAGCAAAACAAGAAAGCAATTTTAAAATGACCTAGATCCTATGGTGTACCCTACTTATTTTATATTCCCCAGCAGAGTTGTCAGTTCTGTGATACGGTGGAAAAACTGACTATTAATACGGGTTTGCGTTTTTTGTTCGCAAATAGGCGGTAACCAAGAGTCGCCACCGACTTTTATTTCATCCAACAAAAGAAAAAGGAAAAAGAACAGAAAAAAACCTTTTTCGAGATGTTTTTGAGTACGGGGATAGATTATAGAAAGGAAAGGTGTTAGCACCCTTTCTATCCATGGTTTTCCATGGGCTCTTAGGTACTTTCTCATTTTTAAAATTGCTTATGTGTGCTTGTTTTGAAAAGTTTTGTTTACTTCGTGATAACCCTAGTATCGGTCCTCAAGAGTGTCACGAAGTTGTTTTGAAAACTGTTTTTGAAAAGTGTTTGTAAAATTTGTTTGTTTGAGCAAGTACCTAGGAACTAATCTACCTACTCGAAAAAAAGTTTGTTCGTTTTCCTTTAGAGAATGCTATCCTATTATTAAGGAATAGGTAGCACCGTCATTGAAGTGTTAAGGGACGTTCAAAGGGACAAGTACAGTCACAAAAGAAATGTTAGGAAATTTTAGTAATCATCCTAAAGCCTTAAAGCTCTTTTTCCGAGGCAACATCTGAATGGGTCATTTTAGATCTTTTGGGACTAGAGGACGACCACTAACATTCCCTATACTTTATGAGCGTTTACCGAAGGCAACCAGAGTGGAGTAAATCCTAGGAGTGAGCATGTGAAAGTGTGTTTTTTCAGTTTATTTACCTTTGCACATTTAGGGTTTCCTACTCTATTAATTGCAATTTGTCTTTCCATACAATCCTACTAACATACATCTAACAGCTTATAGTTTGCGGAAATTAAAATGCGAAAAATTAAAGTCCTAGCTATTACAAGGCTTTCGCAGATACATAATTATTTTGACTGTAAATAAAGATGGAGAAATTTAAAACCCTAATTATTATTACAAACTCGGAGCAGTTACAATAAAAGAAAAAGGAAAACTAAAGGAGCGCGCGGCGAATTAAATGCGAGACATAATTGGAAAACCTAAATATCTAATTAAGAAAATATTTAGGTTATTTTTTAAGAAAAAATAAGGTTATGTACAACATTAAACCCTAATTCCAGTTGATTTTAATTATACAAAAAGAATTAAATTTCCTTAATTTAATTAAACTAGTTAATTAATAAAAATATTTTTATAAAAAAAATGATTTTTGATGTTTTTATGATTTTTTGATTAAATAAAAGAAGCATGATTTTTGGTGTTATTTGAAGAAAAAAAAGAAATAGTTAATAAATGATAAAAAGGAATTAAAATAAAAAAGGAAAGAATTGGGCCTATTTGATGAGCAATTAGGGGGGTGCATGCTGAATTTGTGCCAAGCCCATGAAGGTTGAGCCCATTCCTACGCCTGATTCTGTGCAGCCACGTTTGGAGAATGCACCATGCTCTTTCCTTGGTTTGAGCGTTGAATCTGTGTTGGTAATGATCCAATGGCTGGATGTTGAGACTACATGGTAGGCGCTTGGAACGTGTATACATAGGATCTGCAAATGAGTTTTAAGAAAATAAAGAAAACGCAGGGACCTGGGATCAAACCCAGGTCCTCTCCACTATCCAACACGCGCTTCACCACTGGGCCATATTGCTTAGTTATCAATATAATAAAACTAAATTCTAATATACAAAACAAAGTGGATAAACTGGAAAAAAAAACATGCGTGATTCAAACAAGCCAATGATGTTGTGCCAAATCATCTCTCCTTCCCCTGTTTGTCGTCTTAGGTACCAAACTTATACCTACGAACATTTTCCATAGCTATAAACCTGCAAGCTTCAAAAAATTCACAAAACGCGTGATAAATTAATTCTAGCTATACCAATCAACTCGTCTTGATCTCACGAGTACCATGGCACTATTTTCTTGGTCCAATTTAACCTGTACAGAGAAACCCTAAAACGGCCCCCTAAACCCTAGCAATGACAATTAGCGAAACAGTCATCAAAACACAAAATTAATTAAACCAAAACATTCCAAATGATGATACAAACACAATGCTATGCTTAAAAGTGGTTAATCATGGATAAATTGTAAGATCAAAATCAAGCTTGTATGTGAAAACCGTGGGTTTACCAGGAGCGATTTTGGGCTTGGGAAGGCTTGCAACCGATCGTATTAGCTTCAGGAGATGTCCAGGAAGCGATTAGAAGCTTTGAATGGCCTTGAATCGTCCCCTAGGTTAGGAATCAGATCCACACTTTTTGTCCAATTTTTGAGTTTTCTTGTCTAGCTTGCACGACTTCAACCCTTGTTCTTTTGCCTTGGTTGCGTTGTGTATATGTAATTGAGTGTATTAGGTCAACAAAAACAACTTGAATCTTGAAATTTAAGGAGAAAAGATCTTGATTGTTAAATGCATTATTTGTTTCCAAAATAAACCAAATCATGTCATTCTTTCTCCAATCATCCTTGATACAATTTGATCTGATTAGTCCAACTTGATTAGATTTGATTCTAACAAAAATCAGATCAAAAAATCAATCTTTTATAATTTTTGCCATTTATTTGATTTAATTTGACTTTTAAAATAATAAAAATCAAAATAAAATAAATAAATAGAGCAAATAATATATGGATGCTGACTTGGGTCGTGGACCATGTCTTCAACAAGATACAATCATGAAAAGCTAGGTCCATTTGACAAAAAATGCACTTTTGAGCACATTTGACTTTTGGGAATTTTCCAAAAATGGCCAACTTTGACAATGCATATCTCTTCCAATTTTAACCCTAGGGGTGTTCTTGGACTTTTTAGAAAGCTTAGGATATCCCCTAAACAACCCTTTTGGTTTCATCTCAATTGGGTCTTCCATGTTCATGTAAGAAGCTTTGACCCAAAAGGTGTTTTTGTTGACTTTTTAAAAGGACCTATAATGTAGAAATTCATATCTTTTCATGAGTGCATTTTTTTAACTTGAGGGATGGAGATGAGTTTTATGGAATTGGATTCTATTCAAAATGAGCCTTGGATGGGAAATTTCTGATGAAGTATGAGAAAGTTATGATTGGTCAAAGTTTGGTTGACTTTTCCTGAGAAACCCTAATTTAGCAACTTTTGAGTTTTGATGAATTAGGATCATTCCTTGGGGAATCATGATCAACCCTTGATCAAATGATGGATATCACTTCAAAATGTTGATGTTGACCAAAAATCTTGAAGTTTGACTGTATGTGGGCCATAGTTGACTTTTGACCTAATATAGTTAATTTTCAAGCATCTGAGCAGTTGACTGAGCAAACTTCTTGTGCAAGGCATGAAACTTGACATGGATTATATTGAGAACATATTAGGACTATGGAGAGAATATTAGGCCTATGGAGCTCACCCATCTTGATGAAAATGGAAACCCTAGTTCGAGGTTCATTGCTTTAGGAGAGAGTTTGTCTGGTCAACTCTTGGGTATCCTTGAGCAAGTTGGGGATCTCCATGAACATATGTGGAGTAAAATGGGATGGAAAATTTTGGGGTACAACACATACCAACCATTGAATGGTCGACCAGGAAATCTGCCACCACTTGTCCCTTCATTCGTTTTAAGGGCACATAAGTTAGAGAATACTCTGTTAATGCTAAAGCCCATTTACCAATTCGACTATGTAAAATCGGTTTGGACAACATGTGCTTAATAATATCTAAATGAGAAGATACATACACATCAACAGGCTTTATATATTGCTTTAATTTAATAAAATAGAAATACAAGCAAAGACATAGTTTTTCTATATCACTATAACTAGTTTCAGGATCATTAAGCATTCGACTAAGATAGTATATAGCTCTCTCGACACCTTTTTTGTCCTATTGGACTAACATACTTCCTATAGTCGAATCTGGGGCTGCAATATATAACATCATAGGCCTATGTCTAACAGGAGGTGCCAATATTGAAGGCTTCACTAAGTAGTCTTTAATTTTGTCCAAAGCCTCTTGATGATCCTCTTGCCAAACAAAATCCTCATTCTTCAGTCGAAGTAATGGTGAAAATACTTTGGTTTTTCCACTTAAGTTGGATATGAACCTCCTTAGGAAATTTATTTTTCCAAACAAAGACTGAAGTTCCTTTTTGGTCGATGGAGGTTTGAGGTCCATGATGGCTTTGGTCTTGCTTTGATTCACTTCTATGCCTTTTTTTATGCACCACAAAGCTGAGAAAATCACCCGCTTGCACACAAAAAGCACATTTTAATGGATTCATTTTTAATCCATATTTCCTCATCCTTTCAAAAGATTCTCGAAGGTGTGACAGATGAATAGACTTATTGTTCGACTTTATTACAATATCATCAATATAAACTTGCATGAAATCTACAATAAAATCATGGAACATAGAATTCATTACCCTTTGATATGTCGCTCCGTAATTTTTAAAACCGAATGGCATGACAACCCATTCATAGGTTCCCAATGCCCCTGGGCAGCGAAACGCCGTCTTTGGCACATCTTCATCTATAATCAAAATTTGGTTATAACCAGAATAACCATCAATCATACTTAAATATTCAAAACCGGCAGCATATTCGACCAAAATTTATGCCACATGCATAGCATATTCATCTTTAGGAGTGGCAACATTTAAATCTCTAAAATCGATGCACACTCTTAATTTTTCATTTTTCTTAATTACTGGCACTATGTTTGCCAACCAGTTGACATACCTTGCAGTTCTTATGAATCTGCTTTTGAGGAGACTTTCTATCTCCTCTTTGATTTTCGACATTATTGTTGGAGCGAAGCGTATGGTAGTCTGCTTCACTGGTTTATTTCCAGCTTTTATTGATAACTTTAGTACGACCAAATCCCTGCTTAAACCTGGAATTTCATTATAGTCCCAAGCAAAACAATCTTTAAATTCTTTTAATAAAGATATTACCTGAGACTTTAACTTTTGGTTGATGTTGGCGCTGATATAAGTTGGTCTTTTATCCCCCTTTTCGCCAAGATCTATTTCTTCTAAAGGGTCTTGTGGCTGCATTCTTTCTGGTGCCATTGGATCCTTTTCGAAGCCTAAGGGTTCTTCGTCATATATGCAGTCCAGATGCTGCTTATCGACGTTTTCTTCGACCACTTCTTTTTTATCTAGTGGCTTTTGCTCAATAGCCAAAGTAGCTCCTTCATTCAGAATTTGTGTCTTATTGGCTTCGACATCCATATTTTCTTCAGCCTCTAGCGTCGAATTTATTTTACTTTCGGCAATATATGCCGAAATCCTTTTCAGAGCATCTAGCTCAGACATCATCACTGATGTCTCCCCATCCTGTCGGTCGGTTGTCACAGTATAGATCCTCAAGACGTTCCACATCCCATATAAAACCATGGGTCTCATGTAACTTCAACGAAACAAATGCCTCATTAAGGTTGGCATACACATCTTCAGCAGGTTGACATGGGAAAATGTTAGCTAATTTCCTGTAAAATTGCTTCTTGTCGACATTGTTCTCGTCTGCCCTGGAATATCCTTGACCAGCTTCAATGTTCTCAACAATACCATCTTCCCTCCAAATCACCAAACGATGGTGCATAGAAGATGGTACATCCCCTACACTGTGCAGCCATTCCCTCCCTACTAAGAGGTTGTAACTTGGCTTTCCTTGAATCACCATGAATATAGTCGGCCTAGTAACTGAGCCGACAGTAATATAAACTTGGATCACACCCATAGTGTTTCTAGTCCTTCCTTCGTATTTTGATAAGACCATGTTATGAGATTTAATGTCAGTGTCATATTACCAATTTTATGTAATAGGTGGTGTGTCATAATGTTTACCGTAGCACCACAGTCTACAAACACCTTGTTGATAGCCACCCTTTCAAGCTTAGCCCTTATTAAAAGAGGCTTCTCATGGCTCCTCATGGCTATATCTGGTCTTTCAAAGAACGCATCTTGGTTCTCAATTGAACCATTATTCATCACAAAGTAACATGTTAGCTTGTGTAAAGTCATCTCCTCAGCATCAACGCCTACTGAATCTTCCACTTCAGTTAAGCAATCATATTCTGCTGGCAGAATTGATACCACATTAACTAAGATATTCAAACTCTCTCCAGACACTAACTCAAAATTGTCAGTAGCTTCTTCAGAACACTTAGCAACTGGTCGACTCACAAACTCTTTGATTCGTTCTTTTGCAGAGGAATCGACCTTCACTTTATACTATTTCTGATTGCCAGCTTTGTTTGCAGCAATCTAGCCAACAGATGCTTTCCTCTCGTCCTACTTTTAATGATGTAAGCGTCTGTATTGGGTTCGAGTCATGGGATTCTTCCCCGTGTAATTTTCAGAAATATGACTTTTCCTCTCAGACTTAAACTCATGTCGATAGTTAATAGTTGACTTTCCTTTGTTTGGGTTTCTAGCAATCGCATCATCAATTGGTGCCCCCCTTCTCCCTTGAGGCTTAACCCAAGTATCGTTAGGAGATTTTTATGAAGGAATATAACTTCTTGGTTTGGCATGGGAGTTTCCCACAGTTCTTCTTAGGTCCCTTGGTGTAGGGAACCTTTGATTGTACAACTTGCCCTTGTTCTTTTCCAACTGCAGCTTCTGGAAATTTTCAGCAGCTATTTTGTCAGTCATGGTGCCACACCTAGGACACAAGCAAGCTTGCGAACCTTTGTTCTTACAGGGGTAAAGGAAGTCTAGCAAGTCCTCCTCAGGCCTTGGGTACACATCAGCTAAGTCGACATCAGGACTTTCTCCAATACCCTCTTCGATAATATCTTCAGAAGGAAACTCACTAATTTCTACCATGTTGATGTCAACAGGGTCAAAAAACAAAGCCACCTCTTTCCTAAGAGGATCAGTATCAATCTTCATTTTCCGTGCAGCAAATTTCAATCTACCCTCCTACAGTAATTTTTGTACGAGATCCCTGAAAAGATAACATTGAGAGGTTGTCTGATCAAGATAATTATGAAATTTACAAAAACCTCTTTTCTATCATTGTTCTAATGGTGGTAACTTAGCACCCGGGGGTACTAAAATTTGACCATCTTTAACTAACAAATCAAAAATTTCTTCACATTTAGTGACATCAAACGTATAAGTTTTCGCTGGAAATTTTGGATTGTTTTCGACCGTATTTTTTCCTTTAGCAGGAAATAGTGATTTACATTCATATGCTAGCCCTGGCTTCATTTCAGCCACTCCGACCTCTGCCTCTGTTGGTGAGGCATAGTCGACCTCACAAATGGGATATGTGTCATCATAATCTATGAAGGCTACTTTTTCTTTTTTAGTCCTAGCCTTAGTATGTCTGAACTTTTCTAGGCGCAGACGCTCTAGATGTCGAACTCTATCAGCTAAGTGTGACATACTCTTCACGAAGGTCGGATCTATTTTCTTCCTAATGGAATAATCTAAACCTCTAGCAGCCAATTGAACAAGCTCATGTTCTGGTACTTGATTAAAGAATCTTGCTTTCAATGACCTAAATCTATTTATATAATCATCAATGGTTTCATCAAACCTTCTTTTAATGTTTGACAATTCAACCAAACTAATTTTCGAATGACCCTCATAAAACTGTTCATGGAAAAGTGTTTCCAACTTAGTCCATGAGTCAATCAAATTTGGAGGCAAAGTGGTAAACCACGTGAAAGCTGCCTTAGTAAGGGAATAAGGAAAAAATTTTACCCTTAAGTTTTCATTATTCGACATATCCCCATATTCAGTCAAATACCTAGCAATATGTTCCACTGTCGACTCTCCAGATTCTCCCTCGAATTTTGTATACTTAGGAATTTTCCATCCTCTAGGGTTTTCAGTCTGTAAGATATATTCAGACAAAGGGGAAGAATATGTTGGCCTCTAAAGTGTGGTATTCATACCATTCATAGCCATAATTCTTTCGACAATGGTGGTTAGATTATTTTCTACGGCTAAATCCTCTTGTCGAATTTGTTCAACAATTTGATCAGTCTCCTGATGTCGATTTACTAATGCCCTAGGTGGATCGACAATCAAATTCCTTGGAGGTACTAGCACTTGTCCATGATGGATAGTTTCATTCTGTATTGTCCCCATGTCCATTTGACTAGGGGAATCTAGTCGAACAAGTGGTGCCTGTCGAATAGGTGTTGGGGGAGCACCTAAAAAATTACACAAACATGTTATTTGGGCAATCACCTATCGATTTATTTCAGCGGACTGCCTATTAGTCTCAATCGACTCATGTACTATAGGATTAAATACATTACCCATTTAGTTGGTTAACATATTAACAACCTCATGGTTACTATCATCCATTTGTTGCCTTAACTCTGCTACTGAAGTGTTAGTGAGAGGCGGTACTATTGGTTGATAAGGCATTCGTATAATTTCGTTGCCTCTATCATTTCCTCCTGGTGCAGATCCTTGTAAAGGGGAGTTCAAATTTTGAACATTATCTGACACCACTGCTGCATTCAAAGTTGACCGGTATCCTGGCATCATGGAATACGGCATTCCATAAACAGGATCCACATTACCAAAATGAGGCACATTAGGTATGGTGGTTGTGATCGGTGGAAATAGAACTGACTGTTTAACGCTGGTTCGCGAAATGTCGCGGAAGCAAGAGTCGCCACCGTCTTTTATTTTATCCAACATGGACAGGACAAAAGCACAGCAAAATTCCTTATGAGATTATCTCTCGGTTCGGGAGGTAGATTTATAGAAAGGGAAGGTGTTAGCACCCTTTCTATCCATGGTTATCCATGGGCTCTTAGATACTTGCTCATTGTGTTTTCAAAATGTTTGCTTTTCAAGATGTGAGTGGGTTTGAAAAAGTTTCGTTTAAAGATTTCGGAATAACTCTTGTATCAGTCCTCAAGAGTGTTTGAAAAATTGTTTTGAAAGCTTTTTGAAAGTGTCGGTGTGAAAAGATTTTTTTTTGTTTTTGAAAAGAGCAAGCATCCATGAGTCATCTACCTACCCTAAGGAATTAAGCTGTGTAAATGTCCTTAAGATAGTGCCATCCCACCATTGAGAGGTAGGTAGCACCACCGTTGGAGGTGTTCGGGTCAATTCGTTTGTAGGGATAGTGTGGTCACCAGAGCAACAGTAGGACACCTTAGAAGCTACCCTTATGCCATTGATCCTTTTTAATCTGAGGCAACCGTTTCGAGGCAACTGGATCATGGACATAAGGACTTACTAAAACGTCCTATACTCGACGACCACGTTTCGAAGGTAAGGAAACATGTGAGGCGTACCCTAGAAGTGGTGTGTGAATTTGTGTGTTATTTTCAGTTTAACAGTTATCTTTGATCATGGCATTGTGAGCTACGCTTGTTTTTAATTAACCATACATTCTTTCATGCAAGTTAGAATTTAAGGGTGCGGAAATTTAAATGCGGAAAGATAAATCCTACGCTATTACAAGGCGCGGGTCTATACATCGCCAAATTACAAAGACCCGTTTGGTAAAAATGCGGAAAGTAAAAAGACCTAATTACTATTAAAATCCTTGAGCAATTACATAATATTCGGAAAGAAAAAGGAATAACATGCGAAAGAATAAAAGTTAGGACGTCCGAAGGTTTTGACCCTTTTGAAATTAAATTGAATTAAAAAGCTAATTAATTATTTAATTAAAGAAAAGAAGGAAAAGAAAATGTTTTTTTGTTTTTGGGTATTTATGAAATAAAGAAAATTAAAATTAAAATTAAAAGGAAACCCTAATTCTAAGTCTATTTTAATTATTAATGAAAATATACAAGTTAACCTAATTTACACTAATTAGTTAATTTATATATTTATTTACAAAAGTAATAATTAATAATAATAATAATGAGAGAAAAATTTAATTAAGAAAAGATAAAAATGTCAAAACCTAATTCTATGTATTTTATTTATTAAGAAAAGATTAAAGTTAAAACCTAAATTAAACTAAATTAATTGGTAGAGTTTATTTACAAAATATTTTAATAGTGAAATTAATAAGAATTAAATATTAGACATTTTTTGGCTTCTGATTTTTATTATGGAAAAATATTTTGGGTGAATTAAATAAAATAATTAAAACAATTTAAAAAGAATTGAAAAGAAAAGAGCAGAAAATTAAAAAAAAATAGAATACAAACATAGGGGGTATCTGGCCCAGACTGGAGGTATGATTTGAGAAATTTGGCCCGTTGAATCAAAGCCCTGTTTGACTTTCCAGGTAGAGTGCACCTTCATTGACTGGTGTGCATCATGGAGTTCCTTCTGAGGCCCATGGATTAATCACCATGCCATTTGGCAAGCCAATGCATGTGGACATACGGTGGGACGTTGAGAGTATGTTGCACGTGAATATATTGAAACAAAAATTAAGAATTAAGTGGGGGGACCTGGGAATCGAACCCAGGTCCTAGCGTTTACCAAGCGTATCTCTTGCCAGTTGATCTGTTGTGCGCGTTTGCATATGTAATGGAACACAAATATTATAATAAAAACAAAAGTTAATGATATGAAACCAGAAAAACGCGCCAGCTTTTTGAATGCTCCAACCATATGATGACACGCTAGCTTCTTCTTCGCTTATCTGCAAAAAACATAAAACAAGTAGCGGGGGTTTTAAACCCCCACTAAGCACAGCCATGAAAAATAGCCAATAGAAGATGCCTTAATATAAAAAGGGCACGAGGTCATCATCCAATTCGTATGGAGCTCCTGAATTCAATGGCATAGGTCTCAAGGTCCAATTTTTCCATATATGAGAACCCCCAATTTTGAGGTTCTGAAACCCTAGGTTTCATCAATGGTGGATTTGGCTACAGGCAGTGTTAGTCCAATTAAACATTACCAATCGCTTTAGAATGATGTTAGTAACATAAATCAACAATTAAAACACATGAATGATGCGTGAAAATTAAAAACCGATTATGTAAATGCTTGTGACAAACACGATGCTATTCTACCATTTCTTTGAGTATGGAGACTGGAAAATAGTTGCAACACGTTCAAAGAAGTCTCAACAAGGGTTTGGAATCAACAATCTTCCCTGAATTGGAATCTAAGTCAGAAAACAGTTTTTGAGTTTTTATGAAAAATTTGCAAAGTGAATATGTGCTTTCAGCAGCTTTTTCATGTCTCCATGAATTAGGTTTCACTATGCCTTTGTATCTGAACGAAATTAGGTCAAGAACCAAGCCCATATGTCCATCAATTAATGTTTTGAATCTTTGATTTTCATCAAATCAATTTCAATCTTTTTCCATTGAAAATCTTGCCAATCATGGAAAATCTTCCCTTTTTGAACATGAAACGACTTGCCACCTTGCCCTAGTTTGATTTGCTGCACAAAAAGATTTTTAAAAAGCATGATTTGATATTTTCTCATAATTAAATCTAATTAAATGAATTAATAAGAATAAAAATTCAATTAATTAATTAAAAATAGGAAAATAAATCATTTTTAGCTCAATGGGTCGTGCATATGCTTTGGGTAATGATTCAAGGAAGAATTTGAGGCCCATTAGCAAATTTGAAGCCTTTTGTGCAAAGTTGACTTTTCAAAATTCCCAAAAATTTCCCAACTTCTCCAATGCATATCCTGCTCAATTTTGAAGCTATTAACATTTCCGTGGACATTTTGGAAAGTTCTTGAAGTCCTCTAAGCAATGTCTTTGGTCCCATGTCATTTTGATTTACCAATCTCAAGTTATGGTCTTTGACTTAAAGTGCCTTTTTGTTGACTTTTGAAAATGACCTATAATGTTGAAATTGATAACTTTTTGTGAGAGAATTTCTTGGACTTGAAGTGTGAATATGAGTTGTAGAAAATGTCATCCTCTTCAAAATGAGCTTTGGATGGGATTTTTCTGATGAACCATGAAGAAGTTATGCCCTGGTCAATTTGCAGTTGACTTTTCAACTGTCCAAAAATAGAAACTTTTGCATCTTGAGACTTTTTGAGCCATGCTTTGAGAATCATGATCAAGAATTGATCAAATGATGTTTGTGGCTTCAAAATAAGATGTTGACCAAAAATTTTGACTTTTGACTATCAAATGACCATTTTGCCCCTGCAGTTGACTGTGGAGCAATTAGGGTTTTTGACTGTGCAATTTGATGCTGTGAGTCTTGAAACTTGACATATGGATGATTGACAATGTATGTAGGCATGTGGGACTTGATTGGACCCTTGGGAACCTCAATTTATTTGCAAGAACCAAAACCCTAATTTTGACTGTGTTAGGAGGAAATTGGACTGTGCAACCCTTGAGAGATTTTGAATCATCTGGAGATTGATCTTGGCAAATCTTGAAGAATATGGGAGGAAAAATTTTGGGGTACAACAGTTGCCCATGTTCAATCTTCTTAGACCTGAGGATGTAGATTGGCTGGCGTGCCTTTCGTGATCCGAAGGTGGAAGATGATTGAACAATAGAGTGCCCAGAAATTTGCACTCACATAGTAAAGTATCAGCAACGTGATGTAGGGAATGGGCTTACAGATTCCATTTGGAGACTGATGGGTATGAGGATGGGCTTACAGATGCCATCTGGAATTGTGACAGTACCTTGTCGGGAATGGGCTTATAGATGCCATTTGGAGACTGTTGGTATGTGGATGGGCTTATAGATGCCATATAGGTGTCGATCGCGTAAGAGATTTCTTAGCGAGAACTAGCGTACCTGAGAAAGAAAGATAATTACCTGGCCTGTTACAGGGGTTGATCCTCAAACTCTTCGTGTAGATGTGCCCTGGCTGGATACAGGTATCGAATCTTTAAACTCCTCATGTAGATGTGCCCTGGCCGGATACAGGAATCGAGTCTACAATCGGTTACTCACAGATGTGCCCTGGCTAGATACAGGAATCGATTCTGGAAATAGTCGTCAACAGATACACCCTGGCTGGATACAGGAATCGGATCTTCAAACTCTTCAGACGTACCCTGGCTGGTTAGAGGAATCGAGTCCAGGAATAGTCGTCAACAGATACACCCTGGTTGGATACAGGAATCAGATCTTCAAACTCTTCAGACGTACCCTGGCTAGTTACAGGAATCTATTCTAGAAATAGTCGTCAACAGATACACCCTGGCTGGATACAGGAATCGGATCTTCAAACTCTTTAGACGTACCCTAGCTGGTTACAGGAATCGAGTCCGAAAATAGTCGTCAACAGATACACCCTGACTGGATACAGGAATCGGATCTTCAAACTCTTTAGACGTACCCTGGCTGGTTACAAGAATCGAGTCCGGAAATAGTCGTCAACAGATACACCCTGGCTGGATACAGGAATCGGATCTTTAAACTCTTCAGACGTACCCTGGCTGGTTACAGTAATCGAGTCCGGAAATAGTCGTCAACAGATACACCCTGGCTCGATACAAGAATCGGATCTTCAAACTCTTCAGACGTACCCTGGCTGGTTACAGGAATCGAGTCCGGAAATAGTCGTCAACAGATACACCCTGGCTGGATACAGGAATCGGATCTTCAAACTCTTCAGACGTACCCTGGCTGGTTACAGGAATCGAGTCCGGAAATAGTCGTCAACAGATACACCCTGACTGGATACAGGAATCAGATCTTCAAACTCTTCAGATGTACCCTGGTTGGTTACAGGAATCGAGTCCGGAAATAGTCGTCAACAGATACACCCTGGATGGATACAGAAATCGGATCTTCAAACTCTTCAGACGTACCTTGGCTGGTTACAGGAATCGAGTCCGGAAATAGTCGTCAACAGATACACCCTGGCAAGATACAGGAATCAGATCTGGAATCACGACATTTGATAGTAATTATCTTTGTATTGACTTTTGTCCTGAAAAGACAAAATGTTAGTTGTATGCAATGTCATGATGCATGACATGCGTAATGAGATTGTATGTTTATGATGCGTATGTGCAAGCTATAATGTATGAAGATATGATGTTCATGAATGTATTTTTTTGTCTTAGGGAAATAAACCCTTGACGAATGCCGGGAAGTCAAATCCTGGGCTGATGTTGAAGAGTAGCGTTCTTTGTTTCCGCTGGGAGTGATGGTTGCAAGAATACCGGTAGGAGAAGATGACTCCGTTGGGGGAATAAACTTGGCAGCTAGATTACTCTGCGAGGAGATACTCTGTGGGGGGAAGAGGTATTTTGCTGAGTTTGATGATAACTCCGCTGGGGATACCATTGTTGTGCTCTGTTGGCAGGTTTGATGAACTCTACTGGGGATAGGAAGACTTCGCCGAGGACGGTCTTTCCATGGCTTTTAGCTGAGGATAACCCAGTTATATCCTGGTAGGGAAATAACCTTTGAATAAAGCTGGGAGACGTGTTCGTGCTCTGCGGGGGTAAGCTTCCATAATCTACTGGGGATAAACTTCAAGACCTGCTGGGGGTATGGATTCCACTTTCCTGGGGAAGCTTTTGGGCTGGGGAATGGTTCCACTTGATGTTCGGTATTCCGCCAGGGAACAATCTTAGATCAAGACTTCTGGGGATGCTTGTTAAGAATGTTTGTATACTCCGTCGGGGAATGTTGAGATCTGCGGGGGACAATCCAACTTCCTTATGGTTTACAGTATATTAACTCTGCTTGGGGAGTAAATTGCTGACTTGCTGGAGATATTGTGCCTTGTAGGGCTGATTGGGAGACCAACTGCTTGAGGAGAATTGTTGAATCTTGGTGACTTCACTGGGGAATGAAGGTATCTGGTTATGTTCTTTAGCCGAACTTACCTTGGTACCTTGGTGGATGGAGCAATTAGATTGCTTAGACCACTCATTGTTTCCCCTGTTTCTGATGTTACCTGTAATTAATCCTTTGTTTTGCATGCAAATATTTATGAGTTAGCAATTAGTGTCAAATGCATATATCGAAGATTGAACATTGGACGTTCTTCGCAAAACAAAACGGAAAAGGAAAAATAATTGACAATTGATCTGAAAAGTGAATTTGTATTGATTTTTGAATTTGCTTGTAAATAGGCGTTTATGTACAAGAGGCTGACGTCCTAGTAAGAGAACGCCGCCGAACAACAGAGTTTATACAATTTGTACAAAGAAAACAAAACAGCTGTGTGAAAAGAATAATCCCACTGGGTTTCAACTCTGATATCGCCTTTATATCTTCGAGCGTCTCATCACTTGGCTGCTTAGTTGAAGATGAAGTTGATTGATCGATGCCGTCTGAACTTGATGTTGATACCGGATTCTGGATGCAAGGTGATCCAATGAGACATAGTATTACGCTTTAATCCCTAACTTTTTCCTGGACCTCCCTTTCGGGTTTTCAGTCCAACGGGATACCCATTTTTGCCCAAGCCGCCTTTTCAGGTTTTCGACTTGCCGGGTGTACAGATTTTTTTTATTTCATCCCTCATTTTGCCCGAACCCTTTTGGTTCGCCGGGAAGCCCTAATTTTTGCCTAGGTATGTCAACCTAGCGGGTCTTTTATCATGCGTAGTATCTTTTTACTATGTCTGCATTGGCGGGGTGAGGAAGGTCGTCACCATCCATGGTGGTTAGAATCATGGCTCCTCCTGAGAACACATGTTTAACCACAAATGGTCCTTCGTATGTGGGGGTCCATTTTCCCCTGGGATCACTTTGAGGAAGAATGATGCGTTTGATTACCAGGTCCCCAACTTGATACTCTTGTGGTCTGACTTTCTTGTTAAATGCCCTGATCATCCGTTTTTGGTACCTCTGACCATGACAAATAGCAGTGAGTCTTTTTTCTTCAATTAGGTTTAATTGATCAAGTCGAGTCTGAATCCAGTCATCTTCGCTCAGATCTGCATCCTTCATTATCCGGAGAGAGGGTATCTGTACTTCAATCGACAAGACTGCCTCCATGCCATAGACCAAGGAAAAGGGAGTTGCCCCGGTTGACGTTCTTGCTGAGGTACGGTACCCATGAAGAGCAAACGGTAACATCTCGTGCCAATCTTTGTAAGTCATCGTCATCTTCTGCACAATCTTTTTGATATTCTTATTAGCTGCTTCTACAGCCCCATTCATCTTCATCCGGTAAGGAGAAGAGTTGTGGTGCTGTATCTTGATTTGCTCGCAGAGCTCAGTGATCATCTTGTTATTGAGATTGGTACCGTTGTCCGTAATGATCCTTTCTGGGACGCCGTATCGACAGGTCAGGTTATGCCGAATGAACCGTGCCACGACATTCTTGGCTACTATAGCGTAGGAAGCTGCTTCAACCCACTTTGTGAAGTAATCAATCGCCACCAGGATGAAGCGATGCCCATTGGATGCCGTAGGTTTAATCTCGCCGATCATATCAATGCCCCACATTGCAAAAGGCCAGGGTGCAGTCAAGACATTCAGAGGGACTGGAGGAACGTGCACCTTATCAGCGTATATCTGGCACTTGTGACATGTCCGAGAATGTTGGTAACAGTCAGCTTCCATGGTGGACCAGTAATATCCTGCCCGAAGGATTTTCTTTGCCATGGTGTGTCCACTGGAATGTGTTCCGAAGGTACCTTCATGGAGTTCTACCATGATTCTTTCTGCTTCAGCCTTATCCACACAACGCAGTAAGGTCGAATCATGGTTCCGCTTGTATAGAATGCCATTTCTAAGGAAGAACTTCGCTGCGAACCTTCTCAGAAACTTTTTGTCGTTGATGGATGCACCTCCAGGGTATTCTTGAGCTTCCAGATACCTCTTCACCTCATGATACCAGGGTTTTTTAGTTACTATCTCAGCCTCAAGATCACAACAATATGCAGGTTCATCCAGTTTCCAGATGATGATCCGGGGAGCCTCATTGTCCCATTTGACTTTGAACATAGAAGACATCGTAGCCAACGCGTCCGCCAACTGATTCTCCTCTCTTAGGAAATGTTCAAAAGTTATTTCTGTGAAATGGGGGATCAATGTCAACACACACTCTTTGTAAGGAATAAGGTTTGGGTGTTTCGTATCCCACTCTCCTTTGATCTGATTGATCACGAGAGCGGAATCTCTGAAGACACTCAGAAACTTGATCCTTAAGTCAATTGCAGCTTGAAGACCCATGATACACGCCTCATACTCCGCCATGTTGTTGGTGCAGTTGAAACATAGTCGGGCAGTAAGCGGAGTATGAGTGCCTTTAGGGGATATGATCACACCGCCGATCCCGTTACCCAAAGCGTTGGAGGCTCCGTCAAAGTGCATAGACCATCAGGATCCTTCCTCAGGTCCTTCATCCGGTCCGGGTACTTCACAATCAGTTACTACCATGATGCTCTCGTCTGGAAACTCGAAGTTCATTGACTGGTAGTCATCCACTGCTTGGTGTGCCAAATGGTCTGCCAATACACTTCCTTTGATGGCTTTCTGGGTCGTGTACTGGATGTCATATTCTGTCAAGATCATTTACCATCTTGCTATTCTCCCAGACAGAGCAGGCTTTTCGAATATGTACTTTATTGGATCCATATTAGAAATCAACAAAGTAGTGTGAGTCAGCATATACTGTCTCAGCCGGCGAGCAGCCCATACCAAAGCGCAGCAAGTTTTCTCGAGCAGTGAGTATCGGGTCTCACAGTCGGTAAACTTTTTGCTAAGGTAATAAATGGCGTGTTCTTTTCGGCCAGACTCGTCATGCTGCCCCAGCACACACCCCATTGAGCTGTCAAGTACTGTCAGGTATAGTATTAGAGGTCTCCCTTCAACCGGTGGCATAAGAATGGGTGGTTCTTGGAGATACTCTTTGATTATGTCGAAAGCGGCCTGACATTCATCGTTCCAACGTACTACCTGATCTTTCTTCAGCAGCTTGAAGATTGGTTCACAGGTGGCAGTTAGATGCGAGATGAATCGGGCAATGTAATTCAGACGTCCTAGAAAGCCTCTGACTTCTTTCTCTGTCTTAGGAACTGGAATCTCTTGTATGGCCTTAACCTTGGCAGGTTCCACTTGAATACCCTTGTCACTTACGACGAAGCCTAGCAACTTTCCAGATCTTACCCCAAATGTGCACTTGTTTGGGTTCAACCTCAGCTTGTACAACTCTAGACGGTCGAACAGCTTCTGTAGATGGTCAAGGTGTTCCTCCTCAGTTTCGGACCTTGCAATCATATCATCGACGTACACTTCAATCTCATGATGGATCATGTCATGAAATAAAGAAACCATGGCACGTTGGTAGGTTGCCCCAACATTTTTCAACCCGAATGGCATGACCTTGTAGCAGAAGGTGCCCCACTGAGTAACAAAGGTGGTCTTTTCCATGTCTTCAGGAGCCATCTTGATCTGATTATAACCTGAAAAACCGTCCATGAAGGAGAACACCTTATGCTGGGCAGTATTGTCAACCAGAACGTCGATGTGAGGTAGAGGGAAATCATCCTTGGGGCTTGCCCTGTTCAGATCCCTGTAATCAACACACATTCTAACCTTACCATCTTTCTTCGGCACCGGAACCACGTTAGCAACCCACTAAGGGTAAGAAGTCACTGCTAGAAACCCGACATCATATTGCTTCATAACCTCGGCTTTGATCTTCTCGGACATCTCTGGACGCATACGGCGGACCTTCTTCTTAACCGGGGGGCAGTCTTCCTTGGTAGGCAAGTGATGGACCACAATGTCAGTATCCAACCCAGGCATGTCTTCGTAAGACCAGGCAAATATTTCCACATAATCATGCAACATCTGAATCAACCGTTGTTTCACGCTGAGCTCCAGATTGGCACCAATCTTAACTTCCCTTCTGTCTGCCTCAGTACCCAGGTTTACCGTTTCCACTGGCTCTTCATGTGGCTGAATGGCCCTCTCTTCCTGGAGTAATAGTCTTGCAAGTTCACCAGGCACTTCGCAATCATCTTTACCTTCGTCTTCGGCTAAGTTGATCGGATTTTCGAAGTCATAACTGGCAGTAGCAGATTCGTTACTAGTGAGATCCAGAGTGGATTGGAACCTGTATAGGTGAGTGTGTGTAAATACAGTTGTTTTGCAATATATAAAAGAAAGAAAGAAAGAAAGGGAGCACAAGATTCGAAATGCGGAAAACGTCCAATGTTTTTATTCATGATATATGGAAATGACAAGTAATAAGCCCTCACAAATGAAGCCACGGTGCCCCGGGTAAGACACCGGGCCATAAAGTTTCAATTTATTGTTCATTACAAATAAAAAACAAAGGAATTCATTACTGCGTAACAAAAGTAACAGGTATATAGTCTTTCGCGGTCCAATTGTTCAGTCCACCGTCAGTCGTCGGGCATATCCAGCTATTAAACTCAGATTCCTCCACTTCGTCACCATCCCTGATAGCATTTACTCCATCATCGGGCAAGGGAGCTGTCACCACATTAGGCTTCTCGGGCGCCTCGAACTGAACCTCTTTGGCATCAATAAGGTCTTGAACCTTATTTCTCAGGGCCCAGCAATCATCAATGTTATGCCCCGGGCTATCAGAGTGATAAGCACAGCGGGCGTTTGGATTGTACTTCAGAGAGGTTGTATTTACCACCTTCGGAGCTTCTCTGACGGTTACCAAGTTGGTTGATAGCAGTTGCGGCAAGATCTGAGACAAGGTCATACTAAGCCGAGTGAACTCTCTTCTAGGTCTCTCAGCCCTTGGTTGGTTAAGTTGCCGAGGAGCGGCAGCAGGCTTTGCAATTACCACCGCGTTGACAGCTTGGAGGTGTTCTGGTTTATTTTTCCTCCTAGGCCCATACACAGCACTGGCTTCCTTTTTGAAAGGCTTTTTCTCATAACTTGAGGATGTACCTTTCTGAATCTTCCCTGATTTCATGCCAGCTTCTATTCTTTCCCCAGTCAGAATGAGGTCTGTGAACCCTGCAGACGAATTGCCAATGAGATGATTGAAGAATGGCCCGGATAGGGTACCCAAAAACATGTCCACTAGCTCACGATCGGTTAATGGTGGATGCACCCTGCCAGCCAGGTCCCTCCACTTCTGCGCATACTCTTTAA
The DNA here is from genome assembly GCA_948472305.1 of Vicia faba. NCBI lineage: Eukaryota > Viridiplantae > Streptophyta > Magnoliopsida > Fabales > Fabaceae > Vicia > Vicia faba. Next base: position 1,347,842,947 of record OX451737.1, read on the forward strand.
AACCTTCTCCCGATCCTAGCAACATACCCTGGAGTTGGATACGGGTAGGAGCGAGGTCGGCATTATATTGATACTACTTGTAAAAATCAGTAGCCAAGTCCTCCCAGTTACGAACCTTGGTCCCATCCAGCTGATAGAACCATTCGAGATGAGTCCCTGAAAGACTCTCCTGGAAGAAATGGATCCACAAGTTCTTGTCCACAGTATACGGCTGGATCTTCCGCACATAAGATCTGAGATGTAGTTTAGGGCAGGACGCCCCGTCATACTTTGCGAAAGATGGTGCTTTGAACTTGTGTGGGATCACCACACCAGAAGATAAACCCAAGCCTCCGAAATCCAAATCAGGCACTTGTTGAATTTCCATGGCATTCAGACGATCCTCTAACTGCTTGTACTTGGCTTCAGCTGGAGGATACTGTTCCTCATTAAAATCAGTCTCGTTGTCAGAGACCACCGGGCTAGGAACCCTTCCCCCCTGGGGACTGCCTTTTCCCACAGAAGAACCAGCTTGATCAACCTCATTCTGCAGTGTGTTACCAAACCTCCAGCCAGTGTTGAACAGTACAGTTCTCTTCTTCTTCTTCTTGACCAGCAGAGCCTTCAATTCCTCCTGACCTTGGGCCAAACTCATGATCAGCTCTTGGAATTGGGCGTTCTGAGCCTGAAGGGCCTTGATGGACTGCTCAGTAGATGATTCAGGATTCATGATGCTGAAATAAACAGCGAAGAATATTAAGCAACCTGAAAAGAAGAGTACCTGTTATGCACATGATGCATGATATGTGTTTATGCAATGCATTCAAGGGTTCGAAAGTTCAAATTTGTTGTAGACAAAAAGGAACACACGTTATCATTAAGAAATAATTATTCAGTACATCAAGGCCTCGTGGGCAAAACATTATAAAGTAAATCAATCCCAAAAGACACTACGCGTCCTCTTTGGAGCAATGTAAGTGTTGGGAGTCTTTTCCTCGTGCAGTAGGCGAGTGAGCTCCAAGACCTTCTTCTCACTAGCATGTAGACTGGACTCAAGAGAATTCCGTTCTTCCTTAAGCTGGATCCAGCTCTTCTGCATTTCTTCCCAGGATGTAGGCATGTCAGGATATTGAATGGTGTAGGACATCTCTCCTTCCAGAACTGGCTCTTTGATCACAGGGAGAACATGAGGATATGGCATCACTAACTTCTGGGAGCGGGCTCGTACCCACTTGAGATAAGGCTCCAACGGGATGGATTTTCTATGCCCCAGTGTCCTACTGTCTACCTTGTTGGGTATCCTCCAAGCTCTGATAAATCTCTGGGGAAGTCCTTGTGCATCGTTGTCGAAGTCAAAAACTATGTCAGGAATTAACATGTCATGAGGGCCGTCCCTCCGAGCATATCCAAAATATCTCCAAGCCAGACACGGGTTGTAAGTAATACCTCCTCTGATCCCAAGTAAAGGAACATTAGGAAACTCCCTGCAACGATCAATGATAGTGACATCTTCTCTGGACCGAGAACACCAATGTATATCTGCATGTGTAAGAGTTATTAATCGTTGTGACCATCTCAAACCCTGCTCGTTCTTCAGAACTGATTGTGGAAGGTGCGAAATAAACCACCTTCCCAGGAGAGGAGTACATCACATAAGAACACCTCTTTTTCTCATGGTCCGAGTGTAACATGAGTGAAGAATGTCCCCAAGCAACGTACGTATAGGATTCCTGGACATGAAGATCTGGACAGCACTGATATCTATAAGCTGATCGGGATTCAGGAACAACACCAGTCCATAGACAAGGAGGGCCACAACTTCTTCAAAGGCTTGTAGGTCAAGGGAGTTCCAACATTCTTGGGCCTTCTCAAACAGAAACCTGGCCAAGAACCCTTTGATACCACTTCTAACTTCCCAATGTCCCTTGATTTCAGATGGTTGTAGGTGTAAGGCTTTAGCAATCTCTTCAAGCTTGGGTTCCTTTTCCGTACCCTTGTAGGGTAGTTGACTAAGGATAGGGATCTTCAGAAGCCGTGAGAACTCTTCCAATGTAGGCACCAGTTGATAATCCAGGAAAGTAAAGCAGTGGTGCAGAGGGTCAAAGAACTGGAAGAGGACCTTTATCATATCTTCCTCAATGTTGGTGTTGACCAAGCTGACGAGTCTTCCATGCCTCTCACTGAAAGAAGAGCTCTCGGGAACCCTGGATATAAGTTCCTTAAGCTGAGGAGGGATCCTTACAAGGCTGATCTGAATTGTCTTTCTGCGGATAGTTTCCATGTCCTACAAAACAAGAACAAAGATGGAGATTCGAACCCCTGAAATGGTTAGTCTATGCATATGATGCTGTATGATGTTATGATGCTATGATAAAAACACACCACCAGTATTCACAAAAGCAAACATGGTAAAGCACACAAGTCACACCACAACCCTTAGAGTTTAGGCCAGCATGGGGTCCGGGGTACTACCCTCTTGAAGTTGGTGGGCTCAAAACCTGTCCTATCAGAAGTAACCGGGTTCTAAGGGTCCCAATATCATTGGATTGCTTTCATTGTTCATCGTTTCGATTTAGCCACTGAACTGGCGACCGAAATATTCCAAGAAAACAACCCTCAATTGAGTGTAGTATCGAGTATCAACCAACCTCGGACTGCACCAAAGTCAGTTATCTCACTACCCTAAAGAGGCCAAGATGGTTCAATTAAGGTTCCTAAGGTCAGTTGATGCTTCACGACACCACGCGGCGGCCCCGTACTCTCTTTGACTGGACTCAAGGGTTACCGGTACTCACCAAAGTGCCACATCAACGTAGCAGACTGCTTCAACCATGTCGTTATACCCCGCACAGTTCCCTCACAGCCTTGTTGCTACTTTCTAAGAAGGTATCCCCAGATCCGGGTTAGGATCTATAGAACTCCCAAGACAGTGCCTACAATAATAAAGCAAACAATTCAGACAATTGAAAACATAAGTGATCTATCCTAAGGTACACCTCACTTTTATAGAATATTCCCCAGCAGAGTCGCCAATTCTGTGATCGGTCGAAATAGAACTGACTGTTTAACGCTGGTTCGCGAAATGTCGTGGAAGTAAGAGTCGCCACCGTCTTTTATTTTCTCCAACATGGAAAGGACAAAAGCACAGCAAAATTCCTTATGATATTATCTCTCGGTTCGGGAGGTAGATTTATAGAAAGGGAAGGTGTTAGCACCCTTTCTATCCATGGTTATCCAAGGGCTCTTAGATACTTGCTCATTGTGTTTTCAAAAATTTTGCTTTTCAAGATGTGAGTGGGTTTGAAAAAGTTTCATTTAAAGATTTCGGAATAACTCTTGTATCAGTCCTCAAGAGTGTTTGAAAAATTATTTTGAAAGCTTTTTGAAAGTGTCAGTGTGAAAAGATTTTTGTTTGTTTTTGAAAAGAGCAAGCATCCATGAGTCATCTACCTACCCTAAGGAATTAAGTTGTGTAAATGTCCTTAAGATAGTGTCATCCCACCATTGAGAGGTAGGTAGCACCACCATTGGAGGTGTTCGGGTCAATTCGTTTGTAGGGACAGTGTGGTCACCAGAGCAACAATAGGACACCTTAGAAGCTACCCTTATGCCATTGATCCTTTTTTAATCCGAGGCAACCTTTTCGAGGCAACTGGATCATGGACATAAGGACTTACTAAAACGTCCTATACTCGACGACCACGTTTCGAAGGTAAGGCAACATGTGAGGCGTACCCTAGAAGTGGTGTGTGAATTTGTGTGTTATTTTCAGTTTAACAGTTATCTTTGATCATGGCATTGTGAGCTACGCTTGCTTTTAATTAGCCATACATTCTTTCATGCAAGTTAGAATTTAAGGGTGCGGAAATTTAAATGCGGAAAGATAAATCCTACGCTATTACAAGGCGCGGGTCTATACATCGCCAAATTACAAAGACCCGTTTGGTAAAAATGCGGAAAGTAAAAAGACCTAATTACTATTACAATCCTTGAGCAATTACATAATATTCGGAAAGAAAAAGGAATAACGTGCAAAAGAATAAAAGTTAGGACGTCTGAAGGTTTTGACCCTTTTGAAATTAAATTGAATTAAAAAGCTAATTAATTATTTAATTAAAGAAAATAAGGAAAAGAAAATGCTTTTTTGTTTTTGGGTATTTATGAAATAAAGAAAATTAAAATTAAAATTAAAAGGAAACCTTAATTCTAAGTCTATTTTAATTATTAATGAAAATATACAAGTTAACCTAATTTACACTAATTAGTTAATTTATATATTTATTTACAAAAGTAATAATTAATAATAATAATAATGAGAGAAAAATTTAATTAAGAAAAGATAAAAATGTCAAAACCTAATTCTATGTATTTTATTTATTAAGAAAAGATTAAAGTTAAAACCTAAATTAAACTAAATTAATTGGTAGAGTTTATTTACAAAATATTTTAATAGTGAAATTAATAAGAATTAAATATTAGACATTTTTTGGCTTCTGATTTTTATTATGGAAAAATATTTTGGGTGAATTAAATAAAATAATTAAAACAATTTAAAAAGAATTGAAAAGAAAAGAGAAGAAAATTAAAAAAAAATAGAATACAAACATAGGGGGTATCTGGCCCAGACTGGAGGTATGATTTGAGAAATTTGGCCCATTGAATCAAAGCCCTGTTTGACTTTCCAGGATAGAGTGCACGTTCATTGACTGGTGTGCATCATGGAGTTCCTTCTGAGGCCCTTGGATTAATCACCATGCCATCTGGCAAGCCAATGCATGTGGACATACGGTGGGACGTTGAGAGTATGCTGCACATGAATATATTGAAACAAAAATTAAGAATTAAGTGGGGGGACCTGAGAATCGAACCCAGGTCCCAGCGTTTACCAAGTGTATCTCTTGCCAGTTGATCTGTTGTGCGCGTTTGCATATGTAATGGAACACAAATATTATAATAAAAACAAAAGTTAATGATATGAAACCAGAAAAACGCGCCAGATTTTTGAATGCTCCAACCATATGATGACACGCTAGCTTCTTCTTCGCTTATTTGCAAAAAGCATAAAACAAGTAGCGGGGGTTTTAAACCCCCACTAAGCACAGCCATGAAAAATAGCGAATAGAAGATGCCTTAATATAAAAAGGGCGCGAGGTCATCATCCAATTCGTATGGAGCTCCTGAATTCAATGGCATAGGTCTCAAGGTCCAATTTTTCCATATATGAGAACCCCCAATTTTGAGGTTCTGAAACCCTAGGTTTCATCAATGGTGGATTTGGCTACAGGCAGTGTTAGTCCAATTAAACATTACCAATCGCTTTAGAATGATGTTAGTAACATAAATCAACAATTAAAACACATGAATGATGCGTGAAAATTAAAAACCGATTATGTAAATTCTTGTGACAAACACGATGCTATTCTACCGTTTCTTTGAGTATGGAGACTGGAAAATAGTTGCAACACGTTCAAAGAAGTCTCGGCAAGGGTTTGGAATCAACAATCTTCCCTGAATTGGACTCTAAGTCAGAAAACAGTTTTTGAGTTTTTATGAAAAATTTGCAAAGTGAATATGTGCTTTCAGCAGCTTTTTCGTGTCTCCATGAATTCGGTTTCACTATGCCTTTGTATCTGAACGAAATTAGGTCAAGAACCAAGCCCATATGTCCATCAATTAATGTTTTGAATCTTTGATTTTCATCAAATCAATTTCAATCTTTTTCCATTGAAAATCTTGCCAATCATGGAAAATCTTCCCTTTTTGAACATGAAACGACTTGCCACCTTACCCTAGTTTGATTTGCTGCACAAAAAGATTTTTAAAAAGCATGATTTGATATTTTATCATAATTAAATCTAATTAAATGAATTAATAAGAATAAAAATTCAATTAATTAATTAAAAATAGGAAAATAAATCATTTTTAGCTCAATGGGTCGTGCATATGCTTTGGGTAATGATTCAAGGAAGAATTTGAAGCCTTTTGTGCAAAGTTGACTTTTCAAAATTCCCAAAAATTTCCCAACTTCTCCAATGCATATCCTGCTCAATTGTGAAGCTATGAACATGTTCTTGGACATTATGGAAAGGTCTTGAAGTCCTCTAACCAATTTCTTTGGTCCCATGTCATTTTGATTTACCAATCTCAAGTTATGGTCTTTGACTTAAAGTGCCTTTTTGTTGACTTTTGAAAATGACCTATAATGTTGAAATTGATAACTTTTTGTGAGAGCATTTCTTGGACTTGAAGTGTGAAGATGAGTTGTAGGAAATTTCATCCTCTTCAAAATGAGCTTTGGATGGGATTTTTCTGATGAACCATGAAGAAGTTATGCCCTGGTCAATTTGCAGTTGACTTTTCAGCTGTCCAAAAATAGAAACTTTTGCATCTTGAGACTTTTTGAGCCATGCTTTGAGAATCATGATCAAGAATTGATCAAATGATGTTTGTGGCTTCAAAATAAGATGTTGACCAAAATTTTTGACTTTTGACTGTCAAATGACCATTTTGCCCCTGTAGTTGACTGTGGAGCAATTAGGGTTTTTGACTGCAATTTGATGCCGTGAGTCTTGAAACTTGACATATGGATGCTTGACAATGTATGTAGGCATGTGGGACTTGATTGGACCCTTGGGAACCTTAATTTCTTTGCAAGAACCAAAACCCTAATTTTGACTGTGTTAGGAGGCAATTGGATTGTGCAACCCTTGAGAGATTTTGAATCATCTGGAGATTGACCTTGGCAAATCTTGAAGAATATGGGAGGAAAATTTTGGGGTACAACAGTGGTCGTAGTCATTACAGGCCTTGGGCTTCCCGATGGAGCCTAAGAAATTTGTGCGGAACCTACTGCAGTTGACCCGACTGAAGGAAAAGGTGCAACTTGAGAAACTACTGGATCAGTAGTAGTTAAAGTTCGTGATGGTATTTCGTCTATGTTTGGATTATCAGGAATTGCCATTCTTAATATATGCTTCCTAGATGATGGTTTATTATACTCTTTGATTAACTTTCCATTTCTAAGCTGCATACACTTAAGACAAATTCTTAGCATTGCGTCCCACTAGGTGTGCCAATTTGTTTACTGTGGAAAATGGTAAACAACCACTGTCCTCCCAAACTCCTAAAACTAAGGGTAACTCACAAGATCGACTAGTTGATCTTAAGACATGTGCTAAGAGTTTTATTATTATACTTATTCTATCAAAATCCTTATCAAGGGAAATGGTTTTATATGATTAAGAGAACAAGTATAACGACTTTCCACAATATGAATCGATGGACTGGTGACTCGTGATCGACAGAAGGTATTCATATGAAAATAAGATTCAATAAACTAACTGACTAGTGACTCATGACCTACAGAGAGCATTGAATTGTTTACGCGAAGTAGAAAATAACGTAAAGACTTTGTTCGAAAGTACATTGAAAGCAAATAAAGTATTCAAAAGAGATAATTGAAAAATAAAGGATTTGCATTGAAATAAAAGTGGTGATTCACATACATCAAGCACTTCTTCACTCTTTGCTTTCTAACGCTCGGAATGACAGAGTTTTGACAAGTGATTTGAGAATACAAGTGAACACACCAAAAAACTACACTCTTATTTATAATATTTACAATGTAACTGCCTAGATGAAATCTACAGACAATATTAAAATCTTGAGACAACCGCTTCACTGGATGTCGTCACCTATTTGGCGCTTAAACAAATTGTAAACCGCTACAACTGCTGATGACTTTGAATTTAAATCTTCCCGCTCCTAGCTTCTGAAAGTAAACTGCTTCTGACTTGCTTTGACACTTTTCCTTTGGAAAAATTTAAAAATCAACAACAATTCCTCTAAGTCCAGAAACCCTTTTGGTTGACAAAAACCAATTTCGACCATTTTCCTTGTCTTTCACCCTTTGGTCGACTAAACCAATTTCGACCATTTCTTAACATATATTCTTTTATTTCCTTTTAGTTGACCTGGCTCAGTTTCAATAGTTTGGCATGACATTCCCTTTAAACATTAAATCTAGTTTAATAAAACCAAATTTTCAAACACTTTGGCTCCAATTTCCCAAAAAACCCTACTTTAGAGGATGACCCTTAGCTTATGAGAATATCCTCATTTAATACACGTGCTTGAATACCTTAAGATTTTTCAAGGTAACACTTTGATGAGGTGTTTGCACATGTTGTTAGGATAGAAACCATGCGACTGGTTGTTGGTATTATGAATAACAACAATTGATCAATTTATCAAATGGATGTGAAATCCGCGTTTTTGAATGGTCCACTTGAGGAGGAAGTCTATGTAGAATAGACCTATGGTTTTGTTGTGATAAATCAAGAGTGAAGGGACTACAAATTGAATAAAGCACTTTATTGTTTGAAATAAGCTCCTAGAGCTTGTAAAAAACGCATTGCCTAGTTAATGTTACCTTCAAGAAATGTGTTTTTTAACACAGTGTCTATGTGAAGACGGATGCAAGCAAAGATGTGATCATACTTTGCTTATATGTGGATGATCTATTGATCACATGCAGCAATGAGTTGAGTTTTTCTAACTTCAAGGGTGAACTTATGGAAGAATTTGAAATAAGTGACCTAGAAATCATGACTTACTTTCTTGGCATAGAGTTCCACAAGTCAAAATTGGGACTGCTCATGCATCAAAGAAAGTATGCTCTTGAGATTTTGAAAAAGTATGATATGGAACATTGTAATTCTCTCAATACATCTGTTGAAGTGAGGTTGCATCTACCCAAAAGTGATGATGAGCAGAATGTAGATCCAACACAACATAGGCGATTTATTGGATCATTATGTTACTTATGCAATACGCGGCCAGATTTGGCGTTTAGTGTCGGTATTGTGAGTAAATTCATGAAGAGAATAAAGGTGTCTCACTTGGAAGCAGTTAATAGGATCCTAAGATACATCAAAGGAACTCTTTGTAACGCCCATAATTTAATTATTTATTTATTTAATTAAATTATTTTTGGATTATTTGTGAAGTTGCGAGATGTTGACAATTATTGGTATAAGTTATTGGATTATTATTAATTAATTAATTAATTAGTTGATTAATAATAATTGTATTTTGGAATTAAAGAGGATATATGAAATAATATTTGACTTATGCTATTGGTTAGAAGTAGTGAAGTGGGGTGTAGGTTAGGCCCAAGAGGATTGTTATATAAGGAGAAGCTAACACAAGGATTTGTTTTAGTTGGAGAATAAGGATTCTGTATGCTGACTGGTAGAGCTACACAGACGAGGAGCAAGCTGCCCGGTGTCGAGCAGAGCTAAGCAAGCTGTCGACTGGAAGCTTTGGTTGAGCGACCTTCAATCCAGGTAAGGGTGGGGTTCTGACCTTGTAATGGGACTTATGACATGTATTACGTGGGAATTGGTCTTTTTATGATTGTTGTGCATGAATGTTTCTAAATTGCTATTGAAGTTTCCCAGTTGTGTATTGTGGGCATGAAGTTAGTTGTGTGACTGCCTGATTTAATCGATGAGTAGGTTAGTGTAGATTGTTGCCTATTTATATGGTCGTTAGTTTGTTGTGGTCGTTATGAGGGTATGGTTGTTACGATGTTAGGAATTATTGTTGTAGTCGGTCTTGTATGTTGATGAATCTGTCGATAGGAATCTAGTTGCCCGTTACTGTTTTATTTCGAGCGGTTGGACGGAAGTTAGAATTATAGTGGTGTGGTTGTTAAGATGTTATATCGTGACTGTGTTGTTGGCTGAATTAGTGATCGGGGAGGATACTGAAGTAGTGGGTACTGTGATCGGTGGAAATAGAACTGACTGTTTGTAATGTTGGTTCGCGAAATGTCGCGGTAAGCAAGAGTCGCCACCGTCTTTTATGTTCTCCAACAAGGAAAGGACAAAAGCACAGCAAAATTCCTTTTCGAGATGTTTCTCGGTTCGGGAGGTAGATTTATAGAAAGGGAAGGTGTTAGCACCCTTTCTATCCGTGGTTATCCATGGGCTCTTAGGTACTTGCTCACTATGTTTTCAAAAATGTTTGCTTTTCTTGTGTATGTGGGTTTTGAAAAAGTTTAGTTTGAAAACTTCTAGGTAACTCTTGTATCAGTCCTCAAGAGTGTATGAAGTATTTGTTTGAAAACTTTTGTTTGAAAGTGTAAGTGCGAAAAGTAATTTTTATTTTGAAAGAGCAAGTACCCAGGAGAAATCTACCTACTCTAAGGAATTAAGCTGTGTAAAAGTCCTTTAGACAGTACTATCCCACTATTGAGAAGTAGGTAGCACCGTCGTTGGAGTTATTCGGGTCAATTCGATTATAGGGACATGTGGTCACTAAAGCAATGGTAGGACACCTTAGCGGTAACCCTAATGTCCTAGATCCTTTTTATCTGAGGCAACCGTTTCGAGGCAACTGGATCTTTAGACAGGAGGGCGACCTCTAAAACACCCTATACTCAATGACCACGTCGAGGCAACCAAGTGAGGCGTACCCTAGGAGTGGCATGTGCATGTGTGTCAGGTTTCATGTTAAGATTATCTTTGCACAAGTATTATGGTGAGCTACGAGTTGGTTTTATTTTTCAAGCAAGTCTTGCATGCATAATTAACAGTTGATAATTTGCGGAAAGTAAATTGTGGAAAGTGAATCTACGCTATTACAAGGCGTCGGGTATTTACATCGCCAAAAACATAACCCTTGAAAATAAATTACGAGAAAATAAAAGAAAGCGATAAAAGAGGTCCTAATTATCTATTACATTCTTGGAGCAGATACATAAATATGATCAAAACTAAATATGCGCGCAAAGAAATTGAATCGGGACGAGTCTTAGGGTTTTGACCCTTTTTGAGAAAAGAAAGAAATTTGGTCCTTTTTGCAATTAAATTAAATATTAAACCTAAAACTAATTAATTGAATAATTAAAAGAAAAATATTTTTTAGCTTTTTAGGTCTTTAATGAAAGTAAAATAAAAAGAAATTAAAAGTTGCCAAGAGAAAAACCCTAATTCTAACCTATTTCATTTATTGCAAAAATATTCAATATTAACCCTAATTAAACTAAATCAATTTATTAGTATTTATTTACAAAATAATAACTAATAGTGAAATTAATAAATAATAAAAATAAATAATATTTTAGGTTTCTGATTTTATTATGAAAAATAATTAATTTGTTAATTAAATACTAATAATAATAATTATTAAAAGAAAAGAAAGAAAATAAAAATAATAAGAAGTAATAAAACCAAGGGGTGATGGGCCTAACATGGAGGTTAATCTGGAATTTTCTGGACCATTTGTTTCACAGTCAATTTGACTTTCTTGATTGCCCATCACATGGTTGACTAGGGAACATCATGGTCAGCACCTCATGGCCATTAGATTTAAGCATGTGGCCACCTTGCGCCTTATTGTTTGAGGGATATGGTGGAATACTTTTGAATGCCTGCACATGATTATGTTATGAAAAATAGAAACAAATATGGGGTGGACCTGGGAATCGAACCTAGGTCCCAATGATCCTATGCCAGCACACTAACCACTCCAACCACCTGCACGCGTTTGTAAGTATAATACTAAGCAATCAATATATTTACAAACCAAGCAATATGCTGTAAAAGACAATAACACGCGCCTTTTTTTGAATTGGCTAATCACGTGATAACACGTATTCGTCTTCTTCCTTAATACCTGCAAAAACAAATCAAATAGCGGGGGTTTTTAACCCCCACAATATGGAACGAGGAATAATAGCGATTAGCTCCCTAGGCTATATAAATATTTCGCGAGGATGCCAACATATTCGTCTTGTCTCAACGAATTCAACCATGTGCATTAGAGGTTCCAATTTTGCCTGGATAGTAAAGCCCTAATTCAAGAACTCAAGAACCCTAAAATTCGTTAATGGCAATTCACGATTCTGTGCATTATAATCCAATTAATTAATACCATTAGCTTTCTATGGATGCAAGCAATACAAAACAAACCATAAATCACATCAAATGCTTATGAATCATGAGTTTCGATTATGGCAAAAGTATGCAAACCGTGGTTCTGAAACTAGTGATTCTTGGAGCTATGAAGCTGGAAATTGATTGCAAATCGTCCTGGGGACCTTCTGCAATGGATTGAAATCAACAAAGGTCCTTAATTCGCCCTAGAATGCAGAAAACAGTTTTGAGTTTTCTTTGATTTTTCTCAATGTTGCTATGGCTTTTCTGCAGCAATTTTCACGTCCAATGCATTAGGTTTAGGTTGTATACTTATAGTAGAATGGAATTAGGTTAAATATTGGCCAAGAAATCCATGGAATTGATGTTTGTATATTTGATTGAAAATAAAATATTTTTCAATCTTTTTGATTGGAAAAACTTGCCAAACTTGGAGATTTTTGTCCCCTTGATGTGCACACGAATTTTCCAGCTCTTGTAGGTCATATTTGCTTCATGAAAAGATTGAAAAACCATATCTTGATATTTTCCTACATTTTAAATTAATTAAATGAATTAAAATCAATTAAAAATCCAATTAATTAATAAAAATAAGAAAATAAATTCAAATAGGCTTGTTGGGTCGTGCATAGGCCTTGGATAAAGTTTCAAGAAGGAATTTGAGGCCCATTAGCAAAAACAAAGTGTTTTGAGCAAAGTTGACTTTTGCAAATTCACAAAAATTTCCCAACTTCTCCAATGCATATCTTGCTCAATTTTGATCCTATGAACATGTTTTGGGACATTTTGGAAAGATCTTGAAGTCCTCTAACCAATGCCTTTGGTACCATGTCATTTGGATTTACCAATCTCAAGTTATGGTCTTTGACTTAAAGTACATTTTTGTTGACTTTTGAAATTGACCTATAATGTAGAAATTGATAACTTTTTGTGAGAGCATTTCTTGGACTTGGAATGTGAAGATGGATTGTAGGAAATGTCATCCCCTTAAAAATTAGCATTGGATGGGATTTTTCTAATGAACCATGAAAAAGTTATGCCCTGGTCAAGATACAGTTGACTTGTCTACTGTCCAAAAATAGTAACTTTTTGCATCTTGATGATTTTTGAGCCATTCTTGTGGAATCATGATCAAGACTTGATCAAATGATGATTGTGGACTCAAAATAAGATGTTGACCAAAAATTTTGACTTTTGACTGCAAAATGACCATTTTGCCCCTGCAGTTGACTGTTGAGCAAATAGGGCTTTTGACTGTGCAATTTGGCACTGTGAACCTTGAGACTTGACATGTAGATGCTTGAGGGTGTATATAGGTCTATCGGACTTGATTGAGCCATTGAAAACCCCAAATTCCTTGAAAGAACCAAAACCCTAATTTTGACTAGCTTAGGAGGCATTTGGACTGTGCAACCCTTTTGAGAAATCTTGAACCATTTAAAGGTGATTCTTGACAAATCTTGAGGAAATATGGGAGGGCAAATTTTGGGGTACAACAGTTGCCCCTGTTCAATCTTCTTAAACCTGAGGATATAGATTGGCTTGCGTTCCTTTTGTGATCCGAAGGTGGAAGATGATTGAACACTAAAGTGCCCAGAAATTTGCACTCGCATAGTGGAATATCAACAATGTGATGTCGGGAATGGGCTTACAGATGCCATTTGGAGAGATGATGGATAGGAGGATGGGCTTATAGATGCCATCTGTAGATTGTAGTGGATAGTTGTGTCTTCATTGACAGGTTGTCTTCATTGACGGGCTGTCTTCATTGACAGATTGTCTTCATTGACGAGTTGTCTTCATTGACGGGTTGTCTTCATTGACAGATTGTCTTTATTGACAGGTTGTCTTCATTGATAGATTTTGTGTCAGAAAAATCTCTAGGAATCGATTTAACTGGATTTGTCTTCTTTGACTAGATTAGCGTCAGAAAAATCTTCAGGAGTTGATTTAACTGGATTTGTCTTCTTTGACTGGATTGTCTCTTTTGACTGGGCTTGTCTCTTTTGACTGGATTTGTCTTCTTTGACTGGATTTGTCTTCTTTGACTGGATTTATCTTATTTGACTGGATTTGTCTTCTTTGACTGGATTTGTCTTCTTTGACTGGATTTAGAGTTTAACTGCATTTTTCCTGAAAGGTAAAGGTCAGTCATATGCAATGCATGATATGGATCAAGCAATGATGTTCTCAACATAAATGAGATTGTATGATATGATGCGTATATGCATGTATCATGATGTATGACAATATGAATGTATCTTTGTCTTGGAAAATAAATCCTTGACGAATGCCGGGAAGTTTGTTGAATCCTGGGCTGATGTTAAAGAGTAGAGTTCTTCGTTTCCACTGGGGATTATAAATGAAGATGATTGCAAGAATAAACCGGTAGGAGAAGATGACTCCGTTGGGGAATAATCCTGGTGAAGATATTACTCTGCGGGGAATTACTCTATGTGAAGAGATGCTTCGCTGGGATTTTAATGATAACTCTGCTGGGGATACCATTGATATGCTTTGTTGGGGATTTTGATAAACTCCGCTGGGGATAGGAAGAACATCGCCGAGGAAGATCCTTCCGTTGTAATTGGCTGAGGATAACCCAGTTAGACCCTGGTGGGGAATAACCTTTGAACATGGTCGGGGAGAGATATTTGTACTCTGCGGGAGACAAGCTTTCAGGATCTACTGGGGAGATGGTTCAACTCTCCTGGGGAAACTTTTGACTACAGTGGGGAAATGGCTTCACTGGGGTGTCTGGTGTTCCGCCGGGGAACAATCTTATATTAAGACTGCCGGGGATGCTTGCTGAGGAAAAATCTGTATACTCTGTTGGAGAATATTAAGATCTTCTGGGGGCACCCAACTTTTCCAGTATTGATGGTAGACCAACTCTGCTCGGGGAGAGTATTGCTGACTTGTTGGAGATACTGTGCCTTTTTAGGGCTCATGGGAGACCAACTCTGCTTGGGGAGAGTATTGCTGAATTTTGTCTTACTCTGCAGGGAGTGAAGGTATCCTGGTCATGTTCTTCAGCCGAACCTACCTTGGTACCTTGGTGAACGAAGCAACTAGATCGCTTAGACAATTATTATTGCCCCTGTTTCTGATGTCACCCGTAATTAGTCCTTTGTTTCGCATGAAAATATTTATGAGTAGCAATTAATGTCAAATGCATATTTCAAAAATGAACATTGGACATTCTTTGCAAAACAAAACAGATAAAGGAAAAACAATTGGCAATTTGTCTGAAAAATGAGCTTGTATTGATTTTTGGAATTTGCCTGTAAATAGGCGTTTTGTGTACAAGAGGCTGACGTCCTAGTAAGAGAATGCCGCCGAACAAAGTGGAGTTTATACAATTTTGTGAAAAGAAAACAAAATAGCTATGTGAAAAATCCCACTGGGTTCCAACTCTGCTATCGCCTTTATGTCTTTAAGCGTCTCATCACTTTGCTGCTTAGTTGAAGGTGAAGCTGGCTGATTGGTGCCGTCTGAGCCTGACAGTTGATACCGAAGTCGGGATGCAGGGTGATCCAATGAGACATAGTATTAAGCTTATCCCAAATTTTTGCCTGGACCGCCCTTTCGGGTTTTCAGTCCATCGGGAGACCCATTTTTGCCCAAGCCGCCTTTTCAGGTTTTCGACTTGCCGGGTGTACAAATTTTTTTTCATTTCATCCCTTATTTTTTCCCGAACCCTTTTGGTTCGCCGGGAAGCCCTTATTTTTGCCTAGCCGTGTCAACCTAGCGGGTCTTTAATCATGCGTAGTATCTTTTTACTATGTCTGCATTGACGGGGTGAGGAAGGTCGTCACCATCCATGGTAGTTAGAATCATAGCTTCTCCTGAGAAGATATGCCTAACCACGAATGGCCCTTCGTACGTAGGGGTCCATTTTCCCCTGGGATCACCTTGAGGAAGAATGATGCGCTTGATTACCAGGTCTCCGACTTGATACTCTTGTCGTCTGACTTTCTTGTTAAATGCCTTGATCATCCGTTTTTGGTACGTCTGACCATGACAAATAGCAGTGAGTCTCTTTTCGTCGATTAAATTTAATTGATCAAGTCGAGTCTGGATCCAGTCATCTTCGCTCAAACCTGCATCTTTCATTATCCGGAGAGAGGGTATCTGAACTTCAATAGGCAAGACTGCTTCCATGCCATAGACCAAGGAAAAGGGAGTTTCCCCTGTTGATGTCTGTGTTGAGGTACGGTACCCATGAAGAGCAAACGGTAACATCTCGTGCCAATCTTTGTAGGTCACTGTCATCTTCTACACAATCTTCTTGATATTCTTATTAGCCGCTTCGACAGCCCCATTCATCTTCGGCCGGTAAGGAGAAGAGTTGTGGTGATGTATCTTGAATTGCTCGCAGAGCTCAGTGATCATCTTGTTGTTAAGATTGGTACCATTGTCCGTAATGATCCTCTTTGGTACACCGTATCGACATATCAGGTTATGCCTAATGAACCATGCAACGACGTTCTTGGTTACGGTGGCAAAGGAAGCTGCTTCAACCCACTTCGTAATGTAATCAATTGCTACCAGGATGAAGCGATGCCCGTTGGATGTCGTAGGTCTGATCTCGCCGATCATATCAATGCCCCACATTGCAAAAGGCCAAGGTGCTGTCAAGACGTTCAAAGGAACTGGAGGAATGTGCACCTTATCAGCATAAATCTGGAATTTGTGACACGTCCGAGAGTGCTGATAACAGTCGGCTTCCATTGTGGACCAGTAATATCCTGCCCGAAGGATTTTCTTTGCCATGGTATGTCCACTGGAATGCATTCCGAAGGTACCTTCATGCAGCTCTGCCATGATCCTTTCTGCTTCAGTTTTATCCACACAACGCAGCAAGGTTGAATCATGGTTTCGTTTGTAAAGAACATCGTTACTGAGGAAGAACTTTGTTGCGAACCTTCTTAGAAAATTCTTGTCATTAACGGATGCACCCTCGGGATATTCTTGAGCTTCCAAGTACCTCTTCACTTCATGATACCAAGGTTTTTCTGTTACCTCTTCAACCTCAAGATCACAACAATGTGCAGGTTCATCTAATTTCCAAATAATGATCCGGGGAGCCTCGTTGTCCCACTTGACTTTGAACATAGAAGACATCGTAGCTAACGCGTCCGCCAACTGATTCTCCTCTCTTGGGAAGTGTTCAAAGGTTATCTCCTCGAAATGGGGAAGCAACGTCAACACATACTCCTTGTAAGGAATAAGATTTGGGTGTTTCGTATCCCACTCGCCTTTGATCTGACTGATCACGAGAGCGGAATCTCCGAAGACACTCAAACTTAATCCTTAGGTCAATTACAGCTCGAAGACCCATAATGCATGCTTCATACTCCGCCATGTTGTTGGTGCAGTTGAAACATAACCGGGCGATAAGTGGAGTATGAGTTCCTTTTGGAGATATGATCACAACGCCAATACCGTTATCCAAAGCGTTTGAGGCTCCGTCAAAGTGCATAGACCATCGGGATCCTTCCTCAGGTCCTTCATCCGGTCCAGGTACTTCACAATCAGTCACTACCATGATATTCTCGTCTGGAAATTCAAAGTTCATAGATTGGTAGTCATCCACTGCCTGATGTGCCAAATGGTCTGCCAATACACTTCCCTTGATAGCCTTTTGAGTCATATACTAGATGTCGTATTCAGTCAAGATCATCTGCCATCTTGCTATTCTTCCGGGCAAGGCAGGCTTTTCGAAGATGTACTTTATTGGGTCCATTTTTGAAATCAACAGAGTAGTGTGAGTCAACATATACTGTCTTAGCTGGCGAGCAGCCCATACCAAAGCGCATCAAGTTTTCTCGAGCAGTTAGTATCGGGTCTCATAGTCGGTAAACTTTTTGCTAAGGTAATAAATAGCATGCTCTTTTCGGCCAGACTCGTCATGCTGCCCCAACACACACCCCATTGAGCTGTCAAGTACTATCAAGTATAAGATTAGAGGTCTCCCTTCAATCGGCGGCATAAGAATGAGTGGTTCTTGGAGATACTCTTTGATTCTTTCGAAAGCGGCCTGACATTCATCGTTCCAACGTACTACTTGATCTTTCTTCAGCAGCTTGAAGATTGGTTCACAGGTAGCAGTTAGATGTGAGATGAATCGGGCAATGTAGTTCAGCCGTCCTAGAAAGCCTCTGACTTCTTTCTCTGTCTTGGGAACTGGCATCTCTTGTATGGCTTTCACTTTGGCAGGGTCCACTTGAATACCTTTGTCGCTCACGACGAAGCCTAGCAATTTTCCAGATCTCACCCCAAAGGTGCACTTGTTCGGGTTTAATCTCAGCTTGTACAATTTCAAACGGTCAAACAGCTTCTGTAGATGGTCAAGGTTTTCCTCCTCAGTTTGGGACCTTGCGATCATATCATTGACGTATACTTCGATCTCGTGATGGATCATGTCATGAAACAAAGCAACCATGGCACGTTGGTAGGTTGCCCCAGCATTTTTCAACCCAAAAGGCATGACCTTGTAGCAAAAGGTGCCCCACTGAGTAACAATGGTGGTCTTCTCCATGTCTTCAGGAGCCATCTTGATTTGATTATAACCTGAGAACCCATCCATGAAGGAGAATACCTTATGCTGAGCAGTGTTGTCAACTAGAACGTCGATGTGAGGCAAAGGGAAGTCATCCTTAGGGCTCGCCCTGTTCAAATCCCTGTAGTCAACACACATTCTGACCTTACCATCTTTCTTCGGCACTGGAACCACGTTGGCAACCCACTGAGGGTAAGAAGTTACTGCTAGAAAACCGGCGTCGAATTGTTTCATGACCTCAGCTTTAATTTTCTCGGACATCTCTGGACCCATACGACAGACCTTCTTCTTTACCGGAGGGCATTCTTCCTTGGTAGGTAAGTGATGAACCACAATGTCGGTATCCAACTCCAGGCAAAGATTTCCATGTAGTCATGCAGCATCTGAATCAACCGTTGTTTCACACTAGACTCCAGATTGGCACCAATCTTGACTTCCTTTCTGTCTGTCTCAGTACCCAGATTTACCGTTTCCACTGGCTCTTCATGTGGCTGAATGGCCCTCTCTTCCTGGAGTAGCAGTCTTGCAAGCTCACCAGGCACTTCACAATAATCTTCACCTTCGTCTTCGGCTAAGTTGATCGGATTTTCGAAGTCATAACTGGCAGTAGCAGAGTCGTTACCAGTGAGATCCAGAGTGGATTGGGACCTGTATATGTGAGTGTGTGTAAATATAGCTGTTTTGCAATATATAATAAAGAAAGACAAGGAGCGCAAGATTTGAAATGCAAAAAACGTCCAATGCTTTTATTGATGATATATGAAAATGACACATAAAAGCCCTCACAAATGAAGCCACGGTGTCCCGGGTAAGACACCAGGCCATAGAGTTTAGTAATATTGTTTGTTACAAATTCAAAATAAAGGAGTTCATTACTGAGTGACAAAAGTAATAAGTATGAAGTCTTTCACAGTCCAGTTGCTAGGTCCACCGTCGGTCGTAGGGTAGATCCAGCTGTCGAATTCATATTCTTCCACGTCGTCCTCAATAGCATTTACTCCTGGATTGGTGATGAATATAGGAGGTCTTCCAATCCTTGCCTTACGAACAGCCCTCTGAGCTTCTGCAGTGAAACCCAAACCAAACTTATCAGTCTTCGGAGTGAAATCAGGAAGTCGGCCCCAGTTTGCATACTCACCCTTCTTAATAACAGCCCAGGCATCCTTTAAGGAAGCCATCTTCAAAGGAGAATCTTCAGTCACAGTCTCTGCTGACGCCAGTGTTTGAGGAACTTCTTCAAAGTGTTGAAAGGGGGTCTCAATGAACTCCCCATCCATTTCTATGTACCGGAACGAGTTAAGGTGGCTGACCATATATTCCTCCTCCCCTTGAACTGTAACAATCTTCCCTCTGATCGGATACTTAAGCTTCTGATGTAATGTGACGGTCACAGCTCCAGCCTTATGGATTCATGGACGACCCAGCAAACAAGAATAGGATGGTCGGATGTCCATCACATAGAATGTTGAATCAAAGACCTGAGAACCAACCCTGATTGGAATATCAACCTCTCCATGTACCATCCTCTTGGACCCGTCAAAGGCCCGGACAACAATGTTACTTGGCTTTAGTTCCAACCCCTCGCAGTCCAGCATGTCTAAAGCTTTCTTGGGCAATACATTCAACGAGGAACCAGTGTCAAACAGCACATGGGCAAGAGTAGTGCCCCTGCATTCAATGGAGACATGCAGGGCATCTTTATGGTTCTTCCCTTTAGCAGTCAAATCAGCGTCGGAGAAACCCAAACCATTATCAGCAGTTAGGTTGGCCATACAATCGGTAAATTGATCAGCAGACGTTTCTTGTGTCACATGGGCCGTCTTCAGGAAGGAAATCAGAGCCTTAGCATGGGCCTCTGAACACAAAAACAGTGATAGCATAGAAATTTTAGAGGGGGTGTGCCCTAGCTGCTCAACTACATTGAAATCACTCTTCTTGATAATCTTAAGAATCTCTTCCATCTCTTGCTTGGAAGCCTCAACAGTGGTCTTTGGTGCCTCCGTCTGGGCAGGCATATCGGCAGCGATCCCCTTACCCCGAGTGTCAGATGACTCGGCAGCAGGGGTAGAACTAAGAACTTGGTCAGGAGGAGAAATAGGCACACTTGCAGGTGTGATGACAAGAGGTCTCTGGATAACTGGAGGTGCAATATCTGGTGAGAAGAGCCTACCACTTCGAGTGACTTTGGCAGGCCCGGTAATGTTGCTGACGTCGGTACTAGTATCAAACTCTTGTTTAACTCCAAGCACATAAACATCTGCCCCATAGTGCCACGGGACAGCTTTGTCGGATGTATAGGGGATGGGCCCCAGAACAGTAATGATTATAGGAGCAATCTTCTGAGCAGGCATGATTTTGACAGGCTTCTTTGAGGGAGCCTTAGGAGAGTTGTTGAAAATAGTAACGATGGACACCTCTTCAGTAGGGGTAGCAGGAACAACAATCTTCTCGAATAAGATCTCTTTATTATCCATCAGGTTCTGGATACCTGACTTCAACAAAGGACAACCAGCAGGTGAAACAGAACATAGAAGGCAACCCTTACTACATCCCGGAAATAAACCGGCTAGCAACAGGTTCCTTTTGACAGTCAACAACGGAGTAACAATATCATCCACGGAGGCTACATACAGATCTTCCATTGCAGCATTCACCTCATGCTTGGGCATGGGAGCAGTCACAACATTGGGCCTTTCGGGTGCCTCGAACTCTATTTCTTTAGCATCAATAAGGTCCTGAACCTTATTCTTCAAAGCCCAGCAATCGTCTGTGTTATGTCCCGGGCCATCAGAATGATAAGCGCAGCGGGCGTTGGGGTTGTACTTTGGAGATGTCTTGTTGGGATTCTTTGGGGCTTCCCTCAGAGTCACCAGATTGGTTGACAGTAACTGTGGCAATATTTGTGACAAGGTCATGCTGAGTCGACTAAACTGCCTTTTAGGTCTCTCTTCTCTTGGTTGGTTGTATTGCTGAGGAGCAGCAGCAGGCTTTGAAATGACCACCGCGTTGACAGCTTGGCGGTGTTCAGATTTGTTTGGTCTCCTTGAGCCATAAACAGCACTAGATTCCTTCTTGAACGGTTTCTTCTCAGAGCTCGAGGAAGCACCCTTCTGTATCTTTCCCGACTTGATACCAGCTTCTATCCTCTCACCAGTCAAAATCAGATCTGTAAACCCATCAGAAGAATTCCCAATCGGATGGTTGAAGAATGGACCAGACAGGGTCCCCAAGAACATATCCACGAGCTCACGGTCAGTTAGAGGTGGTTGCACCCTCCCAGCCAAGTCTCTCCACTTTTGGGCATATTCCTTAAATCCTTAACCCGTCCTTAGTGACATACCCTGGAGTTGGGTACGAGTAGGAGCGAGGTCGGAATTATACTGATACTGCTTATAGAATGCAGTAGCCAAATCCTCACAGTTACGAATGCTGGCTCCATCCAGCTGATAGAACCATTCGAGTTGAGTCCCTGAAAGACTATCCTGGAAGAAATGGATCCACAAATTCTTGTCAGCTGTATAAGGTTAGATCTTCCTTACATACGATCGGAGGTGCAGCTTAGGACAGGAAGCTCCATCGTACTTTGCAAAAGCAGGTGCCTTAAACTTATGTGGTATCACCACCCCAGAGGATAAGCCTAGGTCTCCAAAGTCCAGCCCGGGCACATGTTGAATCTCCATAGCACTTAAACGGTCCTCTAGCTGTTTGTACCTATCCTCAGCAGGAGGGTACTGTTCATCATTGTAATCCGTCTCGTTGTCGGAGACCACGGGACTAGGAACCCCTCCTTCTTGGGGACTGTCCTTCCCTACAGATGGGGTAGTCAGCTCAACCTCATTCTGCAGCGCATTCCCATATCGGCGTCCAGTATTGAACAAGACAGTCTTCTTCTTCTTCTTCTTCATAAGCAGAGTCTTCAACTCCTGTTGACCCTGGGCTAGGCTCATAACCATCTCTTGGAACTGGGCATTCTGGGCCTGGAGGGCCTTGATAGCTTGTTCATTAGTAGGTTCAGAAGTCATGATGATTGCTTAAATAAACAGCGAAGAAGATAAGCGACCTGTAAAAAAGTGTACCTGTTATGCATATGATGCATGGTATGCTATTTATGCAATGCATTCAAGGGTTCGAAAATTCAAATTTGTTGTAGACAAACAAGAACACACGTTATGTTAAAAAGTAATTTGTTTAATACATCAATGCCTCATGGGCGAAATATTACAAGATACTTAATGCCAAAATACACTGCGCATCCTCTTTGGAGCGATGTAGGTGTTGAGGGTCTTTTCCTCGTGAAGTAGGCGGGTGAGCTCCAAGACCTTCTTCTCACTGGCATGTAGATTGGCTTCAAGAGAATTTCGCTCTTCCTTTAGTTGGATCCAGCTCTTCTACATTTCTTCCCAAGATGTTGGCATGTCAGGATGTTGGATGGTGTACGAGACCTCTCCTTCCATAACTGGCTCTTTGATCACGGGGAGAACATGAGGATATGGCATCACAAGCTTCTGGGAGCGGGCTCGTACCCACTTGAGATAAGTCTCAAGGGGAATGGAATTCTTGTGCCCCAGGGCCTTACTATCCACCTTGTTAGGCATCCTCCAAGCTCTGATGAATCTCTGCCGAAGTCCTTGCGTATCGTTGTCGAAGTCAAAAACTATGTCAGGAATCAACATGTCATGAGGGCCATCCCTCCGAGCATATCCAAACTGTCTCAAAGTCAGACATGGGTTGTAAGTGATGCCTCCTCTAATTCCAAGTAAAGGAACATTAGGAAATTCTCCGCAACGATCAATGATAGTGACATTTTCTCTGGACCAAGAACACCAATGTATATCAGAATGTGTAAGAGTCATTAATCGTTGCGACCACCTTAAACCCCGTTTGTTCTTCAAAACTGATTGTGGAAGGTGCGAAATAAACCACCTTGCCAGGAGAGGAGTGCAACACATGAGAACACCTCTTTTTCTCATGGTTCGAGTGTAACATGAGTGGAGGATGTCCCCAAGCAATGTAGGTATGGGATTCCTGGACATGAAAATCTTGACGACATTTATATCTATAAGTTGATCCGGATTCGGGAACAACACTAATCCATAGACAAGGAGTGCCACCACATCTTCAAAGGCTTGTAGGTCGGGAGAATTCCAACATTCTTGTGCCTTCTCAAACAAGAACTTTGCCAAGAATCCTTTGATACCACTTCTAACTTCCCAATGCCTCTTGATGTTAGATGGTTGCAGACGCAATGCTTTAGCAACCTCTTCAAGCTTTGGTTCCTTTTCCGTACCGTTGTAGGGTAGTTGACTAAGGATAGGAATTTTCAGAAGCTGAGAAAACTCTTCCAAAGTAGGCACCAATTGATAATCTGGGAAAGTAAAACAGTGGTGCAAGGGGTCAAAGAACTGGAACAACACTTTCACCATATCCTCTTTAATGCTGGTATTGACCAAGTTGATGAGTCTACCATGTCTTTCACTGAAGGAAGAGTTCTCGGGAATCCTGGATGTAAGCTCCTTGAGCTGAGGAGGTATCCTTACAAGGTTGACCTGAATTGTCTTTCTGCGAAGAGATTCCATGTCCTACAAAACAAGAACAAAGATGAAGATTCGAACCCTTGAAGTGGTTAGTAGATGCATATGATGCGTTATGATGTTATGATGTTATGATAAAGACACACCACAAGTATTCACAAAAGGCAAACATGATAAGGCACACAAGTCATACCAGACAGCCCTTAGAGTTTAGGCCAGCATGAAGTTTAGGTACTACCCTCTTGAAGTTGGTTGGCTCAAAACCTCTCCTATCAAAAGTAACCGGGTTCTAAGGAGCTCAATATCATTGGGTTGTTTTCTATGTTCATTGTTTTGATTTAGCCACTGAACTGGCGACCAAAATATTCCAAGAAAACAACCCTCAATGAGTGTAGTATCGAGTATCTACCAACTTTGGACTACACCAAAGTCGGTCATCTCACTACCCCTAAAGAGGCCAGGATGGTCAAGTAAGGTTCTAGGTCAGTTGATGCTTCACGACACCACACGGCGGCCCCGTACTCTCCTTGACTTGACTCAAGGGTTACCGGTACTCACCAAAGTGCCACATCAACGTAGCAATTGCTTCAACCATGTCGGTATACCCCGCACAGTTCCCTCACAGTTTGTTGCTACTTCTAAAAGGGTATCCCCAGATCCAGGTTAGGATCTATGAAACTCCGATGCAAGCCCACAATATTAAAGCAAACAAGGCATACAATTGAAAACATAGCATGATCTAATCCTAAGGTACACCTCACTTATAAAAAAGTCCCCAACAGAGTCGCCAGTTCTGTGATCGGTAGAAATAGAACTGACTGTTTGGAATGCTGGTTCGCGAAATGTCGCGGTAAGCAAGAGTCACCACCGTCTTTTATGTTCTCTAACAAGGAAAGGACAAAAGCACAGCAAAATTCCTTTTCGAGATGTTTCTCGGTTCGGGAGGTAGA
This sequence comes from Vicia faba, assembly GCA_948472305.1. NCBI lineage: Eukaryota > Viridiplantae > Streptophyta > Magnoliopsida > Fabales > Fabaceae > Vicia > Vicia faba. The sequence goes on from OX451737.1 coordinate 1,347,867,914, forward strand.
TTTATAGAAAGGGAAGGTGTTAGCACCCTTTCTATCCGTGGTTATCCACGGGCTCTTAGGTACTTGCTCACTATGTTTTCAAAAATGTTTGCTTTTCTTGTGTATGTGGGTTTTGAAAAAGTTTAGTTTGAAAACTTCTAGGTAACTCTTGTATCAGTCCTCAAGAGTGTATGAAGTATTTGTTTGAAAACTTTTGTTTGAAAGTGTAAGTGCGAAAAGTAATTTTTGTTTTGAAAGAGCAAGTACCCAGGAGAAATCTACCTACTCTAAGGAATTAAGCTGTGTAAAAGTCCTTTAGACAGTACTATCCCACTATTGAGAAGTAGGTAGCACCGTCATTGGAGTTATTCGGGTCAATTCGATTATAGGGACATATGGTCACTAAAGCAATGGTAGGACACCTTAGCGGTAACCCTAATGTCCTAGATCCTTTTTATCCCAGGCAACCGTTTCGAGGCAACTAGATCTTTAGACAGGAGGGCGACCTCTAAAACACCCTATACTCAATGACCACATCGAGGAAACCAAGTGAGGCGTACCCTAGGAGTGGCATGTGCATGTGTGTCAGGTTTCATGTTAAGATTATCTTTGCACAAGTATTATGGTGAGCTACGAGTTGGTTTTATTTTTCAAGCAAGTCTTGCATGCATAATTAACAGTTGATAATTTGCGGAAAGTAAATTGCGGAAAATGAATCTACGCTATTACAAGGTGTCGGGTATTTACATCGCCAAAAACATAACCCTTGAAAATAAATTGCGAGAAAATAAAATAAAGCGATAAAAGAGGTCCTAATTATCTATTACATTCTCGGAGCAGATACATAAATATGATCAAAAATAAATATGCGCGCAAAGAAATTGAATCGGGACGAGTCTTAGGGTTTTGACCCTTTTTGAGAAAAGAAAGAAATTTGGTCCTTTTTGAAATTAAATTAAATATTAAACCTAAAACTAATTAATTGAATAATTAAAAGAAAAATATTTTTTAGCTTTTTAGGTCTTTAATGAAAGTAAAACAAAAAGAAATTAAAAGTTGCCAAGAGAAAAACCCTAATTCTAACCTATTTCATTTATTGCAAAAATATTCAATATTAACCCTAATTAAACTAAATCAATTTATTAGTATTTATTTACAAAATAATAACTAATAGTGAAATTAATAAATAATATTTTAGGTTTCTGATTTTATTATGAAAAATGATTAATTTGTTAATTAAATACTAATAATAATTATTATTAAAAGAAAAGAAAGAAAATAAAAATAATAAGAAGTAATAAAACCAGGGGGTGATGGGCCCAACATGGAGGTTAATCTGGAATTTTCTGGCCCATTTGTTTCATAGTCCATTTGACTTTCTTGATTGCCCAGCACATGGTTGACTAGGGAATATCATGGTCAGCACCTCATGGCCATTAGATTTAAGCATGTGGCCACCTGGCGCCTGATTGTTTGAGGGATATGGTGGAATACTTTTGAATGCCTGCACATGATTATGTTATGAAAAATAGAAACAAATATGGGGTGGACCTGGGAATCGAACCCAGGTTCCAATGATCCTATGCCAACACACTAACCACTCCAACCACCTGCACGCGTTTGTAAGTATAATACTAAGCAATCAATATATTTACAAACCAAGCAATATGCTGTAAAAGACAACAACACGCGCCTTTTTTTGAATTGGCTAATCACGTGATAACACATATTCGTCTTCTTCCTTAATACCTGCAAAAACAAATCAAATAGCGGGGGGTTTTTAACCCCCACAATATGGAACGAGGAATAATAGCGATTAGCTCCCTAGGCTATATAAATATTTCGCGAGGATGCCAACATATTCGTCTTGTCTCAACGAATTCAACCATGTGCATTAGAGGTTCCAATTTTGCCTGGATAGTAAAGCCCTAATTCAAGAACTCAAGAACCCTAAAATTCGTTAATGGCAATTCACGATTCTGTGCATTATAATCCAATTAATTAATACCATTAGCTTTCTATGGATGCAAGCAATACAAAACAAACCATAAATCACATCAAATGCTTATGAATCATGAGTTTAGATTATGGCAAAAGTATGCAAACCGTGGTTCTGAAACTAGTGATTCTTGGAGCTATGAAGCTGGAAATTGATTGCAAATCGTCCTGGGGACCTCCTGCAATAGATTGAAATCAACAAAGGTCCTTAATTAGCCCTAGAATGCAGAAAACAGTTTTGAGTTTTCTTTGATTTTTCTCAATGTTGCTATGGCTTTTCTGCAGCAATTTTCACGTCCAATGCATTAGGTTTAGGTTGTATACTTATAGTAGAATGGAATTAGGTTAAATCTTGGCCAAGAAAACCATGGAATTGATGTTTGTATATTTGATTGAAAATCAAATATTTTTCAATCTTTTTGATTGGAAAAACTTGCCAAACTTGGAGATTTTTGTCCCCTTGATGTGCACACGAATTTGCCAGCTCTTGTAGGTCATATTTGCTTCATGAAAAGATTGAAAAACCATATCTTGATATTTTCCTACATTTTAAATTAATTAAATGAATTAAAAACAATTAAAAATCCAATTAATTAATAAAAATAAGAAAAAAATTCAAATAGGCTTGTTGGGTCGTTCATAGGCCTTGAATAAAGTTTCAAGAAGGAATTTGAGGTCCATTAGCAAAAACAAAGTGTTTTGAGCAAAGTTGACTTTTGCAAATTCACAAAAATTTCCCAACTTCTCCAATGCATATCTTGCTCAATTTTGATCCAATGAACATGTTCTTGGACATTTTGGAAAGGTCTTGAGGTCCTCTAACCAATACCTTAGGTACCATGTCATTTGGATTTACCAATCTCAAGTTATGGTCTTTGACTTAAAGTGCATTTTTGTTGACTTTTGAAATTGACCTATAATGTAGAAATTGATAACTTTTTGTGAGAGCATTTCTTGGACTTGGAATGTGAAGATGGATTGTAGGAAATGTCATCCCCTTCAAAATGAGCATTGGATGGGATTTTTCTGATGAACCATGAAAAAGTTATGCCTTGGTCAAGATACAGTTGACTTTTCTGCTGTCCAAAAATAGTAACTTTTTGCATCTTGATGATTTTTGAGCCATTCTTGTGGAATCGTGATCAAGACTTGATAAAATGATGATTGTGGACTCAAAATAAGATGTTGACCAAAAAGTTTGACTTTTGACTGCAAAATGACCATTTTTCCCCTGCAGTTGACTGTTGAGCAAATAGGGCTTTTGACTGTGCAATTTGGCACTGTGAACCTTGAGACTTGACATGTAGATGCTTGAGGGTGTATATAGGTCTATGGGACTTGATTGAGCCATTGAAAACCCCAAATTCCTTGAAAGAACCAAAACCCTAATTTTGACTAGCTTAGGAGGAGGCATTTGGACTGTGCAACCCTTTGAGAAATCTTGAACCATTTGAAGGTGATTCTTGACAAATCTTGAGGAAATATGGGAGGGCAAATTTTGGGGTACAACAGGTACCGAGCGGTGTTTTAGGCTGCAAGGCGTGTCGGGGAATGATGCGTTGGATTTTTCGAGCAGAATTAGGTTGCAGGATGTGTCGAGGAGCATAAGTCAGTCGTTGCCCTATTTTCTCAGTGCGTGTCGAGGAGTATATATTAGTTTTTATGCTATCCTAGATGTCGTGCATGTTGAGGGGCACGTAGTTCCCTGTCCCTTTTGCCCGTACATGCTGCATTTTGGTCGTTAACTATGTTGTGTGAATTATTGTTAAGTTGCTATTTAATTATGTCAATGACTGAATCGTTAATTGATGTGATAGTCTTATGGCCAATTTTGATTTATGTTGAGTTATTATAATGTTATAATGTTGTGAATTCTCGTCGATAATGCGAAGTTGTAGGGAATTTACATGGTGATGAATTACCTCTATTTACTGGTAATAATGGTGATGTGGGCTTATGCCTTGAGATGGATGATGATTGTTGTGAGTATGTGATAGTGCATTCATTGAGTCACATACATTTGCATACTTTGTGATGTCCTGGATTGGCAAACTACGAAGAAGGCTTATGCCTTGTTGATGCCTCTATTAATTGGCAATTATTAAGATGGGAGTTATGCTCCATTTTTAAGATGGGAGTTCTTCTCCAATGGTACCACATGCATTCGCATAGTATTGAGTCACATTCCAAGTTGTATAATTGAGCTATTACGATGATGAATTAGTTGTTATGTTTTGTTGATAGCCTGTTGTGATGGTTGTTATTTATAAGTTGTGGAGTGGTGATTTTTGCATGAACTGATTCTAGTGTAATATTTATCATACGTTATATTATAGTGTTTGATATCTCACCCATTCTGTTTGAGTGTTACCCTTATGTTGGTAACGTGTAGGTAATCCAGAGTGAAGGCGGTTGATCTCCAGTAGTTCAAGTCGGTGTGATTGCTCTGATATGTAACACTCTGGGGGATGGACGCTTGTTTCTTTCATGTTGGATAAAGATGTTATTATGATTCTGCTGCATAGTTGTTCAAGTTGTTGATTTAAAATTTTATTTTGTTGTTAGTTCATCCGAAGTTTTCAAGTGTTATGTATCCATGTTGAATGCAATGGTTTTCAAGTTGAATTTGTGACATCCTGATTTGGTTGCATTATTTTTATAACTCTGATTTACATGATATCGTTAGGTAGAATTAGGGTGTTACAAAGTTGGTATCAGAGAAATAGTTGGTCCATCCGACCGAGTTGTCGAGTCGTAGTTGTCTAAAAATCGACTATTGTTAATTTGAGTTCTGATTGTTGTTTATGTTATAGTGATAAGTTGAGATGGCTGTAAGGAGTGATGTTGCACTTGCTGCTGCTTTAGAAGCAATGGCGCATGCTATGGAGAATCAACCGAATGCTGACGGGAATGCTGGATCTCGTAGTTTGGAGACTTTCCAGAGGGAGAATCCGCCTACGTTCAAGGAAAAGTATGATCCTGACGGAGCGTTGGATTGGTTGAAAGAGATTAAGACAATCTTATGTGTGATGGACTGCACTCCAGCACAGAAGGTTCGGTATGGCACTCATATGCTAGCAGTCGAGGTTGATGACTGGTGGCTAGAGATGTGTCAGAGGTTGGAAGCTGCAGGTGAAAATGTCACTTGGGCTATGTTCCGTAGAGAATTTCTAAGGAAGTATTTCCCTAAAGATGTTCGTGATAAGAAGGAAATTGAGTTTATTGAGCTGAAGCAAAGAAGTATGTCGGTTGTAGAGTATGTCGTAAAGTTTGTTGAGTTGGCTAAGTTTTATCCGCACTATAGTGGGGTAAATGCTGAGTTTTTTAAGTGTATCAAGTTTGAGAATGGGTTGCGCCCAGAGATCAAGAAGGAAGTTGGATGCCAGAAGATCCATGTCTTTGCTGATTTGATTGATAGTTGCAGGATTTATGAAGAGGATACTAATTCTCACTATAATATTATCAGTGAGAAGAGGGGTAAGCACCAACAGAATCCTGGTAAGCCTTATGATGTCCGAGTTGGTAAAGGTAAACAAAAAGTTGCTCAGGGTTAGAGGACTAGTGGTGGAGATGCTTCTGTTGGTGTGGTTTGTTTTAAATGTGGAAAACCTGGGCATAAGAGTAATGTGTGAGTTGCTGAGTGTAGCAATTGATTTTTTAATCAAGAGTCGCCACTATTAGTTTTTATCCTAAGGAAGGGAACCTAACAGAAAACCCTAATGCCCGGACAGAGATTCTAGGTTTCAGACTCCAATAGACAAAAGGAAGGTGTTAGGCACCTTTCGTCTACCATGTTCACAAGGATATTAGCCCTAGGTTTAAGTTTGGGGTAAACCGTGTTTTAAATTTTAATTACCAAGACTCGCCACGATTTTAGATCGCGTGCCTACGTATCCTCTTATGAAGAATCAGAGTCTCAATTCGTAGTTGGTATGGGTTGGTGTCTTTTAGGGGTTTGCAAACATATTTTGAATCACTTCGCACTCGGTCGGGAGTAGTGATTGCGCAGATTTTGACTGAGTACGCAGTAAGCCAAAATTAGTTTGAAACCCATTTGCGAAAAAAAGATTGTTGATTAGCTTAGTTTTATTCGCGAAAATAGTTTGAGATTCGGTTTGTATTTTTAATAATATTAATTGCAAAACATCTTGATTAATGCATGATTGATAAAAAGGTATTTAATGTAAAATATATATAAAATAATATATGCCATTTTGATATAAAAATATTTTATCTTCATGATATAATAAATAACAATATATAATAATAATAATTAATATAAAAATTAATATTAATAATTATTGCAAATATTAATAATAATTATTATATAAAAAAAATATTATAAGTATAAGAATTAAAAATAGATAAAAATATAATGTATTGAAAATAACAAAAGAAATAATAGATTTAACTTGGGGGTTGCGTTTTCTAGTTGTTAAGTAAAACAAGGGGTGTTGAAAATAATCTGAAGTAAGCCCAATACGCAGGCTGGACAGGGGGTGCAATTTGATTTGCGGTTTAGTAATTATAATCAAGGGGGTGTGAGTAACATCTGGGCTTGGCCCATTACACGACTTCTTTGAACCCGAAATGATTGAGTGCGCGAGGGAGTATGGGACTTACGGTGAACGTGGCCTCATGGTCGTTCACACATGATCTAACGAATGAGGTTTAAGGACGCATGATAGTAGCTGTAGACACGCGCATACTGGATTGGAACATACTATAACACGTTATCTTTTACATTTTCAATTCATTCATTGTTTCTTTTTTACAGCTTCTACTTCCTCGTTCCCCAAACTCTTCTTCCTTCCTTAACGCCAGCCTACCGGGGGCGGAGGCTCAACCACCTCCTTTCTCACCATAAATCGATAACCCTCACTCAAGCAAACGACATCAAAACAAAAACACTAAGAATTTTACCCCTTTTTGTGTTCGCCGTTCTCTGATTACACGCCTCTGATCTGCTAACCTTCCTTCTTCTCCTTGCTTGCAGGTTCCGGTGATGATTTAGAGATGATGGTTGGCGGCGCGATAGCAATAGTGGCAGGACGATGTCACGCGATTAGGATTTCAGTTGTCGAAACCCTAATCCCCTCTAACTCCGCTCTTCCATAAGGTGGTTCTTCCCTTCTTTCTGTCAACAATCCGCCTCCTGTAAAAAAACACCTGGTCCTTCTGTATTCTTTCTGTATATATAGTTTTAGGAATTTTTAGGGTTTTGGATCGTTAGGATTAGATTTTAGAAAAATTAGGAAATTATTGTTGATTGATGTAAATGGATATAGATTTGATTTAGTGTAGATTTGATACATTTTCAATCTTTTTTCTGAGATTTGATTAGATTAGGTTTTCTATAACTTTCCGGATTTTGTAATACGATTGATTTTCTGTGTAATTTTTGAGACTCGCTTCTGTATACATTTAGATTTGTGTTTAATTTTGCATATTTGGGTTGTAATATATTGGATTTGTATAAAGATTGTAATTTTAGATTTGATTATGATTCATATTCTGCATATTCGTGTTAACTAAAAAAGATCTGTGTTTTTTTTAGTAGTATTTGATTCGATTTTAATTGGAATCTACATGGTACATGTTGTTTTAAAAAATCATGGTCTAATTGGGTTTAATTGTAACAGTGACTGTTAATGCCACAACGTGGGCCAATTCTATTTTACAGTATTTTCTAGTAGTTAATTCAACTGGGCCCTGCGCTATCTACCAATTGGGCTATTGAACTGTAAAAGCATTTCTGCCCAACTGTTTTAGTAACACATTTTTTGTACTTGGGATTGGGCCTCAATTTTTCTTTAACTCAATGATCCAACAGATCCTTATCCAAAACAAAAATTCCTAGTTATTTATGTAATAAAACGTTTTTGTTAAATTTACTAATAATTTGTAGAGTAACTTAATTAGTAAAACAGAAATATAATAATAAGAAACAGATAAATTTTCCACAAATGCTCAAATGGGGCCATCTTAGAAGTTGTTAACGGGCCTGTAAAAATATTTAATCAAGGCAACGCTTGAAATAAAACAGTAATTCAATGGGCACGGTTCATCGCTATTAGGCCTTCCCAATTTGTTGCGTACACCCCCTCTTTGCTATTTAATGACCAATGAAAATAGGCCATTTGAAATGGACATGTATATTGCAATTTCAATCTTTAACAACAATAAAACCTAATTGGACTTTATCATACTTAAACTTAATAATTTTTCTGCAATAACTTTCCATACTCGAATCTCATGGGCCTTTGGCCAACATGCCACGTAAATGGGCCTACAGATACATGGGTCTTTCTGATTTAGAAAGCCCCACTCCCATGGATTAAAATACACCCTCTAGTTGACTTGGATTTAAAGAATGAGCCATCAGATGTTGTGGGACCATATGTGATACGGTGGGAAGAACTGACTGTTTTTTGGAATGTTGGTTTCCGTTTTGCATTTGTTTTTGCAAAATGTCGCGGTAAGCAAGAGTCGCCACCGACTTTTATTTTATCCAACAAGGAAAGGAAAAAAGCATAGAAAAATTCCTCTTTCGAGATATTTCTCGGGTTCGGGGGTTAGATTATAGAAAGGGAAGGTGTTAGCACCCTTTATATCCGTGGTTATCCACGAGCTCTTAGGTACTTGCTGAATTGTTTTCAAAATAGCTTTTCTTTGTGCTTGTGGGTTTGAAAAAAGTTTTTGTTTGAAAACTTCGATTTAACTCTTGCTTCTGTCCTCAAGAGTGTAATGAAGTGTTTTTGAAAACTTTGTTCGGAAAGTGTAAGTTTGAAAAGATTTTGTTTTTTGAAAGAGCAAGTACTTAAGAACCATCTACCTATTCGAAAAAGGAATCGTTCTATGCTAATTTCCTTTAGACAATGCTATCCTACTATTGATGAGTAGGAAGCACCGTTGTTGGAGTTTGAGGGTCAATTCGAATGAGGGACTTGCAGTCACTAAAGCAATGCTAGGACGCCTTAGCGGTAACCCTAATGTCTTAGATCATTTGTTTGAGGCAACAATATCTGAGGCAACCGTTTCGAGGCGACTATGATCTTTTAGACAAGAGGGCGACCTCTAAAACGACCTATACTCAATGACCGTGTAGGAAGGCAACCAAGTGGGGTGTACCCTAAGAGTGCGCATGTGCGAGTGTGTTGTTTTCAGTTAATTTTATCTTTGTACATGTTAATGGTGATCTAAGTTGATTTTAGGTTAAAACATTCATTCTTGTCATGCATCCCTATTATCAAACAACTAACAGTTATATATTGCGGAAAATAAATTGTGGAATTTAAATTACAAGGCGTCGGGTATTTACATCGCCAAAGACAAACCCTTTAAAAATAAATAAAGCGATAAAAAATAATAAAAGTCCTATTAAGCTATTACAATCCAGAAGCAACTACATTATTGGATAAATGAAAGTAAATCGCATGCGGAAATTAAGTCGAGTGCGAGTTTAGGGTTTTGACCCCTTTTTGTTAAAGAAAAGACTTTTCGTTATTTTTGAATTAAGAAAGAAACTATCCTAAATTAATAAATTAATTAATTAAATGAAAAAAGTTATTTTTGGGTTTTTAGTATTTTAAGAAAGAAAAATAAAAGTAATTAATGTTAGTAAAAACCTAATTAAGTCTAATTTAATTTTAATTAAGCCTAATTCATTCCACTGGGATACCCTTTTTTGCCCAAGCCGCCTTTTCAGGTTTTCGACATGCCGGGTGTACAATTTTTCATTCTCATCCCTTTTTTGCCTGAACCCTTTTGGTTCGCCGGGATGCCCTTATTTTTGCCTAGGCCAGTCAACCTAGCGGGTCTTTATTCATGCGCGGTATTTTCTGACTATGTCCACGCTCTCAGGATGTAGGGAGGTGACACTGTCGATAATGTTGTGTTGTCATACTACCAGAAGATCTTCGTTTGATCATGAAAGATTTGTTGCTGGAATTCATGTCCAATTCCCTAATTGATTCAGATGGAGATTTTCCCCTGGCTATTTGGCATTTTGAGAGATTCCTTGAATCTTGACTTAACTGCCCCAGATGATGGACAATGCTCATGCCGTGCCCCTTGGTTGGAGGTGTTTTTTCCACTTGAGGTGACCCTTTTTATTGAAAAGGTTTTTGTTCACTAGATATTCGTCGTGCGAATTTCTCTGCTGTTTGAATAAATAGTCATATGCAAACAATGTTATTTTAAGAATGCAAAGCTTATGTCTGTCTTGAAGTTTTTGAAAATGCATTTTTTCAGTAAGATAGGAAAATTTTGTAAAATGTGACGTCAACTCAGGATTTAAAGCAAGCCCTACAGGATTCAGGATACCTTTTGTAACAGTATGCTTTCGAACTAACCCATGCTTCAGCTAGGACTTTTAAGGGTTATAACGTGGCCCGATTCACGGTTCAAGAAACAAAGGATAAAGGCTCAAAATGTATTTGTACCCACCTGTTCTTCGTGATGTTCTTCGATCCTAAACTCAGCTAATCATGCATTAGACCCCGTTTGAGTCTTTGCTCTGATATTCCAGTGATGGTTCGGATACTGAAAATTTATTTTGAACAAGCAGTCATTTTGTTGAGAGTTTGCAGGATCTCTTCCCTTTTGGTTTTTATTATCCCTGTTTTTTGCATGAACTGTTTCTTTTTGTGATTACAGTCAGCGGGATGCCCCGGTTTTTCTTAAGTCTCCTTCACAGGTTTTGAATTATTGGGCTTTTCTTTTGAGAGATAATGACTATCTGTCCTTACGATTATACGAAACCAACACCGTCTTTTGTTTCGGAAGGACTTCTTTGATGCCATTCATTGTGAACCTGGATCAACTGAGAAAACTACCCTGCCCTAGGTTATAATTAAGGGTTTTAATTTGTGAAAAGAAAAACTCCAACTTCTTTGGCTCAAAGGAGTTGACTAGGGATTATCTTCCTTATAACTCCACTATTTAGGATTTGAAACAATTCCTGTACCTCATCAGCGGGGTCTGTTCAAAAGCATATTGTAGAGATTTTAATATCATTTTTGTCATCCTCCCTCTAAAGGCTTAGAATTTTTTAATCGAGAGTAGATCATCACAAAAAATGAAAGCAATTTGAATATAGTGAATACGGATGGATTGATTCAAAACAGACATATGCGATGCATTGATAAAGTAACAAAGTTTGACATGAATAAATGTTTGAACAATCAAAAGAAAATTACAAATTGAAAATTCTAATGAACAAAAGTCTTCTTGTCTGAGTACTTGTAACTTCAAATGGTGAACCTTAGGGGATGGAAAAAGAATTCAATCTGACTGTCTTGTGTGAGTTCCAATGCTCCTTCATCAATCAAGTCTTGAATTTTGTTTCTCAACGCCCAACAGCTATTAGTATCATGCCCCGGGCTGTTGGAGTGATATGCACACCTTGCATCAGGATTGTACCTTAGGGAGGCTATGTGGGGATTCTGAGGAGGGTCCCTTAACGTCACCAGATTCAATCTCAACAGGTGTTGTAAAGCTTGAGACAACGGCATGTTGAGCTTGGTAAATTTCCTCTTGGGTGTATCCGGCTTACTCTGATTACCCCATTGTTTTTGGCGAGGTTGTTGTTGGACCCGTGAGGTAGCAGCAACTTGGAGGGGTCTATTTTTCTTCAAACCAAACCTTTGACTTCTCGGAAGTTGATTAATGACTTGGTCCCCGACCTTGACTGTTTGCTTCATGCTGTTGTATCTGTCTCGATGAAGCTGGTTGATAATGGTTCTCAACTCTTCTTGTTCCCGAGCTAAGCCTTGGATAAGAGCCTTCTGCCCCAGCATCTGGGTTTTCATGGAACTGAACTCAGCTTGCAGTTGTTCCAACCGTTCGTCCTTATTGTCTTCAGGACTTTTCTTGACCAAGTTCCCCATGAGGAGTGTTTTCAACTCTTCCTGCCCCTTGGATAGGTTTAGGAATACGTCCCTGAACTGAGCTTCTCTAGTTTGAAGATCTTGGTTGTCTGGTTGGAAAGCCATTGCTGAAATAAACAGCAAGAACATGAGAGACCTGTACTGGGAGACCTGTTATACAATGATATGTATGATATATGTATGCAATGTTTTCAAGGATCTCGCGGGGTAAACAAGAAACTATTAGAATTTGAATTTTGTAGCTTTGATTGAGGGAACTTCGTGTCGTTAAGAGTCCTTCTTCAAGAGTCAAGCTCACCATATTGAGTGGGTCATAGCCCCTGACTCAAGTTATCGTGTTTTGATTTCTAGACAACCTTGGCTAGAGGAAAATAAATCCCCTTTGCCCCTTGCTAGACATTTGATTTACCATGACCTGCATCATAAACCCTTGAGATCCTCGAAATGGTTAAGGAAATGTTAAGACATGATGTTATGATGTGCATGCTATGCGTTTAAGCAAAAGTGTGAGGTGATGTAAGTGAACCCTGTAATAAATCCAGATTATTGGATAAGGACTGTAAACAAAACCTGCAAGGAAATCATGTTGTCAGATAACAAGAATGTTCAAGTAGTTCAAGTTTGAAAGCACACAAGTCACACAATAGCCCTTAAATTTCAGGCTAGCAAGGAGTCTAAGTACTACCCTCTTTCAGTTTAGTTGGTTCAAACCTGTCCTAAAAATAGTAACCGGGTTCTAGAGGATCTCAATATCACTGACTACCCTCGATCGGTCATAATTCCAATTTAGCAACCTTTTCTTGCGGTCGGAATCATCACGAGAGTTTAGTCTCAATGAGTGTAGCATGTTGCTACTGTTCTATGGCCAAGTTGGTCAATTTAAAGGTTCTAAGGTCAGTTGGTGCTTAATGACCCCTTAGCAGACCCATATTCTCCTCGTTGCGCCACAAGGGATATTAGTACATGCTAAAGTGCCACACCAATGTAACTACTGCTTCAACCGTATCGGTCTACGCCGTACAGTTCCCCCACAGTTTATTGCTACTTACCTAAAAAGGTGTCCCCTAGATCCGAGTTAGGATCTATAGTAACTTCGATACAAACCCACAAATATAAAGCATACAAGTCAAGCAATTGAAAACAATATGAACTATTCCTAAGGTACACCCCACTTATTAAGCGTCCCCAGCAGAGTCGCCAGTTCTATGATACGGTGGGAAGAACTGACTGTTTTTTGGAATGTTGGTTTGCGTTTTGCGTTTGTTTTTACAAAATGTCGCGGTAAGCAAGAGCCGCCACCGACTTTTATTTTATCCAACAAGGAAAGGAAAAAAGCATAGAAAAATTCCTCTTTCGAGATATTTCTCGGGTTCGGGGGGGTAGATTATAAAAAGGGAAGGTGTTAGCACCCTTTCTATCCGTGGTTATCCACGAGCTCTTAGGTACTTGCTCAATTGTTTTCAAAATTGCTTTTCTTTGTGCTTGTGGGTTTGAAAAAAGTTTTTTGTTTGAAAACTTCGATTTAACTCTTGCTTCTGTCCTCAAGAGTGTAATGAAGTGTTTTTGAAAACATTGTTCGGAAAGTGTATGTTTGAAAAGATTTTGTTTTTTGAAAGAGCAAGTACTTAAGAACCATCTACCTATTCGAAAAAGGAATCGTTCTATGCTAATTTCCTTTAGACAATGATATCTTACTATTGATGAGTAGGAAGCACCGTCGTTGGAGTTTGAGGGTCAATTCGAATGAGGGACTTGCAGTCACTAAAGCAATGCTAGGACGCCTTAGCGGTAACCCTAATGTCTTAGATCATTTGTTTGAGGCAACAATATCTGAGGCAACCGTTTCGAGGCGACTATGATCTTTTAGACAAGAGGGTGACCTCTAAAACGACCTATACTCAATGACCGTGTACGAAGGCAACCAAGTGGGGTGTACCCTAAGAGTGTGCATGTGCGAGTGTGTTGTTTTCAGTTAATTTTATCTTCGTACATGTTAATGGTGATCTAAGTTAATTTTAGGTTAAAACATTCATTCTTGTCATGCATCCCTATTATCAAACAACTAACAGTTATATATTGCGGAAAATAAATTGCGGAATTTAAATTACAAGGCGTCGGGTATTTACATCGCCAAAGACAAACCCTTTAAAAATAAATAAAGCGATAAAAAATAATAAAAGTCCTATTAAGCTATTACAATCCGGAAGCAAGTACATTATTGGATAAATGAAATTAAATCGCGTGCGGAAATTAAGTCGAGTGCGAGTTTAGGGTTTTGACCCCTTTTTGTTAAAGAAAAGACTTTTCGTTATTTTTGAATTAAGAAAGAAACTATCCTAAATTAATAAATTAATTAATTAAATGAAAAAAGTTATTTTTGGGTTTTTAGTGTTTTAAGAAAGAAAAATAAAAGTAATTAATGTTAGTAAAAACCTAATTAAGTCTAATTTAATTTTAATTATTAAAAAAGGAATCAAAGTTATTCTAATTAAAACCTAAATTAATTTATTAGTATTTATTAATAAGAAATAAAAGTTGAAATTTAATTTGATAAAAATATTTTTGGTGATTTTATTTTATAAAAAGGCTGAATTTTAATTGGTTAGAAATTAAATAAAATAACAAAACAAATAATTAAAACAAAATAAGTAAATATAAGAGAAAAGGGTGTGGGCCTGAAATTGGTGTGTGGATAGCAATCTAAAGCCCATTTGGATCTGGCCTTGTTGACTTTTTTTTATTCCATGCGTGCATGTTGACTTGATCTATGGTGAACCATCAGCTTTTGGCCACCAGATTTGGCCCATGGCCATCTGGCAATTGATTGAACGATGGTTTATGGTGAGCTTTTGATTTGAACATGTACAAGATCACCTGAAAAGCAAAATTAACAAAGAGAGTGGGGGACCTGGGATTCGAACCCAGGTCCTGATGGATGTTGAACGTGCATGCTTGCCACTGGGACACTTTGTTTTAATTGTTAATAATATACGAATAAAACATAATATATTAAAACAAATCTATGGCCAGAAAAGACAAAAATAACGCGCGCGATTTGAATGGTGCAATGGGTAGGTTCCACGTATCGTCTTCAACCTTCGTCTGTGGCTAAAACTCTGTAAAACCTATAGCCACAGACACAGCCCGTCACTAAAAGTCATGCATACTCCAAAATCTGCTATGAGCCATGAAAATGAATTCTAAGGGCATGGTTGTGCCCGTCTCATCATCCCGGTCACAACCATACCTTTCTTGATAGCCAATTTTTCTTGAAACGAAAACACCCAAAAATATCCACAAAAACCTAGCTATGGAATTTTGCAGTATAGGTCAGATAAATAAAATTAAATTATGCCAAAAGCTTGGAAATGTTATGAGGATCACAAATATACCAATAATTTACTCAAATGATGCAAGAGTGATGATTTACGAATTCAAGAAAGAAGAGGATTATCTTGGTACTTACAACACGTTGTGGTGTCTGAGAATGATTGCTTTTGATCCAGGAAGGTTGAGTGAACACCTAGGAATCGATTGAGACCGGTCTAAGCTTCTGAAATTGCCTCTAGCTATGGATTCGATTCCACACTTTTTAATGAATTTTGCAACTTTTGTATTGCCTATTCTTGCAGCCTCCAACCCTCAATTTCGTGTGCATCTCTTGCTTATGTATGATACAAGGTATTAGGGTAACAAATATGGATGAAATCCCTCTAAATCAATGCCTTATGATTTGATTTGATTCATCCTTTACAACCTTCCAAATTTGGCCTAAATCATATCTTCTTGTAACCAATGCACCTGATGCGAATTTGATTCACATAATAGTTGTATTCAAAGCCTAAAGCAACCAAAAAATCATGAGTTATAAATACTTTTGATTTTATATGATTTTATTTGATTTTATTTGATTTAATAAATTCAATTAAAAATCAAATTAAATAATAAAAATAAGATATGGGCTCATGGCTAAAGCTAGGACACGTGGACAATGATGCAAGCTCAAATCAAGTGGAAATGAATGGGCCCATTTGACAAAATTTGAAGTTTTGGGGATAGTTGACTTTTGGCAATTTTGCAAAAATGCCCAACTTCAACAATGCATAACTTCTTCAATTTTGAACTTTTGGAAGTGTTCTTGGACCTTTTAGAAAGCTTGAGATGTCCTCTAACCAACCCTTTTGGTATCATATCATTTTGATATTCCATGCTCAAGTTATAAGCTTTGACAAAAAAGGTGTTTTTGTTGACTTTCAAAAATGACCTATAATGTCCAAATTTATAACTTCTTGTGAGTGCATTTTCTGATCTTGGGGTATGAAGATGGATTGTAGGAAACTTCATCCTCTTCAAACTGAGCTTTGGATGTGTCATTTCTCATAAAGTATGATAAAGTTATTCTTGGTCAAAGTTGAGTTGACTTTTCATGCAAAACCCTTATTTAGCAACTTTTGAGTCTTTATGAATTTTGAGCAATCCTTGATGAATCATGATCAACCCTTGATCAAATGATGAAATATCATTCAAAATGAGAATGTTGGGAAAAAATATTGAAGTTTGACTACTTGTAGGTCACAGTTGACTTTTGCCCTAGCATAGTCGACTTTTGGACCCTTTAACAATTGACTGAGCAAACTTCCTCTGCAAGGCTTGAAATTTGACATGGATGACCTTGAGGACATATTAGGACATTGGGGAGAACTTGAGGTCATTTGTATTCAAGAATCTTGATGCAACACAAAACCCTAATTTGAGGTTAACTGCCTTAGGAGATGACTTAATTGTCCAACTCTTGAGCAATCTTGAGCCACTTGGAGATTTTTCTTGCCATGTTTGGAGAAATATGAGAGGGGAAATTTTGGGGTACAAAACCATCCTTAATTAAAACATTTCTCTTGTATTTTTAATCTTGAAAATGTGATCATAAAGGTAGGGAAAATTTGGGTTAGGACAGCTTCCCCTATTCAATTATATTTCAATCGAATAGCGTGAGAAAACCCGAGTCTTGTGCATTTTGATTGAAAGTTTATTGAATACTTAAAGTATCCCCAAAATTTGTCTGACAACCATAAAGTTATACTGATATAGCATACCCTTATGAGTCTCGAGGAAGTAGGCGAAGCGGGTGATATATCGCTTGCTTGGGTTTGATAACGAGGCAGGTAGCCCAATTCTGTATGTATTGGCTTGTTCGCCCATTTTGAGGGTGAGTATAGCAATGATTGATGGTGCATGGTTGCTTGAAGACTGAGGCCATGAGCTACGTTTTTGAATCTATGCATGACGCCTGAGGTGATGTTTTGATCATGAATACATTGCGGCTTAGAGGCAATGTGTTTGGGTTTGAAGAATGCAATGCGGCTTAGAGGCAGTGTGTTGATTTGAATAATATGTTGCGGCTTAGAGGAAACGTGTTGATTTTTAGGGTACATTGCGGCTTAGAGGCAATGTGTTGACTTGGATAATACATTGCGGCTTAGAGGCAGTGTGTTGAGTTTTAAGGGTACATTGCGGCTTAGAGGCAATGTTCTAAGTTCTGAGGATGCATTGCGGCTTAGAGGCAATGTGTTGAATTTGTGGATACATTGCGGATTAGAGGCAATGTGTTGAGTTCTGTTTTCTTTTGAGCATCGCAGCATGAAGTCTGAGGCGATGATCGGTGTTCATGGAATAATGAAATGTATTACTGCGTGAAGTCTGATGCAATGGGTAAAAGTTTTGTTTTTCATCGTAGCATGAAGTCTGAGATGATGATTGGTGTTTATGGAATGAAAGAAGGTATTGCTGCTTGAATTCTGATGCAATGGGGTTACAATTTTTTATTTTCTTTCGAGCATTGCTGTGTGAAGTCTGAGACGATGTGATATGGGATAAAGAAACACATTGATGCATGAAGACTGATGCAATGGGTTAGGTTTGCGAATTTCTGCAAGAAGTCTTATGCGATAGGCTGGATTTTACGGAATAAGAAACACATCGCTGCATGATGTCTGAGGTGATGATCTGCGCCGTGGATTAAAGAGACATACATTGTTGCATGAAGTCTGAGGCAATGAATTTGGTTCGCGAATCACTATGTGAAGTCTGATGTGATAAGCTGAATTTGGTTTTCGAACATCGTTGCATGAAGTCTGAGACGATAGTCTGGAGTTTGGAAGACATTGTTGCATGAAGTCTGAGGAAATGGGTTATGTTTACAAATCACTGCGTGAAGTCTGATGTGATAAGCTAAATGTGTTGTTTCGAACATCGTTGCATGAAGTCTGAGACGATGGTTTGGAATTTGGAACACACTGCTGCATGAAGTCTGAGGCAATGGGTCAGGTTTGCAAATCACTGCGTGAAGTCTGATGTGATAAGCTAAATGTGTTATTTCAAACATCGATGCATGAAGTCTGAGACGATGGTCTGAGTTTGGGTAATGCATTACGACTTAGAGGAAATATGTTGATTTGGATAATATATTGCGGCTTAGAAGCAATATACTGAGTTCTGACAATGCGTTGCCGCTTAGAGGCAATGCAGTGGGTTTTGAGAATGTGTTGCGGCTTAGAGGATACGTACGGAGTGTTGAGAATCCATTGCGGCTTAGAGGCAATGTATGGAGTTTTGAGGATATATTGCGGCTTAGAAGCAATATACTGGGTTTTGACAATGCGTTGCGGCTTAGGGGCAATGTATGGAGTGTTGAGAATCCATTGCGGCTTAGAGGCAATGTACTGAGTCTTTGAGAATATGTTGCGGCTTAGAGGAAACATGCTGAGTTTTATGAATACATTGCGGCTTAGAGGCAATGTGTTGAGTTTTGCAAATACATTGCGGCTTAGAAGGAACGTAATGAGTTTTACGAATAAGTTGCGGCTTAGAGGCAACACACTGATTTTTGCAAATACATTGCGGCTTAGAAGCAATGTACTGGGTTTTTGCGAATACGTTGCAGCTTAGAGGCAACACACTGAGTTTTGCAAATACATTGCGGCTTAGAAGCAATGTACTGGGTTTTTGCGAATACGTTGCGGCTTAGAGGCAACGTAGTGAGTTTTGCAAATACATTGCGGCTTAGAAGCAATGTACTGGGTTTTTGCGAATACGTTGCGGCTTAGAGGCAACGTACTGAGTTTTTGCAAATGTGTTGCGACTTAGAAGCAACGTACTGAGTTTGTAAGGAACTCATCACTGCGGGAAGACTTAGGTGATGGGATGAATGTGTCACGGCATGAAGACTGGGGTGACGGGTTGAATCATAGGAGAACTATTGCATTGGTTGACCCTTAGATAGTTGAATCGAGGGTGAAATTATTTGTCTGTTTGCTAGGCGATACATGTGTATGTATTGAATGTTGTATGTATGCAAAATGTATGATGTTTGACATTGATATGGAACCATGAATATGTATGTAAAAATGTATAGTGCATGTACGCTATGCAAATTGTATGTATGAAATATGCGTGAGATGTGTATATGCCTTGAAATGTTATGAAGACCATTTCTGGCATTCCCTCCTTTAAACCATTGGCTTAGAGCTACCAATTCCCGGTGTTATGTCGTCGTGGCATTGTTGAACTTTGAACACAGTGGACAAAGTTAGAAAAATTCGAACATTGATTTTGTATTGCAAGCGTAGACGTAGAAGTAGATGTAGATAATGGCATATGCATAGATTTGTATGCAGGCGTAGATGTAGATGTAGGTAATGACCTATGCGTATATTTATATGCAGGTGCAGACGTATATATGTTGTCTCTGTAAGCGCTGGCGTAAGCATAGGCATATGTATTGGTCATATGCGTAGATTCGCGTGTTGCAAGTGCAGGCGTAAGCGTAGATGTATGTTGATTCGTATGTCGTAGGCGCATGCGTAATCGTAGACGTAGGTAGAATTAGTAGGAGTATACATGTGTGTGGACGCATGTGCAGATGTAGACTTTATGTTGCAAGTGTAGGCATAGGCGCTGACATGGACGTAGACCTTGCACGGACGCATAAATGTAGGCATAGACTTGGTATTTGTTGAGTGCAAGCATAGGCGCAGGTGCGGACGTAGTCTTTTTTTTTGCATCGCGGGCGTATACATAGGCGTAGACATGGACACATGTGTGGAATTTATATTATAGACGTAGGGATAGACATGTGCATGGACGTATGTGCGGACATAGACTTTGTGTTGCAAGTGTAGGCATAGGTGCCGACATGGACGTAGACTTTATGTAGGGATGCGTAGATATATGCATAGACTTTGTATTGTTGAGTGCAAGCATAGGCGCAGACATGTGTATGGACGTAGACTTTTTACGTCGTGAGCATAGATATGCATAGATACGGGCATAGTCATGTGTATAGATTTGCAAGACGTAGGAGTAGCCATGTGCGTGGACGTAGATGTGGATTTTCTTTTGATATCTTTCTAACCAAAATAGTTTTTTAGTGTTTTGTAAAATGCTTTTATTTTGTTAATTCCCCGAAATTATTTCAAGACAATATTCACAAGTAATGATCGCAGTATTTTGTAAACAACTCTGAGAAAATAAAAGCGCAATTTGAAAGATGCAAAGAAAGCAAATGCTTTATTGATATGCCTCTGAATAGGCGAGAATATAAGATGCAATTCCTAGGAAGAGGTAATTATAGAAATTTTGAAGTTGTGAATGGAAATGAAAAGATGATAATTGATACTGTTGTGCCCCAATATCCTTTTAATGATCTTATCTCCTTTGCTTCTGAGTTGAATGATCCAGATCTATCTCTCCCGTCGTGGTTCGTAGTCACAGTTCTTAGATCGCCGTATTTTTGTTCTTTATTTATTTTTGAATGATCCCTAATTTTTTCCTGGATTGTCCTTTCGGGTTTTCAATCCACCGGGATAACTTTTTGTTGTATGCCCCTAATTTTTTACCTGGATCTCCCTTTGGGGTTTTTGATCCACCGGGGCGCTCCTTTTTGCCTAAGTCGCCTATTTAAGGTTTGGGCTTAGCGAGCTTCTTATACATAGTGTTTTTGACTGCGTCTGAATTTTCCGGGTGCGATAATTCTTCCCCATCCATTGTTGTGAGGATAAGATCACCACCAGAGGATGCTGTTTTGACTAGTACGAACTTTCGTAATTGGGGGTCAGTTTGCCACGTGGGTCGAGGTGAAGTAGCATAATCTTCTTGAGTATTAGACCATGTCGTGGTCCATCTTGTACAGTATGTTGTTACTCTGAAAGAATTCTGAGGCTAGTTCCCGTAGAGTTCGTTTGTCGATGTTGGAGGCATTTTCTAGATGTCGTGACACCAAGTCTCGTTATATTGTCGTTTTTTAATAGCAAGGCAATGTGAGGGCTTTTCGAAGCGTCTGTTTGTGATGCGCGGTTCGTGTTTTGACCAAGTTACTTTGAACATAGACGATATAGTTGCCAAGGCGTCTGTCATTTGATTCCCTTTTCGTAGGACGTGACTGAAAATGATCTTCGTGAATTCCTCAGTCGGTTTTAAAACATGATCCTGATATGGAACCCGTTTTAGTATCTCGTTCACCACTGACTTGGTATATGGCTTGTGAGCCTTCTTTGGAGAAGTCAGTACTTCCCTTATATCGTGCCCCTGGCTCGGGTTCTTCGTCAGATCTTGGTATTTCGCAGTTGTTTATTTTTACGGCACTGTCTGTATTCGACTTTGGCCTATTTCCGTAGATATGCGCAATAACTCGATCAACTTATTTGTGGCTCCGCTCTTAACATTTCCCCTTAGCTTGATTTCTTCCAGGTCTTCCCATGTGATCAGATTAATGATCTTAATATCCTCTTGATATGGTTGTGAATTGTTAGCTTTTCTTTTTTATTTTCCTCGCCATTTTCTCGGAGAGATCAAGATCTTTAACATCTTCCTCTTTAGCTTGGTTGATAGGAGCATAAAAATTATATTGGATCGCAACAATAGCATTATCGATGGTTTTGGGCATGAATTTGCACCTTTATTATGTTTTGGTGCAAATTTAGTATATGAATATTTAAAAATGCATGTGCAGAGAAAGTATTTCCATTTTTAGATTTAAGATATAAATGCAAGAGAAAGAAAAGGGATCTTAATTGAAAACAAAATGTAACTTTTATTAATCGTAAATATTGTCTGAAACAAAACAGGGAAGCCCTTACAAGCAACCTCTATGCCTCGGGCTTGACATAGGTTCTTTAAAAAACAAGAAAAATTAATTAGGGAAGAAAAGATCTCAGGAATCTCCACGGTCGTCCCACTTTTGAGTTTTTTCTCCTGGGCGTATTCTTGGATGAATTCAGTTGCCCCTTTGGTGTTGGATTTGTTGAATATTTTTCCCCATGTCTGCCATGCACTACTCTATTGTTGACAAAAGTCTCTTGGATCGGAGGAAAATGTGCTTTGCCCTTCAGAGTAGCTTTATATTTTATGTCAGGGTTTTGTCCGAACTGGACTATCCCCTGGTCCCCTATCCTTTATAGAGCTCTTTCGAAAGCTTCATTGTGTCCTAGTGGGAGTCCACATCCCGACCGATATTATTTCAGCGAGTTTATCGGGGTTTTTGCTTGTCTGCTTGCCCCAGAGTCAGTGACTACTTCAATTGCGTTTATTGTCAGCCCATCACGCGACAACGTAGGGTCTGATGTGATGTTGGGCTTCTTGAAAGTGATGTCTCGAGAATCCAACAAATCTTGCACCTTGTGTTTGAAAGGCCAACACTATTCTATGGTATGTCCAGGAGAATTAGCATGATACTTACATCTGGCGTTGGCATCATATCTTCATGGGAGTGGCCCGACTGGAGGAGCTAGAGGCTTGAGCTCCACTAAGGATGACTTAACTAGCTATTGCAATAACTGGCTAGGTGACATAGGGAGTGGATCAAATTTCCTGGGTGGCCTTCTGCCTTGCTTCTGCCCTAGTGGGATCACTAATGGTTGTTGTACCCTGGTTTGTGACGCTGCAACATTAATTTCTCCCTCTTTTCCTTTGGTGAAGTTTGAAGCTGGCCGTTTTGAATTGTAGGGAGTGTTTGATGGTCCCCCTAATATCTTCCCACTTTTTATCCCAGTCTCGATTCTTTCTCCAATGGTTACTTGGTCTAAACACCATGAAGAGATGCTTCCCACCATCATCTCATAATATAGCTCGTGCAAAGTTCCCATGAACATGTCTACTAACTCCTTCTCTAACAGCGGTGGTTTCACATGGGATGCCAACTCCCTCCATCTCTGAGCATACTCCTTGAAGGACTCTTCTTTTTCTGGGAAAAATTCTAGAGTTGCATGCGGGTAGGCGCCATGTCCAGGTTATATTTGTAACGCTTTAGGAAAGAATTAGCGGAATCTTCCTAGATTTTAATATGCATTCTCTCCAATTGCATATACAAGTCTGAAGATGCCCCACTCAAGCTATCTTGAAAATAGTGAATCATCAACTTCTGATCGTGGGCATGGGCATACATCTTCCAACAATACATGCGAAGATGATTTCTTGGGAAAGTAAGCCCCTCGTAATTTTCAAAGTTAGGTACTTTAAACTTTGGTGGAATCACCACATCTGGAACTAGGCCCATTTCGAGAGCGTCTACTTTGAAAGCATCAAAACCCTCCACAACTTTTAATCTTTCCTCTAGGGCTTTGTACTGATTCATCACTAATGGATTATCAACAACATGAGTACCAGTTATCTTTGAGGGCGCTTGGTTGGCATCCTCTGGGTCGTGGTCTTCGTATTGCAGGTCCAAGTAATTGTCTGCATCATTGGTCGGAATCTGTAGGGTACGATATTCCCCTTCTTTCAGCGGCGGTGGGACAAACCCTTCAATTTTAGCTTCTTGTTGGGCCATGACGGACTTCTAGAGTCCTGCCTCTGACTCTTTCCTTAGTTGGTGACCACTTGATGCACCAATAGTTTGGGCTACCTCTTCGAAAGCTGCCCTGGGAATCTGATCTTTCCTGTCAATAATGTTCTTTAAAGCTAGGAGAACTTGACTCAGATCTCCTTTCATTGAAGTGACATCACCCTTTACTTGTTAGAGATCCTCATTGAATGCAGCCTGAGTTTCCTCGATTTTCTCCATTGCATTTTGTTGATAGGCCCTGGTTTGATATGGAGGCTAAGGAGGTGGCGATCTTCTTCTACCAATGGTTCAGCTGGAGAGATGTTTGTGAAAAATGAGTTTTGACATGATACACAGGTGTTTGTGAATGCATGCGTGTGAATGAATGTGTATGAATAAGAAAGGGGTTAACTGTCTTATTCACTTGGGTATGTACTTGTCTTTGCTTATTATTTTACTTAGCGACTATCTTTAAAATAGATACGCAAACGAGATATGGAACTTAAGAAAGGGGTTAACTGTCTTATTCACTTGGGTATGAATGTGTATGATTACGAACATAAACCAAAACTATATTTGCGTGAAATCAAGCAAAAAGGAAATAAGTCTTCTGGGTGCGCCTGCGGATATCTGATCTGGAAGTCATCCACCTTGACCTGACAAAGCTTGAGAAAATCTTCAGCACATTATTTCCTTTTCACGGCCATAATTTCAAACATGTTTGGCATGTTGACGCGGGCAAGATGTTTCCTTCTGTATACATTTTTAAAGACAGTCATCGAGATCTTGATTTTATTTTTTCTTATACCCCGTGAATAAGACAAAGAAACGGGTGACGAATATATGATGGATGTATGACGAATACATGAAATATATGAATTCGTGGGTATAAGGTTGAGTGACGAGACTTTTTTGTAATAAGTACCCTTATAAGGTAGGTTCTTTAATCTTGACCTACAGTTGATCTACCCTCCCAAAAGGTGGCTTCCTTAAGGGTGTCATGAATAACACCAGAGGGGAAGGCGCAAGGGCCTCCCTTAGGTGGAGCCTCTTTACGGACTGAGACTTTCGTCTCAAAGTCGTGAAAGATCTCGTCATGAGATTTTTGGATTAAGGTCGTTACAAAGAGTCATGGGTGATCTTCCAAAGTCCTACTCGTTAAGAGGATATCTCTCGATAAGTATTCCTTTTTCAAAAGTTCACCGACTCTAGGCGAAGTCATCACATAAACTCGCAGGGATGATGTACCCCCTAAACTAATAGACGAACCTTCTTTCTAAGGGTTATATTGGAAATATTTTTGAGATAGAAAAAATCTCGCCACACAGTAAATATATGATGATAAGAGAAATTGACAGTAAATAAATGCAATAAAGTAGATAAATGCAATAAATAAATAAAGCGAAAAAAACAGAAACCCAAATATACCTAAACTTAGGGTTAAGGAGAGTCCCCAGCTGTAGCAACTGGTTTTTTAATCAAGAGTCGCCACTATTAGTTTTTATCCTAAGGAAGGGAACCTAATAGAAAACTCTAATGTGCAGACAGAGATTCTAGGTTTCAGACTCAAATAAACAAAAGGAAGGTGTTAGGCACCTTTCGTCTACCTTGTTCATAAGTATATTAGCCCTAGGTTTTGGTTTGGGGTAAACAGTGTTATAAATTTTAATTAGCAAGACTCTCCATGATTTTAGATCGCGTGCCTATGTATCCTCTTATGAGGAATCACGGTCTCAATTCATAGTTCGTATGGGTTGGTGTCTTTTAGGGGTTTGTAAACATATTTTGAATCACTTCGCACTCAGTTGAGAGTAGTGATTGTGGAGATTTTGACTGAGTACGCAGTAAACCAAAATTAGTTTGAAACCCATTTGCGAAAAAAAGACTGTTGTTTAGCTTAGTTTTATTCGCGAAAATAGTTTAGATTTGGTTTGTATTTTTTAATAATATTAATTGCAAAACGTCTTGATTAATGGATGATTGATAAAAAGGTATTTAATGCAAAAATATATATATATAATAATATATGCCATTTTGATATAAAAATATTTTATCTTTATGATATAATAAATAATAATATATATAATAATATATATAATAATAATAATTAATAATAATAATTACTGCAAATATAAATCATAATTATTATATAAAAAAATTATAAATATAAGAATTAAAAATAGATAAAAATATAATGTATTGAAAATAACAAAAGAAATAATAGATTTAACTTGTGGGGTGCGTTTTCTAGCTGTTAAGTAAAACAAGGGGTGTTGAAAATAATCCGAAGTAAGCCCAATATGCAGGCTGGACAGGGGGCGCAATTTGATTTTCAGTTTAGTAATTGTAATCAAGGGGGGGGTGAGTAACATCCGGGCTTGGCCCATTACACAACTTCTTTGAACCCGGAATGATTGAGTGTTGTTCATACATGATCTAACGAATGAGGTTTAAGGACGCATGATAGTAGCTGTAGATGTGCGCCTACTGGATTAGAACATACTATAGCACGTTATCTTTTACATTTTCAATTCATTCATTGTTTCTTTTTTACAGCTTCTACTTCCTCTTTCCTCAAACCCTTCTTCCTTCCTTAACGTCATCCTACTGGTGGCGGAGGCTCGACCACCTCCTTTCTCACCATAAACTGATAACCCTCACTCAAGCAAACAACATCAAAACAACAAAACTAATAATTTCACCCTTTTTTGTGCTCGTCATTCTCGGATTACACGCCTCCGATCTGATAACCTTCCTTCTTCTCCTTGCTTGCAAGTTCCGGCGATGATTCAGAGATGGTGGTTGGCGGCACGATAGCAATAGCGGCATAGACGATGTCACGCGATTAGGGTTTCAGGCGTTTAAACCCTAATCCCCTCTAACTCCTCTCTTCCACAAGGTGGTTCTTCCCTGTTTTTTGTCAACAATCCGCCTCCTGTAAAAAAAACCTTGGTCCTTCTGTATTCTTTCTGTATATATACTGTTAGGAATTTTTAGGGTTTTGGATCGTTAGGATTAGATGTTAGAAACATTAGGGATTTATTGTTGATTGATGTAAATTGATATAGATTTGATTTAGTGTAGATTTAATACATTTTCAATCTTTTTTCTGAGATTTGATTAGATTAGGTTTTCTGTAACTTTCGGATTTTGTAATACGATTGATTTTCTGTGTAATTTCTGAGATTCGTTTCTGTATAAGTTTATATTTGTGTTTAATTTTGCATATCTGGGTTGTAATATATTGGATTTGTATAAATATTGTAATTTTATATTTGATTATGATTCATATTCTGCATATTCGTGTTAACTGAAAAAGATCTGTGTTTTTTTTAGTAGTATTTGATTCGATTTCAATTGGAATCTACACGGTACATGTTGTTTGCAAAAATCATGGTCTAATTGGGTTTAATTGTAACAGTGACTGTTAATGCCACAATGTGAGCTAATTTTGTTTTACATTATTTGCTAGTAGTTAATTCAACTGGGCCCTGCGCTATCTACCAATTAGGCTATTGAACTGTAAAAGAATTTATGCCCAACTGTTTCAGTAACACGTTTTTTTTACTTAGGATTGGGCCTCAATTTTCATTTAACTCAATGATCCAACAGATCCTTATCCAAAACAAAAATTCCTAGTTATTTATGTAATAAAACGTTTTTGTTAAATTTACTAATAATTTGTAGAGTAACTTAATTAGTAAAATAGAAATATAATAATAAGAAACAGATAAATTTTCCACAAATGCTCAAATGGGGCCATCTTAGAAGCTGTTAACGGGCCTGTAAAAATATTTAATCAAGGCAACGCTTGAAATAAAGCAGTAATTCAATGGGCCCGGTTCATCTCTATTAGGCCTTCCCAATTTGTTGCGTACACCCCTTCTTTGATATTTAATGACCAATGAAAATAGGCCAATTGAAATGGACATGTATATGCAATTTCAACCTTTAACAACAATAAAACCTAACTGGACTTTATCATACTTAAACTTAATAATTTTTCTGAAATAACTTTCCATACTCGAATCTCATGGGCCTTTGGCCAACATGCCTCGTAAATGGGCCTACGGATACATGGGTCTTTCTGATTTAGAAAGCCCCACTCCCCTGAATTAAAATGCACCCTCTGCTTGACTTGGATTTAAGAATGAGCCATCAGATGTTGCAGGACCATCCTTAATTACAACATTTCTCTTGTATTTTTAATCTTGAAAATGCGATCATAAAGGTAGGGCAAATTTGGGTTACGACACTGAGGTGAAGAGGTGTTTCTGTTGTGGTAAGACTGGACATGTTGTGTCTGAGTGCAAGCATAAGGAGGTGATTTGTTTCAATTATGGTGAAGAAGTACACATTGGTAGCCAGTGTTAGAAACCAAAGAAGGCGCAAACCAGTGGTAAAGTGTTCGCTTTGGTTGAGGATCAGGCAACTACAGAGGACAGACTTATCAGAGGTACATGTTTCATTAACAATACTCCTTTAATTACTATTATTGATATTGGCGCTACTCATTGCTTTATTTCTGCTGATTGTGTTGAAAGATTAGGTCTTATGTTATCTTCTATTAATGGAGAGATGGTCGTCGACACTCCAGCCAAGGGGTCGGTGACTACTTCTTTTGTGTGTTTAAAGTTTCCTTTGTCGATTTTCCACAGAGATTTTGCTGTTGATTCGGTTTGTTTGTTGTTAAGAGGGTTGGATGTGATTCTGGGTATGAACTGGTTAGAACATAACTATGTTCATATTAATTATTATAACAAGTCTGTGAGGTTTTCTACTCCTGAAGAAGAGGAAGATAGTCTGTTGTCTGCTAGACAGTTAAGGAAGTTGATGCAAGAAGAAGCTCAGATGTTTTCGTTGATGGCGTCGCCATCTGTCGAGAATCAAGCTATAATTGAGGAATTGCAGGTGGTGCGTGAATTTCCTGAAGTTTTCCCTGATGAAATTCTTGATGTACCTCCAGAGAGAAGTTGAATTTTCTATTGATCTTGTACCTAGTACCAGACTTGTGTCTATGGCACAATACATGATGTCTGCATCTGAATTGTCGGAACTAAAGAAGCAATTGGAATATTTACTTGAAAAGAAGTTTATGATACCAAGTGTATCACCGTGGGGAGCTCCAATGTTGTTAGTAAAGAAGAAAGATGGAAGTATGAGGCTTTGTGTTGATTATAGACAATTGAATAAAGTGACGATTAAGAACAAGTATTCGCTTCCAAGAATAGATGACTTGATGGATCAATTGGTGGGTGCTCGTGTGTTTAGTAAGAATGATTTGAGGTCGGGTTATCATCATATTAAAGTGAAGGATGAAGATATCCAGATGACGGCTTTCAAAACATGTTATGGACACTATGAGTATTCGGTGATGCCTTTCGGTGTTACCAATGCGTCGGGAGTATTCATGGAATACATGAATCACATCTTTCATACTTATTTGGATCGATTTGTAGTGGTGTACATTGATGATATTTTGATTTACACAAGGTCGGAGGAAGAGCATGCAGAACATTTAAGAATTGTATTCAAGTCTTGAAAGAGAAGAAGTTGTATGCAAAGTTGTCTAAGTGTGAATTTTGGTTAGAGGA
The DNA here is from genome assembly GCA_948472305.1 of Vicia faba. NCBI lineage: Eukaryota > Viridiplantae > Streptophyta > Magnoliopsida > Fabales > Fabaceae > Vicia > Vicia faba. The sequence continues at coordinate 1,347,897,190 of OX451737.1, forward strand.
GGTTAGTTTTCTTGGTCATGTGATCTCAGGTAGTGGCATTATTGTAGATCCATCAAAGGTGGATGTTGTGTTGCAATGGGAAACTCTAAAGTCAGCTATCGAGATTAGAAGCTTTTGGGATTAGACGGTTATTATAGGAGGTTTATCGAAAGTTTCTCTAAGTTGGCACTTTCGTTGACTAAGTTGACTTGTAAAGGTAGAGCTTTTGTGTGGGATGTTCAGTGTGAAGAAATTTTTACAGAATTAAAGAAAAGATTAATGTCGGCTCCGATTTTGACGTTACCTAATCCAGGAGAACCTTTTGTTGTATATTGTGACATTTCTAAGATGGGTTTAGGAGGTGTTCTTATGAAGAATGATAAGGTAGTTGCTAATGCGTCAAGGCAGTTGAGGACTCATGAGAAGAACTATCCTACGCATGATTTAGAGCTTGCTGCAGTTGTTTTTGTGTTGAAGATTTGGAGGCATTATCTTTATGGTTCTAGATTTGAAGTGTTTAGTGACCATAAGAGCTTAAAGTATCTATTTGATCAGAAGGAATTGAATATCAGACAGCGAAGATGGTTGGAGTTATTAAAGGATTATGATTTCGGTTTGAATTATCATCTAGGAATAGCAAATGTGGTAGCTGATGCATTGAGTCGAAAGACTTTACATATGTCAGCAATGATGGTTAAAGAATTGGAATTAATTGAACAGTTCAGAGATATGAGCTTAGTTTGCAAAGTGACACCGCAAAGTGTTATGTTGGGGATGTTGAAGATTAATAATGATTTTTTAGATATTATGAGAGAATCTCAGAAGTTAGATGTGAAACTGGTAGATTCGATGGTTTGGATCGATCAGTCTAAGAACAATGATTTTAAGTTGGATGCGCAAGGTGTGTTGAAATTTTGCAATCGGATTTGTATTCCTGAGGATGCGAAGATGAAGAAAGTGATCCTTGAAGAGAGCCATAGAAGAAATTTGAGTATTCATCCAGAAGCTATAAAGATGTATTAGGATTTGAAGAATTTGTTTTGGTGGAATGGGATGAAGAGTGATGTGGCTCAGTTTGTGTACGTATGTTTGACTTGTCAGAAGTCGAAAGTTGAACGTCAGAAGCCTGCAGGGTTGATGCAACTGTTAGATGTTCCAGAATGGAAATGGGATAGCATTTCGATGGACTTTGTGACAGGGTTACCTAATACTTTAAGGGGACATGATTCAATTTGGGTGATTTTTGATAGGCTTACTAAGTCGGCTCATTTTATTCCTATTAACATCATTTTTCTAGTGTCGAAGTTGGCTGAGATTTACACTAGTGTAATTGTGAAGATGCATGGTGTTCCTTTGTGCATTGTGTCAGATAAAGATCAGAGGTTTACTTCTGATTTTTGGAAGACTTTGCAAGAGGCGTTGGGTTCTAAGTTGAGGTTGAGTTCGGCGTATCATCCTCAGACGGATGGTCAGACAGAGAAGACTACTCAATCGTTGGAGGATTTGTTGAGAGCGTGTGTTCTTGAACAAGGAGGTTCGTGGGATACTTATCTTTCGTTGATAGAGTTCACTTATAATAACAGTTACCATGCTAGTATTGGGATGGTGCCTTTTGAAGCGCTGTATGGTCGGAGGTGTAGAACTCCTTTATGTTGGCATGAATCTAGAGAAAAGGTAGTGCTTAGACCTGAACTTGTTCGTGAGACTACTGAGAAGGTGAAGATGATTCGGGAAAAGATGAAAGCTTCCCAAAGTAGATAGAAGAGTTATCAAGATAAGTGAAGGAAGGATTTGGAATTTCAGCTGGTGACCATGTGTTTTTGAGAGGTACACCTGTAACTGGTGTTGGGCAAGCGTTGAAGTCTAAAAAGTTCCATTCTTGTTTTATTGGTCCATATCAGATTTCAGAAAGAGTTGGGAATGTTGCTTATTGGGTGACTTTACCGCCTAATCTTTCGAATTTACATGATGTTTTTCATGTGTCACAGCTCCGAAGTATATTTCTTATCCATCTCATGTGATTCATATGGATGATGTACAAGTACGAGATAATCTTACTATTGAGACGATGCATGTACGAATCGCGGATCGTGAAATGAAGACTCTAAGAGGCAAGGAGATTTCTTTGGTGAAAGTAGTCTGGTTAGGAGCTGCTGGAGAAAACATGACTTGGGAGTTGGAAAGCAAGATGCGGGACTCCTATCCAGAGTTGTTTGAATGAGGTAAATTTTCGAGACGAAAATATTCTAAGTGGGGGAAAGTTGTAACGCTCGTAATTTAATTAATTATTTATTTAATCAAATTATTTTTGTATTATTTGTGATGTTGCGGGATGTTGAGAATTATTGGTATAAGTTGTTGGATTATTATTAATTAATTAATTAGTTGATTAATAATAATTATATTATGGAATTAAAGGGGATATATGAAATAATATTGGACTTATGTTATTGGTTAGAAGTAGTAAAGTGGGGGTGTAGTTTAGGACCAAGAGGATTGTTATATAAGGAGAAGATAACACAAGGATTTGTTTTAGTTGGAGAATATGGATTATGTATGCCGATCGGTAGAGCTACGCAGACGAGGAGCAAGCTGCCCGGTGTCGAGCAGAGCGAAGCAAGCTGTTGACTGGAAGCTTTGGTTGAGCGAACTTCAATCCAAGTAAGGGTGGGGTTCTGACCTTGTAATGGGACTTATGACATGTATTACGTGGGAATTGGCCGTTTTATGATTGTTGTGCGTGCATGTTTCTGAATTGCTATCGAAGTTCCCTGGTTGTGTGTTTTGGATGTTAAGTTAGTTGTGTGACTGCCTGATTTAATCGATGAGTAGGTTAGTGTAGATTGTTGCCTGTTGTTGTGTTTGTTAGTTTGTTCTGGTCGTTATGAGGTTATGTTCGTTACGATGTTAGGAATTATTGTTGTAGTCGGCCTTGTATGTTGATGAATATGTCGATAGGAATCTAGTTGCATGTTACTATTTTATTCCGAGCGGTTAGCCGGAAGTTATAAATTATAGTGGTGTGGTCGTTAAGATGTTATATCGTGACTATGTTGTTGGCCGAATTAGTGTCGGGGAGGATATCGAAGTAGTGGGTATCGAACGGAGTTTTAGGCTGCGAGGCGTATCGGGGAATGATGCGTTGGATTTTTCGAGAAGAATTAGGTTGCAGGATGTGTCGAGGAGCATAGGTCAGTCGTTTCCCTGTTTTCTCAGTGCGTGTAGAGGAGTATATATTAGTTGTTATGTTTTCCTAGATGTCGTGCATGTCGAGGGGCACGTAGTTCCCTATCCCTTTTGCCCGTACATACTGCGTTTTGGTCGTTAACCGTGTTATGTGAATTATTGTTAAGTTCTTGTTTAATCATGTTAATGACTGAATCGTTGATTGATGTGATAGGCTTATGGCCAATGTTGATTTACGTTGATTTGTTGTGATGTTGTGAATTCTCGTCGATAATGCGAAGTTGCAGGGAATTTATATGATGATGAATTACCTCTATTTACTGGTAATAATGGTGATGTGGGCTTATGCCTTGAGATGGATGATGATTGTTGTGAGTATGTGATAGTGCATTCATTGAGTAACATACATTTTCATACTATGTGATGGCCTGGATTGGTAAACTGCGAAGAAGGCTTATGCCTTGTTGATGCCTCTATTAATTGGCAATTATTAAGATGGGAGTTCTACTCCGTTTTTAAGATGGGAGTTCTGCTCCAATTGTACCACATACATTCGCATAGTATTGAGTCGTATTCCAAGTTGTATAATTGAGTTGTTGTGATGATGAATTAGTTGTGGTGTTTTGTTGATAACTTCTTGTGATGGTTGTTATTTATAAGTTGTGAAGTGGTGATTTTTGCATGAACTGATTCTAGTGTAATATTTATCATACATTCTATTATAGTGTTCGATATCTCACCCCTTCTGTTTGAATATTACCCTTATGTTGGTAATGTGCAGATATTTCAGAGTGAAGGTGGTTGACCTTCAGTAGTTTGAGTCGGTGTCATTGCTCTGATATGTAACACTCGGGGGGGATGAACGCTTGTTGCTTTAGTATTTGTTATTTCAGTTGGCTGAACTTTAAGTTGATTGTTGTTAAGTGATAACACTTACTTTACACTTGTTTTTGACTCTGATTTCACATGTTATTTAGGTTTTTTTATTATTGTTTTCTCGTATTATGCCTATCTTTTGTTTCATTTTCAGGTATTTCAATTATCCAGAGCTCCCCTTAAGAAATGAAGGAAAACAGGATGAAAAACAGGAGTTTAGATCAAATTTACACTCATGGCGTCCACCATGGCGCCAACCATAGGGTAGGCCATGACGTGGACCACCTCCTGCTGACCTCAACTTCCACGTTCCCCACTTCCTTTTATATTACACTCATGGCGGGCACCATGTACCCCATGGAGGGCGCCACCTTTGGACGATGCTTTCCCCCCCAAAATGAGTTGGGGGGCATTCCTGTGATTTCCTACATTCTTCATCCTCTATAAATAGAAGTTCCTGATTTCATTTCAAATCACCCAAGCTTGGTTGCAAACTTAATCCAACCATAGTTGCGAACTTAAGCCATATAATTTCACCATTGTTAAGCAATAATTCTTCACATCGGGGAATTATTATACTGTTGATTGAGTCTGTGATCGAGTTTTTAAATTGAGTCTGTAATCGAGTTTGGAGCACTTCGGCAGAAGTTTATCTTGACACATTTATTTTCAACTGCTGTTTATTTCCAGACGCATTTTACTTCCAGTTTGTACCAGATTTAAAACCTCCCTGTTTGGAGCAGGTTTCTATTTATATATTCTGCACTGCTTTTACATTTTGTTTATTTCTCGCACCTGCTTTTACTTTGTTTATTTACGCATCTACTTTTACTTTGTTTATTTCCCACACCTGCTTTTACTTTGTTTATTTCCCGCACATGCTTTTACTTTGTTTATTTCCCGCACCTGCTTTTACTTTGTTTATTTTCTGCACTACTTTTACTTTGTTTATTTCCCGCACCACAATTTAAATTATTTACTTTCTCGCATGATTTATTTTAACATGTCTGTTTACATTCCCATGTCAGGATGAACCTTACTGGGATAGAATGTAAGGAATCTAGTTAGACCGATATTCCAAATAATGTGTCAATAGAAATGCTTATGGGCTATTTTGGTTTTTAATACGAGTTTTCTGTACTTTATTGTTGTTGGGCAAGATCGAAAGCCGTCCAACCCTTTGTTAAACTCGGTTAGTTCAAACTGGTCAAAGGTAGCGAAAGCGCTTTGTCCGGTTAGTTAGGGATTTTTATGATCAAAGAAATCAATTTTGAAACTATTTTCGGACGCATTTATAGGGTTAAAGTTAGGTCCCCCTTTTATTAGAAATTCCAGATCAAAATACTTTTCAACTTGGTCAAGTACTTTATTTCTTAAAAATAGGTTTATTACTTTAACACAATGCGCGCCTTTTTATAAGTGACGATAAAAAGGTCTGATTAGAGAGTAAACTCGGCTCTGATTACGCGAAAGCGACAGTTCCTGTTAAATTAGTTCTTTTCTTTAGTAGAAAATATTTCTCTATAAGTAGTTCTATTCTGAAGCATTGTGAATATCATCTGAATATGTGAATTATATTCGGCCCAACTTTTATATATGAAGTTTATTTCACTGCACTTTACTTTCTTGCATGCTCAATTCCCTGTTTGATTTTGACTTAGCTAAACACCGTAACAATAGGAAATGATAGATTGACGATTGGTCTCTGTGGATCGATAATCTTTTATATTACTCTGACGTGATTCGTACACTTGCGAACACATACGCATCAAGTTTTTGGCGCCCTTGTCGGGGACACAATTTTGTTAAATTTCGCACCCTATAGTCGCACCGTCTAGACTAAGTTTTCCAGTCCGGTTGATGCGAAGATATCGCAACACCGGAACCTTATTCAATCCTTTAGAGAAACCTGAACGTTACATCCATTTTCTCCGTAGAATTAGAAAAACTATGGCCGAGAATCGTAACCAAAGACCCCTTAAGGAATTTTCCCAACCGTCAGATGAGGAACCTAGTTCAAGTATCGTAAACCCATCTATAACCACAAAAAATTTCGAACTAAAACCCTCATTGCTACAATTGGTGCAACAAAACCAATTCGATGGTCTCGCTACTGAGAACCCGAATCAACACTTAAAAACTTTTATACAGTTAACAGACACTATAAAATGCAATGGTGCTTCGCCTGAGGCAATACGACTAAGACTATTCCCCTTTTCCCTCAGAGATACAGCACGAGATTGGTTGGATTCCCTTCCACCCAATTCAATAACAACCTGGGAAGACCTTAGGAGAGTATTTCTCACAAGATATTTTCCGCCCAGCAAAACTGCTGTCCTTAGAAACCAAATCACTAGATTTAACAAAAACCTAGGAGAATCACTTTTTGAAGCATGGGAGAGATATAAGGACCTGTTAAGAGCCTGTCCACACCATGGCCTAGAACAATGGCTAATCATCCACACCTTCTATAATGGACTCCATTACAACACAAAGATGTCTATCGATGTTGCTGCTGGTGGCGCATTAATGAATAAACCTTACCTAGAAGCTTGCGCTCTCATTGAGGACATGGCCCAAAACCATTACCAATGGGGAACACAACGAGCTACGATAGAGAAAAAGGAGACCCAAGGAGGAAAATATGAGATAAGTTCTCTATACATGATGCAAGTTAAAATGGACGCTCTTGACTTAAAAGTTCAAAACATGTCTCAAAACCCTAATATTGTAGTCGTAGTAGCTTCAGAATGCGAACTCTGTGGGACCCAAGGACATCAACCTGCGGAATGTAACTTGTTGAATGAGCGTTGCTCAGACCAAGTAAACTACACCCAAGGAAACCCATTTTCAAACACTTACAACCCCGGATGGAGGAATCACCCAAACCTTTCTTATAAAAACAATAGCCCAATACAAAACTCTGCACCTCCGAGACCTACAGGTTTCCAAGCCCAAAGAGCAAATCAACCTATGCAAGTTGTGGCACCCAAACCAAACCTTGAGAAAATCATGGAAAATTTCATTTTAGCTCATACCCACCAAAACAAAGAGTTCCTAAATCAGAATATTCACGTAAATGAACTAATCACGCAATTAGGAACTAAGGTTGATCAGATAATTACGAATAACAAGATGCTTGAAACCCAGATCTCGCAGATAGCCCAAACATAAGCCCCACAAACTACACCTGGAGGATAATTCCCTAGACAACCTCAACAAAATACTAAAGGGCAAGCTAATGCCATTTCCTTACAAAGTGGGACTACTTACAATGGACCCAAGAATCCAGCCATGAGTACACCCTCACAACATAAGACAAATGTTTTGCCTATAAACCAAGTGGAGGAACCAGAGGAACCCGAAAAGCAAAAAGAACCAGAATTAAAAGATGAAACTAATAAATCACCACCCTCGTACAAACCCCCTGTACCATTTCCGCAAAGACTTAAACAAACCAAACTTGAAAATCAATAACGAAGATTCGTTAAAATTATAGAAAAACTCCATGTAGAGATTCCTTTCACCGAAGCCATCACTCAGATACCATCTTATGCTAAATTCCTAAAATACATCTTGATCAACAAGCGTAGACTTGATGATCCCAAACCTATCGAATGCAATTTTATTTCAGAAAATAAACTTGCCAAGAAAGAAAAGGATCCAGGAAGTTTTTCCATTCCTCGTATATTAGGAAATCATACTATTGACAAAGCCTTCTTAGATCTAGGAGATAGCGTCAGCCTTATGCCTTTAGCAGTTTGTAGAAGGTTAAACTTAGGAGAATTGCAGCCGACTAAAATGTCTCTCCAGCTAGCTGATAGATCAGTTAAGTATCCTATAGGCATACTTGAAGACATACCAGTTAAGATCGGTCAGCTATATATCCCAACTGATTTCTTGGTTATGGATATTAAAGAAGACGAAGAAATCCCAATCCTCTTAGGTAGACCATTTCTATCAACAGCCGGAGCCATAATTAACGTTAAGAAAGAAAAATTAACATTTGAGTTTGATGATGAAAAGATAGAACTTATTCTTTCAAAGTTCTTAATGGCACCAGTCATAGGAGATGCCTGTTATGCCATCGACGTCATTGATGAGTGTATATTGGAACTTAAGCGAGAGGAATCTAACAAAAATATCAAGTTACCTTCGACCTCCATTATGGAGGATGATGGATTTAAAAGTTTAGAACCTTACATCGATGACGACCTCTATGAATGTTTATCGCTTACTCCCGATCCCATGCCTTGCCCTTTGAAACCATATTTAGAACTGAAGGAACTTCCCAAGAACCTCAGATACGAATTCTTAGATAAAGAGATGAATCGTCCTGTTATAGTTAACGCTATTTTAAATCAAGACGAGACAACTCAACTCTTAGAGATCTTACAAAAATATCCCTCATCTTTAGGGTATAACATCTCCGATTTAAAAGGAATAAGTCCATCGGTGTGCATGCACAGGATCTTGTTAGAGGAAAACTCAAAACCCTCAAGAGAACATCAAAGAAGAATAAACCCTATAATGAGCGATGTTGTTAAAAGAGAAGTTCTTAAGTTACTAGAGGCTGTTATGATTTACCAAATATCATATAGTAATTGGGTGAGCCCTATGCATGTGGTGCCAAAGAAAGGAGGCATCACAATCATAGAAAATGAGAAAGGTGAGCATATTTCTAAATGAACAGAAGGAGGTTAGCGTATGTATATAGATTATAGAAAATTAAACAAAGCAAACAGAAATGATCATTTCCCTCTTCCATTTATAGATCAAATGCTCGAACGTCTAGCCAGACACTCGCACTTTTGTTATCTAGATGGATACTCAGGATTTTTCTAAATACCTATTCACCCCGAGGATCAAGAGAAAACAACCTTCACATGTCCTTATGGAACGTTCTCCTATAGACGAATGCCCTTCGGACTCTGTAATGCCCCTGCCACTTTTCAACGTTGTATGATGTCAATATTTGCAGATTACCTAGATGGAATAATGGAAGTTTTCATGGACGATTTCTCGGTGTGTGGATTCAATTTTAAAGATTGTCTCTCCAACCTCGAAAAAATCCTTGAAAGATGCGTAGAGGTAAACCTAGTGCTAAACTGGGAAAAATGCCATTTTATGGTTAATGAAGGTTTAGTTTTAGGACACATTGTCTCAGAAAGAGGCATTGAGGTCGATAGAGCCAAAATTGAAGTTATAGAAAACCTCAGCCCACCTAAAACCATTAGGGAGATTAGAAGTTTTCTTGGACATGCTGGTTTTTATTGGCGTTTTATAAAAGACTTCTCTAAAATAACAAAACATTTGACTAATATTCTAATGAAGGACGTTGAATTTGTTTTTGACGAGAAATGTCTCGAAGCTTTTAAATTTTTGAAACAAACACTGATTTCAGCTTCGATCATGCAACCCCCAGATTGGACACAACCTTTTGAAATCATGTGCGATGCCAGCGATTATGTAGTTGGTGCTATTCTAGGGCAACGAAAAGACAAGAAATTACATGTTATATATTATGCTAGTAGAACCCTAGATACCACCCAGCTCAACTATGCAACAATAGAGAAAGAATTACTGCCAGTAATTTATGTGATAGATAAGTTTAGGTCCTACCTAATTGGAGCAAAGATCATTGTTTACACTGATCATTCTGCCATACGTTATCTATTAAATAAAAAGGACGCTAAACCTAGATTACTTACATGGATCCTGTTACTCCAAGAGTTTGATCTAGACATTAAGGATAAGAAAGGCACAAAGAATGTTTCCGTTGACCACCTCTCTAGATTAGAACACTTAAAACCTGACTTATTGCCTATAAATGATGATTTCACCTATGACAGACTTATAGATAAGACTGATGATTTCGAGCCTTACAGAGATAAAGATTTTGAAAAAATTTCAGTAGTGAAGAGCGTACCTTGGTACGCTGATTTTTTAAACTACCTAGCTACAGATATCATACCCCCTGATCTAAATTACCAACAGAAAAAAAAGTTCTTCAAAGATGTTAAATATTTCTACTGGGATGAACCACTCATATTCAAGAGAGGAATAGATAATATTTTCAGGCGTTGCATCCCAGAAGAGGAAATAGAAGACATCATCAGACACTGTCATTCTACACCTTATGGTGGACATGCAAGTATATCTAAAACGCACGCCAAGATTCTTCAAGCAGGCCTCTATTGGCCAACTTTATGGCGCGATGTTCATGCCTACATTGTCAAGTGCGACCGATGCTAATGCACCGGGAACATATCAAGACATGACGAGATGCCAATGAGGAATATCCAGGAATTCAAACTCTTTGATGTTTGGGGTATAGACTTTATGGGACCATTTCCACCTTCAATGGGAAATAGGTACATTTTGGTAGCTATGGACTACGTGTCTAAATGGATTGACGTTATTGCATCACCCACAAACGAAACAAGAGTGGTAGTCAAGTTATTTAAGAATATCATTATTCTGAGGTTTGGAACACCCTGTCTCGTTATAAGTGATGGAGGATCACATTTCATATCCAGAATCTTTGATAAGCTTTTGAGTAAGTATGGAGTAAAGCACAAAGTAGAAACACCTTATCATCCACAGACTAACAGCCAAGTAGAAGTGTCTAACATGGAGATTAAACAAATCTTAGAAAAAACCGTTTCAATTTCCAGAAAAGATTGGTCTCAGAAGCTACATGAAGCACTATGGGCCTACAAAACAACTTTTAAAACTCCTATCCGAACAAACCCTTACCAATTAGTCTATGGAAAATATTTTCATTTATCCTTCGAGTTAGAGCATAAAGCCTATTGGGCCATTAAGACCCTAAATTTGGAATATTTGACTGCCGGTGAAAAGTGCATCATTGACATTCATAAATTGGAGGAATTCCGCCAGTCTGCCTATGAGAATGCTATAATATATAAAGAAAGAACCAAAACTTGGCATGACAGAAGAATTGTAAAGAAAGATTTCAATATAGGCGACCTTGTTCTCCTTTTCAATTCTAGGTTGTGACTTTTTCCTGGCAAGCTACGTTCAAGATGGACTGGTCCTTTTGAGGTCTCTAGAATCCTAAGATCTGGAGCAGTCGAGATCAAGAACAGTTCTTGTAGCCTATTCATTGTCAATGGACAGAGGTTAAAGCACTACGAAGGAGGTGACATTTCCACTAACTACTCTAGCCACACTCTGATTGATCCACAGTACCAGTTTCTGATATATGAAGTTTACTCGTCAATCTAACGACGTTAAACAAGCGCTGCATGGGAGGCAACCCATGGGTTTATTTTTATTTTTTGCATTTATTTACTTTTTACTTTATCAGATTTTATTTTTATCTTTATACTAACAGTTGCAAAATTTATGATTTCAGGCATCACCTGCTAGCCGTCTTTGCTAACTACATTTTCCAAGATGGAGCATTTCAATGACATGCATGTTTCCTTCTGAGATGACACTCATAGACAATGCTATGCGGTCCTTTCACAGTGACCCATGTCACCGACCAGATATCCAAACCATATTTGCATGGAAGCTCTTGGATTTGAAGCCAGTATCAAGTATCTACGCAACCGGCTAAAGTGGGACGAGTATGCAGATGACCTAAATGTGACCTACAGGAACCTCACCTTAGAATTCCTCAGTTCATTCGAGTTTGAGTCCTATATTGGCCAGGATGGATATCTCACTTTCAGACTATTCGGGATAGAATATTGTTTTACCCAGAGGGAGTTTGGCGACTTGCTAGGCTTCTAAACCACACCCGATGTTATACCTGAGCTACCAGTTGGCTATTTCATGACTAGGGACATAGAGAAATTCTGGAGAGATATTACTGCTGGAGGGAGCCTTGATCCTTCCACTCAGCTATCCCCTGTTATTCACAACCCTACTTTCAGGTATTTTCAGATGGTTGTTGATTACACTTTCCTAGGGAAGGCCGACACTGATACCCATGTTAGCGAGGAGGAGATCTTTTTCCTCTACTATACGACCCAGTCTCGCCCTGTAGCCTGTGGAAATTTTCTGTTGTGGAATCTCATGATGACTTCTAAGTCTGTTGAAGTATCCTCTATGTGGGAGGGACAGTGACTCAGATTACTTCTGCTTTGGGTCATACAAGTAAGTTATCTCACCTTACCTCCTACTGTGGATATACTACAATGGACATTGATTTCTGTTTGGATCGTGGGCAGATGAGAAGAGTCTAATTTAATCCTAACCAGTATAGACTCCTGGTTGATAATGAAACTGTTCACTATTTTACCTTGCCTGATCCCATGATGACCAATGTCCATAACCCTGCCAATTGGACATATGCCTTAGAAGGTCTTAGAGAGACCGTGGACAAGCAAAAATCACCTCTGGTACATGAGTATCACCCATGTCCATCGCCAGAAAGGACCATTATATTCTCTAATAATTTCTCTTTGCAGCAACCTGACATCTATGCACGGGTTGTTGAGCTGCGTAGAGAGGTAGCCCAACTTCGTCAGACAGTTGAAGACCTTTCTCTTCAGGTTATGGTTTCCGATGCTACTCATTCTACTGAGGCAGACCTCCTACAACAGGAAATTGATGATCTTCGCAGTAAGTTAGCTGCAACTCATGGTTCTGAGTCGACCAAGGACCCTGCTACTCCTTGATGATCTTGATTCATATCTGCACTGTTTTGTTGTTTTGTTGTTTCTTTTATCATGTTGTTTCCTTTTTTAGACTTATTTATTTTTATGCCTAACTCTTACATTCTACTTTCTTTTTATTTTTATTTTTTCGTGACTTACCATGATTAAGTATATTTCTTTTTATTTTTATTTTTTTCTCTTTAATTAATTGTTTATTTTATTTTTTATGAGTTTATTATTTTCGAGTTATAAACATAAAAGAAAAAAAATCCAATACACCAATCCTTGGAAGCACCAAATGAAGAATTGATGTTTGCACCTACGAGAAGAAATTGGAATAAGAAGCCCAAACCAACAAAACAAAGAAATTTGAGCCCAACCCAATTTTTCAAACATGGCGCCCGCCACCAAGACCATGGCGCCCGCCATGGGGTATGGGATTATAACGGGCAGATTTTCAAAAACCTCCCACTTTCTACATTTTCAACCCCAAAACCACCCAAAAACTCTCATTTTCTCAACCACCTTCAACCCCAAAACCACCCAACAACTCTCATTTTATCAACCAAATACTACCCTATTAACCACTCCAAACATCCATTTTTCTAAACCTTTATAAAAATTCAAACTTTCTCCTCCCAATCTCCGACACCCATTTTGAAACCCATCTTTTTCAATTTTCTCCCAAGGGAGCAACAATGGAGTTCAACGGATACATTCTTCGTGAAGGCAAACCCGGAGACCGACAACGGAAAATCCTTGAAAATTTGCAAGGACGAGAAATTTTTTCAACCAGGTATGTCGATGAAGACTGTCTGTACACTTTAGGACTTTATCATAGTTTTTTTCATTTAGCTGACATCCTAGGATTGCATGACATTTTTACTAGAAAAGATCCCACCTTTGAGAGGCTAACTCGGGAATTCTTAAGTTCCCTTATTTATTTGGTTCACCCTGACACTGCTAGTATCGTCGGTACGGTTAAATTCCGTCTATTTAATGTTGAATATGAATATAGCACCGACGAACTAGCAGCTCTGTTGGGTATTCCTCATGGTGATGGCGCTATTTGTGAGACCCCTTTGGATTCCGAATGGTCCACTGATGCATTTTCCTTCTGGCGTCAATTGTCAAATTCTTCTATAAATTCTTTTGAAGAAATTTTAGCATCATTGATCCATAACCCGGCTATTCGAATTTTTCGATATATGCTCGCATGTACTATTTTTGGCCGGGAGAATCCAAACAAGGTCAATGCTAGAGAACTTCTATTTTTTCAAGGTAGTCTCACTAATAAAAGAATTAATTCAGTCCCGTTTATGATTTCTCACATGATTATTATCCTGAGACACAGGGACCATAGCTTTTGGAGGACTAGTTACATGCATTGCTAGAGCTCTACACCTCGATGCTGAGATAGCTACCCTAGTACCCCTACCTCCCCGCACAATTAATTTGAAATTTCTAAAATATATGAAATTGTGCAAGGTGAGGAGAGAGGGTGGCTTTGAACTTATGGTTCGGGGTGTCGCTATCTCATTAGTCGTTCTGCCTTGCACTAGACGTACTGATGTATGAATTGCGAGGAATTGGACCTACGATCTAGATGCTCCACCTTTTACGGGTCCATTACCTCCTAATGTTCCACTTGGGGATGGACACGAGACTGATGAAGAATACGAGCAGAGGGATGAACCTCATGCCCCACCTGTGTCCCCTCACCATGCTTCACCCGAACACACTGCACCTTCTACTTCTAACACTTTTGTAGGTACATCTCCTGGCTTCTACATCACTGAAGAGATGTGCCATGACTAGCTATCCTGGGAGGAGAGAAGAGATGGTTTACTTTATGTCATTTAACAGTAGCTGGCAGATAACATCAGTTTCATGGAGGCGTCATGACAGCAGTCAGACCGCTCTTTTCAAAGTCTTATGGAATCTCAAATGGCGATATCCCGCGAGCAACATAGGCAACAAGCTCAGTTTTAGAGGCACTCTGCTCTCATGGAGGCCACTAAAGGATCTCTTTTAGGCAACCTTCACGAGATTCAGAGTTCACAGATTGCCATGTCCGCCAGATTCGACCAATTTGAGGCTTCTTAAAGCAGTCGTCGTTGCAGCCGATCCCGTCATCCTAGACATTCATTGCAGGATGGCGAGGGACCCAGACAGCCTTAGTACTTTACTAGGTGACTCTTTCCTTATCTTATTTCGTAACATTGGGGATAATGTTTGATTTAAGTGTGGGAGGAGATTTACCCGCTTTATCGCTTTATTTTTCTCGCTTTATTTTTCCTTTCCTGCATTTTCCTTCTCGTTATTTTACTTCTTTGTTTGCTTTAGTTTTCTTGTTTGTTTTCTTTTCAAAAATAATACATGTGTTTGACGAGTCATCTATATCTGTATGGTCTAGTGTATGTCCACTCCCCCATTTCTTGAGCCTAACCGAAAATTTTCCTAAGAAAAACATTGTGTTTTGAACTTAGTTAGGCTATAAGACCTGGTTGAGATAGGATGTAGTATGACTTGGGAAAGCCCTTTTGAAGCATCAACATCGTTTTTACACCTTAAGCTTCGTAAATTTAGGAATTCGATCCCGATATCCCCTATGTCGTGGCCTTAAATTTTTCATTCTTAAATCCTTGAATAGTTTATCCTAGCAGTCAGCTCCGGTCTAAGCATGCTCTATGTAGGGGGCCGAAGAGAAGTGAATGATCTATATTCTATGTTCTTATTATAAACTACAACCCCGGGATAGGTGACTCTCACAAAGTCATTTAACCCAACAAAAGTTGTATGTTGAAAAATAAAGCAAAAGCAAAAGCAAAAGAAGAAGAAAAAGAAAAAGAAAAGATTTTTACCCATCTTTAGTTGGTTCAGAGGTATCTGGTGCTGAACTTGGTAGGGAGGATTACGATTAGATCCCCTGCAACTATAAATGGGTCAATAAAAGGAGTTACACCAACTTTTTCTACCAGAACCCTGCGTTTTATGATCAGAATCACTACCCAGTCACTTTACTATGAGCATGTACGAATAACGGGCTTAATGTGATTGCGCCTGAATGAAAAAGGATTTGAAAATAGGAAAAATATAGGCCTAAGCAAAGTGGCATGATATGGATTGGTTCGTAAAAGAACAAAGCTTATGTCCATTTTACGGAAGAGTGTCACTATGATATCCTTGATTTAAATCAGTTAGTACCTATCAATACATCCCTGTTTTAATTCCAGAGACCCCTTGCAGCCCAACTCGTTCACTAACACCGTTTTTTCTTCTTAATCTATTTAGAGTTTTTGCTTGAGGACAACCAAAGGTTTAAGTGTGGGAGAATTTGATAACACTTACTTTACACTTGTTTTTTACTCTGGTTTCACATGTTATTTAGGTTTTTTATTATTGTTTTCTCGTATTATGCCTATCTTTTATTTCCTTTTCAGGTATTTCAATTATCCAGAGCTCCCCTGAAGAAATGAAGGAAAACAGGCTGAAAAATAGGAGTTTAGGTCAAATTTGCACTCATGGCGTCCATCATGGCGCCAGCCATAGGGTAGGCCATGACGTGGACGACCTCCTGCTTACCTCAAATGCCACATTCCCCACTTCCTATCATATTACACTCATGGAGGGCGCCATGTCCCCCATGGCGGGCGCCACCTTTGGACGATGGTTCCCCCCCCCCCCCCCAAAGGAGTTGGGGGCATTCCTGTGATTTCCTGCATTCTTCATCCTCTATAAATAGAAGTTCCTGATTTCATTTCAGATCACCCAAGATTAATTCAAACTTGATCCAACCATAGTTGCGAACTTACGCCATATAATCTCACCATTGTTAAGCAATAATTCTTCACATTGGGGAATTATTGCACTGTTGATTGAGTCTGTGATCGGGTTCGTAGATTGAGTCTGTAATCGAGTTTGGAGCACTTCGGCAGAAGTTTATCTTGCCACATTTATTTTTAACTATTGTTTATTTCCAGTCGCATTTTACTTCCAGTTTGTACCAGATTTAAAACCTCCCCGTTTGGAGCAGGTTTCTATTTATATATTTCGCATTGCTTTTACTTTGTTTATTTCCCGCACCTGCTTTTACTTTGTCTATTTCCCACATCTGCTTTTAGTTTGTTTATTTCCCGCACCTGCTTTTACTTTGTTTATTTCCCGCACCTGCTTTTACTTTGTTTATTTCCCGCACCTTCTTTTACTTTGTTTATTTTTTGCACTGCTTTTACTTTGTTTATTTCTCGCACCGCACTTTAAATTATTTACTTTCTCGCATGATTTATTTTAACATGCCTGTTTACATTCCCATGTCAGGTTGAACCTTACTAGGCTAGAATGTAAGGAATCTAGTTAGATCGATATTCCAAATAATGTGTCAATAGAAATACTTATGGGCTATTTTGGTATTTAATACGAGTTTTCTGTACTTTATTATTGTTGGGTAAGATCAAAAGTCGTCCAACCCTTTGTTAAACTCGGTTAGTTCTAAATGGTCAAAGGAAGAAAAAGCGCTTTGTCCGTTTAGTTAGGGATTTTTATTATCAAAGAAATCAATTTTGAAACTATTTTCGGACACGTTTATAAGGTTAAAGTTAGGTCCCCCTTTTATTAGAAATTCCATATCAAAATACTTTTCAACTTGGTCAAGTACTTTATTTCTTAAAAATAGGTTTATTACTTTAACGCAATGCGCGCCTTTTTATAAGTGACAATAAGAAGGTATGATTAGAGAGTAAACTCGGTTCTGATTATGCGAAAGCAACAGTTCCTGTTAAATTAGTTCTTTTCTTTAGTAGAAAATATTGCCCTATAAGTAGTTCTATTCTGAAGCATTGCGAATATCATCTGACTATGTGAATTACATTAGGCCCTGCTTTTATATCTGAAGTTTTTTTCACCGCACTTTACTTTCTTGCATGCTCAATTCCCTGTTTGATTTTGACTTAGCTAAACATCGTAACAATAGGAAACGATAGATTGAAGATTGGTCTCTGTGGATCGATAATCTTTTATATTACTCTGACGCGATTCATACACTTGCGAACATATACGCATCATTAAGTACTTGTGATTCAAAAGCTGCTTTCATGTTGAATAAAGATGTTATTTTGATTCCGCTGCGTAGTTGTTCAAGTTGTTGATTTAAAAGATTAATTTATTTTGCTGTTAGTTCATCTGAAGTTTTAAAGTGTTATGTATCCATGTTGAATATAATGGTTTTTAAGTTGAATTTGTGACATCCTGATTCGGTTGCATAATTTTTATAACTCTGATTTATATTATATTGTCGGGTAGAATTGGGGTGTTACACTTTGGCTGTGGAATTCTCTTTCTCGCAACTAATATGGGAAGAAAATGTGATTTGCTCGGTTATACGGATTTAAATTAGTGCATAAATAAGGATGATCGAAAATATACGGCTGGTTATATCTTTATGTTTGGAGGAGCATCAATCTCTTGGTGTTGTAAAAAGGAACCTGTGGTGGCACTCTCTTCTTGTGAGGTCGGGCGTATCATTGCATCGTTGTGTGCATGCCAAGTTGTATGGCTTATGAATCTGCTGGAAGAGTTAAGCAACAAGGTTAGAAAATTTGTCACACTCTTAGTTTATAATGTTTCAGCCATTAACCTTGCTAAGAATCCCATTGCATATGGGAGGTGTAAGAATATTGAGATGGAGTTTCATTACTTGAGGGATCTGGTGAGTGAAGGCAGACTGAAGTTGGGATATTGTTGAAGCGAAGAATAAGTTGCAGATTTATTGACGAAAAGGGTCACAAATGATATGTTCAAGAAGTTGGTGAGGTACTTAGGCATGAAGAATTTGAAGTATTTGAATTAAGGTGGTGTATTAGATGTACATAGTTATTAAAATGTGTTGGATAAGCTTCTGGGAGCATTATGGAGGAAACAATTTATAAAAAAAACATTTCTGGAAGCTGGAAAAAACATTTATCGAAGGCGTAATCGATTATACTAATATGCGTAATCGATTACGGTATGTTATTTCAGCTTTCTGTTTTCTGTTATCACTAGACGTAATCGATTATGCATGTTTGCGTAATTGATTACGAACCAATGTTTTTGAATTTTTGGCTTATTTTTTAGTAGTTTTGTTTCTAACTTGTTTTGTTAGCTTGTATATTAAGACAATCAAATATAATGTTTAGAGTTAATGCCATGTGTGATATTTTCTCCTCAAACATCAATTTCTCTCTCTCTCTCTCTCATTTTTCATTTCATCTTTTTCAATTAACCATTTTTCTCCATTAATTCACCAACTAAATTTTGTGTATGTTCCAACAAATTCCTCACCGGTGATATCCTCTAATTATACCGTTAGATATGATATATGGTTCAGATTTGATAGGAAAAAAAAAAGATAAGAGCACATGTACATTTCCACATTATATCTTCTCTTTCAGTTTCACATTAGGTTTTTTTAAAACAAAATTGATTCCCTTCACCTTTACCCCTTCCATAAAATTCTACATGCAATTATGGGGTGACTTCTAGTATGAAGGCTTAAGTAAATGCTTACTTAGTCGTTCATATTTGATTTAAATAAAAAAGAAAACGTTTAGTAATAAAAAATAAATAAAAATAAGAAAGAAATACAAGAATAAATCGCAATCATTCTTTATCATAATTATCTCTTAATTCTTATTAATTGTTTTTTAATTTATCTATCATCTATCTATTAAAAGTAAAGTACCTGGAAATTCCAAGTCTAACCTTTTGATTAGATGTTATAACTTTTCTTATTCCAAGGGTATAATAGACTAATCAACACTATGCCGTTACCATATTCATTTGGCATTTAATTTTGCTGACATGTCAATCTATCATAATTTTACACTACTTTTTATTTATTTGATTTATTAATTTGTTGCAAGATTTAAATTGGCAGCACAAGATGAACAACCATCATAAATGTTGAGTTCTTGAAACGGTAAATCTATACAACCAAAGAAATCGTTTTTCCCAAGATGCAACAAATAACTCATTCACCCAACTCTATTAAAACACAAATCAGAAAACCTAATTTCATCTTCTTACCTAATTTCATCTTCTTCCTGCGCCGCTCCATCTCTTTTCATTCTTCTCTCTTTGTTTCTGCCAATTTCGTTTCGTTGTAATCTCAACCATCTAATATTCTCATCCTAACTTGTTAATTTATTTGTTTCAGACGTTCAAGCGTAAGAATGGTGGTCGCAACCAAGACCTCTGAATCTCAACAACATCAATAACCAACAACACCCGTTATAGATCTATAAAAGAATTTCCTTCAAATGCAATTTTTAACGTTAATTTAATTCATACATATGTAAGTGACGAAGGTGAGTGATTGAAAGTTGAAACTGAAATGTAGTTCGGAATATCATATTTTATGTTGTATTCTTTTCCTTTTCAGGGTTGTCTTACTATTTCTCCTTTTCCAAAAAAAAAAGCTTAACTTGACACCTAAAATGGGATATCTTTATCTTTAGGTTTGAGAGTTGCAGAAGGGGATTTTTGAGCTTGCATGTGACGAACAACACAACCATGATATTGTTTATTTTTTTTGCTGTTAGGTATGTTTTTTTTATTCAGATTTTATTTCTCAATTTTTTTAATTTTTTTAATTAAAATATGAGGTTGAGTTTTGACTTTTTTTATTTGTTTAGTCTTGGTGAATACAAAGCTCACACATATATATTTACGATTGATTCTCCAAATAGATAGAAGCTTATTTCTTTTGCTTCCTCTTTCAATTTATTATTGATCTATTTAAATTTCAATTTCTCCCATCACATCTTTGATAAAAGAAGTTTGATAAAAGAAGGCAGTATATTCTCATCAATTTTGTTGTTTATTTTGCTTACTATTATATTTATTTGTATCTAATTGAGATTTTTGTATTTATTTTCTTGATTTAATCGGTTTTCTTTTGGAATATGTATGGATATGGAGGCTGATAATTGATTTCACACTTGAATCAGTAGGGGACCAATCTAACAAATTGAATAACGGATTGTTTCACAGTTTAATTTTTATACAGTTTAATTTTTATACATTGATACGTAAAATGAAATTATGCTGATTGCGATTTGATTTTGTCATGTGAAAACAGGTTTAATAATGATCTTCCTAAACTTACTGTGTCCAATGATGGACAGTGCAATGATGGACAGGGCTGTCACCGGCCTTCTTCTATGGCGTGGCTTTTTATCATGCCCAACAAATATTACAATATTAAAAACAAATATTACAATTTTTTAATCAAATATTGGAGTACCATTTAATTCGATACTTTACCAATATATCTTTTGAATGAAGACGTTATTATCATTTATTTTTATTATACTTATATGGAAATTATTTTGAATGGTGACATAAATATATTTAATTTTTATATATGATTTGATTCCATAAAAGATTATGATCAATAGAATTTGAATTCTCTTTTAATATTATAGGTTTGATACTGTTTCATAGTGTAGGAATATTATATACATTAAAATATATAAAGATATGAAAAAAATTAAATCAAAACTTTACAAATATATCTTTTGAATGGAGGTATTAATATTATTTATTTTTATTATATATAGAAAATATTTTAAATGGTCACATTAATACATTTTATTTTTATGCATGATTTGATTTCAAAAATTTATGATCAATAAATTTTGAATGGAATTATAATTTAACCAATAAAATTTTCTACCGACTTCTAAATATATTTGTGTATATTTTTTGAAATGTTACATTTATATTCTTGAAAAAAATAACGTAGTTTAAAGGATGTATTGTTAACTATAAATATATTGTTAATAAAATTAACAAAAAAAGTATATTATAAATATATAAAAGATAAAGTAAATAAGAACTCTAATGTTTATCTTAAATATTTAATTTATCATTCTATAAATGTAAGAATAAATATTATTTTGTAATTATATAGATTCTTATTTGACCTAAAATAAATTATTTCAATTTCTGTAAAAAGGTTAATAAAACAAAACAAAATCAATTGAGATTTGATAATTTTTTTTAAGTTTATGAAATAACTAAAATATATCATAATCTTTTCAAATTAACTTTATAGTTGTAATCATGATAAAAAAATATTAAATGGTAATCATGAAAATTTAATGATAAATGATAATCATAAAAATTTATGATAAAATAAAAAATTATTGATACAATCATTTTAATAAATTAAATAATTTATAATTAATTTTATAAAGGTGAATAAATTACAAATAATTTTATAAATGTAATAAATTAAACTATTTATAAAATTATTTACATCAATAATAGTAAATTACATATATTTTAATAATGGACACACAAATTCAACATGCTTATAAACCGGAAAAAAGTTACAATAATTTTATAAACAGGAATAAGTTAATATTATTTTATATAAATTAATGATATAATATAATGTATTAAATATTTATATAACACTTTATTAAATAAATTTATTTCATGAAATTAACTTTATATAATATCATTAATATTTAATTATTGAAAATTCGCAATAAACTGAAAAATATTTATTACAAATCGAATATAATAAAACATAAGAAATAAATACATAATTTTAAAATGTTATATATGATTCATTGTAATAATAAATGTTAAATTATTATTTAATATTATAATAAATTTTCCGATATTCTTAGATTTAATTTATTCTTTTTCCCGTATATAATAATAATATTATATTATTATTTAATATTATAATTTTTGATTGACAATAATAAATTCATTTTAATTAGTTAGACATTAAAATAATAAATTTAATATATATCACTAATACATGATATTTATTTATAAATGTAATTAATTAAGAGACACATATTTATCACAGTTGAATAAATAAATTTAAGATGATATGGTAAATATTTATTTTTATAATTATTTTTATAAACTTAAATAACTTACAAATATTTTTATAAACGAACAAAATTCAAATATTGATGTAATTGTTTTTAACATAAATAAGTTAAAATGTTTTTATAAATTGTCACACGGGTTAAAGACACTTATAAACGAGAAAAAGTCTACATATTAATATAATTAATTTTACAAACCAAAAATAAATTATAATAATTTTTATAAACATGAATAAATTATAAATATTTTTATAAACCGGAAAAATTCAAGTATTGATACAATTATATTTATAAAAGAGTATAAGTTTCATATATTTTTATAAATAGACACACGCGTTCATTTTTATAAACGAGAATAATTTAAAATTATTTTTATAAATGAGACATTCAAATTTGATAAATGATTATATATTGTAATTATATTAATATTAACCAACTGAGTACATGAAATAAATTCACGGATAGAATAAATGTATCTATGACATACCAGATAATTGAAGTTAAAGAATTGAATGTACTGTTTTAAATGACAATTAAGTTATATTTTTAAATATAAATTAGAAAATAAATTCATCTAAAATAAATTTCATTCATTAAATAAATATAGAAAATAATATACAATAGTTTTATCTATAAATTTTATTTATTTTTTATGTTCTTTTTAAAAATAATTGTAATTTAACGGGAAACTGTTATACATTATAGGTTGTAAAAAAATATGTAAATATGATATAATATAAAAGTTTTAAAACTGAAATTTGACGGGAGATGTCATACATTTTTAATTTGAAAAAATGGATTAATATATAAAATATGTTTAATAAATTTTTAAAATTAATTTATTTGGATTCAACTGAAGTTCGTTAACTCACGTAGATGTGAGCACATATAATATAAAAGTATAAATTTGACGGGAGTTGTCATATATTTTAGGTTTGGAAAAATGGGTTGATATCTAAAATAGATTTAATAAATTTTTAGAACTAATTCATTTAGATTCAACTGAGTTTGTTAAATCATCTTAATTCACGGGTAGATGAGAACGCATCTATGAGATACTGATTATAGATTGTTAATTTTAATATTCATCTTTTAAATCTTATATAATTGAAGTTAGTGAATAGTCGGTATGATTTATTATAAATACATATTAATACTTAAAAAACAAGTGTATATTATTAGTCTATATTTATTAGTCATGCCTGTAAAGAACATAGATAACATCTTTTACATCCCTCGAATGTCTATGTCACATTTTGAATCACTGTGACCATTTAAGTTGATTAGGAGAAAATTCCCAATTATTGTATCTAACGCAATGACAATTAATAAATCTCAAGGCCAATCACTTGATATCGTTGGATTGTATTTGCCTACTCCTGTTTTTAGTAATGGACAATTGTTAGTAATGGACAATTGTGTGTAGCCATTTCAAGAGTTACAAGCAAAAGTTGTCTTAAAATCTTAATAAATGATAATGAGAATGTATCATCTTCTATCACTACAAATGTTGTATACAATGAAGTTTTTCAATTGCTTTGTTAATGGGTAAGTACACGACAATACAAATGTTTTTGTTTATAAATTATTTGCATATTTGGTGTCTGATTTTTGCACAAATTATCATGCAGACTAATGAGTTGAAAACATCAATGGAAAGCAGGTTGCTTCATATCTAAAGTTCAAATACGATATTGTTATCATTAATGTTATCGATGGAAAGCAAATTAATTTGATACACTAATTTTTTTTCTCTAATTGATTTAACTTTGGTTAAATCATTTTAATATTTTAAATTTGAATAATATATAAGAATGATCTATTACAATTCAAAGTTAGTTCTATATTATATGTAATTCGGACAAGACCCATATGATACCACGGATTTTTTAATAGTTATATATCTAAAATCAAAACCATTGAACGAGCCCGCTCTCCTTAAAACAAAATTACAAAAACACCTAAGGACATATGAAAACAAAACCACTACTCTTATTCCATCTGAGTTGTGCACAGACCCGCCGCCATCTTACACGTACTCCAATCCTCCGCTTTGCGTGCAGATCCGCGGCGACGCCGCCACGCTCATTGCAATTGTTTGAGTTAAGAAGGTATTCGCAATGTATATCGTAGGTTCTCGATGGTACTGTACTAATTCCTTCTGCTTTACACACAGATCCGCAGCCACCTTATATGGACTCCAATCCTTCCGCTTTGCCTGCAGATCCGCGGCGACGCCGCCATGCTCACCGCATTTGTTTGAGTTAAGAAGGTATTCACAATGTATATCGTAAGTTCTCGATGGTACTGTACTAATTCATTCTGCTTTACGCACAGATCCGCAACCATCTTACACGAACTCCAATCCTTGCGCTTTGCGTGCAGATCTGCGGCGACGCCGCCAGGCTCACCGCATTTGTTTGAGTTAAGAAGGTATTCACAATGTATATTGTAAGTTCTCGATGGTAATGTACTAATTCCTTCTGCTTTACGCACAGATCCGCAGCCACCTTATATGGAATCCAATCCTTCTGTTTAGTCATGTTCAATTATATGTTGCAATTTCAAGAGTTAAGAGCAAAAGTGAGCTAAAAATCCTAATTCATGACAAGGAGAATGTACCGTGTTCTACTACTACTAATGTTGTGTACAAGGAAGTCTTTCAAGCACATTGATAGTTGGTAAACTTTATATCTTATACTTTACGATTCAAATTAAAAATCTATTTTAAATTAAAATATATAGTATGTACATTTTCCATGTATTTCAAGAAGTATATAATTTTTCCTATTTGTTCATGCAGACGTGATTTATTGATAGGACCGACGCTTGCTACAAATATGGAGTTAAATGCCAACATGATTTACATGAGACATATACTCAACTGAAAACATGGTAACATACTTAATAATTTAATAATCTATAAATGTAATGTGAATCCAGACGAGACCCGTGCGATATCACGAGTTTGTTACTAGTAATAAATTAAAAATAATCTATTAAATTAATGATATAATTGTTTCATAATAAATAATATTACTAATAAAAATGAGAACAATTGTGTATTTTTACACTCACTTCACATATTTCTTGTCATTTATGCATTTAATTCCTCTTCTTAATTCAAAACAAACTATAACCTCTAGGCTCCATCAGTATTTCAATGGTTGAAACTTTTCAAAAATCTATAACTTTTTTATGGTTAACAATTAATTTTTTCAAATTAAAAAGAAAAGAAAAACTTCATAAAAATAAATATTATTTTACATCGAATGTTAGTTACTTTTGTTGTTATTGGAACAAGAATGACAATTGTAACTTGTAATAACTTCTTCACGTCATACCAGTTGGTTACAATTTTGTCATTAACCAACCAAGAACATTAATTTTAATTAATTACTAAATGATGTTATGTTTCTATCTTATGTTCTGTTGCAAAGGGTTTATGGTGTCAAACAATGATTATCATTATGGCATTCCTTGTGCCTTGTTTGGTTAATTAATTTATTTCAGTTTGCTTTAAAAAAAATTAAATGATGAATAATGGTTAGTTACATGAGTGTTAGTTTTAAGAACTGGTGTGTTAATTTCCATAACTACTCTGTATTCCTATGGAGAAGATCGTGGCAAAATTAGTTACAGACATGTAGAGAAGTATAGGATTGTGTGTAGAAAGGTACACACTATTTCATTTTTATTTTTAATAAATCTGAACCATTAAAATAATCTGATGGTGAATTTAGAGTGTACTATAAGTGAGGGATTTAATTGAGCCTTCATTTTAAACGTTACCATAAATGTGAAATTAAATTATTTATTAAACAAAAAAATATTTAAGAGAAAAACTTATTTATCCTAGACATTGTTATGAAAACGTTAAATGTTCTTTTGACAAAAAAAATTAATTTTTAGCTTTGAGAGTTTACATTTTAAATATTATGTTTTTTTATGTAATTTATAATTTAATTTCTGTGAATTTTATCAATAAAACTATTAATTTATTATTATATTTTAAAAAAAACAATGAGAATGATATTTGCAAATTTTACCAATTCTTGTGAATTTTATCACTGAAATTCATTATTTTCACGGGTCATTATCACCATAATATTTTTTAAAATTTTAATCAACAAAATATTTGTAAATGTTTGTAATTATTAGTGATATTTGTAAATATTTATAGTTATTAGAACTATTGAATTTATCATGTTGGTGATTTGTTACATATATTTTTTTTAAAATATTTGAAGTTATTAGTAATTTTATAATAACAATTATATATCAGCAACAATCAAACCTTATCGAATAATTTAAGATATGAACGAACTTACTCGTACGACGCACAGATCTTCTATTAGTTGTATTCAAAGTAAACACTCATAATAAGAATAATATAATACTATTTATCTCTTCTCTTTCTCTCATTCGTCTCTACTCTTCTATTATATTACTTCTTATTAATTTCATAATAAATAATATTTATAAAAAAAATTATTAAAGTGACATTTATTCTAAAATGTTGGCAAATAAATTGAATTGCCTAGGATAATTTTGTTATAAGAATAATATTGAAAATAGTATCATAAAAAAATTCTTCGAAGCACAAAACAAATTTCATTGGAGCCTTTTTATTTATTGTTTTAACTTTCACTTTCTTTCTGATGATATTTTCATTACAAATAATAATAACTATTTATAACAATTGAGAAAATGTATATTTAGCTTTTGCTAAACAATTTATGACTTTCCTTGAAATTATCTAACCATTCTTGGCTTTTTCTTATTTACTTTTCCAAATGTCAAATTTATATTATCTAACATCCTCCCTTAAATTTGACTTCATCATTCCCAATAAATTCTTCATCTTTAAGAACAAATTGGTTTTTAATAGCTTTGTGAAAATATCAGCAATTTGATCTTTTGAAGTACAATACTCCACCACAATTTCCTTATCTCTTATCAAGTCTCGAATGTAGTGATGTTTAATATCAATATGTTTGTTATACCCATGAAACACTGGATTCTTTGTTAGAGCAATCGTTGATTTTTTGTCGCATAATACCTTCGCTGGACCATCTTGTTGATACTATAATTCACTTAATATTCTCTGCAACCAAACTGCTTGAGTAGCACAATTTATTGCTGCTATGTACTCTGCCTATGTTCTTGACAAAACAACTACTTGTTGTTTCTTAGAGGACCAAGAAAACACGCATGTACTGAGATGGAAAACATAACCCAAAGTGCTTTTCGAGTTTCCGTTTCACCTGCCCAATCACTATCTGTGTATCCAATCAACTCTGGCTTGGCAGAACTTGAATAAAAAATTCCTTCATCAATTGTTCCTTTGACATACCTCAAAATTCTCTTTGCAGCTTGCCAATGTGATTGTCTTGGCGAGTCCATGAATCTACTTATAAGTCCAACTCCATAAACTATATCAGGTCTTGTTGTTGTCAAGTACCTGAGACTTCTCACTAGCCTTCTGAAATTTGTTGAATTGACAAGATCACCGCCACTTTCTTTTTCTAGTTTTAATCTTTCTTCCACTGGAGTCACCATTGGTTTACATGATTCCATCTTAAATTTCTTCAGAATATCTGATGCATATTTCTTCTGTGAACTAAAAATTCCCTCATCTGTTTGCTTCACTTAAATGCCTAGAAAATAAGATATTTGGCCCATATCTGTTATTTCAAATTGAGTGGACATGCTCTCCTTAAAATCTTCTAACAATTTACTATTGTTACCGATGAAAATAAGATCATCCATGTACAAGAAAACAATAACAACATTTCCATCCTTGTTTTCTTTGACATATAAAGCATGCTCATATGGACTTTTATGGAATCCATTATTGATAAAATATGTGTCAATGCGTGTGTACCAAACTTTAGGCGTCTGCTTCAATCCATATAGTGATTTCTTTAACTTGTACACTTTACCTTTATTTCCTTATTGTAAATAACCTGGCGGTTGTTCTACGTAAACTTCTTCTTCAAGCACACCATTCAAGAAGGCGGGCTTGACATTCATTTGAAATATCTTGAATTGATTTTGGGTAGAAAGTGAAAGAATCATGCATACCATGTCCATTCTAGCAACTGGAGCAAAAACTTCAAAATAATCAATGTTGGGTTTTTATTTGTACCCTTTTACTACTAACTATGCTTTGAAGCACTCTACTTCTCCTTTTGAATTGTAATTAGTTTTGTACACCCACTTGACTCCAATTGGCTTCTTTCCTTCTGTAAGTATAATTAACTCTCATGTATTATTTTTCTCAATTGCATGAATTTCTTCATCCATTACTTTCATCCAACAAGCTTTATTGATTGCTTCCTCATATGTCACAGGATCACAATCTGCAAATAAGGCATAATAAGTAGTTTCTTCCTCCACATCATCAGGTTCATCCCTCTTGACCAACTTCATAGTCTTTCAAGTGGACGTGGATGACGCTCCTGTTGTGGATATCTATAAGGTGGTGAGCTTCATGTTGGTTCAGTTGATAGTTCATCAAATGTTAGTTCAGTGGATGGTTCATTAACTTTATCATCTACTTCTTCATTTATAGTAACGGATACATGCAACAACTCCTTTTTATTTTCTAACCAATCCCATTGTAATACGGTGGGAGAACTGACTTGGTTGTTTTGCGTTTTATCGTAATGTTGCGGTTAGCAAGAGTCGCCACCGACTTTTCTTTTATCCAAAAGGAAAGGCTGAAAAGAACAGGAAAGACCTTTGAGATTGTTTCTTGAGTTCGGGGGGTAGATTATGAAAAGGAAAGGTGTTAGCACCCTTTTCATCCATAGTTATCTATGGGCTCTTAGTTGCTTGCTAGATCACTTGCTTTTGTTTGAAAATATGCTTTGTGTGGTTTTTGAAAGTATTTTGAAAAGGCGCCATCGTTTAGGAAAACTTTGTAATAGTTCTCGTTCGTAAGAACGTATACAAAGTGTTGATCTTTTGAAAATGTTTCAAGTTTGAAAGATGTTTTGAAAGTGTTGGTGTTTGTTTTGAAAATAGCAAGGATGTTTTGATTTGAAAATGAGCAAGCAACTAGGAACAATCTACCTAATCAAAAGTCTTGGTTCATTTCTTCCTTTCCTTTGATATTTCTATCTTACTATTGATTTGGTAAGAAGCCCTATCTTTGGATGTAAAAGGACGGGCATGGGTCATTGTATAGCCATGATAGCAATGTTGTGAAATATCTTAGTAATTATCTTTGAGGGACTAAGATCATTTTGAAAGGCAACATTGATAGCGTCATCGAGGGACTATGATCTTATATTTTTTGATCGCTTTTGCTAAGATATTCCACATGAATAACATGGTCATTTTTCATAAGACAACAAAGTAGAATTACCCTAAGGGTGTAGGTGTGCAAGTGTGTTGATTTATATGCATTATTTTGCCTTGATTTAGGGTTTGCTAACTTGTTGATTTTAATCTTTCCATACAAACCCTAATTTACTAACATTTATATATAAAGCATTAAATTGCGGGGGAAAAATACTAAGTTGTTATATCATTAGGGGGGTATATAAATTTACAAATGGGAGATTTTGCAAGAAAATTAAATCTAATTAACTATTACAACCATATTGAATATTGTACAAAATTGAAAAATGCATGAATATAAAATGGAAAAAGAAATGATTTTTGTTTGGATTTTTATGAAAGGTTCTAATCTTTGACCTAATTAAGAAAATGATTAATTAAGAATTAAACAAAATTAAAACTTAAATTAATTAACAAAGAAAATAAGTTAAAAATGATTTTTAAGGTTTTTTAAGAAAAGGTTTTAAATTAAAAATTATATATGAAAATTAATTAATTTAATTAAAAGGAAACCTAAGTTCTAAATTATTTTAATTTACAAGAAAATAGTGATATAATAATTAAAACTAATTATATAAGTATTAAAAAAGAAATTAATTTACTAAAAGAAAATGTTTTTATTCTTTTGTTTTATGAAGAAAAATAAACTAAATAAATATAAATAATAAAATAAAAATATTTTTATATTTTTTAGTAAAATAATAATAATAATGATAATAATAAAAATAGTAATAAAAAATATGAAGAAAATATGAAATAGAAATAAAAATAAATAAAAGCAAAAATAAATAAAATGGGCCAGGAGTGTAAACATAGTCAGGGGGGTTAGAGTCAGCAAACAAATAGTCAGGCCTAAGTTGGAGGCCCAGCGCTGCAAACAACAATCAGAAAAGTGAAAAAAATGAAAAACAAGCAAAAGGGTACCACTGGGGCTCGAACCCAAGTCCCTCGGGTTTCAGGTGCGCACTTTAACCACTGGAATGGTGATACATCCATTAACTTGTGCACAACAATAAATACATAACACAAATTTTGTCCTGACTGTACTTCATCTTCAACCTCCAGCCAAAGGATCTGTAACTTGCTTATTCCTCAACCATTTTCAAAAATGTAAACATGAAACTTGTGCATTTTTTCACCACGAATCCAACCATGTAACTAATTTAAGCTAACATTCAAAGATAAGGATGAATTTATGAAAGTACCAAATTCTGACATAAATGTTTCAGCAAATTCAAACTCAAAATTCTTCATGCTCAAGCAACATAAATAAAATCTATGGACATGTATAGTTTCATGACAATGATACCTACATTCTATCTTCATAAATGCAAGCCTAACAATGCCTAAATAATGAGATAGAAGTTCAAGAAAAATACCTCAAAAAGTAAAATCGTGAAATGAGTTTGGGCTTGTTTCAAGTGATGGTGATGATCAGGTTAGCTTCCTTGGACCTCTAGGAAGCTAATGCAATGGTTGGCTTGCACTGAAGGTGGCTAGAATGGTCTGGAGAAGTCCAACTGTGATGCTATGTTTTTGAAATTGGAAGTGGGTGAATATGGTGTTACGGTCGTGTAACAGGGACATAGATGGCTTATGTATGATATTTGGAAGCTTTTGGAAGCAAAAGGCCAAGAAACGCACGAGTAGTTTTTGATTTTGGGATTTCTGGCCCGAATATGCAACAATGGAGGTCTGTTATGGAAATCTGACTTTGGGGGAGTTTTAGAGCTTGTGTATTCGTGTCTTTGCTTGTAAACAATTTGTATATCTATATGGAAAAGATTTTGAGGCTTGATAGGGTCAGAATCACACCAGTACAAGTTATGGGAATTTTCTTGTTTTTGAAGCAAGCTTGAAACATATTGTTCCAATGTCAAGTACAAAACTTGTAGGGTGGTTGTAACCTTTAAACATACTTGTTCTGATTGTGTAGGGAATGCTTGTGCAGAAAGGACAAGTTCAATGCCGAAGACAAAGCTGATTTTGTGGTTAAAGCAACTTTACTAGAATGGAATGGTTACTTTCTTCCTAAAATGGAATTAAGCATGAATAATGAATTGAATTCTTGGATTGAAGCTTCTAACAACTGTGCAAACATTTAATTATGGAGTTCCAAACAAGTTTGAGGCCTACAAAGCAAGGATTATGTAACCTAGGCTTGGATTTGAATTCTTGTTCATGATTTCAATGAGTTCTTGGACATTTTGGAAAGCTTGTAACATCCTCTACAACCTCTATGTTGATCACTTTTGAAAATTCCTCTTGGAACTATGTGAAAAATTTCCATGAAGTTAGGTCAAAATCCTGCCTAAACTAGGGAAAATTTTCACAAAGTTTCCAAGTTTCATGAACATGTATTCACAAAATCATAACTTGAGATCCATCCATTTCTAGTAGAAGTTGTGTTTTACAATGTTTTATATCTCATGGAGATATACAACTTTCATGTTTAAAGTTTCCTTTGAATCATCTTGCATCAAGGTGAAAAATTGGCTCAAAGTTATGAAAAAATATGAAATTTCCAACACTTAGAAAAATTTCTAAGTTTAGAAATTTTGACTTTTCAAAATGAAATCTTGACTTTTTGATTTCTTGATGAAAAAGTTTCACATTTTTATATGCTTTGATGAATTTTGATCCTTGACACTTGATTATGACCAAAAAGTCAAAGTTTGACTTTTTAGTGTACAATTGATTTTTGATCAGTTGACTGAAAATTCATCTGTCAACCAATTGGACTTTAAGAATGTTTTGAACCATGTAATTAGTTAAAAATTATGCATTTTATTCCTTGATATCGTGACTTAAACCAATCAATCATTTGCTAGGTCAAAAAAACCAGAAATTGCCCTTTCTCAGTCAAAACCCTAATTTTGACCATTTTGCCCTTTTGATGATCTGATCAAATTTCTTGAGGAATTATAGTCCAAACTTGATCAAATGTCATATATGAGTTCATAATGTTAACATGGATAAAAAATTATGAATTTTGACTATAAATTGACCACAATTGACTTTTCCCCAATAAGCTGATTTTTAGGTCAACTGATCAATTGACTGAGCAAAAATGTGATCCAAGACTTGAAACTTGACATGAGCAAACTTGAGAGTCCAAAATGATCCATAAAAGTCATATGAGGCATTAAAATCTCAATTATCCTTGTGCAATCTCAAACCCTAATTTTCAGTCATCAGTGCTTAAGGAGGTGTCTTGAGCTGATCAACCCTAGTGCAGTCTTGAACCAAAGGAGATCTTGTGAGAAATTACTTGATAAATGAGAGGGAAATTTTTTGGGTACAACACCCATGATCCATCTTCATCAAAGGTAACATCCCCGCTGATGACAACCTTTTGAGATTATGGATTGTACAATTTATAGGCTTTTTTTCCCTTCATTATATCCTACAAAGATGCACTTTTCTGCCTTGTCATCAAGCTTCTTCCTCAGTTGACCTGGAACATGTGCATAAGCAATACAATCAAAAACTTTCAAGTTACTCAAATTTGGCTTTTCCCCACTCCAAGCTTCTTGTGGAGTTTTATCACGTATGCTTTTCACTGGACACCTATTTAAAAGTTATACTGCACAAGTCATTGCTTCGGCCCAAAAACTCTTGGGTAAATTCTTGCAATGCAACATGCTTATCACATTATCCATGATTGTTCTATTCTTTGTTTCTGCCACTCCATTTTGTTGAGGAGTGTATCTTGCTATCATTTTATGCTTAACTCCATGCTTTCTCAAGAAATCATCACATACAATATACTTTGTTCCCTTATCAGTTCTTAAGTTTTCATAGTATAACCACTTAATATTTCAAAATACACCATAAATCTTTTGAGTGCATCACAAGCATCTGATTTATTTTTCAAAACATAAACCTACGTCTTCCAGATAGCATAAATCAGAGTGCACAAGCTCAAGTGGTTTTGTAGCTCTTCATGCCTTTCCTTTAGGAAAAGGATCTTGATGCTTCATTCCTACTACACAAGCTTCACATAGTTGATCAAGAACTTGGATAATGGGTAAGCCAGTAAAACATTTCTTATTTTCAAGAAACTTTATGCTTTCAAAGTTGAAGTGTCCAAGACGCATATGCCGAAGCCAACTATCATCAATAGCTACAACTTTGCAACACATATCATCATCATATTTGATGTTGATTGGAAATAGACTATTCTTTGACATGTTTGTATTTTATATGAGGCCCATCTCAACATCATTGATAGTGCAACCTTTTTTGTTGAAGTTTAAATCATAGCCTTTCTCAGCAAGTTGTCCAACGCTTAAGAGATTCTGACATATACTAGGTACATAGAATATGTAACACCCCAATTCTACCCGGAAATTATAAATGTAAGTCAGAGTTTTAAAATTCATACAACTGAATCAAGATGCCACAAATTCAACTTAAAAACACATTGCATTCAACATGGATACAGAAGACTTTAAAACTTCGGATGAACCAACAGCAAAATAAATTAATCTCTTAATTTAAGAACTTGAACAACTATGCAGCGAAATCATAATAACATCCTTGTCCAACATTACAGCAACTTCAAAATAACACATACTTAGCAATAATCAAATTAAAGTTTAACAACTGGAATAACAATAACTAAAAGCAACAAGCGGTCATCCCCCCGAGTGTTACGTATCAGAGAAATGATACCGACTTGAACTATTGAAGGTATACTGCCTTCACTCTGGATTACCTGCATGTTACCAATGTAAGGGTCATTCAAACAGAAGGGGTGACATATCTAGCAATATAATAAAACATATGATAAATAATATGTAGATCAGATTATATAATATCACAATAATAATCACAACAAAACACCATCAATATACAACATTTATTGCATCAATACATAACTTCTTTATGCAATCATATAATGCGGCTCAATACTATACAAATGCATGTGGTACCATTGGAGAAGAACTCCCATCTTAAAATAATTGCCAATAAATAGAGGAATTCAACAATGCATAAGCCTTCATCTCAATATTCACCAATACAGGCTATCTTAACGAGCATCAACTCCATCTTGATATGCAATGTATGCGACACAATCATGAATGTAGTAACAACAACCATAACTAACAACATTTCAACACAACATCATCGTTGGCCAGAAGCCTACAACTCAATAGTTGCCAATTATTAGAGGCATCTCAACATCATTCATCAACATAATTCATCAACATAATTCATCAACATAATTCATCAACATAATTCATCAACATAATTAGTCAACATAATTTATCAACATAATTCATCAACATAATTCATCAACATAATTCATCAACGTAATTCCGCAGCAACTCAGCCATAACAACAATACAACGACAGATAGACAATCCCTCAATGTTGGACATAGGTCTACAACATGATAATGCCTATAATTAATTAATCATCTAATGCTTATATCTAATTACCAAACCTCTACATATTATTATACTGTAATACTACATCATTATTATTATTAATCTTATTGTTATGAACCAAGCAATAGACTAAGATCGTCTTATCCTCATCATACTTTACGAAATCATCATAGAAATTAACATGGGAAGCTAACTCTATCCTAATTTTGGTACTATGATTCTTCTTCTTATCCTTCATTTTAATCCATAAGAATGAAGTTCATCGCGTTAGCTATCCAACACTTCAAACAACACCTCAAACGGAGTCCGGAAACTCAAGTTACAGCCTTTGAAAGAATCTGTCAAAAATTGGACTGCATGAGTCGACGCGTGCCTATTTGAGTTGACGCATACTGGTCTGGAGTCCTGCATGAGTCGACGCATAATCCTCTTGTGTCTACTCATACTGAGTTTGAAGCATTGCATGTGTCGACGCATGATACTTTGTATCAACTCATCCCGCGTCTTAAATCCTGCATGTGTTGACGCATGGCCTTTGAGGTCGACTCATACTGATATGTACTGAATATATTCTGCAATTTCACTGTGTTTTCACTGCGATTTCCCTTCCCTAGGTCCTAAAATCATCCTCTAATCATAGGTAATCATCAATTATAAAAATCATATGTTTCTACATCAATTATACAATATTATGGCATCATTATTCATGTTAGCTGGAGAGAGAGTTGCCAAGAGATTGAGAGTCTGGTTGACGATTATCCTATGCAAAGAGACTTTGTGAGTAACTTTATTGAGGAGGATGTTAATGAAATAACTCTGTGGAGGTATTCCATGTTCATTGAAAAGGTGCTTGTTACTGCTTAGGTCATATGTGCCAAACAGTTTTAATTATGTTCATATGCATATGTTCATTTAATTTTAGTTATTGGACAAATTTGCGTTCAAAACAAGGACATGAAGTTTGCACTTCAAAATATATTTGTATTGATATTTTGCCCATGAATAGGCATTTTTGTACAAAGAGACGGAGATCCTAGTAAGAGGAAATCGTGGAAAGGAAAAAAAAATTGGAGACAAAAACAAATAGCCATGTGAAATGATCATATTGCCTTCCAACTCTACTATTGCCCTAATGTATTCGAATGCCCCTTGTCGTTGACAAAAGTTGATTGGATTGATCTTGGACTGTTTGAACTCGGACCTTGGTGCTAAAGTTGACTGTGGTGATTCCACGGGACATAGTCATACGCTTTTAATCCTTAACTTTTTCCTGGACCGCCCTTTCGCGTTTTCATCCCACCAGGATACCCATTTTTGCCCAAGTCGCCCTTTCAGGTTTTCAAGTTGCCGAGTTTACAATCTTTTGCATATATCCCTAATTTTTGCCCAAACCTTTCGGTTTGTCGGGATGCCCTTATTTTGCCTAAGTGTGTCAACCTAGCAGGTCTCTTATACGTAGTATTTTTTAACTATGTCCGCGTTGATAGGATGTGGGAAATCTTCACTATCCATGGTAGTCAGCATCATGGCACCACCAGAGAACACTCTCTTGACAACAAGTGGCCCTTCATAGGTGGGAGTCCATTTGCCTCTGGGGTCGCCTTGTGGAAAAATGATGCACTTTATCACCAAGTCACCAGCTTGATATATTCGAGGCTTGATATTTTTGTTGAAAGCCTTGATAATACGTTTTTGGTACGACTGACCATGACAAATAGCAGCCAATAATTTTTTGTCGATCAAGTTCAGCTGATCCAATATCATTTGAATCCACTTGTCTTCGCCTAAGCCTGCCTCATTCATAATCCTCAGCGAGGGAATCTGAACTTCCACTGGAAGAACAACTTCCATGCCATAGACTAGAGAAAAGGGAGTTGCCCCTGTTGATATTCTAGCTGAAGTGCGATATCCATGTAGAGCAAAGGGTAACATCTCATGCCAATCCTTATAGGTTACCACCATTTTCTGCACAATCTTCTTGATATTTTTGTTGGCCACTTTGATTGTGCCATTCATTTTTGGTCTATAAGGTGAAGAATTGTGATGCTTGATCTTAAACTGAGTGCAAAGCTCAGTAATCATAACATTGTTGAGGTTAGTCCTATTGTGATCGGTGGATCTGGAACTGACTGTTTAACGCTGGTTCGCGAAATGTCGCGGAAGCAAGAGTCGCCACCGTCTTTTATTTTCTCCAAATGGAAAGGACAAAAGCACAGAAAAATTCCTTAAAGAGATTGCTCTCGGTTCGGGAGGTAGATTATAGAAAGGGAAGGTGTTAGCACCCTTTCTATCCATGGTTATCCATGGGCTCTTAGATACTTGCTCATTGTGTTTTCAAAAAATGGTTTGTTTGCTTTTCAACTGTGAGTGGGTTTTGAAAAAGTTTCTTTGAAAATTTCAGTTCGACTCTTGTATCAGTCCTCAAGAGTGTTTGAAAAGTTGCTTTTGAAAGCTTTTTGAAAAGGTGTCGGTGTGAAAAGTATTTTTTGATTTGTTTTGAATTTAGAGCAAGTATCTACGAGAACCTACCTACCCTAAGGAATTCGTCTGTGTAAATGTCCTTTGAAGTAGTGCCATCCCACCATTGAGAGGTAGGTAGCACCACCATTGGAGGTGTTCGGGTCAATTCGAGGTTCGGGACATGGTGATCACCAGAGCAATGGGAAGACACCTTAGAAGCTACCCTCATGCCAGGTTCCCGGATCATGAGGACTTACTAAGACATCCTCTACTCGACGATCACCTTTCGAGAGGCAAGGCAACAGTGAGGCGTACCCTAGGGGTGGTGTGTGATTTGTGTGTCGTTTTCAGATATTTTGTCTTGTTCATGTCATGGGTGATCTACGCGTTTGTTTTTATTTTGTCATTCATTCTTGCATGCATTTATTTAACAGTTTAGAAAGCGCGGAAAGGTAAAATTCTAAACTATTACAAAGGCGCGGGTCCACATCGCCAAAATTTCCAGGACCCGATTTGACAGAAAAATAAAGAATTAAAGTGCGAAAGATAAATAGTACACGGCTTTGGGAGAAGTACATAAGAATTATACGAAAAGAAAATAAATGCGCGAATAGGAATTGAAATTGAAATCGAGGGCGTTGGACCCTTTTTAATGAAATTAAATTAATTGATTTAATTAATTAACTTATAATAAAAAAAAGGAAATTATTTTGGTATTTTTGGATTTATGAATTTTTTATGAGAAAGATTAAATGAAATTAAAATATTAAACCCTAATTCTACAACTTTTACTTATTAAGAAAACATTTAAAAATTTGAACCTACAATTAAATTAATTATTTATATGCAATTTGATTTATAAAAATAAATATATTTAATTATTAATAATGGTGAAAAAAGAATAAAAGTAATTAAAATAATTAAACCTAATTTCTACAAATTTTTAAGTTAATTAAGAAAATGCTTGAATTAAACCTAATTTAATAGCTAAAATTAATGACTAATATTTATTTACAAAAGATATATTAATTAAATAAAAATAATTATTTTTGTCTTTTTTCTGATTTTTATATTGTTTTATGTTTTTATGAAAATAAACTAAATTAAAGAAATTAATTAAAAAGGGAAATAATTGAATCAAATAAAAAGTGAAAAAATATAAAAGAAGTTGCAAACCTTGGGGGGTCTGTCCTCAATTGGGAGGTAAAGTCCAGCAATCAGGCCCACTAAGCTTTTGGCCTTGTTGACTTTTATCCCAGCGTGTAACTCCTTTGACTAGCGCTTAGGGTATTCTCCCAATCTGGACCCTTTGATTGATCTCAGGATGCATGTGGGAGGCCTGGACGTGGAAAGCATGGTGGAACTCTAGAACTCGCGCTGCATAGGATGCCATTATGAAAAATATTATGGAATAGAAAGGGGGGACCTGGGATCGAACCCAGGTCCTGGAGATCACCAACACACGCCTGGACCAACTGTACCACACACGCACTTTGTTTATTATACAATCAACAATTAATATGAAAGAAAACAAACGTTAGTGGAATTTTTAGCGCGAATTTTCAAATCAACCAATTGTTGCTGGACACTTCATCGTCTTCTCCATGGCTTTTGTTTTTTCCTGAAACATAAAAGAATCAGCAACGGTTTTGAACCGTCCCCAAATGCACCATTCTAGAAAATAGCGATTAGCTTGTCTTGGATCAGAAATTGGGCGCGACCCCATCATTGAATTCGTTGGAAGCTTGTGGTTCTCATGATGCCAGTCTCGTGTCCCAATTTTTCCTTGAACATAAAGCCCTAAATCAAAATCCCTGTAACCCTAAAACATAACAATGGCATTTTTGCATATAGTGTATAAAAACCCAATCAAAGTATGTGGTTAGCTTCAGAATACATCACTTAGTATGAATCCATAAACAAAATGCCATGAGAATGCCTGAAAATCAAAACACGAATATGCATTTTATATGAAAAATTTTGATTTCTGTATACCGATTCAAGGCGTTAGAGTTGATGTTCTTGATTGGAATAGCCTCCTGGTCACTTTGGCAAGCTAATGGGATGGTTATTTGATCTTGAAAAGCCCTAAAACCTAGTTTTCAGTTTTCAACTTTTTTTGCAAAAAACTCAAGTTTGATTCTTTGTGTATGGCGCAGCTGGGAGGTTATGGGCACGAGGGTTAGCATCCATATATACATGTGAATGATTAGGGTTAAGAAATTGAGCCAAAGAATCCTTGAATTGATGATAAGATATTTGATTTTCCATGCATTAGTTTTCAAATCTTTTTCATGCAAACTTAGTTCAAATCATGTTCAATCACCAAGATTCTTTCCAAATCTGATTATACACAAAATCTTGAGACTATTTCATGCACAAAAAGATTTAAAAAGTTAGGCTTAGTATTTTCCACATATTTATTTTAATTAAATGAATTATTAATAATTAAAAATCCAAATAAATAAATAAAAATGATAAAAAACTTCCCTTTGGTCCAAATGGTCGTACACATGCCTTGGATGATGAATTGTGGAAGGAAAAGAGGCCCATTAGCATTTTTAGGTCATTTGAAGCAATGTTGACTTTTCAAAATATCCAAAAATTTCCCAACTTCTACAAGGCATAACTTGCTCAATTTTTAAGCTCTGCTCATGTTCTTGGACATTTTGGAAAGGTCTTTGAGTCCTTTAACCAATGTATTTGGTCCCATGTCATTTTGATTTACCAATCTCAAGTTATGGTCTTTGACTTAAAGTCCCTTTTTGTTGACTTTTGAAAATGACCTATAATGTTGAAATTGATAACTTTTTGTGAGAGCATTTCTTGGACTTGAAGTATGAAGAGGAGTTGTATGAAATGTCTTTATCTTCAAAATGAGCTTTGGATGGAATTTTTCTGATAAACCATGTGGAAGTTATGCCTTGGTCAAGTTACAGTTGACTTTTTCAACTGTCCAAATATGGAAACTTTTGCATCTTGATGATTTTTGAGCCAAGCTTTGAGAATCATGATCAAGCATTGATCAAATGATGTTTGTGGCTTCAAAATGAGATGTTGACCAAAAATTTGAACTTTTGACTGTCAAATGACCATTTTGCCCCTGCAGTTGACTGCTGAGCAATTAGGGTTTTTTGACTGTGCAATTTTGTGCTGTAAGTCTTGAAACTTGGTATGAGGATGCTTGACCATGTTTATAGGCATATGGGACTTGATTGGACCCTTGGAAACTTCATTTTCTTTGTCAGAACCAAAACCCTAGTTTTTGACTGCTTAGGAGGCCCTTGAACTGTGCAACCCTTGGGGAACTTTGAAGCTTTGACTTTGCAAATCTTGGAGAATATGGGAGGGCAAATTTTGGGGTACAACAGTTGCCCCTGTTCAATCTTCTTAGACCTGAGGATGCAGATTGGCTGACGTGCCTTTCGTAATCCGAAGGTGGAAGATGATTGAACACTAGAGTGCCCAGAAATTTGCGCTCGCATAGTAGTGTGATGATGGGAATGGGCTTATAGATGCCATTTGGAGATTGATGGACAGGATGATGGGCTTATAGATGCCATGCTGAGAAATGATGGAAGGTGGATGGGCTTATAGATGCCATCTGGATGTCAATCGCATAAGAGATTCCTTGGCGAGAACTTGCGTACCTGCAAAAAAGAAGATGATTACCTGGCCTGTTGCAGGGGCTGGTCTTCAAACTCTTTGTATAGATGTGTCCTGACTGGTTACAGGAGCTGAATCTGGAGCTTCAAACGGTGATGAATGAACCAGGGATGGTTACTACCTCAACAGGAACGGTGAGAGAACCTTGGATGATTACAACCTCAACAGGAACGCCGAGAGAATCTGGGGACGACTACTACCTCCGCAGTAATGGGGAGAGAACCATAGGCGACTTCAACCTCAACAGTAATCATTGAGAGAATCTTGGATATCTTCTACTTCAACAGTAACGCTGAGAGAATTTTGGGGCGATTACTACCTCCGCAGTAACGGGGAGAGAACCACAGGCGACTACAACCTCAACAGTAATCATTGAGAGAATCTTGGGTATCTTCTACTGAGTCTTTATCAGAAAAATCTGTTAGGGATCGATTTAGCTGGACTAGAGAAGGCCTTGGACTGGATAAGAAACAGAGAAATCTTAGGGTCGATTTAACTGAACCGATCTAGGTCTTGATATCTTCAACTGGAATAAGTGTCAGAACGTCGCCATGCCTGGGTCACATCCGAATCATATCTGGAAGGAAATCTGGAAGAAGTATCAGAACGTCGCCATATCTGGTTCACATCTGAGCTATGTCTAGAAGGAAATCTGGAAGAAGTATCAGAACGTTGCCATATCTGGTTCACATCTGAACTATATCTAGGAGGAAATCTGGAAGAAGTATCAGAACGTTGCCATATCTGGTTCACATCTGAATTATATCTAGAAGGAAATCTGGAAGAAGTATCAGAACGTTGACATATCTGGTTCACATCTAAACTATATCTAGGAGGAAATCTGGAAGAAGTATCAGAACGTCGCCGTATCTGGTTCACATCTGAACTATATCTAGAAGGAAATCTGGAAGAAGTATCAGAACGTCGCCATATCTGGTTCACATCTGAACTATATCTAGAAGGAAATCAGGAAGAAGTATCAGAACGTTGCCATATCTGGTTCGCATCTGAACTATTTCTAGAAGGAAATCTGGAAGAAGTATCAGAACGTCGCCATATCTGGTTCACATCTGAACTATTTCTAGAAGGAAATCTGGAAGAAGTATCAGAACGTCGCCATATCTGGTTCACATCTGAACTATATCTAGAAGGAAATCAGGAAGAAGTATCAGAACGTTGCCATATCTGGTTCACATCTGAACTATATCTAGGAGGAAATCTGGAAGAAGTATCAGAACGTTGCCATATCTGGTTCACATCTGAACTATATCTAGAAGGAAATCTGGAAGAAGTATCAGAACGTTGCCATATCTGGTTCACATCTGAACTATATCTAGGAGGAAATCTGGAAGAAGTATCAGAACATCGCCGTATCTGGTTCACATCTGAACTATATCTAGAAGGAAATCTGGAAGAAGTATCAGAACGTCGCCATATCTGGTTCACATCTGAACTATATCTAGAAGGAAATCAGGAAGAAGTATCAGAATGTTGCCATATCTGGTTCACATCTGAACTATTTCTAGAAGGAAATCTGGAAGAAGTATCAGAACGTCGCCATATCTGGTTCACATCTGAACTATTTCTAGAAGGAAATCTGGAAGAAGTATCAGAACGTCGCCATATCTGGTTCACATCTGAACTATATCTAGAAGGTAATCAGGAAGAAGTATCAGAACGTCGCCATATCTGGTTTACATCTGAACTATATCTAGAAGGAAATTAGGAAGAAGTATCAGAACGTTGCCATATCTGGTTCACATCTGAACTATTTCTAGAAGGAAATCTGGAAGAAGTATCAGAACGTCGCCATATCTGGTTCACATCTGAACTATTTCTAGAAGGAAATCTGGAAGAAGTATCATAACATCGCCATATCTGGTTCACATCTGAACTATTTCTAGAAGGAGTTGCGATAGTTGATAGTAATCATCTTTGTA
This sequence comes from Vicia faba, assembly GCA_948472305.1. NCBI lineage: Eukaryota > Viridiplantae > Streptophyta > Magnoliopsida > Fabales > Fabaceae > Vicia > Vicia faba. Next base: position 1,347,940,569 of record OX451737.1, read on the forward strand.
TTGACCTTTCCTGAAAAGGTAAAGCATCAGTTGTATGCAAGATCATGATGCATGAACTGCATGATTTCAAGATGTCCTCAAAATTAATGAGATTCGTGTAGTATGATGCATATGCATGCTATAATGTATGAAGATGTAATGTTCATGAATGTATTTTGTCTAAGAAAATAAATCCTTGATGGGTGCCAGGAAGTCACTCCTGGGCTGATGTTGAAGAATAGATTTTCCCTCCACTGGGGATGATAGTTGCAAGTATACCGGTAGGAGAAGATAACTCCGTTGAGGAATAAACTTGGCGAATGGATAACTCTGCGGGGAGAAAAGTACTCTAGCGATCTTGCTGGGAAGCAATACTCTGTGGGGAGAGAGGTACTTTGTTGAGTTGTTGATAATAACTTGCTGGGGATACCCTGGTTGTGTTGGAAGTGTTGATAAACTTCGTTGTGGATAAGAAGACTTCGCCGAGGACGATCTCTCCGTGGCTTTTGGCTGAGGATAACCCAGTTATATCCTGGTGAGGAAATAACTCTTTGAATAAAACCGGGAGACGCGTGCGTGCTCTGCGAGGATAAGCTTCCAGAATCTAATGGGGATAAGCTTACTGCTTGGAGAGATGGATTCCAACTTTCTTGGGGAAACTGGATTAGACTCTCCTGGGGAAGTATTGAACTATATCGGGGAAGTGACTCCACTGAATGTTTGATATACCGCCGGGGAACAATCTTTAGGTCAAGACTACCGGGGATGCTTGTTAAGAATGTATATTGCTGGAGAATGTTGAGATTTGCGGGAGGATACCCAACTTCCTTAAATTTGACTGTAACTTTGCTCGGGGAGAATGTACTGACTTGCTGACGCACTCTCTGGGGAATTAAGGTGCACTGGTTATGTTCTTCAGTGGAACCTACCTTGATACCTTGGTGGGCAGAGCAATTAGATCGTTTGGACAACTCATCATTGCCCCTGTTTTTATGGGGGAAGGCACCTGTGGGGTACTGATAGTTGTTGACGGACAAACCTTCTTCTGGTAGGCAGGTGATAAGATGACAGGACATAGTCGTACGCCTTGATCCCTAACTTTTGCCTGGACCGCCCTTTCGGGTTTTCAGTCCACCGGGATACCCATTTTTGCCCAAGCCGCCTTTTCAGGTTTTCGACTTGCCGGGTGTATAGATTTTTCATTTCATCCCTTATTTTTGCCCGAACCCTTTTGGTTCGCCGGGAAGCCCTTATTTTTGCCTAGGTGTGTCAACCTAGCGGGTCTTTGATTATGCGCAGTATTTTTTTCCGACTATATCCGTGCTTTCAGAAGGTAGGGAGTTGTCCCTGTTAGAAGTGTTTTGTCATGCCACCAGAAGGTATTTGATCAGGCAAGATTCGTTGCTGGAGTGCCCCCAGTGACTCAGGCGGAGATTTGCCCCAAGCTGGTTGGCCTTTTGAGAGATTCTCCGAATCTTGACTTAACTGCCCCAGATGATGGACAATGATCATGCCCTGCCCCTTGATTGGAGGTGCTTTTGTTCATTAGACATTCTTCGTGCGAACTTCTATGCTGGTCAAACAAATAGTCATATGCAAACAATGTTATATCAAAAATGCAAAGCTTATGTCTGTCTTGAAGATTTTGAAAATGTATTCTTTTTCATAAAACAAGTGAATGTTTGTAAAACGTGATGTCAACTCCGTATTTTATCGCAAGCCTTAAGGAGTCAGGATACCTTTCGTAACAGTATGCTTTCGAACTAACCCATGCTTCAGCTAGGAATTTTAATGGTTATAACGTGGCTTGGTTCACGGTTTAAGAAACAAAGGATAAAGGCTCAAATTTTATTTGTACCCACCCGCTCTTCGTGATGTTCTCCAAACCTAAACTCAGTTGATCATACGTTAGACCTTGTTTGAGTCTTTGCTCTGATTTTCCGGTGATGATTCGGATGTTGATAACTTATTTTGAATAGGCAGTCATTCCTTTTTTGCTGAGGGTTTGTAAGACCTCTTTCTTGTCTGATTCTTGTTATCCCTTTCTTTTTGCCTGAACTGTTTCCTTTTTGGGAATTACAGTCAGCGGGATGCCCCAGTTTTGTAAGTCTCCTTCATGGGTTTTGACTTAATGGTTTTTTTTTATTTTTTTGAGATAATGACTGCCTTTCTTTATTGATTATTCGGAACCATCACTGTCTTTTTTTGTTTTGTAAGGACCTCTTTGGTGCCATTCGTTATACACCTGGATCAACTGAGAGACTAACTTGCCCCAGGTTATGATTAAGGGTTTTAAATTTCGAAAAGAAAAACTCCTACTTCTTTGGCTCAGAGGGGTTGACGAGGGATTATCTTCCTTATAACTCCAGTGTTTAGGAATTGAAACAATGCCTGTACCTCATCAGCGGGGTCTGTTCAAAAGCATACTGTAGATTGTGGTATCGTTTTCGTCATCCTCCCTCAAGAGGCTTAACATTATTAATCGAGCGTTGATCATCAGAAAAAATACGAAAATAATTTGCATATAATGAATACGAATATATTGCTTCAAAACAGACATATGCGATGCATTAATGGAATAACAACGTTTGACATGAATAAATGTTTGAACAGAAGAAAGTTACAACTTGAAAATCCTAATGCACAAAAGTCTTTTCATCTCAGGGCTTGTTACTTCAAATGGTGAGCCTTGGAGGGATGGTAGAAAAACTCAGCCTGACCATCTTGTGTGAACTCTAATGCTCCTTCATCAATCAGGTCCTGGATCTTGTTCTTCAGAGCCCAACACTCATTTGTATCATGTCCTGGACTGGCAGAGTGGTAGGCACACCTTTTATTGGGATCATAGATAAGAGATGTTGTGTTGGGGTTCCGGGGATGAGCCCTTAATGTGATCAGATTCAACCTCAACAGGCATTGTAAAGCTTGGAACAGCGACATGTTGAGCTGGGTGAATTGCCTCCTGGGCTTGTTTGGCTGAAGCTGGTGAGGTTGATGCTGAATTTGTGACACTGGAGCCATTTTAGGAGCTCTCCCCTTATCTCCTTGTCTCAAAGATGGTTGAATGACGACTGGCTCTTTACCCTTAGATGTTTGCCCCAGTTGGTTACCCCGAAGCAGTTGGTTGACGAGAACCCCGAGCTCATCTTGTCTTTGAGCTAGGTCTTGGATGATAGTCACCTGCCCCAGCATCTGGGCTCTCATTGCATCCATTTCAGCTTGCAGATGTTTTAGCCGTTCGTCCTCAGCGCTGTTCCTGACCAAAGTCTCCATGAGAAGTGTCCTTAACTCCTTCTGCCCCTTGGATAAATTCAGGAGGATTTCCCCGAACCGAGTCTCTTGAGCAAGAAGGTCCTGGTTATCTTGTTGGGAAGCCATTGCTGAAATAGACATCGAGAAAGGTAAGTGACCTGCAACAAGGGTACCTGTTATGCAATGATGGGTATGATATGCATGCAATGTTTTCAAGGATCTCGCGGGATAAACAAGAAAATTTGTTAGAATTTGGGTCTGGTAGCTTGATTGAAGTAACTTCGTGTTGTAGAGAGTCCTTCTTCAAAGGGTCAAAGGCTCACCATATCCAGTGGGTCATAGCCCCTGACTACCTTGGCTAGAGGAAAATAAATCTTCTTTGCCCCTTGCTAGATGTTTGATTTATCATGACCTGCATCACAAGCCCTTGAGATCCTTGAAATGGGTTAGGATGTATGCAATGGTATGATGTCATGCTATGCATGGGGTGATGTAGGTAAACCCTGTTATGAGTCCCAATTAAGGACTATAAACGAACCCTGCAAGAAACTCAGTATACTTTGTTATGAGTCCCAATTAAGGACTATAAACAAAACCTGCAAGTAGCTTATATGTCAGATAACAAGCATGCAAGTAGTCAAGTACGAAGGCACACAAGTCACACAAGAGAAGCCCTTAGAGTTTAGGCCAGCATGAGGTCTAGGTATTACCCTCTTTCAGTTTGTTGGTTCATACCTGTCCTATCAAAAGTAACTGGGTTCTTAGAGGATCCCAATATCATTGACTACCCTCAATCGGTCATAACTCCAGCATCACAATCTTTTCTTGCGGCCAGAACCATCACGAGAGTTTAGCCTCAATGGGCGTAGCATACTGCTACTGTTCTAATGGCCAAGTTGGATCATTTAAGGTTCTAAGGTCTGTTGGTGCTTAATGACTCCTCAGAAGACCCATATTCTCCTCGTTGCGACACAAGGGATATCGGTACAGACCAAAGCGCCACACCAATGTAGCCACTGCTTCACCCGTGTCGGTCTACGCCGGACAGGTCCCTCACAGCTTATGCTACCTAAAAGGGTATTCCCCAGATCCGGGTTAGGATCTATGAAGCTCCAAGACAAAACCCACAATGATAAAGCAAACAAACACAACAATCGAAAACACAAGTGATCTTAGTCCTAGGTACACCTCACTTTTAAAATAATATCCCCAGCAGAGTCGCCAGTTCTGTGATCGATGGATCTGGAACTGACTGTTTAACGCTGGTTCGCGAAATGTCGCGGAAGCAAGAGTCGCCACCGTCTTTTATTTTCTCCAAATGGAAAGGACAAAAGCACAGAAAAATTCCTTAAAGAGATTGCTCTCGGTTCGGGAGGTAGATTATAGAAAGGGAAGGTGTTAGCACCCTTTCTATCCATGGTTATCCATGGGCTCTTAGATACTTGCTCATTGTGTTTTCAAAAAATGGTTTGTTTGCTTTTCAACTGTGAGTGGGTTTTGAAAAAGTTTCTTTGAAAATTTCAGTTCGACTCTTGTATCAGTCCTCAAGAGTGTTTGAAAAGTTGCTTTTGAAAGCTTTTTGAAAAGGTGTCGGTGTGAAAAGTATTTTTTGATTTGTTTTGAATTTAGAGCAAGTATCTACGAGAACCTACCTACCCTAAGGAATTCGTCTGTGTAAATGTCCTTTGAAGTAGTGCCATCCCACCATTGAGAGGTAGGTAGCACCACCATTGGAGGTGTTCGGGTCAATTCGAGGTTCGGGACATGGTGATCACCAGAGCAATGGGAAGACACCTTAGAAGCTACCCTCATGCCAGGTTCCCGGATCATGAGGACTTACTAAGACATCCTCTACTCGACGATCACCTTTCGAGAGGCAAGGCAACAGTGAGGCGTACCCTAGGGGTGGTGTGTGATTTGTGTGTCGTTTTTAGATATTTTGTCTTGTTCATGTCATGGGTGATCTACGCGTTTGTTTTTATTTTGTCATTCATTCTTGCATGCATTTATTTAACAGTTTAGAAAGCGCGGAAAGGTAAAATTCTAAACTATTACAAAGGCGCGGGTCCACATCGCCAAAATTTCCAGGACCCGATTTGACAGAAAAATAAAGAATTAAAGTGCGAAAGATAAATAGTACACGGCTTTGGGAGAAGTACATAAGAATTATACGAAAAGAAAATAAATGCGCGAATAGGAATTGAAATTGAAATCGAGGGCGTTGGACCCTTTTTAATGAAATTAAATTAAATGATTAAATTAATTAACTTATAATAAAAAAAAGGAAATTATTTTGGTATTTTTGGATTTATGAATTTTTTATGAGAAAGATTAAATGAAATTAAAATATTAAACCCTAATTCTACAACTTTTACTTATTAAGAAAACATTTACAAATTTGAACCTACAATTAAATTAATTATTTATATGCAATTTGATTTATAAAAATAAATAATATTTAATTATTAATAATGGTGAAAAAAGAATAAAAGTAATTAAAATAATTAAACCTAATTTCTACAAATTTTTAAGTTAATTAAGAAAATGCTTGAATTAAACCTAATTTAATAGCTAAAATTAATGACTAATATTTATTTACAAAAGATATATTAATTAAATAAAAATAATTATTTTTGTCTTTTTTCTGATTTTTATATTGTTTTATGTTTTTATGAAAATAAACTAAATTAAAGAAATTAATTAAAAAGGGAAATAATTGAATCAAATAAAAAGTGAAAAAATATAAAAGAAGTTGCAAACCTTGGGGGGTCTGTCCCCAATTGGGAGGTAAAGTCCAGCAATCAGGCCCACTAAGCTTTTGGCCTTGTTGACTTTTATCCCAGCGTGTAACTCCTTTGACTAGCGCTTAGGGTATTCTCCCAATATGGACCCTTTGATTGATCTCAGGATGCATGTGGGAGGCCTGGACGTGGAGAGCATGGTGGAACTCTAGAACTCGCGCTGCATAGGATGCCATTATGAAAAATATTATGGAATAGAAATGGGGGACCTGGGATCGAACCCAGGTCCTGGAGATCACCAACACACGCCTGGACCAACTGTACCACACACGCACTTTGTTTATTATACAATCAACAATTAATATGAAAGAAAACAAACGTTAGTGGAATTTTTAGCGCGAACTTTCAAATCAACCAATTGTTGCTGGACACTTCATCGTCTTCTCCATGGCTTTTGTTTTTTCCTGAAACATAAAAGAATCAGCAACGGTTTTGAACCGTCCCCAAATGCACCATTCTAGAAAATAGCGATTAGCTTGTCTTGGATCAAAAATTGGGCGCGACCCCATCATTGAATTCGTTGGAAGCTTGTGGTTCTCATGATGCCAGTCTCGTGTCCCAATTTTTCCTTGAACATAAAGCCCTAAATCAAAATCCATGTAACCCTAAAACATAACAATGGCGTTTTTGCATATAGTGTATAAAAACCCAATCAAAGTATGTGGTTAGCTTCAGAATACATCACTTAGTATGAATCCATAAACAGAATGCCATGAGAATGCCTGAAAATCAAAACACGAATATGCATTTTATATGAAAAATTTTGATTTCTGTATACCGATTCAAGGCGTTAGAGTTGATGTTCTTGATTGGAATAGCCTCCTGGTCACTTTGGCAAGCTAATGGGATGGTTATTTGATCTTGAAAAGCCCTAAAACCTAGTTTTCAGTTTTCAACTTTTTTTGCAAAAAACTCAAGTTTGATTCTTTGTGTATGGCGCAGCTGGGAGGTTATGGGCACGAGGGTTAGCATCCATATATACATGTGAATGATTAGGGTTAAGAAATTGAGCCAAAGAATCCTTGAATTGATGATAAGATATTTGATTTTCCATGCATTAGTTTTCAAATCTTTTTCATGCAAACTTAGTTCAAATCATGTTCAATCACCAAGATTCTTTCCAAATCTGATTATACACAAAATCTTGAGACTATTTCATGCACAAAAAGATTTAAAAAGTTAGGCTTAGTATTTTCCACATATTTATTTTAATTAAATGAATTATTAATAATTAAAAATCCAAATAAATAAATAAAAATGATAAAAAACTTCCCTTTGGGCCAAATGGTCGTACACATGCCTTGGATGATGAATTGTGGAAGGAAAAGAGGCCCATTAGCATTTTTAGGTCATTTGAAGCAATGTTGACTTTTCAAAATATCCAAAAATTTCCCAACTTCTACAAGGCATAACTTGCTCAATTTTTAAGCTCTGCTCATGTTCTTGGACATTTTGGAAAGGTCTTTGAGTCCTTTAACCAATGTCTTTGGTCCCATGTCATTTTGATTTACCAATATCAAGTTATGGTCTTTGACTTAAAGTCCCTTTTTGTTGACTTTTGAAAATGACCTATAATGTTGAAATTGATAACTTTTTGTGAGAGCATTTCTTGGACTTGAAGTATGAAGAGGAGTTGTATGAAATGTCTTTATCTTCAAAATGAGCTTTGGATGGAATTTTTCTGATAAACCATGTGGAAGTTATGCCTTGGTCAAGTTACAGTTGACTTTTTCAACTGTCCAAATATGGAAACTTTTGCATCTTGATGATTTTTGAGCCAAGCTTTGAGAATCATGATCAAGCATTGATCAAATGATGTTTGTGGCTTCAAAATGAGATGTTGACCAAAAATTTGAACTTTTGACTGTCAAATGACCATTTTGCCCCTGCAGTTGACTGCTGAGCAATTAGGGTTTTTTGACTGTGCAATTTTGTGCTGTAAGTCTTGAAACTTGGTATGAGGATGCTTGACCATGTTTATAGGCATATGGGACTTGATTGGACCCTTGGAAACTTCATTTTCTTTGTCAGAACCAAAACCCTAGTTTTTGACTGCTTAGGAGGCCCTTGAACTGTGCAACCCTTGGGGAACTTTGAAGCTTTGACTTTGCAAATCTTGGAGAATATGGGAGGGCAAATTTTGGGGTACAACACCTATTGTCGGTGATGATCCTTTCGGGGATGCCATAACAGCAGGTGAGGTTGTGTCTGATGAATCTGGCTACCACATTCTTTGTGACTGAGGCAAAAGAAGTGGTTTCGACCCACTTGGTGAAATAGTCAATAGCGACAAGAATGAAGCGATGTCCGTTGGAAGCGGTGAGCTTGATTTCTCCAATCATATCAATGCCCCATATTGCAAATGGCCACGGAGCGGTCATGACGTTTAGAGGGATAAGAGGCACATGGACCTTGTCAGCATAAATTTGGCATTTGTGACAAGTCCTAGAGTGTTAACGGCAATCAGCCTCCATTGTTGACCAATAGTAGCCAACCCTCAAGATCTTCTTGGCCATCGTATGTCCACTTGAGTGAGTACCAAAGAGTCCATCGTGCATGTCTTCCATGATTTCCTCTGCCTCCTTCTTGTCCATACATCGGAGTAGAGTAGAGTCATGGTTGCGCTTGTACAATATTCCATTGCTTAGGAGAATTTAGCTGCAAATCTTTGTAAGAACTTTCTATCATTGATGGATGCTCCCTCTAGATACTCTTGTGCTTCAAGATATCTCATCACCTCATGGTACCATGGCTTTTCCGCGTCAGTTCCAAGTTCACAGCAATGTGCGGGTTCTTCGATTCTTTCAATTGTTATCATAAGGGCTTCGTTCTCCCATCTGACTTTGAACATTGAAGACATGGTTGCCAAAGCGTCAGCCAACTGATTTTCCTCTCTAGGGAAATGCTCAAAGGTGATCTTTTCGAAGTAGGGAATCAGGGATAGCACAAGTTCCTTGTAAGGGATGAGGTTAGGGTGTTTAGTGTCCCAATCTCCTTTTACTTGGCTGATCACTAGAGCAGAATCCACAAACACATTCAAATGCTTGATCCTCAGGTCAATGGCAGCTTTCAGACCCAAGATGCACGCTTCATATTCAGCCATGTTGTTCGTGCAGTCGAAGCATAGTCTGGCGGTGAAAGGAGTGTGGAAACCTTCAGGAGAGATGATCACAACACCAGTTACGTTACCCAAGACGTTGGAAGCCCCATCGAATACCATAGTCCATCGGGATCCTTGTTCAGGTCCGTCATACGGTCCAGGTTTCGCGCAATCAGTCACCAGCATGATGTTCTCATCAAGGAAGTCGAAGTTCAAACACTGATAATCATCCATAGCTTGATGGACCAAATGATCAGCTAGTACGCTTCCTTTGATGGCCTTTTGAGTAGTGTATTGAATTTCATACTCAGTCAAGATCATTTTCCATCTGGCTATCCTTCCGGAAAGGGCAGGTTTCTCGAAAATGTACTTGATTGGGTCCATTTTAGAAATCAACAAAGTGGTATGAGTCAACATATACTGTCTTAGCCAGCGAGCAGCCCATGCCAGAGCACAACAAGTTTTCTCGAGCAGTGAATATCTGGTTTCACAGTCGGTAAACGTTTTTCTCAGGTGATAAATAGCATGCTCTTTTCGGCCAGACTCGTCATGTTGGCCCAAAACACACCCCATAGAATTCTCTAGTACTGTCAAGTACATGATCAAAGGTCTTCCTTCAATTGGAGGCATGATAATAGGAGGTTCTTGTAGGTATTCTTTGATTTTGTCGAAGGCAGCTTGGAACTCATCATTCCATCTGACTACCCGATCTTTCTTCAAGAGTTTGAAGAGTGGCTCACAAGTAGCAGTTAAGTGTGATATGAAGCGGGAAATGTAATTGAGACGACCCAAGAATCCTCTAACTTCCTTTTCATAATGAGGGACTGGCATTTCTTGGATAGCCTTCACCTTGGCAGGACCAACTTTAATGCCTTTATTGCTGACAACAAAACCTAGAAGCTTTCCAGATCGTACTCCAAATGTGCACTTGTTAGGGTTTAACCTCAGCTTGTACTTTTTCAGCCTCTCGAATAGTTTATACAGGTGATCGAGATGTTCCTCTTCAGTTTGCAATCTAGAAATCATATCGTCCACATAGACCTCTATTTCATGATGAATCATGTCATGAAACAAAGCTACCATAGCTCTTTGATATGTTTCCCCTGCATTCTTCAATCCGAACGACATGACCTTGTAGTAGAAGGTACCCCATTACGTGACGAAAGTTGTCTTCTCCGTGTCTTTGGGAGCCATCCTTATTTGATTATATCCTGAAAAGTCATCTATGAATGAAAAGACTTTATGCTGAGCAGTATTATCGACCAAGACGTTAATGTGTGGTAGAGGGAAGTTATCCTTTGGACTTTCCCTATTCAGATCCCTATAGTCTACGCACATCCGAACTTTTCCGTCCTTTTTCGGCACTGGCACCACATTAGCAACCCATTTGGGATAGGATTTCACTTCTAGGAATCCTGCATCAAATTGTTTCATCACCTCAGCTTTGATCTTTTCAGACATATCAGGCCTCATGCGACGAACATTTTGTTTGGTGGGAGGACAATCTTCTTTTGTCGGCAGACGATGAACTACGGTGTCGGTATTCAACCCAGGCATATATTCATAAGACCAAGCAAATAATTCTACATAAACATGCAACATCTGAACCAACCTGCTCTTGACACTGTCTTCTAAGTTAGCACCGATCTTGATTTCCTTCTTATCTGCCTCAGTACCCAGATTGATGACTTCAATTGACTCTTCATGCAGTTGAATAGATTTTTCCTCTTTTAATAGAAGTTTGGCTAATTCTCCCGGTATTTCACAATCTTCCTTGCCTTCGTCTTCGGCTTGGTTGATTAGACATTCAAAGTCATAGTCGGTAATAGTAGAGTCATTGGCAATAGGGTCCAGAGTGGATGAGAACCTGCAAGAATGTGTGTGCGTGTGTGTGCATGTAAGATACATGGCTATTTTTCGAAAATGTATTTGAAAGAAAGGAAAGATAATGAACACAAATATTTGAATGCAAAAGATTCCAATGTACTGAATGGTCATATGATTAGATGAACATAAATAAAACCCTTGACAAATGGACGAAAGTGCCCCGGGCCAGGCACAGGGCTTAAAAGTCATTGTTTGAATATTACAGACAAAATTTTCTTGAATTGAAAGAAAAACAAAAACAAGTAGATTACTCCTCAATGAAGGAGATGGGCACAAAGTCCTTTGCTTTCCACTTCTTCAGCTTCGTTGTAGTTGGGTACACCCAATCTTCAAATGCAGCTTCTTCATCAGAACCACCTGCGGCGTTGACTTCATGGCTTCCAATGTGAGAGGTGGCTTTCCACCACAAGCACACCTCACTTCCTTCTGAGCTTTGACAGTGAAGCCCAAACCAAACTTGTCTTCTTTAAATGGGATATCGAGGAGTTTCCCCTAAGTATCACAGTTTCCTTCTTCAATTGTCGCACGGGCATCCTTGATTGAAACCATCTTTTGCATGGCCTTAACAACTTTAGACTCATCAAAGGAACATTTAGTAACAACAATCATTTGTGGCACAACCTCGAAGGCTTGACACAGGGTTTAAATGAATTCTCCACCCATCTCTACGTATTTGAACGAGTTAAGGTGGCTTACCATAAACTCTTCTTCTCCATAGACGGTGACTATTCTCCCCTTGATTGGATATTTGAGTTTCTAATGGAGAGTTGAGGTTACTGCCCCAGCTTTATGGATCCATGGGCAACCCAACAGACAAGAATAGGCAGGACGAATATCCTTAATATAGAAGGTGGATTTGAAGATTCGAGAGCCCACATTGATTGGAAGATCTACTTCCCCATGAACAGTCCTCTTTGATTCGTCAAATGCCCTTACAATGATATCGTTTGGCTTCAAGACTAAACCTTCACAGTCTAGACGGTCTAACGCTCCTTTGGGTAATACATTCAGAGAAGAACCAGTATCGACTAGCACATGTGCTAAGGTAGTCCCTTTGCACTCGACAGAAACATGTAAAGCTTTATTATGATTCTTCCCAAGAGGTGTTAAGTCAACATCTGAAAATCCCAGGCCATTATCAGCTGTCAGGCTAGCCACATAATTCTCAAATTGGTCCTTTATTGTCTCACAGGGGACATGAGCCTTTTTCAGGAACTTGATTAATGTCCGAGCATGGGCATCAGAACAAAGAAGCAATGACAACATTGAAATCTTAGAAGGGGTTTGCCTCAACTGTTCCACAATCTTGAAGTTGCTTCTTTTTATTATCTTCAAGATCTCGTACATCTCATGAGCGGAGGGTTCTCCATCAGCAACGTCCTTGGAGGGTATTTCAGTTACAAATGACTCAACAACCTTCTCCTTCCCTCTTGTATCGGTACTTAGCTTGGCAGCAGTAATGCGGATGGGCGTCCTTGTAACAACTGGTGGTGAGATATTGGGTGAAAATATTCTCCCAGTTCTAGTTAATTTTCTTGAGCCAGTTATGTTGCCAACATTGTCATCTTTTCCTTCTTCGATCCAGGCGTCTTGTTTAATCCCATGATAGAACACCTCAACACCATAATTCCATGGTACCGCTTTGTTTTGAAGAGTAGGGAATTAGTTCAAGATTGGTAATTATTAAGGGAGCAATAGTGGGTTCATTTGAAATCCTAATAGGACCTTCGGAGGTGATCCTAAGAAGCTTGTTTGAGATGGTAATAATGGGGAGGTCTTCACATTTGTTAATCAAACTTTTGGCAAGTGGGGTTTTCTCAAATAGAATTTCATGGCTATCCATCAGGCGTTGAATGCCTTTCTTTAGCCCTTCACATCCATTGAGTTGTTGGGTACAACACACATAATCTTTTACACAACCAGGGAAAATCCCAGCTTTCAACAAATTGTTTTTTATTACATTCAGCGGAGTAGTCAATTCTTCAACAGAGGCAACAAAAATTGTATCTTCAACATCATTAACACTCTTGTCATGTATTGTACACCAAAATTTGGCCTCTCATTTATCTAGAATTTTCTCACAAGATCTCCTTGGGCTCAAAACTGCATTAGGGTTTGATCAGCTCAAGACACCTCCTTATGCACTGATGACCAAAATTAGGGTTTGAGATTGCACAAGGATTTTTGAACTTTCAATGCTTCATATGACTTTCATGGATCATTATGTACCTCCAAGATTACTCATGTCAAGTTGCAAGCTTTGAATCACATTTTTTATCAGTCAATTGATCAATTGACCTAAAAATCAGTTGTATGAGGGAAAAAGTCAACTATGGCCAATTTACAGTCAAACTTCATAATTATTGATCCACATCAACATTTTAAACTCATTTGTATCATTTGATCAAGTTTGGACCATAATTTCTCAAGAAATTTGATCAAATCTCCAAAAGGGCAAAATGGTCAAAATTAGGGTTTTGACTGAGAAAGGGCAATTTCTGATTTTTGACCTAGAAAATGGTCAATTGGTTTAAGGAATGATCTCAAGAGTCCAATTGCATCATTTTTACATAATTGCATGATTCAAAAAATTGCAAATCCATTGGATTGACAGATGAATTTTGCAGTTAACTTATCAAAAGTCAACTATATACTAAAAAGTCAAACTTTTACTTTTTCGTCAAATTTAAGTACCAAAGATCACAATTCATCAAAACATGTCAAAATATGAAACTTATTCATCAAGAAATCAAAAAGTCAACATTTCATTTTGAAAAGTCAAAATTTCTAAACTTAGAATTTTATAAGTGTTGAAAATTCATGTTTTATTTATAACTTTGAGCCAAATTTTCACCATGATACAAGATGATTCAAGAGAAACTCCCAACATGAAAGTATTATATCTCTATGAAATCTACAACTTTTCTTCACAAAACTTCTTCAAAAAGTGCTTGGATCCCAAGTTATAATTTTATGAACATAGGGTCGTGAAACTAAACACTTAGTGAAATTTTGCCCTAATTTGACCAGGATTTTGACCTAACTTCATGACACTTTTTCATATAGTTCCAAGGGGAATCTTCAAAAGAAATTCAAATATGTATTGTATAAAACATTGCAAGATTTCTAAAATGTCCAAGAACTCATTGAGATCATTCTTGAGTAGGGAGAATCAAATAGATGAAATTAGGGTTTTGTCACTTGAATTACAAGTCATTTTGGATGAACACATGAACCAAATCAGTGTTAGGTTGCATAATCTTTGCTTTTCAGGCCTCAAACTTGTTTTTCACTCCATAATTAATGGATTACACAAACCTTTTAGCTATAATTCAAGTGATTTAAGCTTTATCCCAATTCACATTGCCATTTTGGGAAGAAAGTTAACAATACCATTCTTGAAAAGCAAGCTTTATGCATAAAGTCCATTCTTGAGCCTCTAACTTGTTCCCTCTGATCACACTTCATCTACAAAGTTATAAGCAAGTGTGTTTAAAGCTTAACCACTCTATCTTAGCAAGTACACAAGGCATTGAAACTTGTTTTCTCAAAAATCACATGTTATGCATAAACATGTAATTTCAAATTCTGATCAACAATAAGTCTCCAAACTTGTTGCTTATAAATAGAAGCACTATTTGTGAGCTAGAACACGAGCTTGAAGACCCTTAAACTCACTCAAATTCCCTCTATCCAGAAACTATCTCAAAACACCATTGTTGTGCAAATTCTGACTTTACATACCAAACTCCAAATCCCCTCGTGCGTTCTTTGGCCTTTCACTTCTAAAAGCTTCTAAAAATCAAATACAAACCATCCAAAGTCCATTTGCTCAACTGTAACACCTCCATCATAAAGTTTCATTTTCAAAAACAGGGGTCTGCAACTTGACTTCTCTAGAACTCCTCAGCCACTTTCAGTATAAGCTAATCATTGCATTAGCTTCCTGGGACCTCAAGGAAGCTAACCTGATCCTTGAAGCACTTTGAATCAAGCTCATTTTCATTTCACGATTTCCAGTTTTGAGGTATTTCACTTGAACTTCTATCTCATCATTTAAGCATCATTAATGTTTATTTTGTGAAGGAAAAATGTAGACCTCATTGCCACGAAGCTGTACATATCCATAGTTTGCATTTACATGGCCTGAGCTTAGAGAATTTTAGAGTTGAAGTTTATGAAATTTTTAGGGTTCAAATTAGGGCCAGAGAAATTCTCATTTATCTTTGACTTTTAGCTTTAGTTATTTACATGGTTAGATTCGTGAGGAAGAATGCAACAACTTTCATTTTGTCATCTTCCATTTTTGTTGAGAAATGAAGAAGTTACATGTACACTGGATGGAGGTTGAAGATGAAGTCATCATGACTTGATTTGACTTACATATTTATTGTTTTTATGAACGAATGTATAGCCACCCCAGTGGTAAAGCGCATGCCTGTTAACCTATGGGACCTGGGTTCGAGCCCCAGTGGTACCCTTTTTTATCTTTCATATTTTTTGACATTCTGACTTGTTTTGTTTGCAGGCGCTGGGCCCTTTGGGTCTGGCTTTTCTTTTATTTTTTGCTTACTCACTCCCTGCCTACTTCATGCATCCCCTGGCTCTTTATTTTTTATCATTTCATTTTTTCTTTTATTTTCATTTCATTTCATATTTTATTTTTACTATTATTATTATTTATATCATTATTATTATTATTAATAAAAATCCCAAAAAATTATTTATTTATTTATTTAGATAATAATATGTTTATATTTATTTCCTTTATAAATACAAAAAAGACTAAAAACATTTTACTTAAAAAAATAATTAATTTCTTTTCTTAATTAATTAATATTTAGATAATTAGGTTCAATTATTATATTATCCTCTTGTAAATTAAAATAAATTTAGAATTTAGGTTTATTTTAATTAATTAATTTGTTATATCATTTTAATTTAAAACCTTTTCTTAAAAACCTAAAAATGTTTCAAATTTAATTTCTTTTCTTAATTAGTTTAAGTTAATTTAATTAATTTTAGTTAATTATTCTTTTTCTAATTAGGGTTAGGTTAAAACCTCTTTTCATAAAAATCCAAACAAAAACCATGTTTCTTTCCCATTTGCATTTGTACTTTATATTTATTCATTTCCTTATACATTGATATCAAATTCAATTTGGTTGTAATAGATTAATTAGGTTTATATTCTTGCAATCCCCATTCACAATTTGTATACCCCCCCCTCCCACAAGTACTGTAATAGCGTAGTAATTTTAAATTCCACAATTTATCGCTTTATATACAAATCCTAGTAATTAGGGTTTGTATGGAAAGACTAAAACCAATACTTAGAAAACCCTAATTCAAGACAAAATCAAGCATGAAAACAATACACTTGCACACAAGCACCCCTAGGGTTATCCCACTTGGTTACCTTATACAAAATGACCATATTACGCATGTGAAGTATCTTAGCAAAAACAAATGAATACAAGATCATAGTCCCTCGATGACGCTATCTAAGTTGCCTTACAAATGATCTTAGTCCCTAAAAGAGAATGCTAAGATGCCTTGCAACATTGCTAATTATGGTTATAATATGACCCACGCTCGTCCCGTTTACATATAAAGATAGGGTTGCTTACCAAATCAATGGTAAGACAAAAATGTAAAAGGAAAAGAAAATGAACAAGAAAGACATTTGAGTAGGTAGATTGCTCCTAATTACTTGCTCCATTTCAAAACAAACATCCTTGCTATTTTCAAAACAATCACATACACTTTCAAACATCTTGCAAAATTGAAAACATTTTCAAAAGATCAAACATATTTGTATACATTCTTACAAACGAGAATCATTACAAAGATTTCCTAAACAATGGACTCTTTACAAAATACTTTCAAAAACCACACAAAGCACAATTTCATACAAAAAGCAAGTGATCTAGAAAGTAACTAAGAGCCCATGGAAAACCATGGATGAAGAGGGTGCTAATACCTTCCCTTTTAATAACATACCCCCCTGAAATCAAGAAACAATCTCAAAGGTCTTTCCTGTGCTTTTTCACCTTTCCTTTTGGATAAAAGAAAATTCGATGGCGACTCTTGCTAACCGCAACATTTGCGATCAAACGCAAAACCCTCAAGTCAGTTCTCCCACCGTATCACAGAACCGACGACTCTGCTAGGGAGAATCTTAAAAGTGGGGCTACCTTAGGGTTAGATCACATTTACTTGCTTATATTGTTTTACTTGTATGCTTTACATTATGGTTCTTTGTTTTTGTTTGAATCCTCTACCCGGATTTGGGATACCTTATAGGTAAGTAGCAATACGTTATGGAAACTGTGCGGGGTATACCGACATGGTCTAAGCAATAGCTATGTTAGTGCGACATATTTGTGGGTACCTGTAGCCTTTGAGTTAATCAAAGAGAAAATGGGGCCGATGAGTGATGTCATAAAGCACTAATGAACTTTTAGAACCTTTACTTGACCAACTTGGCCTTTAGGATGTAGTGAGATGACCGGATTTGGTGCAGTCCGAAGTTGGTAGATACTCGATACTACACTCATTAAGGTTTAGTTTCTTGGGATATTTCGGTCGCTATTAAAGAGGCTTGTGCTGAAACAATGACCAAGGAAACAGACCGGTGATATTGAGCTCCTTAGAACCCAGTTACTATTACTAGGACATGTTTAAGCCAACTAAACTTCAAGAGGGTACTTACCTATAAAACTCCATGCAAGCCTAAACCTAAGAATTTGTTTGTTTTGTTTGTATATGCATACTTGTACATAACATCATGAACATCATACACATTCACTAACCATTTCAAGGATTTTTGGTTCATCTTTGTTCTTGTTTTGTAGGATATGGATTCTCTTCGCAGGAAAACTATTCAAGTCAACCTTGTAAGGATCCCTCCACAACTTAAGGAGCTAGCTTCAAGGATTCCTGAAAACTATCCATTCACTGAGAGACATGGTCGCCTACTCAACTTGGTCACCTCCAACACAGATGAGGACATGATGAAGGTGCTTTTTTAGTTCTTTGATCCTTTTACACCATTGCTTCACATTTCCCGACTATCAACTTGTGCCTACTTTGGAAGAATTCTCCCAACTCTTGAGGATTCCCATTCTCAATCAACAACCTTTCAACGGTACGGAAAGAGACCTAAAGCCAGAAGAGATTTCTCAAGCTTTACACTTGCACTCATCTGATATCACAACTCATTGGGAAACACGATGTGGGGTCAAAGGTTTCTTAGCAAAGTTCTTGTTCGAGAAAGCCCAAAATTGTTGGAATTCCTTGGACTTGAAAGCCTTTGAGGAAATTGTGGCTCTCCTCATCTATGGGATGGTTTTCTTTCCAAATCCTCACCAACTCATAGATGTCAACACCGTCAAGATCTTCATATCCCGCAACCTGGTGCCTACATTGCTAGGATATATCCTACACTCTTTTCACACTCGCGCAATGAGGAAAAGAGGTGTCCTTATGTGTTGCACTCCTCTCTTGGCAAGATGGTTTATTTCACATCTTCCCCAATCTGTATTAAAAAATGAGCAAGGTTCAAGGTGGTCACAAAGGTTGATGATGCTCAAACATTCAGACATTCATTGGTGCTCCCGATCCAAAGAGAATGTTATCATTGTCGACTTTTGTGGAGAATTCCATAATGTCCCTTTACTTGGCATTAGGGGAGGTATCACCTATAACCCCTTCTTAGCCTTAAGACAATTTGGTTATGCCCGAAGGGATGGCCCACACGAGATGCTGATTCAAGGTTTGGTATTTGACTACGATAACAATGATCAAGGTCTTCGCCAGAGATTTATTTGAGCTTGGAGGATGTTAAACAAGGTGGATAGAAATACTTTGGGGCATAAAAATTCCATCCCTCTTGGGACTTACCTCAAATGGGTACGAACTCGTGCTCAGAGTCTTATGATGCCTTACCCCTCTATTCTCCCGGTAATCATTGAGCCTGTCATGAAAGGAGATGTTCCATACACTATCCTATATCCTGACATGCCTACCTCTCTTTAAGACCTACAAAGGGATTAGATACAACTCAAGGGAGAGCGAGATACCTTCGAAGCCCAATTCTACGCAAGTAAGAAGAAGGTTTTGGAGCTCACTAGGCTACTTCATGAGGAGCAGACTCTTAATGCCTACATCGTGCCAAAGAGGATGTGCACTACCTTTTTATCCTAGAGATTTTGTATTTCCTTATAAGTCCAAGAGGCACTGATGTACTCAAGCTTTAACTTATTAATATAACGTGTGTTTCCTTTTTGTATAAAACAAATTTTAATCTTTGAAATCCTTGAAATCATTACATATGCATATACCATTCATCATAACATAAGCAGGTCTTTTGCAACAAGTCTCCTCATCTCTCAACTGTTTATTTTAGTAAGATGGATCTCGAGCTAACAGTGAAGGACCTCCAAGCTCAGAATACACAGTTTCAACAGTTGCGCTTGACCCTACCCAAAGGACAAGAAGAGTTGAAGACTTTGCTGACCGAGGAGAAGAAAAAGAAGACAAAGAAGGTAACCGGAGTCCTAAACACGGGAAGAAGATTTCATGGGAAGACAAGAAGGACCCTAGACTTTGCAACAACATCCGGTGAGAGAGACAATCAAGATGGGAAAGGCAAGGAAACAATTGTCCCATCAGAATCAGAAGAGGAAGAGGAAGAAGAATACTATTCTGAAGAACAACACCCTCCAGCTGATGACAAGTATAAACATCTCGAAGAGCGATTGAGTGCAATGGAAATCCAAAAAGTGCCTAGCTTGGACTTTGAGGAATTGGGTTTGGTGTCGGGGATTGTCATTCCCTTGAAATTCAAAGCACCTGTGTTCGCCAAGTATGACGGAGTCTCATGTCCAAAAATACATCTCCGGTCCTATGTGAGGAAAATCCAGCCCCATACCGCTGACAAAGACTTATGGGTACACTTCTTCCAAGACAGCCTATCTGGAACTTAACTTAATTGGTTTTACCAGTTTGAAAGAGCCAATATTCATAACTGCGAAGATCTTGCTGCAACCTTTTACAAATAATACCAATACAATGCTGATCTTGCACCTACCCGTACTCAACTCCAGAGTATGGCCATGGTTTCCAATGAAGGTTTCAAACACTATGCGCAAAAATGGAGATATTTATCCGGAAGAGTTCAAACCCCTCTATCTGAGAGAGAGTTGGTAGAAATGTTCTTGGGCACCTTGTCTGGTCCCTTCTTCAATCATTTAATTGGAAGTTCATCGACAGGTTTTACTGAACTGATATTGACCGGAGAAAGGGTAGAAGTCGGGATAAATAGTGGAAAGATTCAGAAAGATACATCCCCTGCTGTTATAAGGAAGCCATTTATTAGAAAAAATAAGTGGTTATTGTTTATCCTCAGAGAAATCAAGATAGGGCCGAACGCCGACCAAGGTGGGGGTTGTTATGATTCCTAAGCCTGCCCTGATCAACAAAGAAATAACCAACCAAGGATGGAAAGGCCAGTCAGACAATTCACTAGAATCAACATGACCCTATCTCAAGTATTGCCACATCTGTTAAGATCCAACCTGGAGGCTTTGAAAGAAGCTCCAAAGAATCATAATATAACATCTCCTCACTATCATCCTAATGCCCGTTATGCATACCACTCTGAAAGTCCTGGTCATGATACTAATAATTGTTGGGCTCTAAAGAACAAAATACAAGACCTCATTGAAGCAAAAGAGATTGAATTCGATGCGCCTGAAAAGCCAAACGTCATTTCTGCCCCTATTCCCAAACATGGCCATAATACCAATGCCATTGAAGAAGAAATGTTTGTTACTTCAGTTGATGAACTTATGACCCCACTCCTGACTATTAAAGTGAACTTGTTGAATGTCGGTGTGTTCCCGAGCTGTGATGAAGGCTGTCATTTCTGTTTGTCCTTGCCAACCAGTTATCCTTTGTTGAAAACAGGCGTTCAGTGCCTAATAGATAACAAATAAATTTTGTTTAAAAAGACTTTTGTTCCACCTGTTCCTTTTAAAGATGTCTCTATCATTACCATTTCCGCCAATTCTTCCGGGGTCTCCACCAAAAGACCCGTTAGAATTACATCAATTCTGAAAGCAACTCCTTTGATAATTACAATGCCTGGACCAGTCCCATATTCGTCAGACAAAACCATACCATGGAATTATGGAGGGGATGTCTACTACCACGATATCAAGCAGGATTGGCCAGCCTCCGAAGATTCGAGTTCCGAGAAAGTAAACTCCGACATCAGTAATATTGCAGGAACTAGCAAGATTACCTGAAGCGGAAGGATATTCTCTCCAAAAATTGCTCCCCCAAAAGCAGTTTCTGGACCCGTAATCATTCCTGTTGTTGCTCCCCCAAAGGCTATTCCTATTCCTACAATCGTCTCCACTAATACTCCAACTGAACAAGCTGATACAATCCCTGCTATCACTCCTACTGACATTCCTACTGCCGAATTAACCGAGACTCGAGGTAAAAGTATTCTGAATGAGCCTCTCTGGACGAAGGCTCAGTCATTGGCTGTCCCTGAGACCTCCTGGAAAGAGATGGAGGAAATTCTAAAGATCATAAAAAGAAGCGACTACGATGTAGTTGAACAACTGGGGCAAACTTCCTCTAAAATTTCCATGTTGGCTTTACTACTATGTTCCGAGGAGCATGCAAAAGCCTTGGTAAAATTCCTGAAAACTGCCCATGTAACTCAAGAGACATCTACCGATCAGTTCCAAGACTGCGTAGTTAGCTTGACTGCAGATAACGGTCTAGGTTTTTCAGATGCTGATTTAACTCCAAGAGGAAGGAAGCATAATGAGGCATTGCATGTCTCAGTTGAATGTAGGGGCACAACCCCGACTCATGTTTTGGTGGACACTGGCTCGTCTCTAAATGTATTGCCTAAAAAAGCTCTTGATAGGCTAGATTGTGAGGGATTGACATTGAAGCCAAGCAACATAGTAGTAAGGGCTTTTGACGGCTCGAAAAGGATGGTGCATGGGGAAGTGGATATCCCCATAAAGGTTGGAACCCAAACATTTGATTCAACTTTTTATGTAATGGATATTCGTCCCTCATATTCCTACTTGCTAGGCCGACCATGGATTCACAATGGTGGCTGTGATACGGTGGGAAGAACTGACTGTTTTTTTTGGAATGCTAGTTTGCGTTTTGCATTTGTTTTTGCAAAATGTCGCGGTAAGCAAGAGTCGCCACCGACTTTTATTTTATCCAACAAGGAAAGGAAAAAAAGCACAGAAAAATTCCTTTTTCGAGATGTCTCTCAGGTTCGGGGGGTAGATTATAGAAAGGGAAGGTATTAGCACCCCTTCTATCCGTGGTTATCCACGACCTCTTAGGTACTTGCTCATTTGTTTTCAAAATTGTTTTCTTGGTGCTTGTGGGTTTGAAATTTTTGTTTTTGTTTTTAACTTCGATTTAACTCTTGCTTCTGTCCTCAAGAGTGTAATGAAGTGTTTTGAAAACTTTGTTTGTAAAAGTGTAAGTGTGAGAAAGATTTGTTTTGGATGAGCAAGTATCTAAGAACTAATATACCTACTCGAAAAAGGAATTGTTCTATGCTAATTTCCCTTAGACAATGCTATCCCACTATTGATGAATAGGTAGCACCGTCGTTGGATTTTGAGGGTCAATTCGAATGAGGGACTTACGGTCACCAAAGCAATGTTAGGACGCCTTAGCGGTAACCCTAATGTCTTTAGATCATTTGTTTGAGGCAACAATATCCGAGGCAACCGTTTCGAGGCAACTATGATCTTTCAGAAAAGAGAGCGACCTCTAAAGCGACCTATACTCAATGACCGTGTAGGAAGGCAACCAAGTGGGGTGTACCCTAAGAGTGCGCATGTGCGAGTGTGTTGTTTTTTCAGTTATTTTTATCTTTGTACATGTTAAGGGTGATCTAAGTTGATTTTAAGATTAACATTCAGTCTTGTCATGCAAACCCTATTATCAAACATCTAGTAGTTATAATTTGCGGAAATAAAATGCGGAATTTAAATTACAAGGCGTCGGGTATTTACATCGCCAAAGACAAACTCTTTGAAAAATAAAGTAAAGCGATAAAAATAATTAAAATCCCAATTTAACTATTACAATCCGGAAGCAGGTACATTAAAATATAAGTAAATCGTGGCGCAAAAATTAAACTGGACGTATGATTAAGGTTTTGACCCCTTTGGTTAAAGAAGATATCTTTTTTTTTTCATTTTAAGAAAGAAATAAATCCTAAATTAATTACTAAATTAAATTAAATAAATTAATCAAATAAATTATTTTTGGAGTTTTTGATTATTTAGGAAAGAAATAATAATAATTAAATTAATGGTTAAAAACTAATTAAGTCTAATTAATTTTATTTATTTTTACAAAAGGAATTAAAATTTTCTAATTAAAACCTAATTAATTAATTAATTTATTAAGAAAAATAAAAGTTTAAAATTTGATTTGAAATAAAAAAAACATTTTTTTGTGATTTTTTTTATAAAAGGAATTTTGTGATTGGTTAGAAATTAAATAAAAGTAATAAATCAATTAATAAAACAAACAAAATAAATAAAGATAGGAGTTTGGGCCTGATTAAGTGGTGTTGATAGCAATTTCATGAGCCCAATATTGCTGGCCTTTTTGACTTTTTTGGATCTGGTACAAGCATGTTTACTGGCCTCTTGATGGACCTTCAACTTTGGACCACCAGATCTGGCTCTTGGCCATCTGGCATTGAGAAAGTGGAGGACCTGAGATTCGAACCCAGGTCCTGAAGGAGTTTGCACTAACACGCTTGACACCACACTACACTGCTTTAGTTGTTATTATAATAGAAACAAATAATATTATATGAAAAATACAATAATTACCAGAAAAAACAAAAAGCGTGCGTGATATTCAAATTGGCCAGTGAGGGGGTGCCACGCATCATCCCCAACCTCTCATCCGTGGCTAAAACATCAAATAGCTATACCAACGGACAAAAGTTCGTAGCTATAGGCATGTCCATCTCCCAAATTTGCTACAGGCCACAAAAATGGATTTCAAGGGCATGGTTGTGTTCGTCTCACCCTCTCGGTCACAACCATGTCTCGATGTCGGCTACATTTTGTATTCACATTTCAACTTCAAAAATTGCACTTAAGTACCTGCGATTTAGCCTGGAAAGTGACGAACTCAAGTGAATATTGGAGGTCCAATTGCACATTCAAAGCTCATTTTCTTTGCTCTAATTTTCATTATATAATCTCATTCTTTTCACACAAACAAGGAAGAGAGAAAAAACCCTTGCCACAACGCTGTCAAAATATCAAATTCTTTCAAGAACCCTAAAACTTTGAAATCCTTATTACAAATCTATCTCTCACTACAAACAAACCATCCCGGTTACAAACCAACATCTCACTACAAACAAGCCATCCCGGTTACAAACCAACAACTCACTACTTCTCCAGTAAGGGTAAGGCTGACTTGATCTCCATGATCAAAAGGCATAAAAGCATTCATATCACTACTTCTCCAAGGGTAAGGCTGATTTAATCTCCATGATCAAAAGGGTATAATCATTCATAAATGTCATATTGGGCCTAAACATTAAATTTCTTCATATATTGGCTTTATTTGTATTTTATGATATATAGTAATTTATTTAATGTGTTCATGAAATTCAACACTGCAGATTTAGACAGGATCCCATGCAGGTTCATTAAGGAACGTTGAGGCCAAAACACAAATGACCAAAAGCCAAAACACAAATAGGCAAAACAGAACAGCTTACACATGACACTAATACATGGCGAGGCAGATATCCTGAGAAGGTTAAGGAACGTTAAGGTTAAGGAACGTTGAGGCCAGAACACAAATGGCCAAAAGCCAAAACACAACTGGCCAAAACAAAACAGTTTACACATGACGCCAACAGTTGTTTCACCCCTCCAATCAGGTCCGTATACTCCTAAACTCTCTCTCTATTTTTATTATTTTCCTTTAATTATTTAATTGTTATTCTTTTTATTAATCACTAACCAATTAATCTTTTTTCTTAATAAAATCAAAAACAAAAAAATATATTTTATTTATTAAAATTAAATTCAGCACTTTATTTTTGTAAATAAATATTAATTCAATTAATTCAGTTTAATTAGGAAATAACTTTAATATTTTTGCAATAATTAAAAATTAATTTAGATAATTAGGTTTTTATTAGCTTTGATTAATTTATTTTATTTCTTTAAATACTCAAAAATCCAAAAATATTTTAATTAATTAATTAGTTTATTAATTTAATTGTTAACTTAATTTAATTTTTTTTAATCCAAAAATAACCAAAAAAATCACTTTCTTTCAAAAAAGGGTCAAAACCCCAAAAAATCTCGCATCCGATTTAATTTCCCACACGCGATCCATTTTATCATATTATTGTATTTGTTTCTCGGAATGTAATAGTTTAATTAGAACTTTGATTATTTTATCGCTTTATTTACTTTCCGCATTTTAATTTCAAGGGTTGTTTTTGGCGATGTAAATACCTGACTCCTTGTAATAGTTTAGATTTACTTTCCGCGAATTTAATTTCCGCAACTATTAACTGTTAGTTGTTTGATAAATAGGCAATGCATGACAAGATCAATCTTTAACCTAAAATCAATATAGCTCACCCATAACATGTACAGATAAAATTAACCGAACTAACACACTTGCACATACCACTCTTAGGGTACACCTCACTCGGTTGCCTCTAACGTGGTCATTAAGTATAGGAAGTTTTAGAGGTCATCCTCTTGTCCAAAGATCATAGTTGCCTCGAAACGGTTGCCTCGGATAAAATGATCTAAGACATTAGGGTTACCGCTAAGGCGTCCTAACATTGCTTTAGTGACCACACGTCCCTTAATCGAATTGACCCTTAAACTCCAATGACAATGATACCTACTCCTCAATAGTGGGATATCATTATCTAAAGGACATTTGCACAGATTAATTCCTTTTTCGAGTAGGTAAATGGTTCTTAAGTACTTGCTCCTTTTAAAACAAAACAAAACTTTTTGCACTCACACTTCTTTCAAACAAAAACTTCTTTCAAACCCACAAACACAAAGAAAAAGCAAACTTTTGAAAACACAATGAGCAAGTACCTAAGAGCCCGTGGATAACCACAGATAGAAAGGATGCTAACACATTCCCTTTCTATAATCTACCTTCCAAACCCGAGAAATATCTCAAAAGGGAATTTTTCTGTGCTTTTGTCCTTTCCTTGTTGGATACAATAAAAGACGGTGGCGACTCTTGCTTACCGCGACATTTTGCGAAAACAAACGCGAACCAGCATTCCAAAATAGTCAGTTCTCATTCCCAGTGATCACAAAAGGTTCTAAGGTCAGTTGATGCTTTATGACACCATACAACATCCCCATATTCTCCTTGATTAACTTAAGGGCTACTGGTACCAACCAAAGTGTTGCATCAACGTATTTATCGCTTCAACCGTGTTAGTATACCCCATACAATTTCCACGATCTATTTCTACTTACCTAACAGGTTTCCCCAGATCTGGGTGTAGGATCTATAGTAACCCAAACAATCCCTTAAAAGTAAAGTAAACAAACAAGCAAACAATTTAGAAATGATCTAGACCCTAAGGTAAGCCCCACTTTTATAATACTCCCCAGCAGAGTCTCCAGTTCTGTGAAACAATGGTAGAACCGACTGTTAATACTGGTTTTGTGTTTTTTATTGCAAATGCCGCGGTAAGCAAGAGTCGCCACCGACTTTTATTTTATCCAATAAAGAAAAGGGTGAAAAGAACAGAAAAAGACCTTTTTCGAGATTTTCTAAGTAAGGGGGTAGATTATGGAAAGGGAAGATATTAGCACCCTTTCCATATGTGGTTTTCCACGGGCTCTTAGGTACTTTCTCTTTTTTTTTAAAACTGTTTGTGTTTGTGTGTTTTGAAAGTTTTTTGTTTGCTTTATGGTAACTCTTGTATCAGTCCTCAAGAGTGTGATAAAGCATTTTTTAAAATAGTTTTTGAAAAGTGTGTAAGTGTGAAAAAGTTCAAGTTTGAGCAAATATCTAACAATTATCTACCTACTTGAAAAAGGATGTTCTTTTCCTCCTTTCCTTTAGATAGTACTATCTTACTATTAGTGAGTAGGTAGCCCTATCGTCGGATCTTGAGGGACTATCGAAAGGGACGTTATGATCATTGAAGGAAACATGTAAGGATATCTTAGCATTTCGAAGGGACTTTCATCATATAGGCAACATCGAGGGACAATATCATTTTCTCCTAGGTAACTCAAGGGACGTTAGGGGACCATGATCTTTATGATGACTATTAGAATTGAGGGTCTTTGCTAAGATATCCCTACGTTTAAGGGACATGACCATTTCCGAAGGCAACCAAGTGAGGAATACCCTAAGGATGCAAGTGTGAGAAGTGTATTTTTTCAGTTATATTATCTTGAGGTTAGTAATCTAACGATTAATTGACTTTATCTTATCATGCACGCCTAAGTTACTAGCAGTAATATATACAGAAAAATAAAATGCGGAAAGTATAAATCTAGACTATTACATGGCTTCAGGAGGGGGATATTTACATTCCAAACTAAATGGGGAAAAGAAAATAAATAAATAAAGTAAATTCCTATTAACTATTACATCTTGTATAACAGTTACAGGAATATAAAATGCAAAAAGGAAATAAAAGCGCGGAAAAAAAATTATGTCTAAAAACTTAATAAATAAAATTAAATAACAAGAGAATCTTTTCTTGTTTTTGCTAAGAGAATGATTAATTTTAAACTTAATTTTAATTAAGAAAATAAGAGTTGAAGGGAATGAACCCTAATTCTAATATATTTTTGGTATTTTTTATTAAGAAAACAATTTAAATTAATAAAAAACCAAAGTCAAATTTGATTTTAAATTGATAAAATTACATTAAAATAATTAATTAATTAATTAATAATTTTAGAAAGAAACTAATACTAATTATTATTTTTTTATTTATTAAAAAAAATGGCCTTTGAAAATAAATAAACAAAATTAAAATGAAATTAGAAAACAAATGAAACAAATGGGCCTGACATCAAAACCCAAATGGGGGGTGTCGTTTGGAAAAAACGCTGGGCCCAAAAGTTAATGTCCATATTGGTGTTTGATCCTGTGTGGGCACGTCTGGAGAGTCCATGATGGAGACTACTTATTGGAGGCACTGGATCCAGGTTGAGTATGATCTGATGGTGTTCATGGTAGGGCGCATGGTAAACCCCTGATTAATGTATGCACCAAATTCGCATTTGAAAATTGTTAGAAAAATAATATCCTAGACCTGGGACTCGAACCCAGGTCCCTTCCCTCACATCCACGCTTTTTTGCCAGTTGAGTCACTTTACCATTTGTTACATATAATGAAACTAAAATATTATATACAAAAAATGCAAATATCTGGAAAAAAATGCGCGCTCTTATTTGAATTATCCAAGTAGGGACTGCCACACTTCATCTTCTCCAATCTTCGTCGTCTTAGATCAAACACCTATAGTGACAGTTTTTCACTTGTCACTATAGCACCTGCAATTTGTAAAAATCACAATACACAATGAAAATGAAATGTGAGGCCATGGATCAACTGGCCTCATCCTCCTGAGCATAATGGTACCCCTGGTTTGGACTGATTTTGGCTAATTTGAAAAACCCCATTTCGAAGGTTCAAACCCTAGAAATGGCAACACTTGATTCCTGCATCAAAAACTCAATCCAAATGTACAGATAGCTTGCAAATGCTCAAATGATCAATAAGACATGATCAAAATGTACTTGAACTTCATGAATTGAGCAGAACGAAAAATGAAAATAAGGCAAACCGTATGAACTCACTGATTCGTTTTGTGAGGTTTCAGGTCTTGGTGATGATTGGGACAACTTCAGGGAACCTCCAAGAAGTGATTAGGATCCTTGGTTTGGATTGAGGGAGGCTAGAACTCAAAATTCGATTTTTTCAACTTTGAACCTTTTTTGAAAAATGGGTAGGGGTTCTATAGGCTTCGTGTGTCTATTTGATGCTTGCCAATAGTTTGTTTATATAGAGAATTATGAGGAGACACGAAGAAACAAACTAGTAACAGCCATAATCAATTGCTTGAATGCCATGAATGCCCATTTGTAACCTTGGAAAAATTTATGGGATTTTGTCCATTTTTTAATGAGTGCAAACATATTGGGCTTGCTGTACACGAAAATTGGAACCCCTCCATGCATTAAAACAAGCCTTAACCATATTATTTGTAATAATCTTGATTTATTTGATTCTTAATTAAATAAAATTAATATAAAATGAAAATAAAGTCAAGACTATGAAAAAATGGTTTTAGGAGTCATCTATACTCTTAGGAAGATGTTTGAAGTTCAAGAATTTCAGCCATTGCCTTAAAAACTCAAATTTGCTCAATGTGTATTTCTTGAAATTTCCCAAATTTTCCCAACTTGGGCAAGCCGTAACTTGCTCAATTTTTATCTCATGATGATGATATTAGACTTTTTGGAAAGCCTAAGATGTATACTTTAATCCATCTATTGATCAATTTTGCATTTGAAGATGTTATCTTGATGTTAAAGGTCTTGGAAAAAAGTGGATTGTATTGACTTTCTAAAAATGACCTGTAATGTATGAACTTGTATCTTTCAAATGGTGCATTTCTTGAACTTGAGGGCTGAAGAGAAGTTGTAGGGAATTGGATTTTATTCAAAATGAGCTTTGGTTGGAAAATTTATAATAAAGTATGAGAAAGTTATGTTTGGTCAAAGTTTAGTTGACTTTTCCTATAGAAACCCTAATTTGCCATTTTTGACTTTTGATGAGTTAGGAGCATTTCTTGAGGAATCATGATCAAACCTTGATCAAATTATGGATATCACTTCAAAATGTTAATGTTGACCAAAAATCTTGAAGTTTGACTGTACATGGGCCACAGTTGACTTTTGACCTATCACGGTTGATTTTCCAATACTTGAGCAATTGATTGAGAAAACTTGTTGTTCAAGGCATGTATTTTGGCATGGATGATCTTGAGGACATATTAGGACAATGGATAACATTTTGGATCCTTGGTGCTCAACCATTTTGATGAAAATGGAAACCCTAGTTGGGGGTTCATTGCCTTAGGAGGAGAATTTTCTGGTCAATCCTTGGTCAACCTTGAGCAATTGGAAACCTCTAGGGATATATCTTGTGTGAAAATGGGAGGGAAAATTTTTGGGTAAAACAAAAACCATATTGAAACTTGAATAATGTATAAGGAATATAATGTACAAGACAAAATGGAAAAAGGAATAGATTTGTTTTGTTTTTGTTAAGAAAAGATTTTGGCCTATTTAAGTAAAAAGAAATTTAATTAAACTAAAGAAAAATTAAGATTAAGTCAAAGAAAATAAAATAAATAGGAAAATGTTTTTGGTCTTTTTCATTGTAAGAAGTTAAATAAAATAAACTAAATAATTTAAATACATTTTTGGTGTTTTTGTGTAGAAAACAGTTTTTGTGTTTAGGCCCAGGGCCTGTTTGTTAGTTAGTAAGCAGGGGTCAGAAACATAAAAGTGTCGAAGCCCATGTGTGTTTTCTGCAAACAAGACAAAGTGAGAAAATATGAAAAATGAAAAAAGGTCTTGTTGGGGCTTGAACCCAGTACCTTCTACATGACAAGGCTTTAGCGTGCGCAGTCTATACCACTGGAGTGGTCTGTTTCATCCATTGGTTATACAACTTGCACTAAATATAAAATGAACTCATTTATGAATGTTTAAACATGGCTTCATCTTCATCCTTCAAGCGCATGGATGTATAACTCATTTGTTAAGCTTTAAAAGGCTTCATTTCTCAGCTAAATTGAAAGATTTTAAACATCAAACCTGCGCAAAATCTTAATATGAATCTAACCATATAACTTTTAAAAGATATGGGTCGAAGGTTAACATGAAATACCAAAACTAAGACCTAACTATTCTGAGATGAAATTTTTAATGTACAAGCAATGATAATCAAAACTATGGACATGGTCAGCTTCCTAGACATGATATCTACATTTTTCCTTCACAAAGTATATACAAATGATGTTTGAATAAAGAGTTCCAAGTTTAAGAAAACTTACCTCTTGGAGTGAAACTTGAGGGACTTCGACAGAACCTCTAGGAATAGTTTGATGATAGATTAAGCCTACTTTGACCTCCCTTGAGTTAGTGGGATCACTTTTTTGCTTTAAAAGTCACTAAATTGAAAGGCTAGTATATGGAAGTTAGGAGTGAATCGAAAGGATTACTACCTTCCTTGAGAGGTTTTTTTGAGGGCTTTGGGAGTGAATCGAAAGGCTGGCATATGGAAGCTGAGAGTGAATCTAAAGGCTCACTAACGCATGAAGGGATTTGAGATTTTTGCGTGTAAGGTCAGGATGTGCCAAGTTTTATGCTTATGTGCAGGTTCTGAGTTTTTTTAGAGTTTGGGAGTGTTTGAGGATTTTTCAACACAACAAAGAATCTGGCACTTTGATTTGCAAATGGTTTCTATATTTATAGAGAAAAGGTTAGAGATGTTTTACACAAGGGATCTCTATGTTGTAGGGTTTTGACTAGGTGACTTTCTTTTTGAAGAAAAGTGGAAAACAAGTTT
Organism: Vicia faba; assembly: GCA_948472305.1. Classification (NCBI taxonomy): domain Eukaryota; kingdom Viridiplantae; phylum Streptophyta; class Magnoliopsida; order Fabales; family Fabaceae; genus Vicia; species Vicia faba. Next base: position 1,347,972,292 of record OX451737.1, read on the forward strand.
CAATGTGTTGTACAAGCATGGTCTGAAGTTGTTGGAGGCCTTAGACTTGTTGCTTCTAGTTTTGACCATGCTTGTGTTTAGATAAAATCAGGTTGGGAGCTCAAGAAGCTGATTTTGTGATTAAAGTAATCTTTATGAAAATAGATATGTAGCTTTTTTCCATTTCATCCAAAAAATGGTATAATCCAGTGGATAAAGCTTCAAATCTTTGTGTAATGCATCCGAAATTTGTGTAAGCCTCTGATTATGTAAAGATTTAGAAGCAACATAGCCTGAAAAGTGAGATTTGGAGGATAAGGTTATGAGATTTGATCAATGTTCATTAAACCAGGTTGCTCGAAGGGTTTAGAGGTGGATCGAAGCAGGTTGCTTCGAAGGAAGCCAATGCCCAATCGAAGCTTGTGGATCGAAGCAAGCATGAAGGAAGCCATTGCCTAATCGAACCTTGTGGATCAAAGCAAGTTGCTTCGAAGGAAGCCAATGCCCAATCGAAGCTTGTGGATCGAAGCAAGTTGCTTCGAAAGAAGCCAATGCCCAAACAAAGTTTGTGGATCAAAGAAAGTTGCTTCGAAGGAAGCCAGTGCCCAATCAAAGCTTGGGGATCGAAGAAAGTTGCTTCTAAGGAAACCAATGTTGAATCGAAGCTTGGGGATCGAAGCAAGCTGCTTCGAAGGAAGCCAATACCCAATCAAATCTTGTGAACCAAGCTTGCTCGAAGGAAGCCAAATACCCAATCGAAGCAAACTTCCTCTTCTTTGATATGATGCTTGAGATCTCAATATGATCCATGGAAACTACACGGGGCATTAATAGTCCAATTGTACTTGTCTAAACCCAAACCTTAATTTTAGCCCAGTGTTAAGGAAGTGTCTTGAGCTGATCAAACCTTATGCAATTTTGAGCAATGGAGATTTTGTGAGAGAATATTTGAGAAATTGGAGAGGGCAAATTTTGGGGTACAACACCGATGGACTATGGTTTTTGATGGGGCTTCCAATGCTTTAGGTAATGGAGTTGGTGTTGTGATTATTTCTCCCAAAGGTGTCGTACAACTTTCACTTCCAGATTATGCTTCGACTATACAAACAACATGGCTGAGTATGAGGCATGCATCTTGGATCTTAAGGCTGCCATTGATCTAAGAATCAAATTCTTGAGCATATATGGAGATTCAGCGTTAGTAATTAGTCAAGTTAAAGGAGAGTGGGACACCAAACATCCTAATTTGATCCCTTACAAAGAGTTTGTGTTAACCTTGATCCCATACTTTGAGGAGGTTACCTTCAAACACTTTCCAAGAGAAGAAAATCAGTTGGCAGATGCCTTAGCAACAATGTCATCCATATTCAAAGTTAAGTGGGACAAAGAAGCTCCTAGAATTACAATTGAAAGATTTAACGAACCGGCGCACTGTTGTGAGATTGATATCGATGAAGAGAAGCCTTGGTATCATGAAGTGAGGAGATATTTGGAAGCACAAGAGTATCCTGAAGGAGCTTCCATCAATGATAAGAAATTCCTGCGAAGGTTTTCATCCAAATTTTTCCTAAGCAATGGGATCTTGTACAAACATAACCACGATTCAACTCTGCTCTGTCGTATGGACAATAAGGAGGCAGAGAAAATCATTGAGGACATGCATGAGGGTATCTTTGGGACTCACTCAAGCGGGCACACTATGGCCAAGAAAATTATGAGGGTTGGTTACTATTGGTCGACTATGGAAATTGATTGTCACCATCACTCGTGGACTTGCCATAAGTGTCAAATTTATGCCGACAAGGTTCATGTGCCTCCAATTCCTTTGAATGTCATGACTGCTCTGTGGCCATTTTCAATGTGGGGCATTGACATGATTGGAGATATCAAGACAACTGCCTCCAATGGACATTGTTTCATCCTTGTTTCCATTGATTACTTCACCAAATGGGTCAAAGCTGCCTCATTTGCCTCAATTACAAAGAATGTTGTTGCCAGATTTATCAAGCGTAACATTATCTGCCGATACGGTATCCCTGAAAGGATCATCACTGACAATGGAACCAATCTCAAAAATGTTATGATTATGGAGCTCTGCACTCAATTCAAAATCAAGCATCACAATTCTTCTCCGTACAGACCTAAGATGAATGGCACAGTGGCAGCCGCCAATAAAAACATAAGGAAGATTGTACAAAAGATGGTGGTGACCTACAAATACTGGCATGAGATGCTACTATTTGCTCTTCATGGCTATCGTACTTCGGCACAAACATCAACCGGGGCAACACCTTTCTCTTTAGTCTATGGCATGGAAGTTGTCCTGCCTGTGGAAGTTCATATTCCTTCCTTAAGGATTATGAAAGAAGCCGAATTAAGAGAAGATGATTGGATTCAGTCTAGGTTGGATCAATTGAACTTAATTGACGAGAAGAGACTGGCTGCTGTTTGTCATGGTCAAATGTATCAAAAGCGTATGATCAAGGCTTTCAACAAGAAGATTAAAACTCGAGTGTATCAGTCCGGAGATTTGGTAATAAAGTGCATCATTCTTCCTCAAGGCAATCCCAGGGGAAAATGGACTCCCACTTATGAAGGGCCATTTTTTGTTAAGAAAGTATTCTCTGGTGGTGCCATGATGCTAACTACTATGAATGGCGAAGATTTTCCACATTCTGTGAACGCGGACATAGTCAAAAAATACTACGCATAAAATGACCCGCTAGGTTGACATACCTAGGAAAAAACAAGGGTATCTCGGCGGACCAAAGAGGTTCAGGCAAAAATTAGGGATATATACAAAAGATTGTATACCCGGCAAGTTGAAAACTAGAAAGGGCGGCTTGGGAAAAAAAGGGTATCCTGGTGGACCGAAAACCCGAAAGGGCGGTCCAGACAAAAGTAAAGGATTAGAGCGTATGACTATGTCCCGTGAAATCACTACAATCAGCTTTATTACCAAGGTCTAAGTTCTTGGGTGTAAGATCAATTCAATCAACTTCTTTCAACAACAAGGGATGATGTTCGAAGACACTGGGGCAATAGCGGAGTTGGAACACAATGAGATCACTTCCATATAGCTATTTTTTTTCACTTTGTATTCTTTCGACGATTTCCTCTTACTAGGATCTCTATCTCCTTGTACAAAAATGCCTATTTATAAGCAAAACATCAATACAAATACACTTTGAAGTGCAAACTTTTTGTCTTTTCTATTTTGGGTGCAAAAATGTCCAATGACTAAAATTGAATGAACATATGCATATGAACATGATTAATTGTTAACAAATGTATGTTTAAAAACAGTAATAAACATTTTCTTAGGGATTCAGGGTAACCCCATAAGAGTTACCTCGACAAATATTATCCCCACAGAGTTGAATTCATACAGTATTCATTCGGAGTTCCAATTTCCTGACAATCCCCATCTAAGTTGGCCTTAACTAACAAAGGAAATTTCGTAGAGTTCTTCCCCAAAATAAGTCACCTCTCCAATAAGGACACCAAAATATCCTTCTCAACAGGGTTTATTTCCCCAACAGACTACAAATTCCCCAGCTCGAGTTCTTTTCTCAGACTATTACAAATCAACGAACAAAACCCCTTGTCACCAACAGAGTCGATACTATCCCCAGTAAGTTATTGCGAAGCCTGGAATCTGACCAGATAAAACTTAACCTTAGAAAGTTGTTGCGAAGCCTGAAATCTAACCAGATAACAGTTAACTTCAGAAAGTTGCTGCGAAGCTTGGAATCTGACCAGATAACAGTTAACTTCAGTAAGTTGTTTCCAAGCCTAGAATCCGACCAGATAACAATTAACTTCATCTATCTCAGAAAGTTGTTGCGAAACTTGGAATTCGACCAGATAACAGTTAACCTCAGAAAGTTGCTGCGAAGCCTGGAATCCGACCATATAACAGTTAACTTCAGTAAGTTGTTATGAAGCCTAGAATCTGACCAGATAATTATTAACTTCATCTATCTTAGAAAGTTGTTGTGAAGCCTGGAATTCGACCAGATAATAGTTAACCTTAGAAAGTTGTTTTGAAGCCTGGAATCCGACCAAATAATAGTTAACTTTAATGATTTTTTGCAAAGCCTAGAATCCGACCAGATAACAATTAACTTCATATATCTCGGAAAGTTGTTGTGAAGCATGGAATCCGACCAGATAATAGTTAACCTCATAAAGTTGTTGTGAAGCTTGGAATCCGACCAGATAACAGTTAACTTTAGTAAGTTATTGTGAATCCTGGAATCCGACCATATAACAATTAACTTCATTCTCCTCAGAAAGTTGTTGCGAAGCCTGGAATCCAACCAAATAACAATTAACTTCAGAAAGTTACTACGAAGCCTAGAATATGACCAAATAACAATTAGCTTTATTTCCCCCAGCAAGTTGCTGTCAAGCCTGGAATCCGACCAAATAACAACTAACTTTTATTCTCCCCAGTAGAGAAATGGACAACTAAAACTCCTGAACTCTAATCCCCAAGCAGAAATCAACACTCCCTGCAAAGTTTTCTAAAGCAAAGTCAATGTTCCCCAGTGGAATTCTCCTCAAACAACAAAGCAGTAATCCCCAGCGAAAACACTCAAAACAAATTTTGAAGATACACATACTCTTCATCCCCAACAGAGATCTGGGATTTAACTTCCCAAAACTCCCTAGCATTTGTCAAGGATTTATTTTCCAGACAAAGATACGCTTCAACAATATTTCATATTCATACATCATACTACATACATGACAAATGCATATAACATGATCTCATTTATTTTGAGAACATCACTACGCCATGCATACATCTGCATACAACTAACCCTCTTCCTTGCAGGAAAAATCAGTCAACAAATCAACAGTCGTCTTCTGGATAGATTTACTTCTACCAGTTAATAATAGGCAATCAACAGACCTTTTCTGGATATATTCACTTCCTTCAGTTAATAATAGGCAATCAAAAGGCCTCTTCTAGTTAGATTTGTTCCCCCAGTAAAGCCACCATCACAAGACCTCTTCTGGTTAGATTTATTTCTCCCAGTTAAAGACAGGCAAAAGACATCTACAGTTTCAGTATAAATCGACCAAGAATTTATTCTGACACTTCTTTCAGTTTCTACCAACATTCTCTCTGGATGGCATCTATAAGCCCATCTCTGACAAACTCTTCATCATTTCTCTAAATGGCATCTTTAAGCCCATTCCTGATATAATCAACTAACACATCATCGAGTGCAAATTTCTGGGCACTCTAGTGTTCAACCATCTTTTACCTTCAAGTCACGAATGGCGGACCCGCCAATCTAACCTTTCAGGTTTAAGAAGATTGAACAGGGGTAGCTGTTGTACCCCAAAATTTTCCCTCTCATTTCTCAAGACATTTCCCACAAGATCTTCAATAGCTCAAGCTTGCACAAGGATTGACTAGGTCAAGACATCTCCTCAACACTAATGCCTTAAATTAGGGTTTGAGTTTTCACAAGGACAATTGGACTTTTAATGCCTCATCTGACTTTCATGGATCAATATGGACTTTCAAGATTGCTCATGTTAAGTTTCAAGTCTTTCAATTCAAGTTTGCTCAGTCAAATGATCAGATGATATAAAATCAGTTGTATTGGGTAAAAAGTCAATTATGGTCAACCTACAGTCAAAGTTCAAGATTTTGGACCAATATCAACATTTTGAAGTCATATGTATCAACTGATCAAGTTTGGATCATAATTCCCCAGGAAAATTGTTCAAATCACCAAAAGGGCAAAATGGTCAAAATTAGGGTTTTGATTGTATTTGACTGATCAAGGATTGTTTGACCTAATACATGATCTAATGGATTAAAGTACAATCTCAAGGATTCAAATACAACATATTGACCTGATTTCATGGCTCAAAACATTTCTCAAGATCATTGGATTGACAGATGAAATTTGGTCAACTGATGAAAAAGTCAACTGTACACTAAAAAGGCAAACTTTGAGTTTTTGATCAAATTTAAGTTTCAAAGATCACAATTCATCAAGACATTCAAAAATATGAAGCTTGATTATCAAGAAATCAAGAAAGTCAAAAGTCAAACTTTTCAAGACTTAGAAATATTTCTAAGTGTTTTTTATACATGATAATTTCATTACTTCATGCCAATCTTTCACCAAGATGCAAAATGATTCAAAGGAAACTTTCAACATGAAAGTTGTAGATCTTGGTGAATTCTAAAACTTTTTATTAGAGGTTTGATGTCCAAAAATGCTTATATTTAAAGATATGAGCCCATGAAGTCATGACACTTTTGTATAAACACTTTAAAAAAAATTCAACAGATTTTGGTAAGTTGTTATCTCAACTTCTTGGCAATTTTTCACCAAGTTCGTATTTGGTTTATCCAAAATGGTCAACATGAAAGTTGTAGACAATGTTTCAAGCTTTCCAAAATGTCCAAGAGCATGAATTTATCATACTTGATCTAGGAGATTCAAGGGCATGAAGTTGGGCATCCATTCTTGAATTGCAAGTCATTTTGTTGAAGAACATATAACAAAATCCTTATCCCATGCTGCATAATCTTACTTTACAGGCCTTTTGACTTGCAAATCTATCCATAATCAGATGTTTACACAATTGATTGAACCATTATCCAAGTGATTCAATTATTTTCCATTGCATCATTCCATTTATAGCACAAAGGCACCATTGCCATTCACATAAAGCATGCTTTATACAAAGTCAACTCTCCTTGAGCCTCTCAACTGTTTTTTCTGCACACACAATGTCAAAACAAGAAGCAACATGCCTAAAAACTCCTATCCACTTCATATCCCTTTGTACCATGCACTGGGACATCAAATTTCACATAACTTGGTTGTTTCATCTCAACCAAACCAGAATTTTGACAGCTTGTAAAACAAAAGCTCTCATCCTCTCAAACCTCCTCTATAAATGGAGAGGCCATTTGCAATATAAAGGCCAGAAGTTTTTTTTGTGTAGAAAAATTCTCAAAATCCCTACACTCACAAAAAACCATAATTATTCATAAAACCTCCATCTTTGAGCTTTGAAGTCCAAATCTTTGAATCTCCCACACCTTGCAAGTTTTTCCTAAACAAACCATTCAAATACTTCACATACATCATATAGAAGTTGTCTAAACATAAAAACAACTTCTGTAACATTATTATCACCACTCCCAAACTCAAAAACATTGTTTTGCAAGTTGACTTGGTTGGAGAGATTCAAACACTTTCAGCACAAAGTAAGGATTGGAACAAATTCAGGGAGGTCTAAGGAAGCATAATCATTCATCACATTGCACCAGGAAACATCCACACATATTTTGGGTTTTCACTTCAAGAGGTAAGTTTTCTCAAACTGTTATATCCTTGTTCATACATCATTTTACTTTCGTTTTCAAAAGAATAAAATTGGACAAATCAGAGTAGAAGAGTTACAAACACTCAAAGCTACATAAAATGCTTCTGGAAGCCTGACACGGCCGACCGTGTCACCTGACACGAAATATGTCAGGGATAAAACAGGACAAAATAGCAAGGCATGGTTCTGACACGGGTGCCCGTGTCATAGGACACGGCCCGTGTCCATTTTACTGGGAGAAAAGTTGACAAAATGACAGGACAGGGTCTTGACACGGGTGACCGTGTCACAGGACACAGCCTGTGTCCCTCTTAATGGGATTAAAAACTTGGCAAAGTGGCAGGACAAGATTCTGACACGGGTGCCTGTGTCACAGGACACGGCCCGTGTCAGCTCAACTGAGACAAAAAAACATGCATGGATCATTACAAGGTTTTGACACGGGTTCTAGTGTCACAGAACACGGCCTGTGTCAGCCTAAACACCAAAAATCTTGATTTTTGAGACTTTTTGCCATTTATTTTTATTCAATTTGGTTATAATAATAATTAGGTTTTAATTTCTTTCATCCCCATTTATAATTTGTATCCCCATCCCCTAAATGATTTAATAGGGTAGGACTTTAAATTCCCGCAATTTATCGCTTTTAAATACAAATGCTAGTAATTAGGGCTTGTATGGCAAGACTAAAATCAACCAATAGAAACCCCTAATTCAATACCAACAAAGCATGAAAAACAAACACTTTGCACACTTGTACCTGTTGTACCCCAAAATTTGCCCTCCCATATTTCTCAACACATGGCAAGTGAGGTCCCCAAATTGCTCAAGGAAGTTCAAGAGTTGACCAGACAAACTCTCTCCTAAGGCAGTCTACCTCAAATTAGGGTTTCAGTTTTCATCAAGATGCTTGAGTCCAAAAGATCACAAATGCCTTCCAAGGCCCTAATATGTTCTCAATATCATCCATGTCAACTTTCAAGCCTTGTAGAGGAAGTTGCTCAGTCAATTGCTCAAATGCCTGGAAATCAACTATGCTAGGTCAAAAGTCAACTGTGGCCCACATATAATCAAACTTCAAGATTTTTGGTCAACATCCCCATTTTGAAGTATTGCCCATCATTTGATCAAGGTTTGATCATGATTCCTCAAGGATTTCTCACAATTCATCAAAACCCAAAAGTTGCTAAATTAGGGTTTTGTAGGAAAAGTCAACTCAACTTTCACCAAGCATAACTTTCTCATACTTTATCAGAAATGACCCATCTAAAGCTCATTTTTAAGAAGATACAATTCCCTACAATTCATCTTCATCTCCCAATTTCAAAATATGCACTCACAAAAAGATATGAATTTTGACATTATAGGTCATTTTGAAAAGTCAACAAAAACACCTTTTGGGTCAAAGCTTCATACATGAACATGGAAGGCTCAATTGAGATGAGACTTAAAGGGGTTGCTTATAAGACATCCTAATCTTTCTAAAAAGTCCAAGAACACCTCTCTAGGGTCAAAATTTAGAGAGTTAAACATTGGCCAAGTTTACCATTTTTGTAAAATTGCTAAAAAGTCAAATGTGCTCAAATTTGCATTTTTTGCTAAATGGGCCCAACTTTTTATGCTTGCACCTCAATTATAATGTGGTCCACAACTCAAATACTTATCCACCAATTTTTTACTTCATTTTTCAATTTACTTTGATTTTTCATAAATTAAAAGGTGAATTAAATCAAATAAATGATGAAAATTATCAAAGATTTGATTTGATTGGTTTTTTTGACAGGTTAGCAACCAAGATTTGATAAGCTTGCATGATCAATTCGAATCAAGGCTGATTGGGACAAGAAAGGCATAATTTGGCTCAATATAGCAAGTTTATATATGCCATGAAAATCAAATCAGATCTTGAAAAATTCCAAAGATGTGATCAGTTTTTACAGCCCTAATGCATTCTATGATATATATTGAACGTATCCAAGGCAAGAACAAGGGTTAGAAGTCGTGCATAGCCAAGTACCAAACTTCAAAATCTAAAAGAAAAGTGGTGATTCAATTTCCATCCTATAGGCCAATCCAAGCCATTCTAACATTGCCAACAGATTGCTGGACATCCTAGGAACGTATCCTAATCAATTGCAAGCTGCCTCACGTCCAAAATTAGTGCATAGCAGTCACACGATTTGCCTAAAAACTCATTTTCGATTTCATTGATTTACTCATCATATGCATGTTTTGATTATATATTCTTGTTCATCATTGAGTTTGTAAGCTATTGGTACCACTTAATTTCATTTATAGTACAGGAATCAAGATCTGCCATTGTTAGGGTTCCTTGGTTCGTTTTAGCGGTTTGTAGTATAGGTAAAATAAGGCTTGGATTATGGTACCATGATACTTGTGAGGATGAGACGAGTTAATTGGTACCAGCCATTGTCATTTATCTTGAGCATATGAAATTTTTGAGATGCACAGGTCTGTACCTACAGCAAAGCAACTGTAGGTAAAAGTTTGGTTACCTAAAACGACAGGCTGGTGAAGGAGATGATGGTGTGGCAATCTTTGGTTGGGTGGTTTGAATTTTCGCGCATTTTTTGAATATGTTATTTATTTTTTGATTATATTATTTTACTTCCATTATGTGAATAACAAAAACGTGTCATCCTTGGAGGCCTACCATGCTCCTCAAGTCAACATACACACCAGATCCAGCGAAGTCAAAAGGGCTTGGATTTGTTTGGGCCCAGAATTTCAACAACACCCCCCCCCCTCTTCAGCATTGCTATCAGGCCCATTACTCTTTTTCTTATTTATTTTATTTTCTTTAATTCTTTTAATTTTTCTTTTAATCATTTTAGTTAACAAATTAATTGTTTTTCATAAAAAATCATAAAATCAAGAAAATCAAAAATTAGAATTAGACTCTTTTTTTATCAAAACTAATTTTATTAAGTTAATTTAATTTATTTTAACTTAGGGTAATTTTAACTTGTTTTTTTATATAAATAAAATTAAATAGAGATTAGGGTAAATTTTTGATTAAATTCCTTTATTTTTTCTCAAATAAATAAAAATACAAAAAATAGTTTTTAGATTGAGTTAATTTATTTTTTCTTAAATTAAAATTAATTAGAACTTAGGATTTTCTTTTAACTATTTCATTATTTTCTTAAATAACAAAAACATCATTTTTAATCAATCGCAAATAGGTTTAGCCAAGGGTCAACACCCTAGTCATTTCGTATTTAATTCGTCGCGCGCTTATTATTATTTTTACCAATATTGTTGTAACTGATCACTGGTTTGTAATAGTTAATTTAGGGCTCTTACTTATCGCTTTTTCCCCGGGTTTTTGGCTATGTAATTAATCCCCCTCCCTGAAGCCTTGTAATAGCGTAGACATATTTTCTCGCATTTTGAATTCCCGTAAGTATTTAACTGTCTAGATGTATGCTAATAGGATTGTATGACAAGAATGCGTGACAAATTAATACGGTTAGAAAACCCTAATGTGAAAAGATAAATAACTGAAAACAAATCACCCGCACATATCACTCTTTGGGTATACTCTCACTTCGGTTGCCTTCGGTAAACGATCATTAGGCATAGGGTGTCTTAGTGTTTTCCCTCCTGTCTAAAAAGATCAAATGTCCCGTTCGAATGTTGCCTCGGAAATGTTGCCTCAATTATGATCTTAAGACTCTAGGGTTATTACTAAGGTATCCTAACATTGCTTTAGTGGTCATACGTCCCTTTCGAATTGACCCTTGCAACTCTAACGACGGTGCTACCTATTTCTCAATAGTAGGATATCACTGTCTAAAGGAAACGAGAATAGGAACAATGTTTTTTTTTGAGTAGGTAGATGCTAGTAGGTACTTTCTCAAATCAAAACTTTTCACACTTACACTTTTCAAACAAATTTTCAAAACAACTTCGTCACACCTTTGAGGACTGATACAAGGGTTATCACGAAGTCAAACTTTTTGAAAACAAAGCACATACACAAGCAATTTTTAAAAGATGAGCAAGTACCTAAGAGCCCATGGAAAACCATGGATAGAAAGGGTGCTAACACCTTCCCTTTCTATAATTTACCCCGTACTCAGAATATCTCGAAAAAGGATTTTTTTTTCTGTACTTTTTTCCTTTCTGATTGGATGAAATAAAAGTCAGTGGCGACTCTTGCTTACCGCAACATTTTGCAAACACAAAACGCAAAATGCAAACCAGTATAACAGTCAGTTCTGCCACCGTATCACAGAACTGGCGACTCTGTTGGGGACTTATAAGTAGGGTATACCTTAGGATCTAGGTCATTAAAATTTCTTCTCTTGATTGCTTTGTTTGCCTTATTTTTGAGGGTTTTGTTTGGGGTTACTATAGATCTTATACCCGGATCTGGGGGCATTCATTAGGTAAGTAGCAATAGACTGTGAGGGAACTATACGGCATAGACCGATACGGTTGAAGCAGTAGCTACATTGGTGCGGCACTTTGGTTGGTACCGGTATCCCTTGTGGTGAAACGAGGAGAATACGGGGCCGCTGCATGGTGTTGTGAAGCACTAATGAACCTTAGAACCTTAGTTGAACAACTTGGCCATTAGAAAGTAGCGAGATAGACGGCCTTGGTGTAGAGTTGAGAACTGGTTGATAATCGATGCTACACTTATTGAGATCAGACTTTTGGGATATTTTGGCTGCAAAAAAAGATTGCGTGAGATGAGACAATGCCGATAAAGGATGGTTAGTGATATTGAGATCCTCTAGAACCCAGTTACTTTTTAAGACAGGTTGAACCAACTAAACTTCAAGAGGGTACTACCTTAAAACCCATGCAAGCCTAAACCTAAGGCTTTTTGTGTGACTTGTGTGCTTTCAACTTGAACTACTTGCACAGTTTTATTATCTGACAACATGAGTTCCTTGCAGGTTTTGTTTACATTCGTTATCTAATAACTTGGATTTCTTGTCGGGTTTACTTGCTTACATCACCTCTCACTTTTTCTTAAACGCATAGCATACACATCATAACATCATGCCTTAACATTTCCTTAACCATTTCAAGGATCTCAAGGGTTTGTGATGCAGGTTATGGTAAATCAGACGTCTAGTAAGGGGCAAGGGGATTTATTTTCCTCTAGCCAATGTCGTCTAGAGATCAAAACACGATAACTTGAGTCAGTGGCTATGACCCACTCGATATTGTGAGCTTGACTCTTGAAGAAGGACTCTCAATGACACGAAGTTTCTTCAATCAAGCTGCAATCAAATTCTAATAGTTTCTTGTTTACCCTGCGAGATCCTTGAAAATATTGCATACATATATCATACATATCATTTCATAACAGGTCTCTCATGTTCTCGCTATTTGTTTCAGCAATGGCTCTCAAACAAGACAACATAGATCTTCAAACTCAAGAAGCTCAGTTCAGTGACATATTCATAAACCTATCCAAGGGGAAGGAAGAGTTGAAAACACTCCTCGTTGGGAACTTGGTCAAGAAAAGTCCTGAAGACAATAAGGATGAACGGCTGGAACAACTGCAAGCTGAGGTAGGTGAAATGAGAACCCATATGAGGGGGCAAATGACTCTTATCCAAGGCCTAGCCCGAAGACAAGAAGAGATGAAAGCCATCATCAACCAACTTTATTAAGACAGATACAACAGTATGAAGCAAAAAATCGAGGTCGGGGACTAAGCCATTGATCAACATCCAAGAAGACAAAAGGTTGGTTTGGTGAAGAGTGGACCTTTCCAAATTTCTAATACATCACGGGTCCAACAACAACCTCGCCAAAAACAACGGGTTAATCATAGTAGGCCGGATATGCCCAAAAGGCAGTTTACCAAACTCAACATGTTGATGTCTCGAGCTTTGCAACACCTATTAAGGATGAATCCTATTACGTTGATAGGACCTCATCCAAATCCCAAGACTTCTTCCCCTAACTACAATCCTCATGCAAGGTGTGCATACCATTCCAACAGCTCAGGGCATGATACCGACGACTCTTAGAGGCTGAAATATAAAATTCAGGACTTGATTGATGAAGGAGTGTTGGAGTTTACACGAGATGGTCAGGCTGAGTTCTTCTACCATCCCTCCAAGGAACGTCCTCTGAAGTGACAAGATTAGACAAAGAGGCTTTTGTTCATTAGAATTTTCAATTTGCAATTTTCTTTTGATTGTTCGAACATCTATTCATGTCAAAATCTGTTACTTTATCAATGCATTGCATATGTCTGTTTTGAATCAGTTCATTTGTATTCACTATATTTAAATTGCTTTCCTTTTCGTGATATTCAACTATCGACTAAAAAACTGTAAGCCTTTAGAGGGAGGATGACAAAAATGATACCACAATATCTACAGTATACTTTTGAACAGACCTCGCTGACGATAGACAAGCGTTGTTTCAAATCCTAAACAGTGGAGTTATAAGGAAGATAATCCCTAGTCAACCCCTTCCAGCCAAAGAAGTAGGAGTTTTCTTTTCACAAAAATTAAAACCCTTAATCATAACCTAGGGCAGGGTAGTTTCTCAGTTAATTTAGATGTGCATTCAGACGCAATATTCTACTTCATACATAATGAATGGCATTAAAGACGTCCTTCCAAAACAAAAGACGATGATGGTTCTGTATAATCATTAAGACAGGCAGTCATTATCTCTCGAAATAAAAGCCCATTAAGTCAAAATCTATGAAGGAGACTTAAGAGAAAAATTAGGGAATTTCGCTGACTGTAATCACAAAAGAAACAGTTCAGGAAAAAATTAGGGATAACAAAAAAAAAAGAGGTTACTACAAATCCTCGAAAAAAAGAAGATTACAAAAATGACCGCCTTTTCAAAACAAAGGTTCAATTTCTGAATCATCACCAAGTATCAGAGCAAAGATTCCAGACTCAATCGGGATCTAAACACGCAATTAACTGAGCATAGGACTGAAGAACATCACGGAGAGCGGGTTGGGTACAAATAAAATTTGAGCCTTTATCCTTTGTTTATTGAACCGTGAACCAGGCCATGTTATAACCCTTAAAAGTCCTAGCTAAAGCATGGGTTAGTTTGAGAGCATACTGTTACAAAGGTATCTCGACTCCTGTAGGCTTTGTTACAAATCCTGAGTTGATATCACATTCTCGCAAATTTTGCTTTATTATACAAAACACATTTTCAAAAAAAATTTCAAGACAGACATGAGTTTTGCATTCTTTAAATGACATTGTTTGCATATGACTAATTGTTTGACAGCATAGAAATCCGCACAATGGATATTCAATGGACAAACATCCTCTCAACGGACAGAATCACCTCAGCGGGAAAGACACTTCCAAAAACAGGTCTTCCATAAGAAAGGGGCATGACCTGATGTTTAAACACACCTGGGGCAGTCTCTCCAAAAGTACCAGATAGCCAGGGGCAGATCACCATCTGAAACACTTGGGCATTGGGCATGAATCCCAGCAACGAATCATGTACGATCAAACAAACATCTTCTGGTAGTGTGGCAACACTTACTACTATGGACAATGACAACTCCCTACATCCTGAGAGCGTGGACATAGTCATAAAATATTGCGCATGAACAAAGACCCACTAGGTTGACTGGCCTAGGCAAAAATAAGGGCATCCCGGCGAACCAAAAGGGTTCGGGCAAAAATTAGGGATAAAAACAAAAAATATATGTACACCCGGCAAGTTGAAAACCTGAAAAGGCGGCTTGGGCAAGAAAGGGTATCCCGATGGACTAAAAATCTGAAAAGACAGTCCAGGCAAAAGTTAGGGATTAAAGCGTACGACTATGTCCCGTTATCTTGTCACTTACCTATCAGTAGAAGACTTATCATTCCAACCGGAAGTTACCAAGCACCTCATAAGTTGGGATAACACTCAATCCACAAGGCCTCCACAGGCACTTTCTCCAGCAGGTACAGGGGCAGAAAAGTCTTGATGCAAAGTCATTGTCATATCCTCAACATACGTCCCAGTAACATCTACACTCCCCACAGAGTAGAGGCAACCAAAGTTTTGATCTCTGCCTCCCCAAATAGGAGTTACTTTCCCTAGCCAAGCTCTTTCGGAGAGCCAGCGTCTATAATCCTCAGCTGAATTTTGTAATCGCAAGTGGTTCATAAAGTTTTCTCCCGAATAGAGTTTATTTCTCTTAATACAGAAGCTCAATCCCCGACAAAGTTTATCCCTTCAGCTATGGAAGTCTCTCTCTCCAACAAAATTATTCCCCCGCAGAGTTGTTCTCAAGTAGAGTCTCTCCTCGGTAGAATACCCGTAAACAAGGGGCAAATCCCTGGCATAGTCGTCTCTAGTTCACCATCTCCAGCAGAAGTAGAAGAACCACTTTTTCTATGACGGTCAGGAACTCAATTTCCATTACTCTCCAACAACAGTTGGGGATTTATTTTCCCGAACGCAGATTATTATGTCAGCATTTCATGTTCATACATCATGACATGTGCATACATCACATATAACATAGTCTCATTTATTTTGAGAACGTCATTATACAATGCATCTCATGCATCGCACATAACTAACCCTGTATTTATTTCAGGAAAGACATTTATTATCAACAATTTCGAGCAGGTCCATGATCAACACTCAAAGCTAAACAGAGTAATCATCGGCGCGACAAGAACAACCTTACTCAGGTTCCCTCTGCAGTTTTACCCAAACTCATTCTGAAACAGCCCTACTATCAGGCTTTCATATCGAAGTTACCCTACTATCCAAGTTTCTTCTCACAGCCCTATTATCCAGGCTTTCATCTCGAAGTAACCTTACTATCCAGGTTTCTTCCCACAACCCTACTATCCAGGCTTTCATCGAAGTTACCCTACTATTCAGGTTCCTTCTCACAGCCCTGCTATCCAGGCTTTCATCGAAGTAACCCTACTATCCAGGTTTCTTCTCACAGACCTAATATCCAGGCTTTCATCGAAGTTACCCTACTATCCAGGTTCCTTCTCATAGCCCTACTATCCAGGCTTTCATGTCAAAGTAACCCTACTATCCAGGTTCCTTCTCACAACCATACTATCCAGGCTTTCATGTAGAAGTAACCCTACTATCCAGGTTCCTTCTCAGGCCCTACTATCCAGGATTTTCATATCGAAGTAACCATACTATCCAGGTTCCTTCTTACAGCCCTACTATCCAGACTTTCATCTCGAAGTAACCCTACTATCCAGGTTTCTTCTCACAGCCCTACTATCCAGGCTTTCATCTCAAAGTAACCCTACTATCCAGGTTCCTTATCACAACCCTACTATCCATGCTTTCATCTCAAAGTAACCCTACTATCCAGGTTCCTTCTCAAGCCCTACTATCCAGGCTTTTATATCGAAGTAACCCTACTATCCAGGTTCCTTCTCACAGCCCTACTATCTAGGCTCTCATATCGAAGTAACCCTACCATCCAGGTTCCTTCTCATAACCTTACTATCTGGGTTCTGCCTCTCTTATCCCTAGACAGCAGTCTACAACACTGTAATACCTGGACCTTGATCAAACACAACTGATTTCACGTTTCCCCAGTAAGTCGCAGTGCAGCATATACCCCGACCAAACACACAATTCACTTGTGCTTCCCAAACCGGAATTATTCCCCAGTAGAGTAACAGACAATTGAAGCTCCTAAAAACTTTATTTCTCTCAAGACAGAGACCAACATTCCCCAACAAAGTCCTCCTCAACAACAAGTATGCAGGATCTTGCAAAGGAATCTCTTATGCGATCGACACCCCTTTGGATGGAATCTTTAAGCCCATCTTCCATCATCGACTTCCAAATGTCATCTGTAAGCCCATTCCGGAAATCACAAATCAAGTATCACTTCATACGAGTGCAAATTTCTGGGCACTCTAGTGTTCAATCATCTTCCACCTTCAGATCACGAAAGGCAGACAAGCCAATCTACATCTTCAGGTTTAAGAAGATTGAACAGGGGCAGCTGTTGTACCCTAAAATTTTCCCTCCCATATTTCTCAACACATGGCAAGTGAGGTCCCCAAATTGCTCAAGGAAGTTCAAGAGTTGACCAGACAAACTCTCTTCTAAGGTAGTCTACCTCAAATTAGGGTTTCATTTTTCATCAAGATGCTTGAGTCTAAAAGATCCCAAATGCCTTCCAAGGCCCTAATATGTTCTCAAGATCATCCATGTCATGTTTCAATCCTTGCAGAGGAAGTTGCTCAGTCAATTGCTCAAATGCCTGGAAATCAACTGTGCTAGGTTAAAAGTCAACTATGGCCCACATACAGTCAAACTTCAAGATTTTTTGTCAACATCCTCATTTTTAAGTATTACCCATCATTTGATCAAGGGTTGATCATGATTCCTCAAGTATTTCTCACAATTCATCAAAACCCAAAAGTTGCTAAATTAGGGTTTTGTAGGAAAAGTCAACTCAACTTTCACCAAGCATAACTTTCTCATACTTTATCAGAAATGACCCATCCAAATCTCATTTTGAAGAGGATGCAATTACCTACAATTAATCTTCAGCTTCCAAGTTCAAAATATTCACTCACAAAAAGATATGAATTTTGACATTATAGGTCATTTTGAAAAGTCAACAAAAATACCTTTTGGGTCAAAGTTTCATACATGAACATGGATGGCTCAATTAATATGATACAAAAAGGGTTGCTTAGAGGACATCCTAAGATTTCTAAAAAGTCCAAGGACACCTCTCTAGAGTCAAAATTGAGAGAGTTATGCATTGGACAAGTTGACCATTTTTACAAAATTGCCAAAAGTCAAATGTGCTCAAATTTGCATTTTTTGCTAAATGTGCCCAACTTTTTATGCTTGCACCTCAATTATAATGTGGTCCATGACTCAAATACTTATCCACCAACTGTTTTCTTCATTTTTCAATTTATTTTGATTTTTCATTAATTAAAAGGTGAATTAAATCAAATAAATGATGAAAATTATCAAAGATTTGATTTGATTGGTTTTTTTGACAGGTTAGCGACCAAGATTTGATGAGCTTGCATGATCAATTAGAATCAAGGCTGATTGGGACAAGAAAGGCATAATTTGGCTCAATATAGCAAGTTTACATATGCCATGAAAATTAAATCAAATCTTGAAAAAGTCCAAAGATGTGATCATTTTTTACAACCCTAATGCATTCTATGATATATATTGAATGTATCCAAGGCAAGAACAAGGGTTATAAGTCGTGCATAGCCAAGAACCAAACTTCAAAATATCCAAGAAAAGTAGTGATTCAATTTCCATCCTAGAGGCCAATCCAAGCCATTCTAACATTGCCAACAGATTGTTGGACATCCCAGGAATGTATCCTAATCAATTGCAATCCGCCTCAGGTCCAGAATTAGCGCGTAGAAGTCACACGGTTTTCTTAAAAACTGGTTTTCAATTTCATTGATTTACTCATCATATGCACGTTTTGATTATATATTCTTGTTCATCATTGAGTTTGTAAGCTATTGGTACCACTTAATTATATTTATAGTACAGGAATCAAGATCTGCCATTGTTAGGGTTCTTTGGTTCGTTTTAGGGGTTTGCAGTATAGGTAAAATCAGGCTTGGATTCTGGTACCATGATACTCGTGAGGATGAGACGAGTTGATTGGTACCAGCCATTGTCATTTATCTTGAGCATATGCAATTTTTGAGATGCACAGGTCTGTACCTACAACAAAGCAACCGTAGGTAAAAGTCTGGTTACCTAAAACGACATGCTGGTGAAGGAGATAATGGCGTGGCAATCTCTGGTTGGGTGGTTTGAATTTTCGCGCATTTTTTGAATATGTTTTTTTTTATTATATTATTTTACTTCCATTATGTGAATAACAAAAATGCGTGGCTCAGTTGGTAAGCAAGCATTGGAAGTAGGCCCGAGGACCTGGGTTCGATCCCCAGGTCCCAATATTTGTTCCATATAATTTTGCTTCATATGATCAGGATGTCCACCATATGCCCTCAACATCTGGCCATCAAACACATCTCTAGCCCAGATCCAACGTCCCATCCTTGGAGGCCTACCATGCTCCTCAAGTCAACTTACACACCAGATCCAGTGAAGTCAAAAGGGCTTGGATTTGTTTGGGCCCATAATTTCAACAACACCCCCCCCCCCCCTCTTCAACATTGCTATCAGGCCCATTACTCTTTTTCTTATTTCTTTTATTTTCTTTAATTCTTTTAATTTTTCTTTTAATCATTTTAGTTAACAAATTAATTATTTTTCATAAAAAATCATAAAATCAAGAAAATCAAAAATTAGAATTAGACTTTTTTTTATCAAAATTAATTTTATTAAGTTAATTTAATTTAGTTTAACTTAGGGTAATTTTAACTTGTTTTTTATATAAATAAAATTAAATAGAGATTAGGTTAAATTTTTGATTTATTTCCTTTATTTTTCTCAAGTAAATAAAAATACAAAAAATAGTTTTTAGATTGAGTTAATTTATTTTTTCTTAAATTAAAATTAATTAGAACTTAGGATTTTCTTTTAACTATTTCATTATTTTCTTAAATAAGAAAAACATCCTTTTTAATCAATCGCAAATAGGTTTAGCCAAGGGTCAACACCCTAGTCGTTTCATATTTAATTCGTCGCGCGCTTATTATTATTTTTGCCAATATTGTTGTAACTGCTCACTGGTTTGTAATAGTTAATTTAGGGCTCTTACTTATCGCTTTTTCCCTGGGGTTTTGGCTATGTAATTAATCCCCCTCCCCGAAGCCTTGTAATAGCGTAGATTTATTTTCTCACATTTTTAATTCCCGCAAGTATTTAACTGTCTAGATGTATGCTAATAGGATTGTATGATAAGAATGCATGACAAACTAATACAGTTAGAAAACCCTAATGTGCAAAGATAAATAACTGAAAACAAATCACTCGCACATATCACTCTTAGGGTATACTCTCACTTCGGTTTCCTTCGGTAAACGATCATTAGGCATAGGGTGTCTTAGTGGTTTCCCTCCTGTCTAAAAAGATCAAATGTCCCGTTCGAATGTTGCCACGGAAATGTTGCCTCAAATATGATCTTAAGACTCTAGGGTTATTACTAAGGTATCCTAACATTGCTTTAGTGGTCGTGCATCCCTTTCGAATTGACCCTTGCAACTCCAACGACGGTGCTACCTATTTCTCAATAGTAGGATAGCGCTGTCTAAAGGAAACGAGAATAGGAACAATATTTTTTTTGAGTAGGTAGATGCTAGTAGGTACTTGCTCAAATCAAAACTTTTCACACTTACACTTTTCAAACAAATTTTCAAAACAACTTCGTCACACCTTTGAGGACTGATACAAGGGTTATCATAAAGTCAAACTTTTCGAAAACATAGCACATACACAAGAAATTTTTAAAAGATGAGCAAGTACCTAAGAGCCCATGGAAAACCATGGATAGAAAGGGTGCTAACACCTTCCCTTTCTATAATCTACCCCCGCACTCAGAATATCTCAAAAAAGGATTTTTTTTTTCTGTACTTTTTTCCTTTCCGATTGGATGAAATAAAAGTCGGTGGCGACTCTTGCTTACCGCGACATTTTGCAAACACAAAACTCAAAATGCAAACCAGTATAATAGTCGGTTTTGCCATTGTATCACAGTACCTCTAGGGTTAACCTCACTTATTGCCTTGAGAAAAATAGTTATGTCCCTCGAACGTGAGATACTTTAGCAAAGACCCTCAAATACAAGATCATAGTCCATCGATGACCCTTACAAAAAATTGCTAAGGTATCCTATAATGTTTCCTTCTATGACTATACGATGACCCACGTATGTCCCTTCACATCCAATGATAGAGCTTCTTACCAATCAATGGTAAGATAGAAATATCTAAAGGAGGAGGAAATGAACAAAGACTTTTTGAGTAGGTAGAAAGTTTGTAGTTTCTTGTTCACAAACATTTCAAACCAAACATCTTTCAAATACACCAACACTTTCCATGAAATATTTTCAAAAGTCGATGCTTTGTATACATTCTTATAGAGACGAGAATCATTACAAAGTTTTCCTGAACGAAGGAACTTTTCTAAAATACTTTCAAAAACCATCAGAAACACATTTCAAACAAAGCATTTCAAAGTGAGATAGCAACTAAGAGCCCGTAGATAACTACGAATGAAAATGGTGCTAACACCTTCCCTTTTCATAACCTACCCCTCGAACTCAAGAAAATTCTCAAATGGTCTTTCCTGTTCTTTTCACCATTTCCTTTATTGGATAAAATAAAAGTTTGTGGCGACTCTTATTATCCGAAATAATTGCAATCAAACGCAAAACACCCAAGTCAGTTCTCCCACCATATTACAAGTAGCAAGACACTCTAGAAGACTCTAAAGTGTAGGCTCTGATATGAATTCTAAAGAAACCAGTCAGAAGATCTGAAGACAAAAGTTTCTATTTAAGTTAAGATGCTAAAGACTCGTGTTTCTAAAGACAACGTGTTATAAAGAAACCTGTCAGAAGATCTGAAGACAAAAGTTTCTACTTAAGTCCATATGCTAAAGACTAATGTCTCTGAAGACAAAGGATTCTCAAGACCAAGTGTTGAAGATTCTTAAAGACGGATTTCTAAAGACTCTGAAGACTTAAAGTTCTAAATTCCCATGGTTCTAAGAAAAGGGTTCTAAAGACCAAGTGCTAAAGACTCTTAAGACATAAGTTCTAAAGACTCTAAAGACTTAAGGTTATGAAGACCCAAGGTTCTAAGAAAAGGTTTTCATGACAAAGTGCTGAAGACTCTGAAGACGCAGTTGTGAAGACTCAGAAGACTTGAAGTTCTGATGACCTTGTGTTATGTTCTCACTTCTAAACTCATGCTCGCAGAAGCCTCTGAAGTGCGGAAGGAAAGAAGATAAACGTTAATATGGTATAAATAGTACATGGTATAATCAATGTTTCATTCCAGTATCATGAAAGGCCGGACGTGTTGCACGATCTTGTCCCCCACGTGATTTCTCAAGCTGTTAATATTTCTGGAAATCCCAAGAGTACCCCTCAATGGATATATTATCTTATTGTCTATATAAAGGCTTGAAGACTAAGAGAGAAAGTGGCGAATTTTTACTGAATATCCACGTACAAGTGATGTTCATAACTTTCACATTTTTAGTTTATTGTTCTTAAAATAGTTTACATATTCAACTTGTATAGAAGCAATATTATTGTAAATAAAACATTTCTTCAAACAGTTGTTTGATTTCCTTAAGGGACCGGTTAGGTCTGTATCCTTAAGAAGTCTAGGACTAGCGTGTATTAGTGGTTTCATTTTCCTTAAGGGACCGGTTAGGTCTGTATCTTTAAGAAGTCTAGGACTTGTGTGTCTTAGAGGTTGATAGTCACTTGCGGGTAGCCTGTGCATTATAATAACCAGTTGGATTATTGGATTAAGTCCTCGAATGAGAGAGGAGAAATCACCTTGGCGAATGGACTAGACTAACTTAATAGTTTTCAAGTGAACTAGTATAAACATTTTATGTTCTTTACTTCCTGTTCTTAATTATTGTTATTATCAAGAGTAAAGGAAAAAGTATTTTTAATTAAAGGGGAATATTTTTGAAAGAAAAGTTTTATTTAAAACACAATTCAACCCCCCCCCCCCCCCCCTTTCTTGTGTTTTTCAACCTTCAAAAGGGGCCGCAAGAGGGGGTTAGGTACTTTAAATATATCAATACTAATCTCCTTTTCATAACCATCGTGTTTAAGATATTTATAGGCCTAGTTAACTAAAGCAAGGGGATATGGAGTCATGGTAGTCGGTAATGGAATCCTTATTTCCTAAGGATATATGGTTCAGTCTCTTGACTATGGATCCTCTCTGATCAAGACATGTCATTTCCCACATCTCTCTAATACTGGGCGAGTGAGGAGAGTTCAAGGCAAGGTTTCCCCCAATTGCGGGTGTTGTAAGTATTTCGCCCCTTACTGACAACATATTCCCCTCGCCCTTGGTAGGTCTTATGCAAATATATCTCTACAATATATATATATATATATATATATATATATATATATATATATATATATATATATATATATATATATATATATATATATATATATATATATATATATATATATATATATATATATATATATATATATATATATATTGGTATGTTTGTAAAGGGTCTAAAGAGTGTTCAACCTCAACATGAATAGTGCATCTTGCCTGGTTGTTTTGGTGGAGTTTTCTAGACTACTATAAAAAACATGTCTAACATCGGACACAAAATGCGTTTGACCTTGGCTATGGAAGCGAGTTAACAAAAGGCGTCATGAAAAGCTACCCCTTATCACCTTAGTTATTAAAATGCTGAGGGGTAAAATTATCTACACGTGGGTTCGATCCCCAACATCATCATTTTTATTATTTTTAGAATTGGATGGTGTGCCCAATATTAACACTCGGTGTTTTATAGAACCGAGGTAGTATATCAATGTTTTTACCTCTGTTTATTGTAAAAAATCAAGGGGATAAGTTTTTATGTACTGTCGTTTAAACCTGTATTAAAAAACCATATTACAGAATATAGAACCATATTTTGCATTTTCCTGAAACATAGACATTGTACGTTTTGCCAATTTCTCAATATGAAATGTACCATAAATATTCATTGATTACACCAAATGCAAACCCAAAATGGCACACTCTTTATAATTTTACATCAAAACTAAAACATATGATTAAAAAAAAGAAATAAATCATTTACTTACTAGTTTTACCATATCCCCTCTTCATGATCACGACGAATAGCATGCACAACATTTGAATCATTTTCTTCAGATGATTGACGTACATGTATTGCTAAACAAGGCGTCTCATAGTTTAAATCTTGATTTTCATCAGTACTATTAGGAAGTTGTTTTCCTTGAAGAATAATTGACCAACTAGTGTTAGATGGATCAGTGACATAAAAACTTGTTTTTATTGGTTTTCCATGATGAATGGTTTGCTATTATAAGTTTCCTTTTGAATATCAACCTGTGTGATCCTAATTCATCGGTTTCTACCTTAATGTTACTGTCAATCCACTTGCACATAAATAAAGGCACTTTAAAAGAAATATAGTCAATCTCCAAAATCTCCTCAATGACCCCAAAGTACACTCTAGATGCTAGTATGGTATTGTCATCTTTGGAACTAGAAAAGTACATAGATGCAGCCTCAACCATAACCCCACTATTTGGCATGGTTTGTGATCATCCTTTGATTTTGTTTAGAACGAATATTTACTAATGTCGTATGTACTCCAAGTAATTACATTAAACTTAGGCATATGTGAAAACCATTTGCAATTATCTTTAGAAATACTTTCATTAAACCAATTTATGAAAGTTTTGTTATGCTTTGTCAATAACCATTTTTCATTTATCCAGGGGAATTATTCATTTATAAGATTTTTGTGAGCGGTCAAGTAAGGCTCGACTTCACTAAGGTTATTCAATACATACAAATGTGCTTGAAGAACTACTTCTCGACTAAATGTCTTAACATTTAAACCTTGAATACCTCTACCATCATAAAATCCATCATGACGAGATTAAGGAATTCCTATAAAGTTTGCATTAGATAAATAGTTTGTACAAAACTCAATAGCTTCTTCTGTGATGTACCTTTCTATGGTCGAAGCTTCTGGACCATGATGATTCTTTATATGCCATTTTAAAATCTTCATGTAACTCTCTACCGGATACATCCACCATAAATAAACTAGACCACAAATTCTAATCTCCCTTACTAGATGTACAACTAAGTGAACCATAATGTCAAAGAATGATGGAGGGAAAAACATCTCTAATTGGAACAAGATAATGGAGCTTTGTATTCCAAGTCATCTAAATTTCTAGTATCTAAAACTTTAATACATATAGCATTAAAGAATAAGCATAATTTGGTTATAGTTACCCTTACATTTCTTGGTAAGATGCCACAGATAGCCACTCGTAGGAGTTGTTGCATAAAGACATGACAATCATGAGATTTTAAGCCAACTAATTTGTGATCGTTCTCTGACACAAGTTTCTTCATATTTGATGAGTACCATTGGAGAACTTTGATACCCTATAAACAATCGCCAAAACTTTTTTTCTTCTTTTTAGATAGAGTGTGACATGCTAGGGGGAAATAGGTTCTATTTCCTACTTCTTTTGGGGATAATTCTTATCGTGTACCCATCACAGCCATATGTTTGCGATATTCCTTAGTATCCTTTGTCTTGCCTTTAATGTTGAGAAGTGTTCCAATCAAACTATCACAAACATTTTTCTCCACATGCATCACATCAATATAATGTCTTTCACCAAGACTCTGTATGGAAGATCAAAGAATATCGACCTCTTTTTCTAATTTTTTCTCCTCGATATTTTTTTGTTTCTTTCCAAAGACAACATTAATGTGTTGTTGTCTTCTATAAACTTCCTTCACAGTTAAGGGATTTGGAGCGATACCAAACTCCCGCTTTCCATTAAAAGCCTTTTGCAATCTACGATATGGATGATTAGGTCTTAGAAATTTTTGATGCCCAAGATAAACTGTATTTTTTCCTTTTTGTAATTGGTAGTGACATGTATCAACTTCACATATAGGACACACTTTATGACCCTTGACGTTGTACCCAGATAAATTACCGTATGCAGGAAGTTATTGATTGTGCAAAATAACATGGCATGCGATTTAAATTTATCACATGTATTTGTATCATCAACATCAACACCTCGCTCCCACTGAAGTCTTAAATCTTTAATCAATGGTATTAAATAAACATCTACGTCGTTCCCTAGTTTTCTTGGACCCGAAATCATCATCGACATCGTCATATACTTGTTCTTCATGCACAACCATGGAGATAGGTTGTAAATTACAAGAAGATAAGGCTATGACGTATGGTTAGTACTCAAATTACCAAAAAGGTTCATCCGTCAGTGGCAAGTCCAAGCCTAAGGTTCCTTGATTCAAGGGGAAAATATGGAAACAATGAATGAATTTTCTTCCATTGCACAAAATCAACTACATGGAAAAAATTTCCACCACACACTGTTTCATATGTATGTCATCTAGTATTTTGTGTGTCACTAACATTAGAAAATAATATCTTGAACCTTGGAATCATTAGTAGGTACCTGTTGTATCCCAAAATTTTCTCTCTCATTTTTCAAGGCCTTTCTCACAAGGATTCTCATGGTTCAAGCTTGCACAAGTACATTAAGATTTTCCAGTACCAAGGTTAAAAGGAAACTGTCAAAAAGGGAGAAAACAGATAAAAGTAATATTTTGACAAAATTTGGAGAAAAACAAGTGTTCTTCGATTCAGCTCCTTCGATTGGCCTTTTGGACTCTTTCGATGCAAGTTTGGCTTGCATCCTTCGACTGGGCGTGGGCCTCTGGAACGTTGGTTAGGATTCACAAGGCACAAATCCCCCTGTAGTCTCCTTCGATTCCAAGGCAAAAGTCTCCCTTTTAAAATCCTTCGATTTTCACTTTTTTCCTCCTATATGCCTCTTTCGAATCTGGACATTTTGGCCTCCTACATGCACCTTTCATTTGGGCATGTGGTTCCTTCAGTACAAGCTACTGGTCACACCTTTCGTTTGGGCATGTGGTTCCTTCAGTATAACCTACTGGTCACACCTTCGTTTGGGCATGTGATTCCTTCAGTATAAGCTACTGGTCACAGCTTTCGTTTGGGCATGTTTTTTCCCTTCATGCCAGTTTCGTTCGAACATAGATCTTTTGCATCTTGGCATAAAGTCACAAGGCAAAAAGCCTCTTGTAGCGTCCTTCGATTCCAAGGAAAAAAGCCTCCTTTTGGCATCCTTATATTCCAAGGCAAAAATCCTCCTTTTGGCATCCTTCGATTGCATATTTAAACTTCTTGAATGCATCTTTCATTTGGCTTTGTGGCCTCCTTCGAATGAAAGCTGGGGTTACGTACTTCATGTGGGCAGGATATCTCCTTTGATGCAAGTTTAATCCATAAGCTTCGTTTGGGCGTTTTTCTCCCTTCGAAGCAATATTCTTTAGTACATTTCTAGAACTCTCTGACACAAGTGGAAAATAGGATTTTGAAAGAACACAGATCAAATCTATGGGCCATGCTACATGATCTTACTTTACAGGCCTTAATGCTTGTATTTCACTCCATAATTAATTGCTTACATTTTGGATTAAGCTATTGTCCAGGTGATAAAGCCTTTGTCCAGAAGTTTTTTTATGAAAGTGAACTTGCTAGTACAAATCCTGTCCCAAGCCCATGCTTTGCTTAAATCTTGTTTGTACTTCACCATAAGTCAGGGAAGTCAGCCCCTTTTAACCAACAACTTTAGTACTTCACCTTGGGATCTTGGAAAATCTAACATAACTTAATATTCACATTTCAGCCAAGCCATATCTTTGTTCAAACTCCCAAACCTTTTCTTTATAAATAGAGAAACAATTGACAAAGAAAGGGTCTAGATTTTTGCTAGAGAGAAAAATTATAAAAATCCTCAAGCACGCAAACTCTCCAATATTCTCAAACTCTCCAACATTCTATAACCTTAAAAACTCTAAGATTTCTTTTCACAAAAAAACCCCAGTAGTGTACCTTTTGATTCACTTCCCCTAAACTGTAGTGTAATAACCTTGGATTCACTCATCACCGTCATATACTCTCTTTCGATTCAGTGACTGCCCAAACAAAGCAGTAACTGAACTAACTTCGGGAAGATTCCAGCGAAGCTCCCTCCACCACCAAAGAAGTCACCTACAGCTCTTTCGATTAAGCAATTCAAGAGGTAAGTTCTCTCTGAACTTGGAACTCTTTCATTAAAATATCATGTGCACATGCCAATAAAGAAAAATGTAGATATTTCTAGACCATGTTTTAGCTTTCGATTCTGACGGCCCATATGCTGAAGACTCAACCTTAATTAGTTACGCTTTGGACTTTGAGACCAATTGTTTTTTGTGTTAACCCCTGGACTGTAGTTATGTTTGGATGTTGCATTTCAAGAACTTAAGACAGGTTTGTTATACCCTTCGATTGGCTAGCTGCACAAGCCTTTCGAATCACAATTTGAGGGCCTAATATGCTTACAAGTAGTCAGCAAGGATCCTGTTGCAAAGCCAGAACCTTATTGTTTCTAGGCCTCAAACAAAAGACAGAACCTTGCTGCCTCCAAGCCTCGAACGAAAGACATAATTATGCTGACTTCCAGGCCCAGACGAAAGGCGTGCCCACACTGATTCCAACCCCCGGTCGAAGGAGACAGAAAGGCAAATCGAAGGGCATGACTCCACTAACTCCAGACCCCAAATCGAAGGAAGCCAAAAAATGCAGAATCGAAGGGCATTTCTTCCTGAATCGAAAGACCCATTTTTCTTTCTTTTATTTTATTTTTGCCTTTATATTTTCATGATATTCAACATGGTTGTAATAATATAGGATTTTATATTTTTGCGTTTTATTACTTTTGTATGCTTGCTAGTAAAATAGGGAATGTATGGCAAGATAAAAGCAACAAGTAGACAACCCCTAATCAAAGACTAAATACATGCAAATCAAACACACTATTCACACATGCACCCCTAAGGTTAACCCCACTTGTTGCCTAAAAATGGTCATGTTATGCATGTGAGACGTCTTAGCAAATCAATCAAAAATACAAGATCATAGTCCTTCGATGACGCTTCAAATGTTACCTTACAAATGATCTTAGTCCCTCAAGAGAAATGCTAAGATATCTCACAACATTGTTATCATGACTATACGATGACTCACACCCGTCCCTTTACATCCAAAGATAAAGATTCTTATCAATCAATGGTAAGATAGTAACATCTAAGGGAGGAGGAGAAGAACAAATACTTTTGAGTAGGTAGAAACGTTCTTAGTTGCTTGCTCATTTTCGAAACAAACATCTTTTCCAAACACACACTAAACACTTTCAAAGCATGAAATATTTTCAAAAGTCCAACACTTTGTATACATTCTTATAATGACAAGAATCATTACAAAGTTTTCCTAAACGAAGGATTTTTTCACAAATACTTTCAAAAACCACCACAAAGCACACTTTCAAACAAAAGTAATGATCTAGCAAACAAATAAGAGCCCGTCGATAACTATGGATGAAAAGGGTGCTAATACCTCCCCTTTTCATAATCTACCCCCCTAACTCAAGAAATAATCTCAAAGGTCTTTCCTGTTCTTTTCACCCTTTCCTTTATTGGATAAAAGAAAAGTTGGTGGCGACTCTTTCTATCCGCAAAAATTGCGATCAAACGCAAAACATCCCAAGTCAGTTCCCCCACTGTGTTACAGAACTGGAGACTCTGCTGGGGTAAATCTTAAAAGTGGGGGTTACCTTAGGGCTAGATCACCTTTACTTTCTTTTCTTTGTTTGACTTGTTTTCTTTATATCTTGGTTCCTTGTTTGGGCTTGTTTTGATCTTCTACCTAGATCTGAGACACCTTGTAGGTAAGTAGCAATAAGTTATGGAAACTGTGCAGGGTATACCGACATGGTCTAAGCAATAGCTATGTTAGTGTGACACATTTTTTGGTACCGGTAGCCCTTGAGTAGTCAAGGAGAATACGGGGCCGCTGTGTGGTGTCATGAAGCACTAACTGACTTTAGACCCTTTACTTGACCAACTTGGCCATTAGGAAGTAGTGAGGTAGCCGGCTTTAGTGTAGTCCAAAGTTGGTTGATACTCGATACTATGCTTATTGAGATCAAACTTTCGGTATATTTTGGTCTGTTAAAGAGGCTTGCGCTGAAACAATGTCCGATGAAGAAAGATTAGTGATATTGAGATCCCCTAGAACCCAGTTACTATTTCTAGGACAGGTTTGAGCCAACTAAACTTCAAGAGGGTATTTTCCTATAAACTCCATGCAAGCCTAAACCTAAGGACTTGTTTACCTTGGGTGTATATGCTTACTTGTACATAACATCATAACATCATACCATTGCATTTTTGCACTAACCATTTCAAGGATTATTGGGATTTAACTTTGTTCTGTTTTGTAGGACATGGCTTCCACCTGCAGGAATACTATCCAAGTCAATATCGTAATAATTCCTTCTCAAGTCAAAGAGTTAGCATCAAGGGTTCCTGAGAGTTATTCATTCACCAAAAGACATGGCGACTCTTAAACTTGGTTACCTCGAGCACTGATTAAGATATGATGAAGGTGCTTTTCCAGTTCTTCGACCCTTTGCACCATTGCTTCACCTTTCCTGATTACCAGCTTGTACCTACTATGGAATAATTATCTCAACTCTTGAGGATTCCTATTCTCAATCAACTACCTTTCAACGGTATGAAAAGAGATCCAAGCCCTGGATAAATTTCCCGAGCACTACACCTGCAAGAATCCGATGTCACGGCTAATTGGGAAATAAGAAGTGGTGTCAAAGGGTTCCTAGCCAAGTTCTTCTTGGAGAAATCTCAAAATTGTTGGAACACTCTGGATTTACAAGCTTTTGAAGAAATATTGGCCCTTCTCATCTATGGGATGGTTTTATTTCCAAACCCTGACCAACTTATAGATGTAAATGCTGTCAAAATCTTCATGTCTTACAATTCGGTGCCTATTTTGTTGGGAGATATCCTACATTCTCTCCAATCTCGCACTATGAGGAAAAGAGGGACCCTCATATGTTGCACTCCTCTATTGGCTAGATGGTTTGTTTCGCATCTCCTCTGATATGTGTTGAAGAACGAGCAAGGTTTGATATGGTCCCATAGGTTGATGTCACTCAGACATTCGGATATTCACTGGTGTTCTTGATCCTTAGAGAACATTACTATCATCGACCGTTATGGGGAATTCCCTAATTTTCCTTTGCTTGGAATTAGGGGAGGTATCACTTACAACCCTTGCTTGGCTTTGCGACAGTTTAGGTATGTCTGAAGAGATGGTCCGTATGATATGCTCATCCAAGGAGTGATGTTCGACTACGAGAGCAACAATCAAGGCTTCCGTCAGAGGTTTGTAAGAGCTTGGAGGATGGTAAAAAAAGTGGATAGTAAGACGCTGAGACGCAAGAATTATATTCCCCTTGAGCCTTACCTTAGGTGGGTACGAGCTCGTGCTCAAAATCTTGTAATGCCTTACCCCTCCATCCTACCTGTTATCATGGAGCCTATGGCTGAAGAAGATGTCCCGTACACTGTCCTCTACCCCAACATGCCTACTTCTCTTGTAGACTTGCAAAAGGGTTGGATTCAGCTAAAAGAAGAACGAGATACCTTCGAAGCTCAGTTCTACGCGAGTGAGAAAAGGGTTTTGGAGCTTAGAAAGCAACTCCATGAAGAACAAAGCTTGAACGCCTACCTTGCGCCAAAGAGGATGTGTTCAACCTTTTTATCTTAAAGATTTATTTTGTAAGCCCAAGAGGCATGTTGTAACCATTTTGAACTAATTAATGCAATTTGACGTTTTTTCATTCTTTGTCTAGACACATTTAAATTTCATAAATCCTTGAAATCATTTGCATGCACATCTTCCATGCATCATAGCATAACAGGTTTTCCATGACAGGTTTCCTTATATTTTTGCTATTTATTTCAGCAAGATGGATATCGAGAAAACAGTGAAAGACCTACAAGCACAAAACTCCCAGTTTCAAGAGACTCTGCTGACCCTGGCCAAGGGACAATAAGAGTTGATGACGTTGCTGATGATGAATACTATGTTGACGAGCAGTATCCTCATGCCGATGTTAAGTACAAGTAACTAGAGGATAGATTGAAGGCCATTGAGATTCAAGCCGTCCCTAGTTTGGATTTTGATGATTTGGGTTTAATATCTGGGGTTGTCATTCCCCATAAATTCAAGATACCAGTCTTTGTTAAATATGATGGGGTTTCCTGCCCAAATCTTCACCTGAAGTCTTATGTGCACAAAATACAACCGCACAACGCTGACAAGAAACTATGGGTTCACTTCTTTCAAGAAAGCTTGGCTGGGACTCAACTAGAGTGGTTTTACCAATTGGAGTGTTCCCATATCCATACATGGGAATACTTGGCCACCGCTTTCTATCACCAATATCAATATAATCCCGACCTGGCGCTGACTAGGGTTCAACTACAAGACATGACATGACATTGGGTAAAAACGAAGGGTTCAAAGAGTACGCCCAAAAGGGGAGGGATCTTGCCATTAGGGTTCAACCACCATTAACTGATAGGGAACACATTGATATGTTAATGGGCACTTTATCTGGTCTATTTTTCAACTTATTGGTTGGTTTTTCTTCATCCGGTTTCACCGAGCTGATCTTAACCAGTGAAAGAGTTGAAAGTGGTATCAAGAGCGGGAAGATTCCCATAGCATCTGCTTCCACCTCCAATCACGTAAAGAAACCCTTCACTGGGAAGAAAGAAACAAATGTTGTGTATGGGGCAAGGGTCCGTACCAAGAAGGATGACCGCTAATCCGTTAATGATGTTTAGATTTCCAACCCAACTCTTTTTCAAAGACAATCTTCCAATCATCAACGATTCGAGGCTCCACGAAGACAATACACAAGGATAGGCATGTCGCTACCCCAAGCCTTACAACACCTGTTAAATGCTAATTTGGTGACACTGCGTGATCCTCCGACCAATCCAGATGCCTCCTTACCTAAATACAATCTGAATACCAAGTGTGCATATCACTCGAATAGTCCCGGGCATGAGACCAACCAATGCTGGGCACTGAAGAATAAAATTCAAGACTTAATAGACAACAAGACCATCAAATTTGATCTTCCTCCAATTCCAAATGTGATAACAGCACCAATTCCAAACTGTGGCAAGGGTGTCAATGTTTTTGAGGACACCATTTTTGTTTCCTCCGTCGAAGACTTGACCACTCCGTTAACCATTGTCAAAAGGAACTTGTTGAAACCCGGGATTTTCCCTGGTTGTTTGAAGGACTATGATTGATGTTCCACACAAATTAATGGATGCAACTGGCTGAAGGAAGGCGTTCAATGCTTGATGAATAGTCATGAGATCCTATTTTAAAGAACCCCGTCCACCAAAAATCTGACTAATAGGATTGAAGACCTCTACATCATAAAAATTGCAAACAAGCCTCTTAGGATCTCCTCAAAAGGTCCTATCAGGATTTCAAATGAACCGATTGTCGCTCCTCTGATAGTTACCGCCCCTTGGCCAATTCCATACTCTTCCAACAAAGCAGTGCCATGGAACTACGGTGCTGAGGTGTTTTACTATGGAATAAAGCAAGATGCTTGGATTGAAGAA
The DNA here is from genome assembly GCA_948472305.1 of Vicia faba. Lineage (NCBI taxonomy): Eukaryota > Viridiplantae > Streptophyta > Magnoliopsida > Fabales > Fabaceae > Vicia > Vicia faba. Next base: position 1,348,005,927 of record OX451737.1, read on the forward strand.
AGCAAAGCTGATGACATTGGTAACATTACTGGCTCTAGTAAGGTGACCAGAACTGGGAGAATATTTTCACCCAACATCTCACCATCAACCTCTACAAAGGCACCTATCTGCATCACCACTGCTAAGCCTAGTGCTGACACAAGGGAAAAGGAGAAAGTAGTTGAGCCTGCTGAGACAGAAATACCCGCAAAAGACATTGCTGCCGAGGAACCTTCCGCTCAAGTGATGGATGAGATCTTGAAAATTATAAAGAGGAGTGATTTCAAGATAGTGGAGCAGCTGGGGCAAAACCCTTCCAAGATTTCCATGTTATCTTTGCTACTTTGTTTCGATGCTCATTCCTGGGCGTTAATCAAATTCTTGAAGAAGGCTTATATCCCTCATGAGACCATAACTGACCAGTTTGAAAATTGTGTGGCAAGCTTGACGACCGATAATGGTTTGGGGTTCTCGGATGCTGATCTGACACCACTTGGAAAGAACCATAATAAAGCTCGGTATTTTTCTGTTGAATGTAAGGGGACTACCCTAACACATGTTCTGGTTGACATTGGCTCTTCCTTAAACGTACTACCCAAGGGTGATTTGGACCGGTTAGACTGCGAAGGACTGGTGTTGAAGTTGAGTGATATTATTGTGAGGGATTTCGATGGGTCCAAAAGGATGGTTCATGGAGAGGTGGATCTCCCGATCAAGGTGGGCTCATAGATTTTCAACTCTACTTTCTATATCATGGATATTCGTCCTGCTTACTCCTGTTTGCTGGGTCGCCCTTGGATCCATGGAGCAGGGGCAATAATGTCAACCCTTCATCAAAAGCTCAAATACCCGATCAAGGGAAAGATCGTCAATGTTTGTGGTGAGGAGGAGTTCATGGTAAGCCACCTCAATTCTTTCAAATATGTGGAGATGGATGGCGAATTTATAGAAACCTCGTGTCAGGCTTTTGAAGTTATTCCGCGTATGATTGCTACTGCCAAAATTTCCTCTGACATGCCCAAAGCTGATAAGGTTGTGCCAAGGATGGTTTCATTCAAGGATGCTTGTTCCGAAGTCAAAGAAAGAAGCTATGATACTTGGGGGAAACTCCACGAGATCTCATTCAAAGCAGACAAATGTGGTTTGGGTTTCACTATCAAGGCTCAAAAAGAAGTGAGACGCGCTCGTGCAGGGAAGCCCCCTCTCTGTATTAGAAGTCACTAAGTAAACACTGTAGAGGATTCTGATGATGAATGTGCATTTGAAGAATGGGTATACCCTACTACAACAGAGCTCAACAATTGGCACACAAAGGACTTTGTTCCCATCTCCTTCATTGAGGAGTAATTACTTGTTTATTGCTTTCTATTAACTCAAGAACCTTTTGTCTGTAATATTAAACAATGACTTTTAAGCCATATGCCTTGCCAAGGGCACTATGGTCCATTTGTTAAGGGTTTTATTTATGTTCATTTTATCATATGATCATTCAATATAAACCATTGGACTTTTTGAATTCAAATTTTTGAGCTCATTATCTTTCTTTCTCTTCAATACACTTCTCAAATAGCCATGTATCTTACATGCACACACACACACACACTCTTGCAGATCCTCGTCCACTCCGGATCTCATTGCCAATGACTCTACTATTGCCAACTACGACTTCGAATTTCCAGTTAACCAAGCCGATGACGAAGGCGAGGAAGATTGTGAGATACCGGAAGAACTAGCCATACTTTTATTGCAAGAGGAAAAAGTTATTCAACCACAAGAAGAGTCAGTTTAAGTCATCAATCTAGGTACCGAGACAGACAAGAAAGAAGTCAAGATCGGCGCTAACCTAGGAAGCAGTGTCAAAAGCAGATTAGTTCAGATGTTGCATGACTATGTGGAAGTGTTTTCTTGGTCCTATGAAGATATGCCATGGTTGGATACCGACATTATAGTTCATCGTCTGCCGACAAAGGAAGATTGTCCTCCTGTCAAACAAAAAGTTCATCGCATGAGGCCTGACATGTCTGAAAAGATAAAAGCTGAAGTGATGAAAAAATTTGATGCAGGATTCCTAGTTGTGACGTCTTATCCCCAATGGGTTGAAAATGTGGTGCCAGTACTGAAGAAAGACGGAAAAGTTTGTATGTGTGTAGATTATAGTGATCTGAATAGGGCAAGTCCCAAGGATGACTTCCCTCTACCACATATTGATGTCTTGGTCGATAACACTGCTCATCATAAAGTCTTCTCTTTCATGGATGGTTTCTCCGGCTATAATCAAATTAATATGGCTCCCAAAGACATGGAAAAGACCACCTTTGTTACGCAATAGGGCACCTTTTGTTACAAGGTCATGCCGTTCAGATTAAAGAATGCAGGGGAAACATATCAAAGGGCTATGGTAGCTTTGTTTCATGATATGATCCATCATGAAATAGAGGTGTATGTGGATGATATGATTACAAGATCACAAACTAAGGAGGAACATCTTAATCACTTATACAAGCTATTCGAGAGGCTGAAAAAGTACAAGTTGAGGTTGAACCCTAATAAGTGCATATTCGGAGTAAGATATGGAAAACTTCTAGGTTTTGTTGTCAGTGGTAAAGGCATCAGAGTCGATCCCGCAAAGGTAAAGGCCATCCAAGAAATGCCAGTCCCCCACTCTGAAAAGGAGGTTAGAGGATTCTTGGGTTGCCTTAAGTATATCTCCCGCTTCATATATCACTTAACTACTACTTGTGAGCCAATCTTCAAACTCTTAAAGAAAGATCAAGTAGTTAGATGGAATGATGAATGCCAAGCTGCCTTCGACAAAATCAAGGAATATCTGCAAGAACCTCATATTCTCATGCCTCCAGTTGAAGGAAGACCCTTGATTATGTACTTGACTGTGCTAGAGAATTCTATGGGATGTGTATTGGGCCAACATGACGAGTCTGGCCGAAAAGAGCATACAATATACTACCTGAGCAAAAAGTTTACCGACTGTGAAACCAGATATTCACTGCTCGAGAAAACTTGTTATGCTCTAGCATGGGCTGCTCGCTGGCTAAGACAGTATATGTTGACTCATAACACTCTACTGATTTCTAAGATGGACCCTATCAAGTACATCTTTGAGAAACCCGCTCTTTCCGGGTGGATAGCTAGATGGAAGATGATTTTGACTGAGTATGATATTCAATACACAATGCAAAAGGCCATCAAAGGAAGTGTATTAGAAGATCATTTGGCCCATCAAGATGTTGATGATTATCAGTCTATGAACTTTGACTTCCCGGATGAGAATATCATGCTAGTGACCGACTGCGCGAAACCTGGACCATATGACGCACTTGAACAAGGATCCCGATAGACTATGGTCTTCGATGGGGCTTCCAACGCTTTGGGTAACGGAATTGGTGTTGTGATAATCTCCTATGAATGTTGCCACATTCCTTTCACTGTCATACTGTGCTTCGATTGTACGAACAACATGGCTGAGTACGAAGCATGCATTTTGGGTCTGAAGGCTGTCATTGATTGGAGGATCAAGCATTTGAATGTGTTCGGGGATTCCGCTCTAGAGATTAGCCAAGTAAAAGGAGATTGGGACACTAAGCACCCTAATCTCATTCCTTACAAGGAGCTTGTGTTATCTCTGATTCCTTACTTCGAAGAGATCACCTTTGAACACTTCCCTAGGGAAGAAAATCAGTTAGGCGATGCTTTGGCCATGATGTCTTCTATGTTCAAGGTCAAATGGGACAACGAAGCTCCTATGATTACAATTGAGAGATTTGACGAACCTGTGCACTGCTACGAGCTTGACACTGATGCCGAGAATCCATGGTACCATAAGGTGAAGAGATACCTTGAAGCACAAGAGTATCCCGAAGGATCATCCATCAATGATAAAAAGTTCTTACGAATATTCTCAGCCAAATTCTTTCTAAGCAATGAAATATTGTACAAACGTAACCATGATTCTACTCTACTCCGATGTGTGTACAAGAAGGAGGCAAAGGAAATTATGGAATACATGCATGATGATCTCTTCGGGACTCACTCTAGCGGACATACTATGGCCAAGAAAATCCTGAGAGATGGTTAATATTGGTCAACGATGGATACTGATTGCCATCACCACTCAAGGACTTGCCACAAATGCCAAATCTATGCTGATAAGGTTCATGTGCCTCCTATTCCTCTAAATATCGTGACTGCTCTGTGGCCATTTGCAATGTGGGGGATTGACATGATTGAAGAGATTAAACCTACTGCTTCCAATGGACATCGCTTCATTCTTGTCGCTATTGATTATTTCACCAAATGGGTCAAAGCCGTCTCATTTGCCTTAGTCACCAAGAACATGGTAGCCAGATTCATCAAACATAACCTCATCTGCCGCTATGGTGTCACTGAAAGGATCATCACTGACAATGGGACCAATCTTAACAATGCTATGATTACCGAACTTTACACTCAATTCAAAATCAAGCATCACAATTCTTCTCCTTATAGACCTAAAATGAATGGCGCAGTGGAAGCAACAAACAAAAACATTAAGAAGATTATGCAGAAGATGGTAGTGACCTACAAAGACTGGCATAAGATGTTACCATTTGCTCTTCATGGCTACCGTACTTCAGCTCGGACATCAACTGGGGCAACTCCTTTTTCTTTGGTCTATGGCATGGAAGTTGTCTTACCAGTGGAAGTTCAGATCCCCTCACTAAATATTATGATTGAAGCAGGTTTATGCGAAGCCGAATAGATTCAGACAAGATTGGATCAGTTGAACTTGATTGATGAAAAGCGACTGGTTGTTGTTTGTCATGGTCAGATGTACCAAAAGCATTTGATCAGGGCTTTCAACAAAAAGATCAGGCCTCGAGTATATCAAGTCGGTGACTTGGTAATAAAGCGCATCATTCTTCCACAAGGCGACCCCAGGGGCAAATGGACTCCCACATACGAAGGGCCATTTATTGTCAAGAAAGTTTTCTCTGGTGGTGCCATGATGCTGACTACTATGGACGGTGAAGATTTCCCACATCCTGTGAATGCGAACATAGTTAAAAAATACTATGTATAAGAGACCCTCTAGGTTGACAAACCTAGGTAAGATAAGGGCATCCCGGAAAACCAAAGGTTTGGGCAAAAATTAGGGGTATATGTAAAAGATTATACACCCGACAAGTTGAAAACTCGAAAGGGCGACTTGGGCAAAAATGGGTATCCTGGTGGGCTGAAAACCCGAAAGGGAGGTCCAGGAAAAAATTAAGGATTGAAATCGTATGAATATGTGTTGTACCCCGAAATTTTCCCTCCCATATTTCTCAATACATTTCAAGTGAGGTCCTCAAATTGCTCAAGGAAGTCCAAGGGTTGACCAGACAAACTCTCTCCTAAGGCAGTCTACCTCAAATTAGGTTTCATGTTGCATCAAGATACTTGAGCCCAAGGGATCCCAAATGCTCACTATTGTCCTAATGTGTTACCAAGATAATCCATGTCAAGTTTCAAGCCTTGCAAAGGAAGTTTGCTCAGTCAATTGCTCAAAGGCTTGAAAATCGACTGTGCTAGGGTAAAAGTCAATTGTGGCCCACATACAGTCAAACTTCAAGAATTTTGGTCAAAATCCTCATTTTGAAGTATTATTCATCATTTGATAAAGGTTTGATCATGATTCCTCAAGAATTTCTCTCAATTCATCAAAACCCAAAAGTTCCTAAATTTGGGTTTTGTAGGAAAAGTCAACCCAACTTTGACCAAGCATAACTTTCTCATACTTTATTATAAATGACCCATCCAAAGCTCATTTTGAATAGGATGAAATGCCCTGCAATTAATATTCATCTCCCAAGTTCAAAATATGCACTCACAAGAAGTTATGAATTTGGACATTATAGGTCATTTTGAAAAGTCAACAAAAACACCTTTTTTGTCAAAGCTTCATACATGAACATGGAAGACTCAATTGAGATGAAACCAAAATTTTCGCTTAGAGTACATCTTGAGCTTTCTAGAAAGTCTAAGAACACCTTAAAAGAGTCAAAATTGAAGGAGTTATGCATTGGTGAAGTTGACCTTTTTTGCAAAATTGCCAAAAGTCAAAAGTACCTCAAATTGCAATTTTTGTCAAATGAGCCAACGTTTTGCACTTGTTTTAAGTTTGTAACATGGTCCAAGAGCCCTAACTATTCCCACTTGCCTTTATTTTATTTTTTCCATTTATTTTGATTTTTATTTCAATTAAATCAATTTAAATCAAAATAAATCATGGAAATATCAAAATCATTTAAGTCTTAAGATTTGGTGCATATTTCAGGTCCCTTGTACAGCTAGCAATAAAATCAAATCGTGCAAGGCATGTTTGTGCATGAAAAGATTGATTTTTGGCTTATTTTGGAAAGATCTTCATGAGAATCAAATCATGATCAAAGACCATAATTGACAAAGATTGAAAGCACATTTGTAAACCTAATTCTATCAGTGATATATATTGGAGAAATGCAGACCAAAAGCACAAGGTTTTGAGGCGTGGAGAGGAAGAACAAAACTTGAAAAAACTCAAGAAAAGTGGTGATCTATTTTCATATTTCTAGGCAGTTTCAAGACTCCCAAGCCATCTCTTTCATTTCCTGGGCATACAAGGAAGCTATACCAATCAAAAGCAAGCTTCTTCGTGCCCAGAATTTGGTTCCACGACCCCCAGGGTTTGTTACTATTTTCAAAATTGAATCTCTTTATTCTTGCATATTTATCATGTTTCAATAGCATATTTATAATCCCTAACGTGTTTGCAAGCTCATGGTGACAATTAATTTCATTTTTGTTGGCTATATTGAAATCCACCATTGCTAGGGTTTTTGGTTGCGTTTTGGGATCTTTTTATACAAGAAGAATTGGTCCATAAGAAGGGCACCATGATGCTCACCAGGCCAAGATGAATTGGTCCACAACATTGGATTTCATTTATCGTGTATGTATGTGATTTTGAAATGTGCAGGAGTTATAGCGACGGACCTATGTCTGTAGGTAAAAGTCTCTGACTTTTACCATCAGAGAAGGGAAGAAGAAGACCTGTGTGGCACCATCCCATTAGCCCATTTGAAAGTTCGTGCGCTGGGAGTTAATATATTATGTTATTTCAATATAATCTTTGTTTTGTCTATTGTATAAAACAAACGCGCAAGGCTCAGTTGGTAGTGGGACAGATGGAAAAGGCCATAGGACCTGGATTCGAATCCCAGGTCCCCCATGTATTTCATGTTATTTTTATTTGAATGATCAGACATGTACACAGGCATGAAGACCACCATGTGCCCTCAAGGATCAACCGTCCAGGTGTCCAACCAATCTAATCCAACGCTTGGCATGGGAAGATCCATGATACGCCCTAGTCAAACATGCAACACTGAATCATGGAAGTCAAACGTGGGTCAGAATACTTGGGCCCAAAAGCTGCTATTGGCACCCCTCCAACTGCTGTTTACCAGGCCCATTTTCCTTTTCTTTTTTCTTTTGATATTTTTTTATTTAATTTATTTAAATTACTTTACTAACCCAAAATTAATTCTTTTTTACTAAAAATGCATAAAATCAATTTCACCAAATTAGATTTAGGTTTTATTTTTTATCAAAAATTAATTTAATTAGTTTATTTTAATTATAGGATAACTTTAATTTGACTTTGTAAATAAATTAAAGTAAGTTAGAAACTAGGGTTTTTGTTTAATTTAATTTCTATTTTCTTTTCTTAAAAAAATAACCAAAACACAAAATAGGTCAAATGTAATTAATTTTCTTAATTTAAATTAATTAGTAATTAGGTTTGTACATATTTAATTTAAAACCTTATTTTCTCAAAATAATAAAAAAAAAATAAAAAATAATTCTTCTTGTAATTAGGTTAGACGAGGTCAAAACCCTAACTTTTCTCGTTCTCGATTCATCGCGCGTTTATTTATTTTTTCACAATATTGATGTAATTGCTCGTGGGATGTAATAGATTAATTAGGACTTTTCGTTTATTTTTTCGTTTTACGGGTTTTTGGCTATGTAATTAATCCCGAAGCCTTGTAATAGCGTAGCTTTACTTTCTTCATTTTAATTCTCGCAGGTATTCACTGTTAGATGTATGATAATAGGATTGCATGACAAGAATGTATGATAATTTTAAAACGGTTAGAAAACCCTAAATGTACAAAGATAATAACTTGAAATTGAATCACTCGCACATGCGCACTCCTAGGGTATACTCTTACTTCGGTTTCCTTCGGTAAACGATCATCAAGTATAGGGTGTTTTAGTGGTCACTCTGTTGTCTAAACAAAGATCAAAAGTCCCGTTCAGAAATGTTGCCTCGGAAATGTTGCCTCGAATATGATCTTAAGACATTAGGGTTATTACTAAGACGTCCTAACATTGCTTTAGTGATCGTACATCCCTCTTTAAAATTTACCCTTACAAACTCCAACGATGGTGCTACCTACTCCTTAATAGTAGGATAGCGTTGTCTAAAGGAAACAAGAACATAAACATTCTTTTTTTGAGTAGGTAGATGCTAGTAGGTACTTGCTCATAACAGACTTTTTCCACACTTACACTCTTTTCAAAAAAAGTTTTAAAAAACACTTCGTAACACCCTTGAAGACAGAAGCAAGGGTTAAATTGAAGTAAAACAAAAACTTTTCAAAACACACAAACACGGAAGCAATTTTTTAAAATGATGAGCAAGTACCTAAGAGCCCATGGAAAACCACGGATAGAAAGGGTGTTAATACCTTCCCTTTCTATAATCTACCCCCCGTACTCAAAATCTCGAAAAAGGAATTTTTCTGTGCTTTTTTCTTTTCCAGTTGGATAAAATAAAAGTCGGTGGCGACTCTTGCTTACCGCGACATTTTGCGAACAAAAAACGCAAAACGCAAACCAGCATTTTCCTAAAACCAGTCCGGTTTTGCCACCGTATCACAGAACTGGCGAATCTGCTGGGGAATTAATAAGTGGGGTATACCTTAGGATTAGTTCATCATATTTGCTTCTATTGTTTGATTTGATTGCTTTACCTTTTGAGGGTTTTGTTTTGGGAGTTACTATAGATCCTAACCCAGATCTGGGGGACACCTTTTAGGTAAGTAGCAATAAACTGTGAGGGAACTGTACGGTGTAGACCGATACGGTTAAAGCAATAGCTACATTGATGTGGCACATTGGTTGGTATCGGTATCCTATATGGAGAAACGAGGAGAATACAGGGCTTTTATGTGTGTCGTTAAGCATCAAATGACCTTAGAACCTATAATTTACCAACTTGGCCACAGGAAGTAGTGAGATAGCCGGTCTCGGTGTAAAGCTGGGAACTGGTTGATACTCGATGCTACACTCATTGAGACCATACTCTCGAGATAGTTCTGGCTGTAAGAAAAGATTGTGTGAGCTGAAACCATGACCGATGGAGGATGGTCAGTGATATTGAGAACCTCTAGAACCCGGTTACTATTATTAAGATAGGTTGAAACCAACTGAACTTCAAGAGGGTAGTTCCTAGACCCCATGCAAGCCTAAAACTTAAGGGCTATTGTGTGACTTGTTTGCCTTTACCATGTATGTTATCTGCTATACCTGTGGTGTGTTTTTATCATGACATCATGCATCATAACATAGCATGCGTACTTCATTCACTAACCATTTCAAAGACCGAGGGGATTTATCTTTGTTCTGTTTTGCAGATTATGGCTTCCATGCATAGAAACACCATCCGAGTTAACTTTGTGCAAATACCTTCTCAACTCAAAGATTTGGCCTCGAGAGTTTCCGATACTTCTTCATTCATTAGAAGGCATGGTCAGCTTCTTAGCTTAGTTACCTCAAAGTTTGATGAGCAGATGATGAGTGTGCTTTTCCAGTTCTTTGATCCGATGCATCATTGCTTCACTTTCCCGGATTATAAGCTAGTTCCAACTTTGGAGGAGTTTTCTTACTTACTAGGCATATCCATCCTTGAGCAGACACCCTTCACAAGTTTGAAAGATGCTCCTAGACCAGAAGACCTTGCTTCAGCTTTACATTTGAAAAGGGCTGATGTAGTATCCAACTGGGAGACACGAAGCGGGGTTGAAGGTTTCTTAGCCAAGTTTCTAATAGATCAAGCTCAGCAGTTCTGGGATAATTTGGACTTTCAAGATTTTGAAGACATCTTGGCTCTCCTCGTATACGGTTTGGTTCTTTTCCCGAATCCAGATTCCTTCATAGATGTGAACGAGGTTAAGATCTTCTTGTCTCGCAATCCTGTGCCTACTCTTCTGGGTGATATTTTGCATGCTCTCTATACTCATACTATGCGTAGAAGAGGGAACCTCATGTGTTGCACGCTGCTGTTGGCGAGGTGGTTTATTTCGCACCTCCCCAAGTCTGTATTGAAGAATGAGGAAGGGTTAGGATGGTCTTACAGAATCATGTCACTTGCCCATACAGACATTCTTTGGAGTTCTAAGGATATGGAAAGAGTTGCTGTCATTGACCGATGTGGGGAATACCCTAATGTCCCGTTGCTTGGAATTAGAGGGGGAATAACCTACAACCCTTGTTTGGATTTATGACAGTTTGGTCGTGCTCGGAGAGACGGTCCTCATGAGCTACTTCTTACAGATATTGTCTTTGACTATAAGGAGGACGTTGAAGAGCATCGCTGAAGGTTTATACGAGCCTAGGGCATAGTGAACAGGTCTGACCCTCAAGAGATAGGACCAAAGACTTCTCTCCCTATGCAACCTTACCTCCAGTGGGTCCGATCCTGGGCTCAGAAGCTTAGGATGCCTTATGAAGCTGTGTTGCCAGTGATTGTAGAGCATACTAATGAAGAAGGTGTTCCTTATACAGTCCTTTATCCCTACGTGCCTACTGATCTTAGAGCATTGAAGAGATCCTGGATTCAGCTGAAAGAGGAGAGGGATACTTAATGGGAGAAGTATCATGAGCAAGAAAGGAAGATCTTGAAGCTCACGAGGCAACTTGAGAATGAAAGGACGATCAATGACTACGTCAGCACGAAGGGAAAGCGTCCATGGAACTTCTGATTTTTTGTTTCTTTTTTATAGTTTATATTTGTTCTCAGTCTATTTCTTTTGTAACGCCTTAAAGGCATTGTTAAACATTCTTACAGGTTTAATCTAATAGAATTTGTGTATTCCTTGGTTTGCAAATTTAAATCTCCCAAAGTCTTTGAAATCATTTCATACGCATTCCATTATCATGCACCTCATTACAGGTATCATTACAGGTTTCTCATCTTCTTCGTTGTTTATTTCAGCACAGAATGTCTTCTGAAATACCTACCGATCAAGCCATTAAAGCTCTTCAAGCACAGAATTCTCAATTCAAAGATATGTTCTTGAACTTGGCTAAAGGGCAAGAGGATTTGAAGACTCTCATCATGAAGGAGAAGAAAAAGAAGAAGAAGAAGAAGAAGAAGAAGAAGGTGATTCTTCTGAATATGGGTCACAGATTTGAGAATAGGTTGCGACAGGAAGCTGATCTGTCTCATTCATCAAAGGAGGAGAGAATCAAGAGGAAGAAAAGGGTCATAGTCCTGTAGTCTCTGATAATGACACTGATTTTGATGAAGAACAATATCCTCCTACTGAGGATAGGTACAAACAACTTGAAGATCGTCTGAGTGCTATGGAGATTCAAAAGGTCCTTGGTTTGGATTTCGGGGACTTGGGTTTAGCATCTGGGGTGGTGATCCCTCATAAGTTTAAAGCTTCGGTTTTTGCTAAATACGATGGAGTATCCTGTCCAAAACTCCATCTCCGCTCGTATGTCCGAAAGATCCAACCTTACACTACTGATAGGAATTTATGAGTACATTTATTTTAAGATAGTATGTCAGGGACTCAGCTTGAATGGTTTTATCAATTGGAAGGAGCTAATGTCTGCAACTGGGAGGACCTTGCTGCTGCTTTTTACAAGTAGTATCAGTATAACACCGACCTGGCTCCCACTCGTACTCAGCTTCAGGGTATGTCTATGGGTGCAAGTGAAGGTTTTAAGGACTATGCTCAGAAGTGGAGAGATCTGGCTGGAAGAGTCCAACCCCCTCTGTCTGATATAGATTTGGTTGATATGTTTCTGGGGACCTTGTCTGGTCCATTTTTCAATCATCTGATCGACAGTTCATCATCTGGGTTTACTGAATTGATTTTGACTGGGGAGAGAGTGGAAATTGGTATCTGAAGTGGTAAGATACAGAAGGATACGTCGTCAAGTGCAGTAAAGAATCCTTTCACTGGTAAGAAAGAAGCTAGTGCAGTTTACAGCTCGAGGAGCCAAAATCGACCTGAACACTGTCAATCAATGAATGCGGTAGTAATATCGAGACCCACCGTTGCCCCGCAACGCAACAATCAACAAACAATGGAGAGACCGCAAAGACAGTACACTCGGCTCAATATGACTCTGTCTCAAATTCTACCACAATTGTTGAAGACCAACCTGGTAACTCTGAGGGAGGCCCCGAAGAATCCCAGCACAACATCTCGGTTGTATAATCCAAACGCCCGCTGTGCCTATCACTCCGATAGCCCATGGCATGATACAAACAACTGTTGGGCCTTGAACAATAAGGTGCGAGATTTGATTGAAGCTAAAGAAATTGAGTTTGACGCTCTGGAGAAGCCCAACATCATGACTGCTCCTATGCCCAAACATGGTCATGGAGTAAATGTTGTGGACGATGATTCATTTGTGACCTCTGTGGAAGACATTTCTACTCCATTGATGACAGTTAAGAAGAATCTATTGTTGGCTGGTTTATTTCCGGGTTGTGGCGAAGGTTGCCACCTATGTTAAATCCTGCCTGCCGGTTGCCATTTATTGAAATCAGGTGTTCAACGCCTGATGGATAACAAAGAGATCATGTTCGAGAAAACTTTAATTTCGTTGATTCCTGTTGAATATGTTTCCATCATAACCATTTCCGCCAATCCTTCCAAGGCTTCCTCGAGAAATCCTGTTAGGATTACATCCGTTCTGAGAGTTGCTCCATTAATCATTACTATTCCTGGTCCTATCCCATACACTTCGGATAAGGCTGTCCCGTGGCACTATGGGGGCGATGTGTATTATCATGGGATCAAACAAGACTTGAAGGTTGAAGAAGCTGATGCTGATGTCAGCAATATTGTCGGGGCTAGCAAGGTCACCCGAAGTGGAAGACTCTTTTCTTCTGAGATTTTCCCTCCGACTGTTCAAGAGCTTGTTGTCATTCCATCTTCCAGTACATCAGCTACTGTCCCAGTTCATATTCCAGTTATCACCCCTGTCGCCGAGCCATCTGACACTCGGGGCAAAGAAGTCATAGGTGAGCCTGCCCGGATGGAGGCACCTAAGAAGGTCATTGTAGAAACCTCTAAGCACGAGATAGAGGAAATTCTGAAGATTATCAAGAAAAGCGACTACAACGTAGTCGAGCGGCTGGGGTAGACCCCATCAAAAATCTCCATGTTATCCTTGTTATTGTGTTCTGAGGCCCATGCAAAGGCTTTAATTTCTTTCCTTAAAACTGCGCATGTGCCGCAGGAAACTTATGCCGATCAATTCAAAGACCACGTAGCTAGTTTGACTTCCGACAATGGGTTGGGTTTCTCAGATGCCGATCTGACTGCTAAAGGAAGAAATCACAATGATGCTCTGCATGTCTCGATCGAGTGCAGGGGCACTACTCTGGCCCACATACTGGTGGATACTGGGTCCTCATTTAATGTTTTACCCAAGAAAGCATTAGACCGTCTGGACTGTGAAGGTTTGGTTCTTAAGCCAAGTAATATTGTGGTTAGAGCTTTTGATGGGTCAAAAAGGATGGTGCACGGGGAAGTGGACGTCCCTGTTAAAGTTGGCTCTCAAACTTTTGCATCTACGTTCTATGTGATGGATATTCGGCCATCTTATTCTTGTTTGCTGGGTCGCCCGTAGATTCATAAGGCTGGGGCAGTGACTTCTACGCTCCATCAGATGTTGAAATATCCAGTAAAGGGGAAGATTGTTAATGTGCAAGGTGAGGAGGAGTACATGTAAGTCATCTTAACTCCTTTCGCTATATGGAGATGGATGGAGAGTTCATTGAAACCCCGTGTTAGAATTTTGAAGAGGTCCCCCAGACTCTGGCATCGACAGAAGTTGCTGTTGAAGAACCTCCAATGAAGATGGCTTCCCTCAAGAATGCCAGGGTCATAATTGAAAAAGGTGGGTGTGCCAATTAGGGTCGGCTCCGTGACTTTTCACACAAGACTGACAAGTTTGGTTTGGGCTTTACTGCAGAGGCTCAAAGGGCTGTTAGGCGTGCACGGATTGGAAGACCTCCCCTGCACATCAGTAATCAGGGAGTGAATTCAATTGAGGATGATGAAGAAGAGCCAAATATTGACAGCTGGATTTACCCGACTACCGACGGTGGATTGAACAATTGGACGGCGAAAGACTTCGTGCCCGTTTCTTTTATTACACGGTAATAGACTTTTGTTTTGGGATTTGTAATAAACAGTTTAAAACTTTATGTCCTGGTGCCTTGCTCGATGAACTTTGGCTTTGTTTGTGAGGGCTTATTATTTTTCATTTTCATATATCACCAATAAAGCATTGGATGTTTTCTTGCATTACAAATTTTGCGCTCCTTGTTTTTCTTGTCTATCTTGCACTTTATTAAAACAGATATTGTCTTACACACACTTACATATCATAATGCAGATCCACATCCACTCTGGATCCCACTGATAACGACTCTACTATTGCCAGTTATGACTTTGAAAATCCGATCAACCAAGCCGAGGACGAAGGTGAAGATGATTGTGAAGTGCCTGGGGATCTTGCTAGACTGTTACTGCAAGAAGAGAGGGCCATACAGCCTCATGAAGAGCCAGTGGAATCAGTAAATTTGGGTACATAGGAAGACAAGAAAGAGGTCAAGATAGGTGCAAATCTAGAATCTAGTGTCAAGCAACGGTTGATACAGATGCTACGCGACTATGTTAAGATCTTCGCTTGGTCTTATGAAGATATGCCTGGTTTGGATACTGATATTGTGGTACACCGCCTGCCAACCAAAGAAGGTTGTCCTCTGGTAAAGCAGAAGGTTCGCCGTATGCGCCCCGAGATGTCTGAGAAAATCAAAGCTGAAGTCATGAAACAGTTTGATGCCGGTTTTCTAGCTGTCACTTCTTACCCACAGTGGGTTGCCAATGTGGTTCTGGTGCCGAAGAAAGATGGTAAGGTACGGATGTGTGTGGACTATAGGGATCTGAACAGGGCGAGCCCCAAGGATGGTTTCCCGCTTCCTCACATCGATGTTTTGGTAGACAACACCGCGCAGCATAAGGTCTTCTCCTTTATGGATGGTTTTTATGGTTACAATCAGATTAAGATGGCTCCCGAGGACATGGAGAAGAAAACATTAATTACGCAATGGGGCACCTTCTGTTACAAGGTAATGCCATTTGGATTAAAGAATGTTGGGGCAACATGTCAACGCACCATGGTTGCTTTGTTCCACGACATGATTCACCATGAGATTGAGGTGTACGTTGATGACATGATTGCAAGGTCCCAGACTGAAGAAGAACACCTTGACCATCTTCAGAAGCTATTTAACAAGTTGAAGACGTACAAACTAAGGTTGAACCCGAAAAAGTGCACCTTCGGGGTAAGGTCTGGTAAGCTTCTGGGTTTCGTCGTTAGTGATAAAGGTATTCAAGTGGATCCTGCAAAGGTGAAGGCTATACAGGAAATGCCAGCTCCTCGAATGGAAAAAGAAGTCAGAGGATTTTTGGGACGTCTGAACTACATTGCCCAATTCATTGCGCACCTGACTGCTACTTGTGAACCCATCTTCAAGCTGTTGAAGAAAGATCAAGTGGTAAGATGGAATGATGAATGTCAGGCCGCTTTCAAAAGGATCAAGGAATATCTCCAAGAGACACCTATTCTGATGCCTCCAGTTGAAAGAAGACCTTTGATCTTATACTTGACAGTACTCGACAAATCAATGGGGCGCGTGCTGGGGCAGCATGACGAGTCTGGCCGAAAAGAGCATTCTATTTACTACCTTAGCAAAAAATTTACCGACTGTGAGACCCGATACTCACTGCTTGAGAAAACTTATTGCGCTTTGGCATAGGCTGCTCGCTGGCTGAGACAGTATATGCTGACTCACACTACCTTGTTGATATCAAAGATGGACCCAATCAAGTATATCTTCGAAAAGCATGCCTTATCCGGAAGAATAGCAAGATGGCAGATGATCCTAACTGAGTATGACATCCAATACACAACCCAAAAAGCAATCAAGGGGAGTGTGTTGGCAAATCATTTGGCACATCAGGCCGTGGATGATTACCAATCTATGAATTTCGAGTTTCCGGATGAGAACATCATGTTGGTGACTGACTGTGAAAAACCTGGACCGGATGAAGGACCTGAGGAGGGATCCCGATGGTCTATGTATTTTGATGGAGCTTCAAACGCGTTGGGTAATGGAATTGGCACCGTGATCATATCTCCTGAAGGTTTTCATACTCCGTTCATTGCCCGATTATGTTTTAATTGCACCAACAACATGGTGGAGTATGAAGCGTGCATCACGGGCCTTCGAGCAGATATTGACCTAAGGATTAAGTTCTTGAGGGTATTCGGAGATTCCACTCTAGTGATCAGTCAGATCAAAGGCGAGTGGAATATGAAGCACCCAAATCTTAATCCTTACAGGGAGTATGTGCTGACATTGCTCCCACACTTCGAGGAGATAACCTTTGAACACTTCCCAAGAGAGGAGAATCAGTTAGAGGACGCGCTAGCTACCATGTCTTCTATGTTCAAGGTCAGGTGGGACAATGAGGCTCCCTAGATTACCATTGAGAGGTTGGACGAACCCGCACATTGCTATGACATTGAGACTGAAGAGGTAGCAGATAAACCCTGGTTTCACGAGGTAAAGAGGTATCTTGAGGCTCAAGAATACCCCGAGGGTGCATCTGTTAATGATAAGAAGTTCTTAAGGAGGTTCGCGGAGAAGTTCTTCATCAGTAATGGTATCCTTTACAAGCGTAACCATGACTCAACCTTACTACGATGTATGGACAACAATGAGGCAGAAAAGATTATGGCAGAGTTACATGAAGGTACTTTTGGGACTCATTCCAGTGGACACACCATGGCAAAGAAGATCCTACGGGTAGGATATTATTGGTCCACCATGGAAGCCGATTGTTATCAGCATTCTCGGACTTGTCATAAGTGTCAAGTCTATGTTGATAAGGTGCATATACCTCCAGTTCCTCTGAACATCTTGACAGCTCCTTGGCCTTTTGCAATGTGGGGCATTGATATGATTGGAAAGATCAGACCTACTGCGTCCAACGGGCATCGTTTCATTCTGGTGGCTATTGATTACTTTACAAAGTGGGTTGAGGCATCTTCCTTTGCTACAGTAACCAAAAACATATTGGCGCGGTTCATCCGACACAATCTGATATGTCGATACGGTGTACCAGAGAGGATCATTATAGACAATGGTACAAATCTCAACAATACGATGATCATCGAGCTCTGCAAACAGTTCAAGATACAACATCACAACTCTTCTCCTTACCGGCCGAAGATGAGTGGGGTTGTTGAAGTAGCTAATAAGAACATCAAGAAAATTGTGCAGAAAATGACGGTGACATACAAAGACTGGCATGAGATGTTACCATTTGCTCTTCATGGGTACCGTACCTCAGCGCGGACGTCAACAGGGGCAACACCTTACTCTTTGGTATATGGCATGGAGGCAGTCCTACCCATTGAAGTTCAGATACCCTCTCTTCGGATTATGAAGGATGCAAGTCTGAGTGAGGACGATTGGATCCAGACCCGGCTTGATCAGTTGAATTTAATTGACGAGAAGAGACTTACTGCTATTTGTCATGGCCAGACATATCAAAAGCGGATGATCAAGGCATTTAACAAGAAAGTCAGACGACAAGAGTATCAAGTTGGGGATCTTGTGATCAAGCGCATCATATTGCCGCAAGGTGATCCAAGGGGCAAATGTACCCCTACGTATGAAGGGCCATTTGTGGTTAAGAACATTTTCAGGAGGAGCTATGATTCTAACCACCATGGATAGTGACGACCTTCCTCACCCCGTTAATGCAGACATAGTGAAAAAATACTATGCATAATCAAAGACCCGCTAGGTTGACTGGCCTAGGGAAAAATAAGGGCTTCCCGGCGAACCAAAAGGGTTCGGGCAAAAGTAAGGAATGAAATTGAAAAAATATGTACACCTAGCAAGTCGAAAACCTGAAAAGGCGGCTTGGGCAAAAAGGGGTATCCCGGTGGACTGAAAACCCGAAAGGGTGGTCCAGGAAAAAATTAGGGATTGAAGCGTAACACTATGTCTCATTGGATCATCTTGAAACCAGACTTCGGTATCGACTATCAAGCTCGGACGACACTAATCAATCTGATCTACCTTCAACCAAGTAGCAAAGTGATGAGACTCTCGAAGATATAAAGGCAATAACAGAGTTGGAACCCAGTGGGATTGTTCACATAGCTGTTTTTCTTTGATTTTCACAAATTGTATAATTTCTATCTTTCGGCGACATTCCCTTCCTAGGACGTCAGCCTCTTGTACAAAATGCCTATTACAGGCCAACTTCAAAATCAATACAATTCATTTTACAATAAGCTTCAAAATTGTTTTTCTTTTTCTGTTTTGTTTTGCAAGAACGTCCAATGATTCATTTTTGATATATGCATTCAAAAATAATTGTTGCTCATTGTTGTACCCCAAAATTTGCCCTCTCATTCTTCAAGGCCTTTCTCACAAGGATTCTCAAGGTTCAAGCTTGCACAAGTACTTTGAAATTTTCCAGTACCAAAATTAAAAGGAAACTGTCAAAAAAGGAGAAAACAGATAAAAATAACATTTTGACAAATTTGGAGGAAAACAGGTCTCCTTCGATTCAGCACCCTTCGATTGACTCTTGGCCTCCTTCGAATGCAACTTGGATTACATCCTTCATTTTGAACTCAAAGCCTCCTTCGAATGCCAGTTTAGGTTATCCTTCGTTTGTATTTGAAACCTCCTTCGAATGCAACTTAGGTACATCCTTCGTTTGGATTTGAAACCTCCTTTGATTCAGCCTTTTGATTGGACAAGTGTGCTGCCTACATGGTTGCAATCAAAGGCCATGACATGTTGGCCACACATGCCCCCTGTAAGGAAACCTTTTCGATTCACCAAGCGTGCTGCCTGCAAAGCCTACTTCGATTTGGACAAGTTTACTGCCTACAAGCTTGCTTCGACTGGACAAGTTTACTGCCTGCATGCTTGCTTCGTTTGGACAAGTTTCAATGGGATAAAGTAACCATCTCAATGCATCCTTCAAACCCACTTGAACCAAGGGCCTCTTACATACTTTGCTTCATACAAGTTTCGTTTGATCCAAGAAGTATCTTCCTACAAGATGTGACTAAGTTCTTGCTTCCCTTGAAAAAGCGCCCTTCAACTCATAAGCCAGGAACTTCCCTCATGCTAAAAAAGACACAAGGAAATGACTCCCTTTATGTTTGTTTCGATCCACATGCTTAGATTGGGCAATATGCTTCCTTCAAGCATAAGCTTTCGATTTGGCAATATGTTTTCTTCGATACAAGCTTCGACTGGGCATTAGCTTGTTTCAACCACAGGTTTCGACTGAGGGAAAGGCTTCCTTTTGGTTTTCTTCAATTCAAAAGTCAATAATCTTCTAAAAGCTTCTTTCGATTCAGAAGTTAATAACCTTCTGAAAAGGGCCATTCGAAGAACACATAGTTGGTCCATTTGAAGGACACACAGTTGGTGAAAACGAATGTCGTGTTGTCCTAGTCTGGTCGAAAGGTAGAAAGATGGAGGATTCGACTCAAAATATCAAGTTGAACATTTAGACCCATACGCTAGGCTACGTGTTTTCCCTTTTCAGGCCTCAAACCTATGACTCGCCCTATACTTAATTGTTTATGCAAGATAAAATAGGCCTTTACCCATTTGTTGTCCAAGACCACTTGCACTTAATAGTATAATATTACCTTTTAGAAAAGTTTGTCTTGAGCCTTGCGCCTATTTTCCTTCAGAAGGAAGCAACCCATCTGAACCATTCATCTTGCTTTTATGGCACAAGTGGACATTCACTTTCCAGCTGAGCCTTATTTTATTATTTTTTCTCCCCAAGCTTTCCAAAAGCCTTTCTCTATAAATAGAGAGTTCATTTGCACAAAGAGAGGGGAGGATCTTTGGACCAGAGGAACGAATCCCCCAAATTTTCTCAAACACAACAAAAAAACTCTCAAGTTCATCAACACTTGAGAAATCACAAAAAATCCCAGAATCACATTCATCTCCTTCAATTTTGGAGAATAACAACACTTCAGTCTCCTTTGAAATCGAAGAAGCATCACACTTGCTTTTTCCCCTCTTTTGAATCCAGCATCCTGGGCCTCCACTCAAGGTCCCACATCCATTCAAGGCCTGAAGCAAGGTAAGTTATTCTTACCTTTGAACTTTTCGTTTCATAACATGTAAATACAATTCCTTTTCGCTTGAAACATGTACATACCATTGTTCCTTTCGTTTCCACACTTTTTTAACATATTTTTTAGAACTAAGCCTTTTGTTTTGCTTTCTGTTTACCTGAACTTGCTTTAACTATTAAACTGATTACAAGACAAATACTAGCATGGCCTCAGGCCATGTTGCCATTTAATGCTTGAAATGAAAGAAACAGGAAACAGGAAATAGGAAACGAAGCTTCTGTCTTCTACCCCCTTTTTCCAGGCCCAATCAAAGGAGGAAGAAAGGCAGATTGCATCTTATACTGGTTCCAGGCCCAGTCAAAAGGCACAACATGTTGTCCTGCTGGTCACAATCGAAAGGCATAACATGCTGACCGTGAGGCCTCAGTCGAAAGTCATGCCTTCACCCTTTTCAGGGCAAATCGAAGAGAGCCAGAAAGTGCAGAATCAAAGAGTTCTTCTGCCTGAATCGAAAGACCCTCATTTTTCTTGCTTTTATTTTATTTTTACCTTTACATTTCTATGCACTTCAATATGGTTGTAATAGTGTAGGATTTATTTTTTGCACTTTTTGTTACTTTTATATGCTTGCTAGTAAATAGGATATGTATGGCAAGATAAGATCAACAATAGCTCACCATAACATGTAAAAAGATAATATATCTGAAAAACAATACACTCGCACATATCACTCTTAGGGTACACCTCACTTGGTTGCCTCGAACGTGGTCATTGAGTATAGGATGTTTTAGAGGTCGCCCTCCTGTCCAAAGATCAAAGTTGCCTCAAAACGGTTGCTTCGGATAAAAATGATCTAAGACATTAGGGTTACCGCTAAGGCGTCCTAACATTGCTTTAGTGACCACACGTCCCTTAATCGAATTGACCCGAAAAACTCTAACGACGGTGCTACCTACTCCTTAATAGTGGGATAGAACTGTCTAAAGGACATTTGCACAGTTTAATTCCTTTTTGAGTAAGTAGAGGTTCTTAAGTACTTGCTCTTTTGAAAACAAAACAAAACTTTTCACACTTACACCCCTTTCAAACAAAAAACTCTTTGCAAACCCACAAACATAAAGAAAAGCAAACTTTTGAAAACATAATGAGCAAGTACTTAAGAGCCCGTGGATAACCACGGATAGAAAGGGTGCTAATACCTTCCCTTTCTATAATCTACCTCCCGAACCCGAGAAACATCTCAAAAAGGAATTTTTCTGTGCTTTTGTCCTTTCCTTGTTGGATAAAATAAAAGACGGTGGCGACTCTTGCTTACCGCAACATTTTGCAAAAACAAACGCAAACGCGAACCAGCATTCCAAAACAGTCAGTTCTCATTCCCACCGATCACAGAACTGGCGACTTTGCTGGGGAATTATATTTAAGTGAGGTGTACCTTAGGATTAGATCACTATGTTTTCAATTGTATGCTTTGTATGCTTTAATTTTGTGGGCTTGTAACGGAGTTCTATAGATCCTAACCCGGATCTAGGGATACCCTTTAGGTAAGTAACAATAAACTGTGAGGGATCTGTCCGGCGTAGACCGACACAGATGAAGCAGTAGCTACATTGGTGTGACACCTTGGTCTGTACCGATATCCCTTGTGTTGGAACGAGGAGAATATGGGTATTCTAAGGAGTCATTAAGCACCAACTAACCTTAGAACCTTAAATTGACCAACTTGGCCATAGAACAGTAGCAGTATGCTACACTCATTGAGACTAAACTCTCGCGATGATTCCGGCTGCAAGAAAAGGTTGCTAAATTGGAATTATGACCGATTGAGGGTAGTCAGTGATATTGAGATCCTCTAGAACCCGGTTACTATTTCTAGGAAAGGTTTGAGCCAACTAAACTTAAGAGGGTACTTACCTACAAACCCCATGCAAGCCTAAACCTAAGGACTTGTTTGCTTTGTGTGAATATGATTACCTGTATATACACTTGCTTAATTTTTCATACATGTACATATCATCATAACATCATACCATAGCATTTTCAATAACCATTTCAAGGATCTCGAGGGTCTTTCGATGCAGGGTCACGTTGAACCAGATGTCTATCAAGGGGCAAGAGGGTTCTCCTCTAAACAAACGCCGTCAAAGATCAAGTGCAACAACTTGAATCAGGGGCCATGACCCACTTGACATGGTGAGCTTGATTCTCGTGGAAAGACATCCACCAATAACAAAGTTCTCCAATCAAAGATGTTGATCAAAGTTCAAATCTCTAACATTTTCTTGTGTTTACCCCGCGAGATCCTTGGAAACATACATCCATATATCATACATCATATCATGACAGGTTTCTCCCATACAGGCCTCCTTATCTTCCTACTGTTTATTTCAGTAAGATGCAACAAACGGTGAAAGATCTCCAAGCTCAAAACACTCAATTCCAACAAATGTTTCTGGCTATGGCTAAGGGGCAAGAGGACCTGAAAGCTCTCCTTCTCAAAGAAAAGAAGAAAAAGTCCAAGAAGTCAGTAGGCGTCTTGAACTTGAGAAGAAGACCTAAAGCCCTAGATCTTTCAACTCCATCCAGCATAGGGGATAGTCTGGAAGAAGACCATAATTTGGATATTAATGAAGTTGAAACTGACTACTCCGAGGAACAATATCCTCCCGCTGATGACAAGTATAAACAATTGGAGGATCGCCTCAGTGCTATGGAGATTCAACAAATACCTGGCTTGGATTTAGGAGACATGGGTTTAGTTTCTGGATTGGTCATCCCGCCAAAGTTCAAAGTCCTTATCTTTTCCCTGTACGATTGAGTCTCTTACCCTAAGATGCACTTAAAGTCTTATGTCTGCAAGATTCAACCATACACAACTGATCCAAAGCTTTAGATCCATTTCTTCCAAGAAAGCCTGGTAGGGACTCAACTCGAGTGGTTTTGTCAATTGGAGAGTTCCCGCATCCACACCTGGGAGGATCTAGCTGCTGCTTTTTACAAACAATATCAGTACAATGTTGATCTTGCATCACCTCGTGTGCAATTGCAGAACATGACCATGGGTTCCAACGAGAGCTTCAAAGGATACGCCCAAAAGTGGAGAGATTTGGCTGGTATGGTGCAACCCCCTTTAACTGACAGGGAGTTGATTGTCATCTTCATGGAAACATTGACAAGGCCTTTCTTCAAACACTTGATCAGAAGCTCTTCAGCCGGGTTCACCGAGCTAATACTGATCGGCGAAAGGGTCGAAGCTGGCATCAAAAGTGGGAAGATTCAAGAAGCTACACCTTCTGATGCTCAGAAAAAGCCTTACAGTGGGAAGAAATGGTCTAATGTTGTGTACAGTCAAAAGAGTCGCCATGACCAACACGTAGGGGCAGTCCTGATCTCTGGTTCTGCGTCACACCGACAACAACAAAGGGGAAATCAACGAAGGCCAGACGACCCTAAAAGACAGTTCACCAACATCAACATGCCGCTGTCTCAAGCGCTGCAACACTTGTTGAGGATGAATCTGATTACATTGATAGGACCTCATCCAAACCCCAAAACTTCTTCTCCTAACTACAATCCTGATGCAACATGTGCTTATCATTCTGACAGTCCCGGGCATGACACTAATGATTGCTGTACATTGAAGTACAAAACTCAGAATTTGATTGACGCCAAGGAGATCAAGTTTGATCCTCCGGAGACTCCAAACGTGACATCTGCTCCTACGCCGAATCATTGAGAGTGTCTTGTTCATTTTGAATTTTCAATTGTAATTCCTTTTGTCGTTCAAACAATTATCTATTAATGTCAAACTTTGTTTCATTAATGCATTGCATATGTCATGTCTTGAATTAATTCATTCGTTGTCATTTCATTTAAACTATGCTTTTTACCCACTTTATGACATTTAACTCTTGCTAAAAGTTACAAGCCTTTAGAGGGAGGATGACGAAACAATGCCATAATCTCATACGGTATGCTTTTGGACATACCTTGCTGACGATGTACAGGCGTTTCTTTCAAATCCTAAACACTTGAGTTATAAGGAAGATAATCCCTAGTCAACCCCTTCGAGCCAAAGAAGTAGGAGTTTTCTATTTTAAACACAAATTGAAACCTTTAATTTAAACCTGGGGCAGGGTAGTCTCTCAGTTAATTCAAAAGATGCGCTTTAAGCCACAAACTCTCCCTTCGTCATACAACGAATGACATCAAAAAATATTCCTCTGGAATCAAAAGACGGTGATGGTTCCCTATCACATAGGCAGTCATTGTATCTTAAAAAAGTAATGCCCACTGAGCCAAAACCTATAAAGGAGGCTTAAGAAAGCTGGGGCATCCTGCTGACTGTAATCTCGAAAACAGGAACAGTCAGGCAAAAGTTAGGGATAATAAATCAAAAGAACAAGGTCGCTACAAATCCTCAACAACATGAAAAATGTTGCAAAAATGACTGCCTTCCAACAAATTCAACTTGTGTGAACCATCACCAAAAACGTCATTCCAGAATCATTTGGAGTTCAAATGCACAATTAACTGAGTTTAGGATTGAAGAACATCACGAAGAACGGGTGGGTACAAATACACTTTGAGCCTTTATCCTTTGTTTCTTAAACCATGAACCAAGCCACGTTACAACCCTTCAAAAGTCCTAATTGAAGCATGTGTTAGTTCGAAAGCATATTTTTACCAAAGGTATCCTGACTCCTGTAAGGCTTTGCTCTAAATCCTGAGTTGAATTTTTCTTACAAAATTTCTTTACTTACATAAACGCATTTTTCAAAACTTCAAGACAAACATAAACTTTGCATCACTTGAATATCACTGTTTGCATATGGCTATTTATTTGACAGCGGAGAAATTCACACAATGAATATCCGATGAACGAAAGCTCTCTCGGTGAACCTAAACTTCAAGAAGGATGACACTTCCATTGACAAATCTCCTACCAACAGGGGGACATGACATGTCACTCTCCAGCACATCTGGGGCAGTCTAGTCAAGATTCCAAGAAATCTCTCAAGAATTGCAGAGTAACCAGGGGCAAATCTCCATCTTCGTCACTTGGGGCATTAAACGTCAATTTCATCAAAGGGTTACGTACAATCAAACATTTCCAGGAAGTGCCACAAACACTTGCCACTAGGGGCAATGACAAATTCCCCTAAAATCCTTCTCATAGGATGATTCCCTAGAGTTTAATCTCTGAAAACCTTTCACCAGTTGAGACAACCTCAAGATTCCTTGAAGACTCTCCCCAACGAAGTTGTCACCTCTCTAGATGACTGGAAACAGGGTTTATTTCCCCAACAAACTACATATTCCCCAGCTTGGGTTTGCCTTTCCGACTACTACAAATCAAAGGACCACAAATCCTCTTCCCCGGTAGACTACTCTACAATCTCCAGCAAGCTACTGTGAAACCTGGACCCGACCAGATATCAGTTCAACTTTGACTCCCCAATAGAGAAACGGACAACCGAGACTCCTGAACTCTTTTCCCAAGAAGGAATAAACATTCTCCCCACAGAGTTTTCAATATTCCTCATCGGAGTTTCTCCTCAAACAACAAAATAGGAATCCCCGGTGAAAACATTCCAAGCAAAGTTTGAAGACACACATACTCTTCAACAGCAGCCCAGAATTTAACAAACTCCCAGACATTTGTCAAGGATTTATTTTCCCAGACAAAAATACATTCATAAACATTTCACATTTTCATACCTCCTATTTACATACATGATAAGTGCATATGACACAATCTCATTTATTTTGAGAACATCATGACATCATGCATTTCATGCATCACGACATTGCATACAGCTAATGTTTTGCCTTTTTCAGGAAAAGGACAATCAACAGATGGTTACCAGCAACCTTTTCAAGTTCCAGATTAATAAACATAAAAAGCCAGGAGAGCTATCTGTGGACGACCAGCTCAGGGAACCCTACACAGGTTACCCCTTACCAAGATAAAGTTTTACACTGACTCATCATTAGGCAACCCTACACCGGTTCCTTCTCAATTCCAGATGCAGTTTTACACTGACTCATTATCAGGCAACCCTAAACCGGTTCCTTCTCAAATTCCAGATGCAGTTTTACATGGACTCATCATCAGGAAACCCTTCACCGGTTCCTTCTCAAATTCCAAATGCAGTTTTACACTGACTCATCATCAGGCAACCCTACACCGGTTCCTTCTCAATTCCAGATGCAGTTTTACACAGACTCATCATGAGGCAACCCTACACAGGTTCCTTCCTTCCAAGATGCAGTTTCTCACAGACTCATCATCAGGAAACCCTACACAGGTTCCTTCCTTCCAAGATGCAGTTTCACACAGACTCATCATCAGGCAACCCTACACTGGTTCCTTCTCCTTTCCAGATGAAGTTTTACACAGACTCATCATCAGGCAACCCTATAAAGGTTCCTTCCTTCCAAGATGCAGTTTCACACGGACTCATCATCAGGAAATCCTACACAGGTTCCTTCCTTCCAAGATGCAGTTACACGGACTCATCATCAGGCAACCCTACACGGGTTCCTTCCTTCCAAGATGCAGTTTCACACGGACTCATCCTCAGGAAACCCTACACAGGTTCCTTCCTTCCAAGATGCAGTTTCACACAGACTCATCATCAGGCAACCCTGCACTGGTTCCTTCTCAATTCCAGATGCAGTTTTACACGGACTCATCATCAAGCAACCCTACACATGTTCCTTCTCAATTCCAGATGCAGTTTTACACGGACTCATCATCAGGCAACCCTACATCGGTTCCTTCTCAATTCCAGATGCAGTTTTACACGGACTCATCATCAGGCAACCCTACATAGGTTCCTTCTCAATTCCAGATGCAGTTTTACACGGACTCGTCATCAGGAAACCCTACACCGGTTCCTTCTCAATTCCAGATGCAGTTTTACATGGACTCATCATCAGGCAACCCTACACCGGTTCCTTCTCAAATTCAGATGCAGTTTTACATAGACTCATCATCAAGCAACCCTACACCGTTTGCTTCTCAAATTCAGATGCAGTTTTACACAGATTTATCATCAGGTAACCCTACACCGGTTCCTTCTCAAATTCAGATGCAGTTTTACACAGACTCATCATGAAGCAACCCTACACCAGTTCCTTCTCAAATTCAGATACGCTCCAGACACGGAAGCCATTCTGGCACTCATTCAGATTCAAAGACAAGTCTTGATACAGTTCAGATACGCTCCAGACACGGAAGCCATTCTGATACCCATTTAGATTCAATCTCCTGATACAGACTAGATACGCTCTAGACACGGCAGCCATTCTATCTCTCATTCAGATTCAATTATCAACCTCAAGTTAAAACGCATTCCAAACACGGATGCCATTCTGGCCTTTACACCAGCAGTTTGATTCTCCCCAATACAGTCGCCACAGAAGTCATTCTGTCACTTATTCAGATCCCAGTTACAGTTTCAGATACACTCCAGACACGAAAGTCATTCTGCTACTCATACGGATCTCAACTCCAGTTACAGTCTCAGATATACTCCAGACACAGAAGTCATTCTGCTACTCATACAAATCTCAAACTTCAGATACACTCCAGACACGAAAGTCATTCTGCTACTCATACAAATCTCAAACTTCGGATACAGTCCAGATATGCTTGAGACACGGTTTCCATTCTGTCACTCATTCAGAGTTTATCCCCAGCACACAGTTGCTCCTTACACAGATATTCCTTTGTCATCCAGATACAATACAGATACACTCTAAACACGACAGTCATTCTGATATTCATTCAACATTCAAATACAGTCACATCTCAGATACTCCCCAGACACGGACGCCATTCTTTTGCTCATACAAATTCAGTCTCCAGATACAGTTCGAGTGCATTCCAGATACGGATACCATTTTGATGCTCATTCTTCTGACCCACAACAAACATTCTTGGATGGCATCTTTAAGCCCATCTCCGACAAGATTCTGTCACATCTCCAAATGGCATCTTTAAGCCCATTCCCTCAAACTACGCTTTGACGAGTGCAAATTTACGGGCACTCTAGTGTCCAATCCTCTTTTACCTTCGAGTTGCGAACGGCAAAATTGCCAATCTAACTCTTCGGGTTCAAGAAGATTGAACAGGGGCAGCTGTTGTACCCCAAAATTTGCCCTCTAATTATTCAAGGCCTTTCTCACAAGGATTCTCAAGGTTCAAGCTTGCACAAGTACTTTGGAATTTTCCAGTACCAAAATTAAAAGGAAACTGTCAAAAAAGGAGAAAACAGATAAAAATAACATTTTGACAAATTTCGAGGAAAACAGGTCTCCTTCGATTTAGCACCCTTCGATTGACTCTTGGCCTCCTTCGAATGCAACTTGGATTACATCCTTCATTTTGAACTCAAAGCCTACTTCGAATGCCAGTTTAGGTGCATCCTTCGTTTGTATTTGAAACCTCCTTCGAATGCAATTTAGGTACATCCTTCGTTTGGATTTGAAACCTCCTTCGATTCAGCCTTTTGATTGGACAAGTGTGCTGCCTACATGGTTGCGATCAAAGGCCATGACATGTTGGCCACACATGCCCCCTGTAACGAAACCTTTTCGATTCCCCAAGCGTGCTGCCTGCAAAGCCTACTTCGATTTGGACAAGTTTACTGCCTACAAGCCTGCTTCAACTGGACAAGTTTACTGCCTGCATGCTTGCTTCATTTGGACAAGTTTCGATGGGACAAAGTAACCATATCTATGCATCCTTCAAACCCACTTACACCAAGGGCCTCTTGCATAATTTTCTCCATACAAGTTTCGTTTGATCCAAGAAGTATCTTCATACAAGATGTGACTAAGTTCTTGCTTCCTTTGAAAAAACGCCATTCAACTCAGAAGCCAGGAACTTCCCTCATGCTAAAAAAGACATAAGGAAATGACTCCCTTTATGTTTGTTTCGATCCACATGCTTCGATTGGGCAATATGCTTCCTTCAAGCATGAGCTTTTGATTTGGAAATATGTTTTCTTTGATACAAGCTTCGACTGGGCATTAGCTTGTTTCAACCACAGGTTTCGACTGAGGGAAAGGCTTCCTTTTGGTTTTATTTAATTCAAAAGTCAATAATCTTCTAAAATCTTCTTTTGATTCAGAAGTTAATAACCTTCTGAAAAGGGTCATTCGAAGAACACACAGTTGGTCCATTCAAAGGACACACAACTGGTGAAAACGAATGCCGTGTTGTCCTAGTCTGGTCGAAAGGTAGAAAGATGGAGGATTCGACTCAAAAGATCAAGTTGGACATTTAGACCCATAGGCTAGGCTACGTGTTTTCCCTTTTCAGGCCTCAAACCTATGACTCACCCTATACTTAATTGTTTATGCAAGATAAAATAGGCCTTTACCCATTTGTTGTCCAAGACCAGTTGCACTTAATAGTATAATATTACCTTTTAGAAAAGTTTGTCTTGAGCCTTGCGCCTATTTTCCTTCAGAAGGAAGCAACCCATCTGAACCATTCATCTTGCTTTTATGGCACAAGTGGACATTCACTTTCCAGCTGAGCCTTATTTTATTATTTTTGTTCCCCAAGATTTCCAAAAGCCTTTCTCTATAAATAGAGAGTTCATTTGCACAAAGAGAGGGGAGGATCTTTGGACTAGAGGAACGAATCCCCCAAATTTTCTCAAACACAACAAAAAAACTCTCAAGTTCATCAACACTTGAGAAATCACAAAAAATCCCAGAATCACATTCATCTCCTTCAATTCTGGAGTACAACAACACTTCAGTCTCCTTTGAAATCGAAGAAGCATCATACTTGCTTTTTCCCCTCTTTTGAATCCAACATCCTGGGCCTCCACTCAAGGTCCCACATCTATTCAAGGCCTGAAACAAGGTAAGTTATTCTTACCTTTGAACTTTTCATTTCATAACAAGTAAATACAAATCCTTTTCGTTTGAAACATGTACATACCATTGTTCCTTTCGTTTCCACCCTTTTTTAACATATTTTTTTAGAACTAAGCCTTTCGTTTTGCTTTATGTTTACCTGAACTTGCTTTAACTATTAAACTTTTTACAAGACAAATACTAGCATGGCCTCAGGCCATGTTGCCATTTAATGCTTGAAATGAACGAAATAGGAAACAGGAAATAGGAAACGGAGCTTCTGTCTTCTACCCCCTTTTTCCAGGCCCAATCGAAGGAGGCAGAAAGGCAGATTGCATCTTATACTGGTTCCAGGCCCAGTCGAAAGGCACAACATGTTGTCCTGCTGGTCCCAATCGAAAGGCACAACATGCTGACCGTGAGGCCTCAGTCGAATGTCATGCCTTCACCCTTTTCAGACCAAATCGAAGAGAGCCAGAAAGTGCAGAATCGAAGAGTTCTTCTTCCTGAATCGAAAGACCCTCATTTTTCTTGCTTTTATTTTATTTTTACCTTTACATTTCTATTCACTTCAATGTGTTTGTAATAGTGTAGGATTTATTTTTTGCACTTTGTGTTACTTTTATATGCTTGCTAGTAAATAGGATATGTATGGCAAGATAAGATCAACAATAGCTCACCATAACATGTACAAAGATAATATATCTGAAAAACAATACACTTGCACATGTCACTCTTAGGGTACACCTCACTTGGTTGCCTCGAACGTGGTCATTGAGTATAGGATGTTTTAGAGGTCGCCCTCCTGTCCAAAGATCAAAGTTGCCTCAAAACGGTTTCCTCAGATAAAAATGATCTAAGACATTAGGGTTACCGCTAAGGCGTCCTAACATTGCTTTAGTGACCACACGTCCCTTAATCGAATTGACCCGAAAAACTCCAACGACGGTGCTACCTACTCCTCAATAGTGGGATAGCACTGTCTAAAGGACATTTGCACAATTTAATTCCTTTTTGAGTAAGTAGAGGTTCTTAAGTACTTGCTCTTTTGAAAACAAAACAAAACTTTTCGCACTTACACCCCTTTCAAACAAAAAACTCTTTGCAAACCCACAAACACAAAGAAAAGCAAACTTTTGAAAACATAATGAGCAAGTACCTAAGAGCCCGTGGATAACCACGGATAGAAAGGGTGTTAATACCTTCCCTTTCTATAATCTACCTCCCGAACCCGAGAAACATCTCAAAAAGGAATTTTTCTGTGCTTTTGTCCTTTCCTTGTTGGATAAAATAAAAGACGGTGGCGACTCTTGCTTACCGCGACATTTTGCGAAAACAAACGCAAACGTGAACCAGCATTCCAAAACAGTCAGTTCTCATTCCCACTGATCACACTCATAAATATTTGCATACGAAACAAAAGACGATTACTCGTAATTTCAGGAACAGGGGAAAACAAGAAATGTCCAAGCCTTACAGTTGCTCAATTCACCAGGTACAGGGATAGACCCAACTTGAGAAAACAACTAAAAGTATACATACTCCCCGCAGAGTAAAAATGTATCTAAAAAACATCGGTGTTAGTTCTCCCCAAGCATAGTTCATCTATCACAAACAATGAAGGACCATCCCCAGTGGAGTTTATTTCTTCTACAAACAGAAACTTTATCCCCAACAGGGTTCATTATCACCAGCAACGGTAATTCATCCCCAGCCAAGGTTATTTCTCCAAATCAACGGATCTTCAGACAGAGTATCTCTTCCCCACAAAGTCATTTTCTTGTCAGGATTATTCTCACAATCACCTTCGGACGTTATCCCCAGCGAGAACGAAGAATTCAACTCCTTGCACTCTCCAGCAGCAGTCCAGGATTTATTTTCCCCAGTTAGAAAATATCATAAAAACATTGCATATCCATACATCATGACATGCGCATACGCATCATATAGCACAATCTCATTTATTTTGAGAACATCATTGGTCGATACATGTCATGCATTACATACGACTAACTCTTTACCTTTCAGGAAAAAGATACAATCAAATTCTCATCAAGTTCAAGCTATGAAGCCCGGATCCGACCAGATAGTACCTTGACTTCTACATCATATTGTGAAGCCCGGAGAATGACCGGATAACAGTATCAAACACCGTGAAGCCTGGAATCGACCAGATAGTGGTTTATCTCTAAGCTATGAAGCCCGGACTCGACCGGATAATAGTTTAATCCCAAGCAAGCCGTGAAGCCTGGATTACAACCGGATAAGAGCTCAGGAAGTTATTGTGAAGCCTGTATTACGACCAGATAGCAATACAAGTTTCAGTGAAGCCTGGATTACGACCAGATAGCAGCCAAAGACACCGCGAAGCCTAGATTACGACCCGATAGTGGTATATCTTTAATACAAGTTATGAAGCCCGGATTCGACCAGATAGTATCTTGATTTCTCTGAACACCATGAAGCCTGGATTCGACCAGATAATGGTATGAGACATCGCGAAGCCTGGATTACGACCAGATAGCAGTAAAAGACACTGAAGCCTGGATTACGACCAGATAATAGTGAGGGACACTGTGAAGCTTGGATTACGACCAAATAGCAGTTTACCCGACCAATTACTATGAAGCCCGGATTCGACCGGATATTATTAAGCCAAAAATTCAAAGGGAAGCCCGGAGGCGACCGAATAACCACTTGATTTCTTCTGAAGCCTGGATTACGACCAGATAAGAAGTAAGGTATTGTGAAGCCTGATTACGACCAGATAGCAGAACACCATGAAGCCTGGATTCGACCAAATAATGGTATGAGACATCGTGAAGCCTGGATTACAACCAGATAGTGGTAAAAGACACTGAAGCCTGGGATTACGACCAGATAACAGTACAAGACACTACGAAGCTTGGATTTCGACCAAATAGCAGTTTACCTGGATAATTACTAAGATGCCCGGAGTCGATCGGATATTAGTGTGCCCTAAATTCAAGTTAAAGCCCGGATGTGACCGGATAATAACTTAATTCCTTCTGAAGCCTGGATTATGACCAGATAATAATCGAGAAATTGTGAAGCCTGGATCACGACCGGATAACAAGTTTAATCTCACTTCCCCAGTAAGTCACTGAAAGCCTGGATTACGACCAGATAGCAGTCGGTCTTATCACTATGAAGCCTGGATTACGACAAGATAGTAGTTCATTTTCATCTCTTCGACCAAGAGACGATTCCCTAGTAGAATAACGGACGACCGAAGCTCCTAAAATTCTATTTCTCCCCAAGATAGAGACCAGCATTCCCCAGCGTAGTCTTCCTCAACAACGGGTATACAGGCTCTCGCAAAGGAATCTCTTATGCGATCGAAACTTCTTCTGATGGCATCTTTAAGCCCATCTTCCATCATCAATCTCCAAATGGCATCTATTAGCCCATTCCCGATATCGTAAGACAGATACCACTTCATGTGAGTGCAAATTTCTGGGCACTCTAGTGTTCAATCATCTTCCACCCTCGGATCACGAAAGGCAGACAAGCCAATCTACATCCTCAGGTTTAAGAAGATTTAAATGGGGCAGCTGTTGTACCCCAAAATTTCCCCTCCCATATTTCTCAATACATTTCAAGTGAGGTCCTCAAATTGCTCAAGGAAGTCCAAGGGTTGACCAGACAAACTCTCTCCTAAGGCAGTCTACCTCAAATTAGGGTTTCATGTTACATCAAGATACTTGAGTCCAAGGGATCCCAAATTCTCACCATTGTCCTAATGTGTTCTCAAGATCATCCATGTCAAGTTTCAAGCCTTGCAGAGGAATTTTGCTCAGTCAATTGCTCAAAGGCCTAAAAATCGACTATGCTAGGGCAAAAGTCAACTGTGGCCCACATACAGTCAAACTTCAAGAATTTTGGTCAACATCCTCATTTTGAAGTATTATTCATCATTTTATAAAGGGTTGATCATGATTCCTCAAGAATTTCTCTCAATTCATCAAAACCCAAAAGTTCCTAAATTTGGGTTTTGCAAGAAAAGTCAACCCAACTTTGACTAAGCATAACTTTCTCATACTTTATTAGAAATGACCCATCCAAAGATCATTTTGAAGAGGATGAAATTACCTACAATTAATATCCTTCTCCCAAGTTCAAAATATGCACTCACAAGAAGTTATGAATTTGGACATTATAGGTCATTTTGAAAAGTCAACAAAAACACCTTTTTTGTCAAATTTTCATACATGAACATGGAAGACTCAATTGAGATGAAACCAAAAGTTTTGCTTAGAGTACATCTTGAGCTTTCTAAAAAGTCTAAGAACACCTTCAAAGAGTCAAAATTGAAGGAGTTATGCATTGGTGAAGTTGACCTTTTTTGCAAATTGCCAAAAGTCAAAAGTGCCTTAAATTGCAATTTTTATCAAATGAGCCCAAGTTTTTGCACTTGTTTTGAGTTTGTAACATGGTCCACGAGCCCTAACTATTCCCACTTGCCTTTATTTTATTTTTGCCATTTATTTTGATTTTTATTTCAATTAAATCAATTTAAATCAAAATAAATCATGGAAATATCAAAATCATTTAAGTCTTAAGATTTGGTGCATATTTCAGGTCCCTTGTACAGCTAACAACAAAATCAAATCGTGCAAGGCATGTTTGTGCATGAAAAGATTGATTTTTGGCTTATTTTGGAAAGATCTTCATGAGAATCAAATCATGATCAAAGACCATAATTGACAAAGATTGAAAGCACATTTGTAAACCTAATTCTATCAGTGATATATATTGGACAAATGCAGACCAAAAGCACAAGGTTTTGAGGCGTGGAGAGGAAGAAAAAAACTTGAAAAAACTCAAGAAAAATGGTGATCTGTTTTCATATTTCCAGGAAGTTTCAAGACTCCCAAGCCATCTCTTTCGTTTCCTGGGCATACAAGGAAGCTATACCAATCAAAAGCAAGCTTCTTCGTGCCCAGAATTTGGTTCCACGACCCCCAGGGTTTGTTACTATTTTCAAAATCGAATCTCTTTATTCTTGCATCTTTATCATGTTTCAATAGCATATTTATAATCCCTAACGTGTTTGCAAGCTCATGGTGACAATTAATTGCATTTTTGTTGGCTATATTGAAATCCACCATTGTTAGGCTTTTTGGTTGCATTTTGGGATCTTTTTATACAAGAAAATTTGGTCCACAAGAAGGGCACCATGATGCTCACCAGGCCAAGACGAATTGGTCCACAGCATTGGATTTCATTTATCGTGCCTGTATGTGATTTTGAAATGTGCAGGAGTTATAGCGACGGACCTATGTCTGTAGGTAAAAGTCTCTGACTTTTACCAATAGAGAAGGGAAGAAGAAGACCTACGTGGCACCATCCCATTAGCCCATTTGAAAGTTCGCGCGCTGGGAGTTAATATATTATGTTTTTTCAATATAATCTTTGTTTTGTCTATTGTATACAACAAACGTGTGTGGCTCAGTTGGTAGTGAGGCAGATGGAAAAGGCCATAGGACCTGGGTTCGAATCCCAGGCCCCCCATGTATTTCATGTTATTTTTATTTGAATGATCAGGCATGTACACAGGCGTGAAGACCACCATGTGACCTTAAGGATCAACCGTCCAGATGTCTAACCAATCTAATCCAACGCTTGGCATGGGAAGATCCATGATACGCCCTAGTCAAACATGTAGCACTGAATCATGGAAGTCAAACGTGGGTCAGAATTCTTGGACCCAAAAGCTACTATTGGCACCCCTCCAACTACTGTTTACCAGGCCCATTTTCCTTTTCTTTTTTCTTTTCATATATATTTTTATTTAATTTATTTAAATTACTTTACTAACACAAAATTAATTCTTTTTTTAAAAAAATGCATAAAATCAATTTCACCAAATTAGATTTAGGTTTTATTTTTTATCAAAAATTAATTTAATTAGTTTATTTTAATTATAGGATAACTTTAATTTGTCTTTGTAAATAAATTAAAATAAATTAGAAACTAGGGTTTTTGTTTAATTTAATTTCTATTTTTTTTTCTTAAAAAATAAACCAAAACACAAAATAGGTCAAATGTAATTAATTTTCTTAATTTAAATTAATTAGTAATTAGGTTTGTACATATTTAATTTAAAACCTTATTTTCTCAAAATAATTAAAAAAAAACTAATTCTTCTTGTAATTAGGTTAGACGGGGTCAAAACCCTAACTTTTCTCGTTCTCGATTCATCGTGCGTTTATTTATTTTTTCACAATATTGATGTAATTGCTCATGGGATGTAATAGATTAATTAGGACTTTTCGTTTATTTTTTTGTTTTACGGGTTTTTGGCTATGTAATTAATCCCAAAGCCTTGTAATAGCGTAGCTTTACTTTCCGCATTTTAATTCTCGCAGGTATTCACTGTTAGATGTATGATAATAGGATTGCATGACAAGAATGTATGATAATTTTAAAACGGTTAGAAAACCCTAAAGGTACAAAGATAATAACTTGAAATTGAATCACTCACACATGCGCACTCCTAGGGTATACTCTCACTTCGGTTGCCTTCGGTAAACGATCATCAAGTATAGGGTGTTTTAGTGGTCGCTCTCTTGTCTAAACAAAGATCAAAAGTCTCGTTCGGAAATGTTGCCTCGGAAATGTTGCCTCGAATATGATCTTAAGACATTAGGGTTATTACTAAGACGTCCTAACATTGCTTTAGTGATCGTACGTCCCTCTTTCGAATTGACCCTTACAAACTCCAACGACGGTGCTACCTACTCCTTAATAGTAGGATAGCGTTGTCTAAAGGAAACAAGAACAAAAACATTCTTTTTTTGAGTAGGTAGTTGCTCAAACAAACTTTTTCAACACTTACACTCTTTTCAAACAAAGTTTTCAAAAACACTTCGTAACACCCTTGAAGACAGAAGCAAGGGTTAAATCGAAGTAAAACAAAAACTTTTCAAAACATACAAACATGGAAGCAATTTTTTAAAATGATGAGCAAGTACCTAAGAGCCCGTGGAAAACCACGGATAGAAAGGGTGCTAATACCTTCCCTTTCTATAATCTACCCCTCGTACTCAAAATCTCGAAAAAGGAATTTTTTTGTGCTTTTTTCCTTTCTATTTGGATAAAATAAAATTCGGTGGTGACTCTTGCTTACCGCGACATTTTGCGATCAAAAAACGCAAAACGCAAACCAGCATTTTCCTAAAACCAGTCCGGTTCTGCCACCGTATCACACTATATCTCTATAGAATCACCATTGTCGACTTTATTACCAAGGTCCGAGTTCAAACGGTCCAAGATCAATCTAATCAACTCATGTCAATGGCAAGGAACGGTTGAAGACATTGGGGAAATAGTAGAGTTGGAACGCAATGAGATCACTTCCACATGGCTATTATCTTTGTTTTCAATTTTGTTTTCCTTTCGACGATTTCCTCTTACTAGGATCTCCGTCTCTTTGTACAAAAATGCCTATTCATGGGCAAAATATCAATACAAATATACTTTAAAGTGAAAACTTTCTATTTTTTGTTTTGAATGCAAAGATGTCCAATTACTAAAATTGAACAAACATATACATGTGAACATAATTAAAACTATTTAGCACATGTGTCCTGCAAAGAAGCAATAAGAATCTCTTTATGCATTTGGGATGTCCCCACAAAGTTAGTCCATTAACATTATCCCCCACAAAGTCTTTTTCATAGGGTTGTCCCCAACTAGAGTCTCAATCTCTTGATAGCCCTCTCCCCAACTGAG
The DNA here is from genome assembly GCA_948472305.1 of Vicia faba. Lineage (NCBI taxonomy): Eukaryota > Viridiplantae > Streptophyta > Magnoliopsida > Fabales > Fabaceae > Vicia > Vicia faba. Next base: position 1,348,044,087 of record OX451737.1, read on the forward strand.
TTGGTCCTAAAAGAAGAAGCCTTGTGGATCTCTTCCTAAAAGAACTCACCTTGTCAGCAGCTCGTCAAATATTCCTCAATAAGGTTTATTTCCCCAGCTGAGTGTGTCTTCCCTGACTGAGTTTATCCTCTCCAGCTTGAGTTTGCCTCTCAGACTATTAAAAATCAGAGGACCACGACCTCTTTTCCCCATTGAAGTCGCCAACAAAGTCATTGATATCTTCGAAATTTGCTGTAAAGCCTGGAGCTCGACCAGATAACAGTCAACTTCATTCTTTCAAACAAGTTACTATGAAGCCTGTACTCGACCAGATAATAGTTCAACTTTCAGTCACTATGAAGCCTGGACCCTACCATATAATAGTGTAACTTCTCAAAATACTATGAAGCCTGAACCTGACCAGATAATGGTTCAACTTTCAAATACTATGAGGCCTGGACCCAACCAGATAATAGTTCAATCTTCAGATACTATGAAGCCTTGATTCAACCAGATAATAGTTTAATTTCTCAAGATACTATGAAGCCTGGACCCGGCCAGATAATAGTTTAACTCTTCGAGATATTGAGAAACCTGGACTCAACCAGACAAGGGTTTAACTTCTTCTCCCTAGTAGAGTTTTCCCTTACCCCAACAAGTTATTGTGAAGCCTGGAACCTGACCAGATAGAAATTAACTTTATTCCCTAAAAAATTTATTGTGAAGCCTGGAATCCGACCAGATAACAACTAATTTCAAGCAAGTTATTGTGAAGCCTAGATCTGACTAGATATCAGTTCAACTTCATCTATTCAAGGAATTTATTGTGAAGCATGGAGTCCAACCAGATAACAATTAACTTCATCCACCTCATAAATTTGTTGTGAAGCCTGGAATCCGACCAGATAACAACTAATTTCAAGCAAGTTACTGTGATGCCTGGATCCTACTAGATATCAGTTCAACTTCATTTATTCAAGCAAGTTATTATGAAGCCTGGAGTCTGACTAGATAGAAATTAACTTCATCCACCTTAGAAATCTGTGAAACCTGGAATCCGACCAGATAGCAGTTTAATGTTAGTAAGTTGTTGCGAAGCCTGGAATCCAACCAGATAACAGTTTAACTTCATCCTCCCAAGAAATTTTTTGCAAATCCTGGAATCCGACCAGATAATAGTTTAATTTAATCTTCCCCAGTAAGTCACTATGAAGCCTAGAACCCGACCAGATAACAGTTCAACTTCAAGCAATTTTCTGCGAAGCCTGGATTCTGACCAGTTAACAGTTAATTCAGATCTTCCATTGTAAGTCACTGCAAAGTCTGGAATATGACCAGATAGCAATCAATTTCATTATCCCCAACAAATTGCTGCCAAGCTTGGATTTCGACCCGATAATATCCAATCTTCGATGCTCTCCATGTCGGGAATAATTCCCCAGTAGAGCATTGAACAACCAAAATTCCTAAGTTCTTTTCCCCAAGCAGAGATTAACACTCTCCAAAAAGTCTTCTTAAACAAGCCAGAATTCCCCATCGGAATTTCTCCTCAAACAACAGAACATGAATTCCTAGAGGAAAAAGTCTAAACAAAGTTGAAGATACGCCTACTCTCCAACAATAGTTCAAGTCTCATCCTCCCAAGGCTCCCCATCATGTTGTCAAGGATTTATTTTCCTAAACAAAGACACGCTGCAATAAACGCATCACATTCATAAACCATAACGCGTACATGACAAATGCATACAACATAATCTCATTTATTTTGAGAACATCGTTGCACCGTGCATACATCTGCATGCAACTAATCCTTTTCCTTGCAGAAAAATCAACAGGCAAAGGACATCTACCATTTCAGTATAAATCAACCAAAAGATTTATCTTGATACCAACCATCATCCCTCCAAATGGCATCTTTAAGCCTATTCCCTACACGGTCAACTAACATATCATCGAGTGCAAATTTCTAGGAATTTTAGTGTTCAATCATCTTTCACCTTCAAGTCACGAATGGCAGGCTTTCCAATCTAACTCTTCAGGTTTAAGAAAATTGAACAGGGGCGGCTGTTGTACCCCAAAATTTTCCCTCTCATTTTTCAAGGCATTTCTCACAAGGATTCTCAAGGTTCAAGCTTGCACAAGTACATTGGGACTTTCCAGTACCAAGGTTAAAAAGAAACTGTCAAAAAGGGAGAAAACAGATAAAAATAATATTTTGACAAAATTTGGAGAAAAACAAGTGTTCTTCGATTCAGCTCCTTCGATTGGCCTTTTGCCCTCTTTCGATGCAAGTTTGGCTTGCATCCTTCGACTGGGCGTGGGCCTCTGGAACGTTGGTTTGGATTCACAAGGCACAAATCCCCATGTAGTCTCCTTCAATTCCAAGGTGAAAGGCTCCCTTTTAGCATCCTTCGATTTGCACTTTTTGCCTCCTATATGCCTCTTTCGAATCTGGACATTTTGGCCTCCAACATGCACCTTTCATTTGGGCATGTGGTTCCTTCAGTACAAGCTATTGATCACACCTTTCGTTTGAGCATGTGGTTCCTTCAATACAAGCTACTGGTCACACCTTTCGTTTGGGCATGTTGGTTACCTTCATGCAAGTTTCGTTCGAACATAGATCTTTTGCATGTTGGCATGAAGTCACAAGGAAAAAATCCTCTTGTAGCCTCCTTCGATTACAAGGCAAAAAGCCTCCTTTTGGCATCCTTCGATTCAAAGTCAAAAGCCTCCTTTTGGCATCCTTCGATTGCATATTTAAACTTCCTGCATGCATCTTTCGTTTGACTTTGTGGCCTCCTTCGAATGAAAGTTGGGGTTACGTACTTCATGTGGGAAGGAAATATCCTTTGATGCAAGTTTAATCCGTAAGCTTCATTTGGGCGTTTTGCTCCCTTTGAAGCAGTCTTCTTTAGTACACTTCTAGAACTCTGAGGGCCTAATATGCTTACAAGGAGTCAGCAAGGAGCCTGTGGCAAAGCCAGAACCTTGTTGTTTCCAGGCCTCAGACGAAAGACAGAACCTTGCTGCCTCCAAGCCTCAAACGAAAGACAGAACTATGTTGACTTCCAGGCCCAGACGAAAGGCGTGCCCACACTGATTCCAACCCCCATTCGAAGGAGACAAAGGAAAATCAAAGGGCATGATTCCACTGACTCCAGACCCCCAAATCGAAGGAAGCCAAAAAGTGCAGAATCGAAGGGCGTTTCTGCCTGAATCAAGAGACCCATTTTTCTTGCTTTTATTTTATTTTTGCCTTTACATTTTCATGTTATTCAATATGGTTGTAATAATGTAGGATTTTATCTTTTTGCATTTTATTACTTTTGTATGCTTGCTAGTAAAATAGGGAATGTATGGCAAGATAAAATAAACAAGTAGACAACCCTTAATCAAAGACTAAATGCATGCAAATCAAACACACTATTCACACATGCACCCCTAAGGTTAACCCCACTTGTTGCCTAAAAATGGTCATGTTATGCATGTGAGACGTCTTAGCAAAACAATCAAAAATACAAAATAATAGTCCCTCGATGACGCTTCAAATGTTACCTAACAAATTATCTTAGTCCCTCAAGAGAAATGCTAAGATATCTCACAACATTGCTATCATGACTATACGATGATCCATGACCGTCCCTTTACATCCAAAGATAAAGCTTCTTATCAATCAATGGTAAGATAGTAACATCTAAGGGAGGAGGAGAAGAACAAAGACTTTTGAGTAGGTAGAAACGTTCTTAGTTGCTTGCTCATTTTCAAAACAAACATATTTTTCAAACACACACTAAACACTTTCAAAGCATGAAATATTTTCAAAAGTCCAACACTTTGTATACATTATTATAAAGACAAGAATCATTACAAATTTTGCTTAAACGAAGGCGTTTTTCACAAATACTTTCAAAAACCACCATAAAGCACACTTTCAAACAAAATTAATGATCTAGAAAGCAACTAAGAGCCCATATATAACTATGGATGAAAAGGGTGATAATACCTCCCATTTTTATAATCTACCCCCCTAACTCAAGAAATAATCTCAAAGGTATTTCCTGTTCTTTTCACCCTTTCCTTTATTGTATAAAAGAAAAGTCAGTGGCGACTCTTGATATCCACAACAATTGCAATCAAACGCAAAACATCCCAAGTCAGTTCTCCCACCGCACTAGAGTACCACATCACCTTGGTAGGAACACCCTTGATGATTGCACCATCACTGTCATTAACACCATTGTCCTTTTACTTGTAGCACAACACCCCACACCTCAGGAACTCTTTTATGTTTTCAAACTTTTTCCTATATAAGATGAAATCATTAAGACAAGCATGTATTTCGACATAGTCGAAAGCCATTGGGCAAAATATCTTGTTGGCCTCATAACTACTATTTGACAATGTGTTACCTTTGGGAAGCATTTCTTTCAACAATTTAAGCAATTCAATGAAACTTTTATCCGTCCACCCCCTCTTGCCTTAAGATTAAATAGTCTTAACACAGCTGACAATCTTGTAAAAAAATTTACATCTCGGATACAACGAATCTTCCATGTCTCTTCCCAAAGTATCTACCATATTAGCTTTCTTGAAAGCATCTACTATAATGTCACCAATGATGTCTTCTAGATTATCATTCATAAATCCATCATCTTCATCTTCAATTGTATGTGACAGAGATCTCTTTTTTATCCCTTCACCATGCAATACCCATTTCATGTAATTTTGAATAATTCCATCACAACCACAATGATTGAATATAATATCCCTTGGATGTTTTTTAGTATTATAGCATTTTATACAAGGACACCAAAAAATCTCATTATTGTTAGGAAGGTTTTTTTCTATGAAATCAAGAAATTGTAACACTTCATTCTCATACTCTTTACTTAATCTATTGGCTTTCATCTAACTAGGATCCATAATCACATCAAGCTTCTGAAAATAAAATAAAAATAATATACAACCAACAAAAATAAAGCTTCTCGGCAATAACAACAACAAAAACAGCAGTAATAGAGAACAACAAGAACAACAACAATGGATAACAACTAGAACAACAGTAATGCATAAAAACAACAATAATAACATACCGGAGAATAATGGTGAGAGTTTTTTCATTCACTATAACTCCTTAGAGAATAATGGTGAGAGAGTTCTTTCGTTGGTTGGAGAAGAAGTTACCTTTTGTTAGGGCTCGAAAAGTAAATGAGGTAGATACTAAGGGAATAAAAAATATAAAGACTATTTATCGCGGTTATCCTGAAAACAGAGGTAACATATCCGACGTGTAATCTATATAAAATAAAGGTGTCTTTTTGGTTGCAAAAAGAATTAAAAAAATCAGGGAGCTTGGATCTCGGTTTTCTGAGGTAAAATATCTGACGTAAAATCTATAAATAATAAAGGCGCCTTTTTGGTTCCATAAAAAACATTATATTGCGGAGCAGGGAATCGAACCTCTAACACTGAGCATATATTTATGTTGGTTTTATTTAAAGCTGAGGGAACATATTTATTTATTTTTAAATAAAACAAGGCGCTCCGGTCACATGTACCTACGGTTTTTTATTGTACGTGGTTAAAGCTTCATCATAAAAAGTGTTATTTATTATAGTTCTATCAAACTTATTGGAAGATCATTGAAAAGAATGTTTGGAGAGACATCTTTCTATTCTTCAAGACATGGAAGATCATGCCTAATTACAATACTGATACAATCATTCTCATTCCTAAAACCAATAATATTAATTCCATAGAACATTTAAGACATATAGCCCTAGTTAATTTCCAATTCACGATAATCTAAAAGATCTTGCTAACAGACTTGCCACAATCATGTCAAATCTTGTCTCTAAGGAGCAAATGGGTTCCATCAATGGAAGAAACATTAAAGATTGCATATATTTAGCTTCAGAGACAGTTAATCATCTTCACAAGGAAACTTATGGTGGGGATGCTATGAAAGTAGATATATCCAAAACTTTTGATACTATGAGCTGGAAGTTTCATGTTAACACTTCAAAGAGATTTGATTTTTATGATAAATTCTACAATTGGATCAATATTTTCCACTCTTCAGCATCTTTATTTGTTTCCATTAATGGCACCCTTGGAATGTGTTTGGTTCGGAGTAGATGGGGGAGGGGAAATCTCTAATTAAATATGTTTGGTTCAAAAATTAGGAGGGGAGAGGAGGAGAGGGGAGCAAATCCCCTCAAAAACGCATCTTTTGCATCCTTCCAAATTGGGGGGATTTGGAAGGGAGGGGAGGGAAGATGAATATTTGATTTAAAAAATTATTATATTTACTAAAATATCCTTAGTTTAATTTTAATATTTCAAAATTATTTATTTTCTTTCGTGTTAATGTTTATTTTTTATCAACTTACTATAAATGTTCTCCACCTTCGTTGTTTTTTAATTTTTGTACTTAGCATAAATTATAATCATAGCACTATTTTTTTTGTTTTTTTTTTTATAATTTTTTTTATTTACTTATAATATTTTTTTAATTTTTTTGTGTATTCTATTATATTTTCTTTTATATAAAATACGTTATTTCGTTCAAGTTATTTTCTTTTATATAATTTTGTTATGTATTCTATTATATTTTCCTTTATATAAAATAAGTTATTTCTTTCAACTTATGTTTAAGTTGTAGTTATAATTGTTTTACTTTCATTAATTTTTAAAATAAGTTATTTTATCAAAAAATTAAGGTTATGTGGTAACTTATAACATTTTTAGTCACTCAACATTATAAATTTTATTATCAAAAAAATATGTATGAATTTTTCACCTTTGAATATCATATCACTTAAATAAGATCATAAGGATAAAAAAGTAAATTATTAATAAAACTTCTCTCCTCCCATCGTGAACCAAGCATAATTTTGATTAAAATATATTTCTTCCCCTCCCCTCCCCTCTCATATTTTGAACCAAACATATATAGAATTAAAAAAAATTATCACCTCCCCTCCTCTTCCCTCCATTAAAATCCCCCTCTCCCTCCCCCTCATTTGAACCAAATGAACCATTAATAGTTATTTAAATGCACAAAGGGCGTGTGGCAAGGGGATCCTTTGTCTCCCCTTGTATTTTACCTTGTTAAAGATTTTATTAGCAAGAACATATCCAAGCTAGATTAGGATGTTGATCTTCAGCTGATAAATGGAACAAGAAACATCAAAATTCCCTCACATGTGCTATATGCAGATAACATCTCCATATTTTGTACATGTATTACCTAAAATATTCAAACTCTTACTAATATATTTAATACATATTCCCTAGCCTCGAGCCAGGTTGTTAGCACATCAAAGTCAACATTTTATACTCTGGGCTAGTATCTGCTAGGAGGCTAGATATTTCATCTAAAGTTTCAGGTTTCTCCAAAGGTTTTTTTGCCTTGCATCTACCTAGGTGTGCCAATTTTCAAAGGAATGGTTAAAACCATTTATTTGCAACATATTACTAACAATTATATCCAAGATCATATCATGGAAATGATCTATAATTTCCATGGTTGGCAGAGTTATGCTTGTAAAGTCTTTCATGCAAAGTATGATCTTTCACTTCATCACTATATACCCATGGCATGTTTCACTTCTTAAAAGCATAAAAAGAGCTTCTATAAATTTTATATGGAGTGGTAATGTCAATAATAAGAACTGTTAACGGTTGCTTGGAATAAAATATATGCTCATTGTCATACCCTAATTTTTATCCCTAAGATTCCACATATTAAATCATTTGCATTTCATCAAGATCACAAGCTTGGTATCCTTCTAACCTTTGGGTTTGTCTTGTGGGAGATATCACCGAGCACCCTTGTGTTTCTTTTTTCCTTTATACTTTTTATGTTTTACTAACCCTTATTCAAAATACAAAAATATGACTTGCTTTGTTTTCTTTTTGTGCAAGGTAGAGTTTTCCATCAAAGGATCAAGTGTGGTTGTAAATTAGGATTTTGGTTCTCAAGCTCAAGTTTTGGTCAACAAGTAGTACATCAAAGCTTATTCTTAAAGGCATGCCCTATAACCTTAGGTACATTCCATCTCAAGCTTCATTCAACAATGTTTTATTAAGAGAAGTTCAAGTTTGATGCATGATTTTCAAGTTGATTCAAGTTTGGTTCATGTGTTTATTTACATGCCATCTTCATCAATTTCTCAAACAAATATCAAGTCTCTTCAAAGAACAATCAAGCTTCCTTAATATGGTCTTCAAGTGATCAACATTGAGCCTTTGGATGCAATAAAATTTAAGAAAAGTTAAGTTAGAACATGGTTGGTTGACCAAAAATTCAAGTATGGCATGTCATTTGGTCCAAAGAGTATAACTTCTTCATTTCTCAACATTTTTAGGCCTTGTTTGAGACAAATTTTCCTTTTGATTTCCTCTAAAACTTTGCTTCATAAGTCAAGCATCAATTCAGCCTCTAAGTCCATTAACTTTGGAATTTACACAATTGTCATTTGTGCATAAAAGTAGGTTCATGATCTGGTTGACTTGATGCCTGACCTGAAATTTCAGGTCACGACCTCAACTTCTCAAGCATTCCATTTTTAACTCAAGCATATTTTTGACTTGGTTCCTTTTTCATTGGATTATACTCCGTGAAAGGATCATTTGGACTGAAAAATATCTCAAAACACACGAGTGGATTCTGTTTGGCCTAAGCTTGAACATGGTGACTAGACTCTACATTTTGGTACATGACCCATAATTAGAAATGACCTAAAACTTACTTGGTTCCACCCAAACCATATGCAAGCTTACTCCTTACCACAAAACACATCCACTACAATGCAAAACGACTTGATCCAATGCCCAAATCACGCATTTCGTGCCATTTTTTCATACGGACATCTTGAATTTTCTCAACTTGGTTCACATTTTTCGGAAATCATTTGGCACGTACAATGACCTCAGTCCCTTTCCTATAAATAGAGCATCATTTTTCCTTCATTTGCAAGCTTTGAAAGCCATAAAGCCTTTGCCATTTTCACTATGAATAAGCTCAAAAATCAGAAACCTTAACTTCGGTTTTAGCTTGATTTAACTCCAAATCTCAACCCAAAAACCTTCATCGACATTATTTGAAGTTATTTGAAGCATTGCAGAAGTTTAACACCTTCTGCAACCTTCAACCTGATCTCACCATTTTCATACCTTTTAAGCTTCTTTAAACAGGTAGATACGAGTAAAATCTTAGCCCAAACAAGTTACCACTCTCTTCGTCTTGATCTTCTAATGTTAAGCCCTCACTTACCTTTGATTTATCTTACGTATAGTCATTTAATTTTACTTTGAAGCATCTAGGTTTTCTGCGTATTTGAGCAAATTCTCTATGTTCAGAGCAAAATAATTGTTCTGATGGAGATAGACATGTACGATGACATGAGTAAAAGCTTAAACATGTGGTATTTGAGCTTGAAACTTAGAGTTCATGATTCTGCAAAATCAAGAGCCGGAGGTTGAAGACGAAGCTGTTGGCACATTTTGGTGCCAAATTCAAATATCCCAGCCAATCACAGTGTGCCACGCTTGGACCGTTGGACATTTTATTTTCTTTTCTATTTTAATTCCTTTTAATTTAATTTAATTTCAAAAATTATTTTAAATAGTTCTTTATTATTTTTACACCAATTTTTTTCAGAAATCATAAAAAATATTTTCTACCACGTGTTTTTTTTTCAAAATTTTAAAATGATTTTTAGCATTTGTTTTGCCATTTACTTTATATTTTATTTTAATTATCTTTAAAAAATCATTTTCAATCATTTTAAAACATTTTGAAGTTCAACTTTTGAGATCTTGTTCCTTGGAACATTTCTGATCTTCTTAAATTTTTCTGGATTTTTATTTGATGTTTTGATGCATCTTTTGGATTTTCTTTTTAATTTCCATTTTAACCATTTTAAAGTCATTTTAAATCAATTTTAAATATTGTTTTTGATAATTAATGGTTCTGACTATTGGTTGACTTGGTCAATTTTGGTTGATTGAAGTTTCATCTTGTTTAATTGGACTTTGGATTGGTGCTTGATGAACTCTCTTCATTTCAAATCTATCATTAAATGATTATTTGATAATTTTTGGCACTTTGGATTGATGATAAGTTTGTCTCAAGGTATCATGAAGAAGATTGATTTAAGTAATGATTCAATCCCCTCGCCTTAATACTTGATCAATTCTCTATCTCATTCTTCTTCTTCTTCTTTTTCTTATTTATTTTGTTTTAACTTGTGTTACATTGTTTTAGGAGAATGACTCCTATATCATTTCTATAATATGTATGACACATAAATTGTTATTTCCCGGCCTTAAATAGTTGTGGCTTTTATATAAGTCTAATTACGATTGCTTAACATAGCGCTAAATTGTCCCGAATCGGTTTATTAACTTCTAACACTAACATTAACTTCATTAATTGTGTTAACTTTACTTTTCCGCACTTTTACATTAATGCAATTTACTTTATGTCATTTATCTTTCTTTCCATTTAAATTTCAAGTCATTTATATTCATGTCATTGTCATTTTGCTTTTTATCTTTTGTTATCTTGTGCTTTATTGCTTCAAAAGACCAAAAACATTAATAAATCATCAAAACCTTAAAACACTTTTAATGCGTTTCTCATTTAGACTTTGTGTTACTATCCTATTCTTAGAGAGTTTGGATTATTGGACTTAGACCTAGGGTTTCCTTTCATTTTCTTGGAGTGATTCATTTGAGACCTTAATTCATCTGATACTTTGTTGGTTCATCTGAGACTTGGCTTTATCTTGAGAACTTTTGGCTTTATGATTTTGTATGGACCTTATGATATTCATCTGCTTTGTACTTGCTTGCTTGTGGCTTAATCCAAAGGGAAAGGGATGCTAAGTTTGATTAATGTCAAATGCTTGCTTCATTCTGGAAAGTTCACCTGCACACCCAAAGGATTTCTATTGGACTATATTACAATGAGACCATTTATTTATTATCCTTTACTTTATGCTTTAGGATAACCTCTTCATCTCCTCCCATTCTTAAATTTTCAAAATCTTCTCTTTTTTTCAAAACCTTCTTGTTTCAAACTTCAAAGCACTTTCAAAACAAACCTTGACTTTGTCAAGTGATTTTCAAAACTTTTTCTCAATAAATTCTAAAACACTTAAGCAATATCAAAACTCTTTCAAAAAAAATCTAAAAACCACAAACCTCATAAAATAATTTTTGTGCTCTTGCACTTCTTTTTCTTTCAAACTTTTGGAAAGATTAAACATAAATCATCTTCTTGTAGTGATATAAATATCATGTTCCTATAGTATTATTGAGAGTTTGATTCATATTTTCCACTTGAATGTTGAGACATGCTTGTTGATTATATCAAAGCTAAAGTTATCCATTAAGATGATGCAAATGTTCACTTTCTCATACTTGTGGGTGATAAGTTGAGTTTTCCACTCGAAAATGACGAAATGTTTTTTCATTAAAATCAATCAAACAAACACCATTTTGTTCTCTTTTATAATAACTACGAGGTTCCGACTTCTTCATTGCCCAAAGAAGATACGTAGGCATGAGGCTCTCGAAGTCTTGGAGAATAAAAAATAATAGAAAATACTTATTTTCTCATCTCCCCAATCTTTTTGCAAACAACCGTTTTAGCCTAACACCGATTGTTAAGAGGTTCCTATAGAGTACCATAGATGTGAGGGGTATTAATACCTTTCCTTAGCATAACCAACCCCCATACCTAGGTCTTCCTTTTTTAGTTTTTATCTATATTTTCCCATTACTTTAGAAATAATAAAGTTTGATGGAGACTCTTGCTTATTATTTTTGTGAGTTAAGTTAATCAATAACTTAATCTCAATTTTCCCACTGCGGCAGACTGACGTCTCTGCTGGGGATTCTCCATGAACTAAGCGGGTTACAATTAACTTGTTCATCTGTGTTTATGTTATTATCTATTGTTTTCTAGTTTTTTTGTTTGTCTATGGGTGCTTGGTGATCTGTGTGGTGAGAAGTCTCCTACTCGGACTTGAGTACACTTATGATATAAGGGTGGTATAGTCATGCTTGACCTACCTGGTGTTAAGTCTCAATAGGTTTAATTGAGATCCCTTGCTCAGTGGAGTCCCCTTTGACTATATTGATTTCTTACGAGTAAATCATAGTGTCGTTGTTTCTTTCAACCTGGTAGTCTGAGAAGTTGAGGACCTTTAGAACCCATTCTTACTCCCTATTGGACTTTTAGGATGTAGTGTGGTGACCATCCTAGTGTAAGCCTGGTTTGGTTGATATACGATGCTACACTCAGACGAGGTTCTCTTGATAATATTGTTGGCTTGCAAGAAGTCACTAAATTAGTAATATTTTAAGGATGGACTAACGAATCTGGGAACTTTTCAGAACCTAGATACTGATTGAGTTATCCAAAATAGTAGAACGTACCTTGTGGGTATGTTCTTACCCTGTCCACTTGACTCCATGCTCGTGACTTTGAAACCTTAAACCTACCATGTTTGTAATTGTTGCATAAACATGCATTCATGCATCCATGACATATGTTTTAACTCAGTTTTTAAGGAACTTAGGAGCTTTATTTTCAAACATCACGGGTGACCTGTGTATGGATTCTAGAAGGAGAAATATTCACAAGTTCAATTTTAAGCATCTTGAATTGAAAGAGTTGGGGAAGCTATGATCATTGGTATCTTATCTTCTGGATTTCAAATACCATTATGGAAGACTTCTGATTGTGTTAAACACTAACGTAAAAGACTGAGTTTTGGAGACCTTGGTCCAGTTCTATGATCCAGTGTACAAATGCTTCACTTTTCATGACTATCAGCTTGTGCCCACTTTAGAGGAGTATGCTTATCTTGTAGGGTTGCCTATCCCTGATTAGATATCATTCAGTGGTTTAGAGGAGATTCCCAAGTCACATGTCATTGGAGAGTCTATACATTTTAGGAAAGTCGAGATTGATGTGAATTTTGTTACTAAAGGGGGTATTCTTAGTCTTCCTGCCAAATTCTTGATGGATAAGGATGTTTCTCTTACTAGTGCGGGAAGTATGATCGCTTTTGAGGCTATTATTACTTTTCTTATTTATGGTTCAGTCTTGTTTTTGAACATTGATAACTTTGTGGACGTCAATGCTATATGTGTCTTTCTGAATCGAAATCCAGTTTCCACTTTGCTTGCAGATACTTACTATTTTATTCATCACCGAACCGCAAAGAAAATAGGTAATATCATGTGTTGTATGCTTTTACTGTACAAGCGGTTTATTTCGCACTTGCTACAGTCCAGAGTCTTCAAGGATAACAAGGAGCAGTTGAGATGGTCTCAAAGACTTATGTCTCTCATTAATGCATATCTGACTTGGTATTTCAAAGTGTATGATGGTGTGAAGATTATTGATAATTGTGGAGAGTTTCCTAATGCGCCTCTTCTTAGTACATGTTGAAGCGGTAAAGCGGCAAGAAACAAAAGTTTTGGAAATATTTATCTGGGAATTTATCGTGTCCATAGAGATTGGTTATTGAATTATTGTTCGACAATTTCTCGCGTTTATGAGTTTGGGAAAAGAATTGGTTTGTTTGTAAGGTGCGGGAATTAAAAGTTATAGACATAAAAAGAATTTCATTCTTCGATTAGTAAAAAACTATCGAGTCTATATTTAGTCTACCCTATCAAATACTTAAACTTACTACCCAGTTGCGCTTAACCTTAACTACTCGTCAATATCATCATGTATCACCCACACAGAGGTCATCTCTAACACAGAGTGAGATATCAACCGTATCGTTCTTTGTCGATGATCTATCAGCATAACACAAACAACACAGAAGCATTAAGAGTCGATACCTAAGTGATTACTAAGCCTAAATTTATCTCTATAATCTAAGCCTAATAGATATTCATCCTAAGCCCGGATTCAATCCGTCCATCTCTGCAACATCTCAAACCCAACCCCTTAGCAAGCTAAAAAGGATAAACATCAAGAAATATTTGTAAAGAAAGTTTCACACAACACCATGAGAAATAAATATACATAAAATCAAGGTAAATTTACATACAAAATTCAACAAATAATGGTTACAAAGAGAGGAATGAGAGAGAAAACCAAATTTCTCGCGGTGTCAACACGATCCATCAAGCTTCCGACCTTGGATCATCCAATTGCAAGCCACAAATGTTATTTTCTAAGCTCTACATATCAAAGAATGAAGGTGATGGAGTTTGGGAACAAATACTCCAAAAACCATAACCTAGAAAATGACTAAAATCTGTTTTTATAAAACTATTCTCAGCAGACCACGCTAAGCGTCCTCAGCGCGCTAAGCGGGCTACATAATATTTACACACTAAACTGACCTAAAGCGCGCTAAGCGGGCTACAAAACTTTGGTTCTGCCAAAATAATAAATGCCAGCAGTGCGATACAAAATGTGTTGAGCGCCACTCGCGCTTAGCAGCCTCCTGCCCACTAAGCGGGCTCTCCTAGACAGCAAGTCCCAAAACTGATCTTTTATTATAGAAACGTGCATCCAGAGCTGTTCCTTTGACACATTATTCCTCGATGCTCCAAATATGCGATAAATACCTACGAAATAGACCAAAACTATCAAACGGTACACTATTTACATAAGAACACAATTATTTTTGCAAAGTAAACATATTTATAAACAAAGCGGGGAATTATTCAAAGAATATTAACAAAAGTATCGATAAGTGAAACAAAACTTATATACAAAAATAGCTACAATTTGCACTTATCACTACAAAAAGAGGAATCAACTATAATTCAATCATGGCCCGACGCCAGCTCAGTTATGTTGGGAAGGATAAACCAAACAACATTTTGTTGAAGGGTTTCTTTATTCAATAAGAATTTGATTGCAAAAGTTTGAAGGAAAGGATCGTCCATGCCTGGCGTAAGATTTAAAAAAAAGGAAAGAAAGAGTTATAGAAGAAGGATTGTGTTGCTTTAGTGCATTATACTCAGTGGGTACGAGTAAGAGCTACTACAATCAAGATGCTTTATCCTCCTGAAAAGCCTATGTTTCAAAAGTTAAAGGATCTTTTCTTATTCCCATTGAAGATATAGAAGGACTTCAAGTTGCTCTAGCTTAGATGATGCAGGAAAGAGATGCTTGGGAGAACAAGTTTTATGCTTTGAATGCTGAGAATCTAGAGTTGTGAAAATAGCTGAAAGAGAAAGATGATCTACTTCACCAGAAGGACGCTTTACTTGAGTAGCATGAAAATAAGAGGAATAGGGTGCGAGAGGATTTATTTTCCTCTAGCAGCTTATCATCTCAGGTTAGGTGCTGTTCTTGGAAGAGTGTTGTCAACAAGATCTTGATCGAGAAAGCCGAAATGAAGATTCCCTTGGTAGCTCATATTAGGATGCTCATGTTGGGAAGCTAAAGAATAGGTTGCATCATGAGGATGGTTCCACTTTAGTTGTGGATTCTTCATATTCTAGGCCTTAGTTTATATCTTGTATTTAGGATCGCTTTGAAACTATGAAATCGAAGTTGTAATCCTTCCAGATTATATTTAATGAAATAAAAAGTTCAAATTTATCTTTTAATGTTATTGTTAGTTATGATGTTTTGTAGTATGTTTATGATTCTTAAGTTCCTTGAAACTTAAAAAGAAAATTAAACAATCATTTTAACATGCATCATACAACATTTTGTCTTGCTATTGCAAGGTTTGTCAGAGTCTCATTCGCTTTCCTACGTCTTCATAGAAGACAAGTTGATTCACCGGTACAACACTTGTGCCAGTATAAGACGCAATATGGTTAACATTTTACAAGAGCATAGGGAACTCCACGAAGAGGTGACTATTTTAAGAACTGGTATGTACATATTGACTTCTTTGGTTGAATCTTTAGTTACTGCCCAACATCATCCTCCCTGTTGTACCCCAAAATTTTCCCTCCCATTTTTCATAGAAAGCACAATCCTAGGGTTTCTCAAATATTCAAGATTGGCTCAGGAATCGGTCAGACAGATTTTCTCCTTTGGCAGTAAACCAGCAGTTAGGGTTTTTCTTGCATTTCTCAAAAGAATTAAATTCTCAGAAAGTCAATTGGTTGTCACATGTTTTCATGCTCTCTCAAATTTACTGAAAAGGCAGTGTTTGTTTGATCCAGGTTAACCAGATAATTTGCGTCTTTTAAAAAACATTTGCTTTGTTTATGGAATAAACATTTGCTTGTTTATGGAATACACAGTGCGTGTTTTGATTGGAATACAGTTGTAAGATTACGGAGTTGTTGGATTACTTGGAGTTTAAGTTATCTTGATTGGAATTATTGGAATGCAGTTTCAGTTATCTTGATCAGGGAATCTTTAAGAATCAGTGAAGACACAAAGAGAGAATTACAAGTTACTAACAATAATGGATTTTATTGAACATCAGATTATCTCATAAAGACTTTCTTCATTTATTTCAAATGTTGTTACAAAAAAAACAATTTATTATTCAAATGCTTTAGGTTTTACAACTTATCGTATTTGAAAAATAAATTAATACAACTGATTGAAAATCTCTCTAAATTACAAAGAAATTGATTATATGCCTAAAGTTGATTGTGCTTACATTGCTTCCTCTGCGTTGCCACCATCCCGTTGTGCACCACATGAAAATGCAAGACAGAAAAGTAATTAGTACAGTTAATTTGGCATAAGCAAGAATTTTCAAAAGAAAAAAATGTGTTCATCATTAAAGTTTGCAATTTGGAATCAGAGGGCTATTTTAATTCATCACGTTATTATTTTTATATTTGCAAATCACAAGAAGATTACTCTTCTTGGTTCACAAAAACAAAAAGAAAAATGCAAGAAATTTGTCCAAATATAACTAGGCTGCCCAAACAAGTGAAAATATGCAAGCAGCATGGCCAAACAACTGCAAGAATAAAGTACAGTGCAAGCAAATTGTCCAAAGGCAAGCAAATGGTCCAAATGCAACAAATATTCCAAACTGAATGCAACAAACTGAAGCAAGCAGCATAACAGCTAGAACAAGCAACAACTAGAACAAGTATAGCAGTACAAACAAAGTAAAAACGAACAGCAGGCAAGCAGAAAATATAACATATGTTAAACCAAGCCAACAAGCAAGGGGCTTATTTCAATAGCCTTTTCATCATTTTCCAGGATTTATGCAAACTTTTCAGAAAGATAAAAGTGAAAAAAACAATTTGCTTTTATCAATGAGAGAGGAGAGAGAGGAAAGAAATCACCTAATTTATTGGAATTGCACAAAAGGTACAGCTTGGCTATTCTTCCCACAAGCTGTCAAAAAGCAAAGCAAATATAACAGTAGGCAAACTGTGAGAGAGGAAGAAAAATCAACAACTCAGAACAGTTTGTCAAACTCACCAAAAACATCCAAACCTGCATAACTAAATTAACAACTCGAAACATTTTGTCAAACTGAGAAAATAAAACTGCATAGCAAAACAAAAACACAAAAACCTGTAACTCATTTCCAACATTCCAAAACTGCACAACCAGTTCTCAAAAACTCCCAAACCTGCATAGCAAGTTCAAACTCACAAAACCCACAAATGTAACAACAACAAAACTCAGAAACAAGGCCAAACCAAACACAACCAAAGCCTGCAAACTGTGATAGCAAACCACAAAATCATCCCAGCATTAAACCTGTCAAAACCAAACTATCAAAAACCAATTTTCAAACTTCCAAAAAAACTGTGAAACCAGTTCAAACTTGCAAACTGTAAAGCCAACAAGCCTGCAAACTCATCAAAATTGTCCAACATCCTCAAACAGTTCAAAGACCTGCAACTGTAACAACAACTCAGAAAACCTCCAAACAACAGAAATCCCAAGCCTGTTAACCAAATATACCAAGCAAACTCACAAAACTCAGAATCAAAATATACCAAATTGTAACAAAAAGAACAGTTCATACCAAACTGTAACTCTGTTCAATCATAAAACAGTTCAAAACCAATTTTCAAACTTCCAAAAAAAACTGTAACAAGCAGAACAAACCACAAAATCATCCCAGATAATCAAAATTCATCAAATCATCAGCCCACAACATCTAGAAAACTTACAAATCAAGACTCAGAAGCATCATCATCATCATTCAACATAGAAGATTAGAAAGAGAAAAGGTTACCAGAAGCTCTATCCTCTTCGTCATCATTTCTCCCCCTCCCTGTTTCTGGCCGCCAAGGAGCACCATCAGCTCCATCTCACATTCCTCTCCATTTTCCAGAAAATTCCAAAGGTATGATTTCATCACATTTCTCATAAATCGCTTCTTGCATCTCAAGGTACAATAAAATTGATTAACAGAAAAATATGAACAAGATAAAACAACAACAGTAAAACATTCGAATCCCAAACAGAACATCATCTTTTTCATGAAAGAAATTATTTTAGCATGGTTAGGAAGAGTTTGAGTGGCGCTCCGGTAACGGAAATTGGGGAGGGAGGATCAGATTGAACTAGTTGAACAACTTAGGCATGAATCGAAACTTAGGGTTTCCAGAAAAGAAGGGAAAACCATAGTGAGACAAAGAGGTCAAGGGGGGGGGGGAGTTTCACTCATGAATCAGGGACGAATTGGGACGTTCAGTGAGAAATATGAACGAGAGAGAGGCGATAGCAACGATCAGAAGCGGCGTCGCGGTAAACGGAAAGGGGGTTCCAAGAATCCTAATCAACTTTTCACCCTAATTAAACAATTATGAAAAGCTTAAAGCAATAGGCTCCGTTTGTTTGCCCTGAGGCCCATAACGCACGCTAGCTCACCCCCCCCCCCCCCCTTTGCTTTTTGTTTTTGTTTCAGCATCAATATTAATGTTTTCTTTAGGCCTAACACTCAAATACACCCAAGCCCATTTTCATTCATTTTAATTTCTTTTGATTAATAATATACTAGTGATTTTTAAAATTTCATTTTGTAAATTAATTTGACTTTTTTTTAATTAGTTTTCTTTTATCATTTTCTTTTTATTAATTTTCTTACACTTAATAAAAACATCAAATTTTAACTTAATTTATTTTCTTTCTTTAAAGTTAGTTTACATAATTAATAAAAATACAAAAGAATAATAATAATAAAAAATTTAATCTTTTTTTTTTAGAATAGATTTTATTTCTCTCTTTTCAAGTAAGTAAATACATTTCATACTTTGTTGATTTTTTTTTCGTAAATTGTCAAAGCTTTGTATTAAATCGCACAACAATTCGATTTGGTTGTATTATTTGATATTTGGACATTTTTATTTTTTTATTTTTGATTCATCCCCATTTGTAACAATTGTACCCCCATTCCCGAACATTTTGTAATAGCGTAAAATTTTAATTCCTGCAATTTATTGCTTTCTATATACTGTGTAGTAATTAGGCATGTATGGCAAGATTCAAAAATCAATCGCTAGATGATCTAATCCAAGAATAAATAACTTGAAATCAACACACCTTCTCACACACGCACCTCTAGGGTAACCTCGCTTGTTGCCTCGGAAATACAATCATGTCCCTCGAATATGAGACACTCTAGCAAATGACCCTTCGATAAACAAAGATCGTAGTCCCTCGATGACCCTCGATGTTGCCTTCGATAAAACAATCTCGTCTCTTACAAAATTGCTAGAGCGTCTCACAAGTTGCCTTCAATGATTGTAAAATTGACCCGTGCCTGTCCCTTTACATCCAAATGATGGGGCTTCTTACCAAATCAATGGTAACATAGCACCATTAAAAGGAAGAAGAAAAGAACAACTTAAGACTTTTCGAGTAGATAGATTCGCTCTTAGTTACTCGCTTGCTCACGACAAAAACTTTTACACCTACACTTCCATTTCCCAACATTTTCAAAAGATAAAACATTTTGTATACGTTCTTATAGAGACGAGAACCATTTCAAAACCTCTTTTCAAAAACACTTTTCAAAACACGATTCATAAACACCTCTTTGAACTATTTTTCGAAACAAAACTTTATATATGTTCTTATAGAGACGAGAACCATTACAAAGAAACTTTCCAAAATACTTTCAAAAAACACACCACAAGAACACAATCAAACAAAAGCAAGTGATCTAAACGAGTAACTAAGAGCCCATGAAAAACCATGAATGAAAAGGGTGCTAGCACCTTCCCTTTTTATAATCTACCCCCCGAACCCGAGAAAATTCTCGAAAGGTCTTTCCTGTGCTTTTTTACCTTTTCTTTTAGATAAAAGAAAAGTCGGTGGTGACTCTTGCTAACCTCACAAGTGCAAATGAAACGCAAAACATCTAGTCAGTTCTCCCACTGTATCACAGAACTGGAGACTCTGCTGGGGATTAATTATAAAAGTGGGGTTACCTTAGGGTTTTAGATCACCTTTACATGCTTATCTTATTTGATTTATATGCTTTACATTTTTGGTTCCTTGTTTGGGTTTGTTTTAAATCCTACACCCGGATTTGGGGACATCTTTTAGGTAAGTAGCAATAAACTGTGAGGGAATTGTGCAGTGTATACCGACATGGTTGAAGCAGTAGCTACGTTGATGTGGCACTTTGGTTGGTACCGGTAACTCTTAAGTTGAATCAAGGAGAGTACGGGGCCGCCGCGTGGTGTCGTGAAACATCAACTGACCTTAGGACCAACTTGGCCTTTTAGGATGTAGTGAGATGACCGGCTTTGGTGCACTCTGAAGTTGGTAGATACTCGATACTACACTCATTGAGGTTTGTTTTCTTGGAATATTCCGGTCGCCAGTAAAGTGGCTAAGCTGAAACAATGAACACAGAAAACAATCCAGTGATATTGAGCTCCTTAGAACCCTGTTACTATCTCTAGGACAGGTTGAGCCAACTAGACTTCAAGAGGGTATTTACCCACAAACTCCATGCAAGCCTAAGCCTAAGGACTTGTCTGCTTTATGTGAATATGATTATTTGTATATAAACTTGCTTACTTCGCATATCTGTACATAACCTCATAACATCATACCATAAGCATTTTCAATAACCATTTCAAGGATCACAAGGGTCTTTGATGCAGGGTCACGTTGAACCAGACGTCTACCAAAGGGTAAGAGGATTCATTTTTCTCTAAACAAACGCCATCAAAGATCAAGTACAACAACTTGAGTCAAAGGCTATGACCCACTTGACATGGTGAGCTTGATTCTCGTGGAAAGACATCCACCGATACAAAGCTCTCCAATCAAAGATGTTGATCGAAATTTAACTTCTAACATTTTCTTGTGTTTACCCCGCGATATCTTTGAAAACATGCATCCGCATATCATACATCTTATCATGACAGGTTTCTCCCCTTCAAGTCTCTTTATCTTCCTACTGTTTATTTTAGTAGAGATGGCTCTAGAGAAGACTATGAAAGACATCCAGGCTCAAAACGCTCAACTTCAAGAGATGTTCTTGAACCTGTCCAAGGGACAAGAAGAGGTGAAAGCTCTCCTCACAAGGGGCATGGTCATGGGGAATCCGGGGGGCATCAGGAATGATCAGTTGGAAGGGCTACAGATTGAGATGGCAACAATGAAAATGCAGATGATGGGACAACTGGTGGGCCAGATGGCTCTCATCCAAAACTTGGCACAAGGACAACAGGAGCTAAGGGTCCTCATCAACAAGCTTCATCTAGGCGAACGTAACCAAATGGGGCAAACAATTGGGGTTCAGGATCAAGTTATGAATCAGCCTCCCTTGAGACAAGAAGCCGAGGGAAAACCTCCCCAGTTTGCTTCAGGGTCACAAGCCCAACAACAACCTCACCAACGTCAACAGGGTAATCAGCGTAGGCGAAATACATCTGAAAAGCGCTTCACTGAGATTAACATGCCATTATCTTAAGTGCTGCAACCCTTGTTGGAAGTTAAGCTGACTGTATTAAGGGACCCCCCTCGGAATCCCAACACAGCCGCTCCAGGGTAAAATCCAAATGCAAGATGTGCGTTTCACTCCAACAGTCCTGGACATGACACTGATAGCTGTTGGGCTTTGAAAAATAAAATCCAAGACCTAATTAACGAAACAACGATGGAGTTCACACAAGATGGCCAGATGAAGATCTTCCGCTGAGGGCCCTCCACCTGAAATGACAAGTTCGAACTAAGAGGCTTCTGTTCATTTTGAATTTCCAATTGTAATTTCTTTTGTTATTTAAACAATTATCTATTGATGTCAAACTCTGTTTCATTAATGCATTGCATATGTTTGTCTTGAATTCATCCTTTCGTTTTCACTATTTTTAAATTGTGCTTTTATTCCTCTTACGACACAAACCTTTAGAGGGAGGATGACGAAAACAATGCCATAATCTCATACATTATGCTTTTGGACAGACCTTGCTGGCGATGTACAGGCGTTTCTTTCGAATCCTAAACACTGGAGTTATAAAGAAGATAATCCCTAGTCCACCCCTTTGAGCCAAAGAAGTAGAAGTTTTTCTATTTTAACACAAATTTAAACCTTTAATCAAAACCTAGGGCAGGGTAGTCTCTCAGTTAATTCAAATACATGTTAAAGTCGCAAACTCTCATCTTGTCCAGTACACCTGGGGCAGTCCAGTCAAGATTTCAAGAAATCTCTCAAAGTGCAGAGTAACCAGGGGCAAGTCTCCATCACCGTCACTTGGGGCATTGAACGTCAATCCCAACAAAGGGTTACATACAGTCAAACATTTCCCAGCGGAGTCCTCCTTAAACAACGACACAGGAATCCCCAGTAGAAACATTCTAAGCAAAGTTTAAAGACACACATACTCTCCAATAGCAGTCCAGGATTTATTTTCCCCGGCATTTGTTGAAGATATTCCAAGACTTTCGTCTAGCTCAGTTAAACCGATTCTAAGATTTTTCTTATTCTTATCCAGTCAAAGTTAATTCAAGACCTTCTCTGGCTCAGTCAGATCGACACTAAGATCTCCCTGATTCTTATTCCAGTTGAAGATATTCCAGATAAAATCTATTTCAGATAAATCTCTCAACAGTTTATTCTAATTCACTTCCAAATTTTGCTGTTTCAGATAAATCTCCCAACGGTTTATTCTGATTCATCTCTAGATTTTTACTAATTCAGATAAAATCTCTCAACAGATAAATCTCTCAACGATTTATTCTCATTCATTCTCTTTTCAGAACCAGTTCAACTTTCCGTCAACAATCACCTTTGGATGGCATCTATAAGCCCATCTCCGACGATTCTCCTCTGTTTCTCCAAATGGCATCTTTAAGCCCATTTTCATACACAATCTCTACAGCACGTCATTAAGATCCCCAGCGAAGATGAGACTACCAACTACCAATCCCCAGCGGAGCTCAAACTATCAACCACAGCGGAAATCATCCGGTTTCTCCAATTCCCCAACAAGTTATCTTAAAGCCTGGAAATCAACCAGATAGCAGTTAACTTTCATCCCCGTCAGAATGAAGATTCTCATTCTTGACTCCCCAGAAGATTGGCATACACCGAAACTCCTGATATCCCCGTCAGAATGAAGATTCTAATTCTTGACTCCCCAGAAGGTTGGCATACACCCAAACTCCTGATATCCCCGTCAGAATGAAGATTCTCATTCTTGACTCCCCAGAAGGTTGGCATACACCCAAACTCCTGATATCCCCGTCAGAATGAAGATTCTCATTCTTGACTCCCCAGAAGGTTGGCATACACCCAAACTCCTGATATCCCCGTCAGAATGAAGATTCTCATTCTTGACTCCCCAGAAGATTGGCATACACCCAAACTCCTGATATCCCCGTCAGAATGAAGATTCTCATTCTTGAATCCCCAGAAGATTGGCATACACCCAAACTCCTGATATCCCCGTCAGAATGAAGATTCTCATTCTTGACTCCCCAGAAGATTGGCATACACCCAAACTCCTGATATCCCCGTCAGAATGAAGATTCTCATTCTTGACTCCCCAGAAGATTGGCATACACCCAAACTCCTGATATCCCCGTCAGAATGAATATTCTCATTCTTGACTCCCAGTAGATTGGCATACACCCAAGCTCTTGATATCTCCAACAGAATGAAGATTCTCATTCTTAAAGTGGCATACAACCCGAGCTCCTGGTATCTCTAACAGAATGAAGATTCTCATTCTTAAAGTGGCATACAACCCGAGCTCCTGATATCTCCAACAGAATGAAGATTCTCATTCTTAAAGTGGAATACAACCCGAGCTCCTGATATCTCCAACAGAATGAAGATTCTCATTCTTAAAGTGGCATACAACCCAAACTCTTGAACTTTTTCCAAACAGGAATAAGCTTTTCCCCAGAGTCCTGAGCTTACTCTCCAGTAGGATAGCTACTCCCCAACAGTATAGCTATTCCCCACAGAGTTTTTACTCCCCAACAGAATGAAGATTCTCATTCTTGATTCCCCGGTGAAGTTGCCAAAGTCTTCATTACTCCCCATCATGAATTTGTCAGAATTTTTAATCCCCTGCAGATCGAAGATTCTCATTTACCACTCTTCAACAGATTAAAGATTATCATTCTTAATTCTCCGTAGGAGCTATCAGAGCCTTCCTTATTCTCCAATAGATCAAGTTTTTCCTTTGATTGATCCCTGGTAGAGATTTCCGGAGTTTTCCCTATATCCCCAGGAAAGTCATGAAGGATTCTCACATCCCCACAGAAGTTGTCAAAGATTTTGAATCTCCAACAGCGGTCAAGGATTTATTTTCCCCAACAGCAGTCAAGGATTTTATTATCTCCAGCCATCAAGGATTTATTTTCCTCAGCAAGACAGTAAATCAGCTTCCATGCACATACATTACATTCATATATCATAAACATGGATAAAACACATTTTATTGCATCATACATTTCATGCAACATAACTTTGTGTTTCAGCTAACATTTTACCCTTTTCAGGATAAGATTAACAAGCTACCAATATACAATCAGAAAACAGCTTAGAGATGCTCCAGACACGAATGTTACTCTATTGCTTATTCAGATTCAAAGCTCAGAAAACAACTTAGAGATGCTCCAGACACGGATGCTATTCTATTGCTTATTCAGATTCAAAGCTCAGAAAACAGCTTAGAGATGCTCCAAACACGGATGTTATTCTATTGCTTATTCAGATTCAAAGCTCAGAAAATAGCTCAGAGATGCTCCAGACACGGATTCTATTTTGTCTCTTATCCAAATACAAGATTCAGTTACAGTCCAAATACGCTCCAAACACGGTTTCCATTCTGTCACTTATTCTGACTTTTTCCCCAGCCCAGAGATTCTCCAGAAATGGATGTTATTTTGTTGCTTATTCAGACTTAGATACATTACAGATACAATCCGGACATGGAAGTCATTCTGTTATTCATTCAGATTCAAATACAGTTGCACCTCGGATACGCTCCAGACACGGATGTTATTCCCTTGCTCATACAGATCCAATCTCCAGATACAACTCAGATACGTTCCAGACACGGATACCATTCTGATACTCATTCTTTTGACTTACAACATACAATTCAACAAACATTCTTGGATGGCATCTTTAAGCCCATCTCCGACAAGATTCGGTCACCTCCAAATGGCATCTTTAAGCCCATTCCCTTAACTACACTTTGACGAGTGCAAATTTACGGGCACTCTAGTGTCCAATCATCTTTTACCTTCGAGTCGCGAATGGCAAACTCGTCGATCTAACTCTTCAGGTTCAAGAAGATTGAACAAGGGCAGCTGTTGTACCCCAAAATTTGCCCTCCCATTTTTCATAGAAAGCACAACCCTAGGGTTTCTCAAATATTCAAGATTGGCTCAGGAATCGGTCAGACAGATTTTCTCCTTTGGAAGTAAACCAGTAGTTAGGGTTTTTCTTGCATTTCTCAAAAGAATTGAATTCTCAAAAAGTCAATTGGTTGTCACATGTTTTCATGCTCTCTCAAATTTATTGAAAAGGCACTGTTTGTTTGATCCAGGTTAACTAGATAATTTGCGTCTTTTAAAAAACATTTGCTTTGTTTATGGAATAAACATTTGCTTGTTTATGGAATACACAATGCGTGTTTTGATTGGAATACAGTTGCAAGATTACAGAGTTGTTGGATTACTTGGAGTTTAAGTTATCTTGATTGGAATTAATGGAATGCAGTTTCAGTTAAATTGATCAGGGAATCTTTAAGAATCAGTGAAGACACAAAGAGAGAATTACAAGTTACTAACAGTAATGGATTTTATTGAACATCAGATTATCTCATAAAGACTTTCTTCATTTATTTCAAATGTTGTTACAAAAAAAAAACAATTTATTATTCAAATGCTTTAGGTTTTACAACTTATCGTATTTGAAAAATAAATTAATACAACTGATTGAAAATCTCTCTAAATTAAAAAGAAATTGATTATATGCCTAAAGTTGATTGTGCTTCCATTGCTTCCTCTGCGTTGCCACCGTCCCGTTGTGCACCACATGAAAATGAAAGACAGAAAAGTAATTAGTACAGTTAACTGGGCATAAGTAAGAATTTTCAAAAGAAAAAAATGTGTTCATCATTAAAGTTTGCAATTTGGAATCAGAGGGCTATTTTAATTCATCACGTTTTTATTTTTATATTTGCAAATCATAAGAAGATTACTCTTCTTGGTTCACAGAAAGAAAAATAAAAATGCATGCAATTTGTCCAAATACAACTAGGCTGCCCAAACAAGTGAAAATATGCAAGCAGCATGGCCAAACAACTGCAAGAACAAAGTACAATGCAAGCAAATTGTCCAAAGGCAGGCAAATGGTCCAAATGCAACAAATATTCCAAACTGAATGCAACAAACTGAAGCAAGCAGCATAACAGCTAGAACAAGCAACAGCTAGAACAAACATAGCAGTACAAACAAAGTACAAACAAACAGCAGGCAAGTAGAAAATATAACATATGGTAAACCAAGCCAACAAGCATGGGGCTTGTTTTAATATCCTTTTCATCATTTTCCAGGATTTATGCAAACTTTTCAGAGAAAAAAGTGAAAAAAGCAATTTTCTTTTATCATTGAGAGAGGAGAGAGAGGAAAAAAATCACCTAATTTGTTGGAATTGCACAAAAGGTACAACTTGGCTATTCTGTCCACAGGCTGTCAAAAAGCAAAGCAAATATAACAGTAGGAAAACTGTGAGAGAGGAAGAAAAATCAGCAACTCAGAACATTTTGTCAAACTCACCAAAAACATCCAAACCTGCATAACCAAATCAACAACTCAGAAAATTTTGTCAAATTGAGAAAATAAAACTGCATAGCAAAACAAAAACACAAAAACCTGTAACTCATTTCCAACATTCCAAAACTGCACAACCAGTTCTCAAAAACTCCCAAAGCTGCATAGCAAGTTCAAACTCACAAAACCCACAACTGTAACAACAACAAAACTTAGAAACAGGGCCAAACAAAACACAACCAAAGCCTACAAACTGTGATAGCAAACCATAAAATCATCCCAGCATTAAACCTGTCAATACCAAACTATCAAAAACCAATTTTCACACTTCCAAAAAAACTGTGAAACCAGTTCAAACTTGCAAACTATAAATCCAACAAGCCTGCAAACTCATCAAAACTGTCCAACATCCTCAAACAGTTCAAAGACCTGGAACTGTAACAACAACTCAGAAAACCTCCCAAAAACAGAAATCCCAAGCTTGTTAACCAAATATACCAAGCAAACTCACAAAACTCAGAATCAAAATATACCAAACTGTAACAAAAAGAACAGTTCATACCAAACTGTAACTCAGTTCAATCACAAAACAATTCAAAACCACTTTTCAAACTTCCAAAAAAAAAGTTAACAAGCAGAACAAACCACAAAATCATCCCAGATAATCAAAAATCATCAAATCATCAGCCCACAACATCTAGCAAACTTACAAATCAAGACTCAGAAGCATCATCATCATCATTCAACATAGAAGATTAGAAAGAGAAAAGGTTACCAGAAGCCCTAGCCTCTTCGTCATCATTTCTCCCCTCCCTGTTTCCAGCCGCCAAGGAGCACCATTATCTCCATCTCACATTCCTCTTCATTTTCCAGAAAATTCCAAAGGTATGATTTCGTCACATTTCTCATAAATCACTTCCTGCATCTCAAGGTACAATAAAATTGATTAATAGAAAAATATGAACAAGATAAAACAACAACAATAAAACATTTGAATCCCAAACAGAACATCACCTTTTTCATGAAAGAAATTATTTGAGCATGGTTAGGAAGAGTTTGAGTGGCGTTCCGGTAACGGAAACTGGGGAGGGAGGATCAGATTGAACTAGTTGAACAGCTTAGGCATGAATCGAAACTTAGGGTTTCTAGAAAAGAAGGGAAAACCAGAGTGAGACCAAGAGGTCAAGGGGGGGGGGGGGGGCATTTCACTCATGAATCAGGGACGAATAGGGACGTTCAGTGAGAAAGATGAACGAGAGAGAGGCAATAGCAACAATCAAAAGTGGCGCCGCGGTAAATGGAAAGGGGGTTCCAAGAACCCTAATCCACTTTTCACCCTAATCAAACAATTATGAAAAGCTTAAAGCAATGGGCTCTGTTTGTTTTCCCTGAGGCCCATAATGCACGCTAGCTCACCCCCCCCCCCCCCCCCCCCCCTTTGCCTTTTGTTTTTGTTTCAGCATCAATATTAATGTTTTTTTTTTGGCCTAACACTCAAATTCACCCAAGCCCATTTTCATTCATTTTAATTTCTTTTGATTAATAATATACTAGTGATTTTTAAAAATTCATTTTGTAAATTAATTTGATTTTTTTTAATTAGTTTTCTTTTATCATTTTCTTTTTATTAAATTTCTTACACTTAATAAAAACATCAAATTTTAACTTAATTTATTTTCTTTCTTTAAAGTTAGTTTACATAATTAATAAAAATACAAAAGAATAATAATAATAAAAATTTTAATCTTTCTTTTTTTTTAGAATAGATTTTATTTCTCTCTTTTCAAGTAAGTACATACATTTCATACTTTGTTGATTTTATTTTCGTAAATTGTCATAGCTTTGTATTAAATCGCACAGCAATTCGATTTGGTTGTATTATTTGATATTTGGACTTTTTTATTTTTTTATTTTTGATTCATCCCCATTTGTAACAATTGTACCCTCATTCCCGAACATTTTGTAATAGCGTAGAATTTTAATTCCCGCAATTTATTTCTTTCTATATACTGTGTAGTAATTAGGCATGTATGGCAAGATTCAAAAATCAACCGCTAGATGATCTAATCCAAGAATAAATAATTTGAAATCAACACACCTTCTCACACATAACCTCTAGGGTAACCTCACTTGTTTCCTCAGAAATACAATCATGTCCCTCGAATATGAGACACTCTAGAAAATGACCCTTCGAAAAACAAAGATCGTAGTCCCTCGATGACCCTCGATGTTGCCTTCGATAAAATGATCTCGTCCCTTTCAAAATTTCTAGAGCGTCTCACAAGTTCCCTTCAATGATTGTAAAATTGACCCGCGTCTGTCCCTTTACATCCAAATGATGGGGCTTCTTACCAAATCAATGGTAAGATAGCACCATTAAAAGGAAGAAGAAAAGAACAACTTAAGACTTTTCGAGTAGATAGATTCGCTCTTAGTTACTCGCTTGCTCACGACAAAAACTTTCACACCTACACTTCCATTTCCCAACATTTTCAAAACATAAAATGTTTTGTATACGTTCTTATAGAGACGAGAACCATTGCAAAACCTCTTTTCAAAAACACTTTTCAAAACACTATTCACAAACACCTCTTTGAACTATTTTTCGAAACAAAACATTGTATATGTTCTTATAGAGACGAGAACCATTACAAAGAAACTTTCCAAAATACTTTCAAAAACCACACCACAAGCACACAATCAAACAAAAGCAAGTGATCTAAATGAGTAACTAAGAGCCCATGGAAAACCATGGATGAAAAGGGTGCTAGCACCTTCCCTTTTCATAATCTACCCCCCGAACCCGAGAAAATTCTCGAAAGGTCTTTCCTGTGCTTTTTTACCTTTCCTTTTGGATAAAACAAAAGTCGGTGGCGACTCTTGCATACCGCATAAGTGCGAATGAAACGCAAAACATCTAGTCAGTTCTCCCACCGTATCACACTCCCTCTTCGTCTCAACCTCAAGCTATTGTGATCTCTAAGGTTATTACTCTTGTTGTTTTTTTCCTCCTCATGTTTCTCGGTAAAATCAGATGCCTTTTGGTTGCCCTTGGGGAGTGCCGTTAAACTTTTTTCCAGAGAATTACAACCATGTTGAAGCTACTGTGGTCAGTCAAGTTCCTCTTTTTTAACCCGTGATGGTTACTACTCTTCCAATTGTGCATATTTTGCAACAAGAGGATCTTGTTTATCATGTTGCTCCTAGTGTGATTGTTGATGTGTATGAGAGGACGAATGAATTTAAATATCAGTTTCAAGAGGTTCAAAAGGAAATGAAGGCTATGAAGGGTAAGGAAGTGTTTGGGTAAAATGCCCATGAGTTGTGCCTGGTGCCAAATGTTAAAATCCCTGTTAAGTTAAAGGTCCACGACTTTGAGAAATACAAGGGTAATTCTTATCCTCGTAGCCACTTGGTCATGTATTGTAGGAAGATGGATACTCATACCAATGATGATAAATTGCTGATTCACCACTTTTAAGATTGACTGACTGGTGCATCATTGAAATGGTATATGGGGCTTGATAGCGCTTATATTAGTTCTTTCAATAACCTTGGTGAAGGAGATAACTAAGATGTTCCTTAAGACTTTGTGTTCCTTTTACTATGAAATGGTGGTGGCTAGTTCTCCCAATGACTTTACCAAGATGGTGGGCATGAGGATCCATTTGGATGAAGGTGTTCGTGAAGGTTGTTTGTCCAAAGATACGAGTTCCTCAGCTAAGAAGTATGGAAGTAATTTCTAGAAGAAGAAGGAAGGTGATTCCAATGCCATTTCTCAAGGAGAAAGGAAAAGGAGATCTAGAGGTGGATGTGGAGGTAATCATCAGAATTAGTATGCACAACAACCTCATATTATTGTAGTTACTCTAGTGGTTAATCAAATTCATCTTATCAGACATATCATCTATAATTTCTGCAACAACAACAACAAAATCCACAATCAAATCAGAACCAACAAGACCGTAGGAAGGTTCAGTTTGATCCTATTCATAGGACTTACATTGAATTCTATCCTTCTTTGTTGCAGAAAAGTTTAATCTAGACTCGATCTCCACCAGCTGTTCCAGATCTAATTCATTGGTAGTATAAGCTAGAAGCTAGTTGTGCCTATTATCAAGGTGTGCCGCGTCATGATCTGGAAACCTATTTTTCTTTAAAGTCTAAAGTTCATAAGCTTGTGAAAAGTGGTATCTTGAAGTTCATGGTTGTTGGGCCGAATGTCCAAGTCAATCCTCTTCCAGAACATAGGGGACCTTCTATTAGTATGGTTGATGCTTGTCTGGGTGATTGTCAAGTTTTTTATGTTAACTTGGTGAAAACTCTGTTGGCTGAGGTGCATGCTAGATTATGCGAAGTTAGTTATTTCAAGAATGATCATGTTGATTTCTAGGTGTGTTCACAAAATCCTAGAGGTTGTGCATTGGTGAAAAAATATATTCAAATTTTAATGGACTGGGGAATTTTGCAAGTCTGTGTTAAGCAAAGGGTAGATCAGGTAGCTGTCATTGTTCCCGGGTTTTACATTCCCGAACCTATGTAAATCACTTATTGAAGCAAGAGTCCTTTGGTTATTTGTTTTCTCGGGCTGATTTCGTATGAATATAACAAAGTTGTTCCTTGGAGGTATAATTCTACTATTCGGGAAGATGTGAAGGAAGTGATGCTTGAGCCGGCTCAGCCCATTGAGAATATAGAAGAAGCTATAAGAATGACTAGAAGTGGGCATGTGTTTGCACCTGTATCTCTTCAAAAGGTTGATTCTGTGTGAACAAGCAAAAGTGTGCATAATCCCGTTGTGGTTAGTCAACAACAAGTGTTTGTTAGTCAAGCTAATGAACCGAAGAGAGATGACAACACTAAATTATTGTTGAATCATATTAGAATAAGTGACTACAAGTTGGTGGGTCAACTTCTTCAAACTCCTTCTAAGATATTTATGTTTTCTCTGTTGTTGAATTCTAAAGCTCATCGGAAATCTCTTATGAGGGTGTTAGAGCAAGCTTATGTTGATCATGATGTAACTATTGACCAGTTTGATGATGTGACTGGGAATATTATCGCATGTAATGTCTTGAGCTTTAGTGATGAAGAGCTCCCACCGGAAGGTAGGAATAATAATTATGCGCCACATATATCTGTCAGGTGTCAAGAAGATTCCTTATCCAATGTGTTGGTTGATACGGGTTCTTCACTTAAGGTGATGTCAAAAGATACTTTGTCAAAGTTGTCTTATCAGGGTGATCCCATGAGGCATAGTGTGGTTGTTATCAAAGTGTCCGATGGTTCTAAGAGAACATTTATTGGTGAAGTTGATCTTTTGATGTGGATTGGTCCTCATGTTTTCCATGTCACTTTTAAAGTGATGGATATTCATTCTTCATATAGTTGTATTTTGGGAAGGTCGTGGATTCATGATTGTTGTACCCCAAAATTTTCCCTCTCATTTCTCAAGAAATCTCTCATAAGATCTCCTTTGGTTCAAGACTACACAAGGTTTGGTCAGCTCAAGACACTTCCTCAACACCGACAACTGAAAATTAGGGTTTGAGTTTTCCCAAGGAAAATTTAACTTTTAAATGCCCCATATGAATTTAATGGATCATTAGGAACCCTCAAGATTTCCCATGTCAAGTTTCAAGTCTTGGATCACATTTTTGCTCAGTCAGTTGATCAGATGACCTAAAATCAGCTATATTAGGGAAAAAAAGTTAATTGTTGTCAATTTACAGTAAAACTTCATAATTTGTTGTCCATATCAACAACATGAACTCATACATGTCAATTTATCAAGTTTGGATCACAATTCCTCAAGAAATTTGATCAGAACACCAAAAGGGCAAAATGGTCAAAATTAGGGTTTTGACTAAGGAGGTTCGATTTTTGACTTTTGACCTAACAAATGACTTATTGGTTTAAGACATGATCTCAAGGATTCAAATGCATAACTTTGACCTAATGGCATGGCTCAAAATAGCTCTCAAGATCAATTGATTGATAATTGAATTTCAGTCAACTGATGAAAAGTCAACTGTACACTGAAAAGTCAAACTTTGACTTTTTGATCAAAATAAAGTTTCAAAGATCACAATTCATCAAGACATGTCAAAATATGAAACTTGATCATCAAGAAATCAAAAAGTAAAAAGTCATCTTTGAAAAGTCAAAATTCTAAGACTTAGAATTTTTCTAAGTATTAGAAAATTCATATTTTTTCATAACTTTGAGCCAAATTTCCACCATGATGCAAGATGATTCAAGGGAAACTTCCAAAATGAAAGTTGTAGATCTCAATGAGATCTAAAACATTATATGGCATAAATTTTTCTAGAAATTCTTGGATTTCAAGTTATGAGTTCATGAAGACATATTCATGAAACTTAAAGACTTAGTGAAATTTTGCCCTAGTTAGGCGGGATTTTAACCTAAATTCATGGAAACTTTTCACCTAGTTGCAAATTGAATCTTCAAAAATTTCCAACATGAAGGTTGCATATGATGTTACAAGCTTTCCAAAATGTCCAAGAACTTGAAGAGATCATTTTTGAGCTAGGAGATTCGAAGACTTGAAGTTGTCATGATAAACTTGAATTACAAGTCAATTTTGTGATGAACACTTGACCAAATCCATAGCTATGCTGCATAATCTTCACTTTTCAGGTCTCAAACTTGTTTGTCACTTCTTAATTTAATGTTTACACAACTGATTGATCAATTTTCCAATTGATTCAAGCATTGTCCAAAGAATTTTGCCATTTTAGGGAGAAAGTCACCATTTCCAGTCTAGTAAAGCAAGCCTTTATACAAAGTCAGCTTCTTGAGCTCCCAACTTGTTTCATATGAGTACAAGCAATGTAAAATATAAAATCAACATGTCTAGAGCCTCCAATAAAGGGATACCATGCTTGTACTATGCCTTGAAACCATGTTTTCCACTTTTCTTCAAAATCAAGTAACATAGTCATAACTCTATATCTCACAGATCTGTCAACTTCAAACCCTAAGACCTCTTGATTATAACTATACAAGTTATTTGTAAGCAAAGACATGAGCTGAAGCACCCCAAAACACTTCCAAGCACTCTGCAATCCAAAATCTTCCATAACTTGACAGTTTTGAACCTCACATAGCCATCTCCAAATCCACTCGTGCGTATTGAGTTTTAACCATCAAAACACTTAATATACATCATATCAAAGTGATCCAGGCCCCTGTTTCCTGACTGTAACCCCTCCATCACCATCCACCATTTTCAAAATTGAAGCTTGCAACTTGACTTGAGTGGGAGTTTCAGCCATCTTCAAAGCAAAGTAGGAATACACTCAAGGAGGTCCAGGCAAGCTAAAGAGATCATCAGGCCACCTCAAAGGTTGCTCAAACTCCATACACAAATCAAGCTACAAGAGGTAAGTTTTCGAACTTCAAAATCTTGATACAAGCATCTTTTGTGCATACATTCTGAATTAAAAATGTAGATATCATTGCCCTGAAGCTGTACATATTCATAGTTTTCATTTATATTGATTGAGCTTAGAGAATTTTAGGTTTGAATATCTGAAAAAAGTTAGGTCAGGATTTGGTACTTTTAGAAATTCATGCTCATCTTTGAGAATTAGTTTAATTTATTTACATATTCAGAATCGTGGTGAAATTTCTAACAAGTTTGATGTTGGAAGTTTTGTGAATGGATGAGAAACGAGTGAGTTACAGGAACCCTGGCTGGAGGTTGAAGATGAAGTCATTTCTAGGACTAGATTTATGTTATATATTTATGGTTTCAATTTAGCTAACGGATGTATAACCACCCCAGTGGTAAGGCAGCGCGCTTATCATGTCAATGGCGTGGGTTCAAGCCCCAGCGCTACCACTTTTTGTTATTTTCCAACATTTCTTTTCTCCTTGTTCCAAACACCATGCACACCTGGGCTTAAGGCCATTGGGCCTTGTTTTTTTGATGAGACTCGCCCCCTGCCTTTGTCACAACACAGGCCCAACTTTCTTTTTTTTATTTTATTTTTTCTGATTACAAAAACCTTAATGGGCCAGGCTTCAAACAAAACTGTTTTTTCTAACAAACTCCCAAATTCCATTTCAAACCCCCCTGACTTTTATTTTCATATTTTATTTTATTTTTATTTTTATTTTTATTTTATTATTATTATTATTATTATTATTTTTATTATTAATAAAAATCCAAAAAATATAGTTTATTTATTTATATATCTAATATATTTATATTCACTTGTATTTTATTCCTCTAAAAAATAAAAAGACAAAAAATATTTTTCTTAAACAAATTTAATTCTTTTTATTAATAAATTAATAATTAGATTTAGGTTTAGTTATTTTCTTTTCATTTAAAATTAATTAGAATTTAGGTTTCTTTTAATTAATTAATTTCCATACTATTTTTATTAAACTTAAAACCTTTTCTAAAAAACCCTAAAAAATGCTTTCTAATTTAATTTCTTTTCTTAATTAATTTAGGTTTAACTTTCTTAATTTATTTAATTATTTTTTTTAGTTAATTAGGTCAAAACTAAACCTTTTCCTCAAAAACCAAACAAATATCCATTTCTTTTCCATTTACATCCTTGCACATTATATTTATTCATTTCTTGTACATTATTTCAATATGGTTGTAATAGATAATTAGGTTTAATTTCTTGCAATCCCCATTTGTAAATTTGTATACCCTATCCCCAAATGATGTAATAGCGTAGTAAATTTACTTTCCGCAATTTATCGCTTTCATATAAATGCTAGTAATTAGGGTTTGTATGGAAAGATAAAATCAACAAGTAGATAACCCTAATCAAAGATCAAATGCATGCAAATCAAACACACTATTCACACATACACCCTTAGGGTAATTCCACTTGTTGCCTTACAAAATTGGTCATGTTATGCATGTGGAATGTCTTAGCAAAAACAATTAAAAATACAAGATCATAGTCCCTTGATGATGCTACAAATGTTGCCTTTCAAATGATCTTAGTCCCTCAAAGAGAAATGCTAAGTGTTGTACCCCAAAATTTTCCCTCCCATATTCTTCAAGATTTGCAAAGAACATGCTTCAAAATCTCCCCAAAGGGTTGCACAGTTCAATGGCCTCCTAACAGTCAAAAACTAGGGTTTTGGTTCTGGCAAAGAAATTGAAGTTTTCAAGGGTCCAAACAAGTCTCATATGACTATAAACATTGTCAAGCATCCTCATGTCAAGTTTCAAGACTCACAGCACAAAATTGCACAGTCAAAAACCCTAATTGCTCAACAATCAACTGTAGGGGCAAAATGGTCATTTGACAGTCAAAAGTTCAAATTTTTGATCAACATCTTATTTTGAAGCCACAAACATCATTTGATCAATTCTTGATCATGATTCTCAAGGTATGGCTCAAAAAGTCTCAAGATGCAAAAGTTTCCATATTTTGACAGTTGAAAAAGTCAACTGTAACTTGACCAAGGCATAACTTCCACATGGTTTATCAGAAAAATTCCATCCAAAGCTCATTTTGAAGAGAATGACATTTTCTACAACTCCTCTTCACACTTCAAGTCCAAGAAATGCTCTCACAAAAAGTTATCAATCTCAACATTATAGGTCATTTTCAAAAGTCAACAAAAAGGGACTTTAAGTCAAAGACCATAACTTGCGATTGGTAAATCAAAATGACATGGGACCAAAGGCATTGGTTAGAGGACTTCAAGACCTTTCCAAAATGTCCAAGAACATGATCAAAGCTTAAATATTGAGCAAGATATGCCTTGTGGAAGTTGGGAAATTTTTGGGAATTTTGAAAAGTCAACTTTGCTTCAAATGCCTCAAAATTGCTAATGGGCCACAATTTCTTCCAAGAATCATTATCCAAAAGTTATGCACGACCCATTGACCCAAATGGGAGTTATTTCATCATTTTTTATTATTTATTTGAATTTTTTATCACCATTAATTCATTTAATTAAATAAAATATGACAAAAATACTCAAGCATGCATTTTAAATCTTTTTATGCAGCTAATAGGTCTATCATAACTCCAAGATTTCGTGCACACTCAATTTGGAAAGATTTGGCCATGATTGATATCAAAAGGGCATGGAAAAGATTGAAAAAGATCCATGGAAATCAAATCTCAAAAACATTGAATGCAAAGGTTTTTGGTTGAAATTTCTACCCTAATTCATTCCTCACATAAGTATAAACCCAACCCTAATGCTCAGAACCTAAAAGCTGCGCTCAAAAGCAAATACTCACTTTGCATTTTTGGCAAAAAAGTTCAAAACTGAAAACTGCATTACAGGGTGATTCAAAGCATACAAAGGATTCAAAAAGCTTGCTGAGGTCTTCCTGGACATAACTGAATTCTTTTCCAGTCCCCACGCATCAAGAAGTGGTAGAATAAAGTCAAACTTCCTCAAAATTTTTGCATAATCGTGTCTCATAATTCATGCCATATTTTTGATTTCTAATGCTTGATTTGTACTAGTTTAATCATTCTAAAGCTAACCATGCCATTCAATTAAGTTTTTAAGGCCAGTATGGGAATCTACCATGGGAGCTCGTTAGGGTTGCAGAGGTTTGAAATTGGGGATTTGTTCATATGGAAAAATTGGCCAACCTAAATGGCACCATTGAAACCAGAAGCTCATGAAGATTCAAAGCCATGCCTCGCGATCAATTTATGATGAACCGTGGCCTATTCGCTATTATTTGTGGCTTCATTTAGTGGGGGTTTAAAACCCCCGCTATCTAACGTGTTTTGTTACAGGAAAACGGAGAAGAAGATTAGGTGTCCTCACGTGATAGGGTCATTCATATTCTGGCGCGTTTTTTACCACTAATCATTGTTTTACGTTATGTTATTTATTTTGCAATATATATTCCAAACGCGTTGAGTGGTGTAGTGGTTGAAGGCAATTGTGATGAACGTTGGGACCTGGGTTCGATCCCCAGGTCCCCCATATTTCTTTCTATTTTTTCTTGCAACGTGATTAGGTACCCAGCGTGTCCAGAAGTCCACCATACACTCAATGCCATAGCTTGCCAAATGTCTCAGGCGATGAATCTAAGGGCTAGGATGAAAGGTCCATCATACATCTCAGTCAACCACGCACACGTGACCATCAAAAGTCAACCAGGCCAAGCTTCAATGGGCCAAATCCCTGCTAATCATACCTCCAAAATTGGGTCTACCACCCCTCTTGTTTGTATCTCTATCCCTTTTCTTTGCTTTTTTTTTATTTGTTTCAATTTAATTGTTTTATTTTAATTCCCTAAATTAATTTTAAATAATATAAAAATACCAAAAAAATCAGAAAAGACAAAAAAATAAAAATATTTTATTTAATTGTTTTTGTAAATAAATTTTATTAACTAATTAGTTCCAATCTTAGGTTTAATTTTAATGTTTTCTTAATAAACTAAAAAATGTAGAAATTAGGGTTTCTAGCTTTTTATTCCTTTTTTTTCAATAATTAAAATTCCTTCTTATTATTACTAGTAATTAACTATTTTGTAAATAACTTTTAAATAATTAGGTTAAAACTAGGTATAACTTAAACATTTTTTTTAATAAATTAGAACTAGTTTAGAATTAGGGTTTTTAATTCCATTAATTTTCTTAATTTCATAAAATACAAAAAACTCCAAAAAAGAAGTCCTTTTCTTTATTTAACTTAATTAATTTATTAATTGTAATTTAATTTCTTTAAAAGGGTCCAACGCCCTCGCACTCCCGATTTCATTTCTTTTCGCATTTACTTTTATTTCCTTTCTTTAAATTTCATGTACTTGCCCCAAAGCCTTGTAATAGATTAATTAGGATATTTATCTTTCCGCATTTTTATTTTATTTCAAATCGTGTCTTGGATTAATTTGGCGATGTAGACCCGCGCCTTTGTAATAGCGTAGGATTTTTACCTTCTCGCTTCTTTTAACTGTTAATAACTTGCATGAAAGAATGAATGTCAAAAATAAAAAACAAAGCGTAGATCACCAATGCATGACAAGATAAACATAATTGAAAATGACACACGAATTCACACACCACCCCTAGGGTACGTCTCACTGTTGCCTTGCCCCTCGAAACGTGGTCGTCGAGTAGAGGATGTTTTAGTAAGTCCTCATGTCCATGAACATGGCATGAGGGTAGCTTCTAAGGTGTCCTCCTATTGCTCTGGTGACCACACTGTCCCGAACCCTCGAATTGACCCGAACACCTCCAACGGTGGTGCTACCTACCCCTCAATGGTGGGATGGCACTACCTTAAGGACATTTACACAGACGAATTCCTTAGGGTAGGTAGACGACTCGTAGATACTTTCTCTAATTCAAAACAAATCAAAAAACTTCTTTTCACACCGACACTTTTCAAAAAGCTTTCAAAAGCAATTTTTCAAACACTCTTGAGGACTGATACAAGAGTCGAACTGAAATTTTCAAATAAACTTTTTTTAAACCCACAATTGAAAAGCAAACAAACGATTTTGAAAACACAAATGAGCAAGTATCTAAGAGCCCATGGATAACCATGGATAGAAAGGGTGCTAACACCTTCCCTTTCTATAAATCTACCTCCCGAACCGAGAGCAATCTCTATAAGGAATTTTTCTGTGCTTTTGTCCTTTCCATTTGGAGAAAATAAAAGACGGTGGCAACTCTTGCTTCCGCGACATTTCGCGAACCAGCGTTAAACAGTCAGTTCCAGATCCACCGATCACAGAACTGGCGACTCTGCTGGGGAAATCTTTAAAGTGAGGTGTACCTTAGGACTAAGATCACTTGTGTTTTCAGTTGCTTTGAATTGCTTGATTTATTATTGTGGGTACTGTCTTGGGAGTTCTATAGATCCTAACCCGGATCTGGGGGATACCTTCTTAGAAAGTAGCAACAAGGCTGTGAGGGAACTGTGCGGGGTATACCGACATGGTTGAAACAGTCTTCTACGTTGATGTGGCACTTTGGTGTGTACCAGTAACCCTTGAGTTCAGTCAAGGAGAGTACGGGGCCTCCATGTGGTGTCGTGAAACATCAACTGACCTTAGGAACCTTAATTGAACTATCTTGGCCTCTTTAGGGTAGTGAGATAATTGACTTTGGTGCAGTCCGAGGTTGGTTGATACTCGATACTACACTCAATTGAGGGTTGCTTTCCTAGAATATTTCGGTCGCCAGTTCAGTGGCTAAATCGAAATGATGAACAATGAAAGCAATCCAGTGATATTGGGACCCTTAGAACCCGGTTACTTCTAATAGGACAGGTTGAGCCCACCAACTTCAAGAGGGTAATACCCAGACCCCATGCTGGCCTTAAACTCTAAGGGTTTGTCTTGTGTGACTTGTGTGCCTTACATGTTTGCCTTTGTAAATATTTGTGGTGTGTTTAATCATAGCATCATGACATCATCCAGCATCATATGCATTGACTAACCATTTCAGAGGTTCGAATCTTCATCTTTGTTCTTGTTTTGTAGGACATGGAAACTGTTCGCAGAAAGACAATTCAGATCAGCCTTGTAAGGATCCCTCCTCAGCTTAAGGAGCTTATATCCAGGATTCTTGAGGGCTCTTCATTCAGTGAAAGACATGGAAGACTCATGAGCTTGGTCAATACCAACATTGAGGAAGATATGATAAAGGTCCTGTTCTAGTTCTTTGACCTTCTGCATCATTGTTTCACTTTCCTGGACTATCAACTGGTGCCTACATTGGAAGAATTCTCCCGGATTTTGAAGATCCATATCCTTGATCAACTACCCTACAACGGTACGGAAAAGGAACCCAAGCTTGAAGAGATTGCTAAAGCCTTACACCTACAATCATCTGACCTCAGGGGACATTGGGAAGTTAAAAGTGGTATCAAAGGGTTCTTAACCAGGTTTCTATTTGAAAAGGCCCAGGAATGTTGGAACTCCCTTGACTTACAAGCATTTGAAGAAGTTATGGCCCTCCTTGTCTATGGTTTGGTGTTGTTCCCTAACCTAGATCAGCTTATAGATATCAGTGCTGTCCAGATCTTTATGTCCAGGAACCTTATACCTACATTGTTAGGAGACATCCTTCACTCATGTTACACTCGAACCATGAGAAAAAGAGGTGTCCTTATGTGTTGCACTCCTCTCCTGGGAAGGTGGTTTATTTCGCACCTTCCTTAATCAGTTTTGAAGAACGAGCGGGGTTTGAGATGGTCACAACGGTTGATGACTCTTACACATGCAGATATACATTGGTGCCCTCGGTCCAGAGAGGATGTCACTATCATTATTCGTTGCGGGGAGTACCCTAATGTTCCTTTACTTGGAATCAGAGGAGGTATTACTTATAACCCATGCTTGGCTTGGAGACAGTTTGGTTATGCTCGGAGGGACGGCCCTCATGACATGTTAATTCCTGACATAGTTTTTGACTTCGACAACGATGCACAAGGACTTCGCCAGAGATTTATCAAAGCTTGGAGGATGCCCAGTAAGATAGACAGCAAGACACTGGGGAACAAGAATTCCATCCCATTGGAACCTTATCTCAAGTGGGTACGAGCCCACTCCCAGAAGTTAGTAATGCCATATCCTCATGTGCTCCCTGTGATCAAAGAGCCAGTCTTGGAAGGAGAGGTGTCCTACACCATTCAACATCCTGACATGCCCACATCCTGGGAAGAAATGCAGAAGAGCTGGATCCAGCTTAA
This sequence comes from Vicia faba, assembly GCA_948472305.1. Taxonomy (NCBI): domain Eukaryota; kingdom Viridiplantae; phylum Streptophyta; class Magnoliopsida; order Fabales; family Fabaceae; genus Vicia; species Vicia faba. The sequence continues at coordinate 1,348,085,953 of OX451737.1, forward strand.
GGAAGAACGGAATTCTCTTGAGACCAGTCTACATGCTAGTGAAAAGAAGGTCTTGGAGCTCACCCGCCTATTGCACGAGGAAAGGAATCTCAACACCTACATTGCTCCGAAGAGGATGCGTAGTGTCTTTTGGGATTGATTTGCTTTGTAATATGTGCCCATGAGGCTTTGATGTACTGAACAATTATTTCCTTAATGATAATGTGTGTTCCTTTTTGTCTACAACAAATTTGAACTTTCGAACCCTTGAATGCATTGCATAAACACATATCATTCATCATGTGCATAGCAGGTTTTCTTCTTTTCAGGTTGCTTACTGTTCTTCGCTGTTTATTTCAGCATCATGAACCCTGACTCATCATCAACCGAGATGTCTATCAAGGCCCTTCAGGTGCAGAACGTGCAATTTCAGGAGCTGATCATGGGTTTGGCTCAAGGCCAAGAAGAGCTGAAGGCTTTACTCCTGAATAAGGGGAAGAAGAAGAAGAGAACTGTTCTTTTCAACTCGGGCCGGAGGTTTGGTAACACTCTGCAGAATGAAAAAGCTGGTTCTTCTGTAGGCAAAGACAGTCCCCAGGGGGGAAAGGCTTCAAGTCCAGTAGTCTCTGACAACGAGACTGACTTTAATGAGGAACAGTATCCTCCTGCTGAAGACCGGTATAAGCAGTTGGAAGACAGACTGAATGCAATGGAGATCCAACAAGTGCCTGGGCTGGATTTCAGAGATTTGGGCTTATCTATTGGTGTGATCATTCCTCACAAGTTTAAGGCACCATCTTTCACCAAGTATGACGGGGCGTCTTGTCCCAAGCTACATCTCAGGTCTTATGTGCGGAAGATTCAACCGTACATAGTGGACAAGAACTTGTGGATCCACTTCTTCCAGGAGAGTCTTTCAGGGACTCATCTCGAATGGTTCTATCAGCTGGATGGGACCAAGGTTCGTAACTGGGAGGAGTTGGCTACTGCTTTTTATAAGCAATATCAATATAATGCCGACCTTGCTCCTACACGTACCCAACTCCAGGGTATGTCCCTAGGATCAAGCGAAGGTTTTAAGGAGTATGCACAGAAGTGGAGGGATCTGGCTGGCAGGGTGCAGCCTCCGTTAACTGACCGCGAGCTGGTGGATATGTTCTTGGGGACCCTCTCCGGGCCGTTTTTCAATCATCTTATCGGTAATTCGTCTGCAGGGTTTACTGATCTTATTCTGACTGGGGAAAGGATAGAGGCTGGAATGAAGTCCGGTAAAATCCAGAAGGGTGCATCGTCAAGTTCTGATAAGAAGCCCTTTAAGAAGGAGGCCAGTGCTGTATATGGGCCTAGAAGACATGATAAACCTGAGCGCCGCCAATCTGTCAACGCGGTAATGATTTCTAAACCTGCTGCCGCTCCTCGGCAAACCAATCCACAAAGGGCTGAAAGACCCAGAAGAGAATTCACTCGGCTGAGTATGACCCTATCACAAATCTTGCCGCAGTTGCTATCCACCAACTTGGTGACTGTCAGAGAGGCCCCGAAGGTTGTAAACACGGCCTCTCCGAAGTACAATCCAAATGCCCGCTGTGCTTATCACTCCGATAGCCCGGGGCATTCTACTGATGACTGTTGGGCCCTAAGGAACAAGCTGCAGGACCTTATTGATGTGAAGGAGGTACAGTTTGAGGCATCTGAGAAGCCTAATGTAGTGACAGCTCCCCTGCCTGCTCATGGAGTGAATGCCATTGAGGATGAAGATGAGGTGGAAGAATCAGAGTTGGACAGCTGGATTTACCCGGCAACCGACAGTGGACCTAGCAATTGGACTGCAAAGGACAACCTACCTGTTACTTTTGATATGAGGTAATGAACTCCTTTGTTTTTGTTATTTGTAATAAACAATGAATTAAAACTCTATGGCCCGGTGTCTTACCCGGGGCACCGTGGCTCCATTTGTGAGGGCATATTAATTGTCATTTCATATATCATGAATAAAGACCTTGGACGTTTTCTCGCATTTCAAATCTTATGCTCCTTTTCTTTCTTTCCTTTCTTTATATATTGCAAAACAGCTGTATTTACACACACTCACTCATACAGGTTTCAATCCACTCTGGATCTCACTGGTAACGACTCTGCTACTGCCAGTTATGACTTCGAAAATCCGATCAACTTAGCCGAAGACGAAGGTGAAGATGATTGCGAAGTGCCTGGCGAGCTTGCAAGACTGTTACTCCAGGAAGAGAGGGCAATTCAACCACACGAAGAGCCAGTGGAAACAATAAATCTGGGTACTGAGACGGACAGGAAGGAGGTTAAGATTGGTGCCAACCTAGAGCTCAGTGTGAAGTAACGGTTGACTCAGATGTTACATGATTACATGGAAATCTTCGCCTGGTCCTACGAAGACATGCCTGGTTTGGATACTGATATTGTGGTCCATCATTTGCCTACCAAAGAAGACTTCCCTCTGTTCAAGCAAAAGGTCCATCGTATGCGTCCAGAGATGTCTGAGAAGATCAAAGCTGAAGTTATGAAACAGTTCGATGCCGGGTTTCTTGCAGTGACCTCTTACCCTCAGTGGGTTGCCAATGTGGTACCGGTACCAAAGAAAGATGGTAAGGTCAGAATGTGCGTTGACTACAGGGATCTGAACAGGGCCAGCCCCAAGGATGACTTCCCTCTACCTCACATTGATGTCCTTGTTGATAATACTGCTCAGCACAAGGTGTTCTCTTTCATGGACGGCTTTTCAGGTTATAATAAAATCAAGATGGCTCCTGAAGACATGGAGAAAACTACCTTTGTCACTCAGTGGGGCACCTTCTGCTACAAGGTCATGCCATTCGGGTTGAAGAATGTTGGGGCAACCTACCAACGTGCCATGGTTGCTTTATTTCATCACATGATCCATCATGAGATAGAAGTGTATGTTGACGACATGATCGCAAGGTCCCAAACTGAGGAGGAACACCTTGATCATTTGCAGAAATTGTTTGACCGTCTGAAACTGTACAAGCTAAGGTTGAACCCGAACAAGTGCACCTTCGGGGTAAGGTCTGGAAAGTTGCTAGGCTTCGTTGTAAGTGACAAGGGTATTCAAGTGGACCCTGCTAAGGTTAAAGCTATTCAAGAGATGCCAGTTCCTAAGACAGAGAAAGAAGTCAGAGGCTTTTTAGGACGCCTGAATTACATTGCTCGGTTCATCTCGCATCTAACCGCTACTTGTGAACCAATCTTCAAGCTACTGAAGAAAGATCAGGTAGTACGTTGGAACGATGAATGTCAGGCCGCTTTTGACAGAATCAAAGAGTATCTCCAAGAACCACCCATTCTTATGCCACCGGTTGAGGGGAGACCTCTGATACTATACCTGACAGTACTTGACAACTCAATGGGGTGTGTGATGGGGCAGCATGACGAGTCTGGCCGAAAAGAGCATGCCATTTATTATCTTAGCAAAAAGTTTACCGACTGTGAGACCCGATACTCACTGCTCGAGAAAACTTGTTGCGCTTTGGTATGGGTTGCTCGCCGGCTGAGACAGTATATGCTGACTCACACTACCTTGTTGATTTCAAAGATGGATCCTATAAAATATATATTTGAAAAGCCTGCTCTGTCCGGGAGAATAGCAAGATGGCAAATGATCTTGACAGAATACGACATCCAGTACACGACTCAGAAAGCCATCAAGGGAAGTGTATTGGCAGACCACTTGGCACATCAGGCAGTAGACGACTATCAGTCAATGAACTTCGAGTTTCCAGACGAGAGCATCATGATTGTGACTGATTGTGAGGTACCTGGACCGGATGAAGTACCTGAGGAAGGATCCCGATGGTCTATGCACTTTGACGGAGCCTCCAATGCTTTGGGTAACGGTATCGGCACTGTAATCGTATCCCCTCAAGGCACTCATACTCCACTTACTGCCCGGTTATGTTTCAACTGCACCAACAACATGGCGGAGTATGAGGCATGCATCATGGGTCTCCAAGCTGCGATCGACTTAAGAATCAAGTTTCTGAGTGTCTTCGTAGATTTCGCTCTCGTGATCAATCAGATCAAAGGAGAGTGGGATACGAAACATCCGAATCTTATTCCTTACAGAGGATGTGTATTGACATTGATCCCCCACTTCACAGAGATAACCTTTGAACATTTCCCAAGAGAGGAGAATCAGTTAGCGGACGCGTTAGCTATGATGTCTTCCATGTTCAAAGTCAAATGGGACAATGAGGCTCCCCGGATCATCATCTGGAAACTGGACGAACCGGCATACTGTTGTGATCTCGAGACTGAATTGGTGACTGAGAAGCCTTGGTACCATGAAGTGAAGAGATACTTGGAAGCTCAGGAATACCCTGAAGGTGCATCTGTCAATGATAAGAAATTTCTGAGAAGGTTCGCAGCGAAATTCTTCCTTAGGAACGGCATCCTGTACAAGCGAAACCATGATTCGACCTTACTGCGTTGTGTGGATAAGACTGAAGTAGAAAGGATCATGGCAGAGTTGCATGAGGGTACCTTCGGAACACATTCCAGTGGACATACTATGGCGAAGAAAATCCTTCGGGCAGGGTATTTCTGGTCCACTATGGAAGCCGACTGTTACCAACACTCTCGGACATGCCATAAATGCCAGATATACGCAGACAAGGTGCATGTTCCTCCAGTTCCTCTGAATGTCCTGACTGCACCTTGGCCTTTTGCAATGTGGGGCATAAATATGATCGGCGAGATTAAACCTACAACGTCCAATGGGCATCGCTTCATCCTGGTAGCGATCGATTACTTCACAAAGTGGGTTGAGGCAGCTTCCTACGCTACAGTAACCAAGAATGTCGTGGCACGGTTCATTCGGCATAACTTGATCTATCGATACGGCGTCCCAGAAAGAATCATTACAGACAACGGTACCAATCTCAATAACAAGATGATCACTGAGCTCTGCGAGCAGTTTAAGATACAGCACCACAACTCTTATCCTTACAGACCGAAGATGAATGGGGCTGTGGAAGCAGCGAATAAGAATATCAAGAAAATTGTGCAAAAGATGACAGTGATTTATAAAGATTGGCACGAGATGTTACCGTTCGCTCTACATGGGTACCGTACCTCAGCCAGAACGTCAACCGGGGAAACTCCCTTCTCCTTGGTCTACGGTATGGAGGCAGTCTTACCGATCGAAGTGCAGATACCCTCTCTCCGGATAATGAAGGATACAGATCTGAGCGAAGATGATTGGATCCAGACACAACTTGATCAGTTAAACCTGATTGATGAAAAGAGACTTGCTGCTATTTGTCATGGTCAAACGTACCAAAAACGGATGATCAGGGCATTTAACAAAAAGGTTAGACCACAAGAATATCAAGTTGGGGATCTGGTAATCAAGCGTATCATCCTTCCTCAGAGTGATCCAAGGGGCAAATGGACCCCTACATACGAAGGGCCATTCGTGGTTAAACATGTGTTCTCAGGAGGAGCCATGATTCTGACCACTATGGATGGTGACGACCTTCCTCACCCCGCCAATGCAGACATAGTAAAAAGATACTACGCATGAAAAAAGACCCGCTAGATTGACATACCTAGGCAAAAATTAGGGCTTCCCGGCGAACCAAAAGGGTTCGGGCAAAAATAAGGGATGAAAATGAAAATTTTGTACACCCGGCAAGTCGAAAACCTGAAAAGGCGGCTTGGGCAAAAATGGGTATCCCGGTGGACTGAAAACCCGAGAGGGCAGTCCAGGCAAAAGTTAGGGATAAAAGCGTACTACTATGTCTCATTGGATCACTTCGCATCCGGAATCCGGTATCAACATCAAGTTCAGACGGCATCGATCAATCAGCTTCATCGTCAACTAGGTCATCAAGTGATGAGACGCTCAAAGATATAAAGGCGATAGCAGAGTTGGAACCCAGTGGGATTGTTCTTTTCACACAGCTGTTTTGTTTTCCCTTTGTACAAATTGTATAAACTCTTCTGTTCGGCGGCGTTCTCTTACTAGGACGTCAATCTCTTATACATAAACGCCTATTTACAGGCAATTCAAAATCAATACAAAATCATTTTTCAGTTAAAATTACCAATTGTTTTTCCTTTTCTGTTTTGTTTTGCGAAGAACGTCCAAGGTTCAATTTGTGATATATGCATTTGACACTAATTGCTAACTCATAAATATTTGCATACGAAACAAAGGATTAATTACAGGTAACATTAGAAACAGGGGCAATAAGGAGTTGTCTAAAGCAATCTAATGGTTCTGTCCACCAAGGTACCAAGGTAAGTTCGGCTGAAGAACACAACCAGTATATCCTAATTCCCCAGAGAGTGAGTCAGCAAGTCCATGCACTCTCCCCAAGAAAAGCTATACGGTCAGCCTTGAGGAAGTTGAGTATCCCCCGCAGATCTCAACATTCCCCATCACAATATACGAACATTCCTAACAAGCATCCCCGACAGCCTTGATCTAAGACTGTTCCCTGGCGGTATACCAGGCATTCAGTGGAGTTACTTCCAGTACATCTCAAAATATCCCCAGGAGAGTCCAATCAAGATTTCCCCAGGAAAGTTGGAATCCATCTCCCCAGGCAGTAAGCTTATCCCCAGTAGATTCTGGAAGTTTATCCCTCGCAGAGCACGAACGCGTCTCCCGGCTTTATTTAAAGGTTATTTCCCTACCAGGATATAACTGGGTTATCCTCAGCCAATAACCACGGAAAGATCGTCCTTGGCGAAGTCTTCTTATCCCCAGCGGAGTCCATTAGAATTTCCAACATAACAATGGTATCCCCAGCGAAGTTATCATCAACATCCCAGCAAGTACATCTCTCTCCACAGAGTATTGCTCCCCAGCAAGATTGCTAGAGTAATTTTCTCCCCGCAGAGTATTCATTCGCCAAGTTTATTCCCCAACGGAGTTTTCTTCTCCTACCGGTATTCTTGCAACTATCATCCCCAGCGGAAGCAAAGCACTATTCTTCAACATCAGCCCAGGATGTGACTTCCTGGCACCCGTCAAGGATTTACTTTCCTAGACAAAAACATACGTTCATAAACATCACATTTTCATACATTATAGCATGCATATACGCATCATATCTTACAAATCTCATTTATGTTGAGAACATCATTGCTTGATCCATATCATGCATTGCATATGACTGACCTTTACCTTTCAGGAAAGATCCAGTTAAGTCCTCATCTATATTCCAAGACCTTGTCCGGTTCAGTTAAATCGACCCTAAGATTTTCCTGATTCTTATCCAGTCAAAGGATTTCTCTAGTTCAGTCAGATCGACCCTAAGATCTCCTTGATTCTTATCCAGTTGAAGATATTCCAAGACCTTGCCCAGTTCAGTTAAATCGACCCTAAGATTTTCCTGATTCTTATCCAGTCAAAGGCCTCCTCTAGTTCAGTCAGATCGACCCTAAGATCTCCCTGATTCTTATCCAGTTGAAGATATTCCAAGACCTTGTCCGGTTCAGTTAAATCGACCCTAAGATTTTCCTGATTCTTATCCAGTCAAAGGCCTTCTCCGGTTCAGTCAGATCGACTCTAAGATCTCCCTGATTCTTATTCCAGTAGAATACATCCAAGATTCTCTCAGCGTTCCTGTTGAGGTAGTAATCGCCCCAAGGTTCTCTCAGCGTTCCTGTTGAGGTAGTAATCGTTCAAGGTTCTCTCAGCGTTCCTGTTGAGGTAGTAATCGTCGAAGGTTCTCTCATCATCCCGTTGAGGTAGTAACCATCCCTGGTTCATTCATCACCTTTTGAAGCTCCAGATTCAATTCCTGTAACCAGTCAGGGCACATCTACATAAAAGTTTGAAGACCAGCTCCTGTAACAGGCCAGGTAATCATCTTTCTTTGTCAGGTACGCAAGTTCTCGCTAAGGAATCTCTTACGCGATCGACACCTAGATGGCATCTATAAGCCCATCCACCTATCCATCACCTCTTAGCATGGCATCTATAAGCCCATCATCCTATCCATCAATCTCCAAATGGCATCTATAAGCCCGTCCCCACCATCACACTGCTAACATGTGAGCGCAAATTTCTGAGCACTCTAGTGTTCAATCATCTTCCACCTTCGGATTACGAAAGGCACGTCAGCCAATCTGCATCCTCAGGTTTAAGAAGATTGAACAGGGGCAACTGTTGTACCCCAAAATTTTCCCTCCCATATTCTTCAAGATTTGCAAAGAACATGCTTCAAAATCTCCCCAAAGGGTTGCACAGTTCAATGGCCTCCTAACAGTCAAAAACTAGGGTTTTGGTTCTGGCAAAGAAATTGAAGTTTTCAAGGGTCCAAACAAGTCTCATATGACTATAAACATTGTCAAGCATCCTCATGTCAAGTTTCAAGACTCACAGCACAAAATTGCACAGTCAAAAACCCTAATTGCTCAACAGTCAACTGTAGGGGCAAAATGGTCATTTGACAGTCAAAAGTTCAAATTTTTTATCAACATCTTATTTTGAAGCCACAAACATCATTTGATCAATTCTTGATCATGATTCTCAAGGTATGGCTCAAAAAGTCTCAAGATGCAAAAGTTTCCATATTTGGACAGTTGAAAAAGTCAACTGTAACTTGACCAAGGCATAACTTCCACATGGTTTATCAGAAAAATTCCATCAAAAGCTCATTTTTAAGAGAATGACATTTTCTACAACTCCTCTTCACACTTCAAGTCCAATAAATGCTCTCACAAAAAGTTATCAATCTCAACATTATAGGTCATTTTCAAAAGTCAACAAAAAGGGACTTTAAGTCAAAGACCATAACTTGCGATTGGTAAATCAAAATGACATGGGACCAAAGGCATTGGTTAGAGGACTTCAAGACCTTTCCAAAATGTCCAAGAACATGATCAAAGCTTAAATATTGAGCAAGATATGCCTTGTGGAAGTTGGGAAATTTTTGGGAATTTTGAAAAGTCAACTTTGCTTCAAATGCCTCAAAATTGCTAATGGGCCACAATTTCTTCCAAGAATCATTATCCAAAAGTTATGCACGACCCATTGACCCAAAGGGGAGTTATTTCATCATTTTTTATTATTTATTTGAATTTTTTATCACCATTAATTCATTTAATTAAATAAAATATGACAAAAATACTCAAGCATGCATTTTAAATCTTTTTATGCAGCTAATAGGTCTATCATAACTCCAAGATTTCGTGCACACTCAATTTGGAAATATTTGGCCATGATTGATATCAAAAGGGCATGGAAAAGATTGAAAAAGATCCATGGAAATCAAATCTCAAAAACATTGAATGCAAAGGTTTTTGGTTGAAATTTCTACCCTAATTCATTCCTCACATAAGTATAAACCCAACCCTAATGCTCAGAACCTAAAAGCTGCGCTCAAAAGCAAATACACACTTTGCATTTTTGGCAAAAAAGTTCAAAACTGAAAACTGCATTACAGGGTGATTCAAAGCATACAAAGGATTCAAAAAGCTTGCTGAGGTCTTCCTGGACATGACTGAATTCTTTTCCAGTCCCCACGCATCAAGAAGTGGTAGAATAAAGTCAAACTTCCTCAAACTTTTTGCATAATCGTGTCTCATAATTCATGCCATATTTTTGATTTCTAATGCTTGATTTGTACTAGTTTAATCATTCTAAAGCTAACCATGCCATTCAATTAAGTTTTTAAGGCCAGTATGGGAATCTACCATGGGAGCTCGTTAGGGTTGCAGAAGTTTGAAATTGGGGATTTGTTCATATGGAAAAATTGGCCAACCTAAATGGCACCATTGAAACCAGAAGCTCATGACGATTCAAAGCCATGCCTCGCGATCAATTTATGATGAACCAGGGCCTATTCGCTATTATTTGTGGCTTCATTTAGTGGGGGTTTAAAACCCATGCTATCTAACGTGTTTTGTTACAGGAAAACGGAGAAGAAGATTAGGTGTCCTCACGTGATAGGGTCATTCATATTCTGGCGCGTTTTTTACCACTAATCATTGTTTTACGTTATGTTATTTATTTTGCAATATATACTCCAAACGCGCTGAGTGGTGTAGTGGTTGAAGGCAATTGTGATGAACGTTGGGACCTGGGTTCGATCCCCAGGTCCCCCATATTTCTTTCTATTTTTTCTTGCAACGTGATTAGGTACCCAGCGTGTCCAGAAGTCCACCATACACTCAATGCCATAGCTTGCCAAATGTCACAGGTGATGAATCTAAGGGCTAGGATGAAAGGTCCATCATACATCTCAGTCAACCACGCACACGTGACCATCAAAAGTCAACCAGGCCAAGCTTCAATGGGCCAAATCCCTGCTAATCATACCTCCAAAATTGGGTCTACCACCCCTCTTATTTGTATCTATATCCCTTTTCTTTGTTTTTTTTTATTTGTTTCAATTTAATTGTTTTATTTTAATTCCCTAAATTAATTTTAAATAATATAAAATACCAAAAAAAATCAGAAAAGACAAAAAAATAAAAATATTTTATTTAATAGTTTTTGTAAATAAATTTTATTAACTAATTAGTTCCAATCTTAGGTTTAATTTTAATGTTTTCTTAATAAACTAAAAAATGTAGAAATTAGGGTTTCTAGCTTTTTATTCCTTTTTTTCAATAATTAAAATTCCTTCTTATTATTACTAGTAATTAATTATTTTGTAAATAACTTTTAAATAATTAGGTTAAAACTAGGTATAACTTAAACATTTTTTTTAATAAATTAGAAATAGTTTAGAATTAGGGTTTTTAATTCCATTAATTTTCTTAATTTCATAAAATACAAAAAACTCCAAAAAAGAAGTCCTTTTCTTTATTTAACTTAATTAATTTATTAATTGTAATTTAATTTCTTTAAAAGGGTCCAACGCCCTCGCACTCCCGATTTCATTTCTTTTCGCATTTACTTTTATTTCCTTTCTTTAAATATTATGTACTTGCCCCAAAGCCTTGTAATAGATTAATTAGGATATTTATCTTTCCGCATTTTTATTTTATTTCAAATTGGGTCTTGGATTAATTTGGCGATGTAGACCCGCGCCTTTGTAATAGCGTAGGATTTTTACCTTCTCGCATCTTTTAACTGTTAATAACTTGCATGAAAGAATGAATGTCAAAAATAAAAAACAAAGCGTAGATCACCAATGCATGACAAGATAAACATAATTGAAAATGACACACGAATTCACACACCACCCCTAGGGTACGTCTCACTGTTGCCTTGCCCCTCGAAACGTGGTCGTCGAGTAGAGGATGTTTTAGTAAGTCCTCATGTCCATGAACATGGCATGAGGGTAGCTTCTAAGGTGTCCTCCTATTGCTCTGGTGACCACACTGCCCCGAACCCTCAAATTGACCCGAACACCTCCAACGGTGGTGCTACCTACCCCTCAATGGTGGGATGGCACTACCTTAAGGACATTTACACAGACGAATTCCTTAGGGTAGGTAGACGACTCGTAGATACTTGCTCTAATTCAAAACAAATCAAAAAACTTCTTTTCACACCGACACTTTTCAAAAAGCTTTCAAAAGCAATTTTTCAAACACTCTTGAGGACTGATACAAGAGTCGAACTGAAATTTTCAAAGAAACTTTTTTTAAACCCACAGTTGAAAAGCAAACAAACGATTTTGAAAACACAAATGAGCAAGTATCTAAGAGCCCATGGATAACCATGGATAGAAAGGGTGCTAACACCTTCCCTTTCTATAAATCTACCTCCCGAACCGAGAGCAATCTCTATAAGGAATTTTTCTGTGCTTTTGTCCTTTCCATTTGGAGAAAATAAAAGACGGTGGCGACTCTTGCTTCCGCGACATTTCGTGAACCAGCGTTAAACAGTCAGTTCTAGATCCACCGATCACACTAAGATATCTCACAACATTGCTATCATGACTATATGATGACCCATTCTCGTCCCTTAACATCTAAAGATAAGGCTTATTACCAATCAATGGTAAGATAGCAATATCAAAGGAAATGAGGTAATGAACAAAATACTTTTGAGTAGGTAGAAATGTTCTTAGTTGCTTGATCACTTTCAAAACAAACATCCTTGCTCACTTTCAAAACAAACACTTTCAAAACAAACAAACACTTTCCAAACATGAAATATTTTCAAAATTACAACACTTTGTATACGTTTCTTACGAACGAAAACCATTACAAAGTTTGCCTAAACGAATGCGCCTTTTCAAAAATACTTTCAAAAACCACCACAAAGCATATTTTCAAACAAAAGAAAGTTATCTAGCAAGCAACTAAGAGCCCATAGATAACTATGGATGAAAAGTGTGTTAACACCTTCCCTTTTCATAATCTACCCCCCGAACTCAAGAAATAATCTAAAACGTATTTCCTGTTCTTTTCCACCTTTCCTTTTGGATAAAAGAAAAGTCGGTGGTGACTCTTGCTAACCACAACATTTGTGATCAAACGCAAAACATCCCAAGTCAGTTCTCCTACCGTATTACAGAACTGGAGACTCTGCTGGGGAATTTTTTAAAAGTGGGGTTACCTTAGGGCTAGATCACCTTTACTTGTTTTCGTTGTTTGACTTGTTTGCTTTACATTTTGGTTCTTTGTTTGGGCTTGCTTTGATCCTCTACCCGGATCCGGGACACCTTTTTAGGTAAGTAGCAATAGATTGTGGAAACTGTACGGCGTAGACCGATATAGTTGAAACAATGGCTACGTTAGTGTGACGCATTTGTGGGTACTGGTATCCCTTGTGTTTAATTGAGGAGAATATGGGGCCGCTAAGTGGCGTCATGAAGCACTAACTGACTTTAGTACCTTAATTGAACAAACTTGGCTATTAGGACGTAGTGAGATAACCAGTTTTGGTGGAAAGCTGAAAATTGGTTGATACTCGATACTACACTCATTGAGATTGGACTTTTGGGATATCCCGGCTGCAAGAAAAGATTGATTATGCTGAGACAATGCCTAAAAGAAAGGTCAGTGGTATTGAGACCCTTTAGAACCCGGTTACTATTACTAGGACAGGTTTGAGCCAACTAAAACTTAAAGAGGGTACTTACCTACAAACTTCATGCAAGCCTAAACCTAAGTACTTGTTTACTTTGTGTGTATATGCTTACTTGTACATAACATCATACACATTCTCACTAACCATTTCAAGGATTTAGGAATTTATCTTTGTCTTTGTTTTGTAGGCCATGAACTCCGTCCGAAGAAACACCATTAGAATCAACTTTGTGAAAGCACGCCCTCAACTCCAAGAGTTAGCGTCAAGGGTACCTGAAGACTCTCCTTTCACTTAGAAGTATGGTCGACTCCTCAGTTTGGCTACCTCCAATTTCCAAGAAGAGATGATGTGCGTGCTCTTCCAATTCTTTAATCCCATGCATCATTGCTTCACCTTCCCTGACTATCAGTTAGTGCCAACACTAGAAGAATTCTCTTTGCTCTTAGAAGTGTCCGTGATTGATCAAGCACCATTCACTGATTTAGAAGGGATTCCAAAACCTGAAGTCATTGCTGAAGCCCTACATCTGAAGAGAGCTGACATTGTAGCAAATTGGGAGACAAGAAGCGGAGTTCAAGGGTTCCTAGCCAAGTTATTATTGGAGAAGGCTCGTTCATTTTGGGAAGATTTGGATTTTCAAGCCTTTGAGGATTTCCTAGCCCTTCGCATCTATGGTTTGGTTCTATTTCCCAACTCGGACCAATTCATAGATGTGAATTCCATCACAGTCTTTCTCTCTCGTAATTATATACCTACCTTGCTGGGAGACATCTTACATTATTTCTATACCTGCACCATGAAGAAAAGAGGTACTCTCTTGTGTTGTATTCCCCTACTTGACAAGTGGTTTATTTCGCACTTACCTCGGTCGACATTGAATAACGAGCAAAGATTGATATGCTCTCAAAGGATGATGTCCCTCACCCACTCTTATATCCATTGGTGTTCGAGATCCTTAGTGAATACTGTGATACGGTGGGAGAACTGACTATGGTTTTGCGTTTGTTTTCGCAAATGTTTCGGTTGAGCAAGAGTCGCCACCGACTTTTTATTTTATCCTAAGGAAAGGTTTAAAAAGCACAGCAAAAACCTTTGATATTTTTCTTGGGTTCGGGGAGTAGATTATAGAAAGGGAAGGTATTAGCACCCTTTCTATCCATGGTTATCCATGGGCTCTTAGTTACTTGCTTAGATCACTTGCCTTTTGTTTTCAATTGTTTTAAATGGTGCTTGTGTGGGTTGGTTTGAAAATATTTTGAAAAGAAGCCAATGTGATGGCAACCTTTGTAATGATCCATGTGGGGATGTATACAAAGATGTATGTCTTTTGAAAAGGTTTTCATTTGTTTTTGAAAGTTGTTTTGAAAGTGTTGTGAGGTGTGTTTTTTAGAAAATAGGCAAGTGTTTTGTTTTTGCAAGTTTGATTCAAGTAACTAAGAGTTTATCTACTCCTAAATTTCTCAAAGCCTATTGCTATGTTTTAACCCTTTTCATAAGTTTGTTCCACCATTGTATTTGGTGGACAATCTCATGTTAGGATGTGAAAGGGACGGGCGCGGGTCATCGTTTGGACCATAATTGCAATGGTGCCAAGTATCTTTGGGCATTTTCTTTAAGGGACTTGATCATTTGTTTTTGAATATTTTGAAAAGTGTTATCGAGGGACTATGATCATTCAATTTGTTTGTTTTGCCCAAAGAGACCTAGCATGCAATATGGCCCATTTATTTAAAGGCAACAAAGTGGAATACCCTAGGGGGTGCAAGTGTGATTTGTGTGTTCCATTTTCATGCTTGTTTGTCTTGAGATTAGGTCATAACTATTTTATTCATTTTATTCGCATATAAACCCTAATTCTAGCATTGTATATTTAGAAAGCGATAAAGTGCGAAATTTAAACTCCTACGCTATTACAACACAATAATATGGGGAGGGGGGTACAATGTTTCAAATGGGGATTTTGACAAGGAATTTAAACCTAAAACTATTACATCAAGATTTGAATTATTTACAAGATAATTTAATTGCATAAATAAAATAGAAATAAAACAAATATGCAAGAATGCAAAAAAAGGTTTTTTATATGTATGAAAAAAAGTATTATTTATGTAAAATGAAAAGAAAATAAAAAGATATTATTTTTTGGAGTATTTGAATTTAGGGCAAAACCCTAATTTTTATTAAATGAAATGTATTATTATTTAATTTAATACAAGTATTTATTTATTATATACAAAATAAAATAGAGTGAAGTATTTGTCAAAAATGTATTTTTATATTAAATATTAATAAAATAAAATATGTATTTTTTTTAGTGTTTTTATTCTAAGTATACTAATACATATGTATTTATTTGTATAATTTTCTAAATATATATTATATATACAAAATAATAATATTTAATATTTATATAAAAATATATTTTATGTAAAATGTTTTCAAGAGGTAATATAAAATAAAAATCAGAAAATAGCATGTTTGTATTATTTTTTGGCTATTTTAAATAAAAGGCAAATTTATTTATTTATGTACAAAACTAACTAATAGTCAAATAAATATCAAAATAAATGCAAAAAATATATAAAAAAAATATTTCCAATGTTTTTTATGAATTGAATAAAAATATGGAAACAAAATCAAAAAGAAAATATAGAAAATAACAAGTAAAAATCAAAATGGGCCAGGGGGTGTCAAAGTAGAAACAAGGTGCAAATAAGAAAAACACTCCAAGCCCAGCCCAGAAGACATGTCTTCTTCAACCTCCAGCAAACAATGTTCAAAAAACGCGCGTTTGGTTCCAACATTCAAACATCCTGATTCTTTGATCTTTTGCACAAACTTCCAACACAAAAAATGTTAAGCATGAAACCACGATTCCAAATATATAAACAACATCTCCTAACTCTCAGAAATGAGAGAGAATTTTAACAATCCCAAATCCTGACCTAAGTTTTCTACCATTTTCAGACCTTAAATTCTCACAACTCAGGCAAAAGAAATGAAAAGTAAAAGAATGTACATGTTCAGTGGCATGAGTAGAACATTGTTTATTCACAAACTTAAAGCTAATGATGCCTAACAAGAGAGATACGAATTCAAAAACTTACCTGTTCAGTTGAAGTTCTATCTGGAAATGTAGGAACTTTCAGTGCAAGGTGATGATTGGAAAAGCTTCCTTGAGGTCCAGGGATGCTATTCCAATGTTTACTTTGTCTTGAAAGCTTCTGAATCGAGCTAGAGAACTTCACCTGCAAGTCAGAAATGTGAAAATGGTGGAACCAGTTAAAGGGATTACAGGTCGTATTTTTGCTTTTGGTTAGCTTGCATAGATGGTATGGAAGATGTGTGAACTGGTTTGGGCAAGAAAGCTTGAGAGAAATGAAAGATAGCACTCAAACTGCAGGCCTTGCCCTGTTTTTGCAGTTTGAGAGTGATTATGGCAAGGGGAGTGTTTGAGAGGTGCTAGGGTCGTGCAAAAGCTTGGTTCTGATCTTTGGAATGTGTTTGATAAGTTTGTCTAAGTATGCCTAAGCTGATATGAGAGTTGTGTGATGTTATGACACTTTTCTTCTTTCTTAAGCAACAAAAGCCAACTTGTGTTTCTAGGCATGTAGAGGACCCCCTAATGTGCTGCATAATCCCTCCTTGATCAGTGTGTTATGCTCATAATCTTGTGCCATTCAGATTTGTAATGTACTTGTTGGATTTTCAATTTGACATAAAGCTATCTTTTACAAAAATGGCCAATTTGCTTTATCTACTTTGGGATTAAACCTTTAGACAATGCTTGAACTCAAAGAACATGGTCTTGGCACAAATAATATGCATTAAATTTATGAGTGTTGGATGGTTTAAGGACCTGTAATCTAGCTTAAGGCATGCTGAGTTCAAATTGCAAGGTTATGAACATGTAACTTGGTCATGAACAAAGTGAGTTTTTGCTATATTGTGAAATTAGAATCTCTCAAGTTATGAGGTTGTTTGATGAGTTCTTGGACATTTTGGAAAGCTTGGAATGTGTACTACAATCCATCTTTGAAATGCAATTTGAAATTCCAAGTGGAAGTGTATGGAAAATGGTCTTGAAGTTAGGTAAAAACTTGTCCAAAATAGGTCAAATTTTCACTAAGTTAAGAATGGTTTAGTGCCCTTATTCAAAAATTTGTAACTTGAGATACAAGCCTCATTTGGGAAAACTTTGTGAATCAAAGTTGTAGATTATGCAACAAGCTACAACTTTCATGTTTTGACTTTTGTTTGAATCCTAAAGAATCTTGGTGAAAAAGTGGGGCAAAGTTGGGAAAAAATTAGGGTTTTCCATAACTTAGAAAAATTCTAAGTTATGAAAAATTCCATTTCAAACCCTAATTTGCATTTCTTGGTTTCTTGGTGAACAAGTTTCATGATTTGGCATGTTTTGATGAAAAGTGAATCTTGACTCTTGATTTTGACCAAAAAGTCAAAGTTTGACTTTTCAGTATACAATCAAAATTGATCAATTGACTGGGAAATTCAACTGTCAATCTTGTGTACTTGGGATCTTTTGAGCTTGTTGAGAATGTCAAGACAATTCCATGGGGTCCTTGAGTCCATATGTGAGCTTGGTTTTCCATTGACTAGGTCAAACAGTCAAAAATTGCCTTTGTGCAGTCAAAACCCTAAAAATGACCATTTTGCCCTTTTGGTGATCTGATCAAATTTCTTGTGGAATTGTGATCCAATCTTGATCAAATGGTCCATATGAGTTCATAATGTTGATGTGGGTCAATTTTCATGAGATTTGACTGTCAATTGGCCATAGTTGACTTTTTCCCCAATACAGCTGATTTCTAGGTCATGTGTCCAATTGACTGGGCAAAACTTGGAATCAAGACTTGAAACTTGGTATGGATAAACTTGGGAGTCCAACATGAAGCATGAAAGTCATTTTAGGCATTTTAGGTCAAAACATCTTTGTGCCAACACAAACCCTGATTTGAGTCAACAGTGCAAAGAGAAGTCTTGAGCAGAGGAAACCCTAACTGGATCTTGATCTTCAAAGGCCTTGTGATGAGAAAATGTTGAGAAAATGGGAGGGCAAATTTTGGGGTACAACAAATACCTCTATCATTGACCATTGTGGGGAATTCCCTAATGTCCCTCTGCTTGGCATTAGGGGAGGTATCACTTACAACCCTTACTTATCCTTGTGACAGTTTGGTTACGCCTGAAGAGATGGTCCTCATAACATGCTCATCCAAGGAGTGGTATTTAACTATGAGAGTGACGATCAAGACTACCGTCATAGGTTTGCGAGAGCTTGGATGATGATAAACAAAGCATATAGTGGGACATTGGGATTCAATAATTCTATTCCCTTTGAACCTTATCTTAGGTGCGTGCAAGCTCGTGCTCAGAAACTCGTGATGCCTTACCCCTCCATCCTACCAGCTATCATGGAGCCTGTTGCTGAAAAAGAAGTCATGTATACTGTCCTCCATCCCAATATGCCTACTTCTCTTGAAGACTTGCAAAAAGGTTGGATTCAACTAAAGAAAGAACGAGACACTTTCGAAGCTCAGTGTTATGCGAGTGAGAAAAGGGTTTTGGATCTTACAAAGTGTGATACGGTGGGAGAACTGATTTGAGGGTTTTGCGTTTAATCGCAAATGTTGCGGTTAGCAAGAGTCGCCACCGACTTTTCTTTTATCCAAAAGGAAAGGTGAAAAAGTACAGGAAAGACCTTTGAGATTGTTTCTTGAGTTCAGGAGGTAGATTATGAAAAGGGAAAGTATTAGCACCCTTTTCATCCATGGTTTTCCATGGGCTCTTAGTTACTTGCTAGATCACTTGCTTTTGTTTTGAATTTGTGCTTTGTGTGGTTTTTGAAAGTATTTTGTAAAAGAGGCCATTGTTTAGGCAATCTTTGTAATGATTCTCGTTCGTAAGAATGTATACAAAGATGTTTGTCTTTTTTGAAAATGTTTTCAAGTTTGTAAGATGTTTTAAAATGTTTGTGTTTGTTTTGAAAATAGCAAGGAGATTTGTTTGAAATGAAGCAAGTAACCAAAAGTAATCTACCTACTCAAATGTCTTTCTTGTTCATTTTCTTTTCCTTTGATATTGTTGTCTTACCATTGATTTGGTAAGCAACCCTATCTTTGGATGTAAACGGGACAAGCGTGGGTCATCGTATAGCCATGATTAGCAATGTTGCAAAGTATCTTAGCATTTTTTGAGGGACTAAGATCATTTTATAAGGCAACTTTGAATAGAGTTATCGAGGGACTTATGATCTTATACTTGTTTGTTTTGCCAAGATACTTTACATGCATAAGATGGCCTTTTTTGTATAAGGCAACCAAGTGGAGTAACCCTAAGGATGCTTGTGTGAGAGTGTGTTATTTTCATGCTTGATTTTGTCTTGGATTAGGGTTTTCTATTTGATTTGTTTTGATCTTTCCATACAAACCCTAATTACTAGCATGGTATAAAAAGCGGTAAATTGCATAATTTAAAGATTACTACACTTTTACAACATTTTATGGGATGGGGGAATACAAATCATGAATGGGGATTTGCAATAATGTAAATCTAATTAAGCTATTACAAACAAATCGAATTTGTACAAATATTTGAATAAATAATATACAATATAAATATGCAATGGTATGTATGCAAGAAAAAGATTTTTGTTTTTTGTTTTTCATTTAAATAAGAGTTTTGAATTAAACCTAATAAATTAAAAAAGGAAATTATTTTTATACATTGATTAACCATAATTTTAGTTTATTAAAGGGAAATAAAGTTCTTTAAGTATTATTTCTTTGTGTATTTTTGTCTTAAAATAATAAATAATTATTATGAAATATTTTGGTACTATTACATGTTTAAATAAATATTTACAAGTGTGAGAAAAATAATAAATATTTAAACTAACTCTATTTTAATTATAAGTTTATTTAGGAAAAATAGTTAATATATAATTTAATAAAAATATTTTTTATGAGAAAATAAGATAAAAATAAACAAAATATAATATTTATCATGACTTATATTTTTATGATTTTTTATGTTAAGGAAAATATATTTAATAAAAATGGAAATGAAAATAAAAATAAATAATAAAAGTATGGGCCAGGGGTGCTGTTAAGAAAAAGGAGGTAAATGTTAGGAAAAAATGAGGCCCATATGTGATGAGCCCACGCTGCAAACAAGTCAAAAAAAGATGAAAAAAATGTGAAAAATGCAAAAAGGCAGCGCCAAGGCTCGAACATGTGACCTTAAGCATTTTTGTGCGCTGCCTTACCACTGGGGTGGCTGTACATCTATTAGTTCATATGAAATAAAAAACACACAACACATAATGCCTCCTTGCCCTGTATTTCATCTTCTTCCTCAAGCTGGCCAGAATCTCTGTATCTTTCTCATTTCTCCATGAAAATGGAAACTTCCAACATGAAAATGATAGTACTCTTTCCCACGATTTCAAACATGTAACTCATGTAAACTAACAGACAATGATCACAACTAATTTCAAAGGCCCTAATTTTAAACTTAATTTTTACAGAAATTTGAACTCTAAAATTCTCTATGCACAATGAATATAAATGAAATCTATGAATATGGTTGGTTTTAGCACAAGGATATCTACATTTTATCTTCACAAATCGTGACCAATAGATGCATGTATGAAGAGATAGAAGTTAGTGTTCTTACCTTCTTCAGCTGAGATCATGCATGGAGTTTGAGTGAGTTTTATGAAGGCCTGAAGATCCCTTTAGCTTGCCTGAACCTCCCTGGGTGTGTTCCAATCCTTGCCTTGCTTTGAAAGTGCCTGAATCTCTCTATCCAAGTCAACCTGCAAGCTTGAAAAACAAAAATGGAAGATGGAGAAGGAGGAGTTACAGTGAAGGTGTGATGGTCTGGAACACTTAGATATGAGGTAGGTTAAGTGTTTGAATGATTAGAACTTGAAACGCACGAGTAGATTTCTAGATTGCTATGCTTGGTCTCAAACTGCAAGTTTTGACAGGTTTTTGGTGATAGGGAGTTTTTGAGAGTTTATGGCCTTGAGCAACCGTGTCCCTTGTTGCAATGTGTTTGTGTATAAGTATAGAGAAGGTTTCAAGTCAGCTCCACAACAGATTTTTGAGTTATAGGCTTTTTGCACTTTTACTTGCTTTTGAAGCAAAGTGAGGAGACAAGTCTCTACATGCTTGTATAGGCCTTCTTGGAGTTGGTACAAGTCCTAGGCAACTTTTTTTTGGTTTATAGGACTTGTGTGTGTAGAGAAAACAGGTCCAATGCTCAAGAAGTGAGAAGTTGCAAAAGTTATGCTTTTCTAAAATGGCAATGGCAACTTTGTGCCATTTATGGAATTAAAGCTTGGACAAGGACTCTTGTGCTTGGATTAAGGCTTTATCATCTATTTAAGAATTAAATTATGAAGTGAGAAACAATTTTGAGACCTGTAAAGGAAGGATTAGGCAGCATAGGTTCAGATTTGAATTTTGTTCTTCATGAAATGGCTTGAAATCAAAGTGATAAATTGCCAACTTCATCTCTTCGATTATCCTTAAACAAAATTGGTCTCAAGGAGTTCTTGGATATTTTGGAAAGCTTGCAATGTTCTCTATAACTCATCTTTGAAATGCATTTCAAGATTCCTCTTGGAACTAGGTGAAAAATTTCCATGAAGTTAGGTCAAAAACCTGCCTAAATTAGGGCAAAATTTCACTAAGTTATTTTGGTTCATGAGCATGTATTCACAAAATTGTATTTTTAGATCCAAGCATCTTTAGGGAAAAATGTGTGAAGAAATGTTGTAGATTTCATGGAGATCTACAACTTTCATGTTGGGAACTTTCTTTGAATCATCTTGTATCATGGTGGAAAATTGGCTTAAAGTTGAGAAAAAATAAGAAATTTTCTATACTTAGAAAATTTTCTAAGTTAAGAAAATTTCAATTTTCAAACAAAATCTTCAATCTTTGATTTCTTGATGAACAAGTTTCATATTTTGACATGTTTTGATGAATTATGATCCTTGGCATTTGATTTTTACCAAAAAGTCAAAGTTTGACTTTTCAGTATACAGTTGACTTTTGATCAGTTGATTGCAAATTTCATTTGTTAATCCAATGGATTTGCAATGTATTGAACCATGTCATTAGGTCATGATGGTGCAATTGAGCCCTTGGAATCATGCCTCAAATAAATTGGTCATTTTCTAGGTCAAAAATCAGAAATTGCCCTTTCTCAGTCAAAACCCTAATTTTGACCATTTTGCCCTTTTGATGATTTGATCAAATTTCTTGAAGAGTTGTGGTCCAAACTTGATCAAATGATACATATGAGTCTAAAATGTTGATGTGGATACAAAATTATGAATTTTGACTGTAAATTGGCCATGGTTGACTTTTTCCCAATACAGTTGATTTTTAGGTCAACTGTCCAATTGACTGATCAAAAATGTGACTCAAGGCTTGAAACTTGACATGAGTAATCTTAGGGGTCCATATTGATACTTAAAAGTCATATGAAACATTGATAGTCCAAAAATCTTTGTGCAATTCCAAACCCTAGTTTTGGGTGATCAGTGCATGATGAGATGTCTTGAGCTAGTCAAACCCTAATCCAGTCTTGAGTTTGTGAGAAAAGTCTTGATAAATGAGAGGGAAAATTTTGGGGTACAACACAAAGCAACTACATGAAGAACGGAGCTTGAACACTTATCTTGCACCAAAGAGGATGTGTTCTACCTTTTTATATTAGAGATTTATTTTTTAAGCCCAAGAGGCATTTTGTAATCATTTTGAATTAATTAATGAAAATTGACGTTTGTTCATTATTTGTCTATACAAATTTAAATTTCATAAATCCTTGAAATCATTTGCATACACATCTTTCATGGATCATAACATAATAGGTTTTCCATGACAGGTTTCCTTATCTTTCTGTTGTTTATTAGAGCAAGTTGGATATCGAGAAAACAGTGAAAGACCTACAAGCACAAAACTCCTAGTTTCAAGAGACCCTGCTGACCCTAGCCAATGGGAAACAAGATTTGATGGCGTTGCTAGCAGTCAAAAAGAAACCAAAGAGGAAAGCCCTGGTCAACATGGGTAGAAGATTCAAAGATTCGGTCCGTCAGATCCCGATAGTGGAAGACTCATCTGAGGAAGACGAGAATCAGATTGGAGAAGCTAGGAGCACCCAGGTTGGGTGTATCAATGATCAAGCGTATGATGATGAATATTATTTTGACGAGCAGTATCCTCTTGTCGATGTCAATTACAAGCAGCTAGAAGACAGAATGAAGGCCGTTGAGTTTCAAGCCATCCCCGGTTTGGATTTTGACGATTTGGGTTTAATATCTGGGGTCGTCATTCCCCACAAATTCAAGATATCAGTATTTGAAAAATACGATGGGGTTTCTTGCCAAAAACTTCACCTGAAGTCTTATGTGCGCAAAATTAAACCGTACACCACCGACAAGAAACTCTGGGTTCACTTTTTTTAAGAAAGCTTGGCTGGGACGCAACTAGAGTGGTTTTACCAATTAGATGTTTCTTGTATCCATACATGGGAAGACTTAGCCACCGCTTTCTACCACCAATACCAGTATAATGCCGACTTGGCACCGACAAGAGTTCAATTGCAAGATATGACAATGGGGAAGAATGAAGCGTTCAAAGAGTATGCCCAAAAGTGGAGAGACCTTTCCAGTAGGGTTCAACCACCTTTGACTGATAGGGAGCACATGATATGTTTGTGGGTACTTTATCTGGTCCATTTTTCAACTTGTTGGTTGGTTGTTCTTCTTCCGGTTTCACCGAGCTGATCTTAACCAGTGAAAGAGTTGAAAGCGGCATCAAAAGAGGGAAGATTCCCATAGCATTTGCCTCCACCTCCAATCCCGTAAAGAAACCTTTTTTCACGAAGAAAGAAATCAATGTTGTGTATGGGGAAAGGGCCCGTACCAAGAAGGATGACCGCCAGTCCGTTAATGTTGTCCGGATTTCCAATCCACCTCCTGCTCAAAGACCATCTTTAAATCATCAACGGTTTCAGGCTCCACCAAGACAATTTTCAAGGATAGGCATGTCGCTATCCCAAGCCTTACAACACCTATTAAAGGCTAATTTGGTGACACTATGTGACCCTCCGACCAATCCAGATACCACTTCACCCAAATACAATCTGAATGCCAAGTGTGCATATCACTCAAATAGTCCCAGGCATGAGACTGACCAATGATGGGCACTGAAGAATAAAATTCAAGACTTAATCGACAACAAGACCATTGAATTTGATCCTCCTCCAACTCCGAATGTAATCACCACGCCTATGCCAAATCATGGCAAGGGTGTCAATGTTGTTGAAGACACCATTTTTGTTTCCTCCGTCGAAGACTTGACTACTCCGCTAACCACTATCAAAAAGAATCTGCTAAAAACTCGGGATTTTCCCTGGCTGTTTGAAGGAATGTAATTGTTGTTCCAGACAACTCAATGGATGCAAAGGGCTGAAGGAAGGCATTCAACGCCTGATGAATAGCCATGAGATCCTATTTGAGAAGACTCTGACCGCCAAAAGTTTGACCAATAATATTGAAGACCTCTCCATCATAACTATCTCAAACAAACCTCTTATGATCTCCTCCAAGGGTCCTATCGGGATTTCAAATGAACCGACTATTGCTCCTCTGATAATTACCACTACCGGGCCAATTCTGTACTCTTCCAATAAAGCAGTACCATGGAACTATGGTGCTGAGGTGTTTTACCATGGAATAAAGTAAGACGCTTGGATTGAAGAAAGCAAAGCTGATGAAATTGGTAACATTACTGGCTCTAGTAAGGTGACCAGAACTGGGAGAATCTTTTCACCCAACATCTCACCACCAACTGTTACAAAGGCATCTGTCCGCATCACCACTGCTAAGCCTAGTACTGATACAAGGGGAAAGGAGAAAGTGGTTGAGCCTGTTGAAATAGAGATACCCACAAAAGACATTGCTGGTGGGGAACCTTTCGCTCGAGAAATGGATGAGATCTTGAAAATTATAAAAAGGAGTGATTTCAAGATTGTGGAGCAGTTGGGGCAAACCCCTTCCAAGATTTACATGTTATCTTTGCTACTTTGTTTCGATGCTCATTCTCAGGAATTAATAAAATTCTTGAAGAAGGCTCATGTCCCTCATGAGACCACAACTGACAAGTTTGAAAATTGTGTGGCAAGCTTGACGGCCGATAATGGTTTGGGGTTCTTGGGTGCTGATCTGACACCACTTGGAAAGAACCATAAAAAATCTATGCACGTTTCTGTTGAATGTAAGGGGACTACCCTAGCACATGTTTTGGTTGACACTGGCTCTTCTTTAAACGTGCTACCCAACGAGGCTTTGGACCGCTTAGACTGTGAATGACTAGTTTTGAAACTAAGTGATATTATTGTGAGGGATTTCGATGGGTCCAAAAGGACAGTTCATGGAGAGGTGGATCTCCCGATTAAGGTGGGCTCACATATTTCCAACTCTACTTTATACATCATGGATATCCGTCCTGCTTACTCCTGTTTGTTGGGTCGCCCTTGGATCCACGGAGCAGGGGCAATAACATCAACTCTTCATCAAAAGCTCAAGTATCCGGTCAAAGGAAGGATTGTCATTATGTGTGGTGAGGAGGATTTCACGGTACGCCACCTCAATTCTTTCAAATATGTGAAGATGGATGGCGAATTTATAGAGACCTCGTGTTAGGATTTTGAAGTTGTGCCACCAATGGTTGCTACCGCCAAATTTTCCTCTGATGTGTCTAAAGTTGTTAAGGTCGTGCCAAAGATGGTTTCATTTAAAGATTCTCATGCTGCAATCGAGGAAGGAAGTTGTGATACTTGGGGGAAAATCCTCGAGATCCCATTCAAGGAAGACAAATGTGGTTTAGATTTCACTATTACGGCTCAGAAAGAAGTGAGGTGCGCTCGTGCAGGGAAGCCCCCTCTCCGTATTGGAAGTCATGAAGTAAACGATGTGGGTGATTCTGATGATGAATGTGAATTTGAAGAATGGGTATATCCTACTACAATGTGTGATCGGTGGGAACGAGAACTGACTGTTTTTGGAATGCTGGTTCGCGTTTGCGTTTGTTTTCGCAAAATGTCGCGGTAAGCAAGAGTCGCCACCGTCTTTTATTTTATCCAACAAGGAAAGGACAAAAGCATAGAAAAATTCCTTTTCGAGATGTTTCTCGGGTTCAGGAGGTAGATTATAGAAAGGGAAGGTGTTAGCACCCTTTCTATCCGCGGTTATCCACGGGCTCTTAGGTACTTGCTCACTATGTTTTCAAAAGTTTGCTTTTCTTTGTGTTGTGGGTTTGAAAGAGTTTTGTTTTTGAAGTGTAAGTGCGAAAAGTTTTATTTTTGTTTTCAAAAGAGCAAGTACTTAAGAACATCTACCTACTCAAAAGGAATTAAACTGTGCAAATGTCCTTTAGACAGTGCTATCCCACTATTGAGGAGTAGGTGGCACCGTTGTTGGAGTTTTCGGGTCAATTTGATTTAAGGGACGTGTGGTCACTAAAGCAACGTTAGGACGCCTTAGCGGTAATCCTAATGTCTTAGATCATTTTTCTGAAGGCAACCGTTTCGAGGCAACTTATGATCTTTGGACAAAAGGACGACCTCTAAAACATCCTATACTTAATGACCACGTTCGAGGAAACCAAGTGAGGTGTACCCTAAGAGTGGCATGTGCGAGTGTGTCAATTTTCAGTTATATTATCTTTGCATGTCATGGTGAGCTACTGTTGATTTTAAGTTAAGATAGATCTTGTCATGCAATCCTAGTTAGCATACATCTAAACAGTTAATATATGTACAGGAATTTAAAGTGCGGGAATTGTAAATCCTACGCTATTACAAGGCTTCGGGGAGGGGGATTATTTATATGTCCAAAATTGGGGGAATAAAGCAGTAAAGTGTAAAAGGTCTTAGTTAAGCTATTACAAATTAGTAGGCAGTTACAATAAAATAAACGCGCGCGAAAGAAATTGAATCGGAGTGTCCTTGGGTTTTGACCCCTTTTTTTATTATTAAATAAAGCATATTTTTTTTGTCATTTTTTATTTAAGAGTTAAGCCTAACTGATGATTAATTAATTAAAAAAGAAAATATTTTTTGAGTTTTATTTTATTTTGAGAAAATGATCTAAATCTACTTAATTTTAGTTTTAAAAAAAATATATTAAGATAATTAAAAAGTTAATTAACAAAGTTAATTTAATAGAGAGAAAAAACTAGCCTAATGTTTTTGTGTTTTTTGATTTTATGTTGATTAAAAAGAAATAAAAATAGTCAAAATAAGGATAAAAAGAAACGAAGGAAACAGGCAGCAAATAAAAAAACAATAATTTTGGAGGCCTGGGAAGCTTCGATCCAAACAGGGTCATGGCTCTTTCGATTGGGCCAGGAAGTGGGCGTGAACAACCTTCGATCCAGGGAAGGGGATTTCCCTTCGATCCTGGGAAAAATGCCTTCTTCGATCCAGGAGGACCATGGGAAGCTTCGATCTAGAGAAGGTGTCTCCTTCGATCTGGGATGCTATACCTGCAAAAGCATGTTAGCAAAATAAAACTCAGGGCCTGGTATCGAACCCCAGGCCCTTCGATCCTGCGTGTGCTGAGTCTTTCCAGGCTAAATCTGCAACAAATGTTAGCAAACGAAGAACATGACCTGGGGCCAAACCCAGGCCCTTGAATTCTGTCTAGGATGGCAAATCAAATGGGATAGAAAATATGGATATGTTATGTAAAATGAAAAGTTTTGACAATTTACCCTCTCTTACCAGCAGATTGGGTCTTCGATTTGGGTACTGGCTGGATGAATACCTTCGATCTGGGATTTCTGGGCGTGGATACTTTTGTTGAAGGATGCTTTGGCTTGGATTAAAAATGCTGATGACCTTTGGCAGCGTATCTTCCAAATCCTCCCTGTTTCTTTTCTCTATTTTTTTCTTCTGTGTTTTTTCGTGTGTCCTGGATATGTATGCTGGCCTCTGTATTTATAGGGGTGTGAGGGTGCAATAACGGCAAGAGACAGCCATTTAACCAGGCCATTAAAGCCATGAGACAAGAATCAGACACATTAAAATATTTCCTTTTTGAAATATTTGTATCTCTTTGGGATCTGGAATGAACCTGGACACTTCTGAATTTCGAATGCCTTCAGGCCATACTCTTCGATTGGTCCTTGTCCAGATATCAATCGAAGGGTACTAATTAAAATTCCAATCGAAAGGCCTTGTTAACAGGCCAATCGAAAGGTGTTGTTTATGCTAATCGAAGGATCCCTTGACATGCCAATTGAAAGGCTTGGCCCAGGGTGCCAAACGAAAAGGTCTTTCAGAATCCCAATCGAAAGCCTTGACACAATGCCAATCGAAGTACTTGTCCATAATGCCAATCGAAGTGCTTGTCCATAATGCCAATCGAAAGGCTCCTTCAGAATACCAATCGAAGGGTCTTTCAGAGTTCCAATCGAAGGGTCTTTCAGAATGCCAATCGAATGGTCTTCCAGAATGCCAATCAAAAGGTCTTTCAGAATGCCAATCGAAGGGTCTTTCAGAATGCCAATCAAAGGGTCTTTCAGAATGCCAATCGAAAGGTCTTTCAGAATGCCAATCGAAGGGTCTTTCAGAATGCCAATCGAAGGGTCTTTCAGAATGCCAATCGAAAGGTATTTAAAGCACCACTCAATAATTTTCTTTTTCCTTAGGCAAGGGTTTGTGATCAACCATGCAGGGGGAAGACTTTGGAAAACATGAGAGGGCAAATTTTGGGGTGCAACAGTTGCCCCTGTTCAATTTTCTTAAACCTGAGTATATAGATTGGCTTTCGAGCCTTTCGTGATCCGAAGGTGGAAGATAATTGAACACTAGAGTGCCCAGAAGTTTGCACTCGCATGGTGTAGTATCAGCATTGTGATGTCGGGAATGGGCTTACAGATGCCATTTGGAGATTGTTGGTAGGTGGTTCTATCTTCATTGACGGGTTGTCTCTTTTGATGGGGTGTCTCCTTTGACGAGTTGTCTCCATTAACAGGTTATCTCTATTGACAGGTTGTCTCCATTGACGGGTTTGGCCACAGAAAAATCTTTAGGAATCGATTTAACTGACTTTGTCTCCATTGACTGGCTTCACCTTAGAAAAATCTTTAGGAATCGATTTAACTGACTTTGTCTCCATTGACTAGCTTTGCCTAAGAAAAAACCTTTAGGAATCGATTTAACTGACTTTCTCTCCATTGACTGGCTTCACCTAAGAAAAATCTTTAGGAATCGATTTAACTGATTTTGTCTCCATTGACTGGCTTTGCCTCAGAAAAAAAACCTTTAGGAATCGATTTAACTGACTTTGTCTCCATTGACTGGCTTCAGCTCAGAAAATCTTTAGGAATCAATTTAACTGGACCAGAGAAGGCCTTTGACTGGATCGGCATCAGAAAAATCTTTAGGAATCGATTTAAATGGACCAGACAAGGTCTTGGAATATCTTCAACTGGATCGGCATCAGAAAAATCTTTAGGAATCGACTTAATTGGACCAGAGAAGGCCTTTGACTGGATCAGCATCAGAAAAATCTTTAGGAATCGATTTAACTGGACCAGACAAGGTCTTGGAATATCTTCAACTGGATCGGCATCAGAAAAATCTTTAGGAATCGATTTAACAGGACCAAAGAAGGCCTTTGACTGGATCGGCATCAGAAAAATCTTTAGGAATCGATTTAACTGGGCCAGACAAGGTCTTGGAATATCTTCAACTGGATCGGCATCAGGAAAATATTTAGGAATCGATTTAACTGGACCAGAGAAGGCTTTTGACTGGATCGGCATCAGAAAAATCATTAGGAATCGATTTAACTGGACCAGACAAGGTCTTGGAATATCTTCAACTGGATCGGCATCAGTAAAATCTTTAGGAATCGATTTAACTGGACCAGAGAAGGCCTTTGACTGGATCAGCATCAGAAAAATCTTTAGGAATCGATTTAACTGGACCAGACAAGGTCTTGGAATATCTTCAGCTGGCTCGGCATCAGAAAAATCTTTAGGAATCGATTTAACTGGACCAGAGAAGGCCTTTGACTGGATCGGCATCAGAAAAATATTTAGGAATCGATTTAACTAGACCAAACAAGGTCTTGGAATATCTTCAACTGGATCGGCATCAGGAAAATCTTTAGGAATCGATTTAACTGGACCAGAGAAGGCCTTTGACTGGATCGGCGTCAGAAAAATCTTTAGGAATCGATTTAACTGGACCAGACAAGGTCTTGGAATATCTTCAACTGGATCGGCATCAGGAAAATCTTTAGGAATCGATTTAACTGGACCAGAGAAGGCCTTTGATTGGATCGGCATCAAAAAAATATTTAGGAATCGATTTAACTGGACCAGACAAGGTCTTGGAATATCTTCAACTGGACCGGCATCAGAAAAATCTTTAGGAATCGATTTAACTGGATCAGACAAGGTCTTGGAATATCTTCAACTGGATCGGCATCAGAAAAATCTTTAGGAATCGATTTAACTGGACCAGACA
This sequence comes from Vicia faba, assembly GCA_948472305.1. Lineage (NCBI taxonomy): Eukaryota > Viridiplantae > Streptophyta > Magnoliopsida > Fabales > Fabaceae > Vicia > Vicia faba. The sequence continues at coordinate 1,348,116,509 of OX451737.1, forward strand.
AGGTCTTGGAATATGTTCAACTGGATCGTCATCAGAAAAATCTTTAGGAATCGATTTAACTGGACTAGAGAAGGTCTTTGACTGGATCGGCATCAGAAAATCTTTAGGAATCAATTTAACTGGACCAGACAAGGTCTTGGAATATCTTCAACTGGATCGGCATCAGAAAAATCTTTAGGAATCGATTTAACTGGACCAGAGAAGGTCTTGGAATATCTTCAATTGGATCGGCATCAGAAAAATCTTTAGGAATCGATTTAACTGGACCAAACAAGGTCTTGGAATATCTTCAACTGGATCGGCATCAGAAAAATCTTTAGTAATCGATTTAACTGGACCAGAGAAGGCCTTTGATTGGATCGGCATCAGAAAAATCTTTAGGAATCGATTTAACTGGACCAGACAAGGTCTTGGAATATCTTCAACTGGATCGGCATCAGAAAAATCTTTAGGAATTGATTTAACTAGACCAGAGAAGCCCTTTTGATATGGCAGAGAATTTAACTGCATCCTTCCTGAAAGGTAAAAGGTCAGTCATATGCAATGCATGATATGGATCAAGCAATGATGTTCTCAACATAAATGAGATTGTGTGGTATGATGCGTTTATGCATGTATCATGATGTATGGAAATGTAATGTTTTAGCTGGGGAAAATAAATCCCGGATAGCTTGCTGGAGAATAGAGTTGAATTCTTTGTTTCTGCTGGGGATGACGAACGGAGATGATTGCAAGAATAAACCTGCAGGAAAGGATGACTCTGTTGGGGAATAAATTGATGAGGAGATTACTCCGAGGGGAATTACTTTGTGGGGGAGAGATGTTCTGCTGATGATTTTAACGATAACTCCGATGGGGATTCCGTTGATAAGCTCTGTTGGGGATTTCAATGATGAACTCCGCTGGGGATGGATTACTGTTGCTGGCGATATTGAATATGTTGAGGATAGAAGTCCTGCTTGGGGAAAGAAAGAACTTCGCCAGGGATGATCTTTTAGTTGTAACTTGCTGAGGATAACCCAGTTAGACTCTTGTGAGGATAACCTTCTGAATTTGGATGGGGAGATTTATTTTGTACTCTGCAGGGAATGAGCTTCCAGAATCTACTGGGTAAGATGACTTAATCCTGGAGGGGAAGCTTTTTTAGACTGCGCTGGGGAAATGGCTCCAATGGGGGTATCTTGTATTCCGCTGGGGAACATTCTTATACTCCGCTGAGGAATATTAAGACCTTTTGGGGATACCCAACCTTTTTAGGGTTGATGGTAGACTAACTCTGCTTGGGAAGAGTCTTGCTGATTTGTTCATGGTTGCAGTCTCAGTGGGGAGAGCTACCATTACTGTTTTTATTCTGCGGGGAGTGAAAGTATCTTAGCCCTGTTCTTCAGCTGAATCTACCTTTGTACCTGGTAAGCAGAGCAGCTGTACAGTTTGGACAATTTTTATTGCCCCTGTTTCTGCGTGAGAAGGTGCCTGCGGAGGCCCTGTGGATCGAGTATTATCCCAACCTATGACGTGCTTGGTCTCTTTCGATTGAAATGACAAGTCTTCTTCTGGTAGGTGAGTGACGAGATGACGGGACATAGTTATACGCTTTGATCCCTAATTTTTGCCTGGATCGCCCTTTCGGGTTTTCAGTCCACCGGGATACCCTTTTTTGCCCAAGCCGCCTTTTCAGGTTTTCGACTTACCGGGTGTACAGATTTTTCATTTTCATCCCTTATTTTTGCCTGAACCCTTTTGGTTCGCCGGGAAGCCCTTATTTTTGCCTAAGCCTGTCAACCTAGCGGGTCTTTGTTCATGCGCAGTATTTTCTGACTATGTCCATGCTCTCAGGATGTAGGGAGGTGCCACTGTTGGTAGTGTTGTGTTGCCATACTACCAGAAGATATTCGTTTGATCATGCAAGATTCGTTGTTGGAATTCATGTCCAATGCCCCAAGTGATTCAGATGGAGATATGCCACTGGCTATTTGGCATCTTTGAGAGACTCCTTGAATCTTGACTTGACTGCCCCAGATGATAGACAATGCTCATGTCGTGCCCCTTGGTTGGAAGTGTCTTTCCACTTGAGTTGATCCTTTTTATTGAAAAGGTTTTTGTCCACTAGATATTCGTCGTGCGAATTTCTCTGCTGTTGAACAAATAGTCATATGCAAACAATGTTATTTTAAGAATGCAAAGCTTATGTCTGTCTTGAAGTTTTTTGAAAATGCATTTTTCAGTAAAAAGGCAAATTTTGTAAAATGTGATGTCAACTCAGGATTTACAGCAAGCCCTACAGGAGTCAGGATACCTTTTGTAACAGTATGCTTTCGAACTAACACATGCTTCAGTTAGGACTTTTGAAGGGTTGTAATGTGGCTTGGTTCATGGTTTAAGAAACAAAGAATAAAGGCTCAAAGTATATTTGTACCCACCCGCTCTTTGTGATGTTCTTCAATCCTAAACTCAATTAATTGTGCATTTGAACTCCAAATGAGTATGGAACAATGTTTTGATGATGGTTCACATAAGTTGGATTTTTGAAGGCAGACATCATTTTTTTTGCAACATTTTTCATGTTGTCGAGGATTTGCAATGACCTCATTCTTTTGATTTATTATCCCTAATTTTTGCCTGAACTGTTTCTTTTTGTATTTACAGTCAGCGGGATGGCCCAGTTTTTGTAAGTCTCCTTCATAGGTTTTGACTTAATGGGCTTTTATTTCTGAGAGATAATGATTGTTTGTCCTTACGATTATTCGGAACCATCACTATCTCTTGTTTTGGAAGGACTTCTTTGATGCCATTCATTGTGCACCTGGATCAACTGAGAAAACTACACTGCCCCAGGTTATAATTAAGGGTTTTAATTTGTGAAAAGAAAAACTCCAACTTCTTTGGCTCAAAGGGGTTGACTAGGGATTATCTTCCTTATAACTCCACTGTTTAGGATTTGAAACAATGCCTGTACCTCATCAGCAAGGTCTATTCAAAAGCATACTGTAAAGATCGTGGTATCGTTTTCGTCATCCTCCCTCTAAAGGCTTGTAACTTTTAGCAAGAGTTGAATGTCACAAAGTGAGTAAAAAGCATAGTTTAAATGTAATTAAAATGATTGGATCAAATCAAGACAAACATATGCAATGCATTAATGAAACAAAGTTTGACAATTAATAGATAAATGTTTGAATAACAAAGAGATTACAACTTGAAAATTCAAATGAACAAAATTCTTCTCGTCTCAGTACTTGTCACTTCAAATGGTGAACCTTGGAGGGATGGTAGAAGAACTCAGCCTGACCATCTTGTGTGAATTCTAATGCTCCTTTATCAATCAGGTCTTGAATTTTGTACTTTAACTTCCAACAGTCATCAGTATCATGCCCCGGACTGTTAGAATGGTATGCACATCGTGCATCAGGATTGTAGTTGGGTGAAGATGTCTTAGGATTCGGGTGAGGTCCTACCAATGTCACCAGATTCAACCTCAACAGGTGTTGCAAATCTTGGGACAACAGCATGTTGAGCTTGTAAAACTGCCTCTGATTAACCTGTTGTTTATAGTAAGGTTGTTGTTGGACCCGTGAGGTAGTAACAACTTGGAGAGGTCCATTCTTTACCAAACCAAACCCTTGTCTTCTCGGAAGTTGATTAATGACTTGGTCCCCGGCCTTGACTGTTTGCTTCATGTTGTTGTATCTGTCTTGATGAAGCTGGTTGATCATGGTTCTCAGCTCTTCTTGCTCCCGAGCTAAGCCTTGGATAAGAGTCATCTGCCCCAGCATCTGGGTTCTCATTGCATCTACCTCAGCTTGCAGATGTTTCAGTCATTCGTCCTTATTGTCTTCAGGACTTTTCTTGACCAAGTTCCCCATGAGGAGTGTTCTCAACTCTTCCTGCCCCTTGGATAGGTTTAGGAAGATTTCCCTGAACTGAGTCTCTTGAGTATGAAGATCTTAGTTGTCTTGTTGGAGAGCCATTGCTGAAATAAACAGCGAGAACATGAGAGACCTGTACTGGAAGACCTGTTATGCAATGATATGTATGATATATGTATGCAATGTTTTCAAGGATCTCGCGGGGTAAACAAGAAACTGTTAGAATTTGAATCTGGTAGCTTGATTGAAGGAACTTCATGTTACTGAGAGTCCTTCAAGAGTCAAGCTCACCATATTGAGTGGGTCATATCCCCTGACTCAAGTTATCGTGCTTGGATTTCTAGACACCCTTGGCTAAAGGAAAATAAATCCCCTTTGCCCCTTGCTAGCCATTTGATTTACCATAACCTGCATCACAGACCCTTGAGATCCTTGAAATGGTTAAGGAAATGTTAAGGCATGATGTTATGATGTGTATGCTATGCGTTTAAGCAAAAGTGTGAGGTGATGTAAGTAAGCCCTGCAATAAATCCAGATTATTAGATAAGGACTGTAAACAAAACCTGCAAGGAACTCATGTTGTCAGATAGCAAGAATGTGCAAGTAGTTCAAGTTTGAAGGCACACAAGTCACACATACAGCCTTAAGTTTAGGATGGCATGGAGTTTAGGCATTACCCTCTTTCAGTTTAGTTGGTTTAAACCTGTCCTAAAAAATAGTAATCGGGTTCTAGAGGATCTCAATATCACTGACTACCCTCAATCGGTCATAATTCCAGTTTAAAAACCTTTTCTTGCGACCGGAACCATCGCGAGAGTTTAGTCTCAATGAGTGTAGCATACTGCTACTGTTCTATGGCCAAGTTGGTCAATTTAAGGTTCTAAGGTCAGTTGGTGCTTAATGACTCCTTAGAAGACTCATATTCTCCTCGTTCCAACACAAGGGATATCGGTACAGACTAAGGTGCCACACCAACGTAGCTACTGCTTCATCTGTGTCGGTCTATGCCGGACAGATCCCTCACAGTTTATTGCTACTTACCTAAAGGGTATCCCCAGATCCGGGTTAGGATTTTAAAAACTCCGATACAAGCCCACAAAATTTAAAGCATACAAAGCATATAATTGAAAACACAAGTGATCTAATCCTAAGGTACACCTCACTTATAGTTATCCCCAGCAGAGTCGCCAGTTCTGTGATCGGTGGGAACGAGAACTGACTGTTTTCGGAATGCTGGTTCGCGTTTGCGTTTGTTTTCGCAAAATGTCGCGGTAAGCAAGAGTCGCCACCGTCTTTTATTTTATACAACAAGGAAAGGACAAAAGCATAGAAAAATTCCTTTTCGAGATGTTTCTCGGGTTCGAGAGGTAGATTATAGAAAGGGAAGGTGTTAGAACCCTTTCTATCTGCGGTTATCCACGGGCTCTTAGGTACTTGCTCACTATGTTTTCAAAAGTTTGCTTTTCTTTGTGTTTGTGGGTTTGAAAGAGTTTTTTTTTTGAAGTGTAAGTGCGAAAAGTTTTGTTTTTGTTTTCAAAAGAGCAAGTACTTAAGAACATCTACCTACTCAAAAGGAATTAAACTGTGTAAATGTCCTTTAGACAGTACTATCCCACTATTGAGGAGTAGGTGGCACCGTCGTTGGAGTTTTCGGGTCAATTCGATTTAAGGGACGTGTGGTCACTAAAGCAACGCTAGGACGCCTTAGCGGTAATCCTAATGTCTTAGATCATTTTTCTGAAGGCAACCGTTTCAAGGGAACTTATGATCTTTGGACAAAAGGACGACCTCTAAAACATCCTATACTTAATGACTACGTTCGAGGCAACCAAGTGAGGTGTACCCTAAGAGTGGCATGTGCGAGTGTGTCAATTTTCAATTATATTATATTTGCATGTAATGGTGAGCTACTGTTGATTTTAAGTTAAGATAGATCTTGTCATGCAATCCTAGTTAGCATACATCTAAACAGTTAATATATGTACAGGAATTTAAAGTGCGGGAATTGTAAATCCTACGCTATTACAAGGCTTCGGGGAGGGGGATTATTTACATGTCCAAAATTGGGGGAATAAAGCAGTAAAGTGTAAAAGGTCTTAGTTAAGCTATTACAAATCAGTAGGCAGTTACAATAAAATAAACGTGCGCGAAAGAAATTGAATCGGAGTGTCCTTGGGTTTTGACCCCTTTTTTTTTATTAAATAAAGCATATTTGTTTTGTCATTTTTTATTTAAGAGTTAAGCCTAACTAATGATTAATTAATTAAAAAAGAAAATATTTTTTGAGTTTTATTTTATTTTGAGAAAATGATCTAAATCTACTTAATTTTAGTTTTAAAAAAAAATTAAGATAATTAAAAAGTTAATTAACAAAGTTAATTTAATAGAGAGAAAAAACTAGCCTAATGTTTTTGTGTTTTTTGATTTTATGTTGATTAAAAGGAAATAAAAATAGTCAAAATAAGGATAAAAAGAAACGAAGGAAACAGGCAGCAAATAAAAAAAACAATAATTTTGGAGGCCTGGGAAGCTTCGATCCAAACAGGGTCATGGCTCTTTCGGTTGGGCCAGGAAGTGGGCATGAACAGCCTTCGATCCAGGGAAGGGGATTTCCCTTCGATCCTGGGAAAAATGCCTTCTTCGATCCAGGAGGACCATGGGAAGCTTCGATCCAGAGAAGGTGTCTCCTTCGATCTGGGATGCTATACCTGCAAAAGCATGTTAGCAAAATAAAACTCAGGGCCTGGTATCGAACCCCAGGCCCTTTGATCCTGCGTGTGCTGAGTCTTTCCAGGCTAAATCTGCAGCAAATGTTAGCAAACGAAGAACATGACCTGGGGCCAAACCCAGGCCCTTGAATTCTGTCTAGGATGGCAAATCGAATGGGATAGAAAATATGGATATGTTATGTAAAATGAAAAGTTTTGACAATTTACCCTCTCTTACCAACAGATTGGGTCTTCGATTTGGGTACTGGCTGGATGAATACCTTCGATCTGGGATTTCTGGGCGTGGATACTTTTGTTGAAGGATGCTTTGGCTTGGATTAAAAATGCTGATGACCTTTGGCAGCGTATCTCCCAAATCCTCCCTGTTTCTTTTCTCTATTGTTTTCTTCTGTGTTTTTTCGTGTGTCCTGGATATGTATGTCGGCCTCTGTATTTATAGGGGTGTGCGGGTGCAATAACGGTAAGAGACAGCCATTTAACCAGGCCATTAAAGCCATGAGACAAGAATCAGACACATTAAAATATTTCCTTTTTGAAATATTTGTGTCTCTTTGGGATCTGGAATGAACCTGGACACTTCTGAATTTCGAATGCCTTCAGGCCATGCTCTTCGATTGGTCCTTGTCCAGATATCAATCGAAGGGTACTAATTAAAATTCCAATTGAAAGGCCTTGTTAACAGGCCTATCGAAAGGTGTTGTTCATGCTAATCGAAGGATCCCTTGACATGCCAATTGAAAGGTTTGGCCCAGGGTGCCAAACAAAAAGGTCTTTCAGAATCCCAATCGAAAGCCTTAACACAATGCCAATCGAAGTACTTGTCCATAATGCCAATCGAAGTGCTTGTCCATAATGCCAAACGAAAGGCTCCTTCAGAATACCAATCGAAGGGTCTTTCAGAGTGCCAATCGAAGGGTCTTTCATAATGCCAATCGAAGGGTCTTCCAGAATGCCAATCGAAAGGTCTTTCAGAATGCCAATCGAAGGGTCTTGCAGAATGCCAATTGAAGGGTCTTTCAGAATGCCAATCGAAAGGTCTTTTAGAATGTCAATCGAAGGGTCTTTCAGAATGCCAATCGAAGGGTCTTTCAGAATGCCAATCAAAAGGTACTTAAAGCACCACTCAAAAATTTTCTTTTTCCTTAGGCAAGGGTTTGTGATCAACCATGCAGGGGGAAGACTTTGGAAAACATGAGAGGGCAAATTTTGGGGTGCAACAAAATGGAACTCAACAATTGGCAAGAAAAGGACTTCATTCCCATCTCCTTCATTGAGGAGTAATTACTTGTTTATTGTTTTCTTTTAATTCAAGAACATTTTGTCTGTAATATTAAACAATGACTTTTAAGCCATGTGTCTGGCCCGGGGCACTATGGTCCATTTGTCAAGGGTTTTATTTATGTCCATCTTATCATATGATCATTCAATACAAATCATTGGACTTTTGCATTCGAACTTTTATGATGATTGTCTTTATTTTTCTTCAAATACATTTTTCAAAATAGCCATGTATCTTACATGCATACACACACTCTTGCAGGTCCTCATCCACTCTGGATCTTATTACCAATGACTCTACTATTGCCGACTATGATTTCGAATGTCCAATTAACCAAGCCAGAGATGAAGGCGAGGAAGATTTTGAAATACTGGGAGAACTATCCAAACTTCTATTACAAGAGGAAAAATCTATTCAGCGACACGAAGAGTCAGTTGAAGTCATCAATCTAGGTACCGAGACAAACAAGAATGAGGTCAAGATCGGCGCTAACCTGGAAAGCAGTGTCAAAAGCAGATTGGTTTAGATGTTGCATGACTATGAGGAAGTGTTTGCTTGGTCGTATGAAGATATGCCAGGGTTGGATACCGATATTGTAGTTCATCATCTGCCGACAAAGGAAGATTGTCCTCCTGTCAAACAAAAAGTTCATCGCATGAGGCCTGAAATGTCTGAAAATATCAAAGCTGGGGTGATGAAACAATTTGATGCAGGATTCCTAGCTGTGACATCTTATCCTCAATGGGTTGCAAATGTGGTTCCAGTACCAAAGAAAGACGGAAAAGTTCGGATGTGCGTAGATTATAGGGATCTGAATAGTGCAAGCTCCACGAATGATTTCCCTCTACATCATATTGATGTCTTGGTCGATAACACTGCTCAGCATAAAGTCTTCTCTTTTATGGATGGTTTCTCCGGCTATAATCAAATTAGGATGGCTCCCGAAGACATGGAGAAGACCACTTTCGTTACACAATGGGGCACCTTTTGTTACAAGGTCATGTCGTTCGGATTGAAGAATGCAGGGGCAGCATATCAAAGGGCTATGGTAGCTTTATTTCATGATATGATCCATCATGAAATAGAGGTATATGTGGATAATGTGATTGCAAGATCACAAATAGAGGAAGAACATCTCAATCACTTATGCAAGCTATCCGAGAGGCTGAAAAAGTACAAATTGAGGTTGAACCCTAATAAGTGCACATTCGAAGTACGATCTGGAAAGCTTCTAGGTTTTGTTATCAGTGGTAAAGGAATCGAAGTCGATCTTTCCAAGGTGAAGGTCATCCAAGAAATGTCAGTCCCCCACTATGAAAAGGAAGTTAGAGGATTCTTGGGTCGTCTTAATTACATCGACCGCTTCATATCTCACTTAACTGCTACTTGTGAGCCAATCTTCAAACTCTTGAAGAAAGATCAAGTAGTCAGATGGAATGATGAATGCCAAGCTGCTTTCGACAAAATCAAAGAATATCTGCAAGAACCTCCTATTCTCATGCCTCCAGTTGAAGGAAGACCCTTGATCATGTACTTGACAGTGCTAAAGAATTCTATGGGGTGTGTTTTGGGCCAACATGATGAGTCTGGCCGAAAAAAGCATGCTATTTACTACCTGAGCAAAAGGTTTACCGACTGTGAAACCAGATATTTAGTGCTCGAGAAAACTTGTTGTGCTTTGGCATGGGCTGCTCACTGGCTAAGACAATATATGTTGACTCATACCACTCTACTGATTTCTAAGATGGACCATATCCAGTACATCTTCGAGAAACCCGCTCTTTATGGACGGATAGCTAGATGGAAAATGATCTTGACTGAGCACGACATTCAATACACAATGCAAAATGCCATCAAAGAAAGTGTACTAGCAGGTCATTTGTCCCATCAAGTTGTTGATGATTATCAGTCTATGAACTTTGACTTCTCGAATGAGAACATCATATTAGTGACCGACTGCATGAAACCTGGATCGTATGAAGGACCTGAACAATGATCCCGATGGACTATGGTCTTCGATGGGACTTCCAACATCTTGGGTAACATAATTGGTGTTGTGATCATCTCCCGTGAAGGTTGCCACACTCCTTTCACTTCCAGACTATGCTTTGATTGCACGAACAACATGGTTGAGTGCGAAGCATGCATTTTGGGTCTGAAGGCTGCCATTGATTTGAGGATCAAGCATTTGAATGTGTTCGGGGATTCTGCGTTATTGATTAGCCAAGTAAAAGGAGATTGGGACACTAAGAACCCTAATCGCATCCCTTACAAGGAACTTGTGATATCTCTGATTCCTTACTTCGAAGAGATCACCTTTGAACACTTACCTAGGGAAGAAAATCAGTTGGCTGACGCCTTAGCAGTAATGTCTTCCATGTTCAAGGTCAAATGGGACAACGAATCTCCTATGATTACAATTGAGAGATTCGACGAACCTGCACACTGCTATGAGCTTGACACTGATACAGAAAAGCCTTGGTATCATGAGATGAAGAGATACCTTAAAGCACAAGAGTATCCCGAAGGAGCTTCCATCAATGGCAGAAAGTTCTTACGAAGATTTTCAGCCAAATTCTTCCTAAGTAACGGAATCTTGTACAAACGCAACGAACCATGATTCTACTCTACTCCCATGTGTGGACAAGAAGGAGGCAAAGGAAATTATGAAAGACATGCATGATAGTCTCTTTGGGACTCACTCAAGCGGACATACTATGGCCAAGAAAATCCTGAGAGCTGGTTACTATTGGTCAACGATGGAGATTGATTGGCATTATGATGCGGTGGGAGAATTGAATTGAGGGTTTTTCATTTTATTGCAAATTTTGAGGTTTAGCAAGAGTCGTCGCCGACTTTTCTTTTATCCAAAAGGAAAGGTAAAAAAGCACAGGAAAGACCTTTGAGATTGTTTCTTGAGTTCGGGGGGTAGATTATGAAAAGGGAAGGTATTAGCACCCTTTTCATCCATGGTTTTCCATGGGCTCTTAGTTACTTTCTAGATCACTTGCTTTTTGTTTGTTTTAAAATTGTGCTTTGTGTGGTTTTGAAAGTATTTTGTAAAAGAGGACATTCGTTTAGGCAATCTTTGTAATGATTCTCGTTCGTAAGAATGTATACAAAGATGTTTGTCTTTTGAAAATGTTTTCAATGTTTGTAAGATGTTTTTGAAATGTGTGTGTTTGTTTTGAAAAATAGCAAGGATAGTTGTTTTTGAAATAGAGCAAGTAACTAGAAGTAATCTACCTACTCAAATGTCTTTCTTATTCATTTTTCTTTTCCTTTGATATTGTTGTCTTACCATTGATTTGGTAAGCAACCATATCTTTGGATGTAAATGGTACAGGCGTGGGACGTTTGAATAGTCATAGAAGGAAACTTATGTGATGTTTTAGCAATGTATTTTTGGGACTATATCATTTTACCTAAGGCAACATCTAGGGTCATCGAAGGACTACGATTTTTTTTATCGAAGGGTCTTTGCTAAAACATCCCATATTCGAGGGACATGACTATTTTCCGAAAGGCAACAAAGTGAGATTACCCTAGAGGTGTTAGTGTGCAAGTGTGTTAGTTTGCATGCATTTTGTCTTATATTTGAAAGTTATCTATTTATTGATTTTAACTTGCCATACATCCTATTTACTAGCAATATATGAAAAGAAAGTAAAAGTGCGGAAAATAAAATCTAAGCTATTACATCACTTTAGGGGGATGGGGGTACAATTTAACAATAGGGATGAAATGGAGACTGAAATATTACAACCATATCGAATAATAATGAAAACAATGTAAAAGCAGTCCAAAACTAAGGGGAAAATGTATTTTGAACTGCTATTGGTCGACCCATGCTGTTATGCATCGACACATAGCTCTTCCCTGCTCCTGTAAAACAAAAATCAGTTCAGTATGGGTCGACACATAATGGGATGTGTCAACTCATGCACCTTTTTGTATCGACGCGAAACGCGTATGTATCGACTCATTGGCTCTTCCAGCTTCTGTTTTGCAATCTGAACTCAATATGGGTCGACACATGGGGGTCATGTGTCGATACATGCTATATTTTCCTGCCTTAAACATTGTTTTTCTTGTCTATACAGGTTACCTTACAGCATATGATGGATAGATGTAAATAACAAATGAGTGAATAAGCTTAAATGATAAGCAAACGATTAGTTCAAAGGGATAATAAAATACTACATCTTATCTTCAAGAACAACAGACTGTTAATGATGTATAAAGAGATATCAAGTCAAGAGGATTTACCTTTGGGCTGCACTGTTTTTTTTATATCTGAATGCTTTACCAAGTGATGTGATGACTTTGTGAGTCTTCAGAATGCTGCTCTGGACCGCTGCAACTGAGTTGGACTGTACTTTAATATTTTTTGGTATTTTTGATGGTGAAGATGAATAGCACTACAAGGATTGTTTTTATAATTGGACAAACTTTGTATGTGATGAAGTGTTTGGCTTGCGGAGAGTATGTATGGTGGAATGATGGGTTGGGGTTCTGTTTTGAATAAGAACAGAACTGGTTTTTTGAATGAATGAGATTTTGAGGGTTTTCCAATATAACTTCTGGCTTTTCTCCTTGTCTTTTCTCTCTATTTTTTCTAACCTCTTTCTCTTGTGATTGGCCTCTCTATTTATAGATAAGGTTTGAGACTTGAACAAACTCAGATTTTTGATCAAATGTTATGGCTAGGTTAGATTGTACATGAAGAAAGCTTGAAGAACATGTTCCCAATGCTTGTACCAAGCTATCAAAAGTGGTTGATCACTTTAAACAAGTTTGTTATGACTTGTAGAAGTTGAGTGTGATTAGAACAACAAGTTAGAGGCTCAAGAAATTGACTTTATGATTAAAGCTACTTTGCAAGAATGGCAATGTCAACTTTGTGCCAAAAATGGAAAGAACACTTGGACAATGATTAAACCAAATGGACCATAGCTCAAAATTTTGTGTAAGCATTAAATTATGGTAAGATTTGCAAGTCACAAGGCCTGCAAAGTAATATTATGCAGCATGGCTAAGATTTTGATTCCTTGTTCATCACAAATCTGCCTTGTAAATCAAGAATGAATGTCCAACTTCAGATCCATGAATCTCCTAGATTAAATATGATAAATTCATGCTCTTGAATGTTTTGGAAAGCTTGAAACACCCTCTATAACTTTCATGTTGGACATTTTTACAAAATCATCTTGGAACTATGTGAAAAAACGCCAAGAAGTTGGGATAAAATCCTGAACAAAATCTATTGAAAATTTCTCTAAGTGTTAAATGAAAATGTCTTGACTTCATGAATTTATAACTTGAGATCCAAGCATATTTAAGAGAAGTTGTATAAGGTAATGTTGTAGATATCATGGAGATCTACAACTTTCATTTTGTAAGTTTCTCTTGAATCAACTTGCATCATGGTGAAAATTTTGCTCAAGGTTATGAAAAAAACATGAAATTTCCAACACTTAGAAAAATTTCTATGTTTAGAAATTTTGACTTTTCAACATGAAATCTTGACTTTTTGATTTCTTGATGAATAAGTTTCGCCTTTTGACATGTTTTGATGAATTGTGATCTTTGGCACTTGATTTTGACCAAAAAGTCAAAGTTTGACTTTTCAGTGTACAGTTGACTTTTGATCAATTGACTGCAAATTTCATTTGTCTATCCAATGGATTTGCAATGCTTTGAGCCATGTAATTAGGTCAAGATGATGCAAATGAACCCTTGAAATCATGATTCAAACCAATTAGTAATTTTCTAGGTCAAAAATCAGAAATTGCCCTTTCTTAGTCAAAACCCTAATTTTGACCATTTTGCTCTTTTGATGATTTGATTAAATTTCTTGAGGAGTTGTGGTCCAAACTTGATTAAATGATACATATGAGTCTAAAATGTTGATGTGGATCAAAAAATATGAAGTTTGACTGTAAATTGGCCATGGTTGACTTTTTCCCTAATACAACTAATTTTTAGGTCAAATGTCCAATTGACTGATCAGAAATGTGGTGCAAGGCTTGAAACTTGTCTTGAGTAATCTTAGTGGTCCATAATGATGTTTGAAAGTCATATGAAGCATTTATAGTCCAACAATCCTTGTTCAATCTCAAACCCTAATTTTGGGTCATCAGTGCATGATGAGATGTCTTGAGCTGACCAAACTCTAATCCAGTCTTGAGTCAAAGAAATCTTGTGAGAAAAGTCTTGATAAATGAGAGGGAAAATTTTGGGGTACAACAGCTGCCCCTGTTCAATCTTCTTAAACCTGAGGAGTTAGATTGGAGAGCTTTGCCATTCGTGACTCGAAGGTGAAAGATGATTGGACACTAGAGTGCCCATAAATTTGCACTCGACAATGTGTAGTTGAGGGAATGGGCTTAAAGATGCCATTCAAGAAGTGATAGAATATTGTTGGAGATGGGCTTGTAGATGCCATCCAAGAATGTTTGTTGAATTGTAAATTGTAAGCTGAAAGAATGAGTATCAGAATGGCATTTGTGTCTAGAGCGTATATGAACTTTATCTGGATTTAAATTTTGAACAAGTATCTGAGTGGCATCCGCGTCTGGAGCATACCCGTACTGTATCTGAATTTGAATTTGAATATCTGAATGAGTATCAGAATGGAATCCGTGTCTAGAGCGTATTTGTACTGTATCTAAAGGTTGAATATGAATGAGTAACAGAATGGCATCCGTGTCTGGAGCGTATCCGTATTGTATCTGAACTTGAGATCTGTATGAGTATTAGAATGGCATCCGTGTCTAGAGCGTATTCGTACTGTATCTGAAGGTTGAATCTGAATGAGTAACATAATGGCATCCGTGTCTGGAGTGTATCTGTACTGTATCTGAACTTGAGATCTGAATGAGTATTAGAATGGCATCCGTGTCTGGAGCGTATCCGTACTGTATCATGATTGCATATTGTTAATGGTAGTTTTTAATCTTATCCTGAAAAGGGTAGAATGTTAGCTGAAAACACAAAGTTATGTTGTATGATGCAATGTATTTGTTTTATCAATGTTTATAATATATGGATGCAATGTATGCGCATGTAAGTTGATTTGTTGTATTGTTGTATGGTTGAGGAAAATAAATCCTTGAATGTTGCTAAGGATATATGGATTCTTCATGTCTTGAAGTTTGAAGTACCGACAAAATTCTATTGTAAGAGTAATGCCATATACTTCTTGAGGAATTCTGAGAAATTTGACGATCTCTACTGGGGATTAATAATTTTAAATTTGTTCCGCTGGGGATTCAAATGGCGTACTGCGGGGGTTACTTGCGGAATAGCCTAGAGACATTTTCCTATTCTTTCCACCTGTCAGTAATTGTCTTTCTCATTTTGTTTAATTGTAAATGTTCAAATGCATATCCTCATTAATGAATCATTGGACGTTTTTGCAAATAAAACACAAGTGTAAATAAAAAGGCAAATAGTTTTCTGTACTTTCAAAGAGACATCTTTGTATTTAACTTTGAATAAGTATTTTGTACAAAGGAGGCAATCATTCTAGTAAGAGAATGGTGCCATAAAAAGCAAGAAAAACTTGATACAAAGAAAGATAGCTATGTGTAATAACCCATGGGGTTTCCATTCTGCTATAGCCTTCGTATCTCCGAATATCTTGTCTATTTATTGCTTCGTTCGAAGATGATTGAATTGATCAGAAACTCTGAGTTTGTCAGTGGAAGTCAAGAGTTTGTCCATAAAATGATCCGATGGGACATAGTCATGGGCTTTAATTCCCTAACTTTTGCCTGGACCGCCCTTTCGTGTTTTCAGTCCACCGGGAAACCCTTTTTTTCCCAAGCCTCCCTTTCTGGTTTTCAACTTGCCGGGTGTACAGATCTTTTATATTTTATCCCTAATTTTTGCCCGAACCTTTTTGGTTCGTCGGGATGCCCTTGTTTTGCCTAGGTGTGTCAACCTAGCGGGTCTTTTATGCGTAGTATCTTTTGACTATGTCTGCGTTCGCAGGGTGTGGCAGGTCGTCACCGTCCATGGTGGTTAAGATCATTACCCCACCGGAGAATATATTCTTGATTACAAATGGTCCTTTGTAGGTAGGAGTCCATTTTCCCCTGGGATCACTTTGTGGTAAGATAATGCGTTTGATCACTAGATCTCCAACTTGATATACTTGGCGTCTGACTTTCTTGTTGAAAGCCTTGATCATCCGTTTTTGATACATCTGACCAAGGAAAACAGTAGTAAGTCTCTTTTCATCAATTAAGTTTAGTTGATCAAGTCGAGTTTGGATCTAATTGTCCTCATTCAAACTTGCATCCTTCATAATTCTCAAAGAGGGGGTCTGAACCTCAATAGGCAAGACAGCCTTCATGCCATAAACCAAAGAATAGGGTGTTGCCCCAGTTGATGTGCGAGTCGTGGTACGATACCTGTGGAGAGCAAATGGTAGCATCTCATGCCAGTCCATGTAGGTGACTGTCATTTTTTGTATGATCTTTTTAATGTTTTTATTTGCAGCTTCGACGGCACCATTCATCTTTGGCCGATAGGGGGATGAATTGTGATGATGAATCTTGAACGGATTGCACAAGGCAGTGATCATAGTATTGTTAAGGTTGGTACCAATATCAGTGATGATCCTTTCTGGGATACCGTATCGGAAAATGAGATTCTGCTTGATGAAGCGGGCAACAACATTCTTAGTAACGGATGCGAAGGAAGCTGCTTCGACCCATTTTGTAAAATAGTCAATGGCTACTAGAATGAAGCGGTGTCCATTAGAGGCTGTAGGCTTGATCTCTCTAATCATATGGATTCCCCACATAGCAAAGGGCCAAGGATCCGTCAAGACATTCAGAGGAACCGGAGGTACGTGCACCTTGTCAGCATAAATTTTACACTTATGAAAGGTTCGAGAGTGTTGATAGCGGTCTGCTTCCATGGTAGACCAATAATAGCCTGCCCGTAGGATTTTCTTCGCCATCGTATGCCCACTAGATTGAGTGCCAAAAGTACCTTTATGTAATTCAGCCATGATCTTTTCAGCCTCAATCTTATCCACACACCGGAGCAGAATGGAGTCGTGATTGCATTTGTATAGGATGCCATTACTCAGGAAGAATTTAGCAGAGAATCTCCTTATGAAACCAAGGCTCGTCCACTACTTCTTCAGTATTAATCTCGTGACAGTGTGCTGGTTCATCCATTCGTTCGATAATGATCTGGGGAGGCTCGTTATCCCAATTAAGTTTAAACATAGATGACATTGTGGCTAGAGCATCTTCTAGCTGGTTTTCTTCTCGCGGGAAATGCTCGAAGGTAATCTGCTCAAAATATGGTAGCAATGTCAAAACATGTTCTTTATAAGGGATAAGGTTTGGGTGCTTAGTGTCCCATTCTCCTTTGATCTGAATGACGACCAAAGATGAATCTCCAAACACATCTAAAGATTTGATTCCCAAGTCTATGGCAGCCTTGAGACCAAAGATGCATGCTTCGTATTCCTCCATGTTGTTCATACAGTTGAAGCAAAGTCTGGCAGTAAAGGGAGTGTGACATCCTTCCGGAGATATGAGTACAGCGCCGATACCATTACCAAGTGCATTAGATGCCCCATCAAAGAACAGGGTCCATCGGGATCCTTGTTCAGGTCCGTCATAGGGTCTGATTTCTTCACAGTCGTCTAATGTCATGATGTCTTCATCCGAGAATTCAAATTTCATGGACTGATAATCTTCTACAGCTTAATGAGCAAGATGATCAGCTAGCACACTGCCCTTTATAGCTTTCTGGGTAGTGTACTGTATGTCATATTCTATTAGGATCATCTGCCATCTAGCTATCCTCCCAGACAGAGCAGGCTTTTCGAAGATATACTTTATCGGATCCATCTTAGATATCAACAAAGTAGTATGAGTCAACATATACTGTCTTAGCCGCCGAGCAGCCCATGCCAGAGCGCAGCAAGTTTTCTCGAGCAATGAATATCTGGTTTCACAGTCGGTAAACTTTTTTCTCAGGTAGTAAATAGCGTGCTCTTTTCATCCAGACTCGTCATGCTTCCCCAATACACACCCCATTGAGTTCTCTAAAACGGTCAGATACATGATCAATGGTCTTCCCTCGACTGGTGGCATCAAAACAGAAGGCTCTTGTAAGTACTCTTTGATCTTGTCAAAAGCAATCTGGCATTCATCATTCCATCTTACTACTTGATCTTTGTTCAATAGTTTGAAGACTGGTTCACAAGTAGCTGTTAGGTGAGAAATGAATCTGGAAATATAGTTCAGGCATCCCGAGAATCCTCTGACTTCCTTCTCAGTACGAGGAGCAGGCATTTCTTGTATTGCTTTAACCTTGGCAGGATCAACCTCGATGCCTTTGTTGCTGACAACAAAGCCTATGAGTTTACCGGACCGCACTTCGAATGTGCACTTGTTTGGATTCAACCTTAGTTTATACTCCTTCAATCTCTCAAACAACTTTTGCAAATGATCAAGGTGCTCCTCTTCAGTTTGTGATCGGGCTATCATGTCATCTACATAGACCTCTATCTCATGATGTATCATATCATGAAATAAGGCTACCATGGCATGTTGATAGGTTTCCCCAGCATTCTTCAGTCCGAATGGCATCACTTTGTAGCAGAATGTGCCCCACTGTGTGACAAATGTAGTTTTCTCCATGTCCTCAGGTGCCATTTTGATTTGGTTATAACCTGGGAATCCATCCATGAAGGAAAATACTTTGTGCTGGGTCATATTGTCAACCAGGATATCAATGTGGGGAAGTGGAAAATCATCTTTAGGGATGGCCCTATTTAAATCTCTATAATCCATGCACATTCTCACTTTGCCGTCCTTTTTAGGAACGGGACCAATGTTGGCAACCCATTGAGGATAGGAAGTGACAGCCAAGAATCCAGCATTAAATTTTTTCATGACTTCCGCTTTGATCTTCTTTGACATGTCAGGTCTCATGCGGCGGACTTTTTGTTTTACTGGTGGATAGTCTTCTCTTGTGGGTAGACGATGTACCACGATGTCTGCATCAAGTCTTGGCATGTCTTCGTATGACCAGGAAAAGATATCAACATAATCGTCCAATAGCTGAATTAGACGCTCCTTGACACTCGGCTCTAGATTGGCACCCACCTTGATTTCCTTTTTATCCTCCCCGGTACCCAAGTTGATTGTATCCACCGGTTCCTCATGAGGCTGAATAGTTCTTTCCTCTTGCTGTAGTAGTCTGGCAAGTTCCCCCGGTACTTCACAATCTTCCTCACCTTCGTCTTCGGCTTGGTAGATTAGATCTTCAGAGTCACTAAAGGCCATAGCAGTATTGTTACCCACGGCATCTGGAATGGAGGGATACCTGCATTTATGAGTGTGGGTGTGTGTAAGGGTATAACCATCTTTAAACAATAAAAATGTAAAAGAAAGACAAAGAACGCAAAAGGTTTGCATGTGAAAAAACGTCCATGATTCATTGAATGTCATATGAAGATGAAATAAAAACCCTTACAAATAGACCATTGTGCCTCGGGTAAGACACACGGTTTTTAATGTGCGAATTGTTTGTGAATATTACAAGTCCCACAGAAATGTAAAAGACAAATTATTGAGAGATGAAAGTTATTGGGACAAAGTCTCTGGCTTCCCAATTGGGAAGTCCTCCGTTGACAGTAGGAAATATCCAATCCTCCAAGTTGCCATCTTCTTCACCATCTCCCACTGCGTTGACCTCTTGGTTGCTAATCTTCAGAGGTGGCCCTCTAGCACGGGCACGGCGCACAGCCTTCTAAGCATTTGAAGTAAACCTTAAGCCAAACTTGTCAGATTTATATGGAACGTCTGGAAGTTGCCCCCAGATGGTGCATCCACCCTCCTCTACTACTGCCTTGGCGTCCTTTAGAGATGACATCCAAAGCGGAGGTATTGTGATCTTGGGGATCTGGGATACCGTCTTGGTTACTGCTACCTCTTGAGAGACTTCTTCGAAATGTTGAAAAGGAGTTTCAATGAACTCGCCATCCAACTCCACATACCGGAAAGAATTTAGGTGGCTAATCATGTACTCTTCCTCTCCGTGGATAGTGATAATCTTTCCATGGACCGGGTATTTCAGCATCTGGTATAGTGTAGAGGTGACAACACCGGCATTATGGATCCAGGGCCGTCCTAGCAGACAGGAGTAAGAGGGGCAGATGTCCATTACATAGAAAGTTGAGTTGAAAGTCTGAGTTCCCACCTTTATGGGGATGTCCACCTCCTCGTGGACCATCCTCTTTGAGCCATCAAATGCTCTTACGACTATGTTACTGGGTTTCAATGTCAGTCCTTCGCAATCCAATCTGTCGAGAGCTTTCTTCGGTAAAACGTTCAAAGATGAGCCAGTGTCCACCAAGACATGGGCCAGAGTTGTTCCTCTACACTCCACAGAGACATGTAATGCCTCGTTATGCTTTCTCCCTCTTGGTGTCAAATCAGCATCAGAGAAGCCTAAGTCATTATCAGCTGTCAAACTGGCCACACAATCTTGGAATTGGTCAGCAGATGTCTCTTGTGGCACATGGGCTGTCTTCAGAAACTTCACCAGAGCTTTCGCATGTGCCTCAGAATACAGCAACAATGCTAGCATGGAGATCTTGGAGGGAGTTTTCCCCAACTGTTCAACCATGTCATAGTCACTCTTTTTTATTATTCTCAAGATCTCCTCCATTTCCTTCTTGGAGGTTTCGGGGATAGTCAGTGGTTGAGCCTTCGTCTGGACAGGCTCTTCTTGAATACTTTTTCCTCGAATTTCAGCAGTAGAAGTGTTGGTAGGGATAACAGCAGGGGTTGTGTCGTCTTTTCCAGTAGAAACACTTGCAGATATGATTATTGGTATGGAGGTAACCTTTGGAACAGCCACGGGTCCAAAAAATGCCTTTGGAGGGGCAATTTCTGGAGAGAAGATTCTACTGCTATGGGTAATCTTACTGGTTCCGACAATATTGCTAATGTCGGAGTCTTCTTCTTCGGAGCTCACTTCTTCGGAGGCCATCCCATCTTGTTTGATACCATGGTAGTAGATGTCTCCACCGTAATTCCACGGTACTGTTTTGTCTGATTCATACGGGACCGGCCCGGGCATTGTCATTATAAGAGGCATAGTTTTTGGAACTGATGTAATCCTAACGGGTCTTTTGGGGACCCCGAAAGGATTGGCGGAGATGGTTATGATTGAAACGTCTTCAATAGGAATAGGTGACACAAGAGCATTTTCAAACAGAATCTCTTGGTTGTCTATCAAGCGTTGAATACCTGTCTTCAACAAAGGTCAAACAATTAGTGAGGATAAGCAAAGATGGCAGTCTTCATTACAACCTGGGAATACACCAGCTTTCAACAAGTTTATCTTAATGATTGGGAGCAGAGTCAAGAGTTCATCAACTGTGGTAACAAACAAATCTTCTTCGATAGCGTTGGTGTTGTGACCATGCCTAGGCATGGGAGCGGAAATGACGTTTGGTTTCTCGGGCGCATCAAACTCAATCTCTTTTGCATCTATAAGGGCTTGAATTTTGTTTTTTAGGGCCCAACAGTTGTTAGTGTCATGACCCAGACTTTCGGAATGATATGTGCATCTGGCATTTGGGTGATAATGAGGGGACGCAGTGTTGGGATTATTTGGAGCTTCCTTTAAAGTTGCCAGATTAAATTTCAGAAGATGTGGTAAAACCTGGGCTAGAGTCATATTAATTCTGGTGAATTGCCGGACTGGCCTTTCCACCCTCGGTTGGTTACTTCTTGGTTGATCAGATGTAGGCTTTGGGATCATAACGGCCCCTACCATTGGTTGATGTTCATCTCTCCCTCGATTCCTTTGTGGGTAAATAGTGGATACCTCCTTTTTCCCGGTGAAAGGCTTTCTCACAGCTGTAGAGGCAAACGAATCCTTCTGAATCTTTCCACTTTTTATGCCAGCTTCCACCCTCTCTTCGGTTAGTATTAACTCAGTAAACCCAGCAGATGAGCTTCCAATCAAATGGTTGAAGAAAGGGCCTGATAGAGTGCCTAAGAACATATCCACCAACTCCCTTTCAGACAGAGGGGGTTGAACTCTTCCAGCTAGATCTCTCCATTTTTGCGCGTAATCTTTGAAACCCTCATTTGAAACCCTAGCCATATTCTGAAGTTGAGTACGGGTAGGCGCCAAATCTTCATTATATTAGTATTGCTTATAGAAAGTTGCTGCAACGTCTTCCCAGTTATGGACGTCGACCCTTTCTAATTGGTAAAACCAATCGAGTTGTGTTACGGAAAAGCTATCCTGGAAAAAATGCACCCACAGGTCTTTATCGGGGGAGTGCGGCTGAATCTTTCTCACATATGATCGGAGGTGCATTTTAGGACATGACACACCATCATATTTTGCAAACAACGGAACTTTGAACTTTGGTGGGATCACAATTCCCGATACTAGCCCCAATTCTTCAAAGTCTAGACCTGGTACCCTTTGTATTTCCATAGCGCTCAAACGCTCTTCAAGATGTCTGTACTTATCACCCGCTGGAGGATACTGTTCCTCGGAATAATCTTCCTCCTCTTCCTCCTCTTCAGATTCTGACGGAACTGTTGTTTCCTTTCCTTTCCCTTCATCAGATGTTGCTGTGAAATTCAAGGTTCTTCTGGTTTGTCCTTGAAACCTTCTCCCCATGATTACAACACCAGTCGGTTTCTTCTCTTTCTTCTTCTTCTCTTTGGCCAATAGAGTCTTCAACTCCTCTTGTCCTTTGGCCAAGGTTGTGAGTAACTGTTGAAACTGTGTGTTTTGAGCTTGAAGATCTTTGATTGTCTGTTTGAGATCCATCTTACTGAAATAAACAGTAGAGAGATGAGGAAACTCGTTGCAAAAGACCTGTTTATGTTATGATGAATGATATGTACACATGCAATGCTTTCAAGGATTTAAAAATTCAAATTCGTTTTAAACAAGAAGAAACACACGTTATATTAATAAAATAGAGTTTGAGTACATCAATGCCCCTTGGGATAAATAATAAAAAACTCTAATATGAAAAAGTAGTGCGCATCCTCTTTGGTGCTATCTAGGCATTTAGAGTCTTATCCTCATGAAGTAGCCTAGTGAGTTCCAAAACCTTCTTCTCGCTTGCGTAGAATTGGGCTTCGGAAGTATCTTTCTCTCCTTTGAGTTGTATCTAATCCCTTTGTAGGTCTTCAAGAGATGTGGACATGCCAGGATGTAGGATAGTGTATGTAACTTCTCCTTCCTTAACAGGCTCAATAATCACCGGGAGAATGGAAGGATAAGGCATCATAAGACTTTGAGCACGGGTTCGTACACACTTGAGGTAAGGCTCAAGAGGGATGGAATTCTTGTGTCCCAAAGTCTTACTATCCACCTTGTTTAGCATCCTCCAAGCTCGGATGAATCTCTGGCGAAGACCTTGATCGTCGTTGTCGTAGTCGAATACCAAGCCTTGAATCTGCATCTCATGTGGGCCATCCCTTCGGGCATAACCAAACTGTCTCAGAGCTAAGCATGGGTTGTAGGTGATTCCTCCCCTAATGCCAAGTAGAGGGACATTAGGGAATTCCCCACAACGGTCCACAATGATAACATTCTCTTTGGATCGAGAGCACCAATGAATATCTGAATGTTTGAGTGTCATTAACCTTTGTGACCACCTTAATCCTTGCTCATTCTTTAAGACTGATTGGGGAAGATGATAAATAAACCATCTTTCCAGGAAAGGAGTGCAACACATAAGGACACCCATCTTCCTCATTGTACGAGTGTGAAAAGAGTGCAGGATATCCCCTAGCAATGTAGGCACCGGATTGCGTGACATGAAGATTTTGATGGCACTCACATCTATGAGTTGGTCAGGATTGGGGAGCAAGACCATACCATAGATAAGAAGATCCACAATTTCCTCAAAGGCTTGCAAGTCTAGGGAATTCCAACAGCTTTGGGCTTTCTCAAACAGAAACTTTGCTAAGAAGCCTTTGACACCACTTCTAGTTTCCCAATGAGTAATGACATCAGATGAGTGCAAGTGCAGAGCTTGAGCAATCTCTTCTGGCTTTGGGTCTCTTTCTGTACTGTTGAAAGGTAGTTGATTGAGAATGGGAATCCTTAAGAGTTGAGAGAATTCTTCCAAAGTGGGCACAAGCTGATAGTCAGGAAATGTGAAGCAATGATGCAAAGGATCAAAGAACTGGAAGAGCACTTTCATCATATCCTCCTCTGTGTTGGAGGTGACCAAGTTGAGTAGACGACCATGCCTCTCAGTGAAACGAGAATTCTCAGAGATCCTTGAAGCTAGCTCCTTGAGTTGTGGAGGAATTCTTATAAGATTGATTTGGATAGTTTTCCTGCGAAGTGAATCCATATCCTACAAAACAAGAACAAAGATGAATCTCCAAAATCCTTGAAATGGTTAGTGAATGCAGATGATGTTCATGATGTCCATGATGTTATGTACAAGTATGCATATACAAGCATTGCAAACAAGTTCTTAGTTTAGGCTTGCATGGGGTTTTTATAGGTAAGTACCCTCTTGAAGTTTAGTTGGCTCAAACATGTCCTAGTAACAGTAATCAGGTTCTAAGGAGCTCAATATCACTGGATTGTTTCCTTGGTCATTATTTCAGCTCAAGCCTCTTTAACAGCGACCGAAATATCCCAAGAAACCAACCCTCAATGAGTGTAGTATCGAGTATCTACCAACTTCATACTGCACCAAAGCCGGTCATCTCACTACATCCTAAAGGCCAAGTTGGTCAAGTAAAGGGTTCTAGAAGTTCATTAGTGCTTCATTACATCACTCAGAGGCCCCGTATTCTCTTTGATTAACTCAAAGTCTACCGGTACCCACAAATATGTCACACTAACATAGCTATTGCTTAGACCATGTCGGTAGACCCCACACAGTTTCCACAATGTATTGCTATTTACCTATAATGATTCCCAAATCTGGGTGGAGGATTCAAACCCAAACAAAGAACCATAATGTAAAGCAAACAAGTCAAACAATGTAAGCAAGTTGATGTGATATATCCCTAAGGTAACCCCACTTTTATTAAGAATCCCCATCAGAGTCGCCATTTCTGTGATGCGGTAGGAGAACTGACTTGAGGGTTTTGCGTTTTGTTGCAAATGTTGTGGTTTAGCAAGAGTTGTCACCGACTTTTCTTTTATCCAAAAGGAAAGGTGAAAAAGCACAGGAAAGACCTTTGAGATTGTTTCTTGAGTTCGGGGGGTAGATTATGAAAAGGGAAGGTATTAGCATCCTCTTCATCCATGGTTTTCCATGGGCTCTTAGTTACTTGCTAGATCACTTGCTTTTTGTTTGTTTTGAAATTATGCTTTGTGTGGTTTTGAAAGTATTTTGTAAAAGAGGCCATTCGTTTAGGCAATCTTTGTAATGATTCTCGTTCGTAAGAATGTATACAAAGATTTTTGTCTTTTGAAAATGTTTTCAATGTTTGTAAGATGTTTTTGAAATGTGTGTGTTTGTTTTGAAAAATAGCAAGGATAGTTGTTTTTGAAATAGAGCAAGTAACTAGAAGTAATCTACCTACTCAAATGTCTTTCTTATTCATTTTTCTTTTCCTTTGATATTGTTGTCTTACCATTTATTTGGTAAGCAACCCTATCTTTGGATGTAAACGGGACAGGCGTGAGACGTTTGAATAGTCATAGAAGCCAACTTATGTGACGTTTTAGCAATATCATTTTGGGACTAGATCATTTTACCGAAGGAAACATCGAGGGTCATCGAAGGACTACGATTTTTTTTATCGAAGGGTCTTTGCTAAAACGTCCCATATTCGAGGGACATGACTATTTTCCAAAAGGCAACAAAGTGAGATTACCCTAGAGGTGTTAGTGTGCAAGTGTGTTAGTTTGCATGCATTTTGTCTTATATTTGAAAGTTATTTATTTATTGATTTTAACTTGCCATACATCCTATTTACTAGCAATATATGAAAAGCAAGTAAAAGTGCGGAAAATAAAATCTAAGCTATTACATCACTTTAGGGGGATGGGGGTACAATTTAACAATAGGGATGAAATGGAGACTGAAATATTACAAGCATATCGAATAATAATGAAAACAATGTAAAAGCAATGCAAAACCAAGGGAAAATGTATTTTGAACTGCTATGTGTCGACCCATGCTGTTATGCATTGACACATAGCTTTTCCCTGCTCCTGTAAAACAAAAATCAGTTCAGTATGGGTCGACACATAATGGGATGTGTCGACTCATGCACCTTCTTGTATCAACGCAAAAAGCGTATGTATCGACTCATAAGCTCTTCCAGCTTCTGTTTTGCAATCTGAACTCAATATGGGTCGACACATGGGGGTCATGTGTCGATACATGCTATATTTTCATGCCTTAAACATTGTTTTTCTTGTCTATACAGGTTAGCTTACATCATATGATGGATAGATGTAAATAACAAATGATTGAATAAGCTTAAATCATAAGCAAACGATTAGTTTAAAGGGATAATAAAATACTACATCTTATCTTCAAGAACAACAAATTGTTAATGATGTATAAAGAGATATCAAGTCAAGAGGATTTACCTTTCGGCTGCACTATTTTTTTTATATCTGAATTCTTTTCCAAATGATGTGATGACTTTGTGAGTCTTCAGAAAGCTGCTCCGGACCGCTGGAACTGAGTTGGATTGTACTGTAATATTTTTTGGTATTTTTGATGGTTAAGATGAATAGCACTACAAGGACTATTTTTATGTTTGGAAAAACGTTGTATGTGATGAAGTGTTTGGCTTGCGGAGAGTTTGTATGGTTGAATGATGGGTTGGGGTTCTGTTTTGAATAAGAACAGAACTGGTTTTTTGAATGAATGAGAATTTGAGGGTTTGCCAATATAACTTCTGGATTTTCTCCTTGTCTTTTCTCTCTATTTTTTCTAACCTCTTTCTCTTGTGATTGGCCTCTCTATTTATAGAGAAGGTTTGAGACTTGAACAAACTCAAATTTTTGATCACATGTTATGGCTAGGTTAGATTGTACATGAAGCAAGCTTGAAGAACATGTTCCCAATGCTTGTACCAGGCTATCAAAAGTGGTTGATCACTTTAAACATATTTGTTCTGACTTGTAAAAGTTGAGTGTGATTATAACAACAAGTTAGAGGCTCGAGAAATTGACTTTATGATTAAAGCTACTTTGCAAGAATGGCAATGTCCACTTCGTGCCAAAAATGGAAAGAACACTTGGGCAATGCTTAAACCAAATGTACCATAGCTTAAAATTTTGTGTAAGAATTAAATTATGGTAAGATTTGTAAGTCACAAGGCCTGCAAAGTAATATTATGCAGCATGGCTAAGATTTTGGTTCCTTGTTCATCACAAATCTGCCTTGTAAATCAAGAATGAATTTCCAACTTCATATCCTTGAATCTCCTAGATTAAATATGATAAGTTCATGCTCTTGAATTTTTTAGAAAGCTTGAAACACCCTCTATAACTTTCATGTTGGCAATTTTTGCAAAATCATCTTGGAACTATGTGAAAAAACGCCAAGAAGTTGGGATAAAATCCTGAACAAAATTTGTTGAAAATTTCTCTAAGTGTTAAATGAAAATGTCATGACTTCATGAATTTATAACTTGAGATCCAAGCATATTTAGTAGAAGTTGTATAAATAAATGTTGTATATATCATGGAGATCTACAACTTTCATGTTGGAAGTTTCTCTTGAATCAACTTGCATCATGGTGAAAAGTTTGCTCAAGGTTATGAAAAAAACATGAAATTTCCAACACTTAGAAAAATTTCTATGTTTAGAAATTTTGACTTTTCAACATGAAATCTTGACTTTTTGATTTCTTGATGAATAAGCTTCGCATTTTGACATGTTTTGATGAATTGTGATCTTTGGTACTTGATTTGACCAAAAGGTCAAAGTTTGACTTTTCAGTATACAGTTGACTTTTGATCAGTTGACTGCAAATTTCATCTGTCTATCCAATGGATTAGCAGTGCTTTGAGCCATGTAATTAGGTCAAGATGATACAAATGAACCCTTGAAATCATGATTCAAACCAATTAGTCATTTGCTAGGTCAAAAATCAGAAATTGCCCTTTCTTAGTCAAAACCCTAATTTTGACCATTTTGCCCTTTTGATGATTTGATCAAATTTCTTGAGGAGTTGTGGTCCAAACTTGATCAAATGATAAATTTGAGTCTAAAATGTTGATGTGGATCAAAAAATATGAAGTTTAACTGTAAATTGGTCATGGTTGACTTTTTCCCTAATACAATTGATTTTTAGGTCAACTGTCCAATTGACTGATCAAAAATGTGGTTCAAGGCTTGAAACTTGTCTTGAGTAATCTTAGGGGTCCATAATGATGTTTGAAAGTAATATGAAACATTTATAGTCCAACAATCCTTGTGCAATCTCAAACCCTATTTTTGGGTCATCAGTGCATGATGAGATATCTTGAGCTGACCAAACCCTAATCCAGTCTTGAGTCAAAGAAATCTTGTGTGAAAAGTCTTGATAAATGAGAGGGAAAATTTTGGGGTACAACAGCCATCAACATTCAAGAACTTGCCATAAATTCCAAATCTATGCTGGCAAGGTCCATGTGCCTCATATCCCTCAGAACGTCATGACCGCTCCGTGACCATTTGCAATGTGGGGCATTGACATGATTAGAGAGATCAAACCAGCTGCTTCTAATGGACATCGCTTCATTCTTGTCGCTATCGATTATTTCACCAAATGGGTTGAAGCTTCCTCATTTGCCTCAGTCACAAAGAGCGTGGTAGTCAGATTCATCAAACACAACCTCATCTGCCGCTATGGTATCCCTGAAAGGATTATCACCGAAAATGAGACTAACCTCAAAAATGCTAGGATTACCGAACTTTGCACTCAGTTCAAAGTCAAGCATCACAATTCTTCTCCTTATAGACCTAAAAAGAATGGTGCAGTGGAAGCGGCCAACAAAAACATTAAGAAGATTGTGTAAAAGATGGTAGTAACCTACAAGGACTGGCATGAGATGTTACCGTTTGTTCTTCATGGCTATCGTACTTCAGCTAGAACATCAACTGGGGCAACTCTCTTTTCTTTAGTATATGGCATGGAAGTTGTTCTGCCAGTCGAAGTTCAGATTCCTTCATTAAGGATTATGAATGAAGCAGGTCTAGGCGAAGATGAGTGGATTCAGACAAGATTGGATCAGTTGAACTTGATCGATAAAAAACGATTGGCTGTCGTTTGTCATGGTCAGATGTACCAAAAATGCATGATTAAGGCTTTCAACAAAAAGATCAAGCCTCGAGTATATCAAGCTGGTGACTTGGTGATAAAGCGCATCATTCTTTCGCAAGGTGACCCCAGGGGAAAATGGACTCCCACCTATGAAGGACCATTTTTTGTCAAACGAATGTTCTCTGGTGGTGCCATGATGCTGACTACCATGGACGGTGAAGACTTCCCACATCCTGTGAACGCGGACATAGTTAAAAAATACTATGCACAAGAGACCCGCTAGGTTGACACACTTGGGCAAGATAAGGGCATCCCGGTAAACAAAAAGGTTTGGGCAAGAATTATGGATATATGCAAAAGATTGTACACCCGGCAAGTTGAAAACCCGAAAGGGCGACTTGGGAAAAAATGGGTATCCTGGTGGGCTGAAAACCCAAAAGGGCGGTCCAGGAAAAAGATAAGGATTAAAAGCGTATGACTATGTCCTGTGGAATCACCACAGTAAACTTTATTACCAAGATCCGAGTTCGAACGGTCCAAGATCAGTCCAATCAACTTTTGTCAACGGCAAGGAGCATTTGAAGACATTGGGGCAATAGTAGGGTTGGAATGCAATGAGATCACTTCCACATGGCTATATATTTGTTTTCAATTTTGTTTTCCTTTCGACGATTTCGTCTTACTAGGATCTCTGTCTCTTTGTACAAAAATGCCTATTTATGGGGAAAATATCAATACAAATATATTTTGAAGTGCAAACTTTCCATTTTTGTTTTGAATGCAAAAATGTCAAATGACTAAAATTGAACGAAAATATGCATATGAACATAATTAAAACTATTTTACACATGTTTCTTGCTAAGCAGCAAAAATAATCTCTTTAATGTATATGGAATATCCCCACAGAGTTATCTCATTAGCATTATCCCCACAAGAACGGATACAATAAACCAATCCCAACGGAGTTGCCCACAAAGTCTCTTTGCATAGGTTGATCCCCAGCCAGAGTCTCAATCTCTTGACAGCTCTCTACCCAGCTAAGTTGGTCCTAAAAGAATAAGCCTTATGAATCTCTTCCTCAAAGAACTCACCTCGTCAGTAGTTCATCAAGTATTCATCAACAGGGTTTATTTCCCCAACAAACAACATACAACAAACAAAGAACATCAAAATTCCCTGGCATATTCCATCCTCTTCAGATTGAGTTTTCCTTTCAGACTATTAGAAATCAGAGGGCCACAACCCCTAATCCCCAGTAAAGTCATCAACAAAGTCATTGATATCTCCAAAAGTTGCTGTGAAACCTGGAAACCGACCAGATAATAGTTTTAACTTCAGTAAGTCGCTGTGAAGCCTGGATCCGACCAGATAACAGTCAACTTCATTCAAATACTATGAAGCCTGGGCCCAACTAGATAATAGTACTACTTTCAGTCACTATGAAACCTGGACCCGACCAGATAATAGTTAACTTCTCAAGATACTATGAAACCTGGACCCGGCCAGATAATAGTTTAACTCTTCGAGATATTGAAGAACCTGGACTTAACCAGACAAGGGTTTAACTTCTTTTCCCCAATAGAGTTTGCCTCTACCCCGGAAAGTTACTGTGAATCCAGGACCCGACGAGATATCAGTTCAAATTTATCTTTTCACATAAGTTATTGTGAAGCCTGAAATCCAACCAGATAGCAATTCCCCTCAAAAGTTTATTGTGAAGCCTGGAATCCGACCAGATAGCAATTAATTTCAAGCAAGTTACTGTGAAGCCTGAATCCGACCATATATCAGTTCAACTTTATCTTTTCACACAAGTTATTGTGAAGCCTAGAATCCGACCAGATAGCAATTCCCCTCAGAAGTTTGTTGTGAAGCCTGGAATCCGACCAGATAGAAATTAATTTCAAGCAAGTTATTGTGAAGCCTGGACCCGACCAGATAGCAAATAACTTCATCCATCTCAAAAAAATATGTGAAGCCTAGGAACCTGACCAGATAACAGTTTAATTTCAAGAAATTTTTCGTGAAGCCTGGATCCAACCAGATAACAGTTAATTCATTCCTCCCCAGTCAAGTTACGGTGAAACCTGGAATCCGACCAGATAGCAGTTAACTTCCTCATCCTCAGCAAGTTGTTGTGAAGCCTGGATCCGACCAGATAACAGCTAACATTCAAGAGATAATCCCCGACGATAGCATTCTTTTAACAAATTCGAAGATATGTATATTCTTCATCCCCAACGGCAATCCGGGATTCATAACTCTTCAGCAGTAGTCAGAGATTTATTTTCCCGGAAAAATATGCTTCCCATATTCATACATTATAGCATATACATACGAAACACATTTAGCACAATCTCATTCATCTTGAGAATGCCATGCATACATCTGCATTTAACTAACCCTTTTCCCACAGGTAAAACATCAAGTTTTCGTATAAATCGACCAAATATTTATGTTGATACTTCTTACATTATTTACCATCATTCCTCCAAATGGCATCTACAAGCCCATTCCCAATACATCTTCGAGTGCAAATTTCTAGGCACTTTAGGGTTCAATCATCTTTCACCTTCAAGTCACGAATGGCGGATCCGCCAATCTAACTCTTCAGGTTTAAGAAGATTGAACAGGGGCAGCTGTTGTAACCCAAAATTTTCCCTCTCATTTCTCAAGAAATCTCTCATAATATCTCCTTTGGTTCAAGACTACACAAGGTTTGATCAGCTCAAGACACTTCCTTAACACTAATAACTGAAAATTAGGGTTTTAGTTTTCACAAGGACAATTGAACTTTTAAATTCCCCATATGACTTCCATGGATCATTAGGAACCCTCAAGATTTCTCATGTCAAGTTTCAAGTCTTGGATCACATTTTTGCTCAGTCAATTGATCAGATGACCTAAAATCAGTTGTATTGAGGGAAAAAGTCAACTATGGTCAATTTACAATCAAACTTCATAATTTGTGGTCTGTTGTACCCCAAGATTTTCCCTCTCATTTATCAAGATTTTTCTCACAAGACTTCTTTGACTCAAGACAAGATTAGGGTTTGGTCAGCTCAATACATCTCATCTTGCACTGATAACCCAAAATTAGGGTTTGAGTTTTCACAAGGATTTTTGGACCACAAATGCTTAATTTTACTTTCATACATCATTTTGGACCCCTAAGATTGCTCATGATAAGTTTCAAGCCTTGAACCACATTTTTGATCAGTCAATTGGATAGTTGACCTAAAAATCAGCTGTATTGGGGAAAAAAGTCAGCCATGGCCAATTTACAGTCAAACTTCATAATTTTTTATCCAAGTCAACATTTTAGACTCATATGTACCATTTGATTAAGTTTGGATTACAACTCCTCAAGAAATTTGATCAAATCATCAAAAGGGCAAAATGGTCAAAATTAGGGTTTTGACTGAGGAAGGGCAATTTCTAATTTTTAACCTAGCAATTGACCAATTGAGTTCAAGAATGATTTTAAAGATTCAATGGAATTATCTTGACTTAATTACATGGTTCAAAACATCTCAAGTTCATTGGATTGACAAATGAAATTTGCAGTCAACTGATCAAAAGTCAATTGTACACTAAAAAGTCAAACTTTGACTTTTTGGTCAAAATCAAGTGCCAGGGGTCATAATTCATCAAGATATGTCAAAATGTGAAACTTGTTCACCAAGAAAACCAAATTTGAAAATTAGGGTTTTGAATTTGAAAATTTTTATAACTTAGAATTTTTCTAAGTATAAAAATTTTCTTATTTTTTCTCAACTTTTCAACACTTTTTCACCATGATGCATTTTGATTCAAGGAAATTCCCCAACATGAAAGTTGTATACCTCCATGAAATCTACAAATTTTCTTCATAAACGTTTCCCTAAATATGCGCGGATCTCAAGTTATGAATTTGTGAATACATGGCCATGAACTTCTTAACTTAGTGAAATTTTGCCCTAATTTAGGCAGGTTTTGGACCCAACTTCATGGCAATTTTTCACCTAGTTCCAAGAGGTATCTAAAAATTCATTTCAAATATGGATTATAGAGCACATTGCAAGCTCTCAAAATGTCCAAGAACTCTCCAAGATCATTTTTGAGTAGGGAGAATCGAAGAGAGGAAGTTGGCATTTTCTCACTTTTTGTTCAAGTCATTTCCATGAAGAACCAAGTTGCAAACCAAACCTATGCTGCCTATTTCTTGCTTTACAGGTCCTAAACTGGCTACACACTCCTTAATTAAATGCATACTCAGTTGATAAAGCCATTATCCTTGCTTTTGAACTTTTACACAAGTTGTATTTCCATTTTGGGCAAAAAGGCTCCATTGCCATTTTCATAAAGAAGCACTTTTGCAAACTTGTCAACTTGGAGCTTTGAACCTGTCCCCTTGATACAAGCAAACCACACAGGTATCAAGCAACTTGTACAAACTCATACCAATCCTAAAGCAAGCTGGTACAAGCATGTGGTTTTGGTCTTATCAACTTGCTTCAAGTACAAGAAAAGTTGCAAAAAAGGCTAAGGCTTGCACATCTAGTAGAGAGCTGACTTTGGATCACTTCTATACTAATATGCAAACAATGTACAAGTCATTACACGCTTAGCAATGACCTAAAACCCTCTCAAGCTGAAAAACACCAAAAAAATCGCTCAAGCATACAATTTCTGCAAAAACTGAGCCAACTCTCATTTGGCTCGTGCGTTTTGTGTTTAACTGATCCAAACATCTTACATACTCAATACCTAGTCAATCCAAACCATCACCCTGGTTCTGTAACCTCTGTTTCACCATCAGCCATTGTTAACTTTGAAGCTTGTAGTTGGACTTGGTCAGGGAGTTCCAGCCATCTTCAGAGCAAGATAAGGATTGGAATAGGTTCAGGGAAGCTCAAGGAAGCTCAAGCAATCATCAGGCCTCCATTAAAGTCCCTACATTACCATACACGATTCCAGCTGAAGGAGGTATTTTTTCAAACTCTATCACTTTATACAGGCAACCTCAAGCCACGATTTGTGAAGGAAAATGTAGTTCTCATCATAACGAAGTTGTACATATCATTACTTTGCATTTATATTACTTATGCTAAGAGAATTCGGAGTTTGAAATCTTTGAAAATTTTAGGTCACGATTTAGGGATTTCAAAATTCTCTTTGATCTTTGATAGTTAGGTTACATAATTTATATGGTTGGAATCGTGAGCTCAAATGCTACATTTTTCATGTTATGAGTTTTCATTTTTATGCAAGTATAAGGAAGTTACAGGTTGAACTGGCAAAGGCGTGTGGAAGAGAAGGAAGGACAGGGATGAAGTCGTTTGGGCTTTTTTGCTGCGTGGGCCTTTTTTGTTTTTGCTAAACACCACTACTGATCTGCTATTACACCCCCTTTGCTAATTATTTCATATTTTATATTTTTCTTGTTATTTTTATATTTAATACTTTTATTTATTTTTCTTAATGATAAAAAATCCTAAAAATTGATTTATTTTTTTTCACACTTTTATTTTATTTTTTTTATTTCTCACATGAAAAATAGTTTATTTTGATAAATATAATTGATTTTCTTTATAAACTTATAAATAATTAAATATACTTAATATTTTTTTATTTTATATTTTTATACTTACAAATACTTATTTTTGTACATATTTAACTTTTAGTATAGAACATTATTTTCTTTTGAATAAAAACTAGGGTTTAATCCCCTTCCAAAATTAAATATATTTTTTCCTTATATTTTTAGGTTTAAATTATTATTTTTTTTACACAAAAACAAGACATAAAACATTTTTTTTAACATGAACATTGCATTGCATTTTAAATATTTGTATTATATTTATTTAATTCGCGCAAGTTCGATTTGGTTGTAATAATATATTTAGCTTTATATTTGTGCAAATCCCCATTCAAACTTGTATCCCCCCCTCCCATAAAATTGTTGTAATAGCTTAGTATATTTACATTACGCAATTTATCGCTTTATATACCATGATTAGTAATTAGGGTTTGCATGACAAGAACAAAACAAAGCAAAATAGAAAACCCTAAATACAAGACAAAATCAAAAGCATGAAAATAATGCACTTTGCACACAAGCACCCTTAGGGTTTCTCCCACTTGGTTTCCTAAAATAAAATGGCCATGTTACGCATGCGAAGTATCTTGGCAAAACAAAACAAGTATAAGTTCATAGTCCCTTGATGACGCTATTCAAAAGTTGCCTTACAAAATGATCTTGGTCCCTCAAAATGCTAAGATACTTGGCAACATTGTTATCATGGTTATACGATGACCCACGCCCGTCCCGTTTACATCCAAAGATAGGGTTGCTTACCAAATCAATGGTAAGTCAACAATTTCAAAGAAATAGAAAATACATAGGAAATACATTTGAGTAGGTAGATAGCTTCTAGTTACTTGCTCCATTTCAAACAAAATCCTTGCTATTTTCAAAACAAACACATACAGATTTCAAAAACATCTTACAAAACATTGAAAACATTTTTTTTTAAAAGACAAACATCTTTGTATACATTCTTACGAACGAGAATCATTATAAAGATTGCCTAAACGAATGGCCTCTTTTACAAAATACTTTCAAAACCACATCAAACACCATTTTAAACAAACCAAAGCAAGTGATCTAAGCAAGTAACTAAGAGACCATGGAAAACCATGGATGAAAAGGGTGCTATCACCTTCCCTTTTCATAATCTACCCCCCGAACTCAAGAAAACATCTCAAAGGTATTTTCTGTGCTTTTTCACCTTTCCTTTTGGATAAAAGAAAAGTCGGTGGCGACTCTTGCTAACCGCAACATTTGCGATAAAACGCAAAACCTCAAGTCAGTTCTCCCACCGTATCACATGGTCCATATCAACATCATGAACTCATACATGTCAATTGATCAAGTTTGGATCATAATTCCTCAAGAAATTAGACCAGAACACCAAAAGGGCAAAATGGTCAAAATTAGGGTTTTGACTGAGGAGGTTCAATTTTTGACTTTTGGCCTAACAAATGACATTGGTTTAAGACATGATCTCAAGGATTCAAATGCATCATTTTGACCTAATGGCATGTCTCAAAACATTTCTCAAGATCAATTGATTGATAATTGAATTTCAGTTAACTAATAAAAAGTCAATTGTACACTGAAAAATCAAACTTTGACTTTTTGATCAAAATCAAGTTTCAAAGATCACAATTCATCAAGACATGTAAAAATATGAAACGTGTTCATCAATAAATCAAAAAGTCAAAATTCATCTTTGAAAAGTCAAAATTCTAAGACTTAGAATTTTTCTAAGTGTTAGAAAATTCATATTTTTTCATAACTTTGAGCTAAATTTCCACCATGATGCAAGATGATTCAAGGGAAACTTTAAACATGAAAGTTGTAGATATCAATGAGATCAAAAACATTGTAGGGCACAACTTTTTCTATAAATTCTTGGATTTCAAGTTATAATTTCATGAAGACATACTCATGAAACTTAAAGACTTAGTGAAATTTTGCCCTAGTTAGGCAGCATTTTGACCTAAATTCATGGCAACTTTTCACCTATTTCCAAATTGAATCTTCAAAAATTTCCAACATGAAGGTTGTAGAGGATGTTACAAGCTTTCTAAAATGTCCAAGAACTTGAAGATATCATTTTTGAGCTAGGAGATTCGAAAACTTGAATTTGGCATGATAAACTTGAATTACAAGTCAATTTTGTGATGAACACTTGAACAAATCCATAGCCATGCTGCATAATATTCACTTTTCAAGCATAAAACTTGTTTGTAACTCCTTAATTTAATGTTTACACAACTGATTGATCAATTTTCCAATTAATTCAAGCATTGTCCAAAGCATTTTTCCATTTTAGGGAGAAAGTCACCATTTCCATTCTAGTAAAGCAAGCCTTTATGCAAAGTCAGCTTCTTGAGCTCCCAACTTGTTTCATCTGAGTACAAGCAATGTCAAAGATAAAATCAACATGTCTAGAGCCTCCAATAAATGGATACCATGCTTGTAGTATGCCTTGAAACCATGCTTTCCACTTTTCTTCAAAATCAAGTAACATAGCCATAACTCTATATCTCACAGATCTGTCAACTTCAAACCCTAAGACCTCTTGCTTATAAATATACAAGTTATTTGCAAGCAAAGACACGAGTTGAAGCACCCCAAAACACTCTCAAGCACTCTGCAATCCAAAATCTGTCATAACTTGATAGTTTTGAACCTCACATAGCCATCTCCAAATCCACTCGTGCGTATTGAGATTTAACCATCAAAACACTTAATATACATCATATCAAAGTGATCCAGACCCCTGTTTCCTGATTTTAACCCCTCCATCACCATCCACCATTTTCAAAACTGAAGCTTGTAACTTGACTTGAGTTGGGAGTTTCATCCATCTTCAAAGAAAAGTAGGAGTTGGAATACACTCAAGGAGGTCCAGGCAAGCTAAAGAGATCATCAGGCCACCTCAAAGGTTGCTCAAACTTTATACACTAATCCAGCTGCAAGTGGTAAGTTTTCAAACTTCAAAATCTTGATACAAGCATCTTTTGTGCATACATTCTGAATTAAAAATGTAGATATCATTGCCCTGAAGTTGTACATATTCATAGTTTTCATTTATATTGATTGAGCTTAGAGAATTTTAGGTTTGAATATCTGGAAAAAAGTTAAGTCAGGATTTGGTACTTTTAGAAATTCATGCTCATCTTTGAGAATTAGTTTAAGTTATTTACATATTCAGAATCGTGGTGAAATTTCTAACAAGTTTGATGTTGGAAGTTTTGTGAATGGATGAGAAACGAGTGAGTTACAGGAACCCAGGCTGGAGGTTGAAGATGAAGTCATTTCTAGGACTGGATTTATGTTATATATTTATGGTTTCAGTATAGTTAATGGATGTATAGCTACCCCAGTGGTAAGGCAGTGCGCGTATCAAGTCAAGGGCGTGGGTTCAAGCCTTAGCGCTACCACTTTTTGTTATTTTTCAACATTTCTTTTCTCCTTGTTCCAAACACCATGCGTGCATAGGCTTAAGGCCATTGGGCCTAGTCACAACATATGCCCATCTTTCTTTCTTTTTTATTTTATTTTTTCTGATTACAAAAACCCTTAATGGCCAGGCTTTAAACAAAACTATTTTTTTTAACAAACTCACAAATTCCATTTCAAACCCCCCTGACTTTTATTTTCATATTTTATTTTATTTTTATTTTCTTTATTATTTTTATTATTATTATTATTAATAAAAATCCAAAAAATATAGTTTATTTATTTATATATATAATATATTTATATTCACTTGTATTTTATTCCTCTAAAAAATAAAAAGACAAAAAATATTTTCTTAAACAAATTTAATTCTTTTTCTTAATAAAGTAATAATTGTAATTGCAAGCTTCTCAAGTCCTATTTAAAGCATGTGTTTTGATGAAGACAACATGGACATCAACATTCCAAGGATGTGCAAAAAGCTTATCAACATCAAATAAAAGTCTTGAAGATTATTGAAGAATTATTGAAGAAATCATCAAATGTCAAAATGGTATAAATAATTCTTAAAGTCTTGAATATAGATGTTCACAATATGAATTCATCAACATAAACATATTCCATAAACTTTAAGATCAAGAAAACTTTGTTTGAAATATCTTTCAAAATGTATTTTTGAAATTGACCCTTTAGGAACCGGTTCCTCCCTAATAGGGAACCGGGTTCCAGAATTTCTCAAAAAACATGTCCCTGGATTTTGTACCAGGAACCGGGTTGTACCAATAGGGGAACCGGTTCCTGCATGATATTTTTGAATTCCAACTTATAACGTTCACTAAGAATCGGGTTCTGTCAGTGTCGGAACCGGTTCCTAGCGAACCAGTGCAGCTTTTACTTTGTTTTTTGAACATTTTTCAAGTGGTATCTTTTCATGAATGCATTGAAACTTTTCATATGAATTGGCATGAATGAAGAGGTTCTTATGACTTTATAAAATGCAGATTTTCTTATTTCAAACAATGCTTCAATTTTCAAATTAACAAATATACTTCTTCATTAACAATTTTCTCATTCACTCACATTTGAAATTAAACTTTCATGTGTTCATAATTTTGTGAAACTTGCCATATACACTTTCATTATCATTACAAGTTTCATACATACATTGTGAACATTTATATACTTGTTGAGAATTGTTTTTATCTTGAAGAAGAAGATCAATTGAAGATTGATAAAGCTCTCCATATACTTCAAACTAAATCATTGTATTACTTAAAGAAATTTTTCCCTTACTATCCAGGATTGTTGGAAGTAAGTGTTGTGATTTGAAGAGGATTGTTCTTCATTCACATTAGTGTTTGTTTGGTCTTAAAGGTGTTAAGAACCTTTGATCACCCTATAGGTTAGATAGTAAGAATAGGTTGTACAATCATTCTAACTATAGTGAAATATCTTTCGTGTTGGAAAGGGGACTGGAGTACTCTCGGATTGTGAGGGGAACCAGGATATATCACCGTGTTCTTTACTTTTCCGCATTTACCGCTTTCATCACCATAATCAGGAAAAGATAAAGATATAAACAAAACATTCAAATACTTAACCAAAATACTACCAAGCATTCTCATAAAACCGAATAAATTTTATAAGACCTAATTCACCCCCCCCCCCCCCCCCTCTTACGCACTCTGAGACTTACAATAATTATATTTAGGTTTAGTTATTTTCTTTTTATTTAAAATTAACTTAGAATTTAGGTTTCTTTTAATTAATTAATTCCCATACTATTTTTATTAAACTTAAAACCTTTTCTAAAAACCCTAAAAAAATGCTTTCTAATTTAATTTCTTTTCTTAATTAATTTAGGTTTAACTTTCTTAATTTAGTTAATTATTTATTTTAGTTAATTAGGTCAAAACTAAACCATTTCCTAAAAAACCAAACAAAGATCCATTTCTTTTCCATTTACATCCTTGCACATTATATTTATTCATTTCTTGTACATTATTTCGATATGGTTGTAATAGATAATTAGGTTTAATTTCTTGCAATACTCATTTGTAAATTTGTATACCCCATCCCCAAATGATGTAATAGCGTAGTAAATTTACTTTCCGCAATTTATCGCTTTCATATAAATGCTAGTAATTAGGGTTTGTATGGAAAGATAAAATCAACATGTAGATAAACCTAATCAAAGATCAAATGTATGCAAATCAAACACACTATTCACACATACACCCTTAGGGTAATTTCACTTGTTACCTTACAAAAATGGTCATGTTATGCATGTGGGATGTCTTAGCAAAAATAATCAAAAATACAAGATCCTAGTCCCTCGATGACGTTACAAATGTTGCCTTTCAAATGATCTTTGTACCTCAAAGAGAAATGCTAAGATATCTCACAACCTTGCTATCATGACTATACGATGACCCAGGCCCGTCCCTTTACATCCAAAGATAAGGCTTCTTACCAATAAATGGTAAGATAGCAATATCAAAGGAAAGGAGGTAATGAACAAAAGACTTTTGAGTAGGTAGAAATGTTCTTAATTGCTTGCTCACTTTCAAAACAAACATCCTTGCTCACTTTCAAAACAAACACTTTTAAAATAAACAAACACTTTCCAAACATGAAATGTTTTCAAATGTCCGACACTTTTTATACGTTTCTTACGAACGAGAACCATTACAAATTTTGCCTAAACGAAGGCGCCTTTTCAAAAATACTTTCAAAAACCACCACAAAGCACATTTTCAAACAAAAGCAAGTGATCTAGCAAGTAACTAAGAGCCCGTAGATAACTATGGATGAAAAGGGTGCTAACACCTTCCCTTTTCATAATCTACCCCCGAACTCAAGAAATAATCTCAAAGGTCTTTCTTGTACTTTTCCACATTTCCTTTTGGATAAAAGAAAAGTCGGTGGCGACTCTTGCTAATTGCAACATTTGCGATCAAACGCAAAACATACCAAGTCAGTTCTCCCACCGTATTACAATGATGTTGGGGAAGTGACGTCTACTCTTCACCAAAGGTTAAAGTTGGTGAAGAATGAAAAGCTGGTTATCATGTATGGTGAATAAGCCTTGCTGGTTAGTAATCTCTTATCTTTCAGGTATGTAGATGCTAATGCTGAAGTTGTTAGAACTCAGTTTCAAGCTCTCAACATTGTTAATGATGTTCAGAAAAGTGGTGCATCCATTTCTTCGCTGAAGAAAGCTCAGCAGGTTGTGCAGAGTGGTCAAGCTGATGGTTAGGGACAAGTTATCATGATTCCTGAGAACATAAATAGAGAGTTGTTCTAGGGTTCTCTCCCTATACGCCTCGAAGACCGTTCAAGCCTGAAGTTGTTGTCAGAATAATTCAGAAAGTTTTCCATAGTATTGGCTTCATTCATCTTGGAGATTCAAGTGTTGCTGCCATTGTTGAAGATTTAGATGAGCCTAACTTTGTGACGCATAGAGAAGCTAGCGCTCAGAATTGGATAGTCGACGATATTCCTAGGGTTATTCATATGTCAAAGTAATTTGTTTTTGTATTTCAAATAATTTCTTTCACTCTGCCCAAGGTGAAAGAGACTTTGTCAGGGCTTTGTTTCAAGTTTTAAGATCATTAATGAAATATTGTTTTATTATCCAATTATGCTTTTTACTTTTTGCATTTTTCTGGAAAATGGTAATTAAAAACCTAATAAATATAATTTGAATCACTGTTTATCACTTTCACATATATTTATTTTCTGAAATAAAGCATAAATCATATGTGCAGATTGCCAAGTCTTAAACCCATTGAACATAATGACCTTGTGCCCTCTTTCAAGTTTGAATTTCTTGTATTTAAAGCATAAGAAAAGAGTGAGGAAGACAATGATATTCCATCAGAAATTTCTCGACTGCTTGAGCAAGAGGAGAAGACTATTTAACTGGACAGAGAGCCAATCAAATTGATCAACTTGGGTTTTGAAGAGAACAAACGAGAGGTTAAGATTAAGGCACTACTCGGTGAAGATGTTAAGGGAAGGTTGATAGATATTTTGAAAAATTATATTGACGTGTTTGCTTGGCCTTATCAGGATATAACTGGGTTGGATACTGATATTATTGAGCATAGTTTTCCGCTTAAGCCAGAATGTCTGCCAGTAAAGCAAAAGTTAAGAAGAACTCATCCTGATATGGATGTCAAGATTAGAGAGGAAGTACAGGAGCATATCGATTCCAGTTTACTTGTGACATCCCTTTATCCTCAGTGTGGGGCCAATATTGTGCCAGTTCTAAAGAAATATGGAAAAGAAAGAATTTGTGTTGCTTACAGATATTTAAATAAATCTAGTTCAAAATATAATTTTCCTTTGCCACATATTGATATGTTGGTTGATAATACTGTGAAATTCAATGTCTTATACTTTATGGATGATTTCTCTAGTTATAATCAGATTAAGATGGCGCCCTGAGGACATGGAAAAAACAATGTTTATCACCCCCTGAGAAATATTCTATTATTATTACAAATTCACTCTTAAACACTCAAAGCAAGTTCTCAAGAGAAGAACTCTCTCCTCAAGTTTTGATCAACTCTCTAAAAAAGTAATGCACCATTGCGAAGTTCCGACCGACGACCAAAGCTCCAACCACTACCCTTCTCCGCCGATCCGTCGCACGCCGCGATCGCACCTTTCCTCTGCGGCATCATGATCACGCACGAATCTTCCTCCTCCTCTGCAAGCCGATGCGCACCTTCCTCCTCCACCTTCCGTTTTCTGCACGCCTCCCTCTCCCAGTCGCAAAACCGTTTGCACAATCTCTCTTTGTTCGCTCCTCCGATCAATTCGTCTTCATCTCTTTCGGTAAGTTGCTTCTTAATCTCACTTGGAATTAATTGTTGTATTGAGATTATTTGGTGAATTAGTTGAAATTATGTTGAATTAGCATGAAGTAATTTTTGTATTGTGGAAATTATGTTATTACTTGAGCTATTTGTTTAGATCTCATGGATAATTATTAATAATTGTTGAATTTCATATGTCAATGCTTGATTCCCTGTTGATAATTGTTGATAATTATTGAAATTCATGTGTGGATGTTTGATTTCGAGTTGATTAATTGTTGTTGACACTTGAATAATATTTGTTTCGATTCTTGGAAGTTATTGTACCAGTGCGAATTTAATTGTTGCAATTTATTTGTGAATTCCAGGTGAAGTTTTAAGTGTCGATGTTCAATTTTACGCGTTTGAACATTGATTTTCAATTGATTTTTGGTGAATTATTACACATGAAACATTGTTGCTTGGTATCCATAAATGCACACCAATTGTGATTTAATTATTGCTTGCTTCGTTTTTGAATCCAACTCGATAAATGTTTCATGTTGATGTTGAGTTTTGATGATTTCAAATTGACTTTTTGAGTATTTTCATGAGTTGAAATGTTGTTGTCTGGTACTCACAAATACATGCAAATTATGATTTAATTCTTGCTTGAGTCATGATTGGGTTTAATTTGATGATTTCTTGATGCCGGTGTTGAGTTTTGATGATTTTAAATTGAATTTTCGAGCATTTCCATGAACCAAAAGGTTGTTGTCCAATAATTGTTTTGTTGCTCCGACGCTTGTTTAGAACTTGTTTCTTCATGAATTAAGCTTGATTTGAGTTATGATATGAATGCTTAACTTTGGTTGTCACTCCTTGTTATTACTAACTCATTTATTGACTTGTGAAAGCTTCCTAAGACGTTTCAAGAGAGTGATTTGTCACACCTTTGCTTGCATTTAATCGATTAATTAATTCTTAATTATTCGATTAAATCCTTTATCCCACTTATTTTTTAGTTCAGATTTGTTTCTAACGCGTTTGAAATTGGATTGTCATTTCATGAGACTTGCAGATTTTCGTTGTTTGTCTGGACTTATATCTTATGCAGGACTATTATTTGGTATTCAAATATGTCCGACGCATTTTCCGCTTGTGATTA
Source organism: Vicia faba (assembly GCA_948472305.1). Classification (NCBI taxonomy): domain Eukaryota; kingdom Viridiplantae; phylum Streptophyta; class Magnoliopsida; order Fabales; family Fabaceae; genus Vicia; species Vicia faba. The sequence continues at coordinate 1,348,160,638 of OX451737.1, forward strand.
ATTTTCACATTAATGATGCTTCGACACTTATCATGTGCATTTGATTTCTTAGTATTTTGTTTGATGATGAAGCTTACATGAAGGTCTTTGGTTTTATTATGTTTTGTTAGGCAAAGGCAACAAACCTTTTTCCGTTTGGTACCTTTTCTCATTTATCTCATTTCCGCACTGTCTTTCAATTTATTTACCATGAGAAGTAGGAATAGAGATGCATAACTAGAAGTCCTACTCTTGTAGGCAATGTTTGATCTAGAAGTCTTACTTTGTAGGCAATATTTCTATGATTTTTAGCTTATTTTCTCTTTTTACTTTGTGCTTGCAATCGAGTCAATAAAGTGGAAGGAGGCCTCACAATAGGCCCTTATATTTCAAGTACCTTGGTCATTTTTAGCTCACGTTTCACGTTGATGCTTTGAATCATGCTCTTCTCTTATTATCGAGTCAATAAAGTAGAAGGAGGGCTCGCAATCGGTCCCAACAATTTGCCTTTGTTTCGATGATATTTAGGTCACGTTTCTTAAACGTTGATGCTTCGAGTCTTTAATCAATTTATGCTTGAGATATTCTAGTGGAAGAAGATTCTTTCAACTCCCACACTAAAATCCACCTTGGATTCTTGTTTTGATAGCTCACGCTTCGTGCTTTGGTGGTCACCAAATAGCATGTGTATTTATTGCTTTGATACTTTCTTGGTTAAGTAGGTATGCTTTAGGTATCTTGGTTAAGTGCCTATTTTGTGATTAAGTGGTTACTTCTCATGTGTTGTGTGTTGACTTTCATATCTTTTTAAGTTCTTGATTGCTTGTATTCTTTTCTTTACTTCTCTTCTTGTGTGATCAAATGTTCCTCATAGGATCTTTAGTTTATTCTTGGTCAATATTGAAATAAGTAGACCTTAGGATTTATATCCATACATGACAACATTAGGTAGAATTCCCTTGATCCAAACCTTAGGTCCACAAGCATGACAACAAGTAGGATGGAGATTCCTCTTTTGTTTGTCTTTTCTTCTTGCATCCCTTCTAAAACTATAACTCTTTTTTCTTATCTAATTCATAAAACACTCTAACATTACTTAAACCATTTCACAATTAAAAGGGAAGTACTCAGATACCCCCAGCTTTTGAAGGACCATTTGATGTATTCTCTCAACAAAAACACTCAACAAATGTAAACTATTTTTGTCTTCAGACTTTTTCTTTTAAAACCTTTTTCATAATAAGGATGTGTTATTTCCTTTCCACGCATAAGACTCATAAAGACCCCAAAGGTCGGGCAACCCTATGTTTATTGCTAGAGTGTGAATGTAACATTATCCACCTAAAAATATACAACAAACTAACATTTTTGAGGTGAACTACGAGTGCCCTGATCCCTTATTGCACGAAAGGTGGTACGTAGGCACAAAGGCTCGCAACTGTGGCGGGCACAACTAATAAAACCTTTTATTTTTTTATATAATCCTTTACATCCATGCATTCCCTTTACAACATAGCTTTAGATTCAAACTCACCCTTCATATAAGACAACAATAGTGGATCCCGTGGAGTAACACAAACGTGATGGGTGTTAATACCTTCCTGTAATACGGTGGGAGAACTGACTTGGGTGTTTTGAATTTTATCGCAATTGTTGCGGATAGCAAGAGTCACCACCGACTTTTATTTTATCCAATAAAGAAAAGGGTGAAAAGAACAGGAAATACCTTTTCAGAATTTTCTTGAGTTTGGGGGGTAGGTTATGAAAAGGGAAGGTGTTAGCACCCTTTTCATCCGTAGTTATCTATGGGATCTTAGTTGCTAGCTCATTTTGAAATAATTTGTAAATATGTTTGTGATTGTTTGAAATTATTTTTGAAAAGTGACTTCATTTAGGCGGACTTTGTAATGATTCTCGTCTATATAAGAATGTATACAAAATGTTGACTTTTGAAAATATTTCATGAAAGTTTTGGTGTCTTTGAAAGATGTTTGTTTTGAAATGTTTGTGAGCAAGCAACTACGAGAGTTCTACCTACTCAAAATAAAGTCTTTGTTCTTTTCCTCCTCCTTTAGATAGTCTTATCTTACCATTAGTTAGTAAGAAACCATATCATCAGATGTGAGGGACAGACGTGGGTCGTCGTACAGTCATAGAAGGCAACATTGTAGGATACCTTATCAATTTGTCGTAAGGGTCTAAGATCGTTTACCGAAGGTAACGCCGAAGGGTCGTCGAGGTACTACGATCTTGTAACTGAGGGTATTTGCTAAAGTATGCCACGTTCGAGGGACATGACTGCTTTTATCCGAAGGCAACAAGTATGGGTTACCCTAGAGGTGTGTGTATGCAAAGTGTGTTGTTTTCATTTAATTTGTCTTGAATTAAGGTTGTCTATGTTTGGTTTTAAGTCTTGCCATACAAACCCTAATTACTAGGAAAATATAGAAAGTGATAAATTGCAGAAATTAAATGTCCTGCACTATTACAATACTTTGGGGGATGGGGGATGCAAATTTACAAATGGGGATAACAAGTAAAAATAAAACCTAATTACTATTACAAGGCTTTGACAATTACATAAACTGTAATGCAAAATAGTAAAATGCACAAGAAAATGTAAAGTGAAAAGGAATTGTTTTTTTAGGATTTTTTTTATAGAATAGGTTTTGTAGTTTCAATTACATGAAGAAAAACCTAGGTCTAAGTTAACTAAAAAAATGAAAACTAATTGTTAAGAAAAAAAATTTGATGTTTCATTTAGAAAAATGGTTTTATGGTATTAGGTCATCTCCAAGCAATGCAATATGTCCAAAGTAAACTTCAAATATCTCAAAATTAGGAAATTTGATGCATGAGCTGACACGGGCCGTGTCAGTGGACACGGGCACCCGTGTCAAAATCTGCCCAAACTTCTTCTTCACATTTCTATTCCATCCAAATTGACACGGGCCATGTCATATGACACGGGCACCCGTTTCAGCCCATGTCATGTCTATTTTGCATGTTTCTGACTGACACGGGTCGTGTCGTGTGACACAGGAACCTGTGTCAGCCCCCGTCCTGCCTGTTTTACCAAAGTTCCAACATAGATGAACTGACACGGTCCATGTCGTATGACACAGGCACCCGTGTCAGCCCCTGGCCTGCCTTTTTGCTAAGTTTTCTCTTTAATTTGTCATGTTGTATCCTTTTGAAAATGAAAACAAATGATGTATGGATAAAGATATCCAAGTTTGAGAAAGTTTACCTCTTGAAGCGAAAACTTTTGAACACGTACGAATATTTCTGGGTGCGAAGTGGTGATTGATCGAGCTCCTTTGGACCTTCTTGAAGCTATGTCAATCCTTACTTTGATGCTGAGAGTTGCTAAATCACTCCAACCGAGTCAAGTTGCAAGGTACCATTTTTTGAGTTTGGAAAACAATGATAATGATGTTACAAAAGTTTCTCTTGTGTTTGATTAACTTCTATATGATGTATGTGAAGTATTTGGATGATTTGTTTGGGCAAAACTTGCAAGGTGTGAGAGGTTCAAAGATTTGGACTTCAAAGCTCAAAAGTGGAGGTTTTATGGACAATTTTAGTTTTTTGAGAGTATAGGATTTTTGAGGGCTTGTTCATCTCTTTCTATATTGCAAATGATCTCTCTATTTATAGGCAAGAGGTTTTAAGACAGGGGTTGATCAGATTTTCAAGATCACATGTTGTGGCTAGGTTAGATTGTAAATGAGGCAAGCTTGAAGATCATAGTTCCAATGTTTTGTACTTTGCTTCATGGAGTTGTTGGATACTTTAAGCATGCTTTTCTGATTTTGTATGTTGAGTGTATGTAGAAGGAATAAGTTAGAGGCTCAAGAATAGTTGACTTTATGATTAAAGCTACTTTGCAAGAATGACAATGTTAACTTTGTGCAAAAAATGGAAAGATCACTTAGACAATTCTTAAATTAAATGGACCATAGCTCAAAGGTTTGTGTAAACATTAAATTATGGTGAGATTTGAAAGTTAGAAGGTCTGCAAAACAAGATTATGCAGCATAGCATGTAGGTTAGATTATGTGTTCTTCACCAAAAGGACTTGCAATTCAAGAACGGATGCCCAACTTCATGCCTTTGGATCTCCTATCTCAAGTATGATAAATTTATGCTCTTAGGTGTTTTGGAAAGCTTGAAACATTGTCTAAAACTTTCATGTTGACCACTTTAGCTAAATCAAACTGGAACTTGATGAAAATTGGCCAAGAAGTTGAGATAAAAACTGACCAAAACCTGTTGAAAATTTCTCTAAGTGTTAGATAAAAATGTCATGACTTCATGGGCTTATATCTTCAAATCTAAGAATGAAGTCATTATCATATGGTGGATGCTTGCAATGTCATGACTTCCAATTGTGATCTCCTTTTCTAAGATGGACATTGCAAGCATCCACCACATGATAATGACCTCATGGTTATAATAGTAAGTTATAACGAGTGGGAGATAAAGAAGGTATTGATTGATCAAGGAGGCTCCACAGACATCCTTTATTGGGACACTTTTGAAAGGTTTCTCCTTAACCTGGATGACCTTAAAGATTTCTAAGGACCATGGGTGGGATTCTCGGGTGAGTAAATGTAGGTGAAATGTTATATTACACTAAAGACCATGTTTGGATAAGAGGAAATCACGATGAAGGTCAAAGTAAGGTACCATGTTATAGATGCACCTTCCTCATATAACATGATTATAGGGTAACCTTCTTTCAACTAGCTGAGAGTCGTATTAGCTACATTATATTTTTGCATGAGGTACCCACTCCTAAATGTATATGTTAGGGTTATTCAATTAGATAAAAATATTTCCAAGAAGTGTTCCATCGAGAGTCTGAAGTTGGAGAAAATGAGAGTCGTGAAAGTAAATGTTGTAGGCGTAAATTTGAGATTTAAGCCACGATAAGTATCTCCTGAGGATGAGGGCATGACCTCTCCAATACTGGAAGCATGAAGGCGCCAGGAAAATATATTTTTTAAAAGCTTTTAATTGTTTAGGAGTTAAGCCATTTTTAGCTTAGTTTCATTTATTGTTTTGGTTTATTTAGGCGATGTTGTACCCCAAAATTTTCCCTCTCATTTATCAAGATTTTTCTCACAAGACCTTTTGGACTCAAGACAGGATTAGGGTTTGATCAACTCAAGATATCTCTCATCTTGCACTGATCACCCAAAATTAGGGTTTGAGTTTTCACAAGTATTTTTGGACCATCAATGCTTCATGTGACTTTCATACATCATCTTGGACCCCTAAGATTGCTCATGACAAGTTTCAAGCCTTGAACCATATTTTTGATCAATCAATTGGACAGTTGACCTAAAAATCTGTATTGGGGAAAAAGTCAACCATGGTCAATTTACAGTCAAACTTCATAATTTTTTATCCACATCAACATTTTAGACTTACATGTACCATTTGATCAAGTTTGGATCACAACTCCTCAAGAAATTTGATCAAATCATCAAAAGGGTAAAATGGTCAAAATTAGGGTTTTGACTAAGAAAGGGAAATTTCTGATTTTTAACCTAGCCAATGACCAATTGGGTTCAAACATGATTTCAAGGGTCCAATAGCATCATCTTGACCTAATTACATGGTTCAAAGGATCTAAAGTTCATTGGATTGATAGATGAATTTTGCAGTCAACTGATCAAAAGTCAATTGTACACTGAAAAGTCAAACTTTGACTTTTTGGTCAAAATCAAGTGCCAAGGGTCATAATTCATCAAGATATGTCAAAATATGAAAATTGTTCACCAATAAACTCAAAATTGCAAATTAGGGTTTTGAATTTGAAAATTTTCATAACTTAGAATTTTTCTAAGTATGGAAATTTTCTTATTTTTTCCCAACTTTCCACCACTTTTTCACCATGATGCAATTTGATTCAAAGAAAACTTCCAACATGAAAGTTGTAGTCCTCCATGAAATCTACAACTTTGCTTCACAAACTTTTCCCAAAAGATGCTTGGATCTCAAGTTATGAATTTGTGAACATAGGTCCATGAACTAAATAACTTAGTGAAATTTTGCCCTAATTTAGGCAGGTTTTGGACCCAATTCATGGACATTTTTCACCTAGTTACAAGAGGTATCTCAAAATTCATTTCAAATATGGATTATAGAGCACATTGCAAGCTTTCCAAAATTTCTAAGAACTCTCCAAGTACATTTTTGGTTAGGGAGAATCGAAGAAGGGAAGTTGGCATTTTGTCACTTTTGTTCATGCCATTTTCACAAGGCATCAAGTTGCAAATCCAATCCATGCTATTTGTACATTGCTTTACAGGTCCTAAACTCATTCTGCACTCCATAATTAAATGCAAACTCATAAGGTAAAGGCTTTATCTTGGCTTTTGGAACATTGTACAAGTTGTAATTCCATTTTAGGCATAAAGTTCACATTGCCATTTTCATAAAGGTGAGCTTTTGCAATTTTGTCAACCTTGAGCCTTGGACATGTCCCTTTGATGCAAACAATTTTCACAGGTCTCAAGAAACGTATAACAACTCTTATCATCCCTTGAGGTAGCCAGTACAAGCATGTTGCATTTGTCATTTCACTTTACTTAAAATACAAGAAAAGTTGCGAAAGGTGCTAGAACTTGTACAGCTAGTAAGGATTGACCTTTGTGTCATTTCTATACAAATATACCAAGTCATTACAATGCTGAACACGTTGGCTTGACATCCAAAACACTCCAAAACTGAAAAACTCCAAAATTCTGCCAAACATACAGATTTCTGCAAAACCATAGAAAATTCATTTTTTGCTCGTGCGTTTTGTGGCTTGACACTTGAAACACCTCATACACATCCTACCAAAGCTATCCAAGCCCTTACCCTGCATCTGTCAGCCCTGTTTCAACCATTGCCATTTTCAAACTTGGAGCTTGCAGCTTGACTTGTGCAGAGAGTTCTGGCCATCCACAAAGCAAACTAGGCATTGGAATAGTTTGAAGGAAGTTCAAGTAAGCTCACACGATCCTCAAGCCTCCATTAAAGTCCCTACATTGCTCTATCCAAATCCAACTGAAGGAGGTAATTTCTTGAACTCTATCTCTGTATTTAGGCATCCTCAAGCCACGATTTATGAAGAAAAGATGTAGACCATAACATGGTGAAGCTGTACATATGCATACTTGTCATTTATATTAACTATGCTGTGAGAATTTGAAGCTTGAAGTTCATGAAAAAGTTAGGTCACGAATTAGGGTCATTAAAATTCTCTCTGGTCTTTGAGAGTTAGGTTACAAATTTTATATGGTTGGAATCGTGAGCTCAAATGCCACAAGTTTCATGTTATAAGTTTTTGTTTTTGTGCAAGCATCTGAGAGTTACAGGTTTGAAGGAAAACGCGCGCGAAGGAGAAGAAGCTGGAGGTCAGAGACGAAGCCTTGGGCTTTTTGGCGCGCCTGGCCTTTTTATTTTTGTTATCCACACCCCCTGAATTAATTTTGCACCCCCTGGCTAATTTTGTATATTTTTCATATTTTTTTACATTTTCATATTTATTGCTTTTGATTATTTTTTCTGAACATTAAAAAAACCCTAAAAAATAATTAAATAATTTTTTGCATTTTTTTACATGAAAAAATAGTTTATTTTAATAAATAGGACTTATTTTCTTATATAATTTATAAATACATTTAAAAAATACTTAACATTTTTTATTATACCATTTATAATCATAAATAATTAATTTTATATACATATTTAATTTTTAATATTTAAACATAATATCATTTATTATTTCTTGTACAAAAATGGATAAAATAATATTAGGAAAACTTTATTTTCTTTTAATCAAAAAATTAGGGTTTCATCCCTTTCCAAAATAATATTATTTTTCCTTATTTTCTAGGGTTAGTTAATTTATTTTCTCATACAAAAATTAAATACAAAACATTTTACATAAATACATTTGCATTACATTTTAATATTTGTATATTTATTTAATACGCACAATATTTGATTGGGTTGTAATAGTATTTTTAGGTTTATATTTGTGCAATATCCCCATTCAAAAACTTGTATCCCCCCTCCCATAATAATTGTTGTAATAGCTTAGTTTATTTTACGCAATTTATTGCTTTCCTATACCATGTTTAGTAAACTGGGGTTTGCATGACAAGAACAAAAACCAAACAAATAGAAAAGACCTAATCCAAGACAAATCAAATGCATGAAAAATGACACACATTACACACAAGCACCCTTAGGGTTTCTCCCACTTGGTTGCCTAAAGAAAAATGGCCATGTTACGCACGCGAGGTATCTTGGAAAAACAAAACAAACATAAGATCATAGTCCCTCGATGACGCTATCAAAAGGTTGCCTAAACAAAGATGATCTTGGTCCCTAAAAATTGCTAAGATACTTGGCAACATTGCTATCATGGTCATACGATGACCCATGCCTGTCCCGTTTACATACAAAGATAGGGTTGTTTACCAAACCAATGGAAAATCAACAATGTCAAAGGAATAAAAATGCACAAGAAAGATATTTGAGTAGGTAGATAGCTTCCAGTTACTTGATCAATTTCAAAACAATCGTTTCTATTTTCAAAAAAAAACCAACACACACACATTTCAAAAACATTTTCAAAACATCTTACAAAAACATTGAAACATTTTTTCAAAAGACAAACATCTTTGTATACATTCTTACGAACGAGAATCATTACAAAGATTGCCTAAACAAAAGGCCTATTTTCAAAATACTTTTAAAACCACACCAAGCACCATTTCAAACAATTTCAAAGTAAAGCAAGTGATCTAAACAAGTAACTAAGAGCCCATGGAAAACCATGGATGAAAAGGATGCTAGCACCTTCCCTTTTCATAATCTACCCCCCCGAACTCAAGAAAACATCTCAAAGGTCTTTCCTGTGCTTTTTTACCTTTCCTTTTGGATAAAATAAAAGTCGGTGGTGAATCTTGCTAACCGCATCATTTGCAAACACAAACACAAAACCTCAAGTCAGTTCTCCCACCACATCACAGAACTGGTGACTCTGTTGGGGAAAATTCTAAAAGTGGGGTTACCTTAGGATTTAGATCACCTTTATTTGCTTGCAATTGTTTGATTTGTGTTCTTTACAATTATGGTTCTTTGTTTGGGTTTGAATCCTCCACCTGGATTTGGGAAACATTATAGGTAAATAGCAATACGTTGTGGAAACTGTGTGGGGTATACCGACATGGTCTAAGAAATAGCTATATTAGTGTGACACATTTGTGGGTACCGGTAGCATTTGAATCAATCAAAGAGAATACGGGGCCGTTGAGTGATGTCATGAAGCACTAATGAAATTCTAGAACCTTTACTTGACCAACTTGGCCTTTTAGGATGTAGTGAGATGGCCGGCTTTGGTGCAGTCCGATGTTGGTAGATACCCGATACTACACTCATTGAGGGTTGGTTCCTTGGAATATTTCGGTCGCCAGTAAATAGGCTTGAATTGAAAGAATGAACAAGGAAACAATCCAGTGATATTGAGCTCCTTAGAACCCGGTTACTTTTACTAGGACAGGTTGAGCCAACTAAACTTCAAGAGGGTACTTACCTATGAAACCCCATGAAATCCTAAACTAAGAACTTGTGTGATTTGCTTGTACATATATACTTGTGCATAACATCATGGACATCATGGACATCATATGCATTCACTAACCATTTCAAGGATTTTAGAGATTCATCTTTGTTCTTGTTTTGTAGGTTATGGATTCACTTCGCAGGAAAACTATCCAAATCAACCTTGTAAGAATTCCTCCACAACTCAAGGAGCTAGCTTCAAGGATTCCTTAGAATTCTCCATTCACCGAGAGATATGGTCGTCTACTTAACTTGGTCACTTCCAACACAGAGGAGGATATGCTGAAAGTTCTCTTCCAATTCTTTGACCCTTTGCATCATTGCTACACATTTCCTGACTATCAACTTGTGCCCACTTTGGAAGAATTCTCTCCACTTTTTAGGATTCCTATTCTCAATCAACTACCCTTCAACAGTACGGAAAGAGATCCAAAGCCAGGAGAGATTGCTCAAGCTCTGCACTTGCACTCATCTGATGTCACAACTCATTGGGAAACTAGAAGTGGTGTCAAAGGCTTCTTGGCAAAGTTTATGTTTCAGAAGGCCCAAAGCTATTGGAATTCCCTAGACTTGCAAGCTTTTGAGGAGATTGTAGCTCTTCTCATCTATGGGATGGTCTTGTTCCCTAACCCTGATCAACTCATAGATATGAGCGCTGTCAAAATCTTCATGACTCACAACTTGGTGCCTACATTGCTTGGGGATATCCTCCACTCTTTTCACACTCGTACAATGAGGAAAAGAGGTGTTCTTATGTGTTGCACTCCTCTCCTGGCAAGATGGTTTATTTCTCATCTTCCCCAATCATTCTTGAAGAATGAGCAAGGTTTGAGGTGGTCACAAAGGTTAATGACACTTAACCATTCAGATATTCATTGGTGATCTCGATCCAAAGAGAATGTCATCATTGTTGACCGTTGTGGGGAATTTCCTAATGTCCCTCTACTTGGCATTAGTGGAGGCATCACCTACAACCCTTGCTTGGCTCTAAGACAGTTTGGTTATGCATGAAGGGATGGCCCACATGACATGCTGATTCAAGGATTGGTTTTCGACTACGACAACGACGACCAAGGACTCCATCAGAGATTCATCTGAGCTTGGAGGATGCCAAACAAGGTGGATAGCAAGACCTTGGGACACAAGAATTCCATCCCTCTTGAGCCTTACCTCAAGTGGGTACGAACCCGCGCCCAAAGTATTATGATGCCTTATCCCTCCATTCTCCCAGTGATTATAGAGCCTGTTAAGGAAGCAGAGGTTCCATACACCATCCTACATCATGACATGCCAACATCACTCGAAGACCTACAAAGGAGTTGGATACAGCTCAAGGGAGAGCGCGATACTTTCGAAGCCCAATTCTACGCAAGCGAGAAGAAGGTTTTGGAACTCACTCGGCTACTTCATGAAGAGCAGACTCTCAACACCTACATTGCACCAAAGAGGATGCGCAACGTCTTTTTACCTTAGAGTTTTGTATTATTTTGCCCAAGGGGCATTGATGTACTCACAATTCTATCTTATTAATATGACGTATGTTTCTTTTTTGTTTAAAACAAACTTGAATTTCTGAATCCTTGAAAGAATTTCATGAATACATATCATTCATCATAAGCATAAACGGGTCTTCACACCAAGTTTCCTCATCTCTCTACTGTTTATTTCAGTAAGATGGATATCGAACAAACGGTCAAAGATTTGCAAGCTCAGAACTCACAATTTCAACAGTTGCTCATGACCTTAGCCAAGGGGCAGGAGGGAGTGTAAAACTTTGCTAGAAAAAGAGAAAAAGAAGAAGAAGCCAGCTGGTGTGGTTATCATGGGCAGAAGATTTCAAGGACAAGCCAGAAGGACCTTGGAATTCCCAACAACATCTGAAGAAGGGGAAAGAAAAGGAAAAGGAACGGCAGTACCATCAGATTCTGAAGAAGAAGAACAAGAGGAGGGAGAGGACTACTCTGAACAACAATACCCTCCGGCCGATGACAAATACAAACACCTTGAAGAGAGACTAACCGCTATGGAAATCCAGAGGGTACCGGGTTTAGATTTTGAGGAGCTGGGGTTGGTGTCAGGAATTGTAATCCCTCCAAAGTTTAAGGTGCCACTGTTTGCCAAGTATGATGGGGTGTCTTTCCCTAAAATGCACCTCAGATCCTATGTCAGGAAGATTCAACCACATTCTGCTGACAAAGACCTGTGGGTCCACTTTTTCCAAGACAGTTTATCAGGAACGCAACTTGATTGGTTCTACCAGTTGGAGAGGGCAGATGTCCACAATTGGGAAGACTTGGCAGCTGCCTTCTATAAACAATCTCAATACAACACCGACTTGGCACCTACCCGTACTCAGCTACAGAGTATGGCTATGGCTTCCAATGAGGGCTTTAAAGATTACGCGCAGAAGTGGAGGGACCTAGCCGGAAGGGTGCAACCTCCTCTATCCGAGAGGGAGTTAGTGGACATGTTCTTGGGAACTCTATCAGGTCCTTTCTTCAATCATCTGATTGGGAGTTCCTCTGCAGGGTTTACCGAATTGATTCTAACTGGCGAAAGAGTGGAGGCTGGTATAAGAAATGGGAAAATTCAGAAGGACGCGTCTGCCTCAACAGCTGTAAAAAAGCCCTTCACGGGAAGAAAGGAAGTATTTCCTGTGTATTCAAAGAGGAATCAGGGAAGAACCGAGCACCGACCAATAGTGGGGGCCGTAATGATTCCGAAGCCTGCATCAGACCAGCCGAGAAATAACCAGCAAAGGGTGGAAAGGCCAGTTCGGAAATTCACCAAGATTAACATGACTCCAGCCCAAGTCCTACCACATCTCCTGAAGTTGAATCTGGCCACTTTAAAAGAGGCCCCAAAGAATCCTAATACTGCTTCTCCACATTACCATCCCAATTCCAGATGCGTGTACCATTATGAAAATCCAGGGCACGACACCAACAACTATTGGGCTCTGAAGAACAAAATCTAGGACCTGATAGATGCGAAGGAAGTTGAGTTTGAAGCGCCTGAGAAATCGAATGCCATTTCCGCACCGATGCCTAGGCATGGTCACAATGCCAATGCTGTTGAGGAAGACAATGAAGAGGATGGCAGCTTGGAAGATTGGATATTTCCTACTGTCAGCGGAGGACTTTGCAACTGGGAAGCCAAAGACTTTGTTCTGATAACTTTCATATCTCAGTAATTTATCTTTTACATTTCTGTTGGACTTGTAATATTTCACGAACAATTCGCACTTTAAAAACCTTGTGTCTTACCCGAGGCACAATGGTCCATTTGTAAGGGTTTTTTATTTCATTTTCATATGTCATTCAATGAATCATGGATGCTTTTTCATATATAAACCTTTTATGCTCATTGTCTTTCTTTTACATTTTATTGTTTTAAGATGGCTATAGCCTTACACACACCCACACTCACAAATGCAGGTACCCTTCCATTCCGGATCCCATGGGTAATGATACTGCTATAGCCTTCAGTGACTCTGAAGATCTGATCTATCAAGCCGAATACAAAGGTGAGGAAGATTGTGAGGTGCCAGGGGAATTGGCCGGACTATTACAACAAGAGGAAAGAGCAATTCAGCCTCATGAGGAGCAGTTTGATACAATCAACTTGGATACTGAGGAAGATAAAAAGGAAATAAAAATAGATGCCAATCTAGAGTCGAGTGTCAAGGAGCGTCTAATTCAGCTATTGCATGATTATGTTGAGATCTTTGTCTGGTCATACGAAGACATGTCGGGACTCGATACAGACATCGTGGTACACCGTCTACCCACAAGAGAAGACTGTCCACCAGTGAAACAAAAGGTCCGCCACATGAGACCTGACATGTCAGAGAAGATCAAAGCAGAAGTTATGAAGCAGTTCAATGCTAGATTTCTGGCTGTTACTTCCTATCCTCAATGGGTGGCCAACATTGTTCCCGTGCCTAAAAAGGACGGAAAAGTGAGAATGTGCGTGGATTATAGAGATTTAAACAGGGTCAGCCCTAAAGATGATTTTCCACTTCCACACATCGACATCCTGGTTGAAAATACAGCCCAGCACAAAGTATTTTCTTTCATGGATGGATTCTCAGGCTACAACCAGATCAAAATGACACCTGAGGACATGGAAAAAACTACATTTGTCACACAGTGGGGTACGTTCTGCTACAAAGTGATGCAATTTGGACTGAAGAATTCCGGGGCAACCTATCAACGCGCCATGGTAGCTTTGTTTCATGATATGATACATCATGAGATAGAGGTCTACGTAGATGACATGATAGCCCGATCAAAAACTGAAGAAGAACACCTTGATCACTTGCAAAAGCTATTTCTCAGATTGAAGGAGTACAAGCTAAGATTGAACCCAAACAAGTGTACATTCGGAGTCCGGTCCGGTAAACTCTTAGGTTTCATTGTCAGCAACAAAGGCATCGAGGTTGATCCTGCCAAAGTCAAAGCGATATAAGAAATGCCTGCTCCTCGTACTGAGAAGGAAGTCAGAGGTTTTTGGGACACTTAAACTACATTGCCATATTCATCTCTCACCTAACGTCTACTTGTGAACCAATCTTCAAGTTGTTGAAGAAAGATCAAGTAGTCAGATAGAATAATTAATGTCAAGTTGCTTTCGATAAAATCAAGGAGTATTTACTAGAGCCTCCTGTCTTGATGCCTCCAGTCGAGAGAAGATCATTAATCATGTATCTGACCGTCTTAGAGAATTCAATGGGGTGCGTACTGGGGCAACATGACGAGTCTGGACGAAAAGAGCACGCCATTTATTACCTAAGCAAAAAGTTTACCGACTGTGAAACCAGATATTCACTGCTCGAGAAAACTTGATGCGCTTTGGTATGGGCTGCTCGCCGGCTAAGGCAGTATATGTTGACTCATACCACTTTGCTGATATCTAAGATGGTCCAATAAAGTACATCTTTGAGAAGCCTGCTCTGTCTGGAAGGATAGCTAGATGGCAGATGATCCTAAGAATACGATATACAGTACACGACCCAAAAAGCTATAAAGGGTAGTGTGCTAGCTGATCATCTGGCCCATCAAGCTGTAGAAGATTATCAATCCATGAAGTTTGAATTCCCAGACGAAGACATCATGACAGTAGACAACTGCGAAGAGATCAGACCATATGACGGACCTGAACAAGGATCCCGATGGACCATGTACTTTGATGGGGCATCCAATGCACTTGGTAACGGTATCGTTGTTGTGCTCATATCTCCGGAAGGATGCCATACTCCTTTTACTTCCAGACTTTGCTTCAACTGTACGAACAACATGGCAGAGTACGAAGCATGCATTTTTGGTCTCAAGGCTGCCATAGACTTGGGAATCAAATCTTTAGATGTGTTTGGGGACTCATCTTTGGTCATTAGTCAGATCAAAGGAGAGCGGGACACTAAGCATCCAAACCTTATCCCTTACAAAGAACATGTTTTGACATTGCTACCACATTTTGAGCAGATTACCTTCGAGCACTTCCCGCGAGAAGAAAATCATCTAGCAGATGCTCTAGCTACAATGTCATCTATGTTTAAACTTGATTGGGATAACGAGGCTCCCTAAATCACCATCGAACAAATGAACGAACCGGCATATTATCACGAGATTAATACCAAAGAAGTAGTGGACCAACCATGGTTTCATGAAGTTAAAAGGTATCTCGAGGCTCAAGAATACCCAGAAGGAGCTTCAGTCAATGACAAAAAGTTCTTAAGGAGATTCTCAGCTAAGTTCTTCCTAAGTAATGGCATCCTGTACAAGCGTAATCATGATTATATTCTGCTCTGTTGTGTGGACAAGATTGAAGCTGAAAAGATCATGGCTAAATTGCATGAAGGTACTTTTGGCACACACTCAAGTGGGCATACGATGGAAACGAAGATTCTATGGGCAAGCTATTACTGGTCTACCATGGAAGCTGACTGCTATCAACACTCCCGGACTTACCACAAATGTAAAATCTATGCAGACAAGGTGCACGTGCCTCTGGTTCCTCTAAATGTCTTAACAGATCCTTGGCCCTTCGCTATGTAGGGAATCGACATGATTGGGGAGATCAAGCCTACAGCCTCCAATGGACACCGCTTCATTCTGGTGGCCATTGACTACTTCACCAAGTGTGTCGAAGCAGCTTCCTTCGCATCCGTTACTAAGAATGTTGTTGCCCGCTTCATCAAGCAGAATCTTATTTGCCGGTACGGTATCTCCGAAAGGATCATTACTGATAATGGTACAAACCTTAACAATGTTATGATCACCTCCTTGTGTGAGCAGTTCAAGATTCAACATCACAATTCATCCCCATATCGGCCAAAGATGAATGGTGCAATCGAAGCTGCTAACAAAAATATCAAAAAGATCATACAAAAAATGACAGTCACCTACAAGGATTGGCATGAGATGTTATCGTTTGCTCTCCACGGGTATCGTACCACGGCTCGCACGTCAACTGGGGCAACACCCTATTCTTTGGTTTATGGCATGAAGGTTGTTTTACCTATCGAGGTTCAGATTCCCTCTTTGAGAATCATGAAGGATGCAGGTTTGAGTGAAGACGATTGGATCCAGACCCGACTTGATCAACTGAACTTAGTTAATGAAAAGAAACTTACTATTGTTTTCCATGATCATACGTATCAAAAACGGATGATCAAGGCTTTCAACAAGAAAGTCAGACGCCAAGTATATCAAGTTGGAGATCTAGTGATCAAGCGCATCATCTTACCACAAAGTGATCCCAGGGGCAAATGGACTCCAACCTATGAAGGACCATTTATAATCAAGAACATATTTTCTGGTGGGGCAATGATCTTAACCACCATGGATGGCAACGACCTGCCACACCCTGCGAACGCAGACATAGTCAAAAGATACTACGCATAAGATACCCACTAGGTTGACACACCTAGGAAAAACAAGGGCATCTCGGCGAACCAAAAAGGTTCGGGAAAAAATTAGGGATAAAATAAAAAAAATCTGTACACCTGGCAAGTTGAAAACCCGAAAGGGCGACTTGGGCAAAAAAAGGGTTTCCCGGTGGATTGAAAACCCGAAGGGAGGTCCAGGCAAAAGTTAGGGAATTAAAGTGTATGACTATGTCTCGTCGGATCACTTTAAGGACAATCTCTTCACTGACAAACTCTGAGCTTCTGATCAATTCAATCATCGTTGGACGAAGCAACGGATGGACAAGATATTCGGAGATACGAAGGCTATAGCAGAATGGGAACCCCGTGGGATTTTTACACATAGCTATCTTTATTTGTATAAATTTTTCTTACTTTTATGACACCATCCTCTTACTAGGATGTTTGTCCCCTTTGTACAAAATACTTATTCAAAGTAAATACAAAGATATCTCTTTCAAAGTACAGAAAACTATTTGCCTTTTTCTTTACGTTTGTGTTATATTTGCAAAAATGTCCAATGATTCATTAATGAACATATGCATTTGAACATAATTACTGTTTACAAATAAACAAAGTGGAAAAGATCAATTACTAACAGGTTGAAAGAATAGGAAAACATCTTTAGGCTATTCCATGATCAATCCCTACAGTACATTATTTAGATCCCCAGCGGAGCTAAAACTCTGAACTACCAATCCCCAGCGGAGCCAAAACTTCAAACTACCAATCCCCAACGGAAACCATTCAGTTTCTTCAAATTCCCCAGCAAGTCATCTTGAAGCTTGAAAATCAACCAGATAACAGTTAACTTTTGTTTATCCCCAACCTAGGATAATTCCCCAGTAGAATGGAAGACAACCCAAACTCCTGAACCTACTCCCCAGCAGTAAGCCTTCTTCCCCACAGAGTTTTTATTGCTCTCCAACAGATTGAAGATTCTCTTTACTAATTCCCCGCAGAAGTCATCAGAGTTTTCTTTGTTCCCCAGCAGAACAAGGATTCCCATTGTGTAATCCCCAGTAGAAGTCATCAAATTCTCTGGATTCCTCAAGCGGATTACTCAAGCAGTATGGCATTGCTCACAACAGAATTTTTGTCAAATACTCCAACTTCAAGACATGAAGGATCCCTATATCCCCAGAGAAGTCGCCAAGGATTTCTTATCCTCAGCAATCAAGGATTTTTAATCCCCAACAGTCGCCAAGGATTTCTTATCATCAGTAGTCAAGGATTTATTTTCCCCAGCAACAGTCAAGGATTTATTTTCCTCAGCAATACAGCAAATCAGCTTACATGCGCATACATTACATCCATATATCATAAACATTGATAAAGTACATATATTGCATCATACATTTCATGCAACATAACTTTGTGTTTTAGCTAACATTTTACCTCTTTCAGGATAAGATTAACAGCTACAATTTACAATATGCAATCATGATACAGTTCAGATCCACTCCAGACACGGAAGTCATTCTGTTACTAATTCAGATTCAGATCTCAGATACAGTGTAGATACGCTCCAGACGCGGATGCTATTCTATTACTCATTCAGATTCAACTTCAGATACAGTATGGATACGCTCCAGACACGGAAGCCATTCTATCACTAATTCAGATTCCAGTTCAGATACGCTCCAGATACGGATGTCATTCTGTCGCTTATCCATATTTCAAATTCTAGATTCTAGTTCAGATACGCTCCATACACGGTTGCCATTCTGGCCCTTATTCAGATTTCAAGTTCAAATACAGTTTAGATACGCTCCAGACGCGGATGTTATTCTATTACTCATTCAGACCTCAACTTCAAGATACAGTCCAGATATGCTCCAAACATGGAAGCCATTCTGATACTCATTCATATTTAATGCTCTCGATACGGTTCAGATACGCTCCAGACATGGATGCTATTATGTTTACTTATTCAGATTTCAAGTCTCCAGATACAACTCAGATACGTTCCAGACGCGGACACCATTTTGATACTTATTCTTCTAACCTACAACGTACAATTCAGCAAACAACCTTGGATGGCATCTACAAGCCCATCTCCAACAAGATTTTATCACCTCTCTAAATGGCATCTTTAAGCCCACTCCCTCAACTACACCTTGTCGAGTGCAAATTTATGGGCACTTTAGTGTCCAATCATCTTTTACCTTCGAGTCACGAACGACAAAACTCGCCAATCTAACTATTCAGGTTCATGAAGATTGAACAGGGGCAGCTGTTGTACCCCAAAATTTGCCCTCTCATTTATCAAGATTTTTCTCACAAGACCTTTTGGACTCAAGACAGGATTAGGGTTTGATCAGCTCAAGATATCTCATCTTGCACTAATCACCCAAAATTAGGGTTTGAGTTTGCACAAGGATTTTTGGACCACCAATGCGTCATGTGACTTTCATACATCATCTTGGACCCCTAAGATTGCTCATGACAAGTTTCAAGCCTTGAACCACATTTTTGATCAATCAATTGGACAGTTGACCTAAAAATCAATTGTATTGGGGAAAAAGTCAACATGGCCAATTTACAGTCAAACTTCATATTTTTTTATCCACATAAACATTTTAGACTTATATGTACCATTTGATCAAGTTTGGATCACAACTCCTCAAGAAATTTGATCAAATCATCAAAAGGGCAAAATGGTCAAAATTAGGGTTTTGACTGAGAAAGGGCAATTTCTGATTTTTTTAACCTATCCAATGACCAATTGGGTTCAAACATGATTTCAAGGGTCCAATGGCATCATCTTGACCTAATTACATGGTCCAAAGGATCTCAAGTTCATTGCATTGACAGATGAATTTTGCAGTCAACGGATCAAAAGTCAACTATACATTGAAAAGTCAAACTTTGACTTTTTGGTCAAAATCAAGTGCCAAGGGTCATAATTCATCAAGATATGTCAAAATATGAAAATTGTTCACCAAGAAACTCAAAATTGCAAATTAGGGTTTTGAATTTGAAAATTTTCATAACTTAGAATTTTTCTAAGTATGGAAATTTTCTTATTTTTTCCCAACTTTCCACCACTTTTCACCATGATGCAATTTGATTCAAAGAAAACTTCCAACATGAAAGGTGTAGTCCTCCATGAAATATACAACTTTTCTTCACAAACTTTTCCCAAAAGATGCTTGGATCTCAAGTTATGAATTTGTGAACATAGGTCCATGAACTAAATAACTTAGTGAAATTTTGCCCTAATTTAGGCAGGTTTTGGACCCAACTTCATGGACATTTTTCACGTAGTTCCAAGAGGTATATAAAAATTCATTTCAAATATGGATTATAGAGCATATTTCAAGCTTTCCAAAATGTCCAAGAACTCTCCAAGATCATTTTTGGTTATGGAGAATCAAAGAAGGGAAGTTGGCATTTTGTCACTTTTGTTCGTGCCATTTTCACAAGGCATCAAGTTGCAAATGCAATCCATGTTGTTTGTACATTGCTTTACAGGTACTAAACTCATTCTACACTCCATAATTAAATGCAAACTCGGAAGGTAAAGGCTTTATCTTGGCTTTTGTAACATTGTACAAGTTGAAATTCCATTTTAGGCACAAAGTTCACATTGCCATTTTCATAAAGGTGAGCTTTTGCAATTTTGTCAACCTTGATCCTTGGACATGTCCCTTTGATGCAAAAAATTTCCACAGGTCTCAAGCAACGTATAACAACTCTTATCATCCCTTGAGGTAGCCAGTACAAGCATGTTGCATTTTTCATTTCACTTTACTTAAAATACAAGAAAAGTTGCAAAAGGTGCTAGAACTTGTACAGCTAGTAAGGATTGACCTTTGTGTCATTTCTATACAAATATACCAAGTCATTACAATGCTGAACACGCTGGCTTGACATCCAAAACACTCCAAAACTGAAAAAATCCAAAATTCTGCCAAACATACAGATTTCTGCAAAACCATAGCAAATTCATTTTTTGCTCGTGCGTTTTGTGGCTTGACACTTGAAACACCTCATACACATCCTATTAAAGCTATCCAAGCCCTTACCCTGCATCTGTAAGCCCTGTTTCAGCCATTGCCATTTTCAAACTTAGAGCTTGCAGCTTGACTTGTGCAGAGAGTTCTGGCCATCCACAAAGAAAACTAGGCATTGGAATAGTTTGAAGGAAGTTCAAGGAAGCTCACACGATCCTCAGGCCTCCATTAAAGTCCCTACATTTCTCTATCAAAATCCAACTAAAGGAGGTAATTTCTTGAACTCTATCTCTGTATTTAGGCATCCTCAAGCTACGATTTGTAAAGAAAAGATGTAGATCATAACATGGTGAAGTTGTACATATGCATACTTGTCATTTATATTAACTATGCTGTGAGAATTTGAAGCTTGAAGTTCATGAAAAAGTTAGATCACGAATTAGGGCCATTAAAATTCTCTCTGATCTTTGAGAGTTAGGTTACAAATTTTATATGGTTGGAATCGTGAGCTCAAATGCCACAAGTTTCATGTTATAAGTTTTTGTTTTTGTGCAATCATCTGAGAGTTACAGGTTTGAAGGCAAACGCACGTGAAGGAGAAGAAGCTGGAGGTCAGGGACGAAGCCATGGGCTTTTTGGCGCGCCTGGCCTTTTTGTTTCTGTTATCCACACCCCCTGAATTACTTTTGCACCCCTCTGGCTAATTTTGTTTATTTTTCATATTTTTTTTATATTTTCATATTTATTGCTTTTGATTATTTTTTCTGAACATTAAAAAAATCCTAAAAAATAATTAAATAATTTTTTGCATTTTTTTTACATGAAAAAATAGTTTATTTTAATAAATAGGACTTATTTTCTTATATAATTTATAAATACATTTAAAAAATACTTAACATTTTTTATCATACCATTTATAATCATAAATAATTATTTTTATATACATATTTAATTTTTAATATTTAAACATAATATCATTTATTATTTCTTGTACAAAAATGGACAAAATAATATTAGGAAAACTTTATTTTCTTTTAATCAAAAAATTAGGGTTTCATCCCTTTCCAAAATAATACTATTTTTCCTTATTTTTTAGGGTTAGTTAATTTATTTTCTCATACAAAAATTAAATACAAAACATTTTACATAAATACATTTGCATTGCATTTTAATATTTATATATTTATTTAATATGCACAATATTCGATTGGGTTGTAATAGTATTTTTAGGTTTATATTTGTGCAATATCCCCATTCAAAAACTTGTATCCCCCCTCCCATAATAATTGTTGTAATAGCTTAGTTTATTTTACACAATTTATTGCTTTCCTATACCATGTTTAGTAAACTAGGGTTTGCATGACAAGAACAAAAACCAAACAAATAGAAAAGACTTAATCCAAGACAAATCAAATGCATGAAAAATGACACACATTGCACACAAGCACCCTTAGGGTTTCTCCCACTTGGTTGCCTAAATAAAAATGGTCATGTTACGCACGTGAGGTATCTTGGAAAAACAAAACAAACATAAGATCATAGCCCCTCGATGACGCTATCAAAAGGTTGCCTAAACAAAGATGATCTTGGTCCCTAAAAATATCAAAGATACTTGGCAACATTGCTATCATGGTCATACGATGACCCACGCCTGTCCCGTTTACATCCAAAGATAGGGTTGTTTACCAAACCAATGGTAAATCAACAATGTCAAAGGAATAAAAATGCACAAGAAAGACATTTGAGTAGGTAGATAGCTTCTAGTTACTTGATCAATTTCAAAACAATCCTTGCTATTTTCAAAAAAAAAACACACATATTGCAAAAACATTTTCAAAACATCTTACAAAAACATTGAAACATTTTTTCAAAAGACAAACATCTTTGTATACATTCTTACGAACGAGAATCATTACAAAGATTGCCTAAACAAAAGGCCTCTTTTCAAAATACTTTCAAAACCACACCAAGCACCATTTCAAACAATTTCAAAGCAAAGTAAGTGATCTAAACAAGTAACTAAGAGCCCATGGAAAACCATGGATGAAAAGGGTGCTAGCACGTTCCCTTTTCATAATCTACCCCCCGAACTCAAGAAAACATCTCAAAGGTCTTTCCTGTGCTTTTTTACCTTTCCTTTTGGATAAAATAAAAGTCGGTGGTGACTCTTGCTAACCGCAACATTTGCGAACACAAACGCAAAACCTCAAGTCAGTTCTCCCACCGCATCACAGGCGAGTTACAATCTTTGCTGCTCGTAAGGTTACATTCTTGGAATTATTTGTTTTGTGAGGAGCACTCTTTTCCAAATGTTGTCAATGAGGCGCGGGGCTTTTTAATGAGACCCATCACATTATTATATAAATTCGGAATATTGCTTTTTTTGCAGGAAACTAAAGAACGAAAAAAATCTTATTGAAACCACCCTTAGAGGCGACCTTATATTTTGGATCCTTATGAAGGGATCCTTGCCTCCCTTTTGATGTGATTACATATGATGTATCCTCATGAAGGAATCCTTACTGACTCTCAAGGTGATCACACATGTTGGATCCTCATGCAGGAATCGTTACCGCCCTAAGTAACAGTATCCTCCTCATGAAGGAATCATGTCCATTTCAAAGCCACAATGGTAGCGAGCTCTTTTCAGGATAATGTGAGGTGATTCACACAAATAATATTTCCATTTAATTAGTCTTTAAGGGGGAAAAGGTTATAAGAGAACCTCTAAGGTCATTAGAAAAAAATAATAATTAAATAAACTTTTTGAGCACCATTATAAAAAAAAAGTCGCTAAGGACATGAATAAGTGATCCTAAGCTCATCGATTTTCTGAATTTTGTTGTTCATCCAAAATGTTCTCTTAGGGACCAATGTCCTCTATCGCCTTATGGACCTCATACTCATTACATGTGACCCCACCAGAGAGTTGGACCTCCTTGTCGCCCACCAGTTGTCCATCACATACCACCTTGAACAAATACATTTGGCTTAAATCTAATACAATATAGAGGAAGGCTATATGCTCCTTCGCTCGTTGGAAATAGTAATTCGAGGTTTCAACTAGTTCATCCTTTAGTACAGACAACTCCCACTTGAGTTTTTTCAGAGAATAAAGGGGCCCTTCGTAGGACCCCCTTTAATTTCGTTTTTGAGGTAAAAAGAGCATGCACCTTTAAAGCCGCCTTTTTATTATGGGCTTTAAATCCTATTTTTTGTTCATCAAGGTCCTTACTTTTTCTTTGCGCATGGAAATGCTTCACTGAGACATTTCAATATTAGATTTCAACTCACCAACAACTTGGATATATTCCTCTCATTAGACCCGCTCCACCAGAAGATACCTTAGTTAGTGGTGTTCTTCCATGTTTAATAGCTAGAAGGGAGATGTTGTACCCCAAAATTTTCCCTCTCACTTATCAAGAATTTACTCACAAGATCTCCTTGGGCTCAAGACTGCACTAGGGTTTGATCAGCTCAAGACACCTCCTCAAACACTGATGACCAAAATTAGGGTTTGAGTTTGCACAAGGATTTTTGAAATTCCAATGTCCCATGTGAATTTTATGGATCATCATGGTCCCCCAATATTAATCATGCCAAGTTTCAAGCTTTGAATCACATTTTTGCTTAGTCAATTGAGCAGTTGACCTAAAAATCAGTTGTATTGGGAAAAAAGTCAACTGTGGCCAATTTTCAGTCAAACTTCATAATTTTTTATCCAAATCAACATTTTAGACTCATATGTATCATTTGATCAAGTTTGGATCACAATTCCTCAAGAAATTTGATCAAATCCCCAAAATGGTCAAAATTAGGGTTTTGACTAGAAAAGGGCAATTTCTGATTTTTTGACCTAGAAAATAGTCAATTGGTTTAAGGCATGATCTAAAGAGCCCAATTGCATCATTTTGACCTAATTGCATGTTTCAAAACATTGCAAGTCCATTGGATTGACAGATGAATTTTGCAGTCAACTGGTCAAAAGTCAACTGTATACTAAAAAGTCAAACTTTGACTTTTTGGTCAAATTCAAGTACCAAGGAACACAATTCATAAAAACATGTCAAAATATGAAAATTATTCATCAAAAATTCAAGATTTCATTTTGAAAAGTCAAAATTTCTAAACTTAGAAATTTTTCAAAGTGTTGGAAATTTCATGTTTTTCCATAACTTTGAACAAAAAATTTACCATGATGCAAGATGATTCAATAGAAACTTCTAACATGAAAGTTGTAGATCTCCGTGAAATATACAACTTTTCTTCACACAACTTCTTCAAAAAGTGATTGTATCTCAAGTTATAATTTTATGAACATGTGGTCATGAAACTAAACACTTAGTGAAATTTTGCTCTAATTTAGTCAGGATTTTGACCTAACTTTATGGAACTTTTTCATATAGTTCCAAGGGGAATATTCAAAATTAATTCAAATATGGGTTGTAGATCACATTTCAAGCTTTCCAAAATTTCTAAGAACTCCTTGAGATCATTCTTGAGGAGGGAGAATCGAAGAGATGAAGTTAGGGTTTTGTCACTTGAATTACAAGTCATTTTTTATGAACACATGAACCAAATCCATGCTAGGCTGCATAATCCTTGCTTTGAAGGCCTCAAACTTGTTTGTCACTCTATAGTTAATGGTTTACACAACTGATTATGCCCTTATCCAAGTTTTTCAAGCTTTGTCCAAATCAATTTGCCATTTTAGGGATAAAGTAACATATCCATTCTTGTAAATCAAGCTTTATGCAAAAAGTCAACTTCTTGAGCTCCCAACTTGTTTTTCTTGATTACACTCCATCCATAAAGTCAGAAGCATTGTGTTTAAAGTGGTTTAACAACTCTATGAACCAAGTACAAGGCATGGAAACTTGAATTTCTCAAAAAAGTCACATGTTATGCATAAACATGTAAATTTGAATTTTGATCAACTAGAGCATTCCAAACTTGTTGCTTATAAATAGAGTCACTATTTGTGAGCTAGAACACGAGATTAAGCATCCTGAAATACCCCAAAACTCTCTCAAATCAGAAATTGCCCAAAAACTCCATTGTTGCACAGTTTCTGAGCTTGAACCTCAAACTCACATTTCCCTCGTGCATTTCTTGGCCTTTTAGTTTCTAAAGCTTCCTTACATCAAGTGTAACTTATCCATGTATCTGTCTCATTTCTGTAACATCATTTACACTATCTTCCATAACCAAAAACAGAGCATTACAGTTGGACTTCTCCAAGTCACCTCAGCCACTCTCAACTCAAGCAGGCCATTGCATTAGCTTTCTAGGACCTCAAGGAAGCTAACCTGATCATCACCATCACTTGAAACAAGCTCAAACTCCAAACACGATTTCCAGTTTTGAGGTAAGCTTTCTCAACTTGGAACTCTTCATACAGACATCATCAATAGTTTATTTGTGAATAAAACATGTAGATATTATTGCCCTGAAGCTAACCATGTCCTTAGTTTCCATTAATTTTGCTTGAGCTTAGAGAATTTTGAAACTGAAATTTCTGAAATTTTTAGGGTTTAGATTAGGGCCATTAAAATTCTTTCTTATCTTTGATCTATAGTTTTAATACTTTACATTTCTGGAATCGTGACAAAATTTGCTACAAGTTTCATGTTTACAATTTTCATTTTTTATGAGAAATAAGCAAGTTACAGTTGGTCTGGCTGGAGGTTGAAGATGAAGTCTTCAGAACACGTTTTGCCTTACATATTTATTGTTTCATTTGTATTAACGGATGTACAGCCACCCCAGTGGTAGAAGTGCGCGCTTGTAACCTATGGGACCTGGGTTCGAGCCCCAGTGGTACCCTTTTCATTTTTCACATTTTCATTTTTTCTGATTTTGGTTGTTTTTGGTAGGCGTTGGGCCCCTTTGGGCTTGGCTTGTTTTTGTTTTTGCTCACTGACCTCCCTGCTGACTAATGGCACCCTTGTCCCAAGTTTGTTTTTTTAAAATTATTTTATTTTATTTTCTTAAATATATTTTCTAAAATACTGGAAAAAAATCATAAAATACAAAAAATGATATATTTATACTTTGAATTAGTTTATCTTATTTTTCTCACAAAAAATATTTTTATTTATTATACTTTATTTATTTTTTACTTATTATCTTGTAAATAAATAAAATTAGGTTATTAGTTATTTTATTTCATATTAATTTAAATACATTATTTTTTATATAAAAAAGACTAAAAATATTTTATAATACTATAAATATTTTTAAAAGATAAAAATACTAAAAATACTTTTTTAAACTTATTTTCTTTTGATTAATTTATAGAATTAGGGTTTCACTTAAAATCTTTTTCTTAATAAAATTCAAATTCAATTAATTATTTTTCTTTATTTAATTAGGTCAAGGCAAAATCCCTTTTTCATGAAAATCAAACAAAGATACATTCTCTTTACATTTTTTTGCATTTTTGTACAATTCATTCATTTTATTACTCTGTATTTATTTATTTCCTTGTATATTTATATCAATTCAATATGGTTGTAATAGACTAATTAGGTTTAAATTCCTGCAATCCCCATTTACAAATTGTATACCCTCCCCACAAATGTTGTAATAGCGTAGTAACTTTAAATTTTGCAATTTGTCGCTTTTATATACAATGCTAGTAATTAGGGTTTGTATGGAAAGACTAAAACCAATGCTTAGAAAGCCCTAATTCAAGACAAAAACAAGCATGAAAATGATGCACTTGCACACAAACACCCCTAGGGTTATTCCACTTGGTTTCCTTATACAAAATGGCCATATTACGCATGTGAGATATCTTAGCAAAAACAAGTAAATACAAGATCATAGTACCTCGATGACGCTATCTAAGTTACCTTACAAATGATCTTAGTCCCTCCAAAAGAATTCTAAGATACCTTGTAACATTGCTAATCATGGCTATACGATGACCCACGCCCGTCCTGTTTACATCCAAAGATGGGGTTGCTTACCAAATCAATGGTAAGACAACAATGTTAAAGGAAAAAAGAAATGAACAAGAAAGACATTTGAGTAGGTAGATTGCTTCTAATTACTTGCTCCATTTCAAAACAAACATCCATGCTATTTTCAAAAACAAACACCCACACTTTCAAAACATCTTACAAAACTTGAAAACATTTTCAAAAGATCAACATCTTTGTATACATTCTTACGAACGAGAATCATTACAAAGATTGCCTAAACAATGGCCTCTTTACAAAATACTTTCAAAAAAACCACACAAAGCATAATTTTAAACAAAAGCAAGTGATCTAGCAAGTAACTAAGAGCCCATAGAAAACCATTGATGAAAAGGGTGATAATACCTTCCCTTTTCATAAACTACCCCCCGAACTCAAGAAATAATCTCAAAGGTCTTTCCTGTGCTTTTTCACCTTTCCTTTTGGATAAAAGAAAAGTCGGTGGCGACTCTTGCTAACCGCAACATTTGCGATCAAACGCAAAACACCCAAGTCAGTTCTCCCACTGTATCACAGGCGACATGCTATGAAGCCCCATATAGTCTATATGGAAATCCTCGGGAAAATGAGGCGAGCCTCGATAAATTTAATGACATCAAACGTCAAATCACTCCATAAAGAAGGTTAAGGGCGAGAATCATCATTTGTTGGAAAGGGTTCCCCCGTCTTACCTTCTTCAAAAATTGTTATATGACCATCCTTCGAAACCCAGGAGGACCATTTATTTGCTTTTATATTTTCAATGATGGTCTTAGATATGCATTTTTCCCTCTCCAATAATTAGGTCGCATGGGCGGTGTCATACCCCAAATTTGTCCTACCCTTTAACAAGAATCATTTGGCTCATGCATCATCATGTACATACATTCCATTAGGTCGCCTGACACAACATGCATCATTTATCAATAAAAATTTGGCTTGGGATCAGGGTTCATGATAATTAGGGTTTCCTTTTTGTTTTGTGGTTATTCTCTTATTTATCAAGATACAGGGTCATTCTCTTCTTTTCAACATCAAGTTGCAGGATTTTCTTCATCAAGATCTTAGATTAAGGTTTGCTTCCCTATGTTTGTCAAATAGTTAAGGCTTTAATCTTTATGCTTAAGGTTTCAACAAGATATGGTTATTTTCTTCACTTAAGAGTGTGAAGTCACATATAAGGAATTCTTTGTGGCTCTTAGTTCGAGTAATCTATTCCTATGCTTGTGTTCATCATTCGATCAAGACAAGATGCATCTATTGGGGAATCGTATTTCATCATTCATCAAGGGTACGCTTGTTGCTTGAGCTATAACATAAATATTGTGTTTTGCATAGAATTTGATGTACACGACATGCTAGGATTCTCTGGTGGATTTTGGTTGGTTCATCATTGATTCAAGATATTTTCTTCTAGGATAATTGTGTTGTTTGAAGAGCAAGATGCCTTGGACTTAGATTGTACTTGAAGTCTTATTTTATCTTATAACATGTTTCTACTTGAGTATGTTCATTTAAGAGTTGATTCTTGGTCATTCATTCATGGGTATTGGACCACGGCTATGTGTGTGGAAGCAATGGATTTCATTGGAACACTTTAAATGAAAATTCAGGTTCGAATAGATGAAAGGAACTAAGAGATAATGCGCTTCATTACTTGGAGGGGAAATCACAAAGTCAATAAGATTGCATATAAGGGTTGATTCAAGGTGTACATGGACAAAGTCCTTCTTAAGCTCTTTTTGTTTAATTAGTGACTATAGTTCAAAGTTTTCAAAATAGGATGGAATGGCAATTGAAATTGGAATATAATCAAAAGAAAAGGTTTGGAATTCGAAAGAAAAGAAAGTGCCTTAGAACATTTGAAGACATTGTCATTGAGCATTGCAAGCTATTGTTTTCAATAGATTATATTACAAAGTCTATTACATGTTTATGAAGCCATTACAAAACTGTCAAAATAAATCACAAAAAAAACTACATTCAGCCTTTTGTTTATAATCATAAGCTTAGGCATGCTCAACTTTGTATATGTATCTTAAAGTACTCAAACCAACTTGCATTCAGACTTTCCATTCCGCAATCTGGGCCGCTCAAGATATGGCACAACAATTCCTTAATAATACGGCTACGAAACTGCAACTTGTTGTCCGCTTAGACCCTGCTGCAATACATCAAATAGAAATCAGAAATCATTAACTCATGAACCAGCCTTCTATACATAATTACAGCCTTGCAAAATTATTATGAAAATAGTTCATAATCTCCATGACTTCATCCCCAAAACCATTTCAAAATTCTACTAACTACAACCCTGCATCAATAAAAAAACGAATCCAAACATCAAAAGTAGTTCATCAAGGAAACCAGTTTAGTCCAGTAGAAAAACCAAAACAGTTGGCATGTCCACAAATAACCATGCCCATACTAATTGTCTAGAAATGATTATCTATATTCCAAACCATACTAATTGTCCATAACAGTTTCCATCATTCTAACCATCACCTATTCAAACTAACTAAACTATTCCCTACACTTCAAGTTGTCAATAAACATAAGCAGTTCACTTAACTGACTACTGAACCATAACAAAAATCCAAATAACTAACCATTTCCAGCTTATCTAACAAATTTTATACTAACAGAATTTTAAACTAACTTGCACTTTATTTCAACTCACGGTTCCTAACAAAAGCTGAATCATAACTAACCTTCAACTATTTCAATCTCCTCCCTCCATCTCATAACAGAATTTCAACTTCCCCAACCGAATAAATCTTGACCATTGATACATTAACTAATTTCTTCCAATCAAATGGCTCAAAACAAACCAAGTTGCAACTAACGATTTCTAACATGCCTAACAGTTTCCTATCCACCAACTATTTTTACAAACCTATAACTAACCTCAATTTCTAAATTATTACTAACAACTCCAACAATTATAACAGAAAATAAAAGCAAGTTACCAATCCTAACTGAATTCTCTAACAAAATCATAACCAAATAATTGACTCAAAAATATCATCGTCCAATCTCTTAACAAACTCTTAAATCAAAGGCTGAGAATGACTAACCTGTAACAATCTCCTAAGAACCATATAACTGATTTCTCCCCACTCTTCACACTTCTGTACCATTCACCAAAGAACTCAGAAACTGCATCTACCATCTCTCCACCATTTTCGTTTTCTAAACCCTCACCATTTCACACCTTCTTCTCTCTCTGCAATTCATCTCCAACCTTCATCCCTGAAAACTGCATCTCTCTACCCTCTCTTTCATCATCATCCTCAACCACCTTTATCACATTGATTCTTCACTCTCTTCAACTGTCATCTACAGACTTCTTTGAGCTATAAACTACAATTCCAATAATTCCTCATAATCACGTATCTTTATCGCATCTTCACAAAGCTTCAATCATTTTCAGTCTTCATCACCAGTTTGCATCATCATCAATTTCGCCTCATCAATCTGCACGCAAACACATAAGTGGAAGAAAAGAAGAAGAAGTTCCAGATTTGCAAGCGCGGGAGCGAGAATAAGAAGAGGAGTGGAAAATTAATCGCATGCATAAACTTGCTCCTCTGGATTATTATTTTTTTGCCGATATCGTCATCTTTGAAGGGTCACTAGAAACTTCTTTCGAAAGGTAACGCTTATAGCCTTCTTCTATTAATCTTGTTGTGTTGTTGTTCTGATTGGATAGAACCAAAACCAAAGCTTTAGAGGTAACGATCCGCGAATATCTTGAGAAGTGAGTTCGCAAGGTGAATTCACTATGAATTGGCCGGAGAGATGATGATTTCGAACAGAGAGAGAATGAAAAGAATTGAGGCGAATTGATGTGATATGATTATGGTCTTGAGAATGGTGGCATTGTGACGCGGGAGAGTATGAATTCGTAGCCATCACCATTGTGATTCAAGGTAACAAAACACAAACCAATCAAACGTGGCACCTTGTCTCGAGGGTGTAACTCAAAAGTGTTTTCACAAGGGTTCGTCACCCATAAAAAACACAAAATAAACAAAAACATATGAGCCAAAATACGACACTCTAATTCCTTGAAAGGGATATGTAGGAAACAGGTCGTAGGGCCTAACCGAGCAAAATTTGTAAATACTTCCTTCTTTTCCCCTCATTTCTTTTGCATGCATTCTTCCTCAATAGTAAGCAGTATACATGGATTAGACACACACATAAGATAGATAACAAAAGTGGATACCATAGAGTACTATGGGCATGTGGGGTGCTAATACCTTCCCCTCGTGTAACATATTCCCTTACCTAATCTCTCAGTCGCAAGACCGTGACTTCTCTCTTATCAAGTTTTCTCAATGTTCACCTTTCCCTTTCGGTGGGATAAAAGACATTTGACGGCGACTTTATTGTTTGATGATGTTTATCTGGTTGTTTTAGGTGGCTCTTAGGGATGTCTGTAAGTGGGCATTAAACCCTTATCATGACCAGACGCTCCTTCTTTTCGGCTAGAGGAACTTTAGTTGTTTTCTCTGCAAGAAAGGCACAAGAAAAATATAAATCAATGTAATGAATAAGAAATCTCAAGACAGTGGTTTTTCTTGACGATAAACTCACCCAAGTATTTGTCGATCTCATTATCATTTCTATGATCTATAGTGATCATGGCACGAGAGCTCATGAATTTGAAGTCATTTAATAATCGAACCATATCTTGTTTAGTTGGGGTAAGGTAATCATAGTCAAAGCCAGTGATAATCTTCAGATCTCTCACCCATGACATGAGAAATAGAGGGGAGGTAGTCGCCCCGACCGTGACCATTATAGTGTAATCCCACCCTATGACCCTCACGAACTTGTCCTTCCAATCTTTGTAGGATTTTTGGTGGGGCTTTAACAATTTTCTTTTTGGTAGCCCGCATCAGGTCACACGACCACTTTTTGTGATGATTATGAAGTTATAGAAAGAGCAGAGTGCCTTGACTGTAGAGAAGACACCTAATCATTTACATATAATTTTGAATTCCTTAATTATATCCCAAATGTTGGGCGTAATCTGAGAGGGAGCAGCGTTTACAGTCGCTAAAAATTCAACTTGAAACGGCGAAAGGGTATTAAAACCTTTAAATCATAAATAAAAAGGAGTGCAAGTAGAAGTTATGAGTGCAAGTCCAAATCACATCATGTTTGTGTCCATTGTGTTGGGTGAGAATATGGACATTAAAAGGTCTATAATGGAGGCTTGAATGGACCGATTCCATTTTAGACAATTTCGAAAACATTTTAGATCCCATGTACGAAATCAAAGATTTTTAAAAAAGGCGCGAAAGTAAAACACAAAGTGAGAGAGTTTGGAAGCATCTCAATGAAACATTCCATATGAAATGGTACATTATATTCTAAATGCATTTGATTGCTTCATAAGCAAGTCAATAACAAGACTACACAAGTAGCTTTGTACTAAAGCTATTTCAAAATACATAGCTTATAGATTCTAACAAATAACATAATTAAAGTTATGATCCTTCAAAAAGATTGGTACACCACATACCTAAGCTTATACATTAAATATCTATAAGAAAAGTCCATCTTATGTGGTATATAATCAATGTAAACATGCAAAAATGCAACAATGCAAAAGCATGGTAGTCAATGCTTGAAAAGTAAAAGAGTTAAGGGAAGAATAAAAGATACACAATGATATATAGTGGTTTGGTTGTCGTCATCGCATTGCCTACCCCAATCTTTAATGGTGTTAAAACCATTGAGAAATAATCACGATCTTCCACTATTTTGATAAGCTTGATACAAGCATTTTGGTTACAACAGAATATTAAACAATAAACCACACTATTGATGCAGATACTTTAAATTGTTAACTAAACAAGATCTAAAAATACCTTGATCTAATGATTCTTCACGTGCACAATAATTCTGCTCCGAGTATTTGTATGTAGCTATCAACCCTTTGATCCTACTGATTTCTTGTTTTGAGTGATTTTCATGGCTAAGCACTTATTAGACAATTCCCAACTTTGTCTGTGAGCAATCTTTCTCTAACTCCACCAAGAATGGACGACTTCCAATCCCACCTTATGAACAATTGATACTTGATCTTGACAAATTTTGTCATGGAGTATATTGAAACACTCTTCTTGATGAATATCAAGGATACCAAACTAGATTCAAAGAATGATACTGCACCTATTACAAACACCAAAATTCACACAAAAACATTAGATATCCTAATGTAACATTAGTCTCCCTCAAGAACTCAATCCTTATAGGTGGAGGACCATAAACATAGAATTATGGCTAAGGATGAAGATGATGAATGGTGCCCAAAAATCTCACAAAGCATACTATAACATAAGGTGTTAGTCAAGGTATAGACGAATGTGAAAGTAGTACACAACACAAGGTTCTAACAAATTTCTAAATGAATGAGTCTTGGTAAATATGATATTCTTGAGATTGATTAATAATGAAAAACACAACAACATTAATCAACTCACTCTCTAAATCACTCAACATAATAACACAATTGCATAAAGCAAAGATGCAACAAAAAGGATAATGAATTTGACGTGAATTTCTAATCAAAATGTTGTTTGTAGAAGAAGAAGAGAAGAGATCATGGTGTGAAGATGAACACACTAAGAAGATAAGAGAAAGAAAACACTCACTATCTCTATGGGTCACATCCTAGGTTTCTCACACTTGTTACTTTCATCAAATAAACATTTATTTATATGAAGTATGAAAACTGGGTTTTTGAAGCAATGGTTCAAATCAAGTGAAAATCATGATTCAAATCAAATTTGGACTCTTGAACTGGTTGATTAGAATCAACAGAATACTCAGGGTCAACAAGCTTATTTAGAAAGTTTTCTTGATAACACTTCAGACTATCTTCAGGAAGAATATGCTTTACCTTGTGATAGAGTACTTCAACAGTCTGAATTCTTGATGACTTCTTCTTCAGCTTGCCATTAGGAGTATCTTTTCTTGCTTGAAATTTGAACCTTGGCCTCTTTGGTATTGAAGAAGAGGAAGAAGAAACTTGTGGTCTCTTCCAATGTTGCTTGTCAGACATGTTTCTCTAGTGATTGCTTGAAGCCATAACAAAAGATAAAATGGGTAGATGAATGATATGATGATGATTTGAGATGATGTTTATGAATGACATGACGATTTGGTCAAATGGGATTTTTGTTGAAATGAGAGGGAACTAGTGAAATGAAGTTTGAAAACAAAAATGTACGGGTTTCAATTGAAAGGGTGTGACTTTTCAATCCGTGATTTGAATCATGTGTAGAAAATGATTTAAATCATCAAGTTTTATTTTTAAGTGAAAATTTTTATGATTCAAATCATGTTGAAATACTGATTCAAATCAAATTGAACAACCTCAAGCCTCAAATGTCATGATTTAAATCACAGGTTTAGTTGAAAAGGTTTGATTCGAATCACGAAGCAAAATTTTGAAAAAAATTGAAAAATTGAGACTTTTCAAATTGCCTAGTCAACTTAAAAATTTAAACTCCTTTCAATGATTATACAAAAACATTTTAATGATACGGATGAATGCTAAAATGATTGGGCTTATTTTGATGCAAATGAAAAGAATTTAATGCACATGAATTTTATATGTATGCAAAAAGTAATTTCAATGCTCAAAATAAACAAGAATATATGAGATGTAGATGAATGAAATTAGCGACATATTAATTAAAACCAATGCATTGTATAAATGACAAATCAAAGTATGCAATGCATAAGCACATCATGCATACAAACATATTTTAGCCATACCACACATAAGGACAAAAATAATTATACTCATGTACACACAAAAGAAATAAAGAAAGGTTGGAATGATCATACCAATTTGACGATCTAAGCTTAATCTGTTGTATACGATAGCAGTCAGGAATCAACAACCAGAAAGAAATAAGTTGTAAAGTACAAATAGTCATATACTAATTAGATACAACTCATTTTACACGTTTAAATAACACTCTCAGACGCTGCTTCATAAATCTTCAGAAGATATTTGAATGACAATAGTTTGATTTACACCAATTGACATAACTTATCAATTCCAAATGACTGATTCAAATCTTTGGCAATTGATTAGCACTTCAAGTATATTCCTTGAATCTTTTGAAATTATTGAAACTTCTGAGAATTAATTGCAATAGTCATACTACTGCTTTTACCTTCTTTTTACGACAACCTTGGAAGAATAGGTCACTTAGAAGATGCTTTTGTTTCCTTATTTTATCTCATAGTAATTTCCAACATGATAATGTGATTGTAGGTCCATTTTATGAGATCAATCAAGAACAAATTTGAAGACAAACTACACAATACAAAAACTGCACATACCTCAAAAAGTAGTTAGTTCAATCTTGGACGAATCAAATATTAGAAAAGTATCTTAAATTCAATTAATGTTTGAAGAACATATTAGCAAGGTTTTGCTTGTAATAATCTATGCAGTGCTTTGCAAAGAACAATCATGCAAAAGTATGTTAAGGTAATTCTATTTGAGATTCATTGAATTGCATAAACTTCTAAACAATTAGAAAAACTCGTATAGGATCAAAAAGAACATATCCTCAACTTTTGGAGTCACAAGACTTTAATAAAAACCCTGCTCTGATACCAATTATTGGGTGAGAATATGAACATTAAAAGGTCTAGAAGGGGGGTGAATATACTAAATCCCTTTTAGACAGTTTCAAAAACATTTCAGGTCCCAAGTACGAAACAAAAGATTTTTTAAAAAGACGCAGAAGCAAAACACAAAGTGAGAGAGCTTCGAAGCATCTAAATGAAACATTCAATATGAAATGGTACATGATATTTGTAATATGGTGAGAGAACTGACTTGGGTATTTTGTATTTTATTGCAATTGTTGCGGATATCAAGATTCGCCACTAACTTTTCTTTATTCCAATAAAGGAAAGGTTGAAAAGAACAGGAAAGACCTTTTGAGAATTTTCTTGAGTTCGGGGGGTAGGTTATGAAAAGGGAAGGTATTAGCACCCTTTTCATCTGTAGTTATCTACGGGCTCTTAGTTGCTAGATCATTTTGAAATGCTTTGTTTGAAAGGTGTTTGTGATAGGTTTTAAAAGTATTTTTGAAAAGTGCCTTTGTTTAGGTGAACTTGGTAATGATTCTCGTTTCAGCGAAAATGTACACAAAGTGTTGACTTTTGAAAATATTTCATTTGAAAGTGTTGGTGTGTTTGAAAGATGTTTGAAAAATGGTTGTGAGTAAGAAACTACGAAAGTTCTACCTACTCAAAAAGTATTTTTTCATTTCCTCCTCCTTTAGATATTTCTATCTTACCATTGATTGATAAGAAGTCTTGTCCTTGGATGTGAAGGGACGGGCGTGGGTCATCATGTAGTCATAGAAGGCAACATTGTAGGATACCTTAGCAATTTGTCGT
This sequence comes from Vicia faba, assembly GCA_948472305.1. NCBI lineage: Eukaryota > Viridiplantae > Streptophyta > Magnoliopsida > Fabales > Fabaceae > Vicia > Vicia faba. The sequence goes on from OX451737.1 coordinate 1,348,197,552, forward strand.
AAGGGTCTAATATCGTTTTACCAAAAGAAAAATCGAAGGGTCATCGAGGGACTATGATCTTGTATTCGAGGGTCATTGCTAAAGTGTCCCACGTTCGAGGGACATGACTGTTTTTCTCAAGGAAGCACGTGAAGTTAACCCTAGAGGTGCACGTGTGCAAAAGTGGTTGTTTTTCATGCATTTTGCCTTGAATTTAGGGTTTTCTATTGGTTGATTTTAGTCTTGCCATACAAACCCTAATTACTAGCAATAATATTGAAAGTGATAAATTGCGGAATTTTAAAGTCCTACGCTATCACTTTTTTTTTGGGGATGGGGATACAAGTTTATGAATGGGGGATGAAAGTAATAAAGTTCTAATTATACTATTACAATCATATTTAGTATTGAATGATAATAAAAATATAAAGAAATATAAAGATAATGTAAAAAAAATTGTTTTAAAAAAACTTTTATGTATTGACACATACACTTACGCATTGATACAAAAACTTTTTATGTATTGAAACATGCACTTATGCATTGGCTCATATTTGTTTTGTATTGAAACATGTCCTTATGCATCGATACATGTCATTTGTTTGCTCCTAGAAATCAAAATCAACTCAGCATGAGTCGACACATAAGGGTTTGTATCAACTCATACTGCTTTGTATCGACACATGCGCGTTTTGTATCGAATCATACTCATTTCTTGCTCCTGGAAGTCAAAAACAACTCAGTATAAGTTGACGCATAAGGGTTTGTATTGACTCATACTGATTTGTATCGACACATGCACATTTTGTATCGACTCATACTCATTTATTATTCCTGGAAGTCAAAAACAACTCAGTATGAGTCGACACATAAGGGTTTGTATTGACTCATACTACTTTGTATCGACACATACGCGTTTTATATCGATTCATAACCTGTTTTGTACATAATATGTGTCGACTCATAGTGACATACATCGACAATTATACTGTTGTTTTTTACTTCTAACATTGTTCTGCTACATGTAACATGGTTAGTGAAAATGAAAAGCAAGCATATGATTAGCTTCAAGGAAATTATATCTACATTTTATCTTCATAAATGAACCTTTAATGATGTTTTTATAAAGAGTTCAAAGTCGAGAAAACTTACCTTGAAACTGAAATTTCTGTTTTGATTTTGAGTTGGAGAAGTCAAGTTGCAGGTGGCTATTTTTGAGTTTGGAAAATAGTGATGTTACATAAGTTGTTCTTGAGTTTGAAAAAATTCTATATGATATATGTGGAGTGTTTGGATGGTTTGTTTGGACAAAACTTGCAAGGTGTGAGAGGTTCAAAGATTTGGAATTCAAAATACAAGAGTAGAGGTTTTATGGACAATTATGTTTTTTGTGAGTAAAGAGGGTTTTGAGGATTTTCAACACACAAGAATCTCTCTATTTTTTTGGCCTCTTTCACTTTCAAATTCTCCCTCTATTTATAGGCAAGAGGTTTGGGAACAAGAGCTGATTAGGTTTACAAGACAACATGTTATGGTTTGATTGGGATGCAAATATCAAACCATGTTAATTATCCATAGTCCCAAGATGAAGTACTGAAGTTTCTTGTATAGAGGGGCTACTTTCCATGATTTATGGTGGAGTAAAATCAGAAGTAAGCAAGATATGGAATCAAGACAAATTTTGTACCTAAAGCTTGCTTTTCTATAATAACAATGGTGCCTTTATGAGATAAATGGAAAGATCTTTTGGACAATGGCTCAAACACTTGGGTAATAGCTCAAGAGTAGGTCTAAGAATTAAATTATGGTGAGATTGAAAAGTTAGAAGGCTTGCAACATAAGTTATGCAACATAGCATGTAGATTGGATTATGTGTTCTTCACCAAAAATGATTTATAATTCAAGAATGGATGTTCAACTTCATGCCTTTGAATCTCCCAGCTCAAGTATGATAAATTCATGCTCTTGGATGGAAAGCTTGAAACATTGTCTTCTACTTTCATGTTGACCACTTTGGCTAAATAAAATTGGAACTTGATGAAAAATGGCCAAGAAGTTGAGATAAAAACTGACCAAAACCTGTTGAAAATTTCTCTAAGTGTTTTATGAAAAATGTCATGACTTTAGGAATTTATAACTCAAAATCTAAGCACTTCTACGAGTTTATTAGCAAAGCAAAGTTATAGATCTCATCAATATCTACAATTTCATGTTTAAAGTTTTCTTTGAATCATCTTGCATCTTGGTGAAAGATTGGCATGAAGTTATAAAATTATCATGTATGAAAACACTTAGAAAAATTTCTAAGTCTTGGAAAGTTTGACTTTTCAAATTGACTTTTGACTTTCTTGATTTCTTGATGATCAAGCTTCATATTTATGAATGTCTTGATGAAATATGATCTTTGAAATTAAATCTTTTGACTTTTTGTGCATCAGTTGACTTTTTCATCAATTGACAAAATTCCATCTATCAATCCAATGATCTTGAGAAATGTTTTGAGCCATGAAATTAGGTCAAAATTATGTCCTTGAAACCTTGATATCATGTTTCAAACCAATAAGTCATGTATTAAGTCAAAAGTCAAGAATTAGTCATTCTCAATCAAAACCCTAATTTTGACCATTTTGCCCTTTTGATAAGTTGAACATTTTTTCTTGAGGAATTGTGATCCAAACTTGATCAATTGATGCATATGACTTAAAAATGTTGATATTGATCAAAAATCTTGAAGTTTGGCTGTAAGTTGACCATAATTGGCTTTTACCCAATACAGCTGATTTTAGGTCATCTGATCAATTGATTGAGCAACTTTATGATGCAAGACTTGAAACTTGACATGAGTATTCTTGAAGGTCTAAAATGATCCATGAAAGTCATTTGAAGCATTAGAAGTCCAATTTTCCTTGTGAAAATTCAAACCCTAATTTGAGGCATCAATGTTGAGGAGATGGCTTAACCTAGTCCACACTTGTACAAGCTTGAGCTATTGAAGATATTGTGAAAAACGTCTTGAGAAAAGAGAGGGAAAATTTTGGGGTACAACAACTGCCCCTGTTCAATATTCTTAAACCTGAAGAGTTAGACTAGCATGTCAGCCATTCGTGACTTATAGGTAGAAGATGATTGAACACTAGAGTGCCCAGAAATTTGCACTCGCTGGTCTATAAAGTAATGTCATTGGTTGATTGTGTCGGGAATGGGCTTAAAAATGGAATCCAAAGTGACTGCTGGTAAGTATAAAGCTTGACTGTGACTATTATTTTAACGTATACTGGAAGGAAACCTATGGTGACTACTACTTCAATAGGTAATGAAGGAATCTTGACGATTACTACTTCAACAGGTAATAAAAGAATCTTGACGACTACTACTTCAACATGTAATGAAGGAATCTTTAATGACTACTACTTCAACATGTAATGAAGGAATCTTTGACGACTACTACTTCATCATGTAATGAATGAATCTCTGACGACTAATACTTCAACAGGTAATGAAGGAATCTTTGACGACTACTACTTCAACGGGTAATGAAGGAATCTTTCAGTACTATTTCAATAGGTAATGAAGGAATCTTTGACGACTACTGCTTCAACAGGTAATGAAGGAATCTTTGACGACTACTACTTCAATCGGTAATGAAGGAATTTAATGACTACTACTTCAACAGGTAATGAAGGAATCTCTGACGACTACTACTTCAAGGAATCTATGACGACTAGTACTTCAACAGGTAATGAAGGAATATCTGACGACTAATACTTCAACAGGTAATGAAGGAATCTAAGCTTAATTTTGTCTCAGAAAGATATTCTTTAGAATGACTCCCTGGGACAAATCTTCGACGGAAATATTTGTCATATTTTAGCCACTGGAGAAATTTGTAGATGGTTGAGGACATGCATCTGTTGATTGATCTTTTCCTTAAAAGTAAAAGAGTTAGTTGTATGCATTTCGTAATTATGTTCTCAAAATAAATGAGATTATGCTATATGTGTTTTGTATGCATTTGTCATGATGTGTGAATGTGTAATGTTATTGAAATGTATCTACGTCTGGGAAAATAAATCCTTGACAACTGCTAGGGAGATTTGGGAAGCTTAAATCCCGGACTACTGTTGGAGATGAAGAGTATGTCTATCTTCAACCTTGTTTAGAATGCTTCTGTTGGGAATTCCTGTTTGTTTATTTGAGGAAACTCTGTAGGGAATGTTGGTTTCTGCTTGGGAAGTAGGGTTCAGGAACTTTGGTTGTTCATGGCTCTATTGGGGAATTTGATTCTTATATGCCCTGATTGGGGATAAAAGAGATGACTAAAATTTCGACTTGTATGGGGGAGGATGAAGTTAAACTATTATCTGGTCGGATTCCAGGCTTCACAACAATTTTCTGGAGATAGTATCAACTCCAATGGGGAAAAGGAATTTTGTCAGTTGATTTGTAGTAGTCTGAGGAATAAACTCAAACTGGGGAGATTGTAATCCGTTGGGGAAATAAACCCTATTGAGGAAAGTATTCTGGTGACCTCACTCGAGAAATGAATTATTTTGGTGTAGAACCTTCACAAGGTTTCTTTTCGAGCTTTGGAAGTCCAAACTTGGTTGGGGAAGAGAATTCCCATGGAATATGTCAATTGGAAATATGGATGGAAAATGTATGAATTCCCTCTGTGGGGATAAGTTTATTGAAGTAGCTCTGTGGGGATATCCTAAATCCTTGAGCAAATGCTTATTACTATTTTTGTGCATTCATTTATTAACAGTTAATCATGTTCATATGTATATGTTCATTCAATTTTAGTCATTGGACGCTTTTTCACTCAAAACATAAAAAACAAAGATGTTTGTACTTTAAAGTATATTTGTATTCATAACCTACCAATAAACAGGCATTTTTGTACAGGGAGACAAAAATCCTATTAAGAGGAAGTTGTCGAAAAATGAAGAATTCAAAGTGAAAACAAAATTGTATAGCCATGTGGAAGTGATCTCATTGAGTTCCAACTGCGCTATTGCCCCTATATCTTCGAACATCATCCCTTGTCATTGAAATAAGTTGATTGAATTGATCTTACACCCAAGAACTTGGATCTTGGTAATAAAGCTGGATGTAGTGGTTTCACGAGACATAGTCATACGCTTTGATCCTTAACTTTTGCCTGGACCGCCCTTTCGGGTTTTCAGTCCACCAGGATACCCTTTTTTGCCCAAGCCGCCCTTTCGGGTTTTCGACTTGCCGGGTGTACAATCTATTGTATATATCCCTAAATTTTTCCTGAACCCTTTTGGTTCGCCAGGATGCCCCTTTTTTTTTCCTAGGTATGTCAACCCAGTGGGTCATTTTTATGCCTAGTATTTTTTAACTATGTCTGCGTTCACCGGATGCGGAAAATCTTTGTCGTCCATAGTAGTTAGCATCATAGCTCCACCAGAGAATACTTTTTTAACCAAGAATGGCCCTTCGTAAGTGGGAGTCCATTTTCCCCTGGGATCGCCTTGAGGAAGAATGATGTGCTTTATTACCAAATCGTCAGTCTGATACACTCGAGGTTTGATCTTTTTGTTGAAAGCCTTGTGTGATCGGTGGAAATAGAACTGACTGTTTTAAAGCTGGTTCGCGAAATATCGCGGTAAGCAAGAGTCGCCACCGTCTTTTATGTTCTCCAACAAGGAAAGGACAAAAGCACAGCAAAATTCCTTTTCGAGAATGTTTCTCGGTTCAGGAGGTAGATTTATAGAAAGGGAAGGTGTTAGCACCCTTTCTATCCGTGGTTATCCACGGGCTCTTAGGTACTTGCTCACTATGTTTTCAAAAGATTGTTTGCTTTTCAAGTGTTTGTGGATTTTGAAAAAGTTTAGTTTGAAAGACTTCTAGGTAACTCTTGTATCTGTCCTCAAGAGTGTATGAAGTGTTTGTTTGAAAACTTTTTGAAAGTGTAAGTGCGAAAAGTTGTGTTTGTTTTTGAAAGAGCAAGTACCCAGGAGAAATCTACCTACTCTAAGTAATTAGGCTGTGTAATAGTCCTTTAGACAGTACTATCCTACTATTGAGAAGTAGGTAGCACCGTCGTTGGAGTTATTCAGGTCAATTCGATTATAAGGGACATGTGTGGTCACCAAAGCAATAGTAGGACGCCTTAGCGGTAACCCTAATGTCCTAGATCCTTTTTATCCGAGGCAACTGGATCTTTTAGACAGGAGGGCGACCTCTAAAACACCCTATACTTGATGACCACCTCGAGGCAACCAGGTGAGGCGTACCCTAGGAGTGGCATGTGCATGTGTGTTAAATTCAGTTAAGATTATCTTGTACATGTTATTGGTGAGCTACGGGTTGATTTTATTTTTCATACAGGTCTTGTCATGCATATTAACAGTTAATGATTGCGGAAAGTAAATTGCGGAAAATTGAATCTACGCTATTACAAGGCGTCGGGTTTTACATCGCCAAAAACATAACCCTTTGGAAAATAAATACGAGAAATTAAAGAAAGTGATAAAGGAGGTCCTAATTACGCTATTACATTCCCGGAAACAGTTACATAAATATAATGAATTAAAATAAATATGCGCGCGAAAGATTGAATTGGGACGTCCTTAGGGTTTTGACCCTTTTTGAGAAGAGAATTGAATTTGTCCTTTTTTGCATTTAATTAAAATTAAACCTAACAACTAATTAATTAATTAATTAAAGGAAAAAATATTTTTGTGTTTTTTATGTTTTTTAATGAAAATAAAATAAAAGGAATTAAAATTAAAAGTTAGTAAAACCTAATCCTAAGTTTATTTTATTTATTATGAAAAGAATCAAAATTAAACCTAATTTAAACTAAATTGGTTTGTTAGCATTTTATTTACAAAATAATTAAAATTAATAAATAAGACTAATAATAATAATTAATAAAAATATTTACATTTTAATTTTCTGACTTTGTTATGAAAAATAATATTAATTATGTTGGTTAAATAAATAATAATAATAATAGTTAGAAATTAGTAAAAGAAAAATAAAAGAAAAAATATTTAACCAGGGGGGTGTTGGGCCCATAGGAGGTGAATTGGAATTCCCAGGCCCATTAACATCAAGCCTTCGTTGACTTTCTGGATCAAGTGCCTGTTGGTTGACTGAGTGCATGGTGAGGATCATCCCATGACCACTGGATCTGTGATTGTGGACACATGGCGTGCATCAGGATGAGGCGTATGGTGGGACACTTGGGATAGCCTGCACAGAACCATGTTAAGAAAAAATAGAAATAATATTTGGGGGACCTGGGAATCGAACCCAGGTCCCAATGGTCACCAGACAACTCATCCTCCACTACGCCAGCTGAATGCCTTTGTTATTATAGTGATCAATAAATATAATATTAAGAATAAACAATATGCTGGACAAAAGCAACACGCGCGCCTTTTTGTTTGAATGGTCCAATGGTATCTTAACACGTCTTCATCTTCTTCAATTGTCCTGAAAAAAATAAAGAGATAGCGGGGGTTTTTAACCCCCACAAAGCAGAACGAGGAAAAATAGTGAATAGGTGTACGCTAAATATAAATTGTTCGCGAGCATCTCAATGTGTCCGTCTCATTCCAACGATTTTAACCATGGGTCTCTCAAGGTCTAATTTTCCCTGTACAGCAAAGCCCTAATCTGGAAGCTTGGAAACCCTAAAATTCATTAATGGTGATTTCTGTTTCAGGGCTTTTCAGTCCAATTAACCTATGCCAAAAGCTTTGTATGAACTCAAGCAATGCAAAACAAGGGTTAGAACATGTTAATTATGCATAAATCATGAGTTACGATTATGAAAAAGAATAAGCAAACCGTGAGTTGTTCTGAACAGTTTATGTAGCCTTAAGACTTGGTTTTGATTGTAAATCGTTTCTCACACCTCTAGCAATGTATTGGAATCAAGAAAAGGCTTTGAATTGGCGTGGAAAGTAGAATTCAGTTTTCAAGTTTCTTTGATATTTTTTCAATGTTCTTATGGCTTTTGTGCAGCAGTTCTCACGTGAATAGCATTAGGGTTAGGTTGTGCATATGTAATGGAAGGGAATTAGGTCAAAGTTTGGGCCAAGGATCCATGGAATTATGGTTTGTATATTTGATTTTCAATCAAATCTTTTTGCCTCTTTTTGATGGAGAAAACTTGCCAAAATTGGAGATCTTTGTCCCCTTGATGTGCACACGAATTTGCCAGCTCATACTGATCATATTTGCTTCATAAAAAGATTTGAAAACCATATCTTTGAATTTCCTACATTTTAAATCAATTAAATGAATTAATATTAATAAAAAATTAAATTAATTAATTAAAAATAAGAAAATAAATCAATTTAAGCTCAATGGGTCGTGCATAAGCCTTGGACAATGTTTCAATAAGAAATTTGAGGCCCATTAGCAAAAATAAGGTATTTTGAGCAAAGTTGACTTTTGCACATTCACAAAAATTTCCCAACTTCTCCAATGCATATCTTGCTCAATTTTGATCATATGAACATGTTCTTGGACATTTTGGAAAGGTCTTGAAGTCCTCTAACCAATGCCTTTTGTCCCATGTCATTTGGATTCACCAATATCAAGTTATGGTCTTTGACTTAAAGTGCATTTTTGTTAACTTTTGAAATTGACCTATAATGTAGAAATTGATAACTTTTTGTGGGAGCATTTCTTGGACGTGGAATGTGAAGATGAGTTGTAGGAAATTTCATCCCCTTCAAAATGAGCATTGGATGGGATTTTCCTGATGAACCATGAAAAATTTATGCCCTGGTCAAGATACAGTTGACTTTTCTACTGTCCAAAAATAGTAACTTTTGCATCTTTGATGATTTTTGAGCCATGCTTGAGGAATCATGATAAAGACTTGATCAAATGATGATTGTGGCCTCAAAATAAGATGTTGACCAAAAATTCTGACTTTTGACTGCAAAATGACCATTTTACCCCTGCAGTTGATTGTGAAGCAAATGAAGCTTTTGATTGTGCAATTTGCCACTGTGAGTCTTGAGATTTGGCATGTAGGTGCTTGACAATATATATAGGCCTATGGGACTTGATTGAACCATTGAAAACCTCAAATTCCTTGAAGGAAACAAAACCTTAATTTTGACTGGCTTAGGAGGCATTTGGACTGTGCAACCCTTGAGTAGTCTTGAACCATTTGAAGATGATTCTTGACAAATCTTGAAGAATATGGGAGGGCAAATTTTGGGGTACAACACCTTGATCATGTGCTTTTGATGCATTTGACCATGATAAACAGCAACCAATCTCTTTTCATCAATCAAGTTCAACTGATCCAATCTTGTCTGAATCCATTCACCTTCTTCTAAGCCCGCTTCTTTCATAATCCTTAAGAAGGAATCTGAACTTCGATGGGCAGGACAACTTTCATGCCATAGACTAAGGAAAATGGGGTTGCCCCAGCTGAAGTTCGAGCCGAAGTATAGTATCCATGAAGATAAAACTGTAGTATCTCATGCCAGTCTTTATAGGTCACCACCATCTTTTGTATAATCTTCTTTATATTTTTGTTGGCGGCCTCCATTGCGCCATTCATCTTAGGTTTGTATGGAGAAGAATTATGATACTTAACTTTGAACTGCATGCATAGTTTAATGATCATGGCATCATTGAGATTGGTTCCGTTGTCATTGATAATCCTTTCAGGGATGCCATACCGACAGATGAAGTTATGCTTGATAAACCTGACTACAACATTCTTAGTGACTGAGGCAGCTTTGACCCATTTGGTGAAGTAGTCGATGGTAACGAGGATGAAATGGTATCCATTATAGGCAGTAGGTTTGATCTCTCTAATCATGTCAATACCCCACATTGCAAATGGCTACGGATCAGTCATGACATTCAAAGGAATTTGAGGCACATGAACCTTGTCGGCATAGATCTGACATTTATGGCAAGTCCTCGAGTGGTGGTGACAATCAGTTTCCATAGTCGACCAAAAGTAACCAGCCCTCCGAATCTTCTTGGACATAGTATGCCCGCTATAATGAGTTGCAAAGATGTCATCATGCATATCTTCCATGATCTTCTCTGCCTCCTTCTTGTCTATACAATAGAGAAGAGTAGAATCATGGTTGCGCTTGTACAGAATCCCATTGCTTAGGAAGAATTTGGATGAGAATCTTTGCAGGAATTTTTTGTCGTTGATTGAAGCTCCTTCAGGATACTCTTGTGTTTTAAGATATCTTCTCACTTCATGATACCAAGGCCTCTCCTCGTCCGTGTCAATCTTATAACAGTGTGTCGGTTTGTCAAATCTTTCGATTGTAATTCTAGGAGCCTCGTTGTCCCAATTGACTTTGAACATGGATGACATTGTTGCTAAAGCATCTGCCAACTGATTTTCTTCCCTTGGAAATTGTTCAAAAGTGACCTCCTCAAAGTATGGGATCAATGTTAGCACAAGCTCTTTACAGAGGATCAGATTAGGATGTTTGGTATCCCATTCGCCTTTAACTTAACTAATTACTAAAGCTAAGTCTCCATATACGCTTAAGAACTTAATTCTTAGGTCGATACCAAACTTTAGTCCCAAGATGTATGCCTCATATTCAACCATGTTGTTAATATAGTCAAAGCACAACCTAGCAGTGAAAGGTGTATGGAAAGCTTCGGGAGAAATAATCATAGAACCAAGTCCATTACCCAAAGCATTGGAAGCCCCATCAAAAACCATAGTCCATCGGGATCCTTGTTCAAGTTCGTCATACGGTCTAAGCTTTTCACAATCAGTTATTAGCATGATATTCTCGTCTGGGAATTCAAAGTTCATAGATTGGTAGTCATCAACAGCTTGATGGGCCAAATTATCCGCCAATACACTTCCTTTGATGGCCTTTTGTGTAGTATATTGAATATCATATTCAGTCAAGATTATTTGTCATCTAGCTATTCGTCTGGAGAGAGCTGGCTTCTAGAAGATATATTTGATGGGATCTATCTTAGAAATCAATAAGGTAGTAAGTCAACATATATTGTCTTAGCTGACGAGTAGCTCATGCCAAAGCGCGTCAAGTTTTCTCGAGCAGTTAATATCCAATTTCACAGTTGATAAACTTTTTGCTAAGGTATTATATTGCATGCTCTTTTCAGCCAGACTCGTCAGATTGACCCAGCACACACCCCATTGAATTCTCTAATACAGTCAAGTATATAATCAGAGGTCTTCCTTTAACTGGAGGAATCAGGATTGGAGGTTCTTGCAAATACTCCTTGATTTTGTCAAAAGCTGCTTGGCAATCGTCATTCCATCTGACTACTTGATCTTTCTTCAATAATTTAAAGATCGGCTCACAAGTAGCAGTCAAGTGAGATATGAATTGGGCAATATAGTTGAGTCGACCTAAAAAACCTCTGACCTCTTTCTTAGTACATGGAGCTGGAATTTCTTGTATGGGTTTGACTTTTGCAGGGTCGACCTCAATACCTTTGCCACTAATGACAAACCCTATGAGTTTTCTGGACCTTACCCCAAAGGTGCATCTGCTGGGATTCAGCCTCAACTTGTATTCCTTTAACCTTTCAAATAGCTTGTGTAGATGATCAAGGTGTTGTTCCTCAGTTTTCAATCTTGAAATCATGTCATCAACATAGACTTCTATCTCATGATGAATCATGTCATGAAATAGGGCTACCATAGCTCGTTGATAGGTTGCCCCTGCATTCTTCAAACTGAAAGGCATGACCTTGTAACAGAAGGTGACCCATTGTGTAACAAAAGTGGTCTTTTCCATGTCTTCGGGCGCCATTTTGATCTGGTTATATCCGGAGAAGCCATCCATGAAGGATAAAACCTTGTGTTGAGCAGTGTTATCGACCAAGACATCGATATGTGGTAGTGGGAAATCATCCTTGGGGATTTCCCTATTCAGGTCTCTATAGTCTATGCACATACAGACTTTACCGTTTTTCTTAGGCACAGGGACCATATTTGCCACCCATTGAAGGTATGACATCACTGCCAGGAAACCTGCATCAAATTGTTTCATTACCTCAGCCTTTATCATCTCAGACATATCTGGTCTCATGCGACAAACCTTTTGCTTGATTGGAGGATAATCTTTCTTCATTGGTAGGCGATGAACTACAATATCAGTATCAAGCCCCGACATATCTTCATATGACCAAGAAAACACCTCAACATAATCATGCAGCATCTGGAATAACCTCCCTTTGACACTTTCTTCTAGGTTAGCGTCGATCTTAACTCCTTTTTTATCTGCCTTAGTACCTAGGTTTATCACTTCAACTAGTTCCTCGTGTGGTTGAATGGCTTTTTCCTCTTGCATTAGAAGTCTGACGTGTTCCCCAGGTATTTCACAATCTTCCTCGCCTTCGTCTTCGACTTGATAGATTGGATTTTCGAAGCCATAGATGGCAATAGCAGAGTCGTTAAGATCCAGCGTGGATGTGGATCTGCAAATGTGTGTGTGTGTGTGTGCATGTAAGGTCACATGGCTATTTTTTTGAAAATGCAGTAAAGAAAGACAATGAGCGCAAAATTTGAATGCAAAAGAGTCCAATGTTTTTTCATTAAAGTGAGCATATGGCATATGAAAATGATAAACCCTTAATAAATGGACCAATGTGCCTCGGGCAAGGCACATGGCTTAAAGTCATTGTTTCAATAAAATTATAGACAAAGTTCTTAAATTAATAAAACAGTAAATGGTAATTACTCCTTGTTGAGAAATATTGGAATGAAGTCCTTGGTACGCCAGTTGTTGAGTCCTTCATCAATAGTCGGGCAGATTCAGTCATCAAAGTCACATTCATCGTCAGTCTTCAAGAGCATTCACTTCATGATTACTGATGTGAAGAGGTGGTTTCCCTGCACGAGTATGTCTGACCTCTTTTTGAGTTTTGGTAGTGAAGCCCAAACCACATTTGTCTAACTTGAAAGGGAAATCAGGAAGTTGTCCCCAAATGGTGCAACCTGTAACGCCCATAATTTAATTAATTATTTAATTAAATTATTTTTAGAATATTTGTGAAGATAGGTTATTATTAAATTGGATTTATTATATTAAGTGGAGAAATAATATTAGAGATATAATATTATGTGGTGAAATAATATTAGAAGTGTAATATTATTTAAGGTGGGCCTATTTTGAGAGAGTAGAAGTAATAAGGGGGTGTAAATTTTGAGCCAAATAATAAATAAGGAATAATATAATATTAGGTTATTTTACTATTTGTGAGAAGGTAGAGAAGAAAGAAGCAGTAGAAGAAAATAAGGATTTGGAGGAGAACGTGAAGCTGCTGGAAAAAGTGGAAAACGGCAAGAACGAAGATTCAACCCGGAAATTGTAGAGCGACCTTCAATCCAAGGTAAGGGTGGGGTTCTGACTTTATAATTGGGTTCATGATGTTTGATATGTGGGGTTAGAGGTGATTGCTGTTTTGTTCTTGAATTGGATGTATATGATGATGTATGATGAAGATTTGATGAATTTTAGATGAATAACGATGCCATGATGTTGTTTAATCAATGTAGTATTATAGGATAATGTTAGGTGATGTTCTATCATGTTTATAATGAGGTTTGTAGGACTGTAACATAATTCCCGTAGTGAAATTACAAAAGAAAACAAAGAAATTATGCAGACTGTAGCAGGATGTGTCGACCCCAAATTGGATGTGTCGATACATGAAGGCTGATTGACTCAGGATGAGTCGATACAAGAAGGGCTTGCATCGATGCATGGAAGTTGCAAGACTCAAGATGATCGACCAGTAAGGTGCATGTGTCGACACATGCTGTGATTTAAAGCCAGGATGAGTCGATCCATAAGGAGGATGTGTCGACTCATAGTGTACAGATGAAGCAGGATGAGTCGATCCATAAGTGTGATCGGTGGATCTGGAACTGACTGTTTAACGCTGGTTCGCGAAATGTCGCGGAAGCAAGAGTCGCCACCGTCTTTTATTTTCTCCAATAGGAAAGGACAAAAGCACAGAAAAATTCCTTTTAAGAGATTGCTCTCGGTTCGGGAGGTAGGTTATAGAAAGGGAAGGTGTTAGCACCCTTTCTATCCATGGTTATCCATGGGCTCTTAGATACTTGCTCAATGTGTTTTCAAAACTGTTTGTTCGCTTTTCAATGTGGGTTTAAAAAGTTTCTTCGAAAAATTTCAGATCGACTCGTACGTCAGAGTGTTTGAAAAGTTTGCTTTGAAAGCTTTTGAAAATGTGTCAGTGTGAAAAGTCTTGTTGAGTTTGTTTTGAGATTAGAGCAAGTATCCTTGAGAACCTACCTACCCTAAGGAATCCGTCTGTGTAAATGTCCTTAAAAGTAGTGCCATCCCACCATTGAGAGGTAGGTAGCACCACCGTTGGAGGTGTTCGGGTCAATTCGAGGTTTGGGACATGGTGATCACCAGAGCAATGGGAAGACACCTTAGAAGCTACCCTCATGCCAGGTTCCCGGATCATGAGGACTTACTAAGACATCCTCTACTCGACGATCACCTTTCGAAAGGCAACAGTGAGGCGTACCCTAGGGGTGGTGTGTGCGATTCGTGTGTCATGTTTCAGTTATTTGTCTTGTCATGTTTGTCGTGTTCTACGCTTGATTTTATTATGGTCATTCATTCTTTCATGCTTGGTTAACAGTTAATATTTGCGGGAAAATAAATCTAAACTATTACAAATGGCGCGGGTCCACATCGCCAAAATTAAACTGGACCCGATTTAGCGAAAAAATAAATAATGCGAAGAAATAAAGTGCGAGAAGTAAATTACATGGCTTAGGGACAATTACATAATTATTTAAACGATTAAAAATAAATGCGCAAAATTAATAATTGAGACGACGGGCGTTGGACCCTTTTGCAAATAATTAAAGGTCAATGAGCATTAAAAATAAAATAATAAAAAAAGAATTAAATGTTTTTGATATTTTGTATTTTTTAAGATTTAAAAGAAAAAGGAGTTAATTAAAATTAAATTATGAAGCAAACCCTAATTCTAATATTTTTTAGTTATTAAGAAAGAATTAAAATAAGATCTAATATTAAACCTAAAATTTATTATGTACAATTTTTAATTATGAAAATAATAATAAATAGTATTGTGAGAAATAAAAATTAAAAAGACATTAAAACTATTAATTAACCTAATTCTACATGTTTTGGATTTTTATTAAAAAAAAGAATTAAAATTAAAACCTAATTAAACTAAACAATTTATATTCTAATTTATTCATGAAAATAATTATTATAAAATAAATATTATATTTTTTTGTATTTTCTGATTTTTGTAATGTTTTTAGATTTTTGTTAAAAATAATTAATTAAAACAAATAATTAAGATAAACATAACAATTAAAATAAATGAAATAAAAAAGAAATCAAACCAGAGTGGGGTGTAGTCCCTAATTTAGGAGGTATGAATTTGAAAAGCCTGGCCCAATAAGCATGGAATTTCATTGACTTTCTGGATCATGTGTCATGCGTTGACTGATATTCATTGCACTCCTGGAATCCATGCCCTTGATTTGGTTGCCTGGGACACGTGGGTGGCTTGGATATAGCGTGTATGGTGAATCTTCATGTGAGACCTGTATGAGATTGCCAAAGGAAAAATAACATGAAATTTTGCAAGACCTGGGATTTGAACCCAGGTCTTTGAGGTCATATGCATAGTGCGTTGCCAGCTGAGCTACGTGATTCCATTTAATATATAATACCAATTAAATATCAAAAAGCAAAATCAATGCATAGTGGGCAAAACGCGCGTGAATTCAAACTGGCCTGTCTCCGTGTGACAACTCATCGTCTCTTTCGTTTTCTGAAATATGAAGGACAGAGGCAACGGTTTTTGATCGTGGCCTTAGGGGACTTAGAAGAAAATAGCGACTGGCCCCTCGTCGCTCATAAATTGAGCGCGAGGGTGCCATGGTCTTCGTCTCAACCCGCTTAAGCCATTGGTACTAGCCTGGAAGCCTGATTTTTCCTTGGTCAAAAACCCCCAAATCTGAAACCTGCAAACCCTAGAGGGCGCTCATGGTGAAATCATGCTTATGCCACAAAAACTCAATTAATTATAATGGTTAGTTCATAAACTTCATAAGGAGTAATAATCCACAAAGAAAAATGTAAAAAGATGCTTAGATAATGATATGCGATTTGGAAATTTTCAAGGTGCAGTCAAGGTTCTTGATACCAATTCAAGGTGTTTTTGTTGATGTTAATGGTTGGCACGCGTTCAGAATCACCCAAGGAAGCTATTGGAATGGAAATTGAAGCTTGAATCTCCCTCTAAGGCACTTTTCAGTTTTGAGTTTTTAGGAGAATTTTCAATATTGTAATGCTTGGTTATGCGCAGCTTTTCAGTCTTGGATCATTAGGGTTGTGTTGTAGTATATGTAAGGAATGATTTAGGTTGGAAAAGCTGTACAAAATCTCATGAATTAATGGTTTTTGATAATTGATTTTGTTAAGAATCTTTTCACATCTTTTTTTCATGTTCTTTGTGTCAATTAGGTTCAAATCAATCCAAAACTTTCCTAAATGGGATATGCACGAAATATTGCATCCAAACATGTTTAAAAAGATTTGTTTAGGTTAAGGTTGATATTTTTCATATATTAAAATCATTTAAATGAATATAAATTAATATTAATTCAAATAAATAATTAAAAAATATGAGAATATTTCCCTTTGGGCCTAGTGGTCGTGCATAGGCTTTGCATGAAGAAATTTGGAAGATAATTGGGCCCATTTGCATTTTTAGGCCTTTTGCATCATTGTTGACTTTCAAAAATTTCCAAAAATTTCCCAACTTCCACAAGGCATAACTTGGTCAATTTTTAAGCTTTTCACATGTTCTTGGACATTTTGGAAAGGTCTTTGAGTCCTTTAACCAATGCCTTTGGTCCCATGTCATTTTGATTTACCAATCTCAAGTTATGGCTTTTGACTTAAAGTCACTTTTTGTTGACTTTTGAAAATGACCTATAATGTTGAAATTGATAACTTTTTGTGAGAGCATTTCTTGGACTTGGAATATGAAGATGAGTTGTAGGAAATGTCTTTCTCTTCAAAATGAGCTTTGGATGGAATTTTTCTGATAATCCATGTGAAAGTTATGCTCTGGTCAATTTCAGTTGACTTTTTCAGCTGTCCAAATATAGCAACTTTTGCATCTTTGATGATTTCTGAGCCAAATCTTGAGAATCATGATCAAGCATTGATCAAATGATGTTTGTGGCTTCAAAATGATATGTTGATCAAAAATTTGAACTTTTGACTGTCAAATGACCATTTTGCCCCTACAGTTGACTGTAGTGCAATCTAGGGTTTTGACTGTGCAATTTTGAGCTGAATGCCTTGAAACTTGACATGAGGATGCTTTGACCACATTTGTAGGCCTATGAGACTTGATTGGGCCTTTGAAAAGTTCATTTGCTTGACCAGAACCCAAACCCTAGTTTTGACTGTATAGGAGACAGTTGAGCTGCACAACCCTGGGGGGAATTTTGTGACCTTGACTTTGACAATTCTTGATGAATATGGGAGGGCAAATTTTGGGGTACAACAGTTGCCCCTGTTCAATCTTCTTAGACCTGAGGATGCAGATTGGCTGACGTGCCTTTCGTAATCCGAGGGTAGAAGATGATTGAACACTAAAGTGCCCAGAAATTTGCGCTCACATAGTAACAGTGATGATGAGGGAATGGGCTTATAGATGCCATTTAGAGATTGCTGGATAGGATGATGGGCTTATAGATGCCATCTGGACGTTGATCGCGTAGGAGATTCCTTAGCGAGAACTTGCATACCTGCAAAACAGAAAAATGAGTACCTGACACGTTGCAGGAGCTGATTTTTGATGCTTGATATAGATATGTCCTGACTGATTACAGGAGCTGAGTCTGGAGCTTCAAACGTTGATGAATGAACCAGAGATGGTTACTGCCTTAACCTGAATGATAAGTGAACCTTGGATGATTTTAACTTCAACAACGCTCGTTGAGAAAATCTTGGTGAGGATTACCATCTTCGTAGTGTCAGGAAGAGAACCAAAGGACATTATAATCTCGAAGGGAGTCACCTTACTCACCGCTGGAGAGGGAACTATAGGAAATTATAATCTGAAAGGAGATATCACCTCACGCTCATGCCGGAGAGGGAAACATCTGAAGAAGGAATTACCACCTCACACGCCGTTGGAGAGGGGACCATAAGAGAATATCACCTCACGCTCATGCCGGAGAGGAGAACATCTTGAAAACGGAATTACCACCTCACGCTCACCGTCGGAGAGGGGACCACAAAAGACTATCACCTCACGCTCATCGTCGGAGAGGAAAACATCTTGAAAAAGGAATTACCACCTCACGCTCACCGTCGGAGAGGGGACCACAAAAGACTAACACCTCACGCTCATCGTCGGAGAGGAAAACATCTTGAAAAAGGAATTACCACCTCACGCTCACCGTCGGAGAGGGGACCACAAAAGACTATCACCTCACGCTCATCGTCGGAGAGGAAAACATCTTGAAAACGGAATTACCACCTCACGCTCACCGTCGGAGAGGGGACCATAAAAGACTATCATCTCACGCTCATCGTCGGAGAGGAAAACATCTTGAAAACGGAATTACCACCTCACGCTCACCGTCGGAGAGGGGACCATAAGAAACTTTAACTTCAACAACGCTCGTTGAGGAAAAATCTTGGTGACCTCAACAACGCTCGTTGAGGAAATCTTGGTGACCTCAACAACGCTCGTTAAGGAAATCTTGGGTGACTTTATCTTCAACAACGCTCGTTGAGAAAAGTCTTGGGTGACTTTATCTTCAACAACGCTTGTTGAGAAAAGTCTTGGTGTCTTCTACTGGGATAAAAATCAGGGAGGTCTTGGGGACGACTTAACTGAACCGGTCTAGGTCTTGAAATATCATTGAGAATTTGAACTGCATCTTTCCTGAAAGGTAAAGGTCAGTCATATGCGATGCATGATATAGATCAAGCAATGATGCTCTCAACATAAAGGAGATTTGTATGATGTAGTGCGTTATGCATGCTATGATGATGTATGTGATGATTCATGTATGTTTTCGTCTAGGAAGATAAATCTTTGACAGGTGCCGGGAAGTCATATCCTGGGCTGATGTTGAGGAAGAGCTTTTGCTTCCGCTGTGGACGATTGTTGCAAGAATACTGGTAGGAGAAGATAACTCCGTTGAGGAATGAAACTTGTCAAATGAAATAATTCTGCGGGAGAAAAGACACTCTAGTGATCATGCTGGGGAGTGCTACTCTGTGGGGATAGCGATGCTTTGCTGCGTTGATGAAGATAACTCCGCTGGGGATACCATTGATGAGTTATGCTGGGGATATCCTTGTTGCGCTGGAAGTGTTGATAGACTTCGCTGGGGGTAGGAAGATATTTTGCCGAAGACGCTCTTTCCGTGGCTTTTGGCTGAGGATAACCCAGTTATATCCTATTGAGGAAATAACTCTTTAAATAAAGCCGGGACGGCGCGTTCGTGCTCTGCGAGGGGATAAGCTTCCAGAATCTACTGGGGATAAGCTTACTGCTTGAGGGATATGACTTCCAACTTTGTTGGTGAAGCTGGATTGGACTCCTCTGGGGAGTTTGATATGCTGGGGAAGTGATTCCTTTGAATATTGAGATACCGCCGGGGAACAATCTTTAGACCAAGACTGCCGGGGATGCTTGTTAAGAACGCGTGCTGCTGGGGGGTATTGAGATCTACAGGAGGATACTCGATTTCCTTGATATTTGATGATTTGCTCGGAGAAGAATGTATTGTTTTGTTGAACCACTCTCTGGGGAATTAAGATACACTTGGCCGTGTTCTTTAGCTGAACCTACCTCGTTACCTTGGAGGATAGAACAATTAGACTGCTCAGACAACTCTTTATTGCCCCTGTTTCTGAGGTGGGAGAGGAAGACCTGCGAGGCGCTGATAGTTGTTGATGGACCAACCTTCTTCTGGTAGGCAGGTGACAAGATGACAGGACATAGTCGTACGCTTTGATCCCTAACTTTTGCCTGGACCGCCCTTTCGGGTTTTCAGTCCACCGGGATACCCATTTTTGCCCAAGCCGCCTTTTCAGGTTTTCGACTTGCCGGGTGTACATATTTTTCGTTTCATCCCTTCATTTTGCCCGAACCCTTTTAGTTCGCCGAGAAGCTCTTATTTTTGCCTAGGTATGTCAACCTAGCGGGTCTTTGATTTTGCGTAGTATCTTTTCGACTATGCCCACGCTTTTAGAATGTAGGGAAGTGCCCCTGGCTGCTTGTGTTTTGTCACCAGAAGATGTTTGATCAGGCAAGGTTCGTTGTGGGAATGCCCGGAGTGACTTAGGCGGATATTTGCCCCAGGCTATTTGGCCTTTGAGAGATTCTCCGAATCTTGACTGAACTGCCCCAGATGACGGACCATGGTTATGTCTGCCCCTTGATTGGAGGTACTTCTGTTCATTAGGCATTCATCGTGCGAATTTCCCTGATGTTCAAACGAAAAGTCATATGCAAACAAAGTTATGTTAAAAATGCAAAGCTTATGTCTGTCTTGAAGATTTTGAAAACGCATTCTTTTTTCATAAAACAAATGATTGTTTGTAAAACGTGATGTCAACTCCGTATTTACCGTAAGCCTTAAGGAGTCAGGATACCTTTCGTAACAGTATGCTTTCGAACTAACCCATGCTTCAGCTAGGACTTTTGAGGGTTATAACGTAGCCTGGTTCACGGTTTAAGAAACAAAGGATAAAGGCTCAAATTATTTGTACCCACCCGCTCTTCGTGATGTTCTTCAAACCTAAGCTCAGTTGATCGTGCATTAGATCTTGTTTGAGTCTTTGCTCTGATTTTCTAGCGATGGTTCGGATGTTTGACAATTTATTTTGAATAGGCAGTCATTCCTTTTTTTGTTGAGGGTTTGTAAGACCTCTTTCTTGTCTGATTCTTGTTATCCCTTTCCTTTTTTGCCTGAACTGCTTCCTTTTTGGACTTACAGTCAACGGGATGCCCCAGTTTCATAAGTCTCCTTTGTAGGTTTAGACTTTTTGGGCTTTTCATTTATGATTTTTGATGATGACTGCCTGTCTTTTTGATTGTTCTGAACCATCACTGCCTTTGTTCATTTCGTAAAGATCTCTTTGGTGCCATTCGTTATGCACTTGGATCCACTGAGAGACTACCCTGCCCCAGGTTATGATTAAGGGTTTTAATTTTCGAGAATAAAAACTCCTACTTCTTTGGCTCAGAGGGGTTAACGAGGGATTATCTTCCTTATTACTCCAGTGTTTAGGAATTGAAACAATGCCTGTACCTCATAAGCGGGGTCCGTTCAAAAGCATACTGTAACTATCGTGGTATCGTTTTCGTCATCCTCCCTCAAGAGGCTTAGAATTATTAATGGAGAGTTGACATCAGAAAAAATATGAAAATAATTTGCGTATAGTGAATACGAATATATTGGTTCAGAAATAGACATAAGCGATGCATTAATGGAATAACAATGTTTTAACATGAATAAATGTTTAAACGGTCAAAAGAAAGAAACACAGCTTGAACATTCGAATGAACAAAAAGTTTCCTAGTCTCGGAGTTTGTCACTTCAACTGATGAGCCTTGGAGGAATGGTAGAAAAATTCAACCTGTCCATCTTGTGTGAACTCCACTGTCCCTTCATCGATCAGATTCTGGATTTTGTTCCTCAGCTCCCAACATTCATTGGTGTCATGCCCTGGGCTAGCAGAGTGGTAGGCACACCTCTTATTGGGGTCATAGGCAGGAGATGCTGTGTTGGGGTTCCGGGGATGAGCCTTTAATGTGATCAGATTCAACCTCAATAGGCGTTGCAAAGCTTGAAACAGCGACATGTTGAGCTGGGTGAATTGCCTCCTGGGCTTGTCTGGCTGAACTCGGCGAGGTTGGTGTTGAATTTGTGGCACTGGAGTCATTTGAGGAGCTTTCCCCTTATCCTCTTGTCTCGAGGATGATTGGATGATGAATGGCTTTTTACCCTCAGATGTTTGCCCCAGTAGGTTACCCTGAAGCAGTTGGTTGAAGAGAAACCAGAGTTCCTCTTGTCTTTGAACTAGGCGGTGAATGATATTCCTCTGTCCCAGCATCTGGGCTTTCATAGCATCCATCTCAGCTTGTAGGTGTTCCAACTTTCCATCCTCAGCATTGCCCCTGGCGGAGGGCTCTGTGAGAAGTATCCTTAGCTCCTCCTCCCCCTTGGATAGATTCAGGAGGATTTCCCCGAACCGAGTCTCTTGAGCAAGAAAGTCCTGGTTGTCTTGTGGGCAAGCCATTGCTGAAATAAACAGCGAGAAGGGTGAGTGACCTGCAGAAGGGATACCTGTAATGCAATGATGTGTATGATATGCATGCAATGTTTTCAAGGACCTCGCAGGGTAAACAAGAAACTTGTTAGCATTGGAAACCGGTGACTTGACTGAAAGCACTTCATATTGTTGGGAGTCCTTCTTCAAGGGTCAAAGGCTCACCATATCCAGTGGGTCATAGCCCCTGACTTTAATCATCATGTCTGGTTTTGATTTCCAAACAACCTTGGTCAAGGGAACCTTCTTCAGGAGTCAGAGCTCACCATATCCAGTGGGTCATAGCCTCTGACGACCTTAGCTGGAGGAAAATAAATCCTCTTTGCCCCTTGCTGGGCAGTTGGTTCATCATGACCTGCATCATAAACCCTTGAGATCCCTGAAATGGGTTAGGATGTATGCAATGGTATGCAATGGTATGATGTCATGCTATGCATGGGGTAATGTAGGTAACCCTGTTATGAGTCCCAATTAAGGACTGCGAACCCAAAACCTGCAAGAAACTTGATAAACTTGTTATGAGTCCTGGTTAAGGACTAAAACAAACCCTGCAAGAAATTTGATAAACTTGTTATGAGTCCTGGTTAAGGACTAAAACAAACCCTGCAAGAAATTTGGTTAACCCTGTCATGAGTCCTAGTTAAGGACTATAAACAAGACCTGCAAGAAATTAGTTCACCCTGTTATAAGTCCCAATTAAGGACTATGAACAGAACCTGCAATACATTCGGTAAACTTTGTTATGAGTCCTAATTAAGGACTATAAACCAAACCTGCAAGAACTCAAGGGTTAGACAACAAGCATGCGAATAGTCAAGTACGAAGGCACACACGTCACACAAAGAGCCCTTAGAGTTTAGGCCAGCATGGGGTCTAGGTATTACCCTTTTGAAGTTGGTGGGTTCATACCTGTCCTAATCAAAGTAACCGGGTTCTAAGGTTCCCAATATCACGGGATTGCTTTCATTGTTCATCGTTTCGATTTAGCCGCTGAACTGGCGACCGAAATATTCCAGGAAAGCAACCCTCAATTGAGTGTAGTATCGAGTATCAACCAACCTCGGACTGCACCAAAGTCAGTTATCTCACTACCCTAAAGAGGCCAAGATAGTTCAATTAAGGTTCCTAAGGTCTGTTGATGCTTCACGACACCACGCGGAGGCCCCGTACTCTCCTTGACTGAACTCAAGGGTTACCGGTACACACCAAAGTGCCACATCAACGTAGCAGACTGTTTCAACCGTGTCGGTATACCCCGCACAGTTCCCTCACAGCTTTGTTGCTACTTTCTAAGAAAAGGTATCCCCAGATCCGGGTAGAGGATCTATAGAACTCCCAAGACCGTGCCCACAATAATAAAGCAAACAAAACACAGCAATTGAAAACACAGTTATGAACTAGCCCTAAGGTACACCTCACTTTTATAAGTGTCCCCAGCAGAGTCGCCAGTTCTGTGATCGGTGGATCTGGAACTGACTGTTTAACGCTGGTTCGCGAAATGTCGCGGAAGCAAGAGTCGCCACCGTCTTTTATTTTCTCCAATAGGAAAGGACAAAAGCACAGAAAAATTCCTTTTAAGAGATTGCTCTCGGTTCGGGAGGTAGGTTATAGAAAGGGAAGGTGTTAGCACCCTTTCTATCCATGGTTATCCATGGGCTCTTAGATACTTGCTCAATGTGTTTTCAAAACTGTTTGTTCGCTTTTCAATGTGGGTTTAAAAAGTTTCTTCGAAAAATTTCAGATCGACTCGTACGTCAGAGTGTTTGAAAAGTTTGCTTTGAAAGCTTTTGAAAATGTGTCAGTGTGAAAAGTCTTGTTGAGTTTGTTTTGAGATTAGAGCAAGTATCCTTGAGAACCTACCTACCCTAAGGAATCCGTCTGTGTAAATGTCCTTAAAAGTAGTGCCATCCCACCATTGAGAGGTAGGTAGCACCACCGTTGGAGGTGTTCGGGTCAATTCGAGGTTTGGGACATGGTGATCACCAGAGCAATGGGAAGACACCTTAGAAGCTACCCTCATGCCAGGTTCCCGGATCATGAGGACTTACTAAGACATCCTCTACTCGACGATCACCTTTCGAAAGGCAACAGTGAGGCGTACCCTAGGGGTGGTGTGTGCGATTCGTGTGTCATGTTTCAGTTATTTGTCTTGTCATGTTTGTCGTGTTCTACGCTTGATTTTATTATGGTCATTCATTCTTTCATGCTTGGTTAACAGTTAATATTTGCGGGAAAATAAATCTAAACTATTACAAATGGCGCGGGTCCACATCGCCAAAATTAAACTGGACCCGATTTAGCGAAAAAATAAATAATGCGAAGAAATAAAGTGCGAGAAGTAAATTACATGGCTTAGGGACAATTACATAATTATTTAAACGATTAAAAATAAATGCGCAAAATTAATAATTGAGACGACGGGCGTTGGACCCTTTTGCAAATAATTAAAGGTCAATGAGCATTAAAAATAAAATAATAAAAAAAGAATTAAATGTTTTTGATATTTTGTATTTTTTAAGATTTAAAAGAAAAAGGAGTTAATTAAAATTAAATTATGAAGCAAACCCTAATTCTAATATTTTTTAGTTATTAAGAAAGAATTAAAATAAGATCTAATATTAAACCTAAAATTTATTATGTACAATTTTTAATTATGAAAATAATAATAAATAGTATTGTGAGAAATAAAAATTAAAAAGACATTAAAACTATTAATTAACCTAATTCTACATGTTTTGGATTTTTATTAAAAAAAAGAATTAAAATTAAAACCTAATTAAACTAAACAATTTATATTCTAATTTATTCATGAAAATAATTATTATAAAATAAATATTATATTTTTTTGTATTTTCTGATTTTTGTAATGTTTTTAGATTTTTGTTAAAAATAATTAATTAAAACAAATAATTAAGATAAACATAACAATTAAAATAAATGAAATAAAAAAGAAATCAAACCAGAGTGGGGTGTAGTCCCTAATTTAGGAGGTATGAATTTGAAAAGCCTGGCCCAATAAGCATGGAATTTCATTGACTTTCTGGATCATGTGTCATGCGTTGACTGATATTCATTGCACTCCTGGAATCCATGCCCTTGATTTGGTTGCCTGGGACACGTGGGTGGCTTGGATATAGCGTGTATGGTGAATCTTCATGTGAGACCTGTATGAGATTGCCAAAGGAAAAATAACATGAAATTTTGCAAGACCTGGGATTTGAACCCAGGTCTTTGAGGTCATATGCATAGTGCGTTGCCAGCTGAGCTACGTGATTCCATTTAATATATAATACCAATTAAATATCAAAAAGCAAAATCAATGCATAGTGGGCAAAACGCGCGTGAATTCAAACTGGCCTGTCTCCGTGTGACAACTCATCGTCTCTTTCGTTTTCTGAAATATGAAGGACAGAGGCAACGGTTTTTGATCGTGGCCTTAGGGGACTTAGAAGAAAATAGCGACTGGCCCCTCGTCGCTCATAAATTGAGCGCGAGGGTGCCATGGTCTTCGTCTCAACCCGCTTAAGCCATTGGTACTAGCCTGGAAGCCTGATTTTTCCTTGGTCAAAAACCCCCAAATCTGAAACCTGCAAACCCTAGAGGGCGCTCATGGTGAAATCATGCTTATGCCACAAAAACTCAATTAATTATAATGGTTAGTTCATAAACTTCATAAGGAGTAATAATCCACAAAGAAAAATGTAAAAAGATGCTTAGATAATGATATGCGATTTGGAAATTTTCAAGGTGCAGTCAAGGTTCTTGATACCAATTCAAGGTGTTTTTGTTGATGTTAATGGTTGGCACGCGTTCAGAATCACCCAAGGAAGCTATTGGAATGGAAATTGAAGCTTGAATCTCCCTCTAAGGCACTTTTCAGTTTTGAGTTTTTAGGAGAATTTTCAATATTGTAATGCTTGGTTATGCGCAGCTTTTCAGTCTTGGATCATTAGGGTTGTGTTGTAGTATATGTAAGGAATGATTTAGGTTGGAAAAGCTGTACAAAATCTCATGAATTAATGGTTTTTGATAATTGATTTTGTTAAGAATCTTTTCACATCTTTTTTTCATGTTCTTTGTGTCAATTAGGTTCAAATCAATCCAAAACTTTCCTAAATGGGATATGCACGAAATATTGCATCCAAACATGTTTAAAAAGATTTGTTTAGGTTAAGGTTGATATTTTTCATATATTAAAATCATTTAAATGAATATAAATTAATATTAATTCAAATAAATAATTAAAAAATATGAGAATATTTCCCTTTGGGCCTAGTGGTCGTGCATAGGCTTGGCATGAAGAAATTTGGAAGATAATTGGGCCCATTTGCATTTTTAGGCCTTTTGCATCATTGTTGACTTTCAAAAATTTCCAAAAATTCCCCAACTTCCACAAGGCATAACTTGGTCAATTTTTAAGCTTTTCACATGTTCTTGGACATTTTGGAAAGGTCTTTGAGTCCTTTAACCAATGCCTTTGGTCCCATGTCATTTTGATTTACCAATCTCAAGTTATGGCTTTTGACTTAAAGTCACTTTTTGTTGACTTTTGAAAATGACCTATAATGTTGAAATTGATAACTTTTTGTGAGAGCATTTCTTGGACTTGGAATATGAAGATGAGTTGTAGGAAATGTCTTTCTCTTCAAAATGAGCTTTGGATGGAATTTTTCTGATAATCCATGTGAAAGTTATGCTCTGGTCAATTTCAGTTGACTTTTTCAGCTGTCCAAATATAGCAACTTTTGCATCTTTGATGATTTCTGAGCCAAATCTTGAGAATCATGATCAAGCATTGATCAAATGATGTTTGTGGCTTCAAAATGATATGTTGATCAAAAATTTGAACTTTTGACTGTCAAATGACCATTTTGCCCCTACAGTTGACTGTAGTGCAATCTAGGGTTTTGACTGTGCAATTTTGAGCTGAATGCCTTGAAACTTGACATGAGGATGCTTTGACCACATTTGTAGGCCTATGAGACTTGATTGGGCCTTTGAAAAGTTCATTTGCTTGACCAGAACCCAAACCCTAGTTTTGACTGTATAGGAGACAGTTGAGCTGCACAACCCTGGGGGGAATTTTGTGACCTTGACTTTGACAATTCTTGATGAATATGGGAGGGCAAATTTTGGGGTACAACAATAAGGTTTTGTGTCGATACATAATGTCTGGTTTTTAACAGAATCGGCTTTTAGTTGCTGTAACGTGAGTTTTAGGATGTTGTTTGAGATGTCGTTCAAAGCATTGATTAGCTAACGTGATGAGCTTTATTCTAGGTGATTAAATGATGGATAAGAAGTTTAATCCCAGCAGATAATGCAGGATTTAGAATTAATTCCCGTAGATGACTGTTGTGCTGATTTTTGGACAGAATGATGAATAGTAGATATTTAGAGGTTGGTGTTAGAATTATGACAGTAGGATTAGTGACAGTAATGATATAATTTAGCAGAATAACAGGATGGATTATTGTACTATTAATATACAGTTGAGTATTAGTGAGGTGTTATTGATGAAGTTGTGTTCGATGATTTTGTGATAATAAATGATGTTTAATAAATTATTTTGATGTTATGAGATGTTATTAATTGAGATGTTTTGAGATGATTGAGATGTTGTTGTTTTGAGATGATTGAGATGTTGTTGTTTTGAGATGATTGAGACGTTGTTATTTCGAGATGTTAATTGAGATGTTTTGAGATGATTTGAAATGTTGTTAACTTGGGTGTCGTTATTACATTCATGGTTGAGTCGTATATATTGCATTTTTGAGATGGAGCTTAAGCTCGTTGAGATGGCCTGGATTGGCAAATTTTGAGATGAAGGCTATGCCTTGTTGATGCCTCTATTAATTGGCAGATTTTTGAGATGGGAGTTCTGCTCCAATGGTACCACATGCATTTGCATAGTTTTGAGTCGCATTATATGATTTGAATAATGAAGTGTATTTGATGTTGATGAATGAGTATATATATGTTGTAATTATTGTTGATTATGAGATTAGAAGTGGTGATATTATTGATCTAATTTAATATATTAATTATCATGTGTTTTATTATATTGTTAGATATCTCACCCCTTCTATTTGAATGTTGCCCTTATGTTGGTAACGTGCAGGTAATCGCGAGTGAAGGTTGTATACCTTCAATAGTTCGAGTCGGTGTCATTGCTCTGATATGTAACACTCGGGGGGATGAACGCTTGCTGATTTTTTATTGTTGATTTTCAGTTGTTGAGTTTTGAATTGATTATTGAATATGAGATGTTTCAAAGTTGTTGTTTTATTTAGAGATGTTATTGAAGAATTCCGCTGTGTAGTTGTTGAATTATTTATTTAATTAAAGATGCTAAGTTGATGGTTCATCCGATGTTTGAAAAAGGTGTTATATATCCACGATGAATGTAATGAATTTGTTAGAAGAATTTGTGACGTCCCGATTCATTTGTATGATTGAAATTTTATAACTCTGATTTATTTTGCATAACTGCTTGGGGTAGAATTGGGGTGTTACAAAGTTGGTATCAGAGCAAAAGATTGGTCCGACCTTGTCGTCGAGTCGTAGTTGTCTAACAATCGAGTATTGTTATTTTGATGTTCTAACCATTGTTTATGTTGTAGTGAGAAGTTGAGATGGCCGAAAGGAATGATGCTGCTCTTGGTCAGAGGACTAGTGGGGGAGATGCTCCTGCTGGTGTGGTTTGTTTTAAGTGTGGGAAACCTGGACACAAGAGTAATTTGTGCACTACTGAAGTGAAGAGGTGTTTCTGTTGTGGCAAGAATGGACATGTTGTATCTGAGTGTGAGCACAAGAGTGTGGTTTGTTTCAATTGTAAGGAAGAAGGGCACATTGGTAGTCAGTGTCCGAAACCGAAGAGAGTTCAGTCCAGTGGTAAAGTGTTTGCTTTGGTTGAGGATCAGACAGCTGCTGAGGACAGACTTATTAGAGGTACATGTTTCATTAATATTACTCCTTTAATCACTATTATTGATACTGGTGCTACGCATTGTTTTATTGCTACTGATTGTGTTGAAAGATTGGGTCTTGTGTTATCTTCTTTGAATGGAGAAATGGTTGTTGATACTCCAGCCAAGGGGTCAGTGACTACTTCTTTTGTGTGTGCTAAGTGTCCCTTGTAGATCTTCGACATAGACTTTGTTGTTGATTTAGTTTGTTTGTTGTTAAGAGGTTTGGATGTGATTCTGGGTATGGGTTGGTTAGAGCATAACTGTGTTCATATTAACTGTTATGACAAGTCGGTGAAGTTTTCTACTCCTGAAGAAGAGGAAGACGGTTTGTTGTCTGCTAGACAGTTGAGAAAGTTAATGCAAGAGGAAGCACAAATGTTTTCGTTGATGGCGTCGCTATCTATGGAGACTCAAGCTATAATTAAGGAATTGCAAGTGGTGTGTGAATTTCCTAAAGTTTTCCCTGATGAGATTCCTGATGCACCGCCTGAGAGGGAAGTTAAATTTGCTATTGATCATGTACCTGGTACCAGACCTGTGTCTATGGCACTATGATCGGTGGGAACGAGAACTGACTGTTTTGGAATGTTGGTTCGCGTTTGCGTTTGTTTTCACAAAGTGTCGCGGTAAGCAAGAGTCGCCACCGTCTTTTATTTTATCCAACAAGGAAAGGACAAAAGCACAGAAAAAATTCCTTTTCGAGATTTTTCTCGGGTTTGGGAGGTAGATTATAGAAAGGGAAGGTGTTAGCACCCTTTCTATCCGTGGTTATCCACGGGCTCTTAGGTACTTGCTCACTATGTTTTCAAAAGGTTTGCTTTTCTTTGTGATTGTCGGTTTTGAAAAGAGTTTTGTTTTTGAAGAAAGTGTAAGTGCAAAAAGTTTTTGGGTTGTTTTAAAAGAGAGGAAGTACTTAAGAACCTCTACCTACTCAAAAAGGAATTTAATTGTGAAAATGTCCTTTAGACAGTGCTATCCCACTATTGAGGAGTAGGTAGCACCGTCGTTGGAGTTTTCAGGTCAATTCGATTTAAAGGACGTGTGGTCACTAAAGCAACGTTAGAACACTTTAGTGGTAATCCTAATGTCTTAGATCATTTTCATCGAGGCAATCATTTCGAGGCAACTTATGATCTTGGGATAAAAGGACGACCTCTAAAACATCCTATACTTAATGACCATGTTTGAGGCAACCAAGTGAGGTGTAACCTAAGAGTGGCATGTGCAAGTGTGTTGTTTTTCAGTTATATTATCTTTGTTTATTTAGGTGTTCTACCATTTGTTTTTAGATCTTGTCATACAATCCTAGTTAGCATACATCTAATCAGTTAATATATGTATAGGAATTTAAAGTGCGGGAATGGTAAATCCTACTCTATTACAAGGCTTCGGGGAGGGGGATTATTTACATGTCCAAAAAATGGGGGAATAAAAGCAGTAAAGTAAAAGTTTTAAGCTAAACTATTATAAACCAGTAAGCAGTTACAATAAAACAAACAAGCGTAAAACAAGGAAAAAAGGCGTCTAAGAAATTTCTAAGTAAATAAGAAAATCTTTTTTTTTTGTTTTTTAATTAAGAAAATATTTGAATTAAATAATCCTAGGTCTAGTTTATTTTAAATTGATAAAATGAAGTTAAAATAATTAATTAATTTTTTTACAAAATTAATTTGAATAAAAAAACTAACCTAATGTTTTTTGTGATTTTTTTGATTTAAAGTTAATTTAAATGATAAGGTCAATAAGGAAATAACGAAAACAAAACTAAAAAACAAAGGGCATCCTTCGATCCAGGGATAAAAATGGGAAGCTTCGATCCGGAGAAGGTGACCTTCGATCCAGAAAAAAAATGGGAGCTTCGATCCAGCGAAGGAAATGTCTCCTTCGATCCAGAGAAGGGGTTGTCTTCTTCGATCAGGAGGGCAAACTGCTTTTCGATCCATATCTGCAAGACAAGCATTAGAGCAATAAAGATGCAGGGCCTGGGTGTCGAACCCAGGTCCTTCGCTATCGTGTGCACTGGTCTTCTCAGGCTTGATCTGCAGTACAAGCGTTAGAAAAAAGAAACAAATACAAACCTGGGTGTTGAACCCAGGTTCCTCTCCTGCACATACACCTGCAAGTTTGATCAAATGCTGGATCGAAACAGATCCCAAGACCCTACCCTATGCATGATCACTTCCTAAACTTAAATATGGGGTTAAAACTAGCACAAGATCTTTACACCACCTAGTTTGAAGCATGGCTGCTTTGAAACCTTAAAATGGCACCCTGCACTTCCACACTTATATTTGTATGAATGATCAATAAGAACACAAAGATGCATATAAAAACAATTCAAATAGTAATCGAAAAGGCTGTGACCCAGAATTTTACCAAGGACTAGTGGGCTTGGTGCGTGACTTTTGGATAGTGCTTGGGAACACTTCCTGCAGACTTCAGGGAGTGAAAAGAGTGTTGTTGAAGACTCCTTCGATTGGGACCACTTATGAGGATTTCGATAGCTTTGGGATGGTTTACTGAGGAAGTGTATGCGTGTGGCTCTTTGAGACAATTTTTGTGTGTATTTTTTGTGTGTGTTGTAATGTGTCACTGGCCTCCTATTTATAGGAGTGTGGGAGTGCACGAAAATGGCAAGGGACAACCATTAAAACAGGCCTTTAACGCCCTGGACAAAAATCAAACACATTAAATTATTTCCTTTTTTGAAACATTCGTGTCCCTTGAATGAACCTGGACGCTTTTGGATTTCAAATGCTTTCAGGCCATGCTCTTCGATTGGTCCTGATTTGCCTCTTTCGAATGGACTTCCTGCGTACCCTTCGAATGGGCCTTCTGAATGCTTCTTCGAATGGTCTTGAGTTGCACAGAATTACTCTGGTCGAATCAGCTCTTTAGGAACTGAAAAGGAAAGAATTTGGCCTTTAACTCAGGAATTAAATCCACAATCAGCATTTAATTATTTCTATATTTGCAAGGGAAACATGCCATTTTCTCATGTTCAGTGTACCTGGACATGTTTGAGTTCCCTCTTAATGGCCTCTTTCGAATGGCATGGAGGGAGTTCTTCAAATGGCCCTGTCGAAGCTGCCTGGACACAATGTTGAATCGATGGTTCCCTTAGCATGCCAATCGAAGGCCTTGACATAACGCCACTCGAAATGCTTGTCCATGTCAATCGAAATGCTCCTTCAATCGAAGGGTCTTTCAGAATGCCGATCGAAGGGTCTCTCAGAATGCCAATCGAAATGCTTGTCCATAATGCCAATCGAAATGCTCCTTCAGAACACCAATCGAAGGGTCTTTCAGAATGTAAATCGAAGTGCTTGTCCAGAATGCCAATCGAAAGGCTCCTTCAGAACACCAATCGAAGGGTCTTTCAGAATGCAAATCGAAAGGTACTTAAAGTATCACTCAAAAATTTTCTTTTTCCTTAGGCAAGAGTTTGTGATCAACCATGCAGGGGGAAGACTTTGGAAAACATGAGAGGGCAAATTTTGGGGTGCAATAGTTTCCCCTGTTCAATTTTCTTAAACCTGAGGATATAGATTCGCTTTCGAGCTTTTCGTGGTCCGAAGGTGGAAGATAATTGAACACTAGAGTACCCAGAAATTTACACTCGCATGGTGTAGTATCAGCATTGTGATGTCGGGAATGGGCTTACAGATGCCATTTGGAGATTGTTGGTAGGTAGTTTTGTCTTCATTGACGGGTTATCTCTTTTGACGGGGTGTCTCCTTTGACGAGTTGTCTCCATTGACAGGTTGTCTCTATTGACAGGGGTGTCTCCTTTGACGAGTTGTCTCCATTGACAGGTTTTGCCTCAGAAAAATCTTGAGGAATCGATTTAACTGATTTTGTCTCCATTGACTAGCTTCGCCTCAAAAAAATCTTTAGGAATCGATTTAACTAATTTTGTCTCTATTGACTAGCTTCGCCTCAGAAAAATCTTTAGGAATCGATTTAACTGATTTTGTCTCTATTGACTGGCTTTGCCTCAGAAAAATCTTTAGGAATCGATTTAACTGATTTTGTCTCTATTGACTGGCTTTGCCTCAGAAAAATCTTTAGGAATCGATTTAACTGATTTTGTCTCTATTAACTGGCTTTGCCTCAGAAAAATCTTTAGGAATCGATTTAACTGATTTTGTCTCTATTGACTGGCTTTGCCTCAGAAAAATCTTTAGGAATCGATTTAACTGATTTTGTCTCTATTGACTAGCTTCGCCTCAGAAAAATCTTTAGGAATCGATTTAACTGATTTTGTCTCTATTGACTGGCTTCGCCTCAGAAAAATCTTTAGGAATTGATTTAACTAGACCAGACAAGGTCTTGGAATATCTTCAACTAGATCGGCATCAGAAAAATCTTTAGGAATCAATTTAACTGGACCAGAGAAGGCCTTTGACTGGATCGTCATCAGAAAAATCTTTAGGAATCGATTTAACTGAACCAGACAAGGTCTTGGAATATCTTCAACTGGATCGACATCAGAAAAATCTTTAGGAATCGATTTAACTGGACCAGAGAAAGTCTTGGAACATCTTATACTGGATCGGCATCAGAAAAATCTTTAGGAATCGATTTAACTGGACCAGAGAAGGTCTTGGAAATAGCTGAGAACTTAACTGGATCTTTCCTGAAAGGTAAAGGTCAGTCATATGCAATACATGATATGGATCAAGCAATGATGTTCTCAACATAAATGAGATTGTATGGTATGATGCATATATACATGTATCATGATGTATGGAAATGTGATGTTTTAGCTGGGGAAGATAAATCCCGGAGCTGCTGGAGAATAGAGTTGAGTTCTTAGTTTCCACTGGGGATGACGAACGAAGATGATTGCAAGGATAAACCTGTTAGGAGAAAAGAACTCTGTTGGGGGATAAACGGGATGAAGAGATTACTCCGAGGGGAAATACTCTGTGGGGAAGAGATACTTTGCTGAGATTTTAGTGATGAACTCCGTTGGGGATTCCGTTGATAAGCTATGTTGGGGATTTCAATGATGAACTCCTCTGGGGATGGATTACCGTCGCCGGCGATATTGAATCTGTTGAGGATAGGAGTCCTGCTTGGGGAAAGGAAAGAACTTCGCTGGGGATGATCTTTCAGTCGCGACTTGCTAGGGATAATCCTGTTAGACTCTTGTGAGGATAACTTTCTGAATTTGGCGGGGGAGATTCATTTGTATTCTGCAGGGGACAAACTTCCAGAATCTACTGGGTAAGATGATTCAACTCTGGCGGGGAAGCTTTTTTAGACTGCGCTGGGGAAATGGATCCACTGGGGGTATCTTGTACTCCTCCGGGAAACATTCTTATACTCTGTTGAGGAATATTAAGACTGTCGGGGATGCTCTTACGCTTACTGGAGAATGTCTTTATACTCTGATGGGGAATATTAAGACCTTCTGGGGATACCCGCCCTTTTCAGGGCTGATGGTAGACCAACTCTGCCTGGGGAGAGTATTGCTGACTCGTCCGTAGTTGCAATTTTTAGCTGAGAGAGCTATCATTACTGTCTTACTCTGCGGGGAGTGCCGGTGTCTTGGTCACATTCTTGGGCTGAACTTACCTTGGTACCTTGGTGGACAGAGCAACTAGACCGCTCAGACAATTCTTGTTGCCCCTACTTCTGATATCACCCGTAATTAGTCTTTTGTTTCGCATGTAAATATTTATAAGCAACAATTAATGTCAAATGCATACATCAAAAATGAACATTGGACGTTCTTTGCAAAACAAAACAGATAAAGGAAAAACAATTTGAAATTTGTCTGAAAATGAATTTGTATTGATTTTGAAGTTTGGCCTGTAAATAGGCGTTTTTGTACAAGAGGCTGACGTCCTAGTAAGAGAACGCCGCCGAATAAATTGGATTTATACAATTTGTAAAAAGAAAATAAAACAGCTATGTGAATAATCCCACTGGGTTCCAACTCTGCTATTGCTTTTATATCTTCAAGCATTTCATCACTTTGCAGCTTACTTGAAGATGGATCTGATTGATTAGTGCTGTTTGAGCTTGATAGTTGATACCGAAGTCTGGATGCAAGGTGATCCAATGAGACATAGTGTTACGCTTATCCCTAACTTTTGCCCGGACCGCCCTTTCGGGTTTTCAGTCCACCGGGATACCCATTTTTGCCCAAGCCGCCTTTTTAGGTTTTCGACTTGCCGGGTGTACAGATTTTTTTTTATTTTCATCCCTTATTTTTGCCCGAACACTTTTGGTTCACTGGGAAGCCCTTATTTTTGCCTAGGCCAGTCGACCTAGCAGGTCTTTGATTATGCGTAGTATCTTTTCACTATGCTTGCATTGACGAAGTGAGGAAGGTCGTCACCATCCATGGTGGTTTGAATCATCGCTCCTCCTGAGAAGATGTTCTTAACCACAAATGGCCCTTCGTAAGTAGGGGTCTATTTTCCCTTGGGATCACCTTGAGGTAAGATAATGCGCTTGATTACCAGGTTCCCGACTTGATACTCTTGTCGTCTGACTTTCTTGTTAAATGCCTTGATCATCCGTTTTTGGTACGTTTGACCATGACAAATAGCAGTGAGTCTTTTTTCGTCGATTAGGTTAAGTTGATCAAGTCGGGTCTGAATCCAGTCGTCTTCGCTCAAACCTACATCCTTCATGATCCGAAGAGAGGATATCTGAACTTCAATAGGCAAAACTACTTCCATGCCATAAACCAAGGAATAGGGTGTATCCCCTGTTGACGTCCGTGTTGAGGTACGGTATCCATGAAGAGCAAATGGTAACATCTCGTGCCAGTCTTTGTATGTCACTGTCATTTTCTGCACAATCTTCTTAATGTTCTTATTTGCTGCTTCAACAGCCCCATTCATCTTTGGCCGGTAGGGAGAAGAGTTGTGGTGTTGTATCTTGAATTGCTCGCAGAGCTCAGTGATCATCTTGTTGTTAAGATTTCTACCATTGTCCGTAATGATTCTCTCTGGTACACCGTATCGACAGATCAAGTTGTGCCGAATGAACCGTGCCACGACGTTCTTGGTTACAGTAGCAAAGGAAGCTGCTTCAACCCACTTCGTAAAGTAATCAATCGCAACCAGGATGAAACGGTGCTCGTTGGATGCTGTAGGTCTGATCTCGCCGATCATATCAATGCCCCACATTGCAAAAGGCCAAGGTGCTGTCAAAACATTCAGAGGAACTGGAGGAATATGCACCTTATCAGCATAGACCTGGCACTTGTGACATGTCCGAGAATGCTGATAACAGTCGGCTTCCATTGTGGACCAGTAATATCCTGCCCGAAGGATTTTCTTTGCCATGGTATGTCCACTGGAATGAGTTCCGAAAGTACCTTCATGCAGCTCTGCCATGATCCTTTCTGCTTCAATTTTATCCATGCAACGTAGTAAGGTTGAATCATGGTTACGTTTGTAAATAATGCCATTGCTGATGAAGAACTTTGCCGCGAACCTTCTTAGAAACTTCTTGTCATTAACAGATGCACCCTCGGGGTATTCTTGAGCTTCAAGGTACCTCTTCACTTCATGATACCAAGGTTTTTCTGTTACCTCTTCAGTCTCAAGATCGCAGCAATGCGTAGGTTCGTCCAATTTCCAAATGATAATCCGGGGAGCCTCGTTGTCCCACTTGACTTTAAACATAGAAGACATCGTAGATAACGTGTCCGCCAACTGATTCTCCTCTCTTGGGAAGTGTTCAAAGGTTATCTCCTCGAAGTGGGGAAGCAACATCAACACATACTCCTTGTAAGGAATAATACTTGGGTGTTTCATATCCCACTCGCCTTTGATCTGACTGATCACGAGAGCGGAATCTCTGAAGACACTTAGAAACTTAATTCTTAGGTCAATTGCTGCTCGAAGACCCATGATGCATGCTTCATACTCCGCCATATTGTTGGTGCAGTTAAAACATAGTCGGCCGGTAAACGGAGTATGAGAGCCTTTAGGAGATATGATCACAGCGCCAATGCCGTTACCCAAAGCGTTTGAAGCTCCATCAAAGTGCATAGACCATCGGGATCCTTCCTCAGGTCCTTCATCCGGTCCAGGTGTTTCACAATCAGTTATGAACATGATATTCTCGTCTGGAAATTCAAAGTTCATAGACTGGTAATCATCCACTGCCTGGTGTGCCAAATGGTCTGCCAATACACTTCCCTTGATTGCTTTTTGAGTCGTGTACTGGATGTCATATTCAGTCAAGATCATCTGCCATCTTGCTATTCTTCCGGATAAGGCAGGCTTTTCGAAGATATACTTGATTGGATCCATTTTTGAAATCAACAGAGTAGTGTGAGTCAACATATACTGTCTCAGCCGGCGAGCAGCCCATGCCAAAGCGCAACAAGTTTTCTCGAGCAGTGAGTATCGGGTCTCACAGTCGGTAAACTTTTTGCTAAGGTAATAAATAGCATGCTCTTTTCGGCCAGACTCGTCATGCTGCCCCAGCACACACCCCATTGAGTTGTCAAGTACTATCGAGTATAAGATTAGAGGTCTCCCTTCCACTGGTGGCATGAGAATAGGTGGCTCCTGGAGGTACTCTTTGATTCTTTTGAAAGCAGTCTGGCATTCGTCGTTCCAACGTACCACTTGATCTTTCTTCAGCAGTTTGAAGATTGGCTTACAAGTAGCAGTTAGGTGCGAGATGAATCAGGCAATGTAGTTCAGACGTCCTAGAAAGCCTCTGACCTCTTTCTCTGTCTTGGGAGCTGGCATCTCTTGTATGGCTTTCACTTTGGCAGGGTCCACTTGAATACCTTTGTCGCTCATGACGAAACCTAGCAGTTTTCCAGACCTCACCCCGAAGGTGCACTTGTTCGGGTTCAACCTCAGCTTGTATAGTTTCAACCTGTCAAACAGCTTCTATAAATGGTCAAGGTGTTCCTCCTCAGTTTGGGACCTCGCAATCATATCGTTGACGTATACTTCAATCTCATGATGGATCATGTCATGGAATAAAGCAACCATGGCACGCTGATATGTTTCCCCAGCGTTCTTCAACCCAAAAGGCATGACCCTGTAACAAAAGGTGCCCCACTGAGTGACAAAAGTGGTCTTCTCCATGTCTTCAGGAGCCATTTTTATCTGATTATAACCGGAGAAACCGTCCATAAAGGAGAATACCTTATACTGGGCATTATTGTCAACCAGAACGTCGATGTGAGGCAGAGGGAAGTCATCCTTAGGGCTTGCCCTGTTCAAATCTCTGTAATCAACACACATTCGGACCTTACCATCCTTCTTCGGTACCGGAACCACATTGGCAACCCACTGAGGGTAAGAAGTTAATGCTAGAAAACCGGCGTCAAATTGTTTCATAACTTCGGCCTTGATTTTCTCAGACATCTCTGGACGCATACGGCGAACCTTCTGTTTTACCGGAGGGCAATCTTCTTTGGTAGGCAGGTGATGAACCACAATGTCAGTATCCAACCCAGGCATATCTTCGTAAGACCAGGCAAAGATTTCCATGTAGTCATGCAGCATCTGAATCAACAGTTGTTTCACACTAACTCCAGATTTGCACCGATCTTGACTTCCTTCTTGTCTGTCTCGGTACCCAGATTCACTGTTTCCACTGGCTCTTCATGTGGCTGAATGGCCCTCTCTTCCTGGAGTAGCAGTCTTGCAAGTTCAACAGGCACCTTGCAATCATCTTCACCTTCGTCTTCGGCTAAGTTGATCGAATTTTCGAAGTCATAACTGGCAGTAGCAGAGTCGTTACCAGTGAGATCCAGAGTGGATTGGGACCTGTATATGTGAGTGTGTATAAAATAGTTGTTTTGTAATATATAATAAAGAAAGACAAGGAGCGCAAAATTTGAAATGCAAAAACGTCCAATGCTTTTATTAATGATATATGAAAGTGGCACACAAAAGCCCTTACAAATGAAGCCACGGTGTTCCGGGTAAGACATCGGGCCAAAAAGTTTCACAATATTGTCTGTTACAAAAACAAAAAGCTTCATTACTGAGTAACAAAAGTAATGGGGATGAAATCCTTTGTTGTCCAGTTGTTTGGTCCACTGTTGGTCGTAGGATAGATCCAGCTGTCGAATTCAGATTCCTCCACGTCATCTTCGATGGCATTTACTCCCGAGTTGCTGATGAACACAGGCGGTCTTCCAATCCTTGCACTTCGAACAGCCCTTTGAGCTTCTGCAGTGAAACACAACCCAAACTTGTTAGTCTTATGAGTGAAATCAGGAAGTCGGCCCCAGTTTGCGTACTCACCCTTCTCAATAACAGCCCGGGCATCCTTTAAGGAAGCCATCTTCATAGGAGAATCTTCAATCACAGTTTCAGCTGATGCCAATGTCTGAGGAACCTCTTCAAAGTGTTGAAATGGGGTCTCAATGAACTCCCCATCCATCTCTACATACCGGAACGAGTTGAGGTGGCTGACCAAGTACTCCTCCTCCCCTTGAACTGTCACAATCTTGCCTTTAACCGGGTACTTCAACTTCTGGTGGAGCGTTGAGGTTATGGCTCCCGCTTTGTGGATCCATGGACGACCCAGCAAACAAGAGTAGGATGGCCGAATGTCCATCACGTAGAATGTAGAATTGAAGACCTGAGAACCAACTTTGATTGGAATATCAACCTCACCATGCACCATCCTTTTAGACCCATCAAAGGCCCGGACAACAATGTTACTCGGTTTTAGCTCCAAACCTTCGCAATCCAGCCTGTCTAGAGCTTTCTTTGGCAAGACGTTTAAAGAGGAACCGGTGTCAACTAACACGTGTGCAAGAGTAGTACCCTTGCATTCAATGGAGACATGCAGGGCATCGTTATGGTTCTTCCCTTTAGCAGTCAGATCAGCGTCGGAGAACCCTAAACCATTATCAGCAGTTAAGTTGGCCACACAATCGGTAAACTGATCAGGTGACGTCTCTTGTGGCACGTGGGCCGTCTTCAGGAAGGTAATCAGAGCCTTGGCATGGGCCTCTGAACACAGCAGCAGTGATAACATAGAAATCTTGGATGGGGTTTGCCCCAGTTGCTCAACTACATTATAATCACTCTTCTTAATAATCTTCAGAATCTCTTCCATCTCCTGTTTGGAAGCTTCAACAGTGATTGTCTTTGGCGCCTCCGTCTGCGCAGGCATATCAGTGGTAATCCCTTTGCCCCGAGTGTTAGATGACTCGGCTACAGGGGTAGGAGCAAGGACTTGATCAGTAATGGTAGCAGGTACACTTGTAGGCTTAATGACAACCGGTTTTTGGACGGTTGGTGGTGCAATATCAGGTGAGAAAAGTCTACTACTGCGGGTGACTTTAGCAGGTCCTGTAACATTGCTGACGCCGGTATCAGCACCGGACTCTTGCTTAACTCCAAGAACATAAACATCTGCCCCATAGTGCCAAGGGACAACTTTGTCAGATGTATAGGGGATGGGCCCCGGAACAGTGATGATTATAGGTGCGGTCTTCGGAACAGATGTAATTCTAACAGGCGTCCTCGAGGGAGCCTTGGAAGAATTGTCGAAAATGGTAATGATGGAAACTTCTTCAGAATGAACAGGTGGAACAGCAGTCTTCTCAAAAAGGATCTCTTTACTATCCATCAGGTTCTGGACACCTGACTTCAGAGATGGGCAACCAGTAGGTAAAGCAAAACACATAGGGCAACCTTCACCACAGCCCGGAAATAAACCGGCTAGAAACAGGTTCTTCTTTATAGTCATCAGAGGGGTAAAAACATCATCCACAGAAACTACGAACAAGTCTTCCTCTACAGCATTCACTCCATGCTTGGGCATGGGAGCAGTCACAATATTAGGCCTCTCGGGCGCCTCAAACTCAATCTCCTTTGCATCGATTAGGTCCTGAACCTTGTTTTTCAGACTCCAACAATCATCTGTATTATGCCCCGGGCTCTAAGAGTGATAAGCGCAGAAGGCGTTGGGGTTATACTTTGATGACGTTGTGTTTGGATTCTTTGGGGCTTCCCTTAGAGTCACCAGATTGGTTCTCAACAACTGTGGCAGAATCTGAGACAAAGTCAAGTTGAGACGGGTGAACTGCCTTCGAGGTCTCTCGTCCCTTTGTTGGTTGTGATGCTGAGGAGCACCAGTAGGTTTTGAAATAACGACAGCATTGACAGCTTAGCGGTGTTCAGGCCTACTCTGTCTTCTTGAACTATAGACAGCACTGGACTCTTTCTTGAATGGTTTCTTCTCGGTGCTCGATGAGGCACCCTTCTGTATCTTCTCAGCCTTAATACCAGCTTCAATCCTCTCCCCAGTCAAGATAAGGTCTGTAAACCCGGCTGAAGAGCTTCCAATCAAATGATTAAAGAACGGACCAGACAGGGTCCCTAGAAACATATCAACCAGTTCACGATCAGCCAAAGGTGGTTTCACCCTTCCGGCCAGGTCCCTCCATTTTTGAGCATACTCTTTAAAACCTTCACCCGTCCCTATTGACATACCCTGGAGTTGGGTACGCGTAGGAGCGAGGTCGGAGTTATATTGGTACTGCCTATAGAAAGCAGCAGCCAAATCCTCCCAACTGCGAATACTGGCTTCGTCCAACTGATAGAACCACTCAAGCTGAGTCCCTGAAAGACTATCTTGAAAGAAATGGATCCATAAGTTCTTATCAGCAGTGTAAGGTTGGATCTTGCTCACATATGATCGGAGGTGCAGCTTTGGACAGGAAGCTCTGTCATACTTGGCAAAGGCAGGTGCCTTGAACTTATGGGGAATCACCACCCCAGATGATAAACCCAAATCCCCGAAGTCCAGACCGGGCACCTTCTGTACTTCCATAGCGTTCAAACGGTCTTCCAGTTGTTTGTACTTATCCTCAGTAGGAGGATACTGTTCTTCATCATAGTCCGTCTCGTCGTCGGAGACCATAGGGCTAGGAGCCCTCCTTTCTTATGGACTTTCTTTCTCTCCAGATGGGGTGGTCAGATCTACTTCATCTTGCAGCCCGTTTCCAAACCTGCGTCTGGTATTGAATA
The DNA here is from genome assembly GCA_948472305.1 of Vicia faba. Classification (NCBI taxonomy): domain Eukaryota; kingdom Viridiplantae; phylum Streptophyta; class Magnoliopsida; order Fabales; family Fabaceae; genus Vicia; species Vicia faba. The sequence goes on from OX451737.1 coordinate 1,348,239,858, forward strand.
GGACGGTCCTCTTCTTATTCTTCTTCCTCTCTTTCATAATCAGGGTCTTCAAGTCCTGCTGACCCTTAGTTAGGCTCATGACCAACTCTTAGAATTGGGCATTCTGGACCTGGAGGGCCTTGATAGCTTACTCAGTGGAAGTTTCAACAGACATGATGATTGTTGAAATAAACAGCAAAGAAGATAAGAGACCTGTAAAAGGGTACCTGTTATGCTTATGATGAATGATATGTTATTTATGTAATGCATTCAAGGGTTCAAAAATTCAAATTTGTTGCAGACAAAAATAACACACGTCTTATTAAGAAGAGATTTATTAGTACATACGTGCCCCATGGGAGAAATATTACAAAATTCTTAATGTAAAAAGACATTGCGCATCCTTTTTGGAGCGATGTAAGTGTTGAGGGTCTCTTCCTCGTGAAGTCGGCGGGTAAGCTCCAAAACCTTCTTCTCACTAGCATAGAAGTTGGCTTCAAAAGTATTTCGTTCTTCCTTGAGTTGGATCCAACTCTTTTTCATTTCTTCCCATGATGTTGGCATATCAGGATGTAGGATGGCGTATGGAACCTCTCCTTCCATAACAGGCTCTTTGATCAAGGGGAGAATGTGAGGATATGGCATCATAAGATTCTGGGAGCGGGTTCGTACCCACTTGAGGTAAGGCTCAAGAGGGATAGAATTCTTGTGCCCCAGTGTCTTACTATCCACCTTATTAGGCATCCTCCAAGCTCTGATGAACCTTTGTCGAAGTCCTTGCGTATCGTTGTCAAAGTCAAAAACTAGGTCAGAAATCAACATGTCATGAGGGCCATCCCTCCTAGCATCTCCAAATTGTCTCAAATCTAGACAAGGGTTGTAGGTAATCCCTCCCCTAATTCCAAGTAATGGAACATTAGGAAATTCTCCACAACGATCAATGATGGTGACATTTTCTCTGGACCGAGAACACCAATGTATATCAGAATGTGTGAGGGTCATCAATCGCTGTGACCACCTTAAACCCTGCTCATTCTTCAAAACTGATTGTGGAAGGTGCGAAATAAACCACCTTACTAGGAGAGGAGTACAGCACATGAGAACACCTCTTTTCCTCATTGTTCGTGTGTAAAATGAGTGGAGGATGTCCCCAAGCAATGTAGGTATAAGATTCCTGGATACGAAAATCTTGACAGCATTCACATCTATAAGTTGATCAGGATTTGGGAACAAAACCAATCCATAGATAAGGAGTGCCACAATCTCTTCAAAGGCTTGTAGATCAAGAGAATTCCAGCATTCTCGTGCCTTCTCAAACAGAAAATTTTCCAGGAATCCTTTGATACCACTTTTGGTTTCCCAGTGCTCCTTGATGTCGGATGGTTGTAAGCATAATGCTTGAGCAACGCCCTCAAGCTTTGGTTCCTTTTCCGTACCGTTGTAGGGTAGTTGACTAAGAATAGGAATTCTCAGGAGTTGAGAAAATTCCTCCAAAGTAGGCACCAATTGATAATCAGGGAATGTGAAACAGTGGTGTAGGGGGTCAAAGAACTAGAAGAGAACTTTCATCATGTCTTCTTCAATGTTGGTGTTGACTAAGCTAAGGATTCTACCATGTCTTTCACTGAAGAGAGAATTCTCGGGAATCCTGGATATAAGCTCTTTGAGTTGAAGAGGGACCCTTACAAGGTTGACTTGAATTGTTTTCCTGCGGAGAGACTCCATGTCCTACAAAACAAGAACAAAGATGAAGATCTAAACCCTTGAAATGGTTAGCAGATGCATATGATGCTTTATGATGTATGCAAAAACACATGTACAAGCAAGTCACACCAAAAACCCTAGTTTCAGGCTTGTAGGAGGTTTCATAGGTAAGTACCCTCTTGAGTTTAGTTGGCTCAAAACCTGTCCTATAAATAGTAACCGGGTTTTAAGGAGCTCAATAGCATTGGATTGTTTTCTATGTTCATCATTTCGGTTTAGCCACTTAACTGCCGACCAAAATATTCCAAGAAAACAATCCTCAATGAGTGTAGTATCTAGTATCTACCAACTTTGGACTGCACCAAAGTCGGTCATCTCACTACCCCTAAAAAAGGCCAAGATGGTCAAGTAAGGTTCTAGGTCATTAGTGCTTAGTGACATCACTCAGCGGCCCCGTATTCTCTTTGATTGACTCAAAGGCTACCGGTACTCACAAATATGTCGCACTAATATAGCTATTGCTTCAACCGTGTCGGTATACCCCGCACAGTTTCCACAATGTATTGCTATCTATAAATGTTTCCCAAATCCGGGTGGAGGATTTATAGAACTCCGATACAAGCCCACAAAATTAAAAGCATACAAAGCAATACAAATGAAAATACAAGTGATCTAATCCTAAGGTTCACCTCACTTATAATTCCCCAGCAGAGTCGTCAGTTCTGTGATCGGTGGGAACGAGAACTGACTGTTTTGGAATGTTGGTTCGCGTTTGCGTTTGTTTTTGCAAAGTGTCGCGGTAAGCAAGAGTCGCCACCGTATTTTATTTTATCCAACAAGGAAAGGACAAAAGCACAGAAAAAATTCCTTTTCGAGATTTTTCTCGGGTTTGGGAGGTAGATTATAGAAAGGGAAGGTGTTAGCACCCTTTCTATCCGTGGTTATCCACGGGCTCTTAGGTACTTGCTCACTATGTTTTCAAAAGGTTTGCTTTTCTTTGTGATTGTGGGTTTTGAAAAGAGTTTTGTTTTTGAAGAAAGTGTAAGTGCAGAAAGTTTTTGTTTTGTTTTAAAAGAGAGCAAGTACTTAAGAACCTCTACCTACTCAAAAAGGAATTTAATTGTGCAAATGTCCTTTAGACAGTGCTATCCCACTATTGAGGAGTAGGTAGCACCATCGTTGGAGTTTTCGGGTCAATTCGATTTAAGGGACGTGTGGTCACTAAAGCAACGTTAGGACACTTTAGTGGTAATCCTAATGTCTTAGATCATTTTCATCGAGGCAACCATTTCGAGGCAACTTATGATCTTGGGACAAAAGGACGACCTCTAAAACATCCTATACTTAATGACCACGTTTGAGGCAACCAAGTGAGGTGTATCCTAAGAGTGGCATGTGCAAGTGTGTTGTTTTTCAGTTATATTATCTTTGTTTATTTAGGTATTCTACCATTTGTTTTTAGATCTTGTCATACAATCCTAGTTAGCATACATCTAAGCAGTTAATATATGTACAGGAATTTAAAGTGCGGGAATGGTAAATCCTACGCTATTACAAGGCTTCGGGGAGGGGGATTATTTACATGTCCAAAAATTGGGGGAATAAAAGCAGTAAAGTAAAAGTTTTAAGCTAAACTATTACAAACCAGTAAGCAGTTACAATAAAACAAACACGCGTAAAACAAGGAAAAAAGACGTCTAAGAAATTTCTAAGTAAATAAGAAAATATTTTTTTTTTGCTTTTTGGTTAAGAAAATATTTGAATTAAATAATCCTAGGTCTAGTTTATTTTAAATTGATAAAATGAAGTTAAAATAATTAATTAATTTATTTACAAAATTAATTTGAATAAAAAAACTAACCTAATGTTTTTTGTGATTTTTTTGATTTAAAGTTAATTTAAATGATAAGGTCAATAAGGAAATAACGAAAACAAAAATAAAAAACAAAGGGCATCCTTCGATCCAGGGATAAAAATGGGAAGCTTCGATTCGGAGAAGGGTGACCTTCGATCCAGGAAAAAAATGGGAGCTTCGATCCAGCGAAGGAAATGTCTCCTTCGATCCAGAGAAGGGGTTGTCTTCTTCGATCAAGAGGGCAAACTGCTTTTCAATCCATATCTGCAAGACAAGCATTAGAATAATAAAGATGCAGGGCCTGGGTGTCAAACCCATGTCCTTCGCTATTGTGTGCACTGGTCTTCTCAGGCTTGATCTACAGTACAAGCGTTAGAAAAAAGAAACAAATACAAACCTGGGTGTTGAACCCAGGTTCCTCTCCTGCACATACACCTGCAAGTTTGATCAAATGCTGGATCGAAACAGATCCCAAGACCCTACCCTATGCATGATCACTTCCTAAACTCAAATATGGGGTTAAAACTAGCACAAGATCTTTACACCACCTAGTTTGAAGCATGGCTGCTTTGAAACCTTAAAATGGCACCCTGCACTTCCACACTTATATTTGTATGAATGATCAATAAGAACACAAAGATGCATATAAAAACAATTCAAATAGTAATCGAAAGGGCTGTGACCCAGAATTTTACCAAGGACTAGTGGGCTTGGTGCATAACTGTTGGATAGTGCTTGGGAACACTTCCTGCAGACTTCAGGGAGTGAAAAGAGTGTTGTTGAAGACTCCTTCGATTGGGACCACTTATGAGGATTTCGATAGCTTTGGGATGGTTTACTAAGGAAGTGTATGCGTGTGGCTCTTTGAGGCAATTTTTGTGTGTATTTTTTGTGTGTGCTGTAATGTGTCACTGGCCTCCTATTTATAGGAGTGTGGGAGTGCACGAAAATGGCAAGGGACAACCATTAAAACAAGCCTTTAACGCCCTGGACAAAAATCAAACACATTAAATTATTTCCTTTTTTGAAACATTCGTGTCCCTTGAATGAACCTGAAAGCTTTTGGATTTCGAATGCTTTCAGGCCATGCTCTTCGATTGGTCCTAATTTTCCTCTTTCGAATGGACTTCCTGCGTACCCTTCGAATGGGCCTTCTGAATGCTTCTTCGAATGGTCTTGAGTTGCACGGAATCACTCTGGTCGAATCAGCTCTTTAGGAACAGAAAAGGCAAGAATTTGGCCTTTAACTCAGGAATTAAATCCACAATCAGCATTTAATTATTTCTATATTTGCAAGGGAAACATGCCATTTTCTCATGTTCAGTGTACCTGGACATGTTTGAGTGCCCTCTTGATGGCCTCTTTCGAATGGCCTGGAAGGAGTTCTTCAAATGGCCCTGTCGAAGCTGCCTGGACACAATGCTGAATTGAAGGTTCCCTTAGCATGCCAATCGAAGGCCTTGACATAACGCCACTCGAAATGCTTGTCCATGTCAATTGAAATGCTCCTTCAATCGAAGGGTCTTTCAGATTTCCGATCGAAGGGTCTCTCAGAATTCCAATCGAAATGCTTGTCCATAATGCCAATCGAAATGCTCCTTCAGAACACCAATCGAAGGGTCTTTCAGAATGTAAATCGAAGTGCTTGTCCAGAATGCCAATCGAAAGGCTCCTTCAGAACACCAATCGAAGGGTCTTTCAGAATGCAAATCGAAAGGTACTTAAAGTATCACTCAAAAATTTTCTTTTTCCTTAGGCAAGAGTTTATGATCAACCATGCAGGGGGGAGACTTTGGAAAACATGAGAGGGCAAATTTTGGGGTGCAACAGGCACCATACAGGATGTCTACGTCTGAGTTGTCAGAGTTGAAGAAGCAATTGGAAGAGTTACTTGAGAAGAGGTTTGTAAGACCAAGTGTATCGCCGTGGGGAGCTCCAGTGTTGTTAGTGAAGAAGAACGATGGAAGTATGAGGCTTTGTGTTGATTATAGACAGCTGAATAAGGTGACGATTAAGAACAAGTATCCGCTTCCAAGAATAGATGACTTGATGGACCAATTAGTGGATGCTCGTGTGTTTAGTAAGATTGATTTGAGGTCGGGTTACCATCAGATTAGAGTGAAGGATGAAGATATCCAGAAGACGGCTTTCAGAACGCGCTATGGACATTATGAGTATTCGGTGATGCCTTTCGGTGTTACTAATGCGTCGGGAGTATTCATGGAATATATGAATCGTATCTTTCATACTTATTTGGATCGGTTTGTAGTGGTGTTCATTGATGATATTTTGATTTACTCTAAGTCAGAAGAAGAGCATGTTGAACACTTAAGAGTAGTATTGCATATATTGAAAGAGAAGAAGTTGTATGCAAAGCTTTCCAAGTGTGAATTTTGGTTAAAAGAGGTTAGTTTTCTTCATCATGTGATTTCAGGTAGTGGCATTGCTGTAGATCCATCGAAGGTTGATGTTGTGTTGCAATGGGAAACTCCAAAGTCAGCTACTGAGATTAGAAGCTTCTTGGGATTAGTTGGTTATTATAGAAGGTTTATCGAAGGGTTTTCTAAGTTGTCACTTCCATTGACTAAGTTGACTTGTAAAGGTAGAGTGTTTGTGTGGGATGTTCATTGCGAAGAAAGTTTTACGAAATTGAAGAAGAGGTTGACGTCGGCTCCGATTTTGACGTTGCCTAATCCAAAAGAGCCTTTTGTGGTTTATTGTGATGCTTCTAAGATGGGTTTGGGAGGTGTGCTTATGCAGAATGGTAAGGTAGTTGCTTATGTGTCAAGGCAGTTAAGGACTCATGAGAAGAACTATCCTACACATGATTTAGAACTTGTTGTTGTTGTCTTTGTATTTAAGATTTGGAGGCATTATCTTTATGGTTCCATATTTGAAGTGTTTAGTGACCATAAGAGCTTGAAGTATTTGTTCGATCAGAAGGAGTTGAATATGAGGCAACGAAGATGGTTGGAATTGTTAAAGGATTATGATTTCGGTTTGAATTATCATCCAGGAAAAGCGAATGTGGTAGCTGATGCATTGAGTCGAAAGACTTTACACATGTCAGCAATGATGATTAAAGAGTTGGAATTGATTGAGCAGTTCAGAGATATGGGCTTAGTTTGCGAGGTTACTCCGCAGAGTGTTATGTTGGGTATGTTGAAGATTAATAATGAATTTTTAAAGAGTATCAGAGAAGCTCAGAAGTTGGATGTGAAACTGGTAAATTTGATGGTTGGGACTGATCAATCTGAGAATAATGATTTTAAGTTAGATGAGCAAGGTGTGTTGAGATTTCGTAACCGGATTTGTATTCCTGATGATGTTGAGATGAAGAAAGTGATACTTGAGGAGAGTCATAGAAGTAAGTTGAGTATTCATCCAGGAGCTATGAAGATGTATCAAGATTTGAAAGGTTTGTTTTGGTGGCTTGGGATGAAGAGTGATGTGGCTCGGTTTGTGTATGCATGTTTGACTTGTCAAAAGTCGAAAGTTGAACATCAGAAGCCTCCAGGATTGATGCAGTCGTTGGAAGTTCCAGAATGGAAATGGGATAGCATTTCAATGGACTTTGTGACAGGATTGCCTAATACCTTAAGAGGATATGATTCGATTTGGGTGATTGTTGATATGCTTACGAAGTCAGCTCATTTTATTCCTATTAACATCAGTTTTCCAGTGTCGAAGTTGGCTGAGATTTATATTAGTGTGATTGTGAAGCTGCATGGTGTTCCTTTGTGCATTGTGTCAGATAGAGATCCAAGATTTACTTCTGATTTTTGGAAGAGTTTGTAAGAAGCGTTGGGTTCTAAGTTGAGGTTGAGTTCAGCGTATCATCCTCAAACAGATGGTCAGACTGAACGGACTGTTCAATCGTTGGAAGACTTGTTGAGGGCGTGTGTTCTTGAGCAGGGAGGTTCGTGGGATACTTATGTTCCGTTGATAGAGTTCACGTATAATAACAGTTACCATTCTAGTATTGGAATGGCACCTTTTGAAGCGTTGTATGGTCGAAGATGTAGAACTCCGTTATGTTGGCATGAATCTGGTGAAAGTGTAGTACTTGGACCTGAACTTGTTCGTGAGACTACTGAGAAGGTGAAGTTAATTCGAGAAAAGATGAAAGCTTCTCAAAGTAGACAGAAGAGTTATCATGACAAGCGAAGGAAAGATTTAGAATTCCAAGCTGGTGATCATGTGTTTTTGAGAGTTACACTTGTGACTGGTGTTGGGCGAGCATTGAAGTCTAAGAAGCTCACTTCTCTTTTTATCGAACCGTATCATATTTCGGAGAGAGTGGGTGTGATACGGTGGGAGAACTGACTTGATTTTTTGTGTTTGTGTTTGCAAATGTTTCGGTTTAGCAAGAGTCGCCACCGACTTTTTATTTTATCCAAAGGAAGGGTCAAAAAGCACAGGAAAGACCTTTGAGATGTTTTCTTGGGTTCTGGGGTAGATTATGAAAAGGGAAGGTGCTAGCGCCCTTTTCATCCATGGTTTTCCATGGGCTCTTAGTTACTTGTTTAGATCGCTTGCTTTGCTTTTCCAATTGTTTGAAATGGTGCTTTGTGTGGTTTTTGAAAGTATTTTGAAAAGAGGCCTTTGTTTAGGCAACCTTTGTAATGATTCTTGTTTGAATGTATACAAAGGTGTTTGTCTTTTGAAAAAGGTTTCAATCTTTGAAATCTTGTTTTTGGGAAATGTTTTGAAATTGTTTTTGAAATGTGTGATAGTTTGAAATTAGCAAGGATGGTTTGCAAGAGATCGAGTAACTAGGAGTTGTCTACCCTACTCAAAGATCTTCCCTACACATTTTTAACCCTTTTACATTGTTGTTTTACCATTGTATTTGGTAAACAACCTTGTATTTGGATGTTAAACGGGACGGGCGTGGGTCATCGTATGACCATGATAACAATGTTGCCAAGTATCTTTAGCAAGTTTTTTGAGGGACTAGATCATTTTTGTATAGGCAACCAAGATAGCGTCATTGAGGGACTATGATCTTTTTGTTTGATTTGTTTTGCCAAGATACCTAGCATGCATACCATGGCCATGTTTTTTAAGGCAACAAGTGGATGAAACCATAGGGGTGCTTGTGTGTATTTGTTGTCATTTTCATGCATTTTTGTCTTGTGTTTAGTCATGTTATTTGTTTGATTTTGATCTTTTGCATACAAACCCTAATCTTACTATCATGCATATTTGAAAGCAATAAAATGCGTAAAAGTAAATCTAAGACTATTACAACATTATTATGGGGAGGGGGGGTACAAGTTTGAATAAGGGGATATTGCACATAATAAAGCCCTAAAACTATTACAACCATATTGAATTTAATTTACAAATAAATAAATGGACAATTATTTAAATATGCAATTAAATATAAACATGCAAAAATGTTTTTGTATTATTTTTATGTATGTAAAAATAAGTTTATTTAAAGTCTCAAAAATAAGAAAAATATTAATGATTATTTTTGAAAGGGTGAAAACCCTAGTTTTTGGTTTTAAAAGAAAATGTATTATGTTATTTATTTATTCATTTTTATGTACAAAATAATAAATGAAAATATATACAAAGATGTTTAAAAATAAAATATATGAGAAAATAATATTTTAAGTGTATAAAATAATAAAATAAAAATATGTAAGTATTTTAATATTGTTTACAAATTATTTAAGAAAAATAAAGTATATATTATTTAATAAACTAATCTTATGCTAAAAAAAATAATAAAAATAATAGAATAAAATGTGAAAATTTAAGAAAATATTTTTGGTGATTTTTAATATTCAAGAAAAAATAATAAAGTCGAAAAATAAAAAAAGAAATGAAAAATATGCAAAAATAAAGAAATGGGTCAAAGGGGTGCAAAAAGCAGAATGGGGGTGCAAATAACCAGAACAAACCAAGCCCATCCCAATGTCCACTTCGTCCCTGACCTTGGACAAACGCGCGCGCCCTGTGCTGTTCAAATTTGTTCTCTCTTGTTCTTGCATGAAATCAAAAACTCATAACATGAAAATTATAGAGCTTTAAACCATGATTTCAATGATATAAAAACTTAATCTAACTCTAAGAAACCAGGGAGAATTTCAGGGCCCCTAATTTATGACCTAATTTTTTCAGCAACTTCAACATCTAAATTCTCCTAGCTCAGTTAACATAAATGAATTCTATGCATATGTACAGTTCAAGGACATTAAGGGCTACATTTTTGCTTCACAAACCTAAGCCTAATGATGCCTAAATAATGAGTTAGAAACTTGAGAAATACCTGTTTCAGTCAAGTTCGAGTATGGCAATTTAGGGGTTGTGAGTGAGGCCTGAGGTACTTGTGAGCTTGCTTGAAGTTCCTTTGAGCTTTCCCAATGCTTGGCTTGCCTTGAACTTGCCTGAATGTGCTTGTAGAACTCAACCTGCAAACTCAGAATTTGAAAATGGTGAAGCTTGAAAATGAAGTTATAGTTGATGAACAAGGACTTGGGTAGCTTGGATGGGATATATAGAATGTGTTTGAAGTGACTTGGGACAAAACGCACGAGTGGAAGTTGTTTTGGCCAAGGTTCTGCAGGGCTTGCCCTGTTTTGGGCAAAAAATGGAGTTTTGTTGTATAAGGGTGTTTGAGAGCTTATGGAATAGTGTTCTAGGCTTGGTGTGATATGTTGAAGTTGTTTGAAATGTTCACAAAGCTTGCTCTTATCAGATTACAAAGTTTTTTTACTTTTGCACACTTGCTTGTTTTTGAAGAAAAGATGGGAAGTGACAAAGGCAAAGTTGTACAAGCTATCTTGAGGTCTGCTGAGAGTTGGTGAGCTTTTTTTGATGCTTGTGGATATTGTTTTCATAAAGAAATCAGGTCCATGGCTCAAGACAAACAAAATTGCATAAAGTGACCTTTATAAAAGTGGCAATGTTAACTTTTGCCATTTTATGATTAAATCTTTGTGTAATGCTCCATAGATCAAAACAATGCCATAATACAATGTGTTTGCATTTAATTTATGAGTGTAGAAAGGATTAGAACCTGTAAACCAAGTACAAGCAAGGTTTGGACAGATTTGCAACTTGTATCAATGTGCAAAATGTCTTGGCCAAAAGTGATAATTTGCCATTTTCAAACTTTCGATTCTCCCTAACCACAAATGATTTTGGAGAGTTCTTAGACATTTTGGAAAGCTTGCAACATGCTTTACAATCCATATTTGAAATTAATTTTGAGATTCCAATTGGAACTATGTGAAAAGTTGCCATGAAGATAGGTCAAAATCCTGCCTAAACTAGGGCAAAATTTCACTAAGTTAAAAGTTTCAAGAACTCTTATTCACAAAATCATAACTTGAGATCCAAGCATCTTTTGGGAAAACTTTGTGAATAAAAGTTGTATATTTTGTGGAGGAATACAACTTTCATGTTGGAATTTTTCTTTTAATCCAATTGCATCATGGAGAAAAAGTTGGGAAAAGTTGGGAAAAAATAAGAAATTTTCATAACTTAGAAAATTTCTAAGTTATGAAAATTTTCCATTTTAAACCCTAGTTTCCAAAATTAGGTTTCTTGGTGAACAAGTTTCATGTTTTGACACATCTTGATGAAAAGTAACCCTTGGTACTTGATTTTGACCAAAAAGTCAAAGTTTGACTTTTGAGTGTATAGTTGATTTTTGATCAGTTGACTGGAAAATTCATCTGTCAATTCAATGCAATTGAGATCTTTTGAACCTTGTGATTAGGTCAATATGAATCCATTGTGTCCTTGAAACCTTTCTTGAACCCAATTTTCCATTGGCTAGTTTAAAAATAAGAAATTGCCCTTCTGCAATCAAAACCCTAAAAATGACCATTTTTCCCTTTTGATGATCTGATCAAATTTCTTGAGGAGTTGTGGTCCAAACTTGATCAAATGGTTCATATGAGCCTATAATGTTGATGTGGATCAAAAATTATGAGGTTTGACTGTAAATTGGCCACAGTTGACTTTTTCCCCAATATAGTTGATTTCTAGGTCAATTGTCCAATTGACTGGGCAAAATTTGATCCAAAGCTTGAAACTTGGTATGGGCAACCTTATAGGTCCAACATGAAGTATGAAAGTCGCATGAGGTATTAGAAGTCCAAAAATCCCTGTGCAAACCCAAACCCTAATTTCAGGTCATCAGTGCAAGGAGATGTCTTAAGCTGAGCAAACCCTGATTTTGATCTTGAGTCCAAGAGTCTTGTGAGGGGAATCTTGATAAAATGAGAGGGAAAATTTTGGGGTACAACAGCTGCCCCTGTTCAATCTTCTTGAACCTGAAGAGTTAGATTGGTGAGTTTGTCGTTCGTGACTCGAAGGTAAAAGATGATTGGACACTAGAGTGCCCATAAATTTGCACTCGTCAAGGTATAGTTGAGGGAATGGGCTTAAAGATGCCATTTGGAGAGGTGACAGAATCTTGTTGGAGATGGGCTTGAAGATGCCATCAAGAATGTTTGATGAAAATCAGGAGAATGAACATCAGAGTGGTATTCGTATCTAGAACGTATCTGAGTTGTATCTGGAGATTGGATCTGTATGAGCAAGGGAATGGCGTCTGTGTCTGGAGCGTATCCGAGCTATAACTGTATTTGAATCTGAATGAATAACAGAATGACTTCCGTGTCTGGAGTGTATCTGTATTGTATCTGAGTCTGAATAAGCGGCAAAATAGCATCCGTGTTTGGAGCATCTATGGGCTGGGGAAAATTTGAATGAGTGACAGAATGGCAATCGTATCTGGAGCTTATCTGGATTGTATCTGAAATTGAGATCTGTATGAGTAGCAGAATGACTTCCGTGTCTGGAGTGTATCTGAACTGTAACTGGGATCTGAATAAGTGACAGAATGACTTTCGTGGCGACTGCACTGGGGAGAATCAAACTTCTGGTGTAAGGGCCAGAATGGCATCCGTGTTTGGAGCGTATCTGAAATAGAATCTGAATGAGTAACAGAATGACTTACGTGTCTAGAGTGTATCTGTATTGTATCTGAATAAGAGGTATGAACGAGTAGCAGAATGACTTTTGTGTCTGGAGTGTATCTGTACTGTATCTGAAATCTTTGAATATTTGTTAAAGATAGTTTTTAATCTTATCCTGAAAAGGGTAAAATGTTAGCTGAAACACAAAGTTATGTTGCATGACATGTATGATGCAATAAAATGTGTTTTATCAATGTTTATCATATATGAATTTAATGTATGCGCATGTAAGCTGATTTACTGTATTGCTGAGGAAAATAAATCCTTGACGGTTGAGGATAATAAAATCCTTGACTGCTGTCGGGGAAAATAAATCCTTGACCGCTACTGGAGATAGAAAATCCTTGGCAACTCGAGGGGATTATCAAACACTTTGACAACTTCTGTGGGGAAGTGATAATCCTTCACGACTTCCTGGGGATAGGGATCCTTCGAGTCTTAGGTGTTGGAGGATGATAAACATTCTGCTTTGAGAACAATGCCAGGTGTTGCTTGAGAAACCTGCTTGGGGAATCTCGAGAATTTTGACGACTATGGCTGGAGATTACACAATGGGAATCCTTACTCGGTTGGGGAATAAGGAAAAATCTGGCGATCTCTACCGGGGGTCAAACAAAGGAAAACCTTGATTTGCTGGAGAATAAGGAAGGCTCTGATGGCTTCTGTGGGGAATTGAGAATGAGAATCTTCATTCTGCTAAGGGAATTTGAATCCTTGGGGACTTCATGCTGAGGAGTCAAGGATGAGAATCTTTGATCTGTATGGGATTAAAAATTCTGACAAATTCATGCTGGGGAGTAAAGAAGACTCTGACAACTTCACTGGGGAATCGAGAATGAGAATCTTCATTCTGTTAGGGGATGAAAAACTTTGTAGGGAGTAGCTATAACTCTGAGGAGTAGCTATCCTGCTGAAGAGTAAGCTCAGGACTCTGGGGGGAAGCTTATTCCTGTTTGGAAAAAGTTCAGGAGTTTTGGTTGTATGCCACTTTAAGAATGAGAATCTTCATTCTGTTGGAGATATCAGGAGCTTGGGTTGTATACCACTTTAAGAATGAGAATCTTCATTCTGTTGGAGATATCAGGAGCTTGGGTTGTATACCACTTTAAGCATGAGAATCTTCATTCTGTTGGAGATATCAGAAGCTTGGGTTGTATACCACTTTAAGAATGAGAATCTTCATTCTATTAGAGATATCAGGAGCTTGGGTTGTATACCACTTTAAGAATGAGAATCTTCATTCTGTTGGAGATATCAGGAGCTTGGGTTGTATGCCAATCTACTGGGGATTCAAGAATGAGAATCTTCATTCTGTTGGGGATAAAGCAAAAGTTAACTGTTATCTGGTTGATTCTCAGATTTTAAAACAACTTGCTAGGGAATCTGGGGAACACTGGATGGTTTCCACTGTTGGTTGAAAGTTTCAGCTCCGCTGGGGATCTTAATGGCATACTAATTTGATTGTGTATGGAAACTTGACTCCGTTGGGGAAGAAGGTTTCATCTTCACTGAGGGATTATAGTTCAAAGTTTTGCTCCACTGGGGATTGGGAGTTTGAAGTTTTAACTCTGATGGGATTTTGAAATTTAGCTCCACTGGGGATATGTATTTCAAGGTTTTAGCTCTGCTAGGGATCCAGATGATGTATTGCAGGGGATTTCTCTTGGAATAGCCTAAAGACGTTTTCCCATACTTTCAACCTGTCAGTAATTATTCTTTCCCATTTCGTTTATTTATAAACAGTGATTATATTCAAATGCATAAGCTCATTTAATAAATCATTGGATGTTTTCAAATAAAACACAAATGTAAAAAGAAGAAAAGGCAAATAGTTTTCTGCACTTTGAAGTATCTTTGTATTAACTTTGTGTAAGTATTTTGTACAAAGGAGACAGACATCCTAGTAAGAGGATGTTGTCATAAAAATGAGAAAAATTTATACAAAGAAAGATGGCTATGTGTGAAAATTCCATGGGGTTCCCATTCTGCTATAGCCTTCATAACTTTGAATATCTTGTCCATTCATTGCTTCGTCCGAAGACGATTGAGTTGATCAGAAGCCTAGAGCTTGTCTATGAAGAGATTGTCCTTAAAGTGATCCGACGAGACATAGTCATACGCTTTAATTCCCTAACTTTTGCCTGGACCTCCCTTTCGGGTTTTCGATCCACCGGGAAACCCTTTTTTGCCCAAGTCGCCCTTTCAGGTTTTCAACTTACCGGGTGTACAGATTTTTTTGTTTTATCCCTAATTTTTGCCTGAACCGCCCTTTCGGGTTTTCGATTCATCGGGATGCCCTTTTTTCCCAAGTAGCCCTTTCAGGTTTTCCACTTGTCAGGTCAATTATGCATAGTATCTTTTGACTATGTCTGCATTCGCAGGGTGCGGCAGGTTATCACCGTCCATGGTGGTTAAGATCATTGCCCCACCAGAAAAGATGTTTTTGATCACAAATGGTCCTTCGTAGGTAGGAATCCATTTGCCCATGGGATCACTTTGCGGCAAGATGATCCGCTTGATTACAAGATCCCCAACTTGATATATCTGGCGCCTGACTTTCTTGTTGAAATCCTTGATCATCCGTTTTTGATATGTCTGACCGTGGCAAACAGCAGTAAGTCGCTTCTCGTCAATCAAGTTAAGTTGATCAAGACGGGTCTAAATTCAATCGTCTTCACTCAAACCAGCATACTTCATGATTCTCAAGGATGGAATCTGAACCTCAATAGGTAAAACAGCTTCCATGTCGTATACCAAAGAATAGGGTGTTGCCCCTATTGATGTTCGTATCGTGGTACGGTACCCGTGCAGAGCAAACGGTAACATCTCATGCCAGTCCTTGTAGGTGACTGTCATCTTTTGAATGATCTTCTTGATATTTTTGTTTGCAGCTTCGACAAAACCGTTCATCTTTGGTCGGTAGGGAGATGAATTATGATGTTGAATCTGGAACTGCTCGCACAAGGCGGTGATCATAGTATTGTTCAGGTTTGTACCGTTATCAATGATGATCCTTTCGGGGATACCGTACCGATAAATGAGATTCTACTTGATGAAGCGGGCAGCCACATTCTTTATGATGGATGCGAAGGAAGCTGCTTTGACCCACTTGGTAAAGTAATCAATAGCCACCAGGATGGAGCGGTGTCCATTGGATGTTGTAGGCTTGATCTCTCCAACCATGTCGATTCCCCACATAGCGAATGGCCAAGGAGTTGTTAAGACATTGAGAGGAACTGGAGGTATATGTACCTTGTCTGCATAGATTTAACATTTATGACAAGTCCTGGAATGTTGATGGCAGTCAGCTTCCATGGTAGACCAGTAATAGCCTGCCCGTAGAATCTTCTTAGCCATCATATGTCCACTAGAGTGGGTGCCAAAGGTACCATTGTACAGTTCAACCATGATCTGCTCAGCTTCAACCTTGTCCACGCAACGGAGTAGAATGCAATCATGATTGCGCTTGTATAGGATACCATTGCTCAGGAATAACTTAGCCGAGAACCTCCTTAAGAACTTTTTGTCATTGAATGAAGCTCCTTCAGGGTATTCTTGAGTCTCGAGATACCTTTTGACTTCATGAAACCAAGGTCGGTCCACTATTTCTTCGGTATTAATCTCGTGATAATGTGCAGGTTCGTCCATCCGCTCAATGGTGATTTGGGGAGCCTCATTATCCCAGTTAAGTTTAAACATGGATGACATTGTAGCTAGAGCATCTGCTAGCTGATTCTCTTCTTGCAGGAAGTGCTCGAAGGTAATCTGCTCGAAATGTGGTAACAATGTCAAGACATGTTCTTTGTAAGGGATGAGGTTTGGATGCTTAGTATCCCACTCTCCTTTGATCTGACTGATGACCAAAGTTGAGTCCCCAAATACAATCAAAGATTTGATTCCCAAGTCTATAGCAGCCTTAAGACCAAAGATACAAGCTTCATACTCAGCCATGTTGTTGGTACAGTTGAAGGAGAGCCTAGCAGTGAAAGGAGTATGGCAACCTTCTGGAGAGATAAGTACAGCACCAATACCGTTGCCAAGTGAATTGGAGGCACCATCAAAGTACAGGTTCCATTGGGATCCTTGTTCAGGTCCGTCATACGGTCTGAAGTCTTCAATATTGTCCAATGTCATGATATCCTCGTCGGGGAAGTCAAACTTCATGGATTGGTAATCTTTGACAGCTTGATGAGCCAGATGATCGGCTAGCACACTCCCCTTTATAGCTTTTTGGGTCGTGTAATGTATGTCGTATTCTGTTAGGATCATCTGTCACCTAGATATTCTTCCAGATAAAGCAGGCTTCTCAAATATGTACTTGATCGGATCCATTTTAGATATCACTAGAGTGGTATGAGTCAACATATAGTGCCTTAGCCGGCGAGCAGCCCATACCAAAGCGCAATAAGTTTTCTCGAGCAGTGAGTATCGGGTCTCACAGTCGGTAAACTTTTTGCTAAGGTAATAAATGGCATGCTCTTTTTGGACAGACTCGTCATGTTGGGCCAGTACGCACCCCATTGAATTCTCTAGGACGGTCAGATACATGATTAGCGGTCTTCCTTCGACGGGAGGCATCAAGATAGGAGGTTCTAGCAAATACTCCTTAATTTTATCGAAAGTAACTTGACAGTCATCATTCCATTTAACCACCTGATCTTTCTTCAATAGCTTGAAGATTGGTTCACAGGTAGATGTTAGGTGAGAAATGAACCTTGCAATGTAGTTTAGGCGTACAAAGAAACCTCTGACCTCCTTCTCAGTGCGAGGGGCAGGAATTTCTTGTATAGCCTTGACTTTGGCAGGATCAACCTCGATGCCTTTGTTGCTGACAATGAAACTCAAGAGTTTACCGGACCTGACTCTGAAAGTGCACTTGTTAGGGTTTAGTCTGAGCTTGTACTCCTTCAACCTGACAAACAGCTTTTGCAAATGGTCGAGGTGTTCTTCTTCAGTTTGTGAACAGGCTATCATGTCGTCTACGTAGACCTCTATCTCATTATGTATCATATCATGAAACAAAGCTACCATGGCACGCTGATTGGTTGCCCCGACATTCTTCAGTCCGAATGGCATCACTTTATAGCAGAACGTACCCCATTGCGTAACAAAAGTAGTTTTCTCCATGTCTTCAGGTGCCATTTTGATTTGGTTGTAACCAGAAAATCCATCCATGAAAGAAAATACCTTGTGCTGAGCTGTGTTGTCAACCAAGATGTCAATGTGCGGTAGTGGAAAGTCATCTTTAGGGCTAGCCCTGTTTAAGTCTCTGTAATCCACACACATTCTCACTTTTCTGTCCTTTTTAGGCACGGGCACAATGTTAGCAACCCATTATGGATAGGAAGTAACAGCAAGAAACCCAACATTGAACTGCTTCATAACTTCAGCTTTGATCTTTTCAGACATGTTGGGCCTTATTCGGCGGACTTTTTGTTTAATTGGTGGACAGTATTCTCTTGTAGGGACACGGTGAACCACAATATTTGTATCGAGTCCCGGCATGTCTTCATATGACCAGGCGAAGATCTCAACATATTCATTCAATAGTTGAACTAAGCGCTCCTTGACACTTGGCTCTAGGTTGGCACCCACTCTGACTTCTTTTCTGTCTTCCTCAGTACCCAATTTGATTGTCTCTAACAATTCCTCATGAGGTAGGATAGCCCTTTCTTCCTGTTGTAGCAGCCTAGCCAATTCTCCCGGCACTTCACAGTCTTAATCACCTTCGTATTTGGCATGGTAGACCAGATCTTCAGAGTCACTGAAGGCCATAGCAGAATTGTTACCCATGGAATCCGGAATGGAAGGGTACCTACATTTGTGAGTGTGGGTGTGTGTAAGGGATAGCCACCTTTAAACAAATAAAATGTAAAAAGAAAGACAATGAACACAAAAGTTTATATGTGAAAACGTCCATGATTCATTAAAATGGCATATGAAGATGAAAAATCAAACCCTTACAAATGGACCTGTGTACCTCGGGTAAGGCACAAGGCTAAAAGTGTACGAATTGTTTCAAGAATTATTACAAATCAACAGAAATGTTTGAAAGATAAATTACTGATTTATGAAAGTAATGGGAACAAAGTCTTTTGCCTCCCAATTGCACAGTCCTCCTTCAACAGTAAGGAAAATCCAGTCTTCCAGGTTGCTCTCCTCTTCACCATCCTCCAAAGCATTGACTCCATTATGGGTGATCTTTACTGGTGGCCCTCCAGCACGGGAGCGGCGCACAGCCTTCTGACTAGCTGAAGTAAACCCTAGGCCGAACTTATCTGATTTGAAAGGAAAGTCTGGTAGCTGACCCCAGATTGTGCTTCCTCCTTCTTCAATCACAGCCTTTGCATCTTTGAGGGATGACATCTGAGGCACAGGTTTGGTAATCAAAGGCACAGAAGACACTGTCTTGGTTGCTGCAATCTCCGGAGAAACCTCTCCAAAGTGTTGGAAAGGGATCTCGATGAATTCACCATCCAATTCTACATAGCGGAAAGAAATTAGATGGCTTATCACGTATTCCTCTTCTCCATGAACTGTTATAATTTTCCCCTGGATAGGGTACTTGAGCATTTGATGCAGAAAAGAAGTGACGGCTCCAGCATTGTGAATCCAGGGTCTTCCCAACAAGCAAGAATAGGAAGGAAGGATGTCCATCATATAGAACGTGGAGTTGAAGGTTTCAATTCCTACTTTAATTGGGATGTCCACCTCCCCGTGGACCATCCTTTTAGAACCATCAAAGGCTCTAACAATGATATTGCTGGGCTTCAGGGTTAGGCCTTCACAGTCCAATCTGTCCAATGCTTTCTTCGGCAAGACATTTAAAGACGACCCAGTGTCTACCAGAACGTGTGCTAGAGTAGTCCCTCTGCATTCCACCGAGACATGCAAAGCGTCATTATGCTTTCTCCCTATAGATATTAAATCGGCATCGGAGAATCCTAGACCATTGTCAGCTGTTAGGCTAGCTACACATTCCTGGAACTGATCCGCGGAGGTTTCATGTGGCACGTGGGCCGTCTTCAAGAATCTGATCAAAGCTTTGGCATGAGCTTTTGAACAAAGCAGCAGGGCCAACATAGAGATTTTTGAGGGGGTTTGCCACAGTTGTTCCACAACATCATAATCGCTTTTCTTGATTATTTTCAAAATCTCTTCCATTTCTTTTTTAGAGGTCTCAGGGATGACCAATGGTTGAGCCCTCGTCCTAACGGGCGCTTCTTGGATCCCTTTCCCTCTATCATCAGCAATGGCAGAGGGGACAACCACAAGAGTTACAATTTCTTCAATAACTGGAGTTCTCACAGATATGTTGACCGGTACAGGAGTAACCTTAGGAGAATTTGAGGGTCCTAAGATTGCCTTTGGAGGAGCAATCTCCGAAGAGAAAATTCTTCCGTTGCGGGTGATTTTACTCGTTCCAGCAATATTTCCAATGTCGGAAGTCTCTTCATCAGAACTTTCTTCAGTTGATTCAATTTGTTTAATACCGTGGTAGAAGATCTCTCCCCCATAGTTCCACGGTATTGATTTGTTGGACTTGTACGGGATAGGCCCCGGCATAGTTATCTTCAAAGGTACAATCTTCGGATCGGATGTAATCTTAATAGGTCTTTTGGAGACCTTGGAAAGATTGGAGGATATGGTAATTATCGAAACATCATTAACAAGAGTCGATATAACAGGAGTCTTCTCAAAAAAGGATTTCTTGATTATCCATTAGGCATTGGATGCCTAACTTCAACAATGGACAGTCGGTTGGTAAGGATGAACAAAGGTAGCAATCTTCTTCACAACCTGGGAAAATCCCAGCCTTCAACAGATTCAGCTTGATTATCGGTAACGGAGTCATCAAATCATCAACAGTAGCAATAAAAAGATCCTCTTTAACAGCATGGGCATTATGGCCATGCCTTGGCATTGGAGCAGAGATCACATTCGGCTTTTCAGGGGCGTCGAACTTCACTTCTTTAGCATCTATCAAATCCTAAATCTTATTCTTGAGGGCCCAACAATTGTTGGTGTCGTGCCCTATGCTTCCTAAATGATAAGCACACTTAGCATTTGAATGGTAGTACGGAGAAGTTGTATTCGGATTCTTCGGTGCCTCTTTCAAGGTTGTAAGGTTTAACTTTAAGAGATGGGGTAGAACCTGAGCAGGAGTCATGTTTATCTGGGTGAATTTCCTTATAGGCCTTTCCACCCTTGCTTGGTTGGTTCTGGGTTGATTGTTTCTGAGCTGATCAGCTGCAGACTTCTGAATAATTACGGCCCCCACCGCTGGCTGGCGCTCAACTCTTCCTTGACTTCTTTGGGAATAGACAACTGAGACTTCTTTCTTTGCTGGAAAAGGCTTTTTGATGGTAGCGGAAGTAGATGCATCTTTTTGAATTTTACCACTCTTGATTCCGGCTTCAACTCTCTCACCAGTTAGAATTAACTCGGTGAACCCCGCAGACAAACTTCCTATCAGGTGATTAAAGAATAGACCTGACAGAGTCCCCAAAAACATATCTACAAGCTCTCTCTCAGATAGGGGTGGTTGTACTCGTCTCGCCAAGTCTCTCCATTTTTTAGCATACTCTTTGAAACCTTCATTCGAGACCATGCCCATACTCTGTAGTTGAGTACGGGTTGGTGCTAAGTCCGCATTATACTGATACTGCTTGTAGAAGGCAGCAGCCAAATCCTCCCAATTATACACGTCAGACCTCTCTAGCTGGTAGAACCAATCTAACTGCCTCCCCGACAAATTGTCCTAGAAGAAATGGACCCACAGGTCTTTTTCAGAAGAATGTGGTTGGATTTTCCTGATGTAAGACCGTAGGTGCATCTTGGGACAAGACACCCCATCGTATTTAGCAAAAAGAGGCACTTTAAACTTAGGGGGAATGACAATTCCATAAACCAAACCTAGCTCTTCAAAGTCCAGCCCGGGCACCCTCTGAATCTCCATGGCTGCCAGACGTTCTTCCAGATTTTTGTACTTTTTATCTGCAGGAGGGTACTTCAGTTCAGAATAGTCTTCATCCTCCTCTTCTTCTTCTTCCTCAGACTCAGATGGCACTGCAGCTCCCTTTCCTTTTCCTACCCCTTCATCAGATGTTGAGGGGAAATCCATGACCCTTCTAGCTTGACATTCAAATCTTCTACCCAAAGTAGCCACACCAACTCACTTCTTTTTCTTTTTCTCTTTTTCCTTTTCTTTCTCTAACAGAGCTTTCAGATCCTCCTGACCTTAGCCAAGGTCATGAGTAGCTGTTGGAATTGTGAATTCTGCGCTTGCAAATCTTTGACCATCTGCTCAATATCCATCTTGCTGAAATAAACAGCAGAGAGATAAGGAAACCTAGTGTGAAGACCTGTTTATGCATATGATGAATGATATGTATTCATGTAATGCATTCAAGGATTCAGAAAATTCAAATTTGTTTAAACAAAAAGGAACAAACGTTATATTAATAAGATAGAATTTGTTAGTACATTGATGCCCCATGGGCAAAATAATACAAAATTCTAATGTAAAAATACGTTGCGCATCCTCTTTGGTTCAATGTAGGTGTTGAGAGTCTGCTCTTCGTGAAGTTGACGAGTAAGTTCCAAAACCTTCTTCTCACTGGCATAGAATTGGGCTTCACAAGTATCGCGTTCTCCCTTGATCTGTATCCAACTCCTTTGTAAATCTTCTAGTGATGTTGGCATGTCAGGATGTAGGAGGGTGTATGGAACCTCTCCTTCCATAACATGCTCTATGATCACAGGGAGAATGTAGGGGTAAGGCATCATAAGACTCTGGGCGCGGGTTCGTACCCACTTGAGGTAAGGCTCAAGGGGGATGGAATTCTTGTGTCCCAAGGTCTTACTGTCCACCTTGTTGGGCATTCTCCAGGCTCGGATGAACCTTTGTCGAAGTCCTTGAGCGTCATTGTCGAAGTCAAAAACCAAGTCTGGAATCAGCATGTCATGTGGGCCATCCCTTCGGGCATACCAAAACTGTCTCAGAGCCAAGCAGGGGTCATAGGTAATGCCTCCCCTAATTCCAAGTAGAGGTACATTAGGGAATTCCCCACAATGCTCAATGATGATAACATTTTCTCTGGACCCAGAACACCAATGAACATCTGAATGTGTAAGAGTCATTAATCATTGTGACCACCTCAAGCCTTGCTCATTCTTCAAGACTGATTGGGGAAGGTGTGAAATAAACCACCTTGCTAGAAGAGGAGTGCAACACATGAGAACACCTCTTTTCCTCATTGTTCGAGTGTGAAATGAGTGGAGGATGTCCCCGAGCAAAGTAGGCACCATATTCCGAGATATGAAAATCTTGACAGTATTCACATCTATAAGCTGGTCAGGGTTTGGGAACAAGACCAATCCATAGATGAGAAGAGCTACAATCTCCTCAAAAGCTTGCAGATCTAATGAATTCCAACATTCTTGAGCTTTCTCAAACAGAAACTTTGCCAAGAAACCCTTGACACCACTTCTGGTTTCCCAATGGCCTATGACATCAAATGGTTGCAAGTGTATGGCTTGAGCAACATCTTCAGGCTTTGGATCTCTTTCCGTATCGTTGTAGGGTAGTTGATTGAGAATAGGAATCCTCAATAGTTGATAAAATTCCTCCAAAGTAGACACTAACTGGTAGTCAGGAAATGTGAAGCAGTGGTGTAGGGGGTCAAAGAACTGGAAGAGAACTTTCACCATGTCTTCCTCGGTGTTGGAGTTGACCAAGTTGAGAAGTCGACCATGTCTTTCAGTGAATGGAGAATACTCTGGAATCTTGGAAGCAAGCTCCTTGAGTTGAGGAGGAATTCTCACAAGGTTGACCTGAAAAGTTTTCCTGTGAAGTGAATCCATGACCTACAAAACAGGAACAAAGATGAAGATCCAAAATCCTTGAAATGGTTAGTGGATGCAAATGATGCTTCATGATGTTCATGATTTTATGCACAAGTATATGTACAAGCAAGTCACACAAGTTCCTAGTTTCAGGCTTGCATGGGGTTTCATAGGTAAGTAACCTCTTGAATTTTAGTTGGCTCAACTTGTCCTATAAATAGTAATCGGGTTCTAAGGAGCTCAATATCACTGGATTATTTTCTGTGTTCATTGTTTCAGTTTAGCCACTTTACTGGCGACTTAAATATTCCAAGAAAACAACCCTCAATGAGTGTAGTATCGAGTATCTACCAACTTCGGACTGCACCAAAGTCGGTCATCTCACTACTCCTAAAAAGGCCAAGATGGTCAAGTAAAGGTTCTAAAAGTCCATTAGTGCTTCATGACATCACTCAGCGGCCCCGTATTCTCTTTGATTAACTCAAAGGCTACCGGTACCCACAAATATGTTGCACTAATATAGCTATTGCTTCAACCATGTCGGTATACCCCGCACAGTTTCCACAACGTATTGCTATTTACCTATGAATGTTTCCCAAATCCGGGTGGAGGATTCAAACCCAAACAATAGAACCAAATGTAAAGTAATCAAAGCAAACAAGGTAAGCATGTAAAGGTGATCTAAACCCTAAGGTAACCCCACTTTTAGATTCTATCCCCAACAGAGTCGCCAGTTCTGTGATACAGTGGGAGAACTGACTTGAGGTTTTGCGTTTGTGTTCGCAAATGTTTCGGTTTAGCAAGAGTCACCATTGACTTTTTATTGTATCCAAAGGAAAGGTCAAAAAGCACAAGAAAGACCTTTGAGATGTTTTCTTGGGTTCGGGGGGTAGATTATGAAAAGGGAAGGTGCTAGCACCCTTTTCATCCATGGTTTTCCATGGGCTCTTAGTTACTTGTTTACATCACTTTCTTTACTTTTCCAATTGTTTGAAATGGTGTTTTGTGTGGTTTTTGAAAGTATTTTGAAAAGAGGCCTTTGTTTAGGGAACCTTTGTATTGATTCTTATTTGAATGTATACAAAGGTGTTTGTCTTTTGAAAAAGGTTTCAATGTTTGAAAGCTTGTTTTCGAGAAATGTTTTGAAATTGTTTTTGAAATGTGTGATAGTTTGAAATTAGCAAGGATGGTTTGCAAGAGATCAAGTAACTAGGAGTTGTCTACCCTACTCAAAGATCTTTCCTACACATTTTTAACCCTTTTACATTGTTGTTTTACCATTGTATTTGGTAAATAACCTTGTATTTAGATGTTAAACGGGACGGGTGTGGGTCATCGTATGACCATGATAACAATGTTGCCAAGTATCTTTAGCAAGTTTTTTGAGGGACTAGATCATTTTTGTATAGGCAACCAAGATAGCGTCATCGAGGGACTATGATCTTTTTGTTTGATTTGTTTTGCCAAGATACCTAGCATGTATACCATGGCCATGTTTTTTAAGGCAACAAGTGGATGAAACCCTAGGGGTGCTTGTGTGTATTGTGTTGTCATTTTCATGTATTTTTGTCTTGTATTTAGTCATGTTATTTGTTTGATTTTGATCTTTTGCATACAAACCATAATCTTACTATCATGCATATTTGAAAGCAATAAAATGCGTAAAAGTAAATCTAAGACTATTACAACATTATTATGGGGAGGGGATACAAGTTTGAATAAGGGGATATTACACAAAATAAAGCTTTAAAACTATTACAACCATATTGAATTTAATTTACAAATAAATAAATGGACAATTATTTAAATATGCAATTAAATATAAACATGCAAAAATGTTTTTGTATTATTTTTATGTATGTAAAAATAAGTTTATTTAAAGTCTCAAAAATAAGAAAAATATTAATGATTATTTTTGAAAGGGTGAAAACCCTAGTTTTTGGTTTTAAAAGAAAATGTATTATGTTATTTATTTATTCATTTTTATGTACAAAATAATAAATGAAAATATATACAAAGATGTTTAAAAATAAAATATATGAGAAAATAATATTTTAAGTGTATAAAATAATAAAATAAAAATATGTAAGTATTTTAATATTGTTTACAAATTATTTAAGAAAAATAAAGTATATATTATTTAATAAACTAATCTTATACCAAAAAAAATAATAAAAATAATAGAATAAAATGTGAAAATTTAAGAAAATATTTTTGGTGGTTTTTAATAATCAAGAAAAAATAATAATGTCAGAAAATAAAAAAAGAAATGAAAAATATGCAAAAATAAAGAAATGGGCCAAAGGGGTGCAAAAAGCAGAATGGGGGTGCAAATAGCCAGAACAAACCAAGCCCAGCCCAATGTCCACTTCGTCCCTGACCTCGGACAAACGTGCGCGCCCTGTGTAGTTCAAACCTGTTCTCTCTTGTTCTTGCATGAAATCAAAAACTCATAACATGAAAATTATAGAGCTTTAAACCACGATTTCAATGATATAAAAAACTTAATCTAACTCTAAGAAACCAGGGAGAATTTTAGAGCCCCTAATTTATGACCTAATTTTTTCAGCAACTTCAACATCTAAATTCTCCTAGCTCAGTTAACATAAATGAATTCTATGCATATGTACAGTTCAAGGACATTAAGGGCTACATTTTTGCTTCACAAACCTAAGTCTAATGATGCCTAAATAAGGAGTTAGAAACTTGAGAAATACCTATTTCAGTCAAGTTCGAGTATGGAAATGTAGGGGTTGTGAGTAAGGCCTGAGGTACTTGTGAGCTTGCTTGAAGTTCCTTTGAGCTTTCCCAATGCTTGACTTGCCTTGAACTTGCCTGAATGTGCTTGTAGAACTCAACCTGCAAAATCGGAATTTGAAAATGGTGAAGCTTGAAAATGAAGTTACAGTTGATTAACAAGGACTTGGGTAGCTTGGATGGGATATATAGAATGTGTTTGAAGTTGCTTGGGACAAAATGCACGAGTGGAAGTTGTTTTGGCCAAGGTTCTGCAGGGCTTGCCCTGTTTTGGGCAGAAAATGGAGTTTTGGTGTATAAGGGTGTTTGAGAGCTTATGGAATCGTGTTCTAGGCTTGGTGTGATATGCTAAAGTTGTTTGAAATGTTCACAAAGCTTGCTCTTATCAGATTACAAAGTTTTTTGACTTTTGCACACTTGCTTGTTTTTGAAGAAAAGATGGGAAGTGACAAAGGCAAAGTTGTACAAGCTATCTTGAGGTCTGCTGAGAGTTGGTGATCTTTTTCTGATGCTTGTAGATATTGTTTTCATAAATAAATCAGGTCCATGGCTCAAGACAAACAAAATTGCATAAAGTGACCTTTATCAAAGTGGCAATGTTAACTTTTTGCCATTTTTGGATTAAATCTTTGTGTAATGCTCCATAGATCAGAACAATGCCATAATCCAATGTGTTTACATTTAATTTATGAGTGTAGAAAGGATTAGAACCTGTAAACCAAGTACAAGCAAGGTTTGGACAGATTTGCAACTTGTATCAATGTGCAAAATGCCTTGGCCAAAAGTGATAATTTGCCATTTTCAAACTTTTGATTCTCCCTAACAACAAATTATTTTGGAGAGTTCTTGGACATTTTGGAAAGCTTGCAACATGCTCTACAATCCATATTTGAAATGAATTTTGAGATTCAAATTGGAACTATGTGAAAAGTTGCCATGAAGATAGGTCAAAATCATGCCTAAACTAGGGCAAAATTTCACTAAGTTAAAAGTTTCATGAACCCTTATTCACAAAATCATAACTTGAGATCCAAGCATCTTTTCAGAAAACTTTGTGAATAAAAGTTGTAGATTTTGTGGAGGACTACAACTTTCATGTTGGAATTTTTCTTTTAATCCAATTGCATCATGGAGAAAAAGTTGGGAAAAGTTGGGAAAAAATAAGAAATTTTCATAACTTAGAAAATTTCTAAGTTATGAAAATTTTCCATTTTAAACCCTAGTTTCCAAAATTAGGTTTCTTGGTGAACAAGTTTCATGTTTTGACACATCTTAATGAAAAATGACCCTTGGTACTTGATTTTGACCAAAAAGTCAAAGTTTGACTTTTCAGTGTACAGTTGATTTTTGATCAGTTGACTGGAAAATTCATCTGTCAATTCAATGCAATTGAGATCTTTTGAACCTTGTGATTAGGTCAATATGATGCCATTGAGTCCTTGAAACCTTGCTCGAACCCAATTTGCCATTGGCTAGTTTAAAAATCAGAAATTGCCCTTCTGCAGTCAAAACCCTAAAAATGACCATTTTGCCCTTTTGATGATCTGATCAAGTTTCTTGAGGAGTTGTGGTCCAAACTTGATCAAATGGTTCATATGAGCCTATAATGTTGATGTGGATAAAAAATTATGATGTTTGACTGTAAATTGGCCACGGTTGACTTTTTCCCCAATACAACTGATTTCTAGGTCAATTGTCCAATTGATTGGGCAAAATTTTGATCCAAAGCTTGAAACTTGGTATGGGAAATCTTATAGGTCCAACATGAAGTATGAAAGTCACATGAGGCATTAGAAGTCCAAAAATACCTGTGCAAACTCAAACCTTAATTTCAGGTCATCAGTGCAAGGAGATGTCTTGAGCTGAGCAAACCTTAATTCTGATCTTGAGTCCAAGAGTCTTGTGAGGGGAATCTTGATAAAATGAGAGGGAAAATTTTGGGGTACAACAGTGGGAAATGTTGCTTATAGAGTGGCTTTACCTCCTAATCTTTCGAATTTGCATGATGTGTTTCATGTGTCGCAACTTCGGAAGTATATTTCATATCCATCTCATGTGATTCATATGGATGATGTGCAAGTACCGGATAATCTTATGATGGAGACGATGTCTGTACGGATCGCGGATCATGAAATGAAGACTCTGAGGGGCAAAGAGATTGCATTGGTTAAAGTGGTTTGTCTAGGAGCTGCTGGTGAAAGCATGACTTGGGAGTTGGAGAGCAAGATGTGAGACTTCTATCCTGAATTGTTTGATTGAGGTAAATTTTCGAGGACGAAAATATTCTAAGTGGGGGAGAGTTGTAACGCCCGTAATTTAATTAATTATTTAATTAAATTATTTTTGGAATATTTGTGAAGATAGGTTATTATTAAATTGGATTTATTATATTAAGTGGAGAAATAATATTAGAGATATAATATTATGTGGTGAAATAATATTAGAAGTGTAATATTATTTAAGGTGGGCCTATTTTGAGAGAGTAGAAGTAATAAGGGGGTGTAAATTTTGAGCCCAATAAGAAATAAGGAATAATAAAATATTAGCTTATTTTATTATTTGTGAGAAGGTAGAGAAGAAAGAAGCAGTAGAAGAAAATAAGGATTTGGAGGAGAACGTGAAGCTGCTGGAAAAAGTGGAAAACGGCAAGAACGAAGATTCAACCCGGAAATTGTAGAGCGGCCTTCAATCCAAGGTAAGGGTGGGGTTCTGACTTTATAATTGGGTTCATGATGTTTGATATGTGGGGTTAGAGATGATTGTTGTTTTGTTCTTGAATTGGATGTATATGATGATGTATGATGAAGATTTGATGAATTTTAGATGAATAACGATGCCATGATATTGTTTAATCAATGTAGTATTATAGGATAACGTTATGTGATTTTCTATCATGTTTATAATGAGGTTTGTAGGACTGTAACATAATTCTCGTAGTGAAATTACAGAAGAAAACGCAGAAATTATGCAGACTGTAGCAGGATGTGTCGACCCCAAATTGGATATGTCGATACATGAAGACTGATTGACTCAGGATGAGTCGATACAAGAAGGGCTTGTGTCGATTCATGGAAGTTGCAAGACTCGGGATGAGTCGACCAGTAAGGTGCATGTGTCGACACATGCTGTGATTTAAATCCAGGATGAGTCGATCCATAAGGAGGACGTGTCGACTCATAGTGTACAGATGAAGCAGGATGAGTCAATCCATAAGGTTTTGTGTCGATACATAATGTCTGGTTTTTAACAGAATCGGCTTTTAGTTGTTGTAACATGAGTTTTAGGATGTTGTTTGAGATGTCATTCAAAGCGTTGATTAGCTAACGCGATGAGCTTTATTCTAGGTGATTAAATGATGGATAAGAAGTGTAATCCCAGCAGATAATGTAGGATTTAGAATTAATTCTCGTAGATGACCGTTGTGTTGATTTTTGGACAGAACGATGAATAGTAGATGTTTAGAGGCTGGTGTTAGAATTATGACAGTAGGATTAGTGACAATAACGATATAATTTAGCAGAATAACAGGATGGATTATTGTACTATTAATATACAGTTGAGTATTAGTGAGATGTTATTGATGAAGTTGTGTTCGATGATTTTGTGATAATAAATTATTTTTAATAAATTATTTTGATGTTATGAGATGTTATTAATTGAGATGTTTTGAGATGATTGAGATGTTGTTGTTTTGAGATGATTGAGACATTGTTATTTCGAGATGTTAATTGAGATGTTTTGAGATGATTTAAAATGTTGTTAACTTGGGTGTTGTTATTACATTCATGGTTGAGTCGCATACATTGCATTTTTGAGATGGAGCTTATGCTCGTTGAGATGGCCTGGATTGGCAAATTTTGAGATGAAGGCTATGCCTTGTTGATGCCTCTATTAATTGGCAG
Source organism: Vicia faba (assembly GCA_948472305.1). NCBI lineage: Eukaryota > Viridiplantae > Streptophyta > Magnoliopsida > Fabales > Fabaceae > Vicia > Vicia faba. The sequence continues at coordinate 1,348,269,908 of OX451737.1, forward strand.
ATTTTTGAGATAGGAGTTCTGCTCCAATGGTACCACATGCATTTGCATAGTTTTGAGTCGCATTATATGATTTGAATAATGAAATGTATTTGATTTTGATGAATGAGTATATATATGCTGTAATTATTGTTGATTATGAGATGAGAAGTGGTGATATTATTGATCTAATTTAATATATTAATTATCATGCATTTTATTATATTGTTAGATATCTCACCCCTTCTGTTTGAATGTTGCCCCTATGTTGGTAACTGTTGTACCCCAAAATTTGCCCTCGCATTTTTCCTCAAGAAATCACAGCTTCAGGCGTTTCCTGATTTTTTAAACTGGCTCAAGAATCAGTCAAACAGACGTTTCTCGTCAGTCAGACAAAAATTAGGGCGTTCATTGATTTTCATGGCTCTAGAACAGTTCTTACAGTCGCTTAGGGTTTTGGTTGATTTTGGCTCAACTTTGATCAGGCGAATGTTTCTTTGGCATTTAACCAGGAATTAGGGTTTTTTATGCGCGGTTCTTCAGAAAGATTTAATTCTACGGTGTTTGTCAAGCTATTCTGAAATATAGATTGAAACATTTGGTTTAAACTCGCAGGGTTTGACTAAATCAATGAAAAGAGACATTGGGTTTGAATTTGCGTTTGCTGAATTTAATCAGTGAAAAGATGCATTTGGATTGGATTTGCAATGTTTGGCTAAAATCAGTAAAAGGAAAACACGTCTGGGCAATTGTTGTGATTGACTGTTGCTTTGCTTTGGATGTTGGAAGTGCCAAGTTTATTAATTGATCAATGCTGAGACAATGTTTATTTAGTTATTTATTATTCTAAGATTAAATAGTTGGAATTTATTTTCAATTATTTTAATTTAAAGAATTATAAATAATAAAGTAAACAATTGAAAAGAGGATAAAAAGAATTAATTGGATAAAAGGAATTTTTATTTCATTTTTAAATATTTGTTACAATTGTTATTTAAATACGAGTATTCATTTACAAAGTATTTATAATAATGATATTACATTTATTCAAATTTAAATAAACTATCCTAATATTTTTCTAAGTCTTCAATTCTTCATCCTCCATCTTTCGCTTTTCCTCTCCATTTGATTTTTTATCTGCAAAGAAAAGAAGAAAAAGTCAATTGAAGCGGATAAATAATTAAAAAAAAAGAAGCAGACAATTAAAGTTTGGGTTCATCATTAAAAGCAAATGGCCGGGATCAATTAACCCTCTCTGCAAATCACGGGATTTCTCCCGGTTCACAAAGAGGGATGAAAAATATTTGCAAATTAAAAATGAATGCACAAGTTAAAAATTGCACAATTCAAAGTTTGTCAAAAGAAACTGCACAGTTCAAAGCAAGACAGCAAATGCAGGTCAAAGTCACAATTTCAAAACTAAATCCAAAGTCAACAAGCTGCCAAAAGATATCTCAAGATATCAAAATACCCAAGATGCCAAAACTGTAACAAAGATGCAGGAGAGCTGAAGAAGGAAAGTATGCAGGACTAAGCTACTTATGCAAGCAAACTAATTCCAATTTCATCATTTCCAGGCCAATTTGCTTTTTCAGAATTAATACATGTTAGGCAATATAATATGCTTAAGTATTGGAGAGAGAGAAAAAGAGAAGAGAAGTTCAGGCTTACTGGTTTTTGGCTTTAGGCATAAAGAAATATAAACACAGAAACTGCAATAAAACAGTGAAGCAGAAGGCAGAAGTATGAAGGAATTAGAATGCAAACAAAACTGTCAATAAAAAGTAACAGAATAATTTTTCCACATTAAAACCTTGCAAGTTTGCCCATCAGTTTGACCAAGGAAAAGATATCAAAAATCAAAAACATTCAAAAGACCTCGCGCCCAAGAGCCTATCACACAGTTCAGCACAAGCCCAAACACAAAACCTGATTTAAACCTCCAACAACACAAATGTAAAAGCTTAAGAACCAAAAAAACAGCCAAGACTATCATCAAGCCTTTAGCCTCAACAACCTGTAGCATAAGCCTGAAACCTGCAAGCTTAAACCAGCATAAGCCTGAAACCAACAAGTTTAAACCTGTCAAGACCATTAACAAGCCAGAACCCTCAAAAGACCTGCATCAGCATAAGCCATAACCTGTTAAGGCCCTCAAGCGAAAACCAGTTCACAACAACAAACCAGCATATCAAAGCCTTAAACATCCAGTACCCTAACCTGTCAAATAACCAGTTCATCAAACCATAACCACCCAGTACTATAACCTGTCAAACAAAGCCCAAGAGCCTAACTTGTAAAAAGCCAAGCATACTAAACCTTGAAATATCCAAACACGTACAGAACCCACACAAGCCCTCAGAAAATCTTCATCACTGGGCAAGAAAACATTCAAATCGATCCCAAGCATACAAACGAAGGCAACATATCAACAGGCAACCGAATACAGGGCAGTCATCAAGGAAATCAGAAGAAGAAGAAAGAAAGCATACCCAAAAATCAACAACAAATATTCAGAGGCAACAGAAGCGAGTGAAAGAGAAGAAGATAAAGAAGTTGTTCTCAGATAAGTCATCATCAAATCAACAACAAAGAGGCAAAAAAAATACAAAATACCAGAGTCTCCAAGCAAAGCTAGCTCAGCACCGTCCCTCACCGCCTTGGCCGTCACAGCGCCTCCCAATCCTTTTCCTCCTCCGTCTCCAAAGGTAGTATCCCTCCCTCTCTTTCTTTCACGCACCTCAAATAACCATAACAATATGAAATCAGAATCAATAAGGGGCGAAATCATAACATGCAAATAACAAAACCCTAATGAGATTGAGACGAAGATTATTACCTTGAAATCTGTCGCCCTAGCGATTCATTGAAGGGAAGAGGAAGGTTGAGGACGCCGGTGGCCATGGGCAAGAGAAACTCAGAGGCGGAGACATATGATGAACGAAGAAGACGAAGTGATGAAAGAACGACAACGGCGCTGTAAACCCTTATGTCCCAAATGAAACAAACATTCTGAAACCCTAAAATGAAATCTGTTGAATTATCATGGGCCTTGCCCTTTCTACACCTAAGCCCAAACGTTTTCCCAATTGTCACCCCCCTTTTTGCTTCTGCTTTGATCAGATTTGGGTCCAAAAAGCCCTAAAGCCCGTTTTGACTCTTTCAAGCCTCTTTTACTTATCATTTTTTTTATATACTAATTAATATACTTTTTTTACATCAAAGTTTTTATTAATGATACTTTTTATAACATAATTATAATCTTGAACACAATATGTTCTTTTAATTAAAACTCTTTTTTATTTATTTTAACTTAAAACATTTTTTTTAGTTAATAATTTGTACATATATAAAAAAAAAATACTAACATAAATAATTAATACATTAATTTTTACATAAAAACTTAAAATATTTTTTTTCTTTTCATTTAAACTTTATTGGTACATAAATACAATAATACATGATTTTCATAAATTTGAAATATTTTCCCTTTTCTTTAGTTAATAATTTGTACATATTAAACAAAAATATAAAAATACAAATTTAAATCAAAAGCGGATAATAATACTTGATAAATAAACGACATTTAATTTTCTTATTAAATTCACATTTCACAACTTGTAAATAATTCTCATACGCGTACACTTACACTATACATTTCACATTTGATACACATACAATTACTATTCTTATACTTTGCATTACATTGATTATATTTGATCGCAATTCGATTTGGTTGTAATTACCTAAGTCTCATCCCCATTTGTGAATTTGTACCCCCACTCCCAGATGCCATTTGTAATAGCGTAGACTTTAAAATTCTCGCAATTTACCGCTTTCGAATTATACCATGGTTAGACCTAGGGTTTGTATGTACATAAAATCGAACGCTAGATAACTTAATACAAAGACAAATGCATGAAATCAATACACAATCACACTTGCACCCCCTAGGGTGATCCCACATGTTGCCTTTCCAAAATGGGCCATGCTTGCACGTCGAGTTTCTTTGGCAAAACAAATTCAAATGATCATAAGTCCCTCGATGACGCTTTCGAAAGTCGCCTATCAAAATGATCAAGTCCCTTCAAGCAAATTGCCAAAGACACTTGGCACCATTGCATTCATGGTCCATACGATGACCCGCGCCCGTCCCGTTAAACTTCCTAAACGCAAGATTGTCCACCAAATTCAATGGTGGAACAAAATTGTTAAAAAGGGTTGAAAACATAGAGAAAACCTTTGAGTACAATAGGGGTAGACAAAACTCTTAGTTACTCGAGATCAACTTGCAAAAACACTTGCCTTCTTTTCAAAAACCACACTTCATACACACTTTCAAAACAAACTCTCAAAAACATTTGAAACATCTTTTCAAAAAGATACACACTTTTGTAAAACACTCAAACACGAGTCAATTACATTGGTTGCCGAAACAAAGGCGTCTATTTCAAAAAACATTTTCAAAACACACACATACACCACAATTTCAAGCAATCAAAAATCAAGGCAAGTGATCTAAAACCAAGTAACTAAGAGCCCATGGATAACCATGGATGAAAAGGGTGCTAATACCTTCCCTTTTCATAATCTACCCCCCGAACCCACGAAATATCTCAAAAGGTTTTTCCTGTGCTTTTTAACCTTTCCTTTAGGATAAAATAAAAAGTCGGTGGCGACTCTTGCTAAACCAAACAAGTGCGAATACAAACGCAAAACTCAAGTCAGTTCTCCCACCGTATCACAGAACTGGCGACTCTGCTGGGGACAATTTTTTCAAAAGTGGGGTTACCTTAGGGTTTAGATCACCTTTGTTTTCAATTGATTGCTTTGTTTGCTTTTATACCTGTGGGCTTTGCATTGGAGTTTCATAGATCCTAACCCGGATCTGGGGAATACCCTTTTAGGTAGCATAATCTGTGAGGGACATGTCCGGCGTAGACCGACATGGGTGAAGCAGTGGCTACGTTTGTGTGGCGCCTTAGTCTGTACCAATATCACTTGTGTTGCAACGAGGAGAATATGGGTCTTCTAAGGAGTCATCAAACACCAACTGACCTTAGAACCCTAAATTGACCAAACTTGGCCATAGAATAGTAGCAGTATGCTACACTCATTGAGGTTAAACTCTCGCGATGGTTCTGGCCGCAAGAAAAGATTGCGATGCTGGAGTTATGACCGATTGAGGGTAGTCAAGGATTTGAGATCCTCTAGAACCCGGTTACTTTTGATAGGACAGGTTTTAACCAACGAAACTAAAAGAGGGTAATACCTAAACTACATGCTGGCCTAAAACCTAAGGGTTGTCTTGTGTGACTTGTGTTCCTTATCATTGTGAATACTTGTGGTTGTTTCATCATAGCATCATACCATCATACCATTGCATGCATCCTGTATAAGGACTGACCCATTTCAAAGACAAGAGGGTTTCATCTTTGCTCTGTTTTGTAGGACATCATGATGCCCGTGCGTAGGAATACTATCCGACTAAACTTTGTTCAACCACCAATTTTGCTCAAGGAATTGGTTGGTAGGATTCCAAACACTAATTCCTTCATCAAGAGGCATGGTTCTCTCCTCGGTTTGATCACTTCAAAGTGGGACCAACAATTGATAAGTGTCCTGACCCAGTTTTATGATCCCCTGTATCATTGCTTCACCTTTCAAGACTTCCAGCTGGTCCCTACCCTGGAAGAATTCTCTGACTTGCTAGGTATCCCTGTTTTGGAGCAAACTCCATTCACTGGTTGGGAGAAGACTCTTAGGCCTGAAGAGATTGCTGCAGTCCTGCCCTTGACCAAAGAGGAGGTAATGTCTAACTGGGAAACTAGAAGTGGAGTTAAGGGCTTTTTGGTTAAGTTTCTGGTTGGCAAAGCTAATGATTTTTGGAATGACTTAGACTTCAAGGCGTACGAAGACATTCTGGCTCTTTTAATCTATGGTCTGGTGTTATTTCCAAATCCTGACACCTTTATCAGTATCTATGCCATAAGGATCTTCATGTCTCGGAATCCTGTACCCACTCTTTTGGGTGATATCCTGCAACAACTCTATGCGCGTACTGCCCGAAGACGGGGAACTCCGTGGTGTTGTGCTCCTTTGCTAGTGAGGTGGTTTATTTCGCACCTTTCTAAGTTCGTGCTGAAGAATGAAGAAGGAAAGGGTTGGGCTCATAGGTTAATGTCTCTCACTGATAATGACATCACTTTGACTCTCAGAGGTTTGGATGAGGTAGCTGTTATTGATCGTTGCGGAGAATACCCTAATGTTCCCTTGATCGGCACCCAGGGAGGAATCTCTTATAATCCATGTTTGGCTCTCCGTCAGTTTGGAAGAGCCAGAAGAGTAGGGCCTCATGAGATGTTGGTTCCTCACTTCCATTTTGAATTTCAGGTAGACAGTGACGAACTACGCCATGGATTCATTAAGGCTTGGGGCAGAATTCACAAAGCTGACCCACATGAGTTGGGACCAAATACTTCTCTACCAATGGAACCCTATTGCAGATGGGTCCGCATCCGTGCTCAGAAGTTAGGTATGCCGTATGAAGCTGTCAGACATGTCATTCTTGAATCTCTTGGTGAAGAAGGAGTGCCTCCAACTGTCCTCCCTCCTCAGATACCCGCTGATGTTGATACACTGAAGAGATCTTGGGCGCAGCTAAAGGAAGAACGGGATTTTTATCGGGAAAAGTTCAACGAACAGGAACGGAAGATCCAGAAGCTGACTAAGCAATTGGAGGAAGAGCGGACCCTGAATGACTATATCTGCACTGAGAAGAGGAGGCCATGGGAGCACTGATGGGCTCTGGATGTTTCTTTTACAGCTTTCATTTCCTTTTCAGTATTTTCATTCTTGTAATGCCTAAGGGCCAATTGTTGAACGATTTAAAGTTTGAATCTAATGAAATGTATTTCCTTTTTGTCTACAAAGTTGAATCCCGATTATCTTTGAAAACATAAATCATACGCATTTCATTGCATCATGTGCATAACAGGTACCTTTCTTCTACAGGTTGCTTAATCTTCTTCGCTATTTATTTCAGCACTCAATCATCATGTCTTCCGAGCCTACCACCGAGCAAGCTATCAAGGCCCTCCAGGCCCAGAACGCCCAGTTTCAAGAGATGGTCATGAGCCTAGCCCAAGGTCAACAAGAGTTGAAGGCTCTGCTCCTGAAGAAGAAGAAGAAGAAGAAGAGGACTGCGTTGTTCAACACTGGACGCGGGTTTGGGAATACACTCCATAACGAGGCTGATCCAACTACTTCCTCTGCAGAGAAGGACAGTCCCCAAGGGGGAAGGGCTCCTAGTCCTGCAGCCTCCGACAACGAGACGGATTACAACGACGAACAGTACCCTCCTGCTGCTGACAGATACAAAGAACTAGAGGACCGTTTAAGTGCCACGGAGATTCAAAAGGTTCCGGGGTTGGATTTCGGAGATTTAGGGTTATCTTCTGGGGTGGTGATCCCACACAAGTTCAAGGCGCCTGCCTTTGCAAAGTACGATGGGGCTTCCTGTCCCAAGCTGCATCTCAGATCATATGTAAGGAAGATCCAACCTTACACTGCAGACAAGAACCTTTGGATCCATTTCTTTCAGGATAGCCTTTCAGGGTCTCAACTCGAATGGTTCTATCAGTTAGACGGAGCCAGTATCCGAAACTGGGAGGACTTGGCTGCTGTGTTTTATAGACAGTATCAATACAATTCTGACCTCGCTCCCACACGTACCCAACTTCAGGGTATGTCGCTGGGAACGGACGAAGGATTCAAGGAATATGCGCAAAAGTGGAGAGACTTGGCTGGAAGGGTGCAGCCTCCTTTGACTGACCGTGAACTTGTTGACATGTTTCTAGGGACCCTGTCTGGTCCATTCTTCAATCATCTGATTGGTAATTCCTCTGCTGGGTTTACAGATTTGATCTTGACTGGTGAAAGGATAGAAGCTGGTATCAAGTCAGGGAAGATACATAAAGGTGCCTTCGCGAGTACTGAGAAGAAGCCTTTTAAGAAGGAAGCTAGTGCGGTTTATGGTCCTAGAAGACAAGTTAAGCCGGAACACCGCCAAGCTGTCAATGCATTGGTCATTTCAAAGCCTGTTGCTACTCCTCCGCAGTATAATCAATAAAGGGGTGAGAGGCCCAAAAGGCAGTACACTCGGCTTAACATGACCCTGTCTCAGATTTTGCCGCAACTATTGTCAACCAACTTGGTAACTGTCAAAGAAGCTCCGAAGGTGGTGAATACAGCTTCTCCAAAATACAACCCCAATGCCCGTTGCGCTTATCACTCTGATAGCCCCGGGCATACTACAGATGATTGTTGGGCCCTAAGAAATAAGGTTCAAGACCTTATCGATGCCAAGGAAATACAATTCGAGGCGCCCGAGAGGCCAAATGTTGTGACTGCTCCTATACCCCAGCATGGAGTAAATGCCGTTGAGGAAGACTTGTATGCTGTTTCGGTGGATGATGTTGCTACCCCCTCTACTGACTGTTAAGAGGAACCTGTTGCTAGCCGGTTTATTTCCGGGTTGTAGCAAGGGTTGCCTCCTGTGTGCTGTTACCCCTACCGGTTGTCCGCTGCTGAAGTCAGACATCCAAAGCCTGATGGATAGCAAAGAGATTCTGTTCAAGAAGACCGCTGTCCCTTTTGTTCCCGCTGAAGAAGTATCTGTCGTCACAATTTTCAACAATCCTACCAAGGCTCCCTCGAGGAAGCCAGTCAAGATCATGTCTGTTGCACCTATAACCATTACTGTTCCGGGGCCAATCCCCTACAAGTCTGACAAGGCTGTCCCATGGAACTATGGGGCAGATGTGTATGTACTTGGAGTAAAGCAGGAATTCAACACCGGCACCAGTATCAGTAACATCACTGGTCCAGCTAAAGTAACTCGCAGTGGCAGGCTCTTCTCGCCTGACATTGCGCCACCAGTCATCCGAAAACCTCTTATCATCACACCCGCAAGTGTGTATGTTTCCCTTCCGAATCAAGTTCCTGTGTCTACCCCTGCCACCGAGTCCTCTAATGCTCGGGGCAAAGGAGTTGCTACCGATTTGCCTGCCCGGACGGAGGCACCGAAGACGACCGCTGTTGAAGCCTTTCAACAAGAGATGGAGGAAATTCTTAAGATAATCAAGAAAAGCGATTTCAACGTCGTAGAACAGCTGGGGCATACCCCCTCCAAGATCTCCATGCTATCATTGCTGCTATGCTCAGAGGCCCATGCCAAGGCCCTGATTTCATTTCTGAAGACGGCCCATGTGCCACAAGAGACATCTGCAGATCAATTCACTGACTGTGTGGCCAATTTGACAGCTGACAATGGTTTGGGTTTCTCGGATGCTGATCTTACCGCTAAGGGAAAGAACCACAATGATGCCCTGCATGTTTCCATAGAATGCAGGGGCACTACTCTGGCACACGTGTTAGTGGACACCAGTTCTTCCCTGAATGTATTGCCCAAGAAGGCCTTAGACCGGTTGGATTGTGAGGGCCTGGAATTGAAGCCTAGTAACATCATTGTTAGAGCCTTCGACGGTTCTAAGAGGATGGTGCATGGTGGGGTAGACATTCCTATTCGTGTGGGTTCCCAAGTCTTTGACTCAATGTTCTATGTGATGGATATTCGTCCCTCTTATTCCTGTTTGCTGGGACGACCTTGGATTCACAAAGCGGGGCTGTGACCTCCACTCTACACCAGAAGCTCAAATACCCTGTCAGAGGGAAGATTGTTACTGTGCAGGGGGAAGAAGAATACATGGTTAGTCATCTGAATTCCTTCCGGTATATTGAGATGGACGGGGAGTTTATTGAAACCCCCTTTCAACATTTTGAAGAGGTACCTCCAACATTGGCGTCAGCTGAGGCAGTGATTGAAGAAGACTTTCCTTTGAAGATGGCTTCCTTGAAGGATGCCCGGGCTGTAATTGAGAAAGGCGAGTGCGCAAACTGGGGTCGGCTTCCTGACTTCACTCCAAAGACTGACAAGTTTGGGCTGGGCTTCACTGCAGAGGCTCAGAGAACTGTTCGCAAAGCAAGGATCGGAAAACCTCCGATATTCATCACCAACCCAGGAGTGAATGCTATTGAGGACGACGTAGAGGAAGCGGAATTTGAAAGCTGGATCTACCCGACAACCAACAATGGACCAAGCAACTGGATGGCAAAAGATTTTACACCTATTACTTTTGTCACTCAGTAATGAACTCTTTTGTTGTCAATTTGTAACAAACAATATGTTGAAACTTTTATAGCGCGGTGTCCTACCCGGGGCACCGTGGCTCCATTTGTGAGGGCTTTTTGTATGACATTTCATATATCATTAATCAAAACATTGGACGTTTGTTGCATTTCAAATCTTGTGCTCTTTTTCTTTCTTTATCATATATTGCGAAACAGCTATATTTACACACACTCACTTATACAGGTTCCAATCCACTCTGGATCTCACTGGTAACGACTCTGCTACTGCCAGTTGTGACTTCGAAAATCCGATCAACTTAGCCGAAGACGAAGGTGAAGATGATTGTGAAGTGCCTGGTGAACTTGCAAGACTACTACTCCAGGAAGAGAGGGCCATTCAGCCGCATGAAGAGCCAGTGGAAACGGTAAATCTGGGTACTGAGACAGATAGAAAGGAAGTCAACATTGGTGCCAATCTGGAGATCAGTGTGAAACAACGATTGATTCAGATGTTGCATGACTACATGGAAATCTTTGCTTGGTCTTATGAAGACATGCCTGGTTTGGATGCCGACATCGTGGTTCACCACCTGCCTACCAAGGAAGATTGCCCTTCAGTAAAACAGAAGGTCCGCCGCATGCGTCCAGAGATGTCCGAGAAAATCAAAGCCGAGGTTATGAAACAATTTGACGCCGGTTTTCTAGCAGTGACTTCTTACCCTCAGTGGGTTGCCAATGTGGTGTCGGTACCAAAGAAGGATGGTAAAGTCTGAATGTGTGTTGATTACAGGGATCTGAACAGGGCCAGCCCCAAGGATGACTTCCCCCTACCTCACATTGACGTTCTTGTTGACAATACTGCTCAGCACAAGGTGTTCTCTTTCATGGATGGTTTTTCATGTTATAATCAGATCAAGATGGCCCCTGAAGATATGGAAAAGACTACCTTTGTTACTCAGTGGGGCACCTTCTGTTACAAGGTCATGCCTTTTGGGTTGAAAAATGTTGGGGCAACCTACCAACGTGCCATGGTCGCTTTATTTCATGACATGATCCATCATGAGATTGAAGTGTATGTCGATGATATGATTGCAAGGTCTCAAACTAAGGAGGAACACCTTGACCATCTACGGAAACTGTTTGACCGTCTGAAGTTGTACAAGCTGAGGTTGAACCCAAACAAGTGCACCTTTGGGGTGAGGTCTGGAAAATTGCTAGGCTTCATCGTAAGTGACAAGGGTATTCAAGTGGACCCTGCCAAGGTTAAAGCCATTCAAGAAATGCTGACTCCTATGACAGAGAAAGAAGTCAGAGGCTTTCTAGGACGACTGAACTACATTGCCTGATTCATCTCGCACCTAACTGCTACTTGTGAACCAATCTTCAAGCTGCTGAAGAAAGATCAGGTAGTACGTTGGAACGATGAATGTCAGGCCGCTTTTGAAAAGATAAAAGAGTATCTCCAAGAACCACCCATCCTCATGCCACCAGTGGAAGGGAGACCTCTAATACTATACTTGACAGTGCTTGACAACTCAATAGGGTGTGTGATGGGGCAGCATGACGAGTCTGGCCGAAAAGAGCACGCTATTTATTACCTGAGCAAAAAGTTTACCGACTGTGAGACTCGGTACTCACTGCTCGAGAAAACTTGTTGCGCTCTGGTATGGGCTGCTCGCCGGCTGAGACAGTATATGTTGACTCACACTACTCTGTTGATTTCAAAAATGGATCCAATCAAGTACATATTTTAAAAGCCTGCTCTGTCCAGAAGAATAGAGAGATGGCAAATAATCTTGACGGAATATGACATCCAGTACACAACTCAAAAAGCAATCAAAGGAAGTGTATTGGCACACCAACCGGTGAACGATTACCAGTCGTTGAACTTTGAATTTCCGGACAAAGATATCATGGTAGTAACTGATTGTGAAGTACCTAGACCGGATGAAGGACCTGAGGAAGGATCCCGATGGTCTATGCACTTTGACAGAGCCTCAAATGCTTTGGGTAATGGTATTGGCGCTGTGATCATATCCCCTAAAGGCACTCATACTCCACTCACTGCCCGATTATGTTTTAACTGCACCAACAACATGGCGGAGTATGAGGCATGTATCATGGGTCTTCAAGCTGCAATCGACTTAAGGATCAAGTTTCTGAGTGTATTCGGAGATTCCGCTCTCGTGATCAATCAAGTCAAAGGCGAGTGGGATACGAAACACCCAAATCTTATTCCTTACAAGGAGTATGTGCTGACATTGCTTCCCCACTTCGAAGAGATAACTTTTGAACACTTCCCAAGAGAGGAGAATCAGTTGGCGGACGCACTGGCTACAATATCCTCTATGTTTAAAGTCAAGTGGGACAACGAAGCGCCCCGGATCATTATTTGGAAATTGGACGAACCTGCATATTGCTGTGATCTTGAGGCCGAAGAGGTAACAGAGAAACCCTGGTATCATGAGGTAAAGAGGTACTTGGAAGCTCAAGAATACCCCGAAGGTGCATCTGTTAATGACAAGAAATTCTTGAGAAGGTTTGCGGCAAAGTTCTTTCTTAGTAATGGCATTCTATACAAGCGAAACCATGATTCAACTTTACTGCGTTGTGTGGATAAGACTGGAGCAGAAAAGATCATGGCAGAACTACATGAAGGTACATTTGGAACACATTCCAGTGGACATACCATGGCGAAGAAAATCCTTCGGGCGGGGTATTTCTGGTCCACAATGGAAGTCGACTGTTATCAACATTCGCGAACTTGTCATAAGTGCCAGATCTATGTGGATAAGGTGCACATTCCTCCGGTACCTCTGAACGTCTTGACAGCACCTTGGCCTTTTGCAATGTGGGGCATCGATATGATCGGCGAGATCCGACCTACGGCATCCAACGGGCACCGTTTCATCTTGGTAGCGATTGATTACTTCACAAAGTGGGTTGAAGCAGCTTCCTACGCCATTGTAACCAAGAGCGTTGTGGCATGATTCATTCGACACAACCTGATCTATCGATATGGTGTACCTGAAAGGATCATTACGGACAATGGTACCAATCTTAACAACAAAATGATCACTGAGCTCTGCGAGCAATTCAAAATACAGCACCACAACTCTTCACCTTACCGACCGAAAATGAATGGGGTTGTAGAAGCAGCAAATAAGAATATTAAGAAGATTGTGCAGAAGATGACAGTGACCTATAAAGATTGGCACGAGATGTTACCGTTTGCTCTCCATGGGTACCGTACCTCAGCAAGAACGTCAACAGGGGCAACTCCCTTTTCCTTGGTCTATGGCATGGAGGCAGTCTTGCCTATTGAAGTCCAGATACCCTCTCTCCGGATAATGAAGGATGCAGGCTTGAGCGAAGATGACTGGATCTAGACTCGATTGGATCAATTAAACCTGATTGACGAAAAGAGACTTACTGCCATCTGTCATGGTCAAACGTATCAGAAACGGATGATCAGGGCATTTAACAAGAAAGTCTGACCATAAGAGTATCAAGTTGGGGACCTGGTAATCAAGCGCATCATTCTTCCTCAAAGTGATCCCAGGGGCAAATGGACCCCTACGTACGAAGGGCCATTTGTGGTTAAACATGTGTTCTCAGGAGGAGCCATGATTCTAACCACCATGGATGGTGACGACCTTCCTCACCTCGCTAATGCATACATAGTAAAAAGATACTACGCGTGAACTAAGGACCCGCTAGGTTGACACACCTAGGCAAAAATAAGGGCTTCCCGGCGAATCAAAAGGGTTCGGGCAAAAATAAGGGATGAAATGAAAAAATCTGTACACCCGGCAAGTCGAAAACCTGAAAAGGCGGCTTGGGCAAAAATGGGTATCCCGGTGGACTGAAAACCCGAAAGGGCAGTCCAGGCAAAAGTTAGGGATGAAGCGTAATACTATGTCTCATTAGATCACCTTGCATCCAGAATTCGGCATCAACTATCAGGGCTCAGACTTCGGCATCGATCAATCAGCCTCACCTTCAACTAAGCGGCAAAATGATGAGACGCTTGAAGACATAACGGCGATAGCAGAGTCGTTACCCAGTGGGATTAGTTTTTCACATAGCTGTTTTGTTTCCTTTTCAAAATTGTATAAACTCTATGTTGTTCGGCGGCGTTCTCTTACTAGGACGTCAACCTCCTGTACATAAATGCCTATTTACAAGCAAATTTCAAAATCAATACAAGTTCGATTTTTCAGACAAATTATCCATTGCTTTTCCTTTTTTGTTTTGTTTTGCAAAAAACGTCCAATGCTCATCTTTGATATATGCATTTGACGTCAAATTGCTAAGATCATAAAAGTTTGCATACGAGACAAAGGATTAATGACAGGTGACATCAGAAACATGGGGCAATTTTGAAGTGACCAAGCGGTCTAGTTGCTTTGTCCGCCAAGGTACCAAGGTAGGTTCAACTGAAGAACATGACCAAGCTACCTCAACCATCTCCAGCGGAGTTCATAAAATTCACCGACATAATTTATCAGCAGAATCCCCAGCGGAGCTCTCATCAAAAGCCTCAGCGAACTATCTCTTCCCATGGAGTACTTCCCCTTAGAGTGATCTCCCCAACAAGTTTATTCCCCCAACGGAGTCATCTTCTCCTATCGGTTTATCTTGCAACCATAATCCCCAGCGGAAACGAAGAACTCTTCTCTTCAATATCAGCCCAAGATTTGATTCCCCGATCGGTCATCAAGGATTTATTTTCCTAGATGAAAATACATTCATTGACGTTTCATGTTTCATACATCCTATTTACATACATGACAAAGTGCATACAACACTAACTCATTTTGAGCACCATGACATCATGCATCTCATACATCATGACATTGCATACCATTGATATTTTGCCTTTTCAGGAAAAAGATCAATCCAAAAGATGATTACTATCAAATATCACGAATCCAGATTCGATTCCTGTATCTAGCCAGGGCACATCTGTGAGTGATTGATTGTAGATTCGATACATGTATCTAGCCAGGGCATATCTGCATAAAGAGTATGAAGGTCAACCCATGTAACAAGCCAGGAAAGATTCTTTCATTCTCAGGTCAGAGGTTTACCCCTGTATCCAACCAGGAAAGCCATATCCACCAACCTTTTACAATTCCAGATTCGATACCTGTATCCAGCCAGGGCACATCTGTGGGTAACATTTTCCAGATTCGATTCCTGTATCCAGCCAGGGCACATCTGAAGACAACCATTCCAGATTCGATTCCTGTATCCAGCCAGGGCACATCTAAAGACAACCATTCCAGATTCGATTCCTGTATCCAGCCAGGGCACATCTGACGACAACATTTTCCAGATTCGATACCTGTATCCAGCCAGGGCACATCTGTCGACAACATTTTCCAGATTCGATTCCTGTATCCAGTCAGGGCATATCTGTATGAAGGGACTAAAGATCAACACCTGTAACAAGCCAGGAAACATCTTCCTCTCTCAAAGTACGCGAGTTCTCGCTAAAGAATCTCTTACGCGATCAACACTTCCAAATGGCATCTATAAGCCCATTCCCGACAAGGTTCTGTCATGCTTCCAGATGGCATCTATAAGCCCATCCTCCTATCCCTCCTATCTCCAAATGGCATCTATAAGCCCATTCCCGCCGTCACATTGCTGACACTCCAGCATGCGAGTGCAAATTTCCGGGCACTCTAGTGTCCAATCTCCTTTTACCCTCGAGTCGCAAAAGACAAACTTGCCTTTCTAACTCTTCAGGTCCAAGAAGATTGAACAGGGGCAACTGTTGTACCCCAAAATTTTCCCTCGCATTTTTCCTCAAGAAATCACAGCTTCAGGCGTTTCCTGATTTTTTAAACTGGCTCAAGAATCGGTCAAACAGACTTTTCTCGTCAGTCAGACAAAAATTAGGGTGTTCATTGATTTTCATGGCTCTAGAACAGTTCTTACATTCGCTTAGGGTTTTGGTTGATTTTGGCTCAACTTTGATCAGGCGAACGTTTCTTTGGCATTTAACCAGGAATTAGGGTTTTTATGCGCGGTTCTTTAGAAAGATTTAATTCTACGGTGTTTGTCAAGCTATTCTGAAATATAGATTAAAACATTTGGATTAAACTCGCAGGGTTTGACTAAATCAATGAAAAGAGACATTGGGTTTGAATTTGCGTTTGCTGGATTTAATCAGTGAAAAGATGCATTTGGATTGGATTTGCAATGTTTGGCTAAAATCAGTAAAAGGAAAACACGTCTGGGCAATTGTTGTGATTGACTGTTGCTTTGCTTTGGATGTTGGAAGTGCCAAGTTTATTAATTGATCAATGCTGAGACAATGTTTATTTAGTTATTTATTATTCTAAGATTAAATAGTTGGAATTTATTTTCAATTATTTTAATTTAAAGAATTATAAATAATAAAGTAAACAATTGAAAAGAGGATAAAAAGAATTAATTGGATAAAAGGAATTTTTATTTCATTTTTAAATATTTGTTACAATTGTTATTTAAATACGAGTATTCATTTACAAAGTATTTATAATAATGATATTACATTTATTCAAATTTAAATAAACTATCCTAATATTTTTCTAAGTCTTCAATTCTTCATCCTCCATCTTTCGCTTTTCCTCTCTATTTGATTTTTTATCTGCAAAGAAAAGAAGAAAAAGTCAATTGAAGCGGATAAATAATTAAAAAAAAAGAAGCAGACAATTAAAGTTTGGGTTCATCATTAAAAGCAAATGGCCGGGATCAGTTAACCCTCTCTGCAAATCACGGGATTTCTCCCGGTTCACAAAGAGGGATGAAAAATATTTGCAAATTAAAAATGAATGCACAAGTTAAAAATTGCACAATTCAAAGTTTGTCAAAAGAAACTGCACAGTTCAAAGCAAGACAGCATATACAGGTCAGAGTCACAATTTCAAAACTAAATCCAAAGTCAACAAGCTGCCAAAAGATATCTCAAGATATCAAAATACCCAAGATGCCAAAACTGTAACAAAGATGCAGGAGAGCTGAAGAAGGAAAGTATGCAGGACTAAGCTACTTATGCAAGCAAACTAATTCCAATTTCATCATTTCCAGGCCAATTTGCTTTTTCAGAATTAATACATGTTAAGCAATATAATATGCTTAAGTATTGGAGAGAGAGAGAAAAAGAGAGGAGAAGTTCAGGCTTACTGGTTTTTGGCTTTAGGCATAAAGAAATATAAACACAGAAACTGCAATAAAACAGTGAAGCAAAAGGCAGAAGTATGAAGGAATTAGAATGCAAACAAAATTGTCAATAAAAAGTAACCGAATAATTTTTCCACATTAAAACCTTGTAAGTTTGCCCATCAGTTTGACCAAGGAAAAGATATCAAAAATCAAAAACATTCAAAAGGCCTCGCGCCCAAGAGCCTATCACACAGTTCAGCACAAGCCCAAACACAAAACCTGATTTAAACCTCCAACAACACAAACTGTAAAAGCTTAAGAACCAAAAAAACAGCCAAGACTATCATCAAGCCTTTAGCCTCAACAACCTGTAGCATAAGCCTGAAACCTGCAAGCTTAAACCAGCATAAGCTTGAAACCAACAAGTTTAAACCTGTCAAGACCATTAACAAGCCAGAACCCTCAAAAGACCTGCATCAGCATAAGCCATAACATGTTAAGGCC
The DNA here is from genome assembly GCA_948472305.1 of Vicia faba. NCBI lineage: Eukaryota > Viridiplantae > Streptophyta > Magnoliopsida > Fabales > Fabaceae > Vicia > Vicia faba. The sequence goes on from OX451737.1 coordinate 1,348,287,737, forward strand.
CTCAAGCGAAAACCAGTTCACAACAACAAACCAGCATATCAAAGCCTTAAACACCCAGTACCCTAACCTGTCAAATAACCAGTTCATCAAACCATAACCACCCAGTACTATAACCTGTCAAACAAAGCCCAAGAGCCTAACTTGTAAAAAGCCAAGCATATTAAACCTTGAAATATCCAAACACGTACAGAACCCACACAAGCCCTCAGAAAATCTTCATCACTGGGCAAGAAAACATTCAAATCGATCCCAAGCATACAAACGAAGGCAACATATCAACAGGCAACCGAACACAGGGCAGTCATCAAGGAAATCAGAAGAAGAAGAAAGAAAGCATACCCAAAAATCAACAACAAAAATTAATACATTAATTTTTACATAAAAACTTAAAATATTTTTTTTCTTTTCATTTAAACTTTATTGGTACATAAATACAATAATACATAATTTTCATAAATTTGAAATATTTTCCCTTTTCTTTAGTTAATAATTTGTACATATTAAACAAAAATATAAAAATACAAATTTAAATCAAAAGCGGATAATAATACTTGATAAATAAACGACATTTAATTTTCTTATTAAATTCACATTTCACAACTTGTAAATAATTCTCATACACGTACACTTACACTATACATTTCACATTTGATACACATACAATTACTATTCTTATACTTTACATTACATTGATTATATTTGATCGCAATTCGATTTGGTTGTAATTACCTAAGTCTCATCCCCATTTGTGAATTTGTACCCCCACTCTCGGATGCCATTTGTAATAGCGTAGACTTTAAAATTCTCGCAATTTACCGCTTTCGAATTATACCATGGTTAGACCTAGGGTTTGTATGTACATAAAATCGAACGCTAGATAACTTAATACAAAGACAAATGCATGAAATCAATACGCAATCACACTTGCACCCCCTAGGGTGATCCCACATGTTGCCTTTCCAAAATGGGCCATGCTTGCACGTCGAGTTTCTTTGGCAAAACAAATTCAAATGATCATAAGTCCCTCGATGACGCTTTCGAAAGTCTCCTATCAAAATGATCAAGTCCCTTCAAGCAAATTGCCAAAGACACTTGGCACCATTACATTCATGGTCCATACGATGACCCGCGCCCGTCCCGTTAAACTTCCTAAACGCAAGATTGTCCACCAAATTCAATGGTGGAACAAAATTGTTAAAAAGGGTTGAAAACATAGAGAAAACCTTTGAGTACAATAGGGGTAGACAAAACTCTTAGTTACTCGAGATCAACTTGCAAAAACACTTGCCTTCTTTTCAAAAACCACACTTCATACACACTTTCAAAACAAACTCTCAAAAACATTTGAAACATCTTTTCGAAAAGATACACACTTTTGTAAAACACTCAAACACGAGTCAATTACATTGGTTGCCGAAACAAAGGCGTCTATTTCAAAAAACATTTTCAAAACACACACATACACCACAATTTCAAGCAATCAAAAATCAAGGCAAGTGATCTAAAACCAAGTAACTAAGAGCCCATGGATAACCATGGATGAAAAGGGTGCTAATACCTTCCCTTTTCATAATCTACCCCCCGAACCCACGAAATATCTCAAAAGGTTTTTCCTGTGCTTTTTAACCTTTCCTTTAGGATAAAATAAAAGGTCGGTGGCGACTCTTGCTAAATCGAACAAGTGCGAATACAAACGCAAAACTCAAGTCAGTTCTCCCACCGTATCACAGTAACGTTCAAGTAATCGCGAGTGAAGGCTGTATACCTTCAATAGTTCGATTCGGTGTCATTGCTCTGATATGTAACACTCGGGGGGATGAACGCTTGCTGATTTTTGATTGTTCATTTTCAGTTGTTGAGTTTAGAATTGATTATTAAATATGAGATGTTTCGAAGCTGCTGTTTTATTTAGAGATGTTATTGAAGAATTCCGCTGTGTAGTTGTTTAATTATTTATTTAATTAAAGATGCTAAGTTGATGGTTCATCTGATGTTTGAAAAAGGTGTTATATATCCACGATGAATGCAATGAATTTGTTAGAAGAATTTGTGACGTCCCGATTCATTTGTATGATTGAAATTTTATAACTCTGATTTATTTTGCATAATTGCTTGGGGTAGAATTGGGGTGTTACACAACCTCCTTCTTCAACAACAATACATGCATCTTTGAGAGAGGCCATCCTCGGTGTATCTTTAGCAGCTTTGGGAGTGTTAGGAGTGGCCTTGGCAACAACAACCATGGGAGAGACCGCCTTAAAGGCTTGACAAGGAGTTTCAATGAACTCTCTATCCATTTCAACATACTTGAATGAATTTAGATGAATAATCATAAACTTTTCTTCACCACAGACGGTAACAAATTTCCCCTTGACCGGATATTTTAACTTCTGATGTAGTGTGGAAGTTACCGCACCTGCCCCATGTATCCATGGGCGTCCAAGTAGGCATGAATAAGCAGGACGGATATCCATCACATAGAATATTGAGTTGAAGACTTGAGACCCAACCTTGATAGGGATATCAAACTCTCCATGGACCATCCTCTTAGAGCCATTGAAATCCCTTACTACAACGTCGATAGGTTTCAATACTAGTCCATCACAGTCTAGTCTATCCAAATCTCCTTTAGGTAAAATATTGAGAGAAGATCCAATATCTACTAATACATGTGCCATGGTAGTGCCCTTTTATTCTATGGAGACGTGGAAAGCTTTGTTGTGATTCTTCCCCATCGAGGTCAAATTTGCGTCAGAGAACCCTAAACCATTGTCAGCAGTCAAGCTTGCTACACAGTTTTCAAATTGGTTGGTCGTAGTTTCTTGTGGGACATGTGCATTTTTTAGGAACTTTATCAGTGCTTGGGCATGCGCCTCGGAACATAGCAATAAAGACAACATAGAAATCTTCGAGGGTGTTTTCCCTAACTGTTCCACTATCTTGTAATCACTTTTTCTAATGATTTTAAGAATCTCCTCCATCTCTTGGGTAGATGGGTCCTCGATGGTGATATCTTTTATGTGCGCCTCCGTCTTGGCAGGCTCAGTTATTTTTTCCATTCCTCTAGTGTCAGAACATGTTTAACAACAGTAATACGAATGGGTGCAGTAGTGTTTGTCGGAGGTGAAATTTCTGGAGAGAATATCCTCCCCGTCCTAGTAACTTTACTTGATCCAACAATATTTGTAATGTCAGCAGTTTCATATTTATCACCCCAGGAATCTTGTTTGATACCATATTAGTATACTTCCACCCCATAATTCCAAAGCACCACCTTATCAGAAGAGTAAGGGATTGGACCCAGTGTAGTGATGATTAATGGAGTTATTCTTGGTTCACTGGGAATCCTAATAAGACCTTTGGAGGTGATCCTAATAGTTTTTTTGGAGATAGTAATGATGGACACGTCTTTAAATTATTGAGATACACTTTGGGTCAAACCTTTCACATATGGAGTTCTTACAAATAGAGTCTCATGGTTATCCATCAGGTGTTAGAAACCTTTCTTAAGCCATTCACAACCAGTAGTTTGTACAGCACAACAGCAACAGTCTTCAAGGCAGCCAGGGAATACTTCGGCTTTCAACAAATTCTTTTTGATAGTCTTCAAAGGAGTAGTTAAATCATTGACGGAGGAAATAAAAGAGGCATCTTCAATAGCATTGACACCCTTACCGTGATTTGGCATAAGTGTAGTAATTACATTAGGAGTTGACGGAGGGTCGAATTCAATTTTCTTGTTATCAATTAGGTCTTGGATTTTGTTCTTTAGAGACCAACAATCATTGATATCATGTCCGGGGCTATTTTAGTGGTAAGTGCATTTGGTATTGGAGTTGTATTTAGGAGAGGAGGTGTCAGGGTTTTAGGGAGGATCCCTTATTGTAACCAGCTCCGCTTTTAGAAAGTGATGCAATGCTTGAGAAAGTGACATATTGATCTTAGTATACTTCCTTTCTCAAACCTTATTCCTTCGCCTATTCCCTTGTTGTTGTTGAGTAGGTGTAGGATTGGAAATTAATACTGCCCCTACTAAATGATGGCGGTCATTCTTAGCACGGCTTCTTGATCCATATACAACATTAGTCTCTTTTTTTCCAGTAAATGGTTTTTTTACAACATCAGAGGTGGAGGCCATCGGTATTTTCCCGCTTTTAATCTCGCTTTCAACCCTCTCACCAGCCAAGATCAATTCAGTGAATCCAAATGATGAACTTCCAATCAGTAAGTTGAAAAATGGTCCAATCAAGGTTCCTATAAACATGTCTACCAATTCTCTATCAGTTAATGGTGGTTGCACCCTACCATCCAGGTCTCTCCATTTTTTAGTGTATTCTTTGAAGCCCTCATTGGTACCTGTTGTACCCCAAAATTTGCCCTCCCATATTCTTCAAGAAATTGCCAAGCCAAGCTGCAAAATTCCCCAAGGGTTGCACAGTGCAAAGGTCTCCTATACAGTCAAAACTAGGGTTTGTGTTCTGATCAAGAAAAGGAAGTTTTCAAGGTCCCAATCAAGTCTCATATGCCTACAAATATGGTCAAATATCCTCATATCAAGTTTCAAGGCATTCAGCTCAAAATTGCACAGTCAAAACCCTAAATTGCACTACAGTCAACTGTAGGGGTAAAATGGTCATTTGGCAGTCAAAAGTTCAAATTTTTGGTCAACATATCATTTTGAAGCCACAAACATCATTTGATCAATGCTTGATCATGATTCTCAAAATTTGGCTCAGAAAATCATCAAGATGCAAAAGTTTCCTTATTTGGACAGCTGAAAAAGTCAACTAAAATTGACCAGGGCATAACTTTCATATGGATTATCAGAAAAATCCCATCCAAAGCTCATTTTGAAGAGAAATACATTTCCTACAACTCATCTTCATACTTAAAGTCCAAGAAATGCTCTCACAAAAAGTTATCAATTTCAACATTATAGGTCATTTTCAAAAGTCAACAAAAAGGGACTTTAAGTCAAAGGCCATAACTTGAGATTGGTAAATCAAAATGACATGGGACCAAAGGCATTGGTCAGAGGACTCAAAGACCTTTCCAAAATGTCCAAGAACATGAGAAAAGCTTAAAAATTGAGCAAGTTATGCCTTGGGGAAGTTGGGAAATTTTTGGATATTTTGAAAAGTCAACATTGATTCAAATGGTCTAAAATTGCTAATGGGCCCATTTTTCTTCCATGATTCATCATCCATGACATATGCACGACCACTTGGCCCAAAGGGAAGTATTTTCTCATTTTTTATCTATTTATTTGAATTATTATTTATATTAATTCATTTAAATCATTTAAATATGTGAAAAATATATAACTTGACCTAATAAATCTTTGCATGCATGTTTTGCCCTCAATATTTCGTGCACATTCAGAAATAGGAAGATTTGATTTGATTTGAGCATAATTGACACAAAGAACACATGAAAAAGATATGAAAAAGATCCTTAAAATCAAATTTCCAAAAACCATCAATGCCATGGATTTGTTCTACTTTTGTTAACCTAATGCCTTCACTACATATGCCTGATGAGAAACCTAATGCTAATAGACACAAAGCTGCGCAAGAAACACCATTGCAAGCTTGAAATTTTCTCTAAGAAAGTTAATTCTGAAAACCACCTTTGAGGACGATTCAAGCCCTAATTTTCATTCCAATAGCTTCCTTGGAGATCACTGATCACATTCCAATCCAAAACATCAACTCAAACTTCAAGAATTGGTAACGAGAACCTCCCCTGTACAGAGAAAAAGTCACGATCGTATTTTTAATTCTAGGCATTCTCATGGCATTCTAATTATCGATTTATATTCCTTATGATATTCTGATGCTAACCAACATAATTAATTGCGTTTTTGTGCTGTATATTCGATTTCACCATTGTTGATATTTAGGGTTTACAGAGCTTCAAAATAGGGCTTTTGCAATTAAGAAAAATTGGCCCTCAAGACCATGACCATTGAGTTCAACGCGTCTGGACGAAGAAGATAGGACCATCGCGCTGAATTTATGTGCCAAGGAGAGCTAGTCGCTATTTTCTTGAAAACGGCCTAAAAGAACATTCCTAAAACCGTTGCCTCATATTTTCTATTTCAGAGATAGTGAGGAAGATGAAGCCGTGTCACACACTGATTGGCACGTTTGAATATTTCGCGCGTTGAACCACTAACCATTTGCTTTTCTTTTATATTATTTATTATTTATTTATTAATCAAACGCGTTGAGTTGGTCTAGTGGCAGGCGATGGTGCTGGTAACACACGTGACATGGGTTCGAACCCCAGGTCTGTATCATGTCCATATTATTTTTCCAATTATCTTCCTATGCAGCGCCCATGGTAAGACGCACCATACACCTCAAGAATCTCTCCTTCCACGCGTCCAGCTGCTTCAGACCAAAGGCTCAAGGTTGCTGAACACCATAAGCGCTGGTCAACATGTCAGTAGGCCATCTGGAAAGTCAAACGGACCCAGGGTTTTTGGGCCAGATTATTCAAAGTCCTACCTCCAATTTGGGACTTCCACCTCCCCCTGGTTTGCAATTTTCATTATATTTTATTTTTTCAACTATTGTTTTATCTTATTTATTTGTTTAATATAATTAATTATTTTTACCAAATACAAAAAACTCATAAAAATCAGAAAAAAGATGAAAAATATAATAAGTATTTTATTTTAATTATTTTCATAAACAAATGGTATATAAATAAATTTAGTTTTAATTTAGGTTGCAACTTTAATTCTTTTCATAATAAAAATATAAAAAATATAGAATTAGGTTTAATAAATTTTATTCCTTTTAATTTTTCTTTTTCACAATATTTTCTTTTCATAATTAAAATTGTAAATTAATTAGGGTTTCATTTAGGTTATAAAACTTTCATATTTTTTAAAAAAAACTTAAAAGCCGTTAGAATTAGGGTTAGCATTTTGTTTTAATTTTAATTAACTCCTTTTTCATTAAATACTAAAAATACCAAAAAACAAGTCTTTCTTAATTAATTTCACCATGTAATTTAATATTTTGCAAAAGGGTCCAACGCCCTCGTTTCGCTTAATTCTCGTTTAATTTCGCGCATTTATTTTATTTCATTTAAAAAATTATGTATCTCCCCCAAAGCCTTGTAATTACTTCTCGCGCTCTTTTAATTCTTTTAATTGCTTTATTTATTTTCCGTCAAATCGGGTCCGGTTTAATTTTGGCGATGTGGACCCGCGCCATTTGTAATAGCTTTAGATTTATTTTCCTCGCAATTTTTAACTGTTAACAAGAGCATGAAAGAATGTATGGACATAAATAAAATCAAGCGTAGATCACAATGAACATGAACAAGACAAATATCAATGAAAACGACACACGAATCGCACACACCACCCCTAGGGTACGCCTCACTGTTGCCTTGCCTCGAAAGGTGATCGTCGAGTAGAGGATGTCTTAGTAAGTCCTCATGATCCGGGAACCTGGCATGAGGGTAGCTTCTAAGGTGTCTTCCCATTGCTCTGGTGATCACCATGTCCCGAACCTCGAATTGACCCGAACACCTCCAACGGTGGTGCTACCTACCTCTCAATGGTGGGATGACACTACTTTAAAGGACATCTACACAGACGAATTCCTTAGGGTAGGTAGGTTCTCGTAGATACTTGCTCTAAATTTCAAAACAAATTCAAAAATACTTTTCACACCAACACATTTTCAAAAAGCTTTCGAAAGCATTTTTTCAAACACTCTTGAGGACTGATACAAGAGTCGAACTGAAATTTTCAAAGAAACTTTTTAAAACCCACATTGAAAAGCAAACAAACCTTTTGAAAACACAATGAGCAAGTATCTAAGAGCCCATGGATAACCATGGATAGAAAGGGTGCTAACACCTTCCCTTTCTATAACCTACCTCCCGAACCGAGAGCAATCTCTTTAAGGAATTTTTCTGTGCTTTTGTCCTTTCCATTTGGAGAAAATAAAAGACGGTGGCGACTCTTGCTTCCGCGACATTTCGCGAACCAGCGTTAAACAGTCAGTTCCAGATCCACCGATCACAGTACCCATGGTCATTCCTTGCAATTTCACCCTAGTTGGCGCAAGATCAGCGTTATATTGATATTGGTGGTAAGAAGCAGTGGCCAAATCCTCTCAAGTATGGATGTTAGTCCCTTCCAATTGGTAAAACCAATCCAACTGTGTCCCAATTAGACTTTCTTGAAAAAAGTGCACCCACAGTTTCTTATTAGCGGTATGCGGCTGAATTTTGCGGATGTAAGATCTTAGGTGAAGCTTCGGACATGAGACATCATCGTACTTGGCAAAAGAGGGGGTCTTGAATTTGTGGGGAATGACTACCCCAGGAACCAAACCCAAGTCACCAAAGTCTAAGCCATGTACAACTTGGATTTCCACAACTTTCAATTTGTCTTCTAGTTGTTTATATTTGTCGTCGGCCAGTGGATATTGCCCATCAAAATAACCTTCATCCTCAGAGATTTGATTGTTTCCACCCCCAGCACGGGTGCTCATCGCATCTTCTTATTGATTCTCATCCTCCTCGGATGAGTCTTATTCCACTTGAACTTGTCAGACGGGGCCCTTGAATCTCTTCCTAATGTTGATCACGACCTTCTTCTTGGTCTTTTTCTTTATAGCCAGAAATGCCATAAGTTCTTGCTGCCCCTTTGCTAAGTTGAGCAGAGTTTCTTGAAACTGGGAGTTTTGAGTCTGCAAGTCCTTCACAGTTTTCTCGAGATCCATCTTGTACTGAAATAAACAGTAGAAAGATGAGGAAACTTGTGTCAAAAAACCTGCTTATAATATGATGCATGTGTTGGCTCCTAAATTCGACACCCTTGTTTCATTAATATCAGCCATTAAAGCTGAAGGATGTTTTCGACTAGTTAGGTCCGTCGAAATGCCCATCGAAAGATGGCAAGGTACTTAGAAGATTTCTTCCAAGGGAGAAGTTGGTTGCCTTCGACGTCGAAGGTGTTTCTCGTCGAAGATGCTTCTCGACGAAGGTGTTCGATGGTTCAGAGTGGAACGGTTTGAAATTCAAGCGTTTGGAGGGAAAACGGTTTCCAGCGGTTACCAAGTGCAACGTGCAAAGATCTGGAGCGTCGAACGTTGAGAACGTGCCAAGTGGAATCATCTCGAAGCAGTGTAACTGCCCGACGGTTACTTGGGATGTTTTAGTATAAATAGTAGTAGTCACGCAGTTTCTCGCGTGTGTTCACAATTATATACGAAGTCACTCATATAGATTCGAGTACCCAGCGTGTGAGAAAGAATTGTTGAGAAATGTATGTGTGAAACACCAACTTTATTAATCAAAGTCATTTACTTTTCCAGAAATTTACTCGTTTTCTTCTTTACTTTCCTGTCGAAGCCCTTTACTTTAAGCCTTCGTTTATTTTACCAAGCCTACTTCTTCATGCAATTTACTTAAAGCCTCTTTATTTCATTGTCATTTAATCAATATCCAATTTAATCAAAACTTCAAAATCAACCTATGTCCTAGGATCAATCTGATCGATCCTGCGAGTAACCAAATAAGTAACCATTTGGAGGATCAGCGGTTGTTTACCAATAACCACGGTAAACAAATTGGCACACCTGGTGGGACCGTGTGTTGATTTCTGAAAATAATCTCATCTTTTCGAGGAGTGTTGTATGTTATTGAGAAGTGGTAGAATATACACTAACGATAACAATACTGCCAGAAGAAGGGAAGAGATGGCGAATCCGCCAAACAATAACGAAATCCCACAAACGAATGTGGGAGCAACGGTTAGCACGACCGTAAGTGAAGCGACAACTGTTGGTTCGACACCAGCAGTAACGGTCACAGCAACGGGGACATTACCTCCGTTCACAGGCCCCAGAGTGCCTTTGGGAACTCCCCCACCAAGGGGAAATTTAGGCACAAGGCCTTTTGTTCCCCCAGGATTTATGCCACTCTATGGCATGCCAACTTCTGACTTGGCTAGCCTGACGAATGCTGCGTCCACTTTTTTAGACCCTTTAGTGAGTGCTTCTTCGCCACTCCAAGGTTCTGGAGTAGGCATGGCGAATAGAAATAGGACCCAACTCTTAGGAGGAACGTCCCAAGTAGCCCATGGCCTTACAAATGCCTCGACAGCAGTCTTGAGGCAACAAATGGACGAAAGCAACCATGATATGGTGCAAATGTTGGCACAAACTTTGAGTACAGTGCTAAACCCTCTAATACAAAACACTACTCAATCGAATCAGCAAGTGACAGCGCAAATGACGCGTTTGGCTGATTTCTTTGGAGTACCCCAACCTATTCGACAGCCCCAAAGGGCGCAAATAAGGGGAAACCAGGGGATATTCTTAGAGGAAGAAACCACCATCAACCAGGTTCAACAGCCTGTCGAAGAAAACCTTAGGGCACGATTGGAGCAACCCGTCGAGGAACCTAGGGTAATAACCCCAGAGGTAAGGTTAGTTAACAGAAACCAAAATGCTGACGAAGTAGTCCAGCATATCCAATATCAAAATACGGGTTTGGAAAACAATCTGGCAACCATGATCGAAAGGATCATGACTCAAAATGGGATGAACGTGGGCTTTCGAAGGCCCAACTTTACATCTCCATTGTCAGAATACGTGTTACAAACAGACTTACCTCCTAGATGTAAAGTCCCCAAATTCACTAAGTTCTCAGGGGACACGACAGAATCTACTGTCGAACATGTGGCGAGATACTTGATCGAAGCAGGAGATATTTCGAATAACGAAAACCTGAGGATCAAGTACTTCCCAAGTTCTTTGACAAAGAACGCTTTTACTTGGTTTAAAACTCTCCCCCCCAATTCGATCCATCATTGGACCCAGTTGGAAAGATTGTTCCATGAACAATTCTACATGGGGCAAACCAAGATAAGCCTGAAAGAATTGGCCAGTGTGAAGAGACGTTTCACTGAACCTATAGACGAATATCTAAATAGGTTTAGGTTGCTCAAGGCGAGATGTTTTACACAAGTGCCAGAACATGAGTTGGTCGAAATAGCCGCAGGCGGTTTAGATTATTCCATTAGGAAGAAGCTAGACACCCAATACCTGAGAGACATGGCCCAACTGGCCGATAGAGTTCGACAGGTAGAACGCCTCAAAGCTGAAAAAGCAAAGGCAACGAAAACTCACAAGAGAGAGAGGATAGCGTACGTTGAGATGGATGACGAAGAGCCAGAATCCTTCGACGATACTATAACTGTCGAAGAAGGAGAAGTCGATTTAGCGGAACTAAAACAAGGGCCACCATACTCTTGTAAACTGTTAGTCCCCTCAAGTGGGAAAAATCCCATTGGTCCAGAAAGGACCAACGATAGGTTCCCTAAAAAGACTTATAGTTTTGACATCACAAAATGTGATGAAATATTTGACTTGCTTGTTAAAGATGGCCAAATGATAGTACCCCCAGGGGTAAAAGTGCCTCCTCTTGATCAAAGAAAGAAGAGAGGTTTTTGCAAATATCATAATTTTTTGGGCCATAAAACTTCTCAATGTTTTCTTTTCAGGAATCTTGTGCAAGACGCTATCGAAGAAGGGAGGTTGAAGTTTGCTGACAAGACCCCCATGGCTGTCGACTCAAATCCATTGCAGGCTGAAGCCCACTATGCTGAGCCTTCTGAGGTGAACGTGATAGAGGCAACCAGGAGCCAGTCGAAGAGGCCAGGAATCACCATGGTCGAAGTCTCAAAGGACCATATCAACATGCCAATCTTTGGCAGTTTTTCTGGAAATTTATCCAGGAAGACAATTGAAGCAGTTCAGAAAGCGGTCGAAAGCCCAAAGCTGGAGACCGTTGAAGCACAAAAAACTGGACCAAAACCCAGTTCCCACTTGGCCACAGTTCAAGGCCAGACGGAGAAGCTGGAGATACAAATGAAGCAGTTAACTCTTGCCAACAAAGATACAATGAATATCAACATGGTCGAACTCTCTGACCCAAAAGCATCAGAAGAGGCCATGAGGCAAGAACAAGCTAATAAGACTGCTTTCCCTCGGGAAAACGAAAATCTGGCAGATTTTCTGCAAAGATGCCAGAAAAAGAAATCAGAGGTGATGCTGTGTCCAAGATGCAGTTCGATCTTTGACAAAAAAGCTGCTGAGCACATTCAAGGCGTAAGAGCAGCGAACAAGAGAAGGGAAAATGTTTATCTTCGACATGACCCTAGAAGAGCCTCCCAAAGAGGTTCAAACCAAGAAAAGAGGCCACTGACTTTCAGGCCTCCAACAAATGTGCCAGTAGATACCTGGTACAAAACCTCTGGTCGAAAAAGGCCAAGTAAGGAGAGATGGCACTCTTTCGACGTGCCAAGGGGTTCATCTTTAACTCAAAAGAAAGAGCCTCAAGTTGTTGCACCTAAAGTTGCACAAGTGTCAAGCAACTACAAAGGGAAAAATCCCATGTCTCGATCTCAATGGAGGAGATACCAAAGGAGACGAAAAGCTGAAAGGGAGGCTACCAACGAACCAAAGGCAGAAACCAGTTCGAATGTTCCTCAAAGGAAGCAAAGGAAACCTCTAGAAAGAGAGCCAGTAACCAACAGGCTAGTTTGGCCTAACCAAGGTGAAGTCGAGGACGAAGACGATTCTGAGTCTGATGATACTTTGGACATAATGGTGAATATAGTCTCAGTGCTGCCCAGAGAATTCAACCGACAGGTGGAGGTCGAAGCAAGTGACTGGGAAGTGGAGCAAGAAATGGCCAAACATAGGCCAGTGTGCTATTTCGTCATGGACAATGGCACCACTGAGGAACAAAATGGATTCTTCGAACCACCCACAGAGGCGATGAAAAATCACCTCAAGCCTTTATTTATAAGGGCTAAACTCGAAGAAACTACAGTGAATAAAATATTGGTGGATTGTGGGGCAACCATCAACATTATTCCTCACTCTATGCTAAGGAAAATTGGCAAAAGGGATGAGGATATTAAGCCTCACAACACGGTCCTGTCGAACTATGAGGGCGGCATAGGGACCACTATGGGAGTGATCCAGCTAGATATCAAAGTGGGGTCTATCCTTCGACCAACAATGTTTATGGTCATATCGGCCAAACCTAACTACAATCTTTTGTTGGGCCGTGAATGGATTCATGGTGTTGGAGCTGTGCCATCATCAATGCACCAGAGGCTGCTGCTATGGCGTCCAGATGGGATGGTCGAAAACATAGAGGCAGATCAAAGCTACTACCTGGGCAAAGTGAATCACCTAGGGTTGGCAGATTTCGACAAGAACTTGGCTCACATAGGGCCATGTCCAACACCTGACTTCGACATGGCGCCAGCGCCAAACACTTTTTGTTCCCTTTACCTGCATCCTGAGCATGGTTTCCAATGGGACAGAGAAGACTTGTCCCACATAGACTTCAGTGGGTTAACTGATATCCAACCAACTGGTTGGGGAAGTGAATTCAGTGATAATGACTGAGTCACAATCTTTGAAGCGAATTTCGGCTTATGTAGCCGAAACAAAGATGATAACGGCTCTCGAAGCCGAAGTGAAGTACATGGCCACACAGGCCAATGATCAACAGTTATCTGCTGCAGGTCCAGGAAAGGATTTCGATCCAGAACCCCCTGATATCATGCAAGAAGAAATGCAGGAACAGAGGCTCGACGCCATCTATGACGATGAGCCTTTGGGCTTCGAAAAGGACCCCTTGGCGAACAACATTAAAATGTTAGCGCAAGATCCTTTAGAAGAAATCAACTTAGGCGAAGGGTCAGAGAAAAGGCCAACTTACATCAGCGTCAAAATCGACCCAGAACTTAGGTTGGAAGTAATCCAATTGTTGAAAGAGTTCAAAGACTGTTTTGCATGGGATTACGACGAAATGCCTGGTCTCGACAGAGGATTGGTAGAACTTCAGTTGCCAATCAAACCTGGGAAGAAGCCAATCAAGCAAAATCCAAGACGCTTCGCTCCAGAAATACTGTCGAAGATCAAAACGGAAGTCGAAAGACTTCTGAAATGCAAATTCATACGCGTTACAAGGTATGTCGAATGGATTGCAAACATTGTGCCAGTAATTAAGAAAAATGGTACATTAAGGGTGTGCATAGATTTCAGAGATTTGAATGCTGCTACACCCAAAGATGAATATCCTATGCCTGTGGCGGAAATGCTAGTCGATTCTGCCGCTGGCTATGAATACCTGAGTATGCTCGATGGTTATTCAGGATATAATCAAATATTCATTGCTGAAGAGGATGTGTCGAAAACAGCTTTTCGATGCCCTGGGGCCCTAGGCACTTACGAATGGGTAGTGATGCCTTTTGGCCTAAAGAACGCTGGGGCAACATACCAGCGAGCAATGAATACTATCTTCCATGATTTTATTAACACTTTTATGCAAGTATATATTGATGACATTGTTATAAAATCTGTTTCCAGGAAGAATCATATTGACCACCTTCGACAATCATTTGAAAGAATGAGAGAACATGGTCTGAAGATGAACCCTTTGAAGTGTGCATTCTGTGTGAAAGCTGGAGATTTCTTGGGCTTCGTTGTCCACAAGAAAGGAATCGAAATCAACCAGAACAAGACGAAGGAAATTCTGGAAGCGAAAGCGCCATCGAATAAGAAGGAACTGCAATCTCTGTTAGGCAAGATAAATTTCTTAAGGAGGTTTATATCTAACCTAAGTGGGAAAGCTCAGGCCTTTTCACTCTTACTTCGACTGAATAAAGAGGGGTTCGAATGGGGGCAAGAGCAACAAGAAGCCTTCGACAAAATCAAAGGGTACCTCACTAAGCCACCTATTTTGGTGCCTCCTTGTAGCAATAGGAGTATGAGATTGTACATAGCTGCATCCGACAAAACTTTGGGAAGTATGTTAGCCCAAGAAGATGAGAATGGAGTCGAAAGACCCATTTACTATCTTAGTAGAGTTTTGAACGATGCAGAAACTAGATATAGTGAAGTTGAAAAATTGTGTCTATGTCTGTATTTCTCTTGTACAAAACTCAAGCAATATATAAAACCAGTTGATGTGTATGTTTCGTCTCATTTTGATGTTTTCAAGTATATGTTGTCGAAACCTATCTTGCATAGTCGAATTGGCAAGTAGGCATTAGCATTAACTGAATACTCCTTGACCTTTATGCCTCTTAAGGCAGTGAAAGGACAAGTGGTTGCAGACTTTATAGTCGACCACTCAATTCAAGTTGAGGATATTAATTATGTGGAGATAGAACCTTGGAAATTCTACTTCGATGGTTCCAGCCATAAAGATGGAACAGGAGTAGCAGTCTTGATCATTTCTCCAGAAAAAATTCCAACAACATTCAAGTACAAGATATCAGGTTCTTGTTCGAACAATGAGGCTGAGTATGAAGCTCTAATTACTGGCCTTGAGATATTGTTGGAATTGGGGGCAACTCGAGTCGAAATAATGGGAGACTCAGAGTTAGTCATTAAGCAAGTCACAAAGGAATATAAATGCATAAGAGAAAATCTCATTATGTACTTTGTGATAACAAATCGTTTATTGAAAAAATTTGAAATGGTCAACATTCGACACATACCCAGAGTGGAAAATCAAATAGCCAACGACTTGGCACAAATTGCATCTGGGTATAAGATTTCAAAAACGAGATTACAAAGAGCAATCGAAGTTCGAGAAAAGATAAAAGCAACGTGTCTATCACCAACAGACTTGGAATCGACGAGACCAGGATATGCTGATCAAAGTAACTTCGAAATTTCGTTCATAGATAATTTGTCAGAACAAGATTGGAGGAAACCCATTGTGGATTATCTTCAAAATCCAGGAGCTTCGACAGAACGAAAAACAAAGTACAGGGCGTTGAGTTATGTACTCATGGGTAATGAGTTATTCAAGAAGACGCCTGAAGGGGTATTGCTGAAATGCTTAAGTGAAACTGAGGCATACATAGCCCTTTCGACTACGCACGCTGGAGCATGTGGGGCTCACCAAGCAGACCATAAGATGAAATGGTTGTTGTTTCGACAAGGGTTATACTGGCCCACTATGCTGAAAGATTGTGTTGAGTTCGCCAAAGGTTGCCAAGAATGTCAAGTCCATACAGGCATCCAGCATGTACCAGCAAGCGAACTTCACTCGATAGTGAAACCTTGGCCCTTTAGAGGATGGGCGTTGGACCTCATTGGAGAGATTCGACCAGCATCATCAAAGAGTCAGAAATACATACTGGTAGGCATTGATTATTTTACTAAGTGGATCGAAGTTATCCCTTTAGTCAATGTAGACCAAGAAAATGTCATTGAATTTATTCAAAAGAACATTATCTTCAGGTATGGAATCCCTGAGACTATAACTACTGATCAAGGATCAGTTTTCACTGGTCGAAAGATGCAGGAATTCGCTCAGGAAACAGGTTTCAAGCTCCTAACATCAACGCCATATTATGCACAGGCAAATGGTCAAGTCGAAGCAGCAAACAAAGTAGTGATTGGCTTGATAAAAAAGCATGTTGGGAAGAAACCAAATAATTGGCATAAGACGTTAGACCAGATTTTGTGGGCTTGTCGAACGTCCCCAAAAGAAGCCACAGGTACAACACCATACAGGCTGACTTTTGGTCATGATGCAGTGTTGCCAGCAGAAATTTATCCTAAATCTGCAAGGGTTCAGAAACATTATGATATTCCTTCTGAAATTTATTGGAATATGATGTTAGACGAACTAGTGGATTTAGACAAAGAAAGATTACGCGCTCTTGACCTGCTCAGGTTTCAGAAGAAAAGAGTAGAAGACTCTTATAATAAAAAGGTGAAACCTAAGGTATTCTCGCCTGAAGAACTAGTTTGGAAGGTGATTCTTCCCATGGATCGAAGGGATCGAAGCATGGGGAAATGGTCACCCAAATGGGAAGGACCATTCAGAGTTATCCAGACTTTTTCTGGTGGAGCCTATGAAGTCGAAGAGTTAGGTGAAGATAAAAGGCTCTTGAGAGTAAATGGTAAATATTTGAAAAAATACAAACCTACACTCCAAGAGATAAAAATAAAATAATAAAGTAATGACTAAATTAACCATAAAAGATCCAAAATGTAAATTTTTTTTATAATTTTAGCCAAGATGGCAATGTTGTCGAATACAGATTACAGAATATGGTTAAGAAGCTGAATCAATCAAAAGGGGACGGAGTCCTTGAGTCGAAGGTATTTGATTTGCTGCAGCTCCAATCTTTTGTTGCACCAGGCATTTGCCTGCACAAGCTTGGCAATCTGGTCGTCGAAGCCTTGGGCTTTCTCAGCAAATTCTAGGCCTTGTTTGATTTCAGTTTGACTTTCGGTGTCTAGGACGGTCGATAGAAGTTCCTCCTTGCGCTTAGTATTGGCATTTATCTTAGCCTCTATTTCTTCGATTTGCGCCCTGAAGGAAGCATTCTCTCGATCGATGGCATCAAATTCTTCTTGTGTAGATGCTTTTTGCTTCGACAACTCCGCAATTCGAGAAGTTGTCTCCGAAACAGCAGTCCATGCAGAAGAGCTTTTGCCATATAACACCTCAAGCTGACTATTAAAGCCCATTTGTCGCCTATAATCTGCTGAGACTTGATCAATAATGGAGTGTAACTCCATGATCAAGCCTGAAACTTCTGGAGCTACAGCTAACAAGTCTACAGCATTCAAAACATCCCTCAAGTATGATGGAGCAGTAGGGTCCCCCTCCAAAGCTTTCATCAAGTCCTTCTTAAAAAACTGAGCCTTAACCTTCGCCAAAGCTTCATCGAGAGGAGAAGTTTCAGTGGACTTCCCCGACAGGGTAGGAACCTCCTGACTAGCATCAGACGAACTCTTGCTCTCGATGATGGCGTTCAGATAGCTAACAGGATCAGTTTGCTTCAAGAGTTCTAAGTCCTCTTTCGACCTGTGCTTTGTTGAGGTAACAGCCCCTGCAACAGCATTGTCTTGGGTTTGAGGCTGTTGAGTGACAGTTGCCTCGACTGGATTCCCTTCGACTCGGACTGTGGCAGCGCCAGCGTCATCTTGGTGCCCTTCGCCAGCGTCATCTTGGTGCCCTTCGCCAGCGTCACCTTGGTTCTCTTCGCCAGCGGCACCTTGATCCTCTTTGCCAGCGTTGCCATGGTCCCCTTCGTCACGATTCTCTTCCGACAGATCCACCACCTGAATCTCTTTTGGCTGTTGCTCTTCTGTTTGAGGATCTTCTGCTGGTTTTTCTGCCGTTTCAGCATTGGCCTCATTTATTTCAGTATGGGCTTCGTCATTCTCCAAGCCTTTTTCTTGTGGCCTGCTGAGTTCAGCAGACTCCAATGTTTCAGAAGTCCTTGGCGGTGAGCTTTCAGTGGTGTCCTGAAAAGAGAAGAAGAAGAATCTTCAGAATTCGAAAGAGACATAGTCGAATGCAGGTATCTACACCTGAGTTATAAAGAGGTCTAAGAGATTACCTGTAAATTAGCTTCAGCCCCAGGGCTGGAATTGTCGCTTTCGACAGGCTTATTGAGAAGAACGTTTAATTCCTCCTCTGTTGGCTCCTCAATGATTACTGGAGGTGGCCTAGGTTTTCTCCCAGCAACCTTTATTCTAATTGTTCGACCAGCAGCCTCAGGAGCAGGAACGTCCTTCGTCAGCTTTCTCCTTTTTAGAGGAGCAGGGGGAGAATCATCTTCGTCATCGCTCCCGGATTCGACCGTCAGTGCTGGCCGTTTCTTGGGCGAAGGTGCCTAAAAAACCAATGGGAATTCGATCTAGCAATTGCATCGAAAGTCAAAAATTAAAAGCCAGAAGAAAGTAATGAAGGTCTGGTTACCGATACAGAAGGCTTTTTCGAAGGGCCTTCCCCCTGTTGGTTTGTTGTGGTCTTCGCCGGCGCTATAGTCTTCGCCGGCGGTGGAGGTTTTGTTAAGGGGCCTCCTCCCTGTTGGCCTTCTGCAGCCTTCTTGGCTGCAGGCTTTCGAACAACTGAAAGCAGATAAAATAATTAACAGGCTAGCAGTCGAAAGAGAAAGATAAAGTAATTCGAAAGGATGAACTTACATTTCTTTATTTTGTCCAAGACAAGGACAAAAGATTTCTGAAGCTCATCCACGAAGTCCTTCTCGTCGAAAAACTCCTCAGCGTAATAACTTTTCTACCACTCCTCGAAGGATGGTGAGCAAAGAAAGTTGAGCTGGTAGTCAAACAACGAAAGAACTGTTCGACCAGCATATCTTCCGATATGTTTAGTGGCAGCTTCTTTGGTGTAGTCGTTGCAGAAGTATAACATAGACTTCTCCCTTGGAAAAATTTGAGAAGGTAGTGTTTGAATAATACCAAACTGGCGAGATACCAGGTTTGGTTGATATGCAATCAGACTCAAGTGAGTCTTAGAGCTCCTGAATCGAAGAGGCATGATTCTTGGTGTGAGGAACGCCTCCCACATTGTTGTATGTTCGTCAACCTGAGGACCACTCGACGTCCTAGGATGTGGCCTTGTGAACCATGCTGGGCCTACCTTCCGTCGAGCAAACGGAGCCATAGTCGAAGCAAATTCTTTCCTTCGAGCAAACATCAGAACGAAGTTTGTGAAAGTTTGTTGAAGCTCCAGTCCATCTTCCATTGGAGTCAACAGAGCCAGTCTGGTTCCTTCGACACGTCTGTTCGCTATCTCTGGAGCCTGCTCATTTATTTGAATCTTCTTAGGCAAGAAAGATTCGAAGGTGGCATTGAGCCACAGTTGGAGCAGCCAAAAAGGTCCAGCAAGCAGCAGACTGGCCCTGTTCTCGATAATCTTCAGAAGAGTCGCTCCATTACTAATCGAATCATAGAGGCTAGCCAAAATCAATTCTGCCAAACAGATATTTTGGCCATGATGGAGTTGAGTGGCGAGAGTGACCATCTTCTTGGTCACCTGTAAGGACTTCGAGCAAAACACAAAGCGTGTCAGCCATAAGGCTAGAAACGCAATGTGTTCGACATCCGACACAGCATCTGTCGACCTGTCGTGGTAGTGATTGATGAAGGTGGTGTAGGTTGGTTTTGTGGCAAAGAATCCAATTTGATCCTCTGACATCTCCTCCGGGTCGAAATAGTCCCCGGTGGGTCGAAGGCCAGTGATAGCGGCCACATTGAAGAGTGTAGGAGTCAGCATTCCACAGGGAAGATGGAAGGTGAAGTGGGACTAGTCCCAGAAGAGTAGAGAAGCTATCAACATCTCTGGGGAATAGTTAAGACTTGTCTTCGACAGCATGACCAGGTCGAAAATCCCCATATCTTTTCAGGTCGAAGCTTGGCGTTTCTCCATTTTTTCCAGCCAAGCAACGTAATCAGGAGTAAGGCTAGGGCCAGACCTGAAAGCCCTAACACCTTTGTTGAAGAAACGGAGGTCGATTTTCTCTTTAGCAGGGTCTTCATTATCCTCTGCATCTTTCTTGGCGCATGCAACCGGTTTGAGTCTCTCAACTACCGGAAAATAACTCTTGATCTTCATGGCCTCAGCAATACTTGGGTACAATGGGCCAGACATAGCAAAGATCTGGTTGGAATATCCAACCGGGATCATAAGGTGGCGTGAGTAAGCATCGCGTACAGCGATGTCCAGAGGTTCAGGGACCCTTCGTTGGCCCGTAGAAGTCACTACTGGAGCGGTGACGAAAACCTTAGGTTTGGCGTTTCCAGATGGTACGGTGGCGCTAGGAGCATTGGAGGAACCAGATGCCATTGTTAATGGTGAGGATGAAGACGAAGTGAAGAAAAAAGGGTTTGCAAAGTTGACAAGTTTGTATGAAAATGGAGAAGTCTGAAAGCTAGATAGCGTAAAAAGTCCCACAGTGGGTACTTACTGCTATTTATAGTAGTGGGGGAAAATCCCCAAAACCGAGGACATTAAATGCCATTTAATGTTGCAGGAGATAGTGGGACACGTGGCGTCCCCCTGTTGTTTTAGCCGTTCTGCAGAAATGGAGGGGTGCAGCGTGCGTCCTCGTTTTTGGGAATTGTCATAATGACAAATTCTGAAATGACGTTTGGCACAATGCACGCCGTACTGAGGTGACGTCTTAGGTACGGATAAATGATGGTTTTCTTGGGATTGCCAGTGGTTGGTAGAAGACAACAAAAAGTGCATAATTTAATTTGTGACTAAGCGTGAAAGGACAGGTGTCGAATGGCGTTTCAAAGAATGCCTTTTTCTTTCAGAGTCGAAATAAGGCATTCTTGGGGGGCAATTTGTTGGCTCCTAAATTCGACACCCTTGTTTCATTAATGTCAGCCATTAAAGCTGAAGGATGTTTTCGACTAGTTAGGTCCGTCGAAATGCCCATCGAAAGATGGCAAGGTACTTAGAAGATTTCTTCCAAGGGAGAAGTTGGTTGCCTTCGACGTCGAAGGTGTTTCTCGTCGAAGATGCTTCTCGACGAAGGTGTTCGATGGTTCAGAGTGGAACGGTTTGAAATTCAAGCGTTTGGAGGGAAAACGGTTTCCAGCGGTTACCAAGTGCAACGTGCAAAGATCTGGAGCATCGAACGTTGAGAACGTGCCAAGTGGAATCATCTCGAAGCAGTGTAACTGCCCGACGGTTACTTGGGATGTTTTAGTATAAATAGTAGTAGTCACGCAGTTTCTCGCGTGTGTTCACAATTATATACGAAGTCACTCATATAGATTCGAGTACCCAGCGTGTGAGAAAGAATTGTTGAGAAATGTATGTGTGAAACACCAACTTTATTAATCAAAGTCATTTACTTTTCCAGAAATTTACTCGTTTTCTTCTTTACTTTCCCGTCGAAGCCCTTTACTTTAAGCCTTCGTTTATTTTACCAAGCCTACTTCTTCATGCAATTTACTTAAAGCCTCTTTATTTCATTGTCATTTAATCAATATCCAATTTAATCAAAACTTCAAAATCAACCTATGTCCTAGGATCAATCTGATCGATCCTGCGAGTAACCAAATAAGTAACCATTTGGAGGATCAGCGGTTGTTTACCAATAACCACGGTAAACAGCATGTTATGCAAATGCAATGTTTTCAAGGATTTTATGGAATTTAAATTTGCTAACCAAAAAGAAGATAACAAACATTAATTGCATTAATAAGTTCATGAATTACAAATTCCTCTCTTGGGCTTACAATGGAAGAAGCAAAAATAATACAAAATAAACTCCTAAAACAAAAAGGACTCAAGCTTCCCATGGGCGCATCCTCTTTGGTGCAATATAGGCATTCAGGCTTCGCTCTTCATGAAGTTGCCTCGTGAGCTTAAAAGGTATCTAATTCCCCTTTTTGAGTTAAATCCATGATCTTTACAATTCCTCGACGTCGGCAGACATGTCAGGATGAAGAAGAATGTAAGGGGCGTCTCCCTCAGCATGAGCTCCATAATCACAGGTAAGATGGCGGGGTAAGGCATCATGAGACTTTGAGCATGATTTCATACCCACTTGAGGTAAGGCTCAATAGGGATGGAATTTTTACGCCCCAAAGTCTTTCTATCCACTTTGTTTACCATTCTCCAAGCTTGTATGAACTTTTAACGATATCCTTGGACGTCACCCTCGTAGTCAAATACCAAACCTTGGATGAGCGCATCATGGGGACCATCTCTTCGCGCATACCCAAACTGTCATAATGCAACATAAGTTTTATAGGTGATACCTCCCCTAATGCCCAAGAGTGAGGCATTAGGGAATTCCCCATAACGGTCGATGATGGTAATATCCTCCAAAGATCAAGAACACCAATGAATATCCGAGTGCGAGAGTGACATCATCCTTTGAGACCATGTCAAACCTTTCTCATTCTTCAATGTTGATCGAGGTAGGTGCAAAATAAACCACCTAGATAGAAATGGAATGCAACACTAAAGAGTACCCCTTTTCTTCATGGTGCGAGTGTGAAAACAGTGTAGAATGTCTCCAAGCAAAGTAGGTATAGGATTACGAGAGAGAAAAACCTTGATGGCATTCACATCTATGAGTTGGTCCATATTGGGAAATAGAACCAAACCATAGATTAGAAGGGCTAATACATCCTCAAAAGCTTGAAAATCCATATCTTCCCAAAACAAACGAGCCTTTTCCAACAGAAACTTGGCTAAGAAACCCTTAACTCCACTCCTTGTTTCCAAATTTGCCACAATGTCAGATCTCTTAAAATGCAAGGCTTTGGAAATAACCTCAGGCTTTGGAGTTTCCTATAAACCAATGAATGGTATTTGATCAAGTACAAGCACTCCTAGCAAATGAGAGAATTCTTCTAATGTAGGCACCGATTGGTAGTCGGGAAATGTAAAGTAATGATGCATAGGATCAAAGAATTGGAAAATCAAACACATCATTTCTTCTTGGAAGTTTGAGGTAGCCAAGTTGAGAAGTCGACCATATTTCTTGGTAAAGGGAGAATCTCCAGGCACTCTTGATGCTAACTGTTGAAGTTGAGGATACACTTTCACGAAGTTGACTCGGATGGTATTCCTATGAGTGGAAGCCATGTCCTACAAAATAGAACAAAGATAAATTCCTAAATCCTTGAAATGGTTAGTGAGAATGCTTATGATGTCATGATGTTTATGATGTTATGAATAATAATCACAAACAAAGCACACAATGACCTTAGGTTTAGGCTTGCATGGGTTTCATAGGTAAGTACCCTCTTGAAGTTTAGTTGGTTCAACCTATCCTAGAAAGTAACTGGGTTCTAGGGAAACTCAATATCACTGACTTTCTTCATTGGGCATTATTTTATCACAATCAATCTTTTCTTGCAGACAAAATATCCTAAAAGTCTGATCTCAATGAGCGTAGTATCGAGTATCAACCAATTTTTAGCTTTGCACCAAAGTTGGCTATCTCACTACTTCCTAATGGCCAAGTTATTCAAATAAAGTTTCTACGGTTAGTTAGTGATTTATGACACTGCACAACGACCCTATATTCTCCTTGATTCAACACAAGGGATATCGGTACCAATAAATGTGTCACACTAACGTAGCCATTGTTTCAACCATATTGGTCTATGTTGTACAGTTTCCACAATCTATTGCTACTTACCTAATGATGTTCCCAAATCTGGGTAGAGGATCTATACAAGAAACCCAAACATAGGCTCAAAGATGTAAATCAGATAAGTCAAACAAATTAAAGCATTTTAAATGTGATCTGGTCTCTAAGCTAACCCCACTTTTAAGTTGAATCCCCAACAAAGTCGTCAGTTTTGTAATACGGTGGGAGAACTGGCTTGGGTGTTTTGTATTTTATCGCAATTGTTGCAGATAGCATGAGTCGCCACCGAATTTTCTTTTATCTAATAAAGGAAAGGGTGAAAAAACAGGAAAGACCTTTTGAGAACTTTCTTGAGTTCGGGGGGTAAGTTATGAAAAGGGAAGATGTTAGCATCCTTTTCATCCGTAGTTATCTACGGGCTCTTAGTTGCTAGCTCACTTTGAAATTATTTGTTTGAAAGGTGTTTGTGATAGGTTTTGAAAGTATTTTTGAAAAATGCCTTTATTTAGGCGAACTTGGTAATGATTCTCGTTTCGGTAAAAATGTACACAAAGTGTTGACTTTTGAAAATATTTCATTTGAAAGTGTTGGTGTGTTTGAACGATGTTTTAAAAATGGCTGTGAGCAAGCAACTATGAATGTTCTACCTACTCAAAAAGTCTTTGTTCATTTCCTCCTCCTTTAGATATTTCTATCTTACCATTAATTGATAAGAAGCCCTATCATTGTGTGTGAAGGGACGGGCGTGGGTCGTCGTGTAGTCATAAAAGGCAACGTTGTAGGATACCTTAGCAATTTTTCGTAAGAGTCTAAGATCGTTTTACCGAAGGCAACATTGAAGGGTCATCGAGGGACTACGATCTTGTATTCGAGGTTCATTGCTAAAGTATCCCACGTTCGAGGAACATGACTATTTTTCTCAAGGCAACAAGTGAGGTTAACCCTAGAGGTGCACGTGTGCAAAAGTGTTTATTTTTCATGCATTTTGTCTTGAACTTAGGGTTTTATATTGGTTGATTTTAGTCTTTCCAAAAAACCCTAATTACTAGCAATAATATTGAAAGTGATAAATTGTGGAATTTTAAAGTCCTACGCTATTACATATTTTTTTAGGGATGGGGATACAAGTTTATGAACGGGGGATGAAAGCAATAAAGTTATAGTTATACTATTACAACCATATTTAATATTGAATGATAATAAAAATATAAAGAAATATAAAGATAATGTAAAAAAATTGTTTAAAAAAAAACTTTTATGTATTGACACATACACTTACGCATTGATACAGAAACTTTTTATGTATTGACACATGCACTTATGAATTGGCTCATATTTGTTCTGTATTGACACGTGTCCTTATGCATCGGTACATATCATCTCTTTTCTCTTGGAAATCAAAATCAACTCAGTATGAGTCAACACATAAGAGTTTGTATCGACTCATACTGCTTTGTACTGACACATACGCGTTTTGTATCGACTCATACTCATTTCTTGCTCCTGGAAGTCAAAATAACTCAGTATGAGTCGACACATAAGGGTTTGTATCGACTCATACTGCTTTGTATCGACACATGTGCATTTTGTATCGACTCATACTCATTTCTTGCTACTAGAAGTCAAAAACAACTCAGTATGAGTCGACACATAAGGGTTTGTATCGACTCATAATGCTTTGTATCGACACATACGCGTTTTGTATCGACTCATAACCTGTTTTGTACATAATATGTGTCGACTCATAGTGATATGCATCGAATCATACTGCTGTTTTTTACTTCTAACATTGTTCTGCTACATGTAAAAGTCAATTCTCAACACATGGTTAGTGAAAATGAAAAGCAAGCATATGGTTAGCTTCAAGGAAATGATATCTACATTTTATCTTCACAAATGAACCATTAATGATGTTTGTATGAAGATTTCAAAGTTAAGAAAACTTACCTTGAAACTGAAATTTGTGTTTTGATTTTGAGTTGAAGAAGTCAAGTTGCAGGCGGCTGTTTTTGAGTTTGGAAAATAGTGATATTACAGAAGTTGTTCTTGAGTTTGAACAACTTCTATATGATATATGTGGAGTGTTTGGATGGTTTGTTTGGATATGACTTGCAAGGTGTGAGAGGTTCAAAGATTCGGACATCAAAACTCAAGAGTAGAGGTTTTATGGACAGTTATGTTTTTTATGAGTAAAAGGGGTTTTGAGGATTTTCAACACATAAGAATCTCTCTACTTTTATGGCCTATTTCTCTTGCAAATGCTCCCTCTATTTATAGGCAAGAGGTTTGGGAACAAGAGCTGGTTAGGTTTGCAAGACAACATGTTATGGTTTGGTTGGGATACAAATATCAAACTATGTCAATTCTCCATAGTCCCAAGATGAAGTACCAAAGTTACTGATATAGAGGGGATACTTTCCATGATTTATGGTGGAGTAAAATCAGAAATAAGCAAGGTATATGCTCTAGACAAATTTTGTACCTAAAGCTTGCTTTTCAAGAATAGCAATGGTGCCTTTATGCCATAAATGGAAAGATCTTTTGGACAATGGCTCAAAAACTTGGGTAATAGCTCAATAGTAGGTGTAAGCATTATATTATGGTGATATTGGCAATTTAGAAGGCCCTCAACATAAGATTATGCAACATAACATGTAGATTGGACTATGTGTTCTTCACCAAAAATGATTTGTAATTCAAGAATGGATGTCCAACTTCATGCCTTTGAATCTCCCAGCTCAAGTATGATAATTTCATGCTCTTGGACATTTTGGAAAGCTTGAAACATTGTATACAACTTTTATCTTGACGACTTTGGCTAAATCAAATTAGAACTTAATGAAAATTGGCCAAGAAGTTGAGATAAAAACTGACCAAAACCTGTTGAAATTTTCTCTAAGTGTTTTATGAAAAATGTCATGACTTTAGGAATTTATAACTCAAAATCCAAGTACTTATAGGAATTGATAAGAAAAGAAAAGTTATAGATCTCATCAAGATCTACAACTTTCATGTTGAAAGTTTTATTTGAATCATCTTACATCTTGGTGAAAGATTGACATGAAGTTATGAAATTATCATGTATGAAAACACTTAGAAAAATTTCTAAGTCTTGGAAAGTTTGACTTTTCAAATTGACTTTTGACTTTATTGATTTCTTGATGACTAATTGTTATACCCCAAAATTTTCCCTCCCATATTTCTCAAAACATTGCAAGAAAAGTCTCCAAGTGGCTCAAGATTGCTCAAGAGTTGGACATGCAAATCATCTCCTAAGACAGTCAACCTCAAATTAGGGTTTTGTGTTGCATCAAGGTCCTTGCATCAAAATGACCCCAAGTTCTCCCCAATGTACTCATATGTTCTCAAGATCATCCATGTCAAAATTCAAGCCTTGCAGAGGAAGTTTGGTCAGTCAATTGCTCAAAGGGTCCAAAAATCGAATGTGCTAGGGCAAAAGTGAACTGTGACCCAAATACACTCAAACTTCAAGATTTTTTGTCAACATTCTCATTTTGAAATATATTTAATCATTTTATCAAGGTTTGATCATGATTCATCAAGGATTGCTCAAAATTCATCAAGACTCAAAAGTTGCTAAATTAGGGTTTTGCAGGAAAAGTCAACTCAACTTTGACCAAGCATAACTTTCTCATACTTTATGAGAAATGACCCATCCAAATCTCATTTTTAATAGGATTAAATTTCCCACAATCCATCTTCATACCCCAAGATCAATAAATGCACTCACAAAAAGTTACAAATTTGGACATTATAGGTCATTTTTGAAAGTCAACAAAAACACCTTTTTTGCCAAAGCTTATAACATGAGAATGGAATATCAAAATGAGATGATACCAAAAGGGTTGGTTAGAGGATATCTCAAGGTTTCTAAAAAGTCCAATAACACCTCCAAAAGTTCAAAATTGAAGAAGTTATGCATTGTTGAAGTTGGGCATTTTTCCAAAATTGCCAAAAGTCAACTATCCCCAAAACTTCAAATTTTGTCAAATGGGCCCACTTTTTTCCACTTGATTTGATCTTGTCACACTACACACGTGTCCTAGCTTCAGCCTTGTGTCCATTTATTAATTTTTCTATTTTATTTGATTTTTATTGAATTAATTCATTTTAAATCAATTTAAATCCAAAGAAAATCCAAATATTGATGAATTAGGATCTTTTTGATTGTTATAGGTCTTAATTGTCATCATGGACATGATCAAATCTGTATCAAGCCATATCATGAACAAAAAGTTATATTTTTGGCAAATTTGGAAGCTTTTCAATAGAGAATCAAACCATATCTCCAAACATCAATGCATAAGGATTCAGCCCAAAAAAACTTGACCTAATTCACTCCATGTTACATATACAATGCAAAGAGGCACGAGTAAAAGGTTAGAGGCTGCCAAATCACAAGAACCAAACTTGAAAAAATTACAAAAAACTTGAAACTGAAATCCGTCTTAGAGGTGCTTTCAACATAAAATCTCAACACTATTCTCTTGTTGGACATCCACTGAGTGAGAAGCAATCAAAAGCAAGCTCTCTCCCCTCCCCAATCGCGCTGTAAGTCCCTCTGAAAATCCCTCTGCATTTGAAATCGTATCATCATATTCTTGCACTTTCTTGGTAAAATCTTTACATATTCATGATTATCGTTCGATTTAGAAGCTTTTGGCATCATTTGATTGCATTTATATAGCCTGTAGCGCCATACCTGAATCTAGGGTTCTTGGTTTATGTTTTTGGGCATTTTTGCTACAGGTGAAATCAAGGCCATTAATGGACATAGACGTGTTCAGGAGGAAGAGACGATCATGACTATGGTCTGGGAATTGATTTTTATAGCCTAGAACTAATTTTAAGATGCAGTTATGGATTTAGCTGCGGATGTAGTCCGCAGGTAAAAAAACCAGGTTTCAGGGGAGAAGACGAAGACGTGGCCCTCCCTGATTGGTTGTTTCAAATTGCGCGCGTTTTTGTTTTTGTATTCTGGCATAATAATTGTTTTCCCATATTATATTTAATTTCTAATATTATAACAATTGAGCACGCTGGTTGAGTGGTAAGGGCGCTAGTTCATTGATTCATAGGACCTGGGTTCGAATCCCAGGTCCCCTAAAAACTTGGTATTATTTTTCTTAAGGCGTGCTTCAGCAATTATGGTCCATCATACACCATCACCCAGATGCCTGCCAGATGGCCCCAGGCCAGATCTGGTGGTCAAGAATAAATATCCATCATGTTCTCAAGTCAACCAATGCATAGGGAATCAGGAAGTCAACCCAGACCTGTGTGCAAATGGGCTTCAAAAATGCTAATCTCACCTCCAAATTGGGCCTGAACCCCCTTGACTATTTCTATTTCTTTT
Source organism: Vicia faba (assembly GCA_948472305.1). NCBI lineage: Eukaryota > Viridiplantae > Streptophyta > Magnoliopsida > Fabales > Fabaceae > Vicia > Vicia faba. The sequence goes on from OX451737.1 coordinate 1,348,317,079, forward strand.
CTTTTCTTTTCATTTTATTTATCTATTTGTTTTATTAATTATTTTTATTATCACTAACCAATTAATCTTTTTCTTAATAAAATATAAAAAAAAACCAAAAAATATATTTTATTTATTAAAATTAAATTCAGCACTTTATTTTGTAAATAAATATTAATTTAATTAATTTAGTTTAATTAGGTATAACTTTTAATATTTTTTGCAATAATTAAAATTAATGTAGATAATTAGTTTTTACTAACTTTGATCAAATTTATTTTATTTCTTTAAATATCAAAAACCCAAAAATATTATTATTAATTAATTAATTAGCTCATTTAATTTAATAATTAATTTATATTTAATTTCTTTTAATCCAAAAATAACAAAAAAATCACTTTCTTTCAAAAAAGGTTCAAAACCCTAAAAAACTCGCCCGATTTAATTTCTCGCACGCGATCCATTTATGATCTTGATGTAATTGTTTCCCGGAATGTAATAGTTTAATAGGCCTTTAAATATTATTTTATCGCTTTATTTATTTTCCGCATTTTAAATTCAAGGGTTGCTTTTGGCGATGTAAATACCCAACGCCTTGTAATAGTTAGTTTTAATTTCCGCAATTTAATTTCCGCAACTTATAAACTGTTAGATGTTTGATAATAGGGAATGCATGACAAGATCAAATGTTTGAACCTAAAATCAACATAGATAACCAATGACATGTACAAAGATAAAATTAACTGAAAACAACACACTCGCACATGCGCACTCTTAGGGTACACCTCACTTGGTTGCCTTCGAACGCGGTCATTAAGTATAGGAAGTTTTAGAGGTTGCCCTCTTGTCCAAAGATCATAGTTGCCTCGAAACGGTTGCCTCAGAAAAATGATCTAAGACATTAAGGTTACCACTAAGGCGTCCTAACATTGCTTTAGTGACCGCATATCCCTTAATCGAATTGACCCTTAAACTCCAACGACGGTGCTACCTACTCATCAATAGTGGGATAGCATTGTCTAAAGGACATTAGCACAAATTGATTCCTTTTTCGAGTAGGTAGATGGTTCTTAAGTACTTTCTCCTTTCAAAACAAAATAAAACTTTTCGCACTTACACTCCTTTCAAACAAAAACTCTTCTCAAACCCACAAACACAAAGAAAAGCAAATTTTTGAAAACACTTTGAGCAAGTACCTAAGAGCCCGTGGATAACCACAGATAGAAAGGGTGCTAACACCTTCCCTTTCTATAATCTACCCCCCGGACCCGAGAAACATCTCGAAAAAGGAATTTTTCTGTGCTTTTTTCCTTTCCTTGTTGGATAAAATAAAAGACGGTGGCGACTCTTGCTTACCGCGACATTTTGCAAAAACAAACGCAAAACGCGAACCAGCATTCCAAAAACAGTAAGTTCTCTCCCACCGTATCACAGGACTGGCGACTCTACTGAGGATTATTAATAAGTGGGTGTACCTTAGGACTAGATCATTGTGTTTTCAATTGTTTGCTTTGCATGCTTTATCTTTGTGGGTTGAATCAGAGTTACTATAGATCCTAACCTGGATCTGGGGATACCCTTTAGGTAAGTAGCAATAAACTGTGAGGGAACTATACGGCGTAGACCGATACGGTTGAAGCAGTAGCTACGTTGGTATGACACTTTAGATTGTACTGATATCCCTTTTGTTGAAACGAGGAGAATATGGGTCATCTAAGGGGTCATTAAGAACCAACTGACCTTAGAACCTTTAAATTGACCAACTTGGCCATAGAACAGTAGCAGTATGCTACACTCATTGAGACTAAACTCTCGCGATGATTCTAACCGCAAGAAAAGGTTGCTAAACTGGAATTATGACCGATCGAGGGTAGTCAGTGATATTGAGATCCTCTAGAACCCAGTTACTATTTTTAGGACAGGTTTGAACCAACTAAACTGAAAGAGGGTAATACCTAAGCTCCTTGCCAGCCTGAAATCTAAGGGCTCTCTGTGTGACTTGTGTGCCTTTACCATGTTTGCTATTTGTGGATACTTGTAGTGTGCTTACTATCATGACATCATAACATTGCATACATCCTGCATTGGACTAACGTATTTCAAAGACAGGAGGGATTCATCTTTGTTTGTTTTGTAGGTCATCATGATGCCCATGCGTAGGAATACCATCCGGATTAACTTTGTCCAGGATCCCACCTTGCTTAAAGATTTGGTTGCAAAGATGCCTAATACTACTTCCTTCATCAGGAGGTATGGTTACCTTTTGAGTTTGGTCACTTCCAAATTGGACGAACAGGTGATGAGTGTCCTAGTCCAGTTCTATGATCCCCTATATCATTGCTTTACTTTTCAAGACTACCAGTTGGTCCCCACCTTAGAAGAGTTCTCTGAGTTGCTCGGTATCTCAATTCTGGAGCAGACCCCATTTACTGGATGGGAGAAGATTCTGAGACCGAAAGAGATTGCTGCAGCCCTTCATTTGACCAAAGAGGAGGTAATGGCTAATTGGGAGACTAGAAGTGGAGCAAAGGGCTTTTTGACTAAGTTCTTGGTTGGTAAGGCTAACTACTTTTGGGATAGTCTAGACTTCAAGGCATTCGAGGATATTCTGGCTCTTTTGATATATGGCTTGGTATTGTTTCCGAATTGTGACACTTTTATTGATGTGAATGCGGTGAAAATATTCATCTCTCGTAATCCTGTACCCACTCTCTTGGGTGACATCCTTCATCAGCTTTATGCTCGTACTGCCCAAAAGCGGGGAACCTTGATGTGTTGTGCTCCATTATTGTCGAGGTGGTTTATTTCACACCTCCCCAAATCAGTGCTGAAGAATAAAGAAGGCATGGGCTGGGCCTATAGAGTTATGTCTCTCTCTCATAATGCCATCATCTGGACTCTCAAGGGTATGGACTATGTATCCATTATTGATCGCTGTGGGGAGTACCCCAATGTTCCACTGATAGGAACCTATGGGGGGATTTCTTACAATTCGTGCTTGGCCTTACGTCAGTTTGGGCGTGCCAGAAGAGAAGGACCTCATGAGCTGCTAATGCCTAGTATCATCTTTGATTTTCAAGGGGATAGCGACGAGCAACGCCGCAGATTCATAAGGGCTTGGGATAGAGTTCACAGATCTGATCCGTATGAGCTGGGTCCAAAGACTTCTTTTCCAATGAAGCCATATCTCAAATGGGTCTGTATCCGTGCCCAAAAGCTGGGTATGCCTTATGAAGTCGTCCTGCCTATCATTGTTGAAGTTGCTAATGAAGAAGGGGTTCCTCCGACCATCCTACATCCTCATATGCCCACTGATATTGGGGCACTGAAAAGGTCTTGGATGCAACTGAGAGAAGAACGGGATTCTTACCGAGAGAAGTTCAATGAGCAAGAGCAAAAGATCCAGAAGTTGACTAGGCAGCTGGAGAACGAGCGGATTCTCAATGACTATGTCCGCACCGACAAGAAGAGACCATGGGAGCACTGATTGGCCTTTGATGATTTCCTTTCCAGTTTTTATTTACTTTTCAGTATTTCCTTTCATGTAACGCATTAAGGGCATCAGTTGAACAATTTTAATTTTCAAAGTTTATCTAATAAAGTGTGTTTCATTTCTTGTTTACAAATTTGAATCTCCCGATTGTCTTTGAAATCATGTCATACGCATTTCATCCCATGCACTTCATAACAGGTACCCATTACAGGTCTCTTATCTTCTTCGTTGTTTATTTCAGCATCATGTCTGCTGAACCTTCAACTGAGCAAGCAATCAAGGCCCTCCAGGCCCAGAATGCCGAATTCCAGGAGTTGTTCATGAATCTAGCTAAGGGTCAGCAAGATCTGAAGACCCTGATTCTGAAAGAGAAGAAGAAGAAGAAGAAGAGGACAATCCTGTTTAACATTGGTCCCAGGTTTGGAAACAGGCTTTAGAATGAAGTTGATTTGACCACCTCATCTGGAGGGAAAGATAGTCAAGAGTAAAGGAGGGCTCCTAGCCCTGTGGTCTCAGACAACGAGACGGACTTCGACGAAGAACATTATCCTCCAGCCGAGGATAGATACAAACAACTGGAAGACCGCTTGAGTGCGATGGAAGTTCAGAAAGTGCCTGGTCTGGACTTTGGTGATCTAGGTCTATCATCTGGGGTGGTGATTCCCCACAAATTCAAAGCACCAACCTTTGCTAAGTATGACAGAGTTTCTTGTTTGAAGCTGTACCTCCGGTCATATGTGAGGAAGATTCAGCTGTACACTGCTGATAAGAACCTATGGATCCACTTCTTCCAAGACAGTCTCTCAGGGACTCAGCTTGAGTAGTTTTACCAGTTGGACGGAGCCAGTATCCACAGTTGGGAGGATTTGGCTACTGATTTCTACAGGCAGTACCAATATAATTCTGACCTCGCTCCCACGCGTACCCAACTCCAGGGTATGTCAATGGGAACAGGTGAAGGTTTTAAAGATTATGCTCAGAAGTGGAGAGACCACGCCGGAAGAGTGCAACCACCCTTGGCTGATCGGAGCTTGTGGATATGTTTCTGGGGACCTTGTCTGGTCCATTTTTCAACCATCTGATTGGGAGCTCTTCATCTGGGTTTACAGAGTTGATCATGACCGGTGAAAGGATTGAGGCTGGTATTAAGGATGGTAAGATACAAAAGGGTGCCTCATCGAGTACCGAGAAGAAGCCCTTTAAGAAAGAGTCCAGTGTTATCTACAATTCGAAAAACCAGAATAGACCTGAACGCCGCCAAGCTGTTAATGCGATTGTTATTTCAAAACCTGCTGGTGCTCCTCGGCACAACAATCAACAAAAGGACGAGAGACCTCGAAGGCAATTCACCCGTCTCAACATGACCTTATCTCAGATTCTGCCACAGTTGCTGAAGACTAATCTGGTGATTCCAAGGGAAGCCCCGAAGAATCCAAATACAACATCACCAAAGTACAACCCTAATGCCCGCTGTGCTTTTCACTCTGATAGTCCGGGGTATAATACAGATGATTGTTGGGTCTTGAAAAACAAGGTACAGGACTTGATTGATGCTAAGGAGATCGAGCTCGGAGCACCAGAAAAGCCTAAACAAGATGCAGGGGTGAATGTTATCGGGGATGACGATGATGAAGAGTTTGATATCGACAGTTGGATATACCCAACTGCCAAAGGTGGATTAAGCAACTGGATAGTGAAGGATTCTATGCCCATTTCTGTTATCACCCAGTAATGAAACTTTTTGTTTTGAATTTGTAACAGACAATGTTTTAAACTTTATGGCTCGGTGTCTTACCCGGGGCACCGTGGCTTCATTTGTGAGGGCTTTATGTGTGTCATTTTCATATATCATTAATAAAAGCATTGGACGTTCTTTGATTTCAAATTTTGCGCTCCTTGTTTTTCCTTTATTATATATTGCAAAACAGCTATTTTACACACACTCACATATACAGGTATACATCCACTCTGGATCCTACTGGTAACGACTTTGCTACTGCCAGTTATGACTTCGAAAATCCGATCAACTTAGCCGAAGACGAAGGTGAAGATGATTGCGAAGTGCCTGGTGAACTTGCAAGACTGTTACTTCAAGAAGAGAGGGCTATTCAGCCACACGAAGAGCCGGTGGAATCAGTGAATCTAGGTACAGAGACAGACAAGAAAGAAGTTAAGATCGGCGCCAATCTGGAGCCTAGTGTGAAGCAACGGTTGATTCAGATGCTGCGTGACTACGTTGAGATCTTTGCTTGGTCTTATGAAGACATGCCTGGGTTGGATACCGATATTATGGTTCATCGCCTGCCTACCAAGGAAGACTGTCCTCCAGTGAAACAGAAGGTCCTCCGAATGCGCCCAGAGATGTCTGAGAAAATTAAGGCTGAAGTGATGAAACAGTTTGACGCCGGTTTTCTAGCAGTTACTTCTTACCCTCAGTGGGTGGCCAACATGGTGCCTGTGTCGAAGAAGGATGGTAAGGTTAGAATGTGTGTTGACTACAGGGATCTGAACAGGGCAAGCCCCAAGGATGACTTCCCTCTACCTCATATCGACGTTCTGGTTGACAACACCGCACAACATAAAGTATTCTCCTTCATGGATGGTTTCTCCGGTTATAATCAGATTAAAATGGCTCCTGAAGACATGGAGAAGACAACTTTTATTACTCAATGGGGTACCTTCTGCTACAAGGTCATGCCTTTTGGACTGAAGAATGTTGGGGCAACATATCAGCGTGCCATGGTGGCTTTGTTTCATGACATGATTCATCACGAGATTGAGGTATACGTCGACGACATGATTGCAAGGTCCCAAACTGAGGACGAACACCTTGACCATCTGCAGAAGTTATTTGACAAGCTGAAGTTGTACAAGCTGAGGTTGAACCCGAACAAGTGCACCTTCGGGGTGAGGTCTGGTAAACTGTTGGGTTTCGTCGTAAGCGACAAAGGTATTCAAGTGGACCCCACCAAGGTGAAGGCCATACAGGAGATGCCAGCTCCCAGAACAGAGAAAGAAGTCAGAGGCTTCCTAGGACGTCTGAATTACATTGCCCGATTCATCTCGCACCCGACTGCTACTTGTGATCCAATCTTCAAGCTGCTGAGGAAAGATCAAGTAGTATGTTGGAACGATGAATTCCAGGCCGCGTTCGAAAGGATCAAAGAGTATCTCCAAGAGCCACTCGTTCTAATGCCACCAGTTGAAGGGAGACCTCTGATCTTATACTTGACAGTACTCGACAACTCAATGGGGTGTGTGCTGGGTCAGCATGACGAGTCTGGCCGAAAAGAGCATGTTATTTATTGCCTTAGCAAAAAGTTTACCGACTGTGAGACCCGATACTCACTGCTCGAGAAAACTTGTTGCGCTTTGGCATGGGCTGCTCGCTGGCTGAGACAGTATATGCTGACTCACACTACCCTGTTGATATCAAAGATGGATCCAATCAAGTATATCTTCGAGAAGCCTGCCTTGACTGAGTATGACATCCAGTACACGACCCAAAAGGCAATCAAGGGAAGTGTATTGGAAGACCATTTGGCACACCAGGCAGTGGATGATTTCTAGTCTATGAACTTTGAATTCCCGGACGAGAATATCATGTTGGTAACTGACTGTAAGGAACCTGGACCGGATGAAGGACATGAGGAAAGATCCCGATGGTTTATGTACTTTAATGGAGCTTCGAAAGCTTTGGGTAATGGCATTGGCGTCGTGATCATATCTCCTAAAGGCTCTCATACTTCGTTCACCGCCCGACTATGTTTCAACTGCACCAACAACATGGCGGAGTATGAAGCGTGCATCATGGGTCTTTGAGCAACAATTGACCTAAGGATTGAGTTTCTAAGTGTCTTCGGAGATTTCGCTCTCGTGATCAGTCAGATCAAAGGTGAGTGGGATGCGAAACACCCAAATCTGATTCCTTACAAGGAGTATGTGTTGACGTTGCTTCCCCACTTTGAAGAGATAACCTTTGAGCACTTCCCTAGAGAGGAGAATCAGTTGGAGGACGCGCTAACTACGTTGTCTTCTATCTTCAAAGTCAATTGGGACAACGAAGCTCCTCGAATTATCATTGAAAGATTGGACGAACCTGCACATTGTTGTGATATTGAGACTGAAGAGGTAACAGGAAAGCCCTGGTTTCATGAAGTGAAGAGGTATCTTGAAGCTCAGGAATACCCCGAGGGTGCATCTGTTAATGACAAGAAGTTTCTGAGAAGGTTCGCGGCGAAGTTCTTCATCAGCAATGGCATTCTTTACAAGCGTAACCATGATTCGACCTTACTGCGTTGTGTGGATAAGAACGAGGCAGAAAGGATCATGGTGGAGTTGCATGAAGGTACTTTCGGAACTCATTCCAGTGGACACACCATGGCAAAGAAGATCCTACGGGCGGGATATTATTGGTCCATAATGGAAGCCGATTGTTATCAGTATTCTCGGACGTGTCACAAGTGTCAAGTCTATGCCGATAAAGTGCACATACCTCCAGTTCCTCTAAACGTCTTGACGGCACCTTGGCCCTTTGCAATGTGGGGCATTGATATGATCGGTTAGATCAGACCTACAACGTCTAACGGGCATCGTTTCATCCTGGTAGCAATCGATTACTTTACAAAATGGGTTGAAGCAGCTTCCTTTGCTACTGTAACCAAGAACATCGTGGCACGGTTCATTCGGCACAATTTGATCTGTCGATACGGTGTACCCGAGAGGATCATTACGGATAACGGTACCAATCTTAACAACAAGATGATCACTGAGCTCTACGAGCAGTTCAAGATACAGCATCACAACTCTTCTCCCTACCGGCCGAAGATGAATGGGGTTGTTGAAGCGGCTAATAAGAACATTAAGAAGATTGTGCAGAAGATGACAGTGACATACAAAGATTGGCACAAGATGTTACCATTTGCTCTTCATGGGTATCGTACCTCAGCGCGGACGTCAATAGGGGCAACACCCTACTCCTTGGTATATGGCATGGAGGCAGTCTTGCCTATTGAAGTTCAGATACCCTCTCTTCGAATCATGAAGGATGCAAGTTTGAGTGAAGATGACTGGATTCAGACCTGACTTGATCAGCTAAACCTAATAGACGAAAAGAGACTTACTGCTATTTGTCATGGTCAGACGTACTAAAAACGGATGATCAAGTCATTTAACAAGAAAGTCAGACGACAAGAGTATCAAGTTGGGGATCTGGTAATCAAGCGCATTATTCTACCTCAGGGTGATCCCATGGGCAAATGGACCCCTACTTACGAAGGGCCATTTGTGGTTAAGAACATCTTCTCAGGAGGAGCTATGATTATAACCACCATGGATGGTGACGGCCTTCCTCACCCCGTCAATGCAGACATAGTGAAAAGATACTACGCATAATCAAAGACCCGCTAGGTTGACTGGCCTAGGCAAAAATAAGGGCTTCCCGGTGAACCAAAAGGGTTCGGGCAAAAATAAGGGATGAAAATGAAAAATTTGTACACCTGGCAAGTCGAAAACCTGAAAAGGCGGCTTGGGCAAAAAAGGGTATCCCGGTGGACTGAAAACTCGAAAGGGCGGTCCAGGCAAAAGTTAGGGATTAAAGCGTAACACTATGTCTCATTGGATCACCTTGTATCCAGACTTCAGTATCGACTATCAAGCTCGGACGACACTAATCAATCTAATCTACCTTCAACCAAGTAGCAAAGTGATGAGATGCTCAAGGACATAAAGGCAATAGCAGAGTTGGAACCTAGTAGGATTATTCACATAGCTGTTTTGTTTTCTTTTCACAAATTGTATAAACTCTATTTTGATCGGCGGCATTCTCCTACTAGGACGTCAACCTCTTGTACAAAAACGCCTATTTACAGGCCAAACTTCAAAATCAATACAATTCATTTTCAAAGAAATTTCAAACTGTTTTTCCTTTATCTGTTTTGTTTTGCAAAGAACGTCCAATGTTCATTTTTGATATATGCATTTGACATTAATTGCTGCTCATAAATATTTACATGCGAAACAAAAGATGAATTACTGGTAACATCAGAAGCAGGGGCAATAAGAATTGTCCAAATTGTACAGTTGCTCTGTCCACCAGGTACCGGGTAAATTCAGTTGAAGAAAATGTCTAAGATACTTTCACTCCCCGCAGAGTAAGACAATAATGGTGGCTCTCCTCAGCTGAGACTTGCGACCATGAATGAATCTGCATTACTCTCCCCAAGCAGAGTTGATCTACCATCAGCACTAAAAAGGGCTTGATATCCCCGGCAGTCTTAATATTCCCCAACGGAGTATAAGAATATTCCCCAATGGAGTATAAGAATGTTCCCCGGAAGAATACAAGATAGCCCCAGTGGAGTCCATATTTCCCCAGCACGATCTGAAAAAGCTTCCCCAATGGAGTTGAAGCATCATCCCCAGTAGACTCTGGAAGTTTACCCCCAACGGAGTACAAAATAAATCTCCCCAGCCAAGTTCAAAGGATCATTCCCAGTAGAATTCAGAGGATTATCCCCACAAGAGTCTAAAGGGTTATCCCCAGCAAGTTGCAACTAAAAGATCATCCCCAGCGGAGTTTTTTCCTTTCACAAACAGGAATTTAATCCTCAACAGATTCAATATCACCAGCAACGGTAATCCATCCCCAGCGGAGTTTATCAATGAAGTCCTCAGCAGAGTATCTCTTCCCCACAAAGTAATCTCCTCATTAGTTTATTCCCCAACGGAGTTATCTTCTCCTGCAGGCCAATCACCTTCGTTCGTCATCCCCAGCGGAAACGAAGAATTCAACTCTATTCTCCAACAGCTGTCTGGGATTTATTTTCCCCAGCTAAAACATTACATTTCCATACATCATGATACGTGCATATAATCATATAATATAATCTCATTTATGTTGAGAACATCATTGCTTGATCCATATCATCATGTATTGCATATGACTGGCCTTTTCTTTCAGGAGAGATGCAGTTACATTCTCAGCTATGTCAAAGACTTTTGTCTGGTCCAGTTAAATCGGTTCCTAAAGATTTTTCTGATGCCGATCCAGTCAAAGTTAATCCAAGGCCTTCTCTGGTCCAGTTAAATCGATTCCTAAAGATTTTTCTGATGCCGATCCAGTTGAAGTTATTCCAAGACCTTGCTTGGTCCAGTTAAATCGATTCCTAAAGATTTTTCTGATGCCGATCCAGTCAAAGGCGGCAAGACCTTCTCTGGTCCAGTTAAGTCGATTCCTAAATATTTCTCTGATGCCGATCCAGTTGAAATTATTCCAAGACCTTGCCTGGTCCAGTTAAATCGATTCCTAAAGATTTTTCTGATGTCGATCCAGTCAAAGGCGCCAAGACCTTCTCTGGTCCAGTTAAATTGATTCCTAAAGATTTTTCTGATGTCGATCCAGTTGAAGTTATTAGACCTTGTCTGGTCCAGTTAAATCGATTCCTAAAGATTTTTCTGATGCTGATCCAGTTGAAGTTATTCCAAGACCTTGTCCGGTCCAGTTAAATCGATTCCCAAAGATTTTTCTGATGCCGATCCAGTCAAAGTTAATCCAAGACCTCCTCTGTTCCAGTTAAATCGATTCCTAAAGATTTTTCTGATGCCGATCCAGTTGAAGTTATTAGACCTTGTCTGGTCCAGTTAAATCGATTCCTAAAGATTTTTCTGAGCCGATCCAGTCAAAGTTATTCCAAGACCTCCTCTAGTCCAGTTAAATCGATTCCTAAAGATTTTTCTGATGTCGATCCAGTTGAAGTTATTAGACCTTGTCTGGTCCAGTTAAATCGATTCCTAAAGATTTTTCTGATGCCAATCCAGTCAAAGTTATTCCAAGACCTCCTCTGGTCCAGTTAAATCGATTCCTAAAGATTTTTCTGATGCCGATCCAGTTAAATCGATTCCTAAAGATTTTTCTGATGCCGATCCAGTCAAAGTTATTCCAAGACCTCCTCTGGTCTAGTTAAATCGATTCTTAAAGATTTTTCTGATGCCGATCCAGTTGAAGTTATTAGACCTTGCCTGGTCCAGTTAAATCGATTCCTAAAGATTTTTCTGATGCCGATCTAGTCAAAGTTATTCCAAGACCTCCTTTGGTCCAGTTAAATCGATTCCTAAAGATTTTTCTGATGCCGATCCAGTTAAATCGATTCCTAAAGATTTTTCTGATGCCGATCCAGTCAAAGTTGATCCAAGACCTCCTCTGGTTCAGTCAGATCACCGATAAGATCTCCCTGATTCATATTCCAGTCGAAGTTCAGACCACCCGTCAACAGTCTCCAACTGGCATCTGTAAGCCCATTCCTGACATCACCAAGTTGACACCACTTCATGCGAGTGCAAATTTCTGGGCACTCTAGTGTTCAATCATCTTCTACCTTCAGATCACGAAAGGCCCGAAAGCCAATCTATATCCTCAGGTTTAAGAAAATTGAACAGGGGCAGCTGTTGTACCCCAAAATTTTCCCTCCCATATTTCTCAAAACATTGCAAGAAAAGTCTCCAAGTGGCTCAAGATTGCTCAAGAGTTGGACAGGCAAATCATCTCCTAACGCAGTCAACCTCAAATTAGGGTTTTGTGTTGCACCAAGGTCCTTGCATACAAATGACCCCAAGTTCTCCCCAATGTCCTCATATGTTCTCAAGATCATCCATGTCAAAATTCAAGCCTTGCAGAGGAAGTTTGGTCAGTCAATTGCTCAAAGGGTCCAAAAATCGACTATGCTAGGGCAAAAGTCAACTGTGACCCAAATACAGTCAAACTTCAAGATTTTTTGTCAACATTCTAATTTTGAAGTATATTTCATCATTAGATCAAGGGTTGATCATGATTCATCAAGGATTGCTCAAAATTCTTCAAGACTCAAAAGTTGCTAAATTAGGGTTTTGCAGGAAAAGTCAACTTAACTTTGACCAAGCATAACTTTCTCATACTTTATGAGAAATGACCCATCCAAAGCTCATTTTGAAGAAGATAACATTTTATACAATCCATATTCATACCCCAAGATAAATAAATGCACTCACAAAAAGTTACAAATTTGGACATTATAAGTCATTTTTGAAAGTCAACAAAAACACCTTTTTTTCCAAAGCTTATAAATTGAGAATGGAATATCAAAATGAGATGAGAACAAAAGGATTGGTTAGAGAACATCTCAAGGTTTCTAAAAAGTCCAAGAGCACCTCCAAAAGTTCAAAATTGAAGAAATTATGCATTGTTGAAGTTGGGCATTTTTCCAAAATTGCCAAAAGTCAACTATCCCCAAAACTTCAAATTTTGTCAAATGAGCCCACTTTTTTCCACTTGATTTGATCTTGTCACACTACACACGTGTTCTATCTTGAACCTTGTGTCCATTTATTAATTTTTCTATTTTATTTGATTTTTATTGAATTAATTCATTTTAAATCAATTTAAATCCAAATAAAATCCAAATATTGATGAATTATGATCTTTTTGATTGTTATAGGTCTTAATTGTCATCATGGACATGATCAAATCCGTATCAAGCCATATCATGAACAAAAAGTTGGATTTTTGGAAAATTTGGAAGCTTTTAAATAGAGAATCAAATCATATCTCCAAACATCAATGCATAAGTATTCAGCCCAAAAAACTTGACCTAATTCACTCCATGTTACATATACAATGCAAAGAGGCACGAGTAAAAGGTTAGAGGTTTCCAAATCACAAGAACCAAACTTGAAAAAATTGCAAAAAGCTTGAAACTTAAATTCGTCTTAGAGGTGCTTTCAACACAAAATCTCAACACTATTCTCTTGTTGGACATCCACTGAGTGAGAAGCAATCAAAAGCAAGCTCTCTCCCCTCCTCAATCGCGCTGTAAGTCCCTCTGAAAATCGCTCTGCACTTGAAATCGTATCATCATATTCTTGCACTTTCTTGGCAAAATCATTACATATTCATGATTATCGTTCGATTTAGAAGCTTTTGGCATCATTTGATTGCATTTATATAGCCCGTAGCGCCATACCCGAATCTAGGGTTCTTGGTTTTTGTTTTTGGGCATTTTTGCTACAGGTGAAATCAAGGCCATTAATGGACATAGACGTGCTCAGGAGGAAGAAACAATCATGACTATGGTCTGGGAATTGATTTTTATAGCCTAGAACTAATTTTAAGATGTAACTATGGATTTATCTGCGAATGTAAATCCGCAGGTAAAAAAAACAGGTTTCAATGGAGAAGACGAAGACGTGGCCCTCCCTGATTGGTTGTTACAAATTGCGCACGTTTTTGTTTTTTTTATTCTGGCATAATAATTGTTTTCCCATATTATATTTAGTTTCTAATATTATAACAATTGAGCACGCTAGTTGAGTGGTAAGGGCGCTAGTTCATTGATTCATAGGACCTGGGTTCGAATCCCAGGTCCCCCAAAAACTTGGTATTATTTTTCTTCAGGTGTTCTGGCGTGCTTCAGCAATTATGGTCCATCATACACCATCACCCAAATGCATGCCAGATGGCCCCAGGCCAGATCTGGTGGTCAATAATGAATATCCATCATGTTCTCAAGTCAACCAATGCATAGGGAATCAGGAAGTCAACCCAGGCCTGCGTGCAAATGGGCTTCAAAAATGCTAATTTCACCTCCAAATTGGGCCTGAACCCCCTTGAGTATTTCTATTTCTTTTCTTTTCATTTTATTTATTTATTTGTTTTATTAATTATTTTTATTATCACTAACCAATTAATCTTTTTCTTAATAAAATAAAATAAAAAATATTTTATTTATTAAAATTAAATTCAGCACTTTATTTTGTAAATAAATATTAATTTAATTAATTTAGTTTAATTAGGTATAACTTTTAATATTTTTTGCAATAATTAAAATTAATGTAGATAATTAGTTTTTACTAACTTTGATCAAATTTTATTTCTTTAAATATAAAAAAATCCAAAAATATTATTATTAATTAATTAATTAGCTCATTTAATTTAATAATTAATTTAGATTTAATTTCTTTTAATCCAAAAATAACAAAAAAATTCACTTTCTTTCAAAAAAGGGTCAAAACCCTAAAAAACTCGCCCGATTTAATTTCTCGCACGCGATCCTATTATGATCTTGATGTAATTGTTTCCCGGAATGTAATAGTTTAATAGGCCTTTAAATATTATTTTATCGCTTTATTTATTTTCCGCATTTTAAATTCAAGGGTTGCTTTTAGCGATGTAAATACCCGACGCCTTGTAATAGTTAGTTTTAATTTCCGCAATTTAATTTCCGCAACTTATAAACTGTTAGATGTTTGATAATAGGGAATGCATGACAAGATCAAATGTTTGAACCTAAAATCAACATAGATAACCAATGACATGTACAAAGATAAAATTAACTGAAAACAACACACTCGCACATGCGCACTCTTAGGGTACACCTCACTTGGTTGCCTTCGAATGCGGTCATTGAGTATAGGAAGTTTTAGAGGTCGCCCTCTTGTCCAAAGATCATAGTTGCCTCGAAAAAGTTGCCTCGGAAAAATGATCTAAGACATTAGGGTTACCACTAAGGCGTCCTAACATTGCTTTAGTGACCGCACGTCCCTTAATCGAATTGACCCTTAAACTCCAACGACGGTGCTACCTACTCATCAATAGTGGGATAGCATTGTCTAAAGGACATTAGCACAGGTTGATTCCTTTTTCGAGTAGGTAGATGGTTCTTAAGTACTTGCTCCTTTCAAAACAAAATAAAACTTTTCGCACTTACACTCCTTTCAAACAAAAACTCTTCTCAAACCCACAAACACAAAGAAAAGCAAATTTTTGAAAACACTTTGAGCAAGTACCTAAGATCCCGTGGATAACCACAGATAGAAAGGGTGCTAACACCTTCCCTTTCTATAATCTACCCCCCGTACCCGAGAAACATCTCGAAAAAGGAATTTTTCTGTGCTTTTTTCCTTTCCTTGTTGGATAAAATAAAAGACGGTGGCGACTCTTGCTTACCGCGACATTTTGCGAAAACAAACGCAAAACGCGAACCAGCATTCCAAAAATAGTCAGTTCTCTCCTACCGTATCACACCAATCTTCATATTTTTGAATGTCTTGATGAAATATGATCTTTGAAATTAAATCTTGACCAAAAAGTCAAAGTTTGACTTTTTATGCATCAGTTGACTTTTTCATCAGATGACCAAATTTCATCTATCAATCCAATGAACTTGAGAAATGTTTTGAGCCATGAAATTAGGTCAAAATTATGTCCTTGAATCCTTGATATCATGTTTCAAACCAATAAGTCATGTATTAAGTCAAAAGTCAAGAATCAGTTATTCTCAGTCAAAACCCTAAATTTGACCATTTTGCACTTTTGATGATTTGAACATTTTTTCTTGAGGAATTATGATCCAAACTTGATCAATTGATGCGTATGACTTCAAAATGTTGATATTGGTCAAAAACCTTGACGTTTGGTTGTAAGTTAACCATAATTGGCTTTTTTACCCAATACAGCTGATTTTAGGTCATCCGATCAATTGACTGAGCAACTTTGTGATGCAAGACTTGAAACTTGACATGAGTATTCTTGAAGGTCTAAAATGACCCATGAAAGTCATTTTAAGCATTAGAAGTCCAATTGTCCATGTGAAAATTCAAACCCTAATTTGAGGCATCAATGTTGAGGAGATGGCTTGACCTAGTCCACACTTGTACAAGCTTGAGCTATTGAAGATCTTGTGAAAAATGTCTTGAGAAAAGAGAGGGAAAATTTTGGGGTACAACAATATTCTAAATACATTTGTTTGCTTCATAAGCAAGTCAATCACAAGACTACACAAGTAGCTTTCTATTAAAGTTATTTCAAAACACATAGCTTATAGATTCTAACAATAGCATAATTGAAGTTATGATGCTTCAAAAAGATTGAAACACCACAGACCTAAGCCTATACATTAAATCACTATAAGCAAAGTCTATATGATATGGTATATAATCAATGCAAACATGCAACAATGTAAAAGCATGGTAGTCAATTCTTAAAAGGTAAAAAATTTAAGGCAAGAAGAAAAGATACACAATGATATATAGTGGTTCGACTGTCGTCCTCACATTGTATGCTCCCCTCTTAAATGGTGTTAAAACCATTGGGAAATAATCACGATATTCCACTATTTTGATAAGTTTGATACAAGGATTTTGGTTAAAGCGGAATATTAAACAATAAACCATATTATTGATTCAAACACTTTAAACTGCTAACAAAACAAGATCTCAAAAGACCTTAATCCAATTATTCTTTTCGTGCACAATAATTATGCTATAAGTATTCGTATACAGCTATCAACCATTTCATCCTACCGATTTCTTATTCAGAGCGATTGTCATGGCTAAGCATTCATTGGACAACTCCAAACTTTATCTACGATTAATCTTTCTCCAACTCCACCAAGAATGGACAACTTCCAATATCGCCTTACAGACAATTGATACTTGATCTTACCAAAGTATTTCATGGAGTATATTTAAACACTTCTCTTGATGAATATTAAGGATACCAAACTGAATCAAGAAATGATACTTGTACATGTTACAAACAAAAAATTTCACACAAAAATATTATATATCCTAATGTAGCATTAGTCTCCCTCAAGCACTCAATCTTTAAAGGTGGAGGACCATAAACATTGAATTATGACCAAGGATGAAGATGATGAACGGTAGCCGGAAATCTCACAAACCATACTATAACATAATATGTTAGTCAAGGTATAAATTAATGTGAAAGTATACCATAACACAAGGTTCTAACAAATTTCTAGACGAATGAGCCTTGGTAAAGATGATATTCTTGAGATTAATAATCATGAAAAACACAACAAGATTAATCAATTACTCTCTAAATCACTAAACATAATAACATAATTACATAAAACAAAGATGCAACAAAAAGGATAATGAATTTGACAAGAATTCACAATCAAGAGGTTGCATGTAGAAGAAGAAGAAAAGAAAAGATCATTGTGTGAAGATGAACACACTAAGAGAAGACAAATAAAACACTCATTGTCTCTATGGGTCACACCATAGGTTTCTCATACTGTTTAATTTCATCAAAGAAAAAGTTATTTATATGAAGTATGAATGGGTCTTTGAAGCAATGATTCAAATCAAGTGAAATCATGGTTCAAATCAGTTTCGGA